>OZ005650.1:263500539-264840539 GCA_963930645.1 Salticus scenicus
ACCATTAACTGAGATTCTACGGGAACGTAGTAAAGTGCTAATTTCAATTATATTCCAAAACTTCTCCTCCACTTCAAAATTCACTTATAAAAATTTCTGTTTCAAAACTAAAACTAATACTTTTATTATATCATTATTATTTATATTCTAATTGTGTCAAACATTGTTATAAAATATTTAACTGAATGAGTTCAACTTATTATTTTATAACTGTTTATACTATATTCTTCTGTAGTAAAATTGCATTTGTGTATTGCTACACGAGGTCACCACTGTTGTTAAGCACCCCCCCCCCCTCCGCCCCACGATTGCCGCTATCAGCTTTCAGGCTTTTTGAGTGCAACGATGCCGTTTACATGCTATAGCGCGTAAATTACGAGAAAAATCGAAGGCAAGACGCGAAACATTTATTGCGGCAGGTCCCAGGGGACACGTAATTTTTATTTTTAAAATTTTTTTCAAACTGGAAGAAAGAAGAAAAAGCAAATTTTAAAATATATTTCTTTTTTAAAACAGGTATTTTTCTTATATTTTTAAGGCATTCTGCTCTGAAGAAAAAAAAAAAAAGAAAGAAAAAATCCTTTAAAACTCCGTTTTACCATGAAGGAAAAAGAACCAATCCCATACAATAAACAGAAACGAGCGGCCGGCGCGAAATCAAAAACAAAGTTCTGACTCCGAGACGACAAAACAAAGTTTCGATGCGAAAAGATTATCAGTAAAAAATGCACGATACATCGAATAACATCAACACGTAACAAATTGTTAATTGGAGCATTCTATCAAACTTTAGCTTAAATATGAAATTCGAAAACTAGTCACTAAATTGTTCTTTCAAAAAATCAAAAAGATTCTTATCGAATTCCAGTACGATATGCCAATCCTATACCAGTGGCGGATCTAGAACTTAACTTTCAGGGGAAGGGGGGGACGCTAAGAATTTTCAAGACGTTGTTCCAGATCAATGAAAAGTTTACAATTGTTATATTCAATTGTGAATGTCAATACTTATGGGGGAGGGGCTTCAGCCCCTTACCCCCCCCCCCCCCTTAGATCCGCCACTGTCCTATACAGTAATCTCACAGGAAAGGCCGGCGAGAAAACACACACAAAGAAACGCGAAACTAAAGTTCCGATACGAAAAAGTTACCAGTTAAAAGTGCCGATACATTGAAATGCATCATCCAGCTGCGTTCTAAGTTCGGTGAAACAAAACAAAGGAAGCGAATGAACGAACGCGATTACAGGAACATGATATTATTTAATAAAAAAGCAACACAAAACTGGCGTTGTAAAAAATATTACTTACAAACTTTGAATAAACACCATAAAATGCAATAAACTCGCAACAATTGTTTCGGGTCGAAAAAACGCACGACCCTTCATCAGGCGAATGAAGTAAGCACGAGTGCTGCAGTCAAAGCGGCAACGCCGCTTGACTACAGCCGTTGCAGCCGTTGCCGCTTTGACTGCAGCACTCGTGCTTACTTTATTCGCCTGATGAAGGGTCGTGTGTTTTTTCGACCGACTGCAGCCGACTGCAGCTGACTGCAGCCGTTGCCGCTTTGACTGCAGCACTCGTGCTTACTTTATTCGCCTGATGGAGGGTTGTGTGTTTTTTCGACCCGAAACAATTGTTGCGAGTTTATTGCATTTTATGGTGTTTATTCAAAGTTTGTAAGTAATAACATGATATTATGTTTGTATTAAGATTCAAGAAACTTTGTTATTAAGAAAACCTAAGTATTAAAAAAATAATATGTTTGCTGCGTTAAGCAAAAAATAAAATAGTTTTTTCTAATGTCAGAATGTTATTTTTATTAATTTATTTTACAGATAAGTAACTACACTTCTATTACCTTTTATCTAATTCATTATTTAAGTTATCAGTATAGTTTATTGGTAAGTTATTTTTTGATTATAGGAGGGTAGGGGAATGGGGGTAAGTTTTGCAGACGTGATACTTCCTTTTTCGGCTGGGATTGATATCCAGAATTCTGTATAACCGGAAGCAGATTGCTCCCGCGATTGTTGGATAATGGATCCTTTACTGTACCTGCAGTGGAATGCATAACTAAATTTTGAAATCAATCTCCTTACCTCAAAACTCCTCTTTCCTCAAAAAAAGAAAGAAAAACCATTTTGTTCTCTTAATGCTGATAATTTCAAGAACTTTTTAAAAATGTTTCCAGTTTAATCTAATAATAATAATAATTAGCTATTATACTATGTTTTCTCTCTCTCTTTCATTTTTTTTTTCTTTTCATTGAGCTAAATGTTTTCAATTGCTTCTTAACAGCAACATCTCCTACATAATATTAGTTTTAAGACAATCTCAAAAAGAGCTGGTTAAAAATTCATTAAAAAAAAAAAAAAAAATTTTTCATGTACAATAATATAAAATTTTAATTTATATCTTTATACAAATTCATTTACGTGGGGACCCATTTTTTTTAAAAAAGGACCCGGATTTTGGAACTCATTGGTCGCAAGGACCCAGGAAATAAGCAATAAAAAGATATTATTACAAAACTACAAGTGACAGAAATTGATATTTTTGTGGTATTAAGATATATTTTTTTATTTTTATTTCTTATTGTGATAAAAATTTCAAAATCCAATTTATTAAGGTATTTTTTATTTAAACTTTTGAAATATTTATTTCAGGAATTCTTTTCAAACGGATTTCAGTGCAAATAAAGAAGTAGTTTTTGATAAATTGTATTATTTGAGAACAATGAGCAATGAATATTTCTCCACAAACTTACCGAAGCGGAAAATTCTACCGTGCTCAAATATTATTTATTTTATTTTTATTACATGCTTGAAACTATCTGATTTGTTTAAATTTAAACATCTTTAAAATTTGCAGAAAATTCGATAAATTCTTTGTCATTAAATATTTCTATTTCTTTACTTTTTATTAATCGCATTGGATTTTATAGAAGGATATCTATGAGGAATGTAAAAAATTGCTCATGCAAGAAAAGATTTAAAATGATACATTTGTTTCACTTGATATATCGGTTTTAAGAACAATGTATAAAAGACAAATCTATGTATAAATGACCAAAATGTATAAATACATTTATACCGGAAATTTATTTTAGTGTTTTGTACATAAAGATATTATATAATTATTTTTAAAGAGTTACTATTTACTTATTTATATAATAAAATACTTAAATATTAATAAAACAATAAATAAAACATTATTTCAATTTATTTTATTTTATGTATTTCTTTATTTATTTACTAGTCAACCTCTGTTTTTATAATTGCATCCGTAGTTTTTATATGTGAAACAATTTATCTCTATTGTTATTCCCTATTTTTACTTTCTCTTACCCATATATATGGAGGAGGAAATATTGTTTTAGGGTCAAATTTTCGAAATCGAGATTTTGTTATATTTACATATTTTAAGGTCCTATGAATCCAAAAAACATGTTTTTATCTGTTGGTTTGTCGGTGAGTCTGTGTGCCTGTCTGGGTGTCTGATATCAGCCTATCTCAAGAACAAACTATAGCAGGAAGACTAAACTTGATATTTTGTATCATACAGTTATGCTAAACTAAAATTTTTGTTGAGATGAAGCAAAGGGTTTGTGTACAGGGCCATCCAAGAGAATTTAAATACATTACGTTTATGTGCGAAATATCTGGTAAGAACAGTGTAAAATCTTCAGGCTGCCTTAAATAAAATGGAATAAACATATATTTTTACATGCATGTTTTGTGTGGATTGTAATATGGATATCATTCATCATTCATTTACAGGGATACACAATGTATTCGGGTATGTTGGGGCAATAGTTGGAAATTGTTGGGATTCCAATACATTTTGTGTTACAATTTTTTCATATAAGACCAAATTTAATACACAATATTGTTTATGGTGCATACTGTTTGTAGACACTATACAGGGCTACCCAAAGTTAAGCTACCCATTCGTTTCTATTGAATGTAATTGATAAAAGTTCATTCGTACATTTTACTATGTCGACGAATATTATTCAGGAAGGAAAACTAATTTTTTGTATCCATACTATAAACAAGTATTTTTTAAAGTTCTGTTTTCAATTTTGGTTTTTGTATAATATCACGTTTTTAGATGCTCTGATTATCAACATAATATAAAAACAAATAACTGCAGGAAATTCAAATTTGGTATTTTGAAGTTGGTATATAGTTGCCATTTGAATAGTTGATCACGATTGGCACGTTTCAAGACAAATTAACAACATACTTGAATTTTATTTTTTATTAGAAATAAATGTATTCACTATAAGTGAGTGTGAGTGACATATCAGATTATTTTATTTTATCATCAATTCAATAAATTTTCGTCTCGGTTGTTTTAGGGTACTAATTTTTTGTTGCGTCGATAACAAAAACTGTTAGTATAATTCATTTTAGCTATAGTTACAAAATAATAATAATAAATAAATAAAAGTAAAATCTAGAGTAAAGCTCTATACGTAGAAATCTGAGATTTATTTATCTATTTAATGTAATAAAAATCGCTTTTAAATAAAAGATTAAAATAATTTTTTATTTTATTTTACACATTTGCTAGATTTGTATAGATGTACCTCCCCCCACCCCACCCCCGTAATAAATCTTATTTAATTACAGTACACAAAGCTTTGCCTAATGAACGACGACACAACTTTTTTATCATATAAAACTTTATTGCTTTTTATCACAGGTTATATTTCTTTCCCTACATGATATGACACCATTTCCATTAACTAAATGATAAATTAACTTGCCTCTAAATAATGCTCCAAAACTTTTCATTTCTAAATATCGAAGTTATTTCATGATTTTATCGGATTTTTTAGTCTCACTAAATTTTGGTATAGATTTAAAATAATGATAACTTAATTTAATAGTTTGCAAATTTCAATATGGTTTGAGTAAAATCACATGATTAAACTTTGAGGGCAAGGTGAATTTACTCATTTAAAATTAAAAGCCACCTGCAATTACGAATAATGTTAGAAAAAAATAAATAAATGAAGTTTTACTGTAACATATGAAATTAACATTTGTTAATAATTTTCGGGGCGAGTTTCTGCAGTTGCATATTAAAATTACACCGTCTTTAAAACTGTTAGGATAGAAACTTTTTAAAAGGTAAGACATTTTTACTCATATTACACATCTTCTTAGTACTTTAGAAGATTTATCTTCCGTTTTACTAGATTTAAGTATTGTATGTTGAGAATCACAATATTGTATTTATTGCTAAAAAAAAAAAAATACCAAGATATATGTACACATTATTCTGCATATTAGTTCATTCTTATTCAGATTTTTTTTTTTTTTTTTTAGAGCTATTAATGTTATGTTATTTTCTCAGCTTCAGAAAACCATTAATAATGAAAAAAAAAAAAAAAAAAAGAAATGAAAAGTAAAAAAGGAAGAAACCATAAAAAAAAAGCCTTTAACTGTTCTTGAAATACAGAGAGAAATGCATAATTCTGAATGCTAACTATGTTGAAATGTCTTCAGAAGAACAATTTGAAAAAAATTCCCCCTGAAATATTTTTTTTTCGTACAATTACAATTTTAGAATATTCTATCGTAAAATTAACATGTCATTGCAGATAATCGTAGCATTTTATTGTAGATAATCGTACAGTTGTAGAAGTCCACAGATTAGTCAAAGTAGAAGAAATAAGCAGAAAAATATTTTACAATTTCTTATTGTTTCTGCAGTAAGAAACTTATCTACTTTCTTATTATAGGTAAGTATTCAGGTTTAGTATTGAACTACTAATCATTTATTGAGGAATAAAATGTATCAATACCACTATATTCTTAGAATGATAGTTCCTGATCTACGATAAGACGGAATATTTTCTTTAACATTTAAAAAGAAAAAATAATACTAGCAATATTAATTAATTTAAAAATTAATTATTTCTCTTCAAAGTCTGCATTTCAGGGATATAAAATAATTTCATGCATGGATTTATCGTTGTACGAGTTTAGAAGACGAATGTATTTTTCCTTTTTCAATTTTAAAATGCGTTATGGTAAATAATTTCATAGTTTTAAACTTACAAATTACAGATATAAAAGTATTGATAAGCTCTTTTGAAAGGTTCTCATAATGAAAATTTGCCCCCATCGGAGGTGGATTGACTTTCCTCCTAAAGTGGGGTGCAATGCTCTTACACATACATATATACAAAAGAAAAAAATTCCAGTTGACTATCACTGTTTTAAATAATTCTTTTTAAATTCATAATAGTTATTGCAAAATATTAATTTTTATATACATTTATATGAAAATTTGTCTTATACCGTCATGTTAAAAATTTAGGAAAAGTGGGATGGCAACGCCACCTGTTGGACATTTTCCACCAAGAATTGGTAAGCACTAATTTATATTAAGGTGCAACTACATATCAAATATTATGGAATTCTGTGCAATACTTTCTGAGATACAGTTGCCAAATTTTGGCTCTCTCACACACACACAGACAAATGGACAGACAGACTTTTTTTTAAATCGTGTTCTAGACCTCTCAAAACGTGGAAATCATCGAAATCACGAGACAGAAAATTTTTACGAATCTAGTGCTTACTTTTATTGAATAAAAAAGAAAGTAAAAGATTCACTAATTTTTAAATAAATTACGATATCTTATACTTATATGTCATATAGTGTTATTTGCAAAATAGTTTTACCCTTAATACGTTGTATTTCATGTTACGATTAATGTACTTTAAAGTTTATATTATGTCTTCATTATTTTTTGAGAGTTTCAAAAATACATATTATTAGATATTTAATATTTCTATGAATCTCATTAAAATATTCCTTTAACTTTTTACAGTCATTTTCCCGTATTTCACAAATTTGTATGTTTGAGGAGTAACTTACTTCAAAGAACATATTAAACGTTTTCTATTACTTAAAATAAAAGAAAGAAAAATTGCTCAAATCCATTAATTCTCCCCTTTGAAGAAGAAAAAGAGCATTTCCTTAAACTTCGGAAGGATATTTGATATGCTATAAAAATGGGCAATTCCTAACCGTATCTTTTCTGAATGATTAATTCTTTTGTATGTTGTTTCATTTTTAATATCCTTGATATGAGAAAGTAATACTAGCGGAAATTGCATAAAATAAATGCAAAACATTTCATGCAGAAAAGAAAACGAAATTTGATTTATTCTGATTATTTTATTATTTTTAAATGGCACGAAAAATATTTGGCATTAATTATTAATTTAAAAGTAATTCATTTCATCATAAATATAACATTCATATTTGTTTATGAATTAAAATTTTAGTGCATTTGTCATTTTAATTTAAATTTTAGCATTTAACTTTTGTATGACATTTTAATAAATTTATTTGTTTTGTATAATAAATTAAAAAAAAATAGTAATTTAGTGTTGCTTTATTAAATTTTTCATATTCAATAGATTTTCCTGAAATGTTTTGAATTTATTGTTCTTATATTACATATTAGCCTTCCGCTGTTAAACTTTTCAAATATTTTTAATTTTTAGCTTTATTTATTTTTTTTACAGTCCTCAAACTCAACAATTTTCTTTATATTGACAAAGAACTCCTTTTTTTTTTTTTTTTTTTTTAATGTTTTTATTTGTTTACAAAAATTTTACATTGTATTTAAATTTAAATGAGATATTATAAACTATTTTTTATTGGGATTCTTTAAAGATTTTGTTCTATAGAGCAATTTGAACACCTGCAATATTTTTGAAAATTGTTTGTCTTTGTTAACATAATGTGCATTTTATTTGTTTTACATTTATATATTTGTTAGAAGTTAGATAAAAGTGAAATTTTTAATAAAGATTTTGAAAAAAAAACAATGTGGCACTGTACCACGTTTTTTGCCCACTAATTAAGTTTCGATCATTTTGATAAAAGGAATTAAATATTTCTAAGGTTTTATCTTGGCCTATGGGTGAGTTGTTGCAGAATGTTTGGGCACAAATGTGTTGTTGCACAAATTTGGCCTTTATCCTATGTTTTATCTTGACGAGAAACGTTCTACCTATTTCGGTGCCAAATTTCAAATTTTGCCAAAAAGGTCAGATATTAAAACTGTTTCATATATTAAAAGAAAGAAAAAAAAATTAAACTTTAAATTTTACATCTACTTTTTAAGATAGTACGCGATCTTGTTTTGTATAAAAATTAAACCATTAAATTCATTTTTTTTTTTTTTTTACTTATTTTTATTTCATATTGCTCGCGCACTTCTTATTTCCTAATTCAAAATTATTAAAAAAAACTTTTTCGATATCGCTTGTAACGATACTGATTATTATTAATTTTCTTTTCTTTTTCTTTCAATAATAATAATAATAATAATAAGATTTTGATGAAATTCTGGCAAAAGCAGAATTTAGTTTAGGACGGAGGACTATTAGTTTTTTTTTTTTTTTTTTCTTTTTTCAAATTATAACATCGCTTTCAAATTATTCAATTATATTTTCGATAAATTTTAGATTTCGACAAATGTCCAACTATTGAAAACAACAACGCAAAAATCCCAGATTGAGACTAATAGGCCCTCAGTCCTAAAAACTGCTAACTTTTTAATGAAAAATTTAATATTTTATTTTATTTTTTATTGAGAGATATGGGTACTTAAAAAACAATTACTTAAACTAATTGTATTTTAGATCTATCTTTAAAAGAAGCAAAATTATTTATTACATTTATTACATTGAAATTAATTTTTTCTTACATTGAAAATCTTTTAAACCCTTAATCTTATCTAATAACAAAATTTCAATATTTCAAATATTGGATTTTTGTGGAAAATTACTAATAGCTTATAGAAAGTTCAGATTAATTTAATGCTCCATAAATAGTAGTAATTAAATTATTTTTAATGTTTTTAAGCATTTTAGTTATTCGATATATATTTTTTTTCATTAAGAAAATTTTTTTCTAGGGCTTTAAAATGGTCAAAACATAGAAATTTTTATTCATAAATTCATCAAACATCAATATTCATTTAGATAAATTGAAATGTAAGGTTGATTTTTATACCAACTATATGAAAAATATCAGATCCGAGAATTGAACGCTGGTACTCTGTTTAACGTTTGGATAATCTACCACTGAGTTATCCTTGCTATACTGAGCTGTTTATCAGCCAGGGTCAAGCTGAGTGTGCAGGCTTGATTCCCAGGTCTAGCATTTTTCACATAACTCGTATAAAAATTAACCTTACACTCCAATTTATGTAGATAAAGAAAAATGCATGTTTTCCAAATTTTATTTTTCTTTTAAATAGTAATTACCACTAGTTTCTAATTATAATTTTTTCAATGTAATTAAACGTACAGTCGAGGGAAAAAAAACGCAACACTCAACGTAACTTCGTTCCTAATCGATGTAGAAAACTGTAATAGGTATCATTCGACGGGGAATTGTGAGTAGTTTCAGAAAATGAACTGAAATTTTGGATTGGGGGTCGTCTACATATTAAAACGCGCACCAACTTTGATTTTTTCAATGGTAACACCCTATTTTTGTTTTATATTTGAATTCCTGGGATCGCGACAACGCAAAAAAGTATATTGGTTGTATATTTTACTTATTTTTTCACAGAGTTATAAGCGTTCAAAGTTTGAAGGTGCTAATGTTAAATTCATATTTCAAACTTTTATTAATATCTTCACAAAAAATAACTTGATCGATATTTTTTTTTTTTTTACGAGATACAGTGAAGAAACCCAAACAAAATCCATCATTATTTTTGATTCTGAAAAATATTTTTAATTCTGAAAAATATTAATAAATTCATATTCATAAAAATTATGAATTATGACCTATATTAATTTTTGCATAAAATGAATCCTAATGCTGAAAAATATGGGTGTGCAAATTCGCAGCTCATTCCAGTTATTAGAATTCGAGATATAAATAAATCTTTCTTTTTGAGTGGTTTAGGGGGCCGTCTCTTATAAAGTTTTGCATGAGATAACGAATCAAATCTTAAAAAATAACAAACAAAATTAAACAAAATATTTTTATTTTTTATTTACGAGTCAAATTATATAACAACAACGTCAAACGCAAAGGAATGAAACAAAAATGATGATTTTTAGATATTAGAGTTAGCATGAAGAATTCCTTTTTTCTAAAGAAGACAAGTCCCGCCTTCATCGTTCTTCAAAACAAAACAATACAGAAAAGTAAAGTAAATGTGACATTGAGTATTCGTGTTAAGCCCCTTATTTTATGTAGACAAAAGTGGGATATACTTCATCGATTAATTGCTGATAAATTTTAAATCTTTTAAACAAACACTAGAAGAAAAAAAATTAACTAAATAGGCGGGGTTTACTGTTTTAAATAGAAAAACAGGTTTAATGTGATATTGTCAAATATAAAAAACGAATGGATTGGAATGCAAGACAGACTTGTAAAATCGTTTCTTAACTACCGTCATAGTTAAAAAAAGCTTAATCATTTACTTCATATATTGCTTTATTTTATTTTATTTATTTATTTATTTTGTAGGGGGACAATTGTTATTTTAACAACAGTTTAGTCTTTAAAATTTTATTAATATATTTTAACTTTATACATTTTTAAAAACATACTTTGACTTTTATAAATGTATTTTAACACTTTTTGCGACTGCAGGACTTTGTCTTTTTGACAGTAAGACCCGCCTACGGGCGTTATAATCTCAGAACAAATTTTCTGTATTCACAATTATATTACAAATGGATATACATTATAATTATATTCTTTCTAATCAATATAATTCTATCTATAGTATATTTTATTGCAAAAATATGAACACTGGGTACACACTTAAGAAATATGTAACACAGAAATTACGAAAGAAACGCCCGCTGACAGAATTACAGATTTTCAAATGGCGTGAATCTACGTAAGCAGTCGCGAAAGGGTTATTAAAAAAATTATATTTTCATAGAAATTATAAAACGAATCGTACAGTTCCAAAGAGTTCAACTGACCCAAAACTGGTAAGTGCGATTAAAATTGTTTAATATTTAATTTATGAACTCTTACAATAATTTATCCGAAAAGATTTAGTTTATGCGTTGTTGTATATATATATATATATATTATTTCATTTCGTATATTATGTTACACCTACGAAAGAAAATTTAAGCTTTATTGGTGATCAGTACAGCCATAATAGACACTTTTACTTGAAAAATATTGCACTTTTTTCAAACAGTACTGTATGGACTAATCGCAAGTGTAATGTATTTAAATAGACCTAAAATTATCTAAAACAGTACTGAAGAATATACAAATATAAATAATTAAATTCAGGATAATTAAGGAACTGGAAAAGAGGCAACGTTTTATTAATTTCTATAATTATTTTTTTCCTGAAAGATTTCCGGTGTGAAACATTAAAATTTTCTCTATTCCTTATAGGATCTTAATTTTATTTTTCTACATTTATAGATATCCCCCTAACACATTTTTGATTATAACTCTATAAATACTAAAGTTAAAGTATACAAACAGTATACTTTTCCGCACTGCCAGACTCTCAGAAATTTGAAAATGAAATCAAATTTGGGTGTTGCTATTGAAAAAATCAAAGTTGGCACTCATTTCAATATGTAGATGACCCCTAATTCAAAATTTGACGGCATATTCAGAAAGTGGTTTTAATTTCCTGTTGAATGATGTCTATTAGATGCTCCTGCGTCAATTAATAACGAAATTACAGCGGGTGTTGCGTTTTTTTTTTCCCCGACTGTACATAGATATTTTTACGAAATATTTATATTAAAAAATATTCGTAATACACTCATGAAAAAAAAAAAAAAAAAAAAAAACTTTGAGACCTAGTGTAAAACTATTATAACTTTCAATTTATTAAAAATAAATCAACGTATCATATCAATAACATAATAAATCATTGTATATCTTCATAAAATTTTATAATTGAACATTTTTAAATAAGAGTAATATTTAAATGTTTTTATAATATCATTAAATTCACAAAATTACATACCAGCTTACTTTGTTATATTGTCTTATTTAATGCATTATGTGTATTCCTTTTGCCTGAATTGTTTTTAAAATGATTTTGCTAAGGTTCTGCATATCAAAACTAACATTTCTGTCCAATACTATTCAATGAAATATTAAATGTCAAATACAAGCTCTGAAACAGTACAACGTTGCCTTACGTTTCCATAAACTTTGGTTAGAACAATCTCCTACTTCTTTCCTAAGGACAACAAGTCTAACAGTAAACTCTATAAAAAGTATTATTTTAGTATAGCCAAAACATGGTCGAAGCTCGATTGTATATTAATGCAATGTCTTTCAAAAGTAAATTTTAATTTTTTAATTATCACTTAATGTGATAAATTATCACCCTGTATGTTTTGGTAATCAAAATAGTTCATATTATATTGTAAATACAACATTAGTTTTACCTGAAAGGTTTCATTTCACCCAAAATGTAATTGATAAACCACACGATCGTTTTGAAAAATGTATGGAATTTTGCTTCAAATCATTCCAGTATTTTCTTAAACAAACAAGTCCATCCAGGTTGATTTGTTTTTAACCCTTGAATAATATTTTTTGAAACAGGTATTATTTTTTAGCATTCCATGTTGCAATTCTCAACTATATACAAGTATGCCGTTTTTCATGATTAGATTTGCTTTAGAATTTTGTATATTTAATGTTTTCCTCCGAATTTAGTGCATTTGAAATAGTTCTAATGTTAACATAAAGATTTAGTGCGTGTTTTATTGCAGTAGAATGTGCATTATCTTTAACAGTCGTTCTTATACGGCTTCTTTATGTTTGGCTAGCAGTATTTAATACACGGATTTCTTTATTCTTTCTACATTATCTCTAAGAATTGTACAGAAAATTATAATGGGCAGATTTTAATCTGTTATATTTGCCAGCTGTTTGCCTTACGCTCATTCCATTTTAGCGAAGTGCCAAGAATTTCGCTTTCAATATCTGTCAATATTTTCAGTACCTCATATTTCCCTTTGTTTCAACAGTTAAATTAATACCTAGAAAATCTTTAAATACTTCTTCACAACAGACCCTCACAAAATTATTCTAATCTGATGTTTTTTCATTATGCAAACAATCACTTTTAAAGCACGTTTAATAGTTTTTTTTTTTTTTTTTCATTTTAATATATTGCACATTTTCCAATATATCTCCTTTAAATTTATTTAAATTTCCATATCCATTATTTATAACTTACGATTTATGTGAAAGTTTAAATTTGATTTACACAACAAAAAAAAAAAAAAAAAAAAAAAAATAGTTTTCAACAGAGTGAAAGAAAATTGATGGATGTCTCAAAGTTTTTTCCCACACTGTACGTTTTTCGTGAAAACCAAAAGAATTGGCAAATATGTAAATTTAATCCAACATCTCTTAAAATTGAAATTCAATGTTTTAACAGTCACATTTTTGTTAAATAAGATTATGTTTCACAAAATATAACTGATTTTTAACGTTATTATTATTATTTTTTTCCCTGTGTCTATTATCTTCGATTTTTTAAGTCACATTTCAAAAATTTTCATAATCCAAAATTATTCTTTTCAGACAATCTATAATCGTATTGCAATAAAAATAATAATTAGATTGAAATAATAGCTTCACTAATAGATCTTTAGTTTTATTTATTCAGTTAAATTAAATACTTTTGCATGTTTATAATATATTTTTCACAATATATAATAGAATGTATTTATATGTTTCATTCTATCCAGAGTTTTAAATTAAAAAAAAAAATATATATAGTTAGTCTTTTGATTTGTTCATCTTTAATGCAGCAGAATAAAATTGATTTGGTGCATACAAAGTATTTATAAATGAAACCAAATGTGTGATCGCTAAATCAATATTATGTTAAAAAATCTAAAAGTACTAAATTTAAGTTTTTCTACCTGTAAAATTTATAATAATATGTATTAAAAATAATATATCATACAGTTATCCAAAAAATATTTAGAAAGAAACGCATAAATTTATATACATGATGGAGCTATTTTATTTCAGATGTTTAAATTTTGATAAATTGTACAATAGCAGAGGGGAAAAAGCTTTGCAATATACGTCAACGATCGACAACCTTTCGACTTCACAGATCACTATAAATTCGCAATTTAAAATCTCACGAAACACTAATTTCATAACATCAAATATTGTGGACTACTTATATTATTGATTAAAAGTTAAATACTTTTTTAGAATAACAATTAGACACCGCCCATTTTACAAATATATTAACTAATGGATCTGAAAATCCTGAGCATTAACGTCCTATTAGCAACACGTCTTATTCAACAGATCATCTTTATTTATTCCTTATTATATAATATATATATATATATATATATTGATTTCATTGACTTGCTACGTAAACAGAAATGTTTCTGAGTGGGGCTGCCCCATAGGCCGTAATGATAAGAAACATTTTGGTGTGTCCCTGTACACGAACTACCAATGGAATACACACTCAATACTATACATCTAATTCCGCGTGGCTTATAAACATGTGTACTAAATTATAAGTCAATAGCGTGATTTTTACGGCCGCTATCGAAGTATATAGAAATTCTTCCCATAGGCCATAATGATAAGAAAAACTTTGGCGCGTTCCTGTACACGAACTACAAATGAAATACACACCCAAAACTATACAGCTAATTCCGTGAGGCTCTTGAATATGTGTACCAAATTGCAAGTCAATGGTATGATTTTTGCGGCCACTGTCGCGAGACAGACAGACAAACAAACACGCAGACAAAACCCAAAAACTCTTTGAGTCTCAACACGGAGGCCTCCACTGACGTCTCGGCAACTAAACCTATTACATTAAATATTACAAATGCTTATTTTATTATAAATAAACCGTAAATACCTATTTAATCATAAATTATATGATGCTTAAAAGTTGTTTAATAATAATAATAATAAATTATAAGTCACGAACGTACACAGATTTTTATTACTTCCATATTACAAGAAACTAACATTAAATATTTATCTATAGTGATACATTGTTATTTATTTATACAAAACTGTATTTACTAAAGATAGTAATACGTACTTATTATATTTTTAGCCTATTAAAACCTAATGACAAATTATAACTTTAAAATACATTTTAAATCTTTGAAGAATTCGAATATTCTCGTAAGTTTAGCAATCAAATGCAATTCCTAGCAGTCAAATACTGATCAAAGATTCAAAGCTATAACTACACCTGTTACATACAATTGAAATCTTTGAAATAAAAGGAATTATACTATTTTTCATCTCTTTCGTCTAGAAATGTCTGAAATCTAATATTGTAATTCTGATAAATTCGGAAAATCCTTAAGTTAAAATTAACATAGCTATATTTTCTAATAAAACGTTAAAAATTGCAAGTAATGTCGAGATTTGTTTTTCCTTTTGCGGATCGCTAGAATTTTCTCGCGAACCAACGGTTGCTGACCACTGCACTATACAAATGTAAGTTTTAAAAATGTTAATTAAACTAATAACATAATAAAGTTATCTGAAATCTAATATAGTTAACTGCATTTATTATTATTATGATTATGCATATGAAAAAAAAAAAAAAAAAAAGTATTTTGCATTATAGAATTTTCCCGTAAAAAAAAAAAAAAAAAAAAAAAAAAGTAACATATGTTATTTATCTTTTGGAAAAGACTGATACTCAACGTAAATAAAAATTCAAATTCTGCAGATAAAAGAACGCTTTTACATATTTAGATCATTTGTGAGTTAGCAAACGTTCACTCTGCAGCTTTTACATAATCTACTTGGTGAAATTTCGAAAACGTATTCTTTAATGCATAAATGGTTTGTAAAAAACATTGCATCTATCCCAAATTTACGCATGGATAGAGAACAAAGAAAATACCACTAAAATTCGGTAAGTTCCTTTTTCTTGAAGCCGCTTAAAAATGAATTTCCATTTTTGCTTTAATATACGATGTTTAGATGTAGTGAAAGTGTGTTATGATTTTTTTTCTTTTCCCTCCAATGTATTTCATGTAAAGTAATAGTTTATAAATAAAGGATTTCAAAATCATTTCTATATTCATAAGAGGCTTAAAACCTTTAAATAATCATCTGTATACATGCAACTTTTGTGCGTGGAAAAAGAAAATCTATTTGGATTTTTTGAATATCCTATTTACGTATAGTTTTAACATCGCAAACGCTTTAGAAAGTAAAATTCGTATGAAAATCGAATTTTATATTAATAGAAAGATTATTTTAATCATTTTATTACAAAAATACGCATCGCATATTTTCTGCATTTAAAAGAAAAAAGCTATTATTATTAAAGGAAGGACGTGCTGTGGAATATCATAACTTAAAATAAATAAATTTTCCAGTTTAGTTATTTATTACTTTTCTTAATTGTTAATGAGATAAACAAAAATTATTTAAATTATGTTGAAAAATTCCTTAATATCAATAGATTTTAAATATATATATATATTTAAATTATCCGTCGTTGTACTGTGCTTTATTTATATCTTGGCGTTTTATTAAATAAATTCTTATGACAACGGTTATTTTATTAGTTGTTACCATTGCTTTTTGATAAATAATCGTTAACCTTTCTTTTTGTTTCTTTCGTTAATATTACATTAAAAAGATATATTTCTCAAAATATTTACTGTAAATTTGAAAGAATATTTTATAAATGATAAGTTTCGATGAGTTGTTTATTGTTCACATTCCTTATTCGCATAGATTGTACCATATCTAGGTATATTAATTCTTAAAATTCCATTCAAATGTGTCTTATCTGTGATAACAAAAGAGCATAGCTGCAAATATTTTAATTTATTCCGGAATACTTTTAGCCCCGCCTTTATTTCGCACCACTTTATTTGTAGAAAATTGTTCTTCAATAAGTAACTCAGATAAAAGACGAAAGGATTACTTTTAAAAAATAAGTGGTACGAAATAGAGGCGGGGATAAAATTTCTCCAGAATAAATTAAAATATTAGCAGCTATGCAAAAGCGCATAACAACTCACATAAAAAAATGCCTGGTGCATAGTATTCACACAACTTACATTACCTGCTCATAAACGTAATAATCACACTACATTACCATAAATGACCACACACAGTAAATTTTAGAAGTTTTCACAAATACCAATAATAATAATAATAATAATAATAATAACCAAATTATTCTGTAACTTCAAGCGTATAAAAAATAAGGTTTAAGAAAATCGAAATTCTTAAAAATAAAATAAAAAAGAGTCTTTTTTGAGCCAGATCACTTGAAATAGATCTTTCTAATTAGATCGCTTGTCAGTTTCCGTGTATTAACTAACTGATGCATACGAAAAAAAAATCTGTATGGAACTTTATATAACAAATTTGAAGTAAATCGTTTAAACATTTTTTTTTTTTGAGATAACGAAATTTGGATCTCAGTTCCTTTTTTCTCCGAAACATCCCAAAAGTATCTTTATAATGAAAACCAACAAACTAATGGTGAAAGGACATCTAAATGGGATAGAGAATGTAAATAAAATCTCTATAGCCGTTTTAAATGACTTCCACTTACGAGACGTAAAACAGATCTACCTACTCAAGACACCAATAAATTTTCTTGAAATAACCAACTATCATATACAAAAATAAATCGAAAATTTGATTTATACAGTAAAATAAGGACGTTTAGAGATGCCGTATTTCTGTAGAACCTCTAGCTCTCATTGTTCCATTTCCGGGTTTCCAGTTTGGAAAACAGAATAAACTGGCAGACTCATCTGTACACTGAATCTTCAATAATTATAAAGTTTCGCTGTACAACTTTTTTGGAGATACGATTGTTAAATGATTCCCCTTCCCACCTACCTCACGCACATGCGCTCACACATACATCTTAAAACATGAAATTAAGAGGAAAACTTAATACTGACAATTTTGACAAAGTACAATTTTTCACTATCTACGAGATATACGTCAGGCACACTGTAAAAAAAAAAAAAAAAATGTAAAATTACAATGAATGTCCCTCATCTTGTGATGTGGTGAAATCAAGCACTTGAGTTGTAAAAAAATTTCAAGCAGAACGTGCTGTTTTCTTACATTCTATAAGACATTAAACAGTCATGCGACACAGATACGCGAATGAGCTTCAAACACAAACTAAAACTTTTACATGTTTACTACAACTTCCGCTATAATAAACGGTAAACGAAAAAATGGAGGATCCAAGCTGTGATTAGAATTCACATTAGGTTCACCGACAAACAAGTAAGTTATAATAGTTTTAGATTTTATTTTATTTCTTCTATTTTTTAATTCTGTTAATATAAGTTTCATAAGGGTCTACGTTTTATTAAGGAAATTTAATCTAAATTAAAAGTTCTCTCTCATGAAACTCCATTTTGAATTATGAGTAGTAAAAGTTACAACTCAGTAATTTTTTCCTCCCGAAATAAAACTATTAAACAACAACTTTTCTAAACTAATTTATTTTAAAAATGATTTAAATTACTAACTGGGAAAAAGAAATGATGTATTAGTTTTTAACTCCGAAAATATTATGGCATTCAAAATAAGAACATTATTTGATAAATACTTAACATGAAACTTTTGTGGAATTTTTAGCATTCCATTACAATATTTGTTTTCTCTTTCTTTAAATTTCAAGTTTCCTTTATTTTATGCATCAAGATTGCATTTTTATTTTTTAAATTTTGTTTGCTTTTTTAGATAATTGCGATGTAATGTATTGAAACAGTTTTTTTTTTTTTT
The DNA here is from genome assembly GCA_963930645.1 of Salticus scenicus. Taxonomy (NCBI): domain Eukaryota; kingdom Metazoa; phylum Arthropoda; class Arachnida; order Araneae; family Salticidae; genus Salticus; species Salticus scenicus. The sequence continues at coordinate 263,519,351 of OZ005650.1, forward strand.
TTTTTTTTTTTTTTTAATTTGCTCATTTTGTAAAATAAATATGTTTGCTAAAATTCTATCGATATATGTAGTCTGCAAAATATAGTTTTGTAAAGCATTGAAAACTGCTATTTTAATTTTCATACGTTCTAAAAAAATTAAAGTAGTTATAATTTTTTGAAGTACTTTTTAAATAATGCTACTGATATGACTAATATAATATTTCTTTAGCGGATTAAAAATTCATACATAATTATTTTTAAAATAGAATCAGAAATATAAGACTTTATTATTATTATTTATTTAAATGGTTAAATATTTTTATGTTGAAAAGAAATCGTTAGTGTATTACAATTCTAATAATTCTTTACTAGCAGGCTTTGCCCGCTTCGCTGGTCATTATATTTAAATGAATCCCCAAAACAGCATATCATTAATAATAATAAATATCTTTTAAAAAAAAATCATTGAAATCCGTCAAAATCTAAGTTTAAGTTCCTGCTACGTTCTGTAGCGGTATTCCCGCTCGTCACAGTCTTGTCAGTTTCCGTGTATTAACTAACTGATGCATACGAAAAAAAAATCTGTATGGAACTTTATATAACAAATTTGAAGTAAATCGTTTAAACATTTTTTTTTTTGAGATAACGAAATTTGGATCTCAGTTCCTTTTTTCTCCGAAACATCCCAAAAGTATCTTTATAATGAAAACCAACAAACTAATGGTGAAAGGACATCTAAATGGGATAGAGAATGTAAATAAAATCTCTATAGCCGTTTTAAATGACTTCCACTTACGAGACGTAAAACAGATCTACCTACTCAAGACACCAATAAATTTTCTTGAAATAACCAACTATCATATACAAAATAAATCGAAAATTTGATTTATACAGTAAAATAAGGACGTTTAGAGATGCCGTATTTCTGTAGAACCTCTAGCTCTCATTGTTCCATTTCCGGGTTTCCAGTTTGGAAAACAGAATAAACTGGCAGACTCATCTGTACACTGAATCTTCAATAATTATAAAGTTTCGCTGTACAACTTTTTTGGAGATACGATTGTTAAATGATTCCCCTTCCCACCTACCTCACGCACATGCGCTCACACATACATCTTAAAACATGAAATTAAGAGGAAAACTTAATACTGACAATTTTGACAAAGTACAATTTTTCACTATCTACGAGATATACGTCAGGCACACTGTAAAAAAAAAAAAAATGTAAAATTACAATGAATGTCCCTCATCTTGTGATGTGGTGAAATCAAGCACTTGAGTTGTAAAAAAATTTCAAGCAGAACGTGCTGTTTTCTTACATTCTATAAGACATTAAACAGTCATGCGACACAGATACGCGAATGAGCTTCAAACACAAACTAAAACTTTTACATGTTTACTACAACTTCCGCTATAATAAACGGTAAACGAAAAAATGGAGGATCCAAGCTGTGATTAGAATTCACATTAGGTTCACCGACAAACAAGTAAGTTATAATAGTTTTAGATTTTATTTTATTTCTTCTATTTTTTAATTCTGTTAATATAAGTTTCATAAGGGTCTACGTTTTATTAAGGAAATTTAATCTAAATTAAAAGTTCTCTCTCATGAAACTCCATTTTGAATTATGAGTAGTAAAAGTTACAACTCAGTAATTTTTTCCTCCCGAAATAAAACTATTAAACAACAACTTTTCTAAACTAATTTAATTTAAAAATGATTTAAATTACTAACTGGGAAAAAGAAATGATGTATTAGTTTTTAACTCCGAAAATATTATGGCATTCAAAATAAGAACATTATTTGATAAATACTTAACATGAAACTTTTGTGGAATTTTTAGCATTCCATTACAATATTTGTTTTCTCTTTCTTTAAATTTCAAGTTTCCTTTATTTTATGCATCAAGATTGCATTTTTATTTTTTAAATTTTGTTTGCTTTTTTAGATAATTGCGATGTAATGTATTGAAACAGTTTTTTTTTTTTTTTTTTTTTTTTTTTTTTTTTTTTAATTTGCTCATTTTGTAAAATAAATATGTTTGCTAAAATTCTATCGATATATGTAGTCTGCAAAATATAGTTTTGTAAAGCATTGAAAACTGCTATTTTAATTTTCATACGTTCTAAAAAAATTAAAGTAGTTATAATTTTTTGAAGTACTTTTTAAATAATGCTACTGATATGACTAATATAATATTTCTTTAGCGGATTAAAAATTCATACATAATTATTTTTAAAATAGAATCAGAAATATAAGACTTTATTATTATTATTTATTTAAATGGTTAAATATTTTTATGTTGAAAAGAAATCGTTAGTGTATTACAATTCTAATAATTCTTTACTAGCAGGCTTTGCCCGCTTCGCTGGTCATTATATTTAAATGAATCCCCAAAACAGCATATCATTAATAATAATAAATATCTTTTAAAAAAAAATCATTGAAATCCGTCAAAATCTAAGTTTAAGTTCCTGCTACGTTCTGTAGCGGTATTCCCGCTCGTCACAGTCGAGTCTGGAGCCCCAATGCCTGCGGCAGTCCCTTACCTGCTTTTTACTCTCCCTCCCTCGCGGTTAAAGTTGAAAGTTTTACAAAATCTCATCAAAGTGCATATTTTGCACACTTAATTAACACGCACACACCAAAATTCGCCATTCTTAGGTAATTTGTACTGATTTAAGATTCAAAATGTGGTTTTTGCCCCGCACGCCCCAAGGGGAAGGGTGGGGGAAATGCCAAAATTACTTTATATTGCATGTTGCATACACATACCTAACCGACACATAAAAAAATTTAGATCCTGAAATTATTTAAAGTTCAGCTATGCTTTAAAACTTTTTTTTTTTTAAATCTCTTACCCCGCTCTTAAAGGAGGGGAGGAGGAGGGAATTTCGCAAAATCTCTTCATGTTCATACTATGAGTTAGATACATATAATCGTCCCTTAAATAAAAAATGTCCAACCTAAGATAATTTAGTGCAGCGTTATGCATGAATGTTTGTTGCTCCATGTTTTTGCCCTCCATTCTCCAAAGGGCGGTAGGGTGGAATTTCACAAAATCCCTTTGTAGTGTGTGTTCAGTTCGATTTCCTCGTGTGTTGAGTACCCTTCTTCGAAAACCTTTTCCCTTCCCTCCCCCCTTAAAAATCCAAAATTCTAAAATCGCAGAAAATAATTTTTTTGTACTCAAGTCTGGTCTTTCCATATTGCTTCATCGTTAAGTAATTTGGAGCCGAGTTATGCCTTCTGCCCCCCCCCCCCCCAAGAGGGACAAGGGGGGTATTTTGCAAAATTCCGTCTTGGGGGGGGGGGTCTCAGGCTCTCAAAACCAACCTGGTCACTAAAATTTGCGACTCTCTTTTCCACAGAATCGTCATGGCAGTGTTGAGTCAGTGAATCAGTGAGCTTACTCTTTTATATGTACAGATTTGTTTATATTTTTTATGGACTACTTGCCTTAAGGTTGCTGTCACAAAAATAGAGTCCTTGGCGAAAAATGTCCTATCTACTTTAGTATTAAAATAAAAAATATACCCAGGATTATCAACAAATAAAGCTCTTAAATATAGATCTGAATTAGCTTTCATTTTCTTATTATTTAATTTTGATAATGACGTCATGTTGTCATGTGCCTAAGTAAATTTAATATTTAATATATTTTTTTTTTATTATTATTCGTGTGAAATATTATTTGGCAACAATTCAGAATTTAAATGAATTATTTTAAAGTTTTATTATAGAAGAAATATTTATATTATATAGAAGATTAATTAAAAATTTTAATATTCTTTTTATTATAATTCGCTTGAAAATATATTTTATTAGATGTTGCAAAATAAATTAACTCGTAAACGTTTTTGGCAACAATTAAAAATTAAAATTAATTATTTTAAAGTTTTATTATAGAAAAAATATCTATATTTTATAGAAAATTAATTAAAAATTTACATTTTTCGGGTATAAATAGTAGCCTATGTTTTATTCCAGACTATTATCTATCTATGTACAAAATTTCATCCAGATCCGTTTAGCCGTTGTGGCGTGATTGAGTAAAAAACATCCATACAAACTTCAGCATTTATAATATTAGTATAGATTAGTTTTTATGTGCATGTGTTAGATTGAGTTATTTTGCTGTCAAATTGACAAAACTTTAATTTTAAATTTCAAAACTCTGTCGTTCTTGGCGCTTATTGTATTTGGTGATCAAAAACGTTATACGAAAATAAACATGCCAGATGTATATTTTCGTAATTTGCATTATACGAAATATTGATTCATATTATTCATTACTCTCTTAATATAAGTTGTTAAAATAGCCATGATTTTTGAAAGGAATTAAATTCTGTTCGCCAAATAATTTTGCGATTTTTTTTTTTTTTTTTTTTTTTTTTTTTTTTTTTTTTTTGTCTGCCGATATTAAATTTATTCCGCTGCAACATATGAGTATCTTATATCAGACACTTTATTTAGACATTTGAAAACAAATTTGACTTCAAATTATGATAGAATATTTATCATTTTCCTTTTAATTAGTATATTAGTTGGATATTTATTGTGTAAATATCATCTTTTGAAATGAAATGTTTGTGTTTTCAATCGAATATGGAAATTTGCCTTTTTTTTTTTTCTTCTAGAGTTTTGAAATTAAAAATTCAAATTTTGTCAATTTTACAACAAAAATAACTTAATCTAACGCATGGACATGATAACTAATACATACCTATACCTGAGTATGGGGATTAAAATCGGGAAATAATTTTCCTCGATTTTTAATAATTTTTTACAAAAAATCCAATAGACGTTTAACATAGGAAATATTTTTCTTGCATCCACGAACGGCCAGTGACGTCATCACTTTGCTTGCGTATTAACACTTTATCAATGTGTAAAAGAAATTTTAAATTAAAAATGACGTCAATTTTTGTGAGATGCATATTTTTTTTATATATATAATTTTTTATTGTTCACGTTTAGATAAATGTATTTATTTTCCTGTTGAAAAAAAAATAATAATAATAAATTCGTATTTTTTTTTTTTTTTTTTTTTTTTGCAACAACTTAATTATGGATAAAAATTAAATGGCTAATTTTTTGCTATTATTAGCTTATTCTTTTAATATTTTTATTAATTAAAAGAAAACTAAACAAAAATTCGAAATTCTGACTTCGGTGTGCACAATGATCTTTCGGGGGCACCTTTGTGTTAAATCTCGTGACTATCCGAACTACCGTTTTCGAGAACAGTGAAATATATATACAAATATTGCTCACTTAATAGTATAAGATAAAAGATAATTTATTGAAAGTACATATTATATTTCCTATTAAAAATGCATAACATATTAAACTTATATTGACAGAATAAAAAGGATGCAATAAACAAAACAAATTAAAACAAAAATAACTTTAAAATAAATAAAAATTAAAACACATAAAGCTTCAAATAAATAGATAAAATAAAATAAAATAAAAAATAAAACTAATATAATCTTTTTTTTTTTTTTTTTTCGAATGAAAAGAACAAATACAACACAGCGTGTTGTAGAATTACAACATCCTCTTTTAAAATTCAAGCACGTATTTATTTGCAACACACTTGAAATTTACCGCACATAGTGCTGACGATTTTTTACCCGCACATTGTGATGTAATCTAGCATGTTCATTTTTTGCAGTGCAATGGAAGTATAAATGAGACTTTCCTGTAAAGTTAGTACAATTACTTTTTACTAGTATCGCCCAGTGGTCGAAATTCGACCACAAATTTATTCAAATCTCAGAATTCTTTTAAGTTAGCACTAAATAAATAAATTTATAAATTTAAAATTTCTCTGTAAACAATGTTCTTCGTAAATACTCAAAGAACCAAATATTTAAATAAATAAATAAACTCACTTTTTGTTGCCTAAAGACAAATAACAAAGAACATTTGGATTTAAATGAGCATTTAATAAACAATTTTTTGTCAGTCAAAAGATAAAAGAACGAAATATTTAAATGAATAAATAAAGTCACTTTTTGTTGCCAAAAGACAAATAACAAAGAACATTTGAAGTTTCAAAAATTAAATAATATATATTATTTACATATTAATACACAAACATGAAATTTATCGTACGGCTAATATCTCTTTAAATTACAGCTGACATAAATCATAAGACAAAAAAGAAAGAAATAGATCATAAATAAATTAGAAAATAAAAAATTGATTTCTCATAAATCAAATCCTTAGAAATCTTTTTTGTGGTTCCACGGACGGCCAGTGACGTCATCACTTCGCTTACGTATAAGGATGCTATACAAATTACTGTGTCTAATGGTTTTATTTGAGTTTTATGAAATTGCCAGATTTAACAACTTTCCCCTTTTTGGTATTTTTTAATGTAAAGGAATACGTGTATGAAAGGGAAAAATGGGGGAAAATGCATAAAAAATAAAAGTATTTTTAAATACCTTTTTGACATCGTAAAAAAATAATATTTGTATTCGCACCTTCCGGCTAACCATACCTTTCGAATGATACCATTTTCATCCCTCTACACCCATAATTAATATGTTAAAAAGGAACTACAAATTTTATGCTTGCCTATTAATATATAGATAATAAACGAATAAAAGATATTTCTTTTACTGGTAAAAAGTGTATAGTCTTCTAAGAAAAACTGAAACATATAAGCAAATTTTAATAAATTTTTAAAATGTCTACAGGCTTATGGGATACCCGATATCTATATATATTTATATCTATATCTATATATATCTATATCTATCTATCTATACATATACACACACACATATATATATATATATACTGAATTAGTTTAGTTTTATTTAAAGTTGAATAAAACTTATCTATACTAATTATATATACGTTTAATTAAACGAAATTTCCTTTTCATTTAAAATTTAAAAAACTATACAACATTTTGAAGCATTTTAAATGTGGATTTCTTTAATTAGTTCTCGCTTTTGACAAATAGAGAGTAACAGTTGTGTGAATTCAGTACAGCGGGTAACAAAACTAAAAATTCAGTAGAAACATTAGACATGAAGATCTGTGTATCTTTCAAGAGAAGTGAAAACAACATTACTTTTTAGTGTCTTGAATATGTTAAATTTTATACTTAAAATAGAATTTGCGAAAGCGTTAACCTTTTACTTTCCTCTCAAGAAATCTACTAAAATCAGTGATATTTTACTATAGGAAACGTATTGAGAACATATTTAGTCAGACACAACGTGTTGAGAGGGGTTTCGACCATTCAAAGACAATGATTTTACAATATGTGTCTTTGTCATTCAAAAAAGTTTGACAGCGGAACTTTAGAAGCATTATTTATCGAATATTAATCTCAGAAGCTTATACAGATGTCTGAAATGATAAATGTGGATGGGTAAACTATTAGCACTGTTTAAAAGCAATGGAGTGTACCACATCAATTGACAGAAAGTGCCGTTTCGAAACGCTTAGCCATTTGTGAAGTGTTGCTTAAAAAAAAGAAAAAAAATCGGAAATAATTTTTGCATCTAATTGTGACTGGTGATGAAACGGGAATTCTGTGAAATGATCCGAAGCACAGTGATAACGAATATGTTCTCGCCAACCTTCAATATCAACTTCAAAATCGGATAATCATAGAAAGAAGATTATGCTGTGCATTTTGCGGAATGAAGTCGGTGTGGTGTTCTAAGCGCTTCCGGAACTGGGTCAAACAATAAATATTGAATGCTACAAAAAAAAAAAAAAAAAACACTCATTTTGAAAGACGCACTTAAAGATGTACGCCCGCAAAATTTTCATAGATTATGACAAAGCCATTCTGCTTCATAACAATGCCAAACCACACGTTGCAAATAGAGTCAAGGAAACCTTGAAGGGACTTCGAAGGGTGTCTTGCCCATTACGTCATAGTCAGCAGAAGTCGCTGCTTCCGGTTACCATTTGTTTCGATCCATGCAGCATGGAATTTCTGAACAACATTTCACATGTTTCAACGATATCAAATACTGGTTCTATGATGGGATCACATCAAAAGATTGTGAATAATTTTTTATCAGGTAATCTATTTGTTATCTTAAAAGTCGGAAAAATTAGTAGCTGCCAGAGGGAATGACTTTCAGTAAATTATCTTGTACTATTCTGTTAGAATAAACATACGTTTTATGCCCACCAAATTATGAGAATTAATTCAAGTATCCAATGCAAATATAATTTATTTTCTTAACATTACATTTGTTAATCACAAAAAATTTTGTTACCAGAACAATTATTCTTTACGTAATAGAGTATGTAAAAAAAATGGATCGGTCGAATGCACTTTAAAATAATGGACACTTCCAAATTTAAACTCTAAAGATAAGCTATGTCTCGCATATGTTTGCCTCTTGTTCTAGGTTGGATTTACAACCTTCTACAATTACTATTTTAAATTACAAAGATTTCAAGCCATCCTGTAATACATTTTAATTGAAATGGTCCGAAATTTTAATAAATTTATTTCAGTAATCTGAAGTTACTTAGTTCATAAGTACCCAGTTTCACTTTTTAGTTTATTCAAGGGCTCCAGATTTTCTTCCACCAGAAAAATTCCAATTATAATTTTAAAATTGCTGGAAAATCTCTAGAAAATTAATAAAAATACTATTGTCAAAAAGTTTTAGTTGTCAAAAAAGGAAAAAAAAAAAAAAAATTATACTCACTCTACAAAGAAATTAACTAAATTTTTTTTAAAATGCGTTTCTAGAAAATGACTTTTAATATATTTTGTCAAAATTTGATTAAAAAATGTAATAAAAATTCGTTCAGCTGGTGAAGTCAATTTAAATATTCAATATATTTTTGGAATGAAATATAATCATATCATTATTCATGAAAAACTCTCTAATCCTGTTATTACTTTTAAGCCTAATTTTATAATTTCCATATTTAATCGCTCATTTTACAAAAATAGATATATTTTTAACTCTCTTGTTACTCCATAAAAAATACAAAATGTATTCTGCAGTTTGAAACATTAAATTTGTTTATTCTTTACATTCAAAATCAACTTGTAAAATTTAACATCGAAAAACAAATGCTCCTAAGGCTCATATTATTACATTTCGTATGTAAACGAGAGTATTTGGCACATCTGGAAATATTCTTAAGTTTCTTTAAAATGACATATTTACATAACATTCGAGGAAGAAGAGTGATTATTGTGAAAAAGTCATAATAAAATTGAAATATACTTTCTTAAAGTTTAAAACTGTATGTTTGTTCTTATTGAAATATTTTAATAGGCTAGGCATTTTATCGAAATCATAAAAAATGTTTGTCTGTATAAAGAAATATTTATGAATAGATATCAGTTTAGTCTCCTTTTTATGTTAGTAAAACAATTTAAAATAAACATCAAAACAGATTTATGTATTAAATATTTGTTAATTGGGTTATAAAAAACTAAGAAAAGTTTACAAAGTATTAACATTAAGAGTCAGACGTTTTATTTACTTTCTTAAGAATTATTCTTTATTTCCAATCACTTTTAGTCATTTAATAAAACAAAGAATGTGTTTTCATGAAAGATGTTTTCTGGAAATAAAATTTTATTCAATATAAGCGATATTCTTTGTATATACTAAGAATAAATTTATATAATATACAGTACCTGGCCAAATTATTAGACCATTGGCAAATTATACATTTTTTCATGTTTACAACATTATTAATGAAGAATTTTATTAAAAAAAATATTTTCTTCATTCATATTTCGAAAACATATACATTAAGGAATACAATGTCAAAAAATTTGTTACAATACAATACTTATTAAAGAAAGAAAAAATGATAAATTAAATTTAACAGAAAAATCAATATTTCGTATGGCCACTTTGGCAACTAAAAGGGCTTTAACACGACGAAGCATACCTTCTATGCATGCTTGGATGTTTTCTTGGATATGTTTATTATTATTCCACTGGTATGTTAAAGATTCCAGCAACTCTTATCTTATTTGTTATATTTTTCTTATACATTTCTTTTTTCAGCTACTCCCAACCATTTTCAATAGGGTTCATATCAGGTGAGTTGCCCGGCCAATCATGAACTCTGTTTTTTTTTCACTTTAAATACTTCGATACACTTTTAGCTTTATGGCATTGAGCACCATCATGCATAAAGACTGGTTCCTCGTCTCCAGAAAACCATTCTTGCATTTGTGGGATGAGCATGGTTTGTAAGACTTTCAGGTATTGATCTTGTTTCATTGTATTTTTGGCCACATAGAGAGGACCAAAATGTTTTCCTGATATGACAGACCTTACCATGACTGATGAAGGATGTTTGGTAGTGAGAACAATACAATCTGACTTGCATTTCTCGTTTGGACGCCGCCGAACAAATTTAGTTTTTTCGGTTAAAACATGAAAAAACGATTCATCAGAGAAGCAAACCTGAAAATTAAACAAAATTGCTTTTTATTTAATTTCTCTATATTCATTATAAATGCAAATATATCTTTGTCAAAATAAATAGCTATATACCTTTTTCCAGTCTTCTATTGTCCAATTTTTGTACTTTATTGCCCACTCCAAGCATTTTTCCATCATTTCTGATGCAAGCCTTGGCTTGCAAGCCGGTTTCATGGCAATCAGTTTATTTTCTGCCAAACGACGTCTCAAAGTTCTTTCTGATATACTAATGCCTTCATTTTGAACTTCTTTCATTAACATGCGTAGCGGTTTCTTTCTATTATTTATACAAATGTCTCGTATTTTTCGATCCGTCCTCGGCGTCGTAATGCAAGCTCGTCCACTATTATACTTCCGTGATGGATCAAAACTTATGTTTAAGACCATTTTCTTTTTAATATTTTTTACTGAGCTTCTGGATACTCCTACCTTTGCTGCAATTTGATTTTGGGTCAGTTTAGTGGCCTTCAGTAGACCATAAACCTGCCCTACTCTTTTTGGTGAAAGGTCAGCCTTTCTTCCCATCTAAAATAAAGGAGCAAAAACTTTTTATGATAATAAATGAATAAAAATGTTAAATATCCCACGCGATATTAATAACAATGCAAAACTTACCTTTTGCAGCAAAATATTTGCTTCAATCCAAAATAAACAAGCAGAACAAATTTTACTTTATAATGCAAGTTTACACCTATGCCACTGTATCACAGAATAATAACTAACTGTCTTGTGTTGCCAGCTTGAAAATGTTTCTGTAATAAACGTACTGAAATAAGCTTAAGGTAACACTAATTAAATAATGATAATTTTGAGCAGGTCAGATATAATAAACTTCCAATTTCAAAAAACTTTAAATATTTTCTTTGGTCTAATAATTTGGCCAGGTACTGTAGATATAAAAAGATCTTTTTCTTCTTTCTCTTACCTATGTGGAGGAAGAGAAAGTATTGTTTTTGGGTCATATTTTCGGAATTATTTTACTATATTTTCACGTTTCAAAGTAGCCAGAATCTGAAAATTGGGTTTTTAGTGGTTCGTCTATGTGTGTGCCTGTGTGTCTGTCTATGTGAGAGTATGTTATCAGCATAACATGAAAAGAAATATTATTAGGAAGTATGCAAGCTAAATATTATCATTTAGGTATACTTCACTAAACTTTTCGTTCAGATAAAGCAAATGATTCGTATACGGAGATATCCAAGAAAAGTTAAGGATATTACGTCTGTGAGCAATATTTCATTTTGGTACAGTTTAAAATCTATAGGTTGAACTAACAAAAATGAGTATATATTTTTTATATGCATAAAAGCATATTCGTGTAGAACATAGTAGAAAATCGTTCACCAATCGTTTACAAGACTACACAAAAGAACTCGGATATGTTGGAGCTATACATGGAAATTGCTGAAAGGCCTTTTTAGGTTGCGATATGTGTTTTTTATACTGAGCTACATTTAAGTATGTCATGTGAGGTTGGTCTGTATATTGTAATAGGCAATGTACAGGACTACCCAGAATTAAGTAAATGCATTTTTCCTTATTGTATGTTGTTAATTCAAGTTGTTAACCAAAATTTACCAAGTCTAGGAAAACTGTTTAAGAATGATAATTTTCATATACATATATGATAGACAAAGTATTGTTGCACTCCAATTTTCAACAATGATCTTTTGCAATAATTATGCATTATTTAGGTCCCCTGATTACGAAAATCAAGAATTCTACGATTTATATGTGTGTATGTGATTCAACATAAATTGAAAACAAATAACTACAGAAAATTTAAAATTAATATTTTGAAGTTCAAATGGTGGTGCCATTTAAAAGTTTGACAAAAATTGGTAAGATTCATAAAGAGTTGTGTGTGGGAAAGTTGTCTATGTAATTTGGATAAAATTTGTATCCTTGTAATAAATAGCCTTCCCTTACACAAATCTACATGTTGCATGCGCCTAGAGAGCAGCGTGGTGCATTTTTGTAGATGACGCCAAAGTTTCTCCTCCACGAATCAACCCCTGCTTTCACCTCGTTTGCGATTTGTGGAGTCTTCGTACAATGATGTTATTTCATAAGAATAAACTATGAAAAATATGTCAATAGAGTTTAACACAGACATTTTTAAATAATATATTTTTGATGTCTAAATTTGTTAGAAAACTTCCACCCTTTAAATTTTATTTAGCAAGAGTAATGAAGAAACAATTGTAATATTCTAATTTTAAGGCTTTTAAATTGTATTTGCAATGTATTTGAAAAATTAATTTTATTAAACAGTGTAATAAATTAAATTAAAATTAAATATTTTTTTTTCTAATTATTTATGTAATTTTTATTTTATCTTATCAATAAAAGGCCGAGAAAATATCGTTTTCTGGTTAAATTTTAGAAATTGAATTTTTGCTATACTTAAACATTTAGAGGTCCCCTGAATCTGAAAAAAGTAAGAATTTTAGCGATTGGTCTCTCTTGAGCCTGTTATCCATATAATCCAAAAGCAAATGTTGCAAGGAATTCCAAGCTCTGTATTCTCAACAGTTTTTCCTATGGGAAGATTACATAAAAATTATTATTGCGATCGAACAAACTGGTTTTATAAAATGAGCTCTCCTCTAAGCCACGCTCACACACATTTTTTATTTCTTCTTATTCACATTTTGTAGAGAAAGTGTTCTTTATGGCTCAAATTTTCTAAATGGAGTTTTTGCTACATTTACACGTTTTGATGCTCCATGAATTCAAAACCCAGGATTTTAGCGGTTAATCTGGGTGTTTGTTATCATCTTAAATTAAGACAAAATATTAGCATGAAGTCTGAACTCTGAGAAAAGAATAAGTGGTTCGTGTACAGGGATTTCCAAAGGAGTTGAAATACATTACAGGTATGAGAAAAATTTTTCGCGATACAATTTAATATCTTTAAAATGCACAAAACAAAATCAATTCAACGTATATTTTATATGCATAGAATCATGTTACATATAGAACTGGGAATTAAAATTCTTCATTAGTGGTTCAGATAAGGCCCCACAAAAGAATACGGACACATTAAGATTATACAAAGAAATTCCTATGGAAGTGCATTAAATTGTGTTATTTGTTTTTCATACTGGGGTACATTTAAATACACTATATAGTATTTGTATAGTATACAGACAATATACAGGGATTAGTAATTTCACAAGATTTAGTGAAATTACTATTATTCACAAACGTAATTAAAGAAATTGCTTTCCTAAATTTAACCAAGACCAGGAAAACTGCCTAAAATTAATAGTTACTTTCTCATGCCATAGTGTAGAGAGAATATCTTTTGAAGCGTAATTTTTAAAGTTCAGTTTTTCAAAAATTACGGATAATTACGTGTGTTAAAGGGCCCTAAATACGATAATCGGGTATTTAACAGTTAATATCTGTGTCTGTTAGCAACATACACAGATACAATAATACGTTGTCTCAAACACACAACATCACTCTGATTGATAGGTTGAAGCAAGATTAAAATGCATTTAAAAGAATACCAGTGACAAACTATTAAAATATACTAATTTTTATTTATCCTTGAAGGAGAACTGTGAATTGTGTACAAGTATTTTGCAATAAGAATCTTTCAATGACCATTATATAGAACAATTTTATATAATCCAAACGCATTTATGTAAACTGGATGGTCTACAGATGGTGCACGCATTGGGGTTCATTATTTACGCGAGCTTTCTAGCCCTTGGTGGAATACACTCGATGAGGATCTTTCTAGGCGGTATTATTCTGTATTAAGGCGAGTATTGTATAAAACACTGAAAAAATTTGAATAGATAGTTAGATTACGGAAACCAGGTTTCTAATATCCCCCCCCCCCCCGCCCATGTCTACTAGCTTTAACGGCCCTCTTCACTTACCGTCGCCGGAAGCTCAAGCAAATCTTATTATAAGGGAAATCTTGTTTACTGATAACTCATTAACTAATAAACATATATTAAAATTCTGTTTTCATATTCAGAAAATTCACAACTGTTAAATTCACGGACGTTTCCTGAAAACGGAATTTTTAAAATTTTAAATATTTTATTTTGAAACCGTAAAATGAAAAATTTCACATATTAAAAATTCGTATTTTATAACTTCAAAATAAAACATTAAAAAAAAAGAATCCATTTAAAAAAAAACGTCCGTCAATTTAACAGTTGTGAATTTTCTAAATGTGAATACAGAATTTACAAATATGTATTAGTTAATGAGTGAACAAAATTTCCAGGATTAGCATTGGCTTGGGCTTCCGAAATAGTAAGTGAGAGAAGTAAGAGTAGAACATTTAGATTGCTGATGGGGCCTGTAATTGTTGGAAGGGAAATCACACAATTTGATGAACTTAATTTGCATATACAGTACCCGCCGCTTATTAAAATCACATTCGTCCTGATCAAAAGTGTTGAGCGGCTGATATTTATATCCGGAGAACATTCCTGCACTCAAGGAAAATGTATTATTTTCCTGAATTTGGAAAGAAATTTCAAAAGGTAACGAATAATGGAATTAATAAACAATATTAATTAATTTTTGATGAATAATTAATTGTTCCTTCAATATAAGTAAATTAACACATTTCAAGTTCCTATGGGGTTTTCTTTGAGGAAAATTATTATTATTTTACCGAAAGTTCATGTTTTTTTATTTTTTTTATATGAATTTAAAATCCTTCAATTTAAACCTCTAGATTTATAGTTATATCAAAATAGAAATTGTCTTTTAATAATTAAAAATTTAAAAAAAAAAAAAAACTGTCATTTGCAAATCAAATCAAATTTATAACTTATTACTGCGCTTTGAAGAATATGTTCCTTGAAATTGTTACGGAGATAAATTATGGGGCGTGTTTAATTTGTAACTATGCTGCAAATGTAAAATTTTCGACAATGAGAGGTAACGGAGAGATTGCTGTGCTTTAAATTCTTTAAAAGAAAAATAATCACAATACAAAAATAAATAAATAAATAAAAATAGAGTGCATAAATGATATTTTTGCTATTGAAATTTTTTTTTTTTTCGAGTTTATTAACCGGCGATGCTGATTTTATTAAGCGACGGTTTAAATGCAGTTCGTATTGATTTGATTCCGGTCCTGACAATTTGATAAGATTAAGCGGCTGATTTTATTATCCAGTAAATTTATTAAGCGGTGGTTACTGTACTTTTAAGAAGTTATAGAATCTTAGAAATGATAATCATTTAATTTTGATATGCTCTCTATTAACACATTTTTGTTTACTAAAAGTTTCGATACATTAAAATTTATAGTCACAGTTGAAAATAAAGAACCAGTTGTAATCACCTCTATAGCAGACGTCTATTTATGTTATTCTGGGCATTTTTTCTCAAATAAGCTAAGTCACTTTGCTATTTAAATAATTTTAATTATTTGAAAAAGATCAAAGAATGTAATATTTAAAAGCTTATACGTTTCAAAGTATATCACTCGTAATATTTTTTAATGTAGTAAAATTAAATCACTAAATTTAATAGAGACACAACAAGCGACTTTTCGATTAATTACCTTTTCGCCTTTTAAATTAATTTAACAAAATCTGTTTAGTTACTGTATGCGGATTTTTATATATTTCATTGCTAACAATTAAATCAGACAACAGAATACATACAGATTGATGAAATCAAATCATTCAAAATATGAATTTCCATGAAAATGGAATTTGTAGTTTCTGTGAAAATTTAATTTAAAAGTTTAAAGATAATTTAAAATGTAAAATACTTAACATTTTCCCAGAAATTTAATTTAAAATTTATTAGTTCCTCTAAGTTGAGAATAAAGTATTTGTAAAATTTAATTTTAAGTTGTTTAAATGCATCGGCGATTTTTACCACTATTTATTAAAAAGTATGCTAACATAAATCATTTTTAACAGGAGTATGTTCATTCTTTAATTTGAGAACATAAATGTGTGTTTATGCTTTAATTAGAATCTCTTCCAAAATTGCGTTTCTTTTTAGGGATATTAATATTATATTTCATTGATGAAAGTACGTATCATATAAAATATATTTTAGAGGTAAATTACACCACTAAATTTCAAAAATTAGCGGAAAAATGTTTACGGAGATTTACATTGAATTAATTAAAATTATATAAATTTTAGTACTCTATGTTTTACATGGTACCATCTCAAAACACGTTATAATTAATGTCCCTTGAATTAAATAACATTGAGATTTTTTTAAGTTGACGATTCAAAATTTAAATTTATTTTGTGAAAAGAACGTATTTTGTTTTAATTTTTTAAGATGAAATTTCATAATTAAAAGTGAGAAAATATTATAGCATTTTGAAAAATGTATCCATATTTTTTTTTTTTTTTTAGTATTTTCTCAAATTTAATTATCTTAAAAAAATAAAAATAAATAAAGTAATGTTAAGACTATTAGATAATAAAAAACAAAGCCTATAGGCAGATCGAAATAAAATTACAGAAGTAATTAAAATTTGTATCAACAATAAACATAAAATGCAAAAAGGAATTCAAATGTACATTTGTTATAATTTTTTCCACATAAGGTCATTGTGCCTAAATGCGACATGATTTTTGGTAAGTTTATCGCATTTAGGAAACTTATGACATTTTAGTAAACAAATAATTATAAAAAGAAAGAAAAAATGGTTGAATATTATACTCATAGTTCTAAACTAGTGTTTTGTGTCATTTTTTTTCAAGAAATTAAAAAAATATCAGTAATTTATGAAAATATATACCAGCGTCGCATTTAGGAAATTTTTGTCGCATTTAAGGTACTATGTCCTAAATGCGATGTTCAAACTCCCTAAATGCGATAATGCATTTAATGCATGGGAGTTACTTTAATGTTATTAACATTTTCCAAAGAAGGTTGAAAACTGTTATTAACACTTTCCAACAAGGTTGAAAAGTGTTTATGACTTCGGTTTGTCTGTCTGTCTGTCCGTCTGTCTGTCTGTCCGTCCTTCTGTCTGTCCGCGCTCTAACTCCCGTAAATATTTATGGAATTTCTTGAAACTGATATATGTTATTCAAGATCACTATTGGACGTTCCCTATTGAAAATGGAGTTTATAACTCTACTAGTTTGTGTACAGGGACACCCGAAAGTATTTCAAAGCATTTGTGTTCTATGAGAGGTATTTCTACAAACCATATTTTCCTACCTTTACTGTAGACATATCTTAATGAAATTGAAATACGTTATTAAAGTTTACTATAGGATGTTTTCTGTGTAAAATGGAGGAAATACCATCATCGGTTTATGTACAGGGACGCTCAAAAGTATTCCAAAGCATCGCGTTCTATGAGAGATATTTCTATAAATCAAATTTTAATAACTTTACTTTCCACGAAGTTTTTGGAAATTTAAATATGATATTTATATGCACAAAAGAATGCTTTGCACAGAACATAGCATGATTAGCATTAGATTTACAGGGTGGCACAAAAATATACAGTTACTTTAATATTTTATAGGCAGGAGAAGATTTATAAGCCATAACTAAGATATGACGAGGCGTTTCATTTTAAACACACAAAATTTAATAGATGACTATGACAATTACACATGAAAAATACAAGTAACATGAACGACTACATTTTTAAGACTGCGATCTGTTCTAGCAGAGATAAACGTAAAAAAGGAATGAACAGATCATTGATTGGACGTGACGTCACTTACCAACAGTCCAATAGATTAAATCAAGAATACAATGACGAAATACACCACATTTCTCCTCCCCTTAATTCTGTATACCATACCTGATGGGAGGTTTTCTTACTCTAGATGATCGTCTTACAACCTGTTCAGAAAAAGACAAATTAGTGTTTTTAAGTTTTGAATGTTCACATTTTAGTTCATTTTTATTTAGAGTACTGTTGATATTTTTATCACAGTCAATTTCTCCAGGCTTTGTAGACACAGATCTACTGTCGGTTGGTACTGGATCTGATGTAGTGGAAGGATTGGTTGGCAATGTATCTGGTGTACTGACAGGATCGGTTGGCGCTGGATCTGGTATCATGGCAGGCCTCCTACCAGACTTAGATTCTCCATTGCTTTGTAGGTGTGGACTATTGCTATCGGGGACCATGGAAATATTTGCACCAGGACTTGTAGCTTCCTCCACTTGTACTCTGGAACCTACACTTTTCAGTTGATCAACGTGTCTTTTCCATACACATGAACCTACTTGAATTTTATAATGTAGTTTACCTAGTCTGGCAATTACTTTACCTATTTTCCATTTATCTCCTGATGTGTAATTGCGTACTGCAACTTTTTCATTTATTTCGAATTCTTTTATCTTTTTCTTGTTAAAAACATTTTTATGTTGTTTGTTTTCAACATAATTTTTAACATTTGGTACAAGCAAATCTAATTTTGATCTGATATTTCTTTTCAGAAATAATGATGCGGGACTTTCCCCTGTTGTAATATGAGGCATTATTCGGTATTGGAATAAAAATTCGTTTAACTTAAATTGGAGATTTCCGGGTTCTGAACTTAAGGATTTCAATCCTTTTTTAATAATTTGGACATATCTTTCGGCTTGACCATTTGTAGAGGGATGATATGGTGCAGTTAAACTATGTTTTATGCCTTTACTTTGTAGAAAATTTTCGAATTGTTCTGAAATGAATTGTGGCCCATTATCAGACACAAGGGACACAGGATAGCCATATCTGGCAAAAAGCGAAGAAAGACAGTTTATAGTGTTCTCAGCAGTAGTATTAGGAACAATGAACACTTCTGTCCATTTACTGTGGTCATCTACTACGATTAAAAACATTTTCCCCATCATTGGACCAAAAAAGTCTACATGTATTCTGTTCCAAGGTGTTGTAGGCCATAGGCCATTCCCAGTGGTGATTTTCCATTTTAGGAGGATTATGTTTTAATTTAATACAAACAGAACAGTTATTTGCTAAATTCTCAATGTCTTTATCAATACCTGGCCACCATACAAAACTACGTGCCAGTGCTTTCATTTTAACTATGCCAAAATGGCCAAAATGTAAATCTTCCAACACTTTTTGTCTATGAACAGTAGGAATTACAACACGATTCCCTTGGAGTATGCAATTATTTAGTATAGAAAAATCTTCTTGTTTATGTCCGAAAAGTAAGTAATTTGGCATCTGTGTGCCTGATATTAAATGTCGGTACATTTCTTTCAATGTTGGATCTCGCTTAGAACTTGCACATAATATCTTTGTAGTTAAGGGTAACGAAGTTATTTGATGAATAAATAAACAATCGGTTTCATCAGGGTTGCCAAATAAATTTGGCGACAAAGTTGGTGACACTTTTTCTGGTTGTAGCGAATCGGACGACGGCAGCAGTAAGTCTTCACTACGTAATGGAAGACGTGATAGAGCATCGGCATTTCCGTGCTCTGCAGATTTTTTATATTTAATATCATAATTAAATGTCTGTAAGTATAATGCGTATCTTTGCATTCTAGCTGCCGAAAGTACCGGAATACTTTTTACGGGTGAAAATATGGAAACTAGGGGTTTACTATCTGTATACAGTGTAAATCTCCTACCATATAAAAATTGAAAAAATTTCTTTACACCAAAAATTATTGATAACGCTTCTTTATCTACCTGACTATACCGCTTTTCTGCAGAAGATAAAGTTCTAGAAGCAAAAGCTATGGGTTTTTCGGAGTTATCTGGCATTGTATGCGAAAGTACTGCCGAAATTCCATAAGGAGAAGCATCAGTGGCTAAAATTAAGGGTAATTTAGGATTAAAGTGGGTGAGAATCCTTTCGGAAGTAATTTCCTGTTTAATTGCATTAAATGAATTTTCACATTTTTTAGTCCACTGAAAATTTACATTTTTACGTAATAATTCATTTAGAGGATAAGCAATCGTAGATAATTTAGGAACAAATCTAGAATAGTAAGATACTAAGCCTAAGAACGCTTTTACTTGAGTTACGTTTTGAGGTATTGGAGCATTTAAAAAAGCAGAAATTTTTTCTTGCGTTTTGTGTATGCCATTTTTATCAATTTTGTAACCGCAGTATGTAATTTCATCATTCATGAAAAAAGATTTTTCTTTATTTAGTTTAAGATTATATTCTCGTAACCTTTCTAGCACTTGTTTTAATCGCTCTAAATGTATTTCATCAGTTTCCCCTGAGATACATATATCGTCAATAAAAACTGAAATACCCTCTATACCTTTTAAAATTTGTTCTATAGTTCTCTGCCATATTGCTGGCGAACTGGCAATTCCGTATGGTAATCGCGTAAATTTAAATAAGCCTTTAGGAGTGTTAATAGTAAGTAATTCTTGTGAATTTTCCTCTACCGGTAAATGCAAGTATGCTTGGTTTAAATCAATTTTTGTAAAATGTAATCCACCCCCTAAAGTTGCTAATATATCCTCAATTTTTGGTAGCGGGTATTTGTCAACCTTTAAAAATTTATTTACCGTGACTTTAAAATCGCCGCATAAACGAATTTTCCCATTAGGTTTTACCACCGGAACAATAGGTGTTGCCCATTTACTAGTACTAACAGCTTTTATTATCCCTTCATTTTCTAATCTTTCCAATTCTTCATTTACCGCATTCCTTAATGCATACGTAACTGTTCGCGATTTACAAAATATTGGTGATGAGTCTTTCTCTAAATGTAATTCAGCTTTAACATTTTTAATTTCACCTACGTTATTTGTGAATAAATCCGTAAATTCATTTAGTAAATTATTTAAATTATCCGAGATTTGTACTTTGTTTACCGGAACAGTTTGTAAATTGTTTGGGAATATATTAAATGTAGTTATCCAATCCCTACCAAGCAATAAAGGAAAATTGTCTTTTTTAACTAAATATAACTTAACATTCCTAGTTTTGTTTTCGTAAGTTACATTTACTCTAACAAATCCCTCGGGCTGAAAAATTTCTCCCGTGGCTGTCTTTAATTGTACATCAGCAGGAAACATTTTATGTTCTGGAAATAATCTCCGAAAACGATTTATCGGTACAGCGGATATCGCCGATCCTGTATCAAGCTCCATTTCTGCTTTAGCACTATTTTCTATCAAAACCCAATTTTTTATAGGTTTAGTGCCTTCAGATTGTAATGACAAAATGTCTACAGTATCAAGAACATTTACATTTTTCTTTTGAGTAACATTGTTTTGTGCGTTCCGACACACCTTACTCAAATGACCGCGTTTTTTACAAAAATTGCAAACTGTATTAATAAATTTACAAACATTTGCTAAATGAGAACTATTTCCACAACGATAACAATAAGTTTTACTTTTATTTGCACTCGCTGTTTTGTTCACGTTTTGTTTACTTAAGTTATTTTGAGAACAATTTTGTTTTGGTTTCCTAACACTAACAGAAACTTTATTCAAATTCAAATTTTTATTCTGTAATTCTATCATGTCGTTTTCAGTACTTTGCATAGTTACAGCTTGTTCAACTGCTTTTTCAAATGTTAAATCTTCAACCTGAGACATTAATTTGCTTTGGATTGTTTCATTTTTTAATCCGCGTAAAAATTGTTCTAACAAATTTTCTGACAGCGAATCGCCTGTAAACGCGCAATGTGTTGTAAGCTTCTTTAATCGAACACTAAAATCCTGCACAGATTCGTTATCTCCTTGACAACATTTTCTAAATTTAATGCGCTCGCTGATTTTGTTTGGAATTTTACATAGATGTTTTGTTAAGACATCTACTAATTCAGTGTAAGTTTTTGATTCAGGAAGATCTGGGAACAATAAATTTGTAAGTAAATTATATAATTTCGGGCCTATAAAAGTTATTAAAGCACTAACTTTTTTTTCATCCTTAATATCAAACAAAATAAAATTCTGTTCTAATCTTCTAATATAGGTATCAAAAGATTCAATCGAATCATTGAATTCTTTAAAATTTTGAAACATTTTTAATGAAAATATACTAGTTCTAACAATAAAAACATGCAATCTAATAAAAGAACAGAAAGAAAAAAAAATAAAAGAAATGTGTAAATACCTTTCTTTTTCTCTTTCCCGAAAAAATAAAAAGTCGCAGATTATCGCAGACGATAATTACACTCACTGGCGCCTAAATCGTATCTGCCCGCCACCAGACAATGATATTAACTGCTGCTGTCTCCGACCGCATAATGATTCATTTCAATAAATAATTTTGAGCAAAACTTCTTTTTGCTTTTTTCTTTTTCATTTCGTCGCCATTATAATATTTTGTATGCAGGAGAAGATTTATAAGCCATAACTAAGATATGACGAGGCGTTTCATTTTAAACACACAAAATTTAATAGATGACTATGACAATTACACATGAAAAATACAAGTAACATGAACGACTACATTTTTAAGACTGCGATCTGTTCTAGCAGAGATAAACGTAAAAAAGGAATGAACAGATCATTGATTGGACGTGACGTCACTTACCAACAGTCCAATAGATTAAATCAAGAATACAATGACGAAATACACCACAGTTACATTAACAGCTATTAAAAAAATGGCTAGAATTGTACTTTCGTTTACGTTAAGCGTTTTTAACACAGTCTAACATTTTTTAAGGGTGAATATGATACCTTGACTGGTTTGTGTACAGGGACACCTGAAAGTATTTCAAAGCATTGTGTTCTATGAGAGGTATTTCTATAAACCATATTTTCATACCTTTACTGCAGACATATTTTAATGAAATTGAAATATGTTATTCAAGATCACTATCGGGCGTTCCCTATTGAAAATGGAGTTTATACCTTTACTGGTTTGTGCGCAGGACACCCAAGAGCATTCGAAAGCATTGTGTTCTATGAGAGGTATTTCTATAAACCATATTTTCATACCTTTACTGTAGACATATCTTAATGAAATTGAAATATGTTATTCAAATACCCTATTGGATGTTTCCTGTATAAAATGGAGGAAATACCACCACCGATTTATATACAGGGACACTCAAAAGTATTCCAAAGCATTGCGTTCTATTAGAGATATTTCTATAAATAAAATTTTAATACCTTTACTTTCCCCGAAGTTTTTGGAAATTTAAATATGGTATTTATATGCACAAAAGAATGCTTTGCACAGAATACAGCATGATTAGCATTAGATTTACAGGGTGGCACAAAAATATCCAGTTACATTAAGAGCTATTGAAAAAAAAAATGGCTAGAATTGTACTTTCGTTTACGTTAAGCGTTTTTGACACATTCTAATATTTTTTAAGGGTGAATATGATTTCAGTTTTGTGTATCTGCCTGTCCGCCTGTTCGTCTGCCTGTCTGTCTGTCCGAGCTCTAAATCTCATAAATATTTATGGAATTTCTTCAAAGTGATATATGTTATTCAAGTTCACTATCGGATGTTCCCTGTTTAAAATGGAGTTTATACCTATACTGGTTTGTGTACACGGACACCCGGAAGCATTTCAAAGCATTGTGTTCTATGAGAGGTATTTCTATTGGTTTTACTGTAGACATATCTCAATTTAATTGAAATATGTTATTCAAGTTCACTACTGGGTGTTTCTTGTATAAAATGGCGGAAATACCACCGCCGATTTATGTACAGGGACAATTAAAAGTATTCCAAAGCATTGCGTTCTATGAGAGATATTTCTATAAATGAAATTTTAATAACTTTACTTTCCACGAAGTTTTAGGAAATTGAAATATGTTATTTATATGCAGAAAAAAATGCTTTGCATAGAATATAGCATGATTAGCATTAGGTTTACAGGATGACACAAAAATATCCATTTATATTAAGAGCTACTGATAAAACAATTCTAGAATTGCACTTTCGTTTACATTAAGCGTTTTTAACACTTTTTAACATTTTTAAGTGTGAATATGATTTCAGTTTGTGTATCTGTCCGTCTGTCTGCCCGCGCTCTAACTCCTGTAAATATTTATGGAATTTCTCGAAACTGATTTATTTTATTAATGTTCACTATAGGATGTTCCATATTGAAAATGGAGTGAATATCTCTTCTGGTTTGTGTACAGGGATACCCAAAAGCATTCGAAAGCATTGTGTTTTATGAGTGTTATTTTTATAAACATTATCCCTATAGAATGTTCCCCTTTCAAAACGACATTAATAGATCCTGTAAAACTAGTTTGTTCACAGGGACAAAAAAATAAAATAAAATAAAATAAAATGCCAATGCATTACGGTTTAGGACAGAATTTTTTGAAAGTTAAGTCTTTCTACTGCAAAAATCATAAAAATATTGAAATGTATTGTTAATATTCTAAAATAATATTTTGTATAGAATATGGTATGATTAACTTTCTGATTTAAAGGGCTAGACTAAAATATTCAGAGAGATCAAAAGCTGTAATTATAATTTAATGGCTGCATTTTATTTTGCGTTAAGCCTTTTTAACTCTTTCCAAAATGCCTAAGAGTAATCTTAAAATCAGTTAGTCTATCTGTATATTTTTCAGTCCTTCTGTCTGTTGTGTGATAATGTTGTAAAGTTTGCGTTGACGCAAACTCCATCTTAACTTAATTAGATCACTAAATGGATAAGTAAGAGAACACAAGACTTGAATTAACAATAACTAAAATTTATTTGAGCAGATTAATCGGGAGGGTGGCCTGACAATTAAACTAGCTCAGTCAGTGTATTACTCAATCAAAATATATATATCAACAATTAAATTAGATTATCTTAAATATCTCACCCCAGGAAGCAATTGAAGGTGTAGCGACGGTTGCACTCGTAACTCCACTGCTGCGACTTCACTTTCGATCAGAGGATTCCCTACAGCTCGAAATTCACTTTCACGAGCGCTAGCAAGTACTCGTACTAACACTCAACATGACTTATTCCTCACTCATCTAAATTTCTACGACTCAATATTCGCCAAAGTAAGACTTTCAACAATCCACTATAATACTCCAATATCCACACTATAATATGCTCCGACATCCACTATAATATCCTCCAACATCCACTATAATATCCTCCAACATGCACTCCCATCTACTAAAATCATCGCCATTTTATACTTCTTCCTACATCCTCCTCTCTCTTCATTTCAATCCGTCCTTTTAAAATCACTTCTAATTTATATAACATTCAAAATCTAAGTCTTTCATTGCAGCACGCCGACACAAAGCTAACTCGACCTCAACTTTCGCCGAGTCACTGGCGACGAAGCGATTTTAACCGTCCCCACTTTCTACTTTGCTGGATCCAGCTTAATTAAAACAATTGTGGTCACGTTCTGACGTCTCAACCTCACAACGTAGGCAAAGAATATTAAAAGTTATTCGATACGACAATTACGTACAGTTGGAAGGTGTTACTAATCAATAGGTACTGCATGATTTTTCTTTCTTGTTTAAGTCTTAACGTGTTTTCAATTTCTGTATCTATGTGCCCGAATCTCCATTTGTCTATCTGTCTGTGTACCGCACTTAGCGTTCGGAAATATTTTCTGAATTTTTAAAAAAATATATATGTTGTTTATATTCACTATTGAATGTTCCCAAATAAAAAGGGCATTAATAGGTACTGCACAACATGTTTATGTACAGGAACGCGCAAAAAATGCCAATGCGTTGCATTTTAGGACATACATTTTTATAATTTACATTTAAAGAACTTTCATACTGTACTTTCAACTGTAAAATCATAAAGAAATTGGCATTTATTGTTAATTTGCTAAAATAATGTTTTGTATAAAATATGATTTTGTTAACCTTCAAATTTACAGGGCTACACTGAAATTTTCAGATAGATTAAGGGTTGGAATTACAATCGAAGGGCGACGGTTTCTTTTGTGTTAAGCATTTTTAACACTTTCAAACAGTGTTTAAGAATGATTAGGAATTCAATTAGTCTGTCTGTATGCCTTTCAGAACTACTGTTTGTTTGTTGTGTGATAACTTAGGCACAGAACTTTCAAAGTTATAAGATACAACAATTACGTGCAATTGGAAAGTGTTAATAATCATTGCGTAATGCATGATTTTTCGTTCTTTTTTTATAGTTTATAAAATACTTAATACCACATAACTATTTCAAGATAAAATGTTGTGTAACTCTCTGCCTTTAACAGTGTGTGTAACTCTTCCTTTTTATTAACAGTGAATGGAACTTTGGGTCTAAATCTGCTGTTTGTTAACAGTGTGTAATTCGTCTTTTTTTTTAACAGTGTGTGTGTAATTCTGTGTGTATTGTTGAACTTTTCTAACAGTGTACGTAACGCTATGTGAAACTGTCACTGTGTGTGCAACCCTGTATGCAATTAACAGTGTGTGTGTAGCTCTTCTTTCTTATTAACAGTGTGTGTAACTCCATGTGTAATTTTGTTTTTTATTAACAGTTTTTTTTTTAACATTGTGTGTGTAACACTGTGTGTATCGCTGATTTTTAGCAAACAACGTTTGTAATTTTACTAACAGTGTGTGTAACCCTGTACGTAATTAAAAGTGTGTGTGCAACTCTGCCTTCTTATTAACTCTGTGTGTGTAACTCTGTGTGTAACTCTTTATTAACAGCGCCTTTTTATTAACAGTGCATGTAACTCTGTGTATAATCCTGCCTTTTTATTAGCAGTGTGTGTAATTCAATGTTCAATTCTTTTTTTTTTTTTTTTTTGAACAATGTGTGTAACTTTTCGTGTATCACTGATTTTTTGCTGTGTATAATTCCGCCTTTTTATTAACAGTGTGTGTAACTCCGTATGTAAATCTCTTTTTTTTTTTTTTTTTTTTTGACAATGTGTGTAACGCTGTGTGTACCGCTAATTTTTTGCTAACAGTGTGTGTGTAACTCTGCATTTTTATTAACAGTTTGTGTGTAATTGTGTGTAATTGTGTGTGTAACTCAGCATTTTTATTAACAGTTTGTGTGTAATTGTGTGTGTAACTTTGCCTTTTTATAACAGAGTGTGTAACTCCGTGTTTAACTCTTCTTTTCTGAGTAGTGTATGTGTAACTCTGATTCCATGAATATTTATGGGAGATAGAGCACGGACAGACAGACAGACAAACCTAAGTCTTTAACACTTTTCAACTTTATTGGAAAGTGTTAAAAACATTTAGAAAATGATAAAAACGCTTATTGTAAACGAAAATGCAATTCAAGCAATTTTCCAATAATACCTCTTAATGTATCTGAATATTTTTGTGTGGCCCTGTAAATATAATGCTAATAATATTGTATTTTATGGAAGGCATTCTTTTGTGCATATGAATAATATATATATATACACATATATATATATATATATTTACGACTTGTGCAAAGTAAAATCATTAAAATTTGGTGCTTAGAAATACCTTCCATAGAACGCAATGCTTTTAAATACTTTCGGATGTCCCTGTATACAAACCAGTGATGGTATTTACTTCAATTTACATGGGGAATATCCGGAAGTGGACTTAAATGATATATTTCAATTTCATTAAAATTTCTTTAAAGTAAACGTATCAAAATACGGTTTATAGAAATATCTATCATGGAACACAGTGCTTTGGAAAATTTTGGGTGTCCCTGTAGACAAATCAGAAGAGGAATTCCCTCCATTTTCAATAGGGAACATCCGATAGTGAACTTGAATACGATATATCAGCTTCAAGAAATTCCATGAAAATTTACAGGAGTTCGACTGCGGACGGACAGACAAACCGAAGTCATTGACACTTTTCAACCTTGCTGGAAAGTGTTAAAAAAATAACGAAAAATCATGCAGTACGCACTGGTTATTAATACTCTCCAATTGTACGTGCCTGTTGTATCGTATAACTTTCAATATTCTTTGCCTGCATTATCAAACAAAGGAGAGAAGCACAGAAAAATATACAGATTGACTAGTTCAATTTAAAACCGCTCTCAGACATCGTTGAAGAACGTTAAAAAGGCTTAATGCAAAAGAAAATCCAGCCGTTAGATTATAATTGCTTCCCTTAATGTATTTGAATATTTTAGTGTAGTCCTGTAAATATGAAGGTTGATCATATCATATTCTATACAAAACATTATTTTAGAATATTAAAATACACTTCAATTTATTTATAATTTTTACAGTAGAAAGTTATTTAGATGTGATTTATAAAAATGTCTGTCCTAAAACGCAAAGCATTGGAAGTTCCCTGTACACAAACACGTTGTGTAGGACATATTAATGACATTTTAAATAGGAAACATTCCATAGTGAACTTTAATAACATATATCAATTTTTCAAAATTCTGAAAATATTTAAGAACTCTCGGGACGAGAGCCAGATAGAAAGGCAGACAATCGGACAGAAAGATAACCAAATTAAAATCATATTCGCGCTTAAAAATTGTTAGAAAGTGTTAAAAATGCTTATTGTAAAAGAAAATGCAATTACAGCAAATTTTTATTAATAGCTCATAATGTAACTTAATATTTTTATGTGGCCCTGTAAGATTAATACTAATCATACTGTATTTATAAAAAGCATTCCTTTTTGCATATGAATAACATTTTTCAATTTCATTAAGATTTATGCAAAGTAAAGTTATTAAAATTTGGTTTGCAGAAATACCTCTCATACACGCAATACTTGTAAGTCTCCCTGTACACAAAACAGTGGTAATATTTTCTCCATTTCACATAGGAAACATCCGATAGCGAACTTAAATAACATATTTCAATTTCATTAAGATTTGTGTAAAGTAACGGTATTAAAATATGGTTTATAGAAATGCCTCTCATAGAAAAAAAAATAGTTTGCAGTACTTTCCGATGCCCCTGTACACAAATGAGTAGAGGTATTCACTCCATTTTTAATAGGGGACATCCGATAGTGAACTTGAAAAACATATATTAGTTTCAAGATATTCCATAAATATTTACCGGAGTTAGAGCGCCGAAAGACAGACAGATGGGCAGACAAACAGATACACGGATACACAAATTGAAATTATATTCACACTTAAAAATTGTTAGAAAATGTTAAAAACGCTTAATGTAAACGAAAGTGCAATTCCAGCAAACTTTTCTTAATAACTCTTTATGTATCTGAATATTTTTTTGTTGCTCTGTAAAACTAATACTAAACATACTATATTCTATAGAAAGCAGTCTTTTGTGCATATGAATAACACATTTCAGTTTCATTAAGCTTTGTGGAAAGTAAAGTTATCAAAATTTGGTTTATTAGAAATACTTCTCATATAACGCAATGCTTTGGTATGCTTTCAAGTGTCTCTGTGCCCAAACCAGTGGTGGTATTTACTCCATTTAATATATAAAACATCCGATAGTGAACTTGAATGACATTTCTCAATTTTATTAAGGTTTGTGTACAGTAAAGGCATTAAAATATGGTTTATAGAAATATCTCTCATAGAACACAATGCTTTGTAAAAGGTTTGGGTGCCTCTGTACACAAACCAGTAGAGATATTAACTCCTTTTTCAGTAGGGAACATCCGATAGTGAACTTAAATAACATATATCAGTTTCAAGAAATTACATAAATATTTACTGGAGCTAGAGCGCGGACAGACGAACAGACAGATACTTAAATTGAAATTATATTCACAGATGAAAATTGTTAGACAATGTTAAAAACGCTTAATGTAAACGAAATTGACATTATAGCAAATTTTTATGAACAGCTCTTCATGTAACTGAATATTTTTGTGTGGCCCTGTAAATGTAATGCTAATCATGCTATATTCTATGCAAAGCATTCTTTTGTGCATATGAATAACATATTTCAATTTCATTAAACTTTGTGGAAAGTAAAGTTATTAAAATTTGGTTTATAGAAATACATAGAACGCAATGCTTTGGAGTACTTTCGAGTGTCCCTGTGTACAAACTAGTGGTGGTATTTATTCCATTTTATATATGAAACATCCGATAGTGAACTTGAATAACATGATTCAATTTCACTAAGATTTGTATACAGTTAAGGTATTAAATATGGTTTACAGCAATACCTCTCATAGAACACAGTGCTTTGGAATACTTTCGGGTGTCCCTACAGGAATTAGAGCGCGGACAGACAGACAGACAGACGGACAGAGGGACAGACAAGCCTAAGTCACTTTTAAACCTTGTTGGAAAGTGTTAAAAAGGGAAAAATGCTTAAACTTCCCTTAATATATCAACTGTAAAAATTGCCGCATTTAAGGGATAAAATTTGTCGCATTTAGGAAAATGGTGTAAACAGACCCTTAAATGCGATAAAAAATTTTAACCCCTCTTTTTAAAAAAATGTAGTATTTTTTTTTTATTTTCTTCTGGTAGGTATAAAGGGTATTCAAGCACATGACGTAACAGTGGTTATTTGACCTTGAAAGATTAAAGGATAAAATTACAGTTACTATTTGAAAATTTTTCATCGCAATTAGGAAAAGACGTCGGAAAGCCATAATGGACAATGTTTACTGCAAAAGAAAATTCTACTAGAAAAAACCTTTAAAATGCAATGAAAAGTTTCGCGAACCGTTCTTGAAATGTGTATGTTCCATTATGATTTATAAGTTTGTGATTTAAGCATTTAGATTTTGAGTAGAAGAACTTTGTCGCATTTATGGGTTATCGCATTTAGGCACAATGACCTTAATCACCAACCAACTTGACTAACTAACTCGGATTAGTAGAAATGAAACGTTTGCAGACTCAACGATTTCTCGGTAACTGTTTTCATATCACTATCATGTGTGAAAAAATCAATGTATCAAAAAATCTTGCGTCAGGTAAGGGTTCTTTCAATTTCTGATACAGTGATTGGGTGTCAAAGACAAAAGAAAAAAAAAATGGTGAAAGAAAACATCAATTGGATTCCAAATCAGGCCAATATAGGAGTGGGACCCGACTCTTCATATTAAAACATTTTCATCATGTCTTCAATTTGACAAGCAGTGTGGGGTCTGAGATTGTCATGCAGAAGAATAATATCATCACTAATATACGGACATATTCTTTGTCAAGAAGAAACGAAAGAGGTCTTGTATATCCAAGCGCAAACGCTTTTTTAAACTTTTTGTCATTTTAATCGCTCAGGCAGGACCGCGAACTTACACAACCTACCAACACAACTGCTCAAAAACAACTAACACAATCTATCTTTAATCTAGGCAGAAGTATTCTCTCCACAAGTATTACTTTTAAATTATTACTGTTGCGTTTTTTTTTTTTTTTTTTTTTAAGAAGGGGGAAAGGAGATCAATTCTTGTATTTTATTTTAAAATTACATTATATGAGAGCATTTATTTTACTTCTCTGTTATATCGAAAATGATTAAATTCCTGTGTTTATTTATATTTATCTTATGTCAATATCCTCTCTAAAATATAAACAAGGAGATAGACTCATAAATAGTGCCATATCACTCTTTGAATATACAAAAAAGGAACTAACCTCTAAAAAGTGAAAATTTTGTTTTTGAGAGATGAGATTTTTTACTCTTCATTAAGAATTTTATTATTCTAAATTATTCGACAGTTTTGGTGTTATTTTTCTCCTCACAATATAAAAACGTCTTTAAGAAACTATGAGTCGTATTGTATGTTTTATACCTAATGTATCTCGATTACCAGAAAATGACTGCATTGTGGAGCAATCGAGAAGTGAATTCGAACGCTTAGCACAGTAGGAGAACATTTTACCTCTAAATCACTAAGTACATATTCATTGCAATTAGTAAACAGTACCAAATTCTTCTCTAGAAATGATATTTATCTATTTTTACTTCGTTTATCTGAAATATAAAAATGTAGTATTTTAACGAACATTCTTAAAGTAATACTATTATTATAAAATTATAAATTATAAATTGAAACAAGTTCTCTAAACAGTTTATTTTAAAATAGTTTAGGGAAAAAAATTACTCGAGTAAATATATTAAAAAATAGTAAATTCTTTACATTCAAAGATGCATAGTTTCGCGAAAAACTGTTATCTCAAAAATCACTACATTTTTCATTTACTCTATTAAAAAATTCAGTTCAAGGTTGAACCAAAATGCAGTACTACAGTAGTTACAATATGCTAGGTTGAGCCAAAACTTTGTACGACAGTAGCAGCAACCATGCGATGGTGAAAAATTCTAATATGATGTAGTACTTCTTGTCGAAATGAAAAAGCACAAAATTGTGGTAAAAGATCACGCATTCTTTTGGTTACAACTATAGTACCAAGTTTTCGTAGAACCATATACCAAATCCTGATGAAAGGTTTCACCATCTAATGGTTGCAGCTACTGTGCACCATGTTTTAGTTCAATATAGGACAAAATTGTTAATAGTGCATTTAGGGGTATAAACCTTGCTAATTATTTTAATTATTAACAAAATATTATAAATGTATCTTTCAAATTCGTGCACTTGTCAGGTTTTCATGAATATAATAAAAATATAAATCCCTATAGACTTTAAGATATTATGCATAAAATATTTTCATCACGTTATCCTTTATATTTAAACATTTATGAATAAATAGGCTTTCAATTACAATTTTAAATATCCTTTTCTAATACTAATGCTTCGATAAGCATCATATTTTGTAAGGAAAGTTAAAAATGTTTGAAATACATTTTAAAATACCATTTAATATGAATATTTTTTTTCCAAATCGTCCTTAGGCCCAGGTATCGGGTCGGGTAACACGATTCTACCTGAACCCGACCCGTCCCGTGGTGCGAGTTCGGGTCGGGTCGACTACATTTCTTTCCATTGCGGGTCGGGTTCGGGACGGATTGACTGATTTATTTTTCGTGCGGGTTGGGTTCGGATCGGGTTGACTAGTTTTTTTTACTGGGGGGGGGGGGGGGGGGGTTAAAGTCGTTTTTAGTTTTCAACGAATCCGGTCGATTTCATAACACCCTAATAAAGCAGAAATTTGTAAGCTCTATATACCCATGACGAATATACGTTTACCCAAATTATCATAGTAAAATAAACATCCATATCCGACTTAAGCAATGAACAAAGAAAAATAAAGAAAAAAAGCAATTATTATTTAGAATATAAGCTCTTGAAAACAGGCTACTTCTCCCACAGTAGCAAGTTGTATGATTCATCTATTTTGATTACTCACATTCTTTTGAAATACATTGTGAATTTAAACCGATAATTAATATTTTTTTCTCTTGCAGATGTTTTTAAGAAGTTATATCAATGCTGATTTAGGTGAGTTTAGCGGACGTTTAGTTGGCGTCTGTAATACTGTATTATTTGTATTTATTATTATTGAGTTTGTGATAAGCATTAAACATTTGTTTTCCATGATTTTTAGATGAATTATTAATTTTCATTTAGATTCCGGTTTCGGGCGAAAAAAAATCGGGTTTCGGGTCGGGTCGTCAAATTTTTTTTAGTGCGGATTTGGTTTGGTTTTCCGGTCGGGTAAAATGTATTTGACGGGTTCGGGTTGGGTTTCAAGTTTTTACAATATTCACTAATCGAGTTCGGGCCGGGTAAAAACCAACCCGTACAGGACTCAAGGCTCAGGTCCTTAGAGTAGACAATTCGCCATAACCTGCATACCACCACCATCATACCTATTCTATTCGACAAAAATCTTCAATAAATTCTATTAAAAAATATATGCGTAAAATCCTACTTCTTATTTTATACGAAATGTGGTCTATAGATGGCGCCAGTAAGTTTTCACTTCATAGGAAGGTTTATGTTGCCATTTAAATACTATAGATGATGCTTAAATCGTTATGACAATGACTAAACGTCGCTGTTTCACGAATTGTAAGAAATGTCCGATTTTCCGGGGCAAGATGAAAGATTTTACATCCTTAGTTAAGTAAAAATAGTGGTAAGTTTTCTGGAAATACGATTTTAATTTCAGATTTTTTTTTTTTTTTTTAAGTACTCTATCGTGCTAACGTATGAAAAAATATTTATCCTTTGCTTATATGGCAACACATGTGTTTCATGATTTAACTGTGCTATGTTTAGAAGTGCTTCAAGTTGTGTCTTGCATTTATTTATTTCTATTTATTTATTTTGTGTGTTTGTGATGTTAAAACTAAATATACTATTTAATGCGTATGAAGTTTAGAGATAATGTACGGCTCTACTCAAAATTAATGTGGACGGCATTTTTCTAAATAATTTGAAATAAATTAAAAAATTTAGTAAACATCTTCACACCAAAATGTATGATAAATAAAAACTGTTTTCGAAATTATTTTTAGCTATTTTGGAAATGTTAAAATACAGTAAGTCTAATCACATTAAACTGCAATAATATATCTATAGTAATGTAGAGCAAAGAAAAGTAGTGTGAGTGCAATGCCAGATTATTATTTATTTATTTTATTTTATTTATTTATTTTGGAAACTGGGTTAAATTATTTTATATAAAATATTTAATACAACGACAAAAATTATAATAGTTCAGAAACATATACCAATAACAATTAAATAATTACTTTTTTTTTTCTTTTTTTACATTTATGCAATTAATTTTTACCTTTCAGGAGAAATAAGGTTTATGCAGATGCTTTAAAATTTGTAGACAGAAGTTTCAATTTCCGATGTTGCAAGATGTAGCCCAGATTGCATTTTACTTTCAAAGCAAAGAAGAATGTAAAATTGAAAAACATTTAGTTATTTATGTAGGAGATCAAAATTTCATGAATATTTTACGAAACTACCGACTGAAAAAAAAAAAAAAAAAAAAAAGAAAAATCTAAGTTATAATTTCTATAAATTTGGCAGAATCTGAAAAGTATAATAAAAATATCAGATTAAAAATATATTCCTTTTTTTCCTTATGCAATTTTTTCAGATTATTTTGAAAAATTAGTTTTATTTTTAAGCAAGAAATTTTTATAAGAAATTTCATGTTTTTATATAAATTATTTTTTTACATAATTTATTTATTAGTTTATTTTCTATGGTAGGGGGTAAAATAAATTGGCTTTTTTTCAAACTCCTATTATTTAGAGAAAAATGATTGAACTTTAAAAAATTACACAAAGAATATAATTTAAGTGCATACTTATGTACGAGTTTTGTTACTTAGCCATTAAAAATGATATGAAATTTCTCATACTAAAATATTTTTCTGGCACATTAATTAAAATTTAAATAAATTACTAGTTTGTATAATAATTTAACTGTAATGCAAAATATCTGTGTTGAATTAAACATTATTTTTCTTTATCCCATTTCCTTGCGACAAATATTTAAACAAAATAATATTGAGTCGGAATGTCTTTAAAATATGTTCAAAAATTAACCTTTTTATTACTTGTTTCTTCGTTTCCTTTTTCAGTTTGGCTCCAACAGTGGCATAGCGGTACTACTCTCAAAGATGGTAGATGAAAAGTGCCAGTTCGATCCCAGTTCGCGCCCGTTGAGCTAAGCTTCCAGAGTTTACCGTGGATTGCTCCGAAACTCGCGTAAATACGGACTAGGATCCCACAAAAAGATCCCCCCAACGAAAATATCCCACCTATAGGCCTGGGACAGTTGTATAGTCAATCGGATTTAAACCAGGCAATTTTTTTTTTTTTCATTCCTTCTTTCTCCTTCTTCTTCTTTTTTTTTTTCTTCAGGAAAATGTTCTAAAAATAAATGGATTGTGTAACGTATGACTAAAATTAGTCACACTGCTTTAGAATTTGCAATACATAAGTTAACTCCATTTTTAATTTAAAATATATCAAACCAAATGCAATGTAAAAATATTTCGAAGCAGTATTAATTTTCTTCTACGGTACCATTTTAACGCATCTCCTTTAAAATCACATTAAAAAAAAAAAAAAAAACCTGTTTATTTATTTATTTTCAGAAAATGTGTCTTTTACTTCCAGATTAAAGTTCATATTATTTTACAAATATTTGCACTTTTTTTTTTTTTTTGAGCTAATAGTATTTAAGGTGGTATAATTTAATTTGAGGAGAAGTTACAGTTTAGTAACACATAGTATTTCGGAAAATTTGTTTAAGGAAATTGAAAACGATACCAGTACAATAAGTCCAAGCAAAACATTCACAACAAATAAGAATCTGCGTACTTTGCATATGAGACTGCTTGTATGTAATGATTGAAATTTAAAAAAAAGAAAATAATACATTAAAAACAATTAAAAATTCATTGCTTCAATTATAATTAATTTCATGAAACTCAAAGAAAAAAAAAGAATATGAAGACGTAAGAAAATATTTTCAGAAAGTAGTCGGCAACTCTGACTCAAATTAAGATGTCCCACTGCAACTACCACATGCTTGCGAATAACAAACTAAAACAAAAAAATTCTTAGTAGAAATAGTTATTTTTTAAGCAATTATTAAATATTCACAGAGATGGTTGAATAAATAAGAATCTTGGGGCTCAATGTATACTTAATATATACAGGGCAGTTATAATTAAACTTTCCCTATAAACAATATCCTGCAGCGTAAACGGGTGAACGGATTGCAACGAAATTTGGTATATAAACTATACACGAGATGTGCTCACGGAATTTCGAAAAAAAAAAAATTATTTCCAAAATGTCCACCAGAGCTTTTCTGGAAGAATATTAAATTTAACACAATAAACGACTAAAACGGAATACAGAAACAATATTAACATTTATTGACTCGCTTTCTAGAGGGCGCTTTTACCAAAATGCAACATTCTGCCTTGAACGAGGCTAGGGCTATTCCCCCTGAGTATTTAATCTTGTTATGATGTATTATGAATTTTTGTAAATGTTGTTTGTACTTGTATGTTTGACACTGAGGAGGGCTAGTGTTCTAGCCGAAACGTCTGTCTTGTGTTTTTAATGTTTTTAATTAAAATATATTTTTAATGTTTTAAAATTTTTTGTATTTTTATCTCATTTTAAAAGTTACATTGATTTATTGACTAGTTTCTCATCACCTTGTTATCGAATCACATTAACTAAACGTAAGGAAAAAATAACAGTATGCTGTTTCAGAAAAAAAAAAAAAAAAAAAAACTGTTCAGTTTGCAGAAAGAAGACCAGATTAGGACGAAATTCTACAAGAGGAGCAGTCCAGGACGATGTGGAGAAAGGTTCTCCATGTGATCACCCTCATTCACCTGCAAAATTTCCAGGCGATGGACAATGTGTTCAACAACACATCGTAACTGATCAGTTGTGATGCTTCGCACATGAAGCGTTATGGAGTTCTTTAAATCATTCAACGTCGCAACAGCTCCACGATACACCGCACATTTTCAAGGTGATCAGGAACTAGTCATTAAATGCTAATATTGTTTCTGTATTCCGTTTTGGTAGTTTATAGTGTTAAATTTAATGGACGCCATCTGGTTGACATTGTGGGACTTTTTTTTTTTTTTTTTTTTTTTTTTTTGAAATTCCGTGAGCGCATCTCGTGTATAGTCTATATACCAAATTTCGTTGCATTCCGTTCACCCGTTTGCGCTGTAGGATGCTGTTTATTGGGGAAGTTTTATTATAACGACCCTGTATATGCATAAATGTATAAATCTGGTGTATCCCTCAGACGCCTTTCTCTTAGCCTGCATTTTCAATATTATAAAAATACATTGCAGATTAAGTCATAAGATCAATAAAGTAAGATAATAAAGTTAAATCTGCTTTAAAAATAAGCTGAAATAGGTTTAGGAATTTTTAGCCGACAACTTTGCAAGAACTAGAAAAAATTATTTATGATATTTGGCACAGTCAAATTTGTGATTTCCATATTAAAAAAAAAAAAAAAAAAAAACTGTAAAATACTATGAAATTGCGAATTAAAGCAATAATTCCATATAAAGGTGGAATTATCCAATACAGAATACACATTTTTTTTAAAGTAATTGTTTAGATATAACAAATAAATAGTTTTATTTCATACATTAAAATATAACGTGTTTATTTGATATAATAAATCATAATAGAATACAAAGTATATGTTTATTATATTACGTATAAAAAGAAAAATTTATGTAGTTTTTTATTAAATACTTCGTAGAGTGTAATAAAGCGAATTATTAAATCAAAATTATACATAGGTATCATGTTATGATCTGCGTATTATACAAACATAACAGTTTTATTTGTTTCAATCGTTAGTTTTTAAGTTATTACAAACCCAAAAGGTATAATTCAATTTTTCTGCAGTGTAGATTTTTTTTTTCTTTTTATCCCTTAGTGTACCTATTTTGTGTCTGTTACACTCTTACCTTTTGTACTCGCTGTTTTAGTTTCTTCTATATGCAATTGAAGAAAATATTGGATTCGTATATATTTTCGACTTACGGTTTTCGATAGATTTACACGCTTTGAGAGTTCCAGAACACGATCTCGCCATTTTAGAAAATGTCTCTCTGTGCCTGTGTGACAAAAAAATTTGTGGCAAATGTATTTCAAAAATTACTTTTCAGAAGTGCAAATAAATTTATATGTCGTTATACCTTGCGATCAATTAGATCCTACTAAATTTTTGTGAAAATCGTTTAACAGGTAGCACTGCTATACTGCGATTTCTCTCCTTTAATGTAAGGCTATAACTCAGATTCTATTGTGTGTAATCGAACAAATGTGAAAGAACCATTACAAAACATTATGCTGATTCAACTTTCGTGCATATTGGCCGATGGGTAGTGTTGCTATACTGCCAATTTCACCGTAAAAGGTGAGATTATACATAAGACTCTATTGTATATGATTACATAAAACTTGGTATATTACAGGAACAATATAAAACAGAATGGATATTCACATTGAAAGCATATAATCCAACAGGTGGTGGTGCTGTTATGCTACGATTTACCTCGTGAGACTAAATCTCAACTTATATGTCATATAAATGAACCGAATTTTATGTGTGACATAGTGAATGAAATGAATTATGAAAACGAATGCTGACTTAATTAAAGTATATATCGGCTGAAAGGTAGCGCTAGTAATACTGACCTTCTGCTATTTTCCCTATGGCTACATCTCATCATCGGTTAATTAAGACTGCACCAAACTCCATAGGTAAAAGTCTTTATTGTGTGAAGCTATGAGGAATTTTTGTTTATCATGAAATAGAATAATATAAATAAAAGTTTTGTGATGGTCAAAACATGCTACGTTTAACCTGGTAAAATAATTATGCCTGTATTTATTTCGATCTAAAACAATTTTTGTTTATTTTACAGTTTAAAGTGTTTGTTTAATTTTCCCAATATACAACACCAGTTTTTCTGCACATTTTACAGCTAGATGTTAAAAACTTATATTTCACAATTTATCTGCTTAAATTAAATACTAAAATTAAACTTTTGTTCCTTTATGGGAATTTGTATTAAAAAAATCAGGAACACATAGACAGTTTGTGTTTTGAATATCTTAAACTGTTTGTAAAGTTTTGAATTAACAAAAAAAAAAAAAAAAAAAATCCTTGATCTATGCCGTAAAAGTAGCTATAAAACGTATGCATTTCTATATGTTTATCAAACATTTCATATTTTTAAATCACAAAATACTTACCAAAGGGATATTTTCAGTCCACTAAATTTTCAATGTTGGCTTTTTATTCATATCTATATTTTTTTAGTGGATGATTTTCTGAATTTCAATATTTTAAAATAATTTTATTTATTTATAAAAATTAACATTCTTTGTACAGAAACCCATGCAAATATTTTTATATGTATTATTTTCTCAATACTTTTATATACTTTTAATATATTGAACTATTTTATTTTAAATTCATTG
The DNA here is from genome assembly GCA_963930645.1 of Salticus scenicus. Lineage (NCBI taxonomy): Eukaryota > Metazoa > Arthropoda > Arachnida > Araneae > Salticidae > Salticus > Salticus scenicus. Next base: position 263,559,461 of record OZ005650.1, read on the forward strand.
TTAGATAATTGTTTTTAAATAATTATTTAGATTTCAAAAAATTTTCACAGATATTTAATGAAAGTTCTTGTTATCCATCCTAGGCAAAAAGTTTTGTAATTATTTTAATTTAGTAGCCACTACAAAAAATTATATCTCTCTACTGTAATTACTGTAACTTATCATTGATTAATTTTAAATATAATTTAATTTCATTGAAAATTATATAATAAAATGACTTTTTTTCGCCCTATTAAAAAGAAAGTTATCAAAGTCAAACTTTCTTAAACATTTATTAACATAAATTGGCTGTAATTTTAATTATGCATGAGTAAGCTTCAAAGCGTGGAGATATAAGATCAATTATATTAATCTAATTTATCAAGCTGATATTTAATTAAATAATTTATTGACTTTTTATTTACTCTGAAATTCAGAAGCCAATAATAGTGTCACGAGAAAAGACACCAGAGCAAACAATTCAAATATTACATTTTTAATAAATATATTCTTGTGTAACAGTTTTAAATAAAGTAAGAAATTTAATAAAAGATTACACAAATTTTAATTCTTAAGTAAAAAAAGTTATAAATTATTTGACCTGTGAAATTATATATTAAACCTGTAATAATTTTGTATATTTTACATACATATAATAACTATTTATTTCTTTATGACACTTTTATTTAATATATGCATATATTTGATGTGTGTAAATTGTGTATATGTAAAAGCCTCATTGATTTTTTCAAGAGTGAAATGGCTTCTACTTTTTCATTAGAAATCTGGAGTATATATTAGAGTAAGCTACGACACTATTTGTTTAATGGTTCGTTTGGGTAACCATCATTAATCTGCAGGACATTTGTTGTTACATTTTCATAGCTTAATAAACGCAATAAGTCTTCCTTTTCTTCTTTTTTTTTTTTTTCTTTTTTGTTAATAAGTTATTAAAAAAAAATGAATAACATAAATACAAATCACTAGAATGTTATATTGTACTTAATTTGTGCATTTTCAAAAATTTCCGAACAGAAGTAATTTGGAAAATTGATATTATGAAAATATGCAGAAATAAAAAAATCGCCAAGAAGAAAAACAAAAAAACTAGTATGTGATGTCCACCACAAGACTTTCTTCTATATTTTCCTATACAAATTCACTCGGTAACAATATTAAAAAAAAAAAAAAAAAAAAAAAAGCGATTTTTTTTTCCAAGTTTTTTTTTTTTTTTTTTTCGTTAAAAGTAAAAAAAATCGATAACTTTGTTTTAAATTATCACATATTTATAGTTCAACCATTCGTTTTAAAGATATTGACGAGACCTTTCGAAAGATACGCGTCTACAAAATTCCCTCCGCCACTCAGGGGGTACTTCGCCCCAGGGGGTGAACGATGCCCCCACATGCACAGAATATTTTTCCTAATTAACTACTACTATTATCAATAATTCATATTAATTTTACAATTACAGGTTAAGAATAACTCTCATTATGTTCATTTACACGAAATTTTGTCCTATACTGCCATGTTAAAAATTTAGAAAAAATACGATCACAGCGCCCCCTGCTGAGCGATTGATCCCCAAATCTAATCAGCACCAGTTTATGTCAGGGGCCAACTAAATACCAAGTTTAGTTAAATTTCGTAAAAAAAAAAAAAAAAAAAAAAAAAAAAAAAGATTTTTTTCAGTGTTTTTTTTTTCGTTAAAAGTAAAAAAAAAAATCGATAACTTTGTTTCAAATTATCACAGATTTTATAGTTCAACCATTCGTTTTAAAGGTTTTGACGAAACCTTCGAAAGATACCCATCTTGAAAATTTACTCCCCTCAAGGGGGGACTTCCCCCCAGGGGGGGGGGGGGTCGACGAGGCTCCTACACATACAAAAAATTTTTACCAGTTGGCTATCTCTATTATAAATAATTCTTGTAAATTTCAGAATGATTACTAAAAAATAATTCTCTTTATGCTCATTTATACAGAGTTTTTTCCCATATCACCATGTTAAAAATTTAGAAAAAGCGGGATGGCAACGCAACCTGTAAGATAATTTTTACCAAAAGTTGATAGGCACTAATTTATGTCAAGGTGCAACTACATACCAATTTGTATGAAATTTTGTGCAGTAGTTCCTGAGATACAAATGCCACAAAATTTTTTCACACACACACAGACAGACAGAAATTTTCTAAAAATGGTCAAATCGTGTTCCACAGCTCTCAAAACGTGTAAATCCATCAAAAACCTGAGGTCGAAAATTTTTACGAATCCAATACTTTCTTCTATTGAATATAGAAGAAAGTAAAAAAAAAAAAAAAAAAAAAAAAAAAAAGTGGTTATTTTTACACGTATACAATCTTTACTTAAATAAAATTCTAGCACTTTATTTTTTATTTTATTTTATTTTATTTTTTTTATTTATTTTTGTAGAAATACAATTTGTACTTAAAATAAGTTAAGTGCACAATTTTGTTTGTAAAATTAATCTCTGTAAATGTTCGTGTTACTTTGATAATTATTTTAGAGACAACTTTTACAATTTTAAGGTAATGTTCATTTTGTGAAAATAAAATTTTGGATTTTTTCTTGGGAATTTCACTTGTACTTAACAAAATATATAATATCCAATTAGTATCATATATAATTTATGAAATAGTGATATTAATAATAATAATAATAATAATTACTATTATAATTATTACTATTATTAATATATGTATAATTAATTGTTTTATTTTTTCAAACTGTTTACATATTGTTTTAATATAGACAGCAATTTTTGCTATTGAAATGCCCAGTCGAAAAGCTACGGTCAGTCGGATTAAGAGGCAAATATAATTAAATGGATAAAGAAGTTCATAGGGATGTGAATCATCATGTATATAAAAGTTCTACTAATGGGGAGGGGAAGAACTACGGATGTTGTTTCTGCGGAAGATTTAAATTTCTGTTTTCACTACTTAAATACTTACTTTAAAACTAGTATGTTGTGGCCACCACATGACTTTCTTCTATCTTTTCCTATACAAATTCACTCAGCAACAATAATTAAAAAAAAAAAAGTGGGACTTTGACAAAATTTTGGGTAAAATATGAAAATTATTCTAAGTTTGTCAAAACACGGAAACCGTGGGACTTTGACAAAATTAGGGGAAAAAAGCAAAAATTAGTTTAAGTTTGTCAGAACACGGAAACCGTGGGAGTTTGATAGAATTAAGAAGAGAGGAAAAAAAAAAAAAAGTGGGACTTAAACAAATTTTCACATTTTACCCAAAATTTTGTCAAAGTCCCACTTTTTTTTTTTTTTTCCTCTCCCCTTAATTCTATCAAACTCCCACGGTTTCCGTGTTCTGACAAACTTAAACAAATTTTTGCATTTTCCCCCCAATTTTGTCAAAGTCCCACGGTTTCCGTGTTTTGACAAATTTAGAATAATTTTCACATTTTACCCAAAAGTTTGTCAAAGTTTGTCAAAACACGGAAACCGTAGGACTTTGACAAAATTAGGGGAAAAATGCAAAAATATGTTAAAGTTTGTCAAGACACGGAAACCGTAGGACTTTGACAAAATTAGGGGAAAAAAGCAAAAATTAGTTTAAGTTTGTCAGAACACGGAAACCGTGGGAGTTTGATAAAATTAAGGGGAGAAAAAAAAAAAAAAAAAAAAGATTTTTTTTCTAAGTTTTTTTTTTTCGTAAAAAGTAAAAAAATCGATAACTTTGTTTTAAATTATCACAGATTTATAGTTCAACCATTCGTTTTAAAGGTACTGACGAGACCTTTCGAAAGATACCCATCTTGAAAATTTTTGCCTTTATCACCCTGTTGAAAATTTAGAAAAAGCGGGATGGCAACGCAACCTGTAAGACGATTTTTACCAAAAGTTGATAGGCACTAATTTATGTCAAGGTGCAACTACACACCAATTTGTATGAAATTCTGTGCAGTAGTTCCAGAGATACAGTTGCCACAAAATTTTGTCTCACACACACACACACAGACAGACAGACAGACAGACAGACAGACAGACAGACAGACATTTTCTAAAAATGGTAAAATCGTGTTCTACACCTCTCAAAACGTGTAAATCCATCAAAAACCCGAAATCGAAAATTTTTACGAATCCAATACTTTCTTCTATTGAAGATAGAAGAAAGTAAAAATGGTTGCGTTCTGACCACTGGACGACAATAGTTAAAATTATAAAGAAATGTTCAAAACATTCATGCGTACACATCAGTCTTTTTTAAAAATATTTTTTCCCTCTTTTCATATAAAGCGCTACCCGGTAGACATTACAAAGTACTCTTTTATTAAATTTCTTGAATCTATTTCATCTATCTGCACATGCTAAATTTGGTGTCAATTTGCCCGTTCATTTTAATTACAGGATGCTTTGCATAGCGGACATTTAATTATTACCACCCTGCACTACCTAAAAGCAGTAACAATGTGTATACAAGTACAATAAACGAACGAAAACGAAAATTTTGCTGCAAGATACGGATTTAGATTCACATAATATCTAACCATTTTAAATAGTAATTTACTTTATCCATTTCATTAATTTCAGTAAAAAAAGGTGTATCTTTTAAAGCTACTCGTCATCTAATATATCGTTATATATCGCTATGTATCGCTATAGCCTTCAATAGCGAGGTGCCGGGATAGAATCCTTTTCTATCATGGATGTTCGTAGTGCTTCAGAATACAGTTCAAGTTATAAAGTCTAATTTTTCGGATAAACAAATGATCGTAGATTAATCCCATAAATCGAAACCTAAATCTCTAAAGTTATAGCATCCAAATGTTTTAATATTGAAGACAAGTATACAGTCGGCAGCAAAAGTATCTGAGCACTAACAAAATTTCTTATATAAAAAAAATACTCTTAATACTGCTTTGTTAAATAAATCCTTATCGAATGATGTTCTTAGACTAAAAACATGATTCGACAAGGATTTATTTCAGAAAACAATATAATTTTTTTTTATATAGGAATTTTTGCTAGTGCTTGGATATTTTTGCTGTGACTATATATTGTAAACCGTATAAATAAAAACATGGAGTATAAAAAAAAGCCAGGGGAAATTGGTGTTTCGTAATAAAAAGAAAAAATATATATATCAATCCATCATTCCAATCAAAGTCGAAATTTTCAAGGAAGAATGAACACTTGACTTTCTTAAGTTAGTTCAACCCACGATATCCGTCTAAATCAAGGAAAAATCCTCGCGTACGTCAAATAGTTTTCGCAAAGACGTATCTAGAAAACTTTTTTTTCTCTTTTTACTCGTGATTAATTACAAAAACAAAAAACAAGTGAAAATACGTATTGCTAGTTATTGAAAAGAAATAAATCGAAGAGTTTTTCAGTTCATCACTTATTACACACAACCATACATACAGATATAATATATGTATACATATGACTGATTATTTTACTTCTAAAAAACTTTTTGCACCACATCATCTAAACAGCATATATCACAATTACATGTGGTTTCTGTTTTTTTTTTTTTTTCTTTTTTTCACTGAAAAAAGTAAAAAAAAGCTAATAGCATCAAAATGCCACAGAAATTAAAAGTAAGTAAAAGCTGGAGAAAACATATCAGTGATTGGGTCAAGCTTGCAATCTTCCAATTTCAAAATCCTGTTAAAAAAATCTGTGAGCTGGCAATGTTTTAACTTTAAAATCAGATTAGTTTATTAATAATTCACACACACGCATAGGTAGATAGATAAATGGAAGCTGGAAAACGCTTTTTTTTTTTTTTTTGTTTTTCATTATGTCACGAATCTTAAACCAAATTTGGCGAAAGTTAGAAATTGGCTATATACAAGTATAATAATTATGACTTCCCAATTCAAAAATCTCCGAATTAGGCTAAAAATGTAAATATATATATATATATATATATATATATATATATATATCATGACTTAGTTCTTTGTACTCCGATATCAAATGCAACTCGACATCAGTTTTTATTTCATTTACTCATATGTTCCGATGTGTATAAATCAGATTACATGTATGCAGTTTGAATTTGCGTCGATTGGACGTCTTAGTAAAAAGTTTAATTTATTAAAAATAATATGATTAAAAACAGGCAAATTCCAAATAAATCAATTAAAAAGTTGGGAGCTAGTGGTAAGTGTATTAATAAATAATTCCGGGTGCAAAGTTTTAAAATGTGATTATTTCTACGCCAGTTTACATTGACATTTAAAAGTTTGCAAGGTGACAATCATTCAAAATCTAATTCATGTTAGATAAGAAGTTTTATCATTATTATTATTGTTGTTGTATAAAATGCTTTTTTTATCACAAATTTAAAATGATTTTTTCAAAAATCAAAAATTTCCTAAAAACATTGATCATAAATTCGTAATAAAAAAAAACATATCAAAATTCGGTTGAGAATAAAGAGATTTTGCGTAAAAATAATATTTTGTTAAATTCAAGGTCAAAACTTCGCTTAAATTTTGTAATTTGAGAATTATATTTCTTTCAACTCAAAATTACAGATTTTATAGCAAAATACTATTCAATTACGTTAAATATCTGGGTCTTTTTTATAAAACTAGCTTTAAGCTTGTTAATTTAAAGCATATATTATTAAATTAAAAAAATGCAATATTTCGTCTCATTAAGACGTGCCTTCTACGTTTTAACCGTAACAGCTTTAGAATGGAAACTATTTATTTAAAGACTTAAAAAATTTTTAATAATAAGATATTTTTTGCGCACTTCATAAATCGATTTTTCAGCTTTCTTTTAAGTTAAAAATGGTGTATATTATATAATATTATATATATATATGTGTGTGTGTGTGTGCGCGCGCGCGTAAAAACAACTAAAACAGTTAATTTTCTTACAGTATTCATTTAAAGAGTAGTTCCTAATCGTTAAAACAATGCTAAAATTTATACTGAAGTAATTTCTTTTTAATAAGGAGTCCAAGTTGTGTTTTATTTCATGGTAACTTACGACCGAAATCAAATTATTTACCAGGGTTTTTTTTTTTTTTTTTTTTTTTTTGTAAGTATTGCGTGTTTTTAAGTGAAATGTATTTTTTTTTTTTTTTTTTTTTTTTTTTTATTGTGAGATGTTAAAGGATCGATTATTAACATTTATTATTATTATTATTATTATTTTACTTAAATAAATGTGAAGTAACAAATATTACTTTTTAATAGCACATAATTTTTCCAGATGCAATATCGTATACTTGGAAATCAAGCTTTTAAACACCTAATCTTTTTTAATACTGAACCAATATTTAATCTTAATTTCATTAGATTAAAATTTTATTTTGTTTCAAAAGGGGATAAACATATAAAGTGTATTTTAAAATAAATGTTGAATATGAAAACTATTTTTTTTTAATTAATTCGTTGATTCAATATTAACTTATAAAATCATTATTCAAGAATTAAATATTTTACTTGTATTAAATTTACATATTACACAAGCTCTGTTCTCTTCAAAATTTCTTTTCATTATCTTTTTTTTTTTTTTTTTTTTTTTTTTTTATCAATTAAGTTCTAGTTAGAAATTTAACTAATCGCGAGATATTTATTAGATTCTTTCTTTCTGAATATTGCTCTTCGAAAAATTTATTCAGCTTCTAAAAGTTAACTGCATTTGTAATTTTCTCTAAAGAGTTTCTGCTACGTTCTAGGTATCTTTTAAAAGAATTTTATATTTTTTCCTGCTTACTATGTGTTTTATATATCTGATTCTTAAAAATATATAGTTCCAAAACTAATTTAAAATAACAGTAACTATGTGTTTAAAGGTATATTTTATTGTGAATTTATTTAAAAAATTCGTATAGAAAATTAAAATGTGTGGAATTATTTTTTTTTATGTGTCATGCAAAATTTAATGATATCTCGTTGGTTAGTGAAAATTACTAAAATTCAACAGAAAATTGCTGATTTGATTTTAAAAAATTATGTTTAATTAAATGAAATATAGGTTATATATATATATATATATATATATATATATATACAAAGCTAGCTTTACGGTTGTTAACTTAAAGATTGCTTTGTTAAATTAAACAAATACAATATTTAGTCTCATTAGAAGATGTATTATACATTTAAATGTGTATTTAGAAAATAAAAAATATTTGTTAAAAATCTTAATAATTTTTTTAATAATAAAAGATTTGCACTATTAATGAATCCAATTTGCAGCCGTAAGCGCAATTTTGTCGAAAAATGACGTGATATTGAATAAAATATTATATATATATATAAACATTCGTGAAACCATTAAAAATCAATCTTTATTTTAAAAGACGTTTAGATTTGTTAATGCATTGATGAAAAATTCATTCTCAAGTATTTTCTTTTTGAAGCGGAGTCATATATTTATGTTTTACTTAAGAAATAAATCAAATTATTTAACAGGTGAGGAGCATTTTCTTTTTGTAAGGATTGTACTTTTTATAATTCATTTAAAATAAATGCAATTTTTCTTTTAAATTTCTTAGAACTTCAACGAACAAATACTGATATATATATTTAATTTTTGCTTAAACAAATGTAAAGTGACAAATATATATATATATATATATATATATATTAACAGCACAATATTTTCCAGGTGTAATATCGTATACTTTTAATCCAATTTTTTTCCTAATTCAATATTAAATCTTAATTTCGTTTGATTAAAATTTTAATTTGTTTTAAAAGGTGATGAATATATAAAGTATATTTTAAAAAATGCATTAAATATAAAAAATAAAATAAAATAAAATAAAATAAAACTAAATAAATAAAAACATTCTTTGACTTAATCTTAACTCAGAAAGGCAACTTTTATGCGGTAAATCCAATTTGTATAATACACAAGCACTGTTTCCCTCAAAATTTCTTTCCATAATCCAGAATTTTTCAGATTAATCAAGTTTTAATTCCGATTCTATCTAGCGCGATATTTTTAGTATAGCATTTTTTTTTTTCTTTATAGCTCTTTCAAAATTTTATTCAGCTTCCAATTGCTAACTGCAATTGTAATTTTCTCTAAGAGTTAAACCTACGTTCTAAGTATCTTTTTATCTTTTAAAAGAATTATTATTATTATCATTATTATTATTATTCCTTACCAAGTATTTCAGAAATGTGATTGCTGTAAAATATATCTTTAGTAAAATAATAATAATAATCTCTGATTATACGTTTAACAGTATATCTCGTTGTGAGATTATTCTAATAACTCTTATAAAAATTAAAAATAAGCTGAGACATGTAAAATTAATTGTTTTATGTGTTATGCAATTAGGAATATATATTAATATATGAAGAAAAAACTTATTGTTAGAATATTTCAGATAATTACAGTATCATATAATCTAGATGTATCAAATTTAAAAGTTCAAAATGTTAATTGGGACGATTTTAAATATTTAAAAAAATAACAGAATTTTGAAAGAATCATTCATTTTAATAAGTTTTGCCACATGATTACTGAAACCATTACTACTTCTTTACTTCTAGGGAATTATTTTTATACAAGTGAATACTTTTATCTGTCTGACTGTATCTAAAATGAAACTCGTATGTACAAATTACGCAGCATAACGTCCATAAAAAGTGCGTTTTTCTTATTGGACGGATTGCTCCTAGTTTGCTTTGTCCTGATATGTATGAAAACAAATACTGTTTGCGTAAAGTGATTTTGTTTAAATAAGATTTATAATTAATGCCTTTTTTAATAAGATCATTTTTTTTTTTAATTAAAGGAATAAAAATTTTTAAAGATGCTATGAAAAATTAAGCAACAAGACGTTTCAAAAACAGCATCTCACTTCATAATGTTTACAAGAAACAATGAAAACTGTAAGAAGAAAAAAATGTCAGACTGAATGGGGAAAATGGTAATAAGTAATGATACTCATGGTATTAATATTAAATTAGTAAAGCTACTAAATCTATTTATATCTCTTATATTGGTTGTCTTATCTCTCCTTTTCTAAATATACTATAAAATATTTTGTATAACATTATTCTTATACAACACAAATGTTCCTTGTTTCCATACGCTTTGTATGGATTCTTTAAAGAAACAGATTTTTCTGTATAAAACATTCCTAATTTCAGGACACTGCAGTATTTTAATGATTCGACGATTTCGACGATTTTGACGATTCTTAGTAAATTATCAGATTGTTGTTAGTAGTACATTATCTCGTATATAATGAGTAAGTAATTGCTTCAGCTTTCTCAAGAATGTTTTTTTTTTTTTTTTTTTTTTAACCTTTTACAGTTTGTGTTTCAACCCCCTTCTCTTTTGCTCTTTCTATTTTTTTAAGTCTAACTTCAGTTCTTTTAGACAAAATACATGTTTTCATGTAACATGATGAAGAAAGATCGAAAGGAAATTTAATTATGTATAGCATTATATAGCAAATCAGACATTTGTCGGTTTGCTAAAGTTTTTAGAAAATTATGGAAATTGTATTTTATTAATCTTATATTTTCTATCTACCATTCAACTAGTTTTATATGGTTCCTTAATAGATTATTGTCGGGCAGTTAATATATATATATATATATATATATATAAATTTTCAATGAAGAAATTCAATGAAATATATATATATATATATAAAGGTATAAAATTTCACGAAATTTACTCAGCTAAAATTAGGACACGAAACATGCATATCATCTTCTTTTACAAATTACTAGATATTGTCTTAAAAAGACACGTTGAATTGTAAAATAATTATCTAACTGAAAAAATGTAAATAAAACAAAAATCAAAAAATTACATTAAATTCCATAGCAGTTATCTAATTCGTTACATATTTAGTGTCCATATGGTTTTAAAATTTTAATACATTTCGTTTATCAACACATGCTTTTAAAAATAACGTTGTAATTATTTTCTCTCACGCACCGTAAAAACATCTTTTTTCTTTGAAAATGTTATTTATTGTTTACAGTGTAATAACATATACATTAATATTCATTTCATTTAGTTGCATTCATGATAAGAAGCAAATGTTGTGTTGGATAAAAGATAATCTCCTGTTCAAAATTAACACTATTTTCGGTTACATAAAATTAATATTTATTGCATTTTTTTTTATTTCATAAGAAGAAAAAACTATATTTGTTGTCCAAATAAATGCTTAGTGAGTGTTTACATCGGTAATACCTTTTTTTTAAAAACACAACAAATATTCATCTTCTAAATTCTTGCTTAATTATCACTTTTTTTTCATGTTTGATTGATTGTAATGAATAAAATGTTAATTAATAATGTTTGATTTTCATTTATCAGATATGATCAACTCTTTAAATTGTCATTTTTGTTTTTATTATTATAATTTCATTGACAATGACTATTTTTCACAATTTTTTCAATAACGTCAGTTTTGTTATAATTCTCCATGTAAAACATTTAAGTGCTCTTCTGATACTAATTTTTATTATTTTTATTATCATTATTTAGTACAGTCTCAGAATTTGTTAACATTGACATGGCAACAAGTTAAAAGGATTAAAAGTAATTTGTGGGATTTTTATTAATTTAAATTTGGAAAAAAAAAAGTTTAGACTTGCAAATAATGTATTTTGATACGAGACAAATGTTTACACTTATAAACTACGTTAAAAATGATTTTAAAAATATATTTACTTTTAGGAATATGTTATTTTTAATGGAGAAATACGAATATATTCAACAAATTCTTTATTTTTGTTCTTTTGGATTAACAGCGATTAAGGCGATTTAAAATTTGCATTTTTCCACATTTTAACAAAAAGAAAAAAAGAAGATTAAAATTTTATTTAAAACAAAAAAATCGAAATTTAGAATTATTCAATTAGATACAATTCGACTTTAAAAATTTATTCATTAATTAATTATTAAGAATATAATTATAATTATTCGGTCATTGATGTTTAAACGTTGTTTTATATTATTAAAAGAAATGAGTTTAAATAAAAATTTAATGTTTATTTTTGTAATAATTTAGAATCCTTTAATACCAATGCTTCATTTTTTAAAGTAAATATTCATGAAATTGTAATATTTAAAAACAGTTATGGAAAGCGATAAATAGATCCTACAAAACAAGCTTTAAAATTTTTCATATATTATATTTATGGCACCTAATTCCAATAAAATTCGCATACTAATAATAGAAATATATCGTTAAAAAGTGTTTACTTAACGCGTGCTATTAGGTAAACCTGAATAAAAATTAGATTTATTAACCCAATTTCGGTACAATTGACAATAAAATTCACTATAAGATTTCTAAAAACATCCTGAATAAAAATTACATTTATTAACTCAATTTCTATAAAATTCACTATAAGATTAAAAATATGTATCCTTGGATTTATTGAACAAAAATAAATAAAGAAAAGGAAAATATATATCGTTTTTGAAATACAATACTCAGCGATATTCAAATATCTGCTTTATATGTTTGTGTTTTTAAAATAAAGTAAGCTTCCAACAATTAAGTACTTAAATTGCAATAGAAAAAAAAAATCATAAGAAAATGTATTTAGAAAATCATTTAAATAATAATAATAATAACGATAAATTATGGATAAATTATGGATAAATTACTTGCAATAATAAGCCTTAATCAGAGGTTAAAAATTAATTTACAATATATTTTAGACATTCAGTTTTTCGGTGTTTAAGACACTTCATACAATTTAAATTCAAACTAATAAAAGACTTAAAAATTGTATAAAAAGTAGGAATGAAAGCTTTTAACTGGTATATTGTATTTTACGTTTTTTTTTTTTTTTTTATGTTAAATATAGCAAAATGTATATTAATTAAAAATTAATCAAACATCCATTGTCTGCTATTTTCTTTTTCTGAAGGATAAATAAAGGTTAAAATTGGTTGATTATATTCGTGTTCCTACAGTTGGTAACAAAAGTGTCCGAACACTAACAAAAATTCCTATTTAAAAAAAAAAAAAAAAGCTTAATACAGTTTTGCTAAATAAATCCTTGTCGAATCCTGTTCTTAGGCTGACTAAGAACAGGATTCGACAAGGATTTATTTAACAAAACAGTATCAAGTATACCTTTTTATATAGGAATTTTTGCTAGTGTTCGGACACTTTTGTTACCGACTGAACGCTAAATTTTGACAAGCATTTGTCAAGAATTTTGTTTTCTATTTACAAGTTATATATATACATATTCCATCTAAAATGTAGCAATATATTAAAAACAGGTTAATAATTTTCAACTGATAATAAATTTTTTTGCATTTAAATCCCATTAAGTTCTATTTATGTTTACAGAGAAAGTATAAAGACTTTTTTCCAATAACTCATTGTACACTCCAAGCAATAATAAATGCTTAAAAAAGGCATTCTGGGCACGATGTAACGATAAATTTTGTCAAAAAAAAAAAATGTCTGAAATCAGTATTTCAAAAAAATTTCTACATTTCAGAAGTTCTGAATCCTCTTAAAATAAATATATTTTCTCTTCGAAATCTCTTCTTAATTTTTAGTCGTAGTGTAAGAAAATATACAGCTAGGGGGAAAATGCTCTTATTTAAGGATTATTTATTTGTGATCATCCTATAAGTGGGTAATTTGGGTCACGTGTGTTTCATACGCGGTATTTTGTCATCTTCATGGCTTTTTGATTTTTAAACATATTTCTAGTGTTTCAAATTGTGTATTCCATAAAACTGCTGTAAATTTTATTTCAATAAAACTTGAAATATTGAAATTGTTACTTTTGTCCCTGGTCGTCCATCTCATGAACTAGTCCAATAATAAGTTTAAGTATAATTACAAACTATTTTTACAAACATTACCGCCAAAAATAGAAATTCGTATTTTAAAGTGCAAAATAAATTATTGTTGTTATACATTAAAAAGCTATTCGCTTTAGGTGGAGGAACATTTCTTCCCAGTTTTTATGCAAATATTGACACTACCACTTGCATAAAATTCCTTGTACGACATCCAGATTAGAGTCCTGCATCGTGTCGGGTAGTACTCTAATCTGGACCTGCTCTTCCAATGCAGGTCGATTTTGCATTAATTTTTGTCCCGAGGGTAAATCCGCGGTTCTATGCGCAAAGGAGTTTTTTGAGGAATTTTTTATGCTTTTTTTTTTTTTTTTTTTTTTTAATGAATATAACCAATTGAATTCAATGATTAGACGATGGACGTTGTTTTCCTCCATAGTAATTTAAGGCGGATTGACTAATGACAAGTGTTTAATTTTATTGTATACACTGTCAAAATATTTTGAACAGTGTATTTTTTAAAAATATGTTTTAATACATTTGAAATTTACGTATATTATACACTAAAACTTTATTTATATTTAGACTAGCAACTTTTAATATATTTATAATTATATACTAATTTTATAAAATAAGTAAACTGAACTTAAAAATAACTAATTATTCGTCTACTTAATTTTAATTATGCCAGATCCAATAAGATTTATTTTATTTTATTTTATATTCCTTTATTTTGTGTGTGCGTGTATGCGAGATTAGAAATTTGTCCTAATTAAATAAAATAATCCTAAAAATCTCCGATAAACTGCAGTGTAAAAGAAAAAAAAATCATCTGTTAAAACACTGAAAAATTATATTTTATAAATTTATAAATTATATTTTAAAAATTATATTTTTTAAATTTAATTTAAAATTACATCTCAATCTGTCATAAAAGAAACATTTTTTTCTGTACCCATTCATACAGATTTCAAATAGTGGTTAATTTTTTTTTTCTGTTTTGCATACGGAAAATTGTTATTAAAGCAGGTTTGAGGAGTGCTGAGTAACAATTCTGATTCTGCATTTCATGGCTGAAAGGTAAAATCCCTGCCCACAATACGTCGGGCTCTGGTTAGATCATGCGTGGTAGAACTGTAAAATTTTATTTGATGCGGGAATTTTTACAATGTGCCCTACAGAAAAAAAAAAAAAAAAAAAAAAAAAAAAAAAAAAATGTGTTCGAATGCTTTTTGTATTTCTCTAGACTTGAAGATAACATTAGGCAGGATATTTTGTCTGTTTAAATTCATTAATTTCATTATTATTTCCTTCTTGAATATGAAGTAAATAAATATATATATATATATATATTATTTAAATAAATCGCTCAGCACTTAAATAAATTGCATAAGTCTAATTTAGCTGGTGTTTATTTCGTTGTATCATTCATTGTTAACAAAGATAACGTGTTTGTTAACTGAAATGTTAACAATTTATGCACATACAAATCTTGTATTAAACAGTATTTCAACAAGCAGATATACATATAGTATGGTATTAAAATTGTATGAAATTTTAATGGCAGCTGTTTAGTGAATTTTTAATGAATTCTTGAACACAAATAATTAGTAACAGTAGTTTTAAGTTTGATGATTAGCAGAGTGAAACAAATTAAATCTGAAAATTATTAGTGAATAGTTTTCTAAGATTTAAGCGCAGCTGTGCAAGTCATTGACTTAATTTAAAATCGTTTTAGGGAAGATTCGCATATTTTCGAGAAAGAGTTTAACTAGACGAAACTAAATTTAAAATATTTATTTTTCTAAAAAACATAAATTTCATTTAAGAGTGTAATTTATGTTATATTTTCATTGTATATCGATATTATTGGCATGATTACAAAGGAAATATTATAAATATTAATATATATATATATATATATATATATATATATATATATATATATATATTGAACTTTAAATTGATAAGTAATCTATTATGGTTCGATGAATATTCGTTAACATATTGCAGGTTATTAAATTAATAGTAACAGCAAGAAATGAAAGAAAAATAAAATAGGGATTCCTTAAACAAACTTGATTAAAATTGTTTATCTATATTAATAAAGAGAAGTGTCTAATATCCTGCAATGCTGAGCTCAGGCCACTGATCGCAGAAGTACAAAACTTGACATTGGGGTGATTCGGACCATGTAGGGGTGCATCACATCGAAATTATTTCGATTTTATCCACTGATTTTTACGTTACATTTTCTTAAATTTACTCCTTCATTTCAATCGTCTGTGTTCATTATAGGGCAGTCAAAATGTACATAAAATATTCTAGTGTGACACGCACACGACTTTTTCGTAATCCGCACTTATATATATATATATATATATATATAGATGGGTTATAGATTAGGGATAAGATAATAATTATTACTGCCTGCAAACATACTTAAAACAGTTTTAGAAAAAATAGTATTTAAAAATAGTTTTTAAAACAGTTTTGACACTTCAATTAAGTTTGAGGGGGGGGCTACCGCTCCCTTCAAATACTCGATTTAAAGTAGTATGTAAGTTTATAAAATAAAATAAATCTTATTAATTTTTAAAATTCAAATTATTCAGACAAATCACACCTACACCGCTCCTTGAAACTTACTGATCATGATCACCATTTTCAAGTGACAACCATATATGATCTTCAATTTTCTTTCTTTTTTTATGCTGAAAAGAAACATTAACACATTTCAACCGCTAAAACTTGATTTTCGTATTCAAGAAATCTAAAGACACAAAGTTACAGAAAAAATCAGCGTTGAATGTGAAAGCTAGATTCCAAACAACTTCTTTGTTTACCATAAGACATAATAAAGTAATCACCATTCTTCAGCAGTTTCTCTGTACTTGTGAAAATATTGTAAAATATTTCATCAATCGTATTCTTTCGAAATTAATATGATTAGAAATTTTATTCATTATTACATCAACCATAAAAATTCATTTTAGGAAGATTGGAGTGTAAGGTTGATTTTTATACTAACTATGTGAAAGATGGGAATCGCACCCGGGCACTCCTCTTAACGTGTGAATGCTCTATCTCTGAGAAACCCGGGATAATAACCAGCTCGGTACTTCTCACATAATATCTGTTGGCAAGGTCACTGTATTTGCAAACGCAGGTATAACAGGTGATAATATTAATCGTGGTACAACTCCAATAGAACACGAAATTACTAATTAAAAATTTTATTAATTAATTCATTAAAGATGAAAATTCATTGTTTTGCCGCGATTAATATTCTCACTTGTTATATCTGCATTTGCAGACATGGTAACCTTGCTAATGGCTATTATGTGAGAAGTGCGGCGCTGGTCATAAACCAGGGTTGCTCAGCGGTAGAGCATACGCAAATTAAGCGTAGGGAGCGGGTTGGATTACCGGCTCCGCAATTTTTCACATAGTTGATATAGAAACCAACCTTACACTCCAATCTTTCTAAAATGAATGTGATTAATTAATTTTAAACATCACAGTACATATTCTATACATATTACACAGTGTACTTAAATTTTGCACAATACAAAATTACATAAAACAACTTGATGAGCCATTTCATCAGTTTTTAAGTATAGTATTAATATTTCCGAATTTTTTGTGTAGCCCTGTAAACAAATATTGAAAGATTATTGTATATGAAGCATGCTTTCATGCATATAAAAAATATGTGCTCATTTCATTTGGTTTAGAGCAGTATAAAGGTGTTAAGCTGTACTTCACAGAAATTTCACCCATAATCGTAATATATTAGAACTCGCCTGAATTTAACTATTTGTAAATTATTCATAAAATGTTTCAAGTAGTATTCCCATTTGGTTAACGATTATAATACCGAGTTTGGACATACTGCTAATATTTGTTTTAGAGTCCTAATGATAACATACATACAGACAGACATACAAACTAACTCCTAAAAACCTGATTTTCGAATTCAGATGACCTAAAAATATGTAAATATAGAAAATTCAATTTAGAAAATTTGACTCAAAAACGATACTTTTCTACCATTACATGGGTAAGATAATGTAAATATCTATAATGTAGGAAGCGTATTCATCGGCACTCTGTACGTCCTTCGGTCCCGCCTGTTCGTCAAATAAGCAGTCAATTCGAAAGTGAACTTGGTAAATTTGACTGCCATCAAATAAACTACTTCTTTCCATTCATATCACATATTCTACCATTTTCAAAAATAGTTCGGAGAGAAGAAGTTGGTGGTGCTGGGATTAAAGCCAATTAACTACGCGAATCTCGCAGCGCTGGAGTTGATTGCCCTGTGGTCTTAACAAGTTTCGAAGAGATCTACGAAAACCTATTAGAGGTATGGCTAACGAATACGATCTAGATTCGAACTCAACACCCCATATCTACCAGCTTCGAGAGAATAACTTCTAGGTCACTGTTGTAGGTTGTGCATAATGATGCTTTAGAGGAGATCTGTTCAAAGAGTGCCTTTTATTTTTGCAAAATACAATATTATGAGAACCAGATCCACCATCGCTTCTTAAATCTATTACATGTATGTTCAAAAAGGGATACTCGAAATCTTTCAGAAGACAGAGATCTGGTCTTTAAGCACCCAGCTTTGCGTATTTTGTGCTCAAGCAATCTGGCTAAAATATTAACCGACGAAAAGGAAGAAATCCCGACTATCCTCCACCTTTACACCAGCTACACTAATTTTACAAAATATCTTTAAATTCCCAGTTCAGAATTCCTAAGAGTGTGCATTAGAGGGGTGTTTGTGAGTTAAAATAAAATAAAAATGTATGCATTGATAAGGATGTGATCCTGGTCATAACTTACATGAAATGGGGCAAACGTTTTTCATGGTACGGAACCTGAAAAACTATTGATACGAAGAAGGTTTCGAAAACAACGTTATTATGGATTTTCATAAAGAAGCTTTATTATATACATAAACATGTAACGGTAAATCAAAACGGAAACTTTTGGCTATTTTTCTACAAAGTCGACATTGATACATTTGTCGTGCCGGGAAATCAATTTCAAGAAAAAGCCTAGTAAAATTTCCTGCCAGGTTACAGCCTACTGCACTTCTTCAGTGCTTTGAAAGTAACTTCCCGATACTGCTGTCTGATGATCTTAGAAACGAGTATGCTGAAGGATCAATCCCGGACAATGAAGGTTTTCTTTTTGTGTCCCTTGCTGTGGTGGGTTGAACTTTACTATCCGAGAACAAAACTCCTTGACTCATAAGCCCTGGTCTCTGATGTTGAATCTAGGACTTCAGTTTTAGTAAAAATATGACAATAGCATAATATATTTATTGCTTGTGAAGTGAAAGAAATCAATGATAGTTGACACCCTTCGCGTCCTAAAATTTTGTCTTTATAAACTTCCTTGCAAACTGAGACACTGAATTTATTTTAGTTACAAATGAATTGGATCTTTCTACGCGATTACTTTGACTAGGATCACTTCTAAAATGATGAATACCTAAACAGTAAGTGCAGAAATGTACTTAAATCTGAGCACCAACTTTCTAACATGTAATTATGACATGTTGAAATCGGTTTTACGATACTACAATCAATGTCGATAAAACTACTATAGAAATTATGTGGAACAGTAGCTAAAAGTGTTTATTTTGTTAAAGCATTATATGTATTTGTAATAAAGCTTTTTTCAAAAGTGTATGAAGACACTTATTTTCAGAACGTCCTTCGTAGTTCTTTTGATATGTAATATTTTCTATTAATGACATTTTATGAAAATTCATTACAATTTCAATAAATTTTACAAAAACATTTTATTCATAAACGTAATTAAAAATTACATTAATATGAAAAATTAGAAAAACACTTGCGCTTTCTTTTGTAACAAAATGTACTTTAAAAATAAACTTTAATAAAACAAAACATTTAACAAACTGCCATCCTTTTAAATATATATATATATATATATATATATATATATATATTATTTTTTTATTTATTTATTTATTTATTTATTTTTTTTTTTTTTTTGAGCAGAGATTATGCACTATTTTTAACCTACTTAATAATGAATTTCTCAATTTTTTTTTTTTTTTAAATACATGCATTAAAAAATAAACTAATTATGAAGTTATATGAATTAAAAAAGAATATTTAATAGCATTTTATTACAGAGAGATATGTTTCTTTAACGCTTCAGGGAAATAGTTGAAACCAATTTGTCAAATGTTTGTGCTACCTTTCATATTAAAAAGAAACATAAAAGTAATTATTTATTGTTATCATAAAACAAAAAGAAATGTATGAGAATTACTTAAAATGTTTTAATTAAAAGTTGAAAAAAAATCAAAAGTTGGAAAACATTAATGGAATTAAAAATTTTAATTAATTTGTAGGTGTTTTCCTATTTTCCTCTCGAATTGTAACAACTGAAAATTAGTTTAAAATTACGTAATTTATTTCACAACATAACCTACTTTAAATTGTTTTATTATGAATAAAATGTAATCTAAAATTCCATTTTAGATTATCATCATAAAAATAAAATTGTCTTTGTAAATCTTTTATGACTTTAAAATTGCAAACACAGAAAAATATGCTACTAAAATACAGTAATAAATTAATAAACATCATATATATAGATTAAATGTAGAAAATAGGTATAAAAGTGCTATAAAATTTTATTTAAATTACATTTGAGAAAAAATAGCACTCAAAGACAAAATAATTGTAGCAAATCTTTAAAACAATCGAAGTACAATATTCGAAATCGGCAGAATCTTGTTCTTTGTTAAACACCTGTGTCGGTCGCAAATATACGAAAAAAAAAAATGTATATATATAATACATTGGAAATGGGAAGTTTTAAACATGAAAGGAATTCGTAACAGCTTTCACTGTCCAGCTATAAGTAAGAATCTAAAAATGTAGCAATACATTGCTTTTGTCATTTACAAAAGAGAATTGCCTCGACGAATACAGAATTTAGATATCGTTTTGAACTTTCCTTTTTCTTTGTTTTTAGTTTTTTCTTTTATTCTTTTCCTTTTTCTTTTGAGATACGAGAATGAAGATTCTTTTTCTACAAGATTTATCTGCATTCTTTGGCGTTGCTCGTAAACACTGAACTATCCTGGAGAATTACCCATCGAAATAATTGTCGTAAACACACTATGAATTTTATACGTTGCATTTTATCTATTTTTCTTTATGGGAAAAAAATAATAAAAATAAATAAATAAATAGAACTATAAAAACACCAAACAATCTGATTAATTATAAGAAATTAGATTTTTTTCTTTTAAAGTTAACGGGGTAATGATTTCTAGATACAGAATTCTAAAGAAATTATAAGTTTACGGTGGTAAGAAATCGTTTAAAATAAATCACGAGTAAAAGAATCTAATGAAAGGAAATTATATAATATCAAAAATAAAAATAAAAAATTAAATTAAATTATTTAAAGTAAAACATTACTAGTGGATATCAAGACCAGGAACCACATAAGGTCTCACTGAGATTATTCGTTACTGAGCAGATCATTTTTACTTTTTCCGATTAATTTAAAATAATGAATATCACTAATACGCTACATAACGAGATGCGTTTCTGAAGCGAGCTACTGCCCCACTTAATAATCCCGTTCAACCTATCAGCCTGTATCTATTTACCTATCTATATCTATATTTATATAAATATATATGTGGGTTTATGTCTATATATGTGTATATATATTTCTCAAAATGAGTATTAAAAATCTAAAATACATATTCGATCTTTACCATGCTCAATAAATATTTTATTCTGTTTCCTTTGTGTAGCCTGTAAACTACTAATTCTATAACCACCATTTTTTAGAGAAACCATAATTTAAAACTTTGCATTCACGTATGTGAATTTCATTATGTTGAATAGAGCGTGGCAATGCTAAACTGCACTTAAAAGGAATTCTGTATCTAGAGTGTATTAGTGCATAACTCTTTTGTGTGGCCTTGCACTTGAGACACAAACATTACATGCACGAATAAAAACTATGCAACCATTACTATGTAAGTCCTAAAGATTTGCGCCAAATTTGATATTATTTAGATGATTAATTAACGTAAAAGAAAAATTCTTATACTCGTTCCTGTACATAATTATTAATTCTAAGCACCTTTGGTTATACAAAAAAAAATGCTTTGAAGTATGTTAACATTATTTGTTTATTTCATTATACGAGTATTGAATGAATCATAAACCACGTTAAAATGCGCTTAGATGAAAATATGTCCCAACAGTGTAATCGTACGAAATTCTTATGTATGCATTCCTGTAAATGAGCCAAAAACATTGTATATACCAATAAAAACTATACTCATAAATATTTGTAGCAAGTTTCACATTATTTGAATAATTACGTAAAGTTATCAGAACTCCTTTGAATCGTCCTGTAGATTAATTACTAAAGGAGGAGAGGGGGGGGGGGGGTACGCGTTTTGAAATTACTGTAAAGTATACGTATTACGTAAATTAAAATCTTCCGAAAACTATTGAAATTAAACTAATCTGGTGTCATTTACACGACTTTCTTGTCAATGACTCCTCCAAAAGAATGACTTTCATTCACTACCACTGCTCGACAAGTTTTTTCACCTTGATGTTACCACCACGCCAGCCTTTTCAATAGCCATCCGAAACTGACTTTTCCAACGCAAGTTGAAGTAATCAAGTGTTGCCTCAGTATTAATGTAGAACGGCTCCAGCCAATGAACTAAAAAATTTTTGTATTAAAGTAGCGATGTAACTGTAGCTTTAACCTGATTTATGGTATATATATATATGTAACACAGCTGCACATTGTGTAAAACCATGTAGACTTCCTGATGATGCCCTGCTTTTCAGGGCGAAAAGCTTTGAAATATGCGGCTTTTAATTAAATATACATTTTTAAAACTTATATACGTGTTTTAAAGTGTTTTATTTATCAATTTATTAACAGATGAAACTAATTGCGCATATGGGGGCTTGCATGCGTATTTTGTTTCATAACGTCAAGTCGTATTTTAAATCCTATTTCAAATGTTGCATCTAGTAGCTACCAATAACCTTCGTACGATAATGTACTCTGTTCGATAGTATTGCAACACGCACTTAGTCATACTAAATGTGTGTAGTCAGTCATTCCACGCATATGCATGTCTCGATATACCAGGTGAACAATTTTTAAATTGTCCTTAGTGAACATATCCAAATACTGGTATTAATGTTGCCAATAAAGTTTTTTTTTTTTTTTTTTTTTTTCGTAAACTGGATATAAAGCCAGACTTTTTGCAGATTTTTCTCGAAAACTATTCTTAGTAGAGATATAGTTCTTTGGCATTTTTGTTTTTCTTATGTACTCACAACGAAGAATTTGGCTGTGCAGGAATTGGGTGTTTTTGTTGGGACACCCTGTATATGAATGTAAATAAAAGGAAATTTCGTAGTTTATTCATGTAAAAACGTAGGTTGAAATCTATAGCAAATATAGGAAAATTAAGGAATTCAAAAAAGAAATATCAGATTAAAAATAAATAAATAAATAAAAAAGGTAAATTTTGAAAAAAAATAACAGCAGTATTACACTTATTTACTGTATATCTAAAACAAAGTACATTGTAACATTCCTAGGTAAGTTATATTTTTTTAGTAAATTCTGGTATAATAAATAATTCTTTCAGTCGCATTTTAAGATACAAGATAATTGATTCTATGAAAGCATCGCTCTATCAGCACTTAAAAATCTATTTATTTCCTAGTTTATTTATAAATTGTCTAGCTCATTGTATCTTAGGAGAATGTCTTCCAGAAGCTCCAGAAAAAACACATTGTCAAGTTAATGCGGCTAAAAAGGATCCTTGTAATTGTTCACTTATCTGACAAGGAATACTTACAAACTGTCAAACACCGATAGTAGCAAAACTTTGCATGTATTTAAAGGGTATAAAGATAAATAACTTAAATAAATTTTATAAGCAATCATTTCCTTTGCATATATTTATTATCTTTTTTTTTTTAACTGCCTTTTATATACATAAGTAGAAAGTATTGACTTCATAAACATTTTAGACGTCTGGTTTTTGATAGATTTGAACGTTTTGAAATGTCCTGAACACGATTTGACAGATTTTACAAAATGTCTGTATGTGTGTGTTCGCGTGTTCTCAATATTTTTTGACGATGTAACTCAGAAACAAAAAAAAAAAAAAAAACGAGGAATTTAAACAAACTTGATACTTAGACCAATACATAAACTGGTGAATGTCATGGCACTCAACAAATAGGCACTCAACAAATGGCACTGTGATACCAATTTTCAGTTTTCCTGCGGCAGTAAGAAAACAAAATTCCTTATAAATGTACTCAAAGAGAATTATTCTTAACAAATAATTGAGATATAAAAAGGTTTGTAACAAATATACGAATGGTTGAACCGTTCATCAAATATTATTTGAATCAATATTATACATATATAATCTCATAAAACTCAGTAATAGCCGAGAAATAGACGATTTTAGATCGTGTCGGTTACAACATACTGATTTATCTTACTATATCTATTTAAAACACTGCTTTGCTTTAAATTGGAAATTTTAAGATGGATTTATTTGATATATCTTTAAGGGGACGTTAGACATTAAAAATCGTTGAATATCAGTCTTTCAAATTACTATCTTAGAATTATAAAATTCTTAAAACATGTGCACGGAAATGTATCATTAATGAACATATTAAAATTTCTCAAAAACTAAAAAAAAATTAAAATTAAAATTAAAAATGCTCTATGAAACTAAATTTTCAAATTTTTTATTCGATTTTACATTACTATAGTTTATTAATATTTTTTTAAACGTTTTTGTGCATTAATTAGTGGATTGATTGAAAATTTAATTTAAAAAAAAATATGCTTGAATGCCAAAAATTTGCATGAAATTTCATAACTCTGAAATAGTAATTTCTAACACCGATTTTCAACGTCCACCATCCCCTTTAATATATTCTTAAAAATGTATTCCCATATTCGACATATTTTATTTTTTATCACAGAGTTTTCAATATTTTCCTCTTTGCAAGTACTTGAAAAAAAATATATTTGATTTTTTTTCCCATATATATATACAATACAGTATTTCGTTTTAAAATGTAGTAACTTATAAAATGCAAAATTATGTTAGACTTTTAAAGAAAATGCTTTTACATGCCTATGAAAGTTTTATCTATTTCTGACAAATTTAATAATAGTAAAATAATTTTACATGAAAGAAAGATTTTACTGAATATTGGAAGAATTGAAAATATTTCAAAAAGTATTTATTTCGTTTTAAAATGTAGTAACTTATAAAATGCAAAATTATGTTAGACTTTTAAAGAAAATGCTTTTACATGCCTATGTAGGTTTTATCTATTTCTGACAAATTTAATAATAGTAAAAGAATTTTACATGAAAGAAAGATTTTACTGAATATTGGAAGAATTGAAAATATTTCAAAAAGTACGAGATTTGAAACACTTAAATTAATATTTATTATTTTCGAAGTCAGTCGTTATCATTTTGATTGGTTTCATTTATTTTTTAACAAAATCATAAAGTAAAAATTTTTAATGACTGTTTAATACGAAGTCTTTACATTAATGTTATTTTAAAATATTTTTTTTTAATCATTAAATGTAGATATCTATTGCACATAGCCACATCTATTCTTGGACCACATTTCATGAAACCATGGAAGCATCTGCGCAAGTGCTAACTCAACGAGTCTAATGCTAAAATAGGGGTGACAGTCATCTGACTCAGAGAAAATGAGCAATAACACAGCGCGGAATTACTGGATGTTTTCCAAATTTCAAACTATCGGTCACACTGGCATCCCTCCAATATTTTGGACGCGGCCTCACTGCTAGTTTTAGGATATGTGGCCGCACTGTATCTATCTATCTATCAGTCTATAGAGAGATACATAAATAGATAGATAGGTATACGTTCCTATATATATTATGCATTTATTTATTGGCATAAAAACAATTTCAAAGAATTTTAGAGGGATGTATCTTTTATTATTCAAAAAATTGTTGCATCGGGGTGTAAACATAACTTAATATTTTGAATGAAATATAAATGGCACAAACTTCATAAAAATATAGAGTAACAGAAGAAAATAAATTATTGTTTTTATGTTATTACGGATTTATTAAATGCAATTTTCTGGTTTGAATATTTTACTGCATGAAAATCTGGGAGGAGACGAATCAATTTTATAACAAATGTTTACTTTTGAAGGGTAAAAACTCTACTAATCCTTTATAAATAATTTTATTTTAAATTACATAATTGAATTATCCCTGCTTAATATATATTGCTATTGTTCCTTTTCTTTTCTTTTTTTGAAAATGCAGTAATATATGTAATACTTAATTTAATTTTTCTTGTAATATGCTTTATAAGAATAAAACATATTGCACATATTAAATATGAATTTCGTGTAAAGCGATATAATAGAATTTCTTCGGAATTAATAAGTAATTTTGCACATGAATATATATTTTATGTATTTCATAATTTAATTTAAAAATCATTTTGATAAATACGTTATTTGAATAACTTCTCAGTTGTATAAGAGAAATTAACAGTATAAATGCAGAATTTCACTGAACATATTTCCGCACTATTCCACATACATGGTAAAATAGATTTCTTTAATAAGCTGTTATTTTTATTATTATTATAATTTTCAAGAAAATTGGGAGGTTCTGAGAAGTTTACATAAAGGCAAAACAAAATATTAAACATAATTTTAAATAGTTTTTACAGCTTTGTTTGTAGATATAAATTTAGTTTTATGTGCTTTCTGTCATATTCAAATTCCTATGGTAAAGTGTAAAAGAACTGATACAGCCAAATGGCTCAGAGTGAGTTAATAAAATAAAAATTAAAACAAATATAATTTGTATAGAAATAATTTATATATATATATATATATGTGTGTGTGTATGTATGTATGTATTTGCATATTGCCCAAATTGTATTGTATTGTATTTGCCCCTTTGTCCCAAACCATCTGATCAAAATACATGAGCACAGATTAAAATAAATAAATAAATAAAGCTTAAATCTTATATTTTACTTTATCTCATAGGAATCATGAAAGATTTAAAGTACCATACAAAAGTAAAAATATACCATATTTTACGAAAATAATATGTTTTACGTTCCGCTCCATTTATTATGAAATATCACCAAATAGTTTTTTTCTTAATCAAAACTTTATAATGAAAATTGTGTTACTTTCATCCATAAAAGTATATTTTTCTTCACTGACTCTAATTAGCATTCATATACATATCCAAACGTATAGAATACTTAACATACATCAAATTTTTAATTGCGTTTCATTGCAACTTGTTTACATAGGGGGAACAGGCCAGTAATATACCATTTAGTGGAAATTTCTTAAATTTTTATCTTAGTGTGTAATATAATCATTACTAACATTTTGGGACATTTTCGTAAGTATTAATCAATATATAAGGATTAAAAACAGACTATATCATTCATTTATTCTGTTTCCTACAATTTATGTTATTTATAATAACAGTTTCAAATTGACATTTACCCACCAGCGGCCAAGCGGTCCTGCGCTCAAAGTTGGTAGATTGAGGTGCCAGGTTCGATCCCAGCTCGCGCTTGTCGGCCTAGTCGTTCAGAGTTTTCCGTGGTTTTCAAAGAAACTTCCGTAAATACGGGCTAGGACCCCCTAGAGAGACCTCCACGAAAGGCACTCCCCCTCAGGCCTAGGACCCTAGAGCAGTCAATCGACCTTATTCTAAAACATCCGAAATAAAATTTCGCTGGTAGTTGACCATTTACATCGAACAAATGGCCATAGTTATATTCGTAATTCCTTATTTCACTTTTGCAGCATTAAAATTGATTAAAATAAAACTTAGTAGAAAAAATATATTTTTTTAAATGAAAATATATAAAATGTATTAATGTATTCTAATGATTAACTCCAACCAATTAATTCACGAACGCCTTTCCTGCAGCATCCTAGTCGTGAATGTCAGACTGTCAGCAATTGTCCATTACGTAGTTCTAGTACAACACCCACTCATCTGTCCATCTTTCCCGGCAAAAAACTAGTTCCTCCTTCCACGATTCTATCCAACCAAATTCTACACCTTTCCTAAACCACTTAAACTATTAAACAGAAATTCAGTCGAAAGCTAGAAAGCCTCTCAAGCTCAGAAATCCGCTGCAAAATTTAAATTACACATCTCACACATTCAATAATTAATCACATTCATCAATTACTGAAATAGTTCAAAACAAACAGAAATGTAGTGCCTGAACCATTTTCTCATTTTCTAGCGCTGTTATTATTTTAGATAACTAGTAATTGACCACTTCTTTATTTTAGTAAAAAAAAAAAAGTTATTATGTATAAGTTCTACATTTATATGAATATTTGATGATAGCCTATAACATGCTTACCTATATAGATCTTAATCAAATGTACAGTTTAGACGCTAGCATACTTCCAAAAATTCTAGTCTATAATCCACAATGGTAAAGAATTTATTTTTGCGTCACTTGTAAATGTACTTTAAGTTCTGATCTCGTCAATATATATACATAAATCATGCGACGGTGACCTATATCCTGCATACTAATTTTTAGCTCAATTGAATAAGGCGTTTTGACACTATCACACTTTTAAAAATTGAGTCTATAGGCCATTAAGGTAAAGAATTTTTCTTTGCACTCCTATAAAAGAACTGTAAATGCTATACTAATCAAAATCTATACAAATCGTGCATCAGGGATCTATGACATATTTAACAGCACTTAATTCAATCAAAATACCATTTAGATGTAACTGCACTTTAAATAATTTGTGTCTATAGGCCCTAATGATAAAAATTATTTTTGATGTCCCTGTAATACATATATATATGGATATAATGTATATCAGAGTTCTCGTCTATACATATTCATCAATTGGATTTGTTACTTATTCAGTATAATAAATAATTATTCACTATAATTGACTAATCTTACATTCGACTACAGAATTGTTCCATAAGACTCAAATACCATTGCTGTTAGGAAATTAAGAGGCTATTATTTTATAGTTTGGGATCTAGTAATCAACTTCACAGTCCTATTTAAGTGGTAATTATTGTTTCTTAATGGAATGTCTTTTTTTTTTTTTTATGTATATATACCCATATTATTTGGACTGTTCTATAAAACTAGTTTATTTCCTAAGTATTTAAATTTTGTAAATATAAAAATCAATTGTAAATTTATTACTATAATTAATCAAGATAGTTTGTATTAAAAAAATCTTTAATCCTACTATAATATAAATTAATCAAGAATTTTTGTAAAATAAATAAATAAATAAATAAAAAATTCAAGATTGTTTATAATTTTTTCTATATATAAAAAAGAGAAATAATAATAATAATAATCAAAATTGTTTATAATTTTTAGTATGAAAATATTTGGTCATAATTGTTTAAATTATAATTAAGTATTTAAATTATTATTTTTTTCTTTTATTGCATTAGGTATACTTTTTATTAGATGTTAATAATAATATTATTGCTTTTTTTAATTTAATAACTTAATGGTTATTAACTTTAAAAGTTCCCCTTAGTTCTTGAGTTTTTATTAATTCTAGAATAATTATTTCTTTGCTATATAAATGGTAATATTCAGTAAATTCTTAGCGCCTCGCAAAAAAAAGGTAAATTTTATAATTTGTCTTGTGCTCGGTACAGAGTAATGCATAGGGATTACTCTGGATCGTCAGTCTGTTACCTATATCATACTCCATTTCGTAATCTATATTTCAAAAAATATCATTCTTCACGTTGTCTTACCTCTATCTAATACTTCTCATTTCAGTGCTAGCCCTTCAATTCTTCTTACCTTTTAAAAGGGATTTAACATAATAAATTCTATAAAGTGTAATTTATGCAATTTGGTATATATTGGTCAAACCAGTAATATATTGCATAAGCACATTAACTTACATCGCTCTGATATTAAAAAATCACGTCAATTTACCACCAGTTTTGAGTATAATCATTTCTATCAACATGACTTTAATAATATTACTATAATTTTTTTTTAATTTTAAGAAAAAAATGAATGAACTTCTTTTACTTTAATCGCAATATATTGAATCGTTGAATGCAATTTTTCCTTTTGGTCTTAATTCTAATGTGTGTAATAAACAATATGATGTGCAAACAAAGTTTTCAAAAATTGTTTTTTACCAAAATATATATGCAACGTTAAATCATTCAGTGTTCAAAAAGACTTCAAGAACTGCTACGGGATCTTCAAAGTCTTTGTCCCAACTTTTGGACAATTCTTCTATTTTACAAAAAGAATAGAAAATATTTTTTTTTTATAAAATCTTTTTCTTTTTTATTATAATTGGAAAATAATATTTAAGTTTATATTTGGAATTAAAAAGAAATTACTTCTAAAATATTTAAAATTTTCCAATCTCATTCTATTTTTTCACATTTTAGTGATGTATTTTTTTGATTTCTCAAAACTATAGAGCTGACTTATTTAATATTAAAGTTGACTTAAAAACTTGTCAAAAAAACAAACAAATCTGTTTTGGTGATATTTTTTTTTTTTTTTTTAAATCCAGTTTTTAATAAACTTAACTTCCAAAAAAAATTTAATAATCCTACCAATCCTTTTCCTATAAAAATTTTTGTTATACAAAACACTTTAAAATATAGTATTACTTAAGTCAAAAAATATTTAACTATAATAAATTTGCAAAATTCCTTACTCATAATGAACAACCTACTTGCTATTGATCTGGTTCCAAATATAAATCAGTTTTAAATTAATTTTATGGTCATATTATTACTGGTGATATCAACATTGTGGAAAACCTTACTTCAAAATCTTTAATGAAGTATGGTGCTAAATTTCGTATTCATTCAAAATACAAATTTATTGATATCATTACTCAATTTCATCTGGACTTAGATCTTTTTATTTACAAAATTTCTATTG
The DNA here is from genome assembly GCA_963930645.1 of Salticus scenicus. Taxonomy (NCBI): domain Eukaryota; kingdom Metazoa; phylum Arthropoda; class Arachnida; order Araneae; family Salticidae; genus Salticus; species Salticus scenicus. Next base: position 263,590,298 of record OZ005650.1, read on the forward strand.
ATTGCAATAATCCTGCGTAATATTTTAATGAGTGGAAATTTAGGTTACTTGAAAAATTTAAGCTTGATTTAGTTTATAAAATGAACAACCTTTCAAATATTGTGTATTATAATTTCATAGAAATTAAAATTCAGCAATTCTTGAATCACAATGTAAATTCATTTTTACTTATGTTGACAAGGAGGCAACAACTACGCAGATATTTGCAAAAACAACTTCTTTTTGATACTATGGATACTCCAATACAAATACGGATACTCCATATTTTTGTTAAAGTTACTGAAAATAGAGACATAAAAATAGGCAAATCTGAAATTATTATAAGGTAATAGATACTAAGAATCATAATTATAATTATCCATACTTAGTTGTAATTCCCAAATTTCCTAAAAGTCCTATCAAATTTCGTACTGTTACTGTTGCCTGTAACTCATATAGTACTAATGCAAATATTGTTTTGTTAAGTGTACTTAAAAAAACTATATATTTAAATTGTACTTAATAAGAATAATTTTTGCATAAAAAATAGTTACCAACTCAAAAATCAAATTAAAAATCTTTCTTATATTATTGGTATTAAAACTTTTGATTTCAATGATCTATTTAATAATATAGTCATTAAATATATGCATGAAATTATAAATAAACTTTTCAATAAAAATTTACAATATCTAAATCTAAATGATAAAATAACACCTTCTGCTTTTAAAACATTTACTAGGTTTATCCTATATCATAACTATATATTGTTTAATAAGGCTTTATATAAACAACTATTAGGTTTACCACAAGGTGGTTTAACATCTTGTATATTTATATTATTATGAAAGAGATATTAATTGAGTACTAATTTTAGATTTCTAAGATATATTGATGGCATTATAAAAATATTTCTAGATAAACAAAACAATAATCAAGAATTACCTGTTATCTATCCCAATAATCTATCTATTAGTGAAACTGATTTAAAATCTAATGTAAATAATTTCTTAGATTTAAAAATTATTCTTAATCATAATTTGCAATTTTAATTTGACTTGTATGATACGCTTAAAGATTTCCCCTTTAAAGTTATTTCTTTTACTAATTTTAAAACTTGCTTACATAAATCTGTATTTGTTAATATTTTTCTAAATTTTAATCTACGTATAAAACATTTAGTTTGAAATGATTATAAAAACAATAAATATAGATATTTTTTAAATTAAGCCATGTCTCATGGACACCCTAAAAATTTATTTTTATTTATTTATTTATTTATTTAATTTTTCCAATGACTATTGTTTTACTAAGATCTAGATATATAAATTTCTTGTTTATAAATGAGGTGTGAAAAATTGATAGATTGTTTAACACTACAATGTCTTTTATTTATAATATTTATAATCGAGGATTAAAGACATTCTTCATTATTAAAAATAAAAAAATAAAAATTGTTTAAATCTCCTCGTACAGATGGCAGCACTAAATAAGTAATGTTTTTGTACAATGGTTTGATCCAACGAGATAAAGAAAGTAGAGTGATAAATGGTAACCCTGACATGGTCCAACATGAGTCACGTTAGATGAACCATCTAAGCATTAGTTTCCTCGGTTACAGCTTATTTTCAATAAATTTCTATGGCAACTGCTTGGAGATTGTACTTGATGAAAGTCATAACTGACGATGTTTTTGTTTACTTACGTAATTTAATACTTTTTTCGTTCTAAATCATTTTTGTTTTTATTTTACTTCTTTTTATTTCGTATAGTCAAAATTTAACCGACAAAATATTTAAAAATTGTTGAGGAATTATTATTTATTTTTAAATTTAGCTCTTTTAAAAGTTTAACTTTTCTTTATAAACACTTTTAAACTCTTTTCGGAAATAATGAAAAAAAAAAGTATTTTATTATTTATTATAATGTGAAATTCCTGAAAATTTATTTAAAAAAGATGTTATTTCGGTCATAGGACTCTGGTATTACATAATAATAATAATGATAATTTGCCGAACTGAAATTTTAAATGCCAAAATAGCAATAAATAGCCAAACATAGCAATCTATTGGTTCATATCACGAGATTCATGTTGAACCACGGAAAGCAAACCTTTTATCCATTGAATCAGCAATCTACTTTATTTATCTCGTTGGTTTGATAATCCTAGTACAGATGGTAGTAATAATTATTTATTAACCAGTGTTAGTTTGCAGTTACTAAAATTTTAATCTGCATAAAAATTTAATTTTCTTGAATTTAGGATTTCCGAAATAAATAATTAAATAATTAAATAATTATTGCATATCTTGGACTGATAAATTTTCTCATAAATTTTTCAAAATATTTTCTTATCAATTGCTGCATACTTTCAAATTAACTCCATATTCTCATTAGCTTTAACTATGCTCTTAAGAGATTACTGTTTCCTAGTTTTTTTGAAATATTACAGGTGGTTATTTTGAAAATGTTAATTCCAGGGGATTTTTGCAGCTCTTTCTGACATGCTGATAGTAAATCTAATCACTTTCAATATTATTATTTGCATGTGATTCAATTAAGTACTTGAATTGCAGTTTCCTCTATTTATTTATTATTCACTTATTTATTTATTTTTATTATTTTTATTTTTTTAGGGGGGGGGGGGGTGGAGTGTACTTTGATAGACGTTTTTTCAATCTTTGTTTGAACTTATTGGTTTGATATTTTGCTCATTTCATTTCTTGATTTGATGACTGGGAATGGATTTTGCTTGCAATTTGATACAATGGTTATGGTTATCAGTTATTCGACTCGTGATGGATCTGATGTTTGTTTTTTGTTTTGCTGTGGTGGGTTTACATCGTTAGACGCTTCTTTCAATCTTTGTTTGAACTTTTTTATTTATTGTTTTGTGTGCAGTAAACGGTTTGGGCTTGGTGAAAAGAAAAATTTAGCTTAGGCTCTCTTTGCTACAGAGAAACATTTATTTTGCACGCTTTATATTCTACCAATCCCTTGATAAAGGTTGAATACAGACATGTTGTTATATAATTCCATTTGTATTGTTTTGTTTCAATTTTGGTTTGAGTTTGGTAGCTTTTGGATATGATCATATTAATTGTTTAAACTAATAATAATCTTAAAACTAATATTAAAATTGAACAATTTTGATAATTAATATTTAATATATATATGTGCTAAATTCGTCAAATTCTCGACAGTTTATGTGATGGCGAGCTATAACATGGATACAAACTTTCTGCTCAATAGACCAAATCGTTTAGACGTTATCGTGTTTACTCGCACACATGCACACACCCTCACATACATAACCGTAAAAATTGCAAACGTTTCCAAAATACATATATATACCAAAATCTCATAGTCCATTTTTTTTCACGATTACAATACCTTCCATAATGTTCCATGATTATATGTTAAAAAGGCAAAAATATATCTGGCAACTTAATCTACAGGAATAATTCACTCAGTATTAAATAAATATGCAGTAAAATGCATAAACTAGTGTGATGGTCATAAACCGAAAACCCCAAACTTATGCTGCATACAAATAAAAGGAGGGAGATAAAGAACAAATTAAATAACAATTTGTGACAAAAAATAAATAAAGAAAGCGAGGGAAAAAAAAAAAGAAAGATAGGAAAGCTAGAAAAAAAAAAAAAGTAGAATAAATGAATGAAAGAATGATACATAAAAGAACAATTATAAAACAAGAAAGCAACGAAGTTGAAAATATAAAGAATGGGAAAATATGAATTCACTTTTTAACATAAACGGTCCCTCAATCGAATATCAATTTTTTAATATAGAAATCTGCGTAGTATTCAATAGGAGTAAAGAACCGTTAACGGTTACCGAAATCTGCTATGCAATAAAATTTATATTTAATTAAGGGACCGCTAAGTACCCCCTGTAAACACGAAAACAACAACATTATATATATATATATATATATATATATATGTATACGTATAATTCTAAAATTTTACATTTTTAATGTTTTTCTTTGCTCATAATTGTTTTCTTGGTTTCCTTCGGGCCGCAATTTATTTATTTATTTTTTTTTTTTTATTCTGACCTTTTTTAACGTTGTAGCATATTTCTGTTTAACTGATTAAGAAAAATAAACTTTTCTGAAAGGTATTTTGCTTCCATTTTAAAATTTTTAATGGTGTATTTATTTATTTTTTCAACTATCTTCGGCACTATTTTTTAAAAACAATCTTTGTTTTCAATGAATGAATATGTGTTAAAAGAAACTTAAAATTTTCGCTTGTGTGTTTTATCAAACCTATAGGAGAGAATATAATAATGTGTTTTAACTACTAAACTGTAATACAATGTTGGCCAAATTATTGGATTTTTCTTTTAATTTTTCCATTAAAAAAAAAAAAAAAAAAAAAAAAACTATACGAAATGATCTTGAACTTTATACATCCAAAGGAATTTTACAAAATTGCATTTTCCCCTATCCATTTAATCAGGAGTGCAGTTAGGGGATCAACCACAAATCGAAAAAAATATATTTTCAATTAACTCGTATCATAAAATGCTACAAATGACTTGTAACTTTAGTACATAATTTTTACATGCTACGTGCAATATTTATATGCTTTCTTGTGAGCATTGCACGATTATTTAGACAGATTTTTTTTCCCCAAAAAATTGCCTTTTTTTTTCTTCTTTGTAAGTTTTTTACTTATAAGTAGAATGGATTTCTTCAAAATTTTACAAAAGTTTTACAAAACTTGATAAAACATTAGAGAATCATTATTCTCTGGAACATAAAATTCACTCAAGTAATTTCCTCTGAGATATGAGTTATTGTAGTGAACGATTTTTTACTGTTCAGGCGCGAAAGATAAATATTTTTGTTGCATATGCGGAAAGCTAGATATATTGAGTCTCTTATGTCAAAAGCTCATTGGAATAGAGAAAAAAACAAGCAAATTATTGAAAAAAAGAAAAAGAGCAAGATTTTAGATATTTTCCAGAGTTGAAATTTCATAAGGGATTTTTCACATGCCACGCATTTAATTTGAAGATCCAATTATTTCACCTGTGCTTAAAAACTTCTTTTTTGTAAAAAAAAAAAATAAAATAAAAAAAAAAAAAAAAAAAAAAAAACTCTTATGGACATGAGAATTGTAATATAATTTTGTTTATCTGTTAAGATTTGTGAATTCATAATGGGTTTTTAATAAAAAAGAACTTCTGCAATGTGGGTAAAATTATTGGATCTCCAAATTAAATGCATTGCATGTGAAAAACGCCTTATGAAATTTCAACTCTGAAAAATATTTTAAATCTCACTCTTTCTTTTCTGATAATTAAGATAATTTTTACTCTATTCTAAGGAACTTTTGACATGAGTTACCCAATTTATCTGGCTTTCATTCGATGTGATAAAAAAAGTTATATTTTTCGTGCTGACGCAGTAAAAAAAATTAAATTCAAACACTCTTATTTCTGCCAAAATTAAACGTTTGATTTACATGTTTCAGAATAACGATTCTTGAATATTTTGCCAAGTTTTCTTAGTCTTGTAAAATATTGTTGAGATTCATTCTTGTTATAAAGAAAAAACGTACAATAATAACAACAATATATTTTTTAAATAACTATATCTATCGTGCGAGTCCCACAGATATCTGCTTAAAGATACAATAATATGAATTTAAAAATAAAAATACATACAAATATTGCGCATGGTATGTGAAATAATGTGTTAAAGTTACAAGTCATTTCTAGCATTGTATGATACAGGTTAATCAAAAATATTTGTGTTGTTCTTCATTTTGTGGTTGGTCCCCTAATTGCACTTGCGCCTAAATGAATAGGAGAATATATAAGCTTGTAAATGTTTTTTGATTGTTTAAACTTCAAGGTAAAAAAAAAAAAAAAAATCCCTAATAATTTCCTAATATTGTAAATGTGACATAGCTATTGATTTGTAAGCAGTAATGTCATTAATTTTATACAAAATTAACAAATTTAAGATATAATAATATATTAAAAGATAAGTGCAATTAAATCATTAAAACTAATGTCTGAATTCGACAATATAATTCGAATTTGCTTATGCAAACTAACTTGAATACAAAATTTAATGAAATTTTATAATTAAATCAGTTGTTTAATTAGTTTAATTTGTCTAAACAAATATATTTGTCTGTTCAAGTTATTAGTTTAACATATACAATTTCATGAAAAATTTTATATATTAATTTGGAAACAATTTAAAAAGTAATACGCAGGTGTGTTTAAAACGTGAACTCCATAATAAATTCAGTTTTAGTATGAACCTTTTAACTAATGTTAACAATATTGTATAAGACTGTTATGTTCATGATTAAATTTGTTTTTGTAAAATCAATAAAAATTAAAAAAAAATTTCATTAGATTTTTAATGACTTTCATTGAAAGATTGGCAAAATTAATTATCTTTTTTTCAGTATTTTCATAATCCTATAAATTTTGCGCTCATCAATTTTCAAGCATAAAAGAAAACATATGAAACCAATAATAAGCGATATAAATATATATATATATATATTGATTCCTGTTTCCATTTTTTGTTTGATAGATTTCATAGTTTTTTAAAAACTAATTGAACAAATTTTAATTTATGAATTAAAGGGGTAAAAAAACTTGAAATTTGCATAATTTTATTTTGAATATTTAGAGAAAAATATAAAACCAATCATAAGGGACATAAAAAACATTAAACATTGATTCCTGTTTCCATTTTTATTTGATAGATTTCATAGAATTTTAAAAACTAATTTAACAAGTTTTAATTTATTAATTAAAGGGGAAAATACTGAAATTTGCATAATTTCATTTTGAATATTTAAAATAAACCTCATAAAATTACTAAAATGCTGTGGACATCAAAAGATAATTTTTATCATTCTATAAAACAGAACCACGTGCCGTTTAGTATGCACAAAAATATTATCATATCCTTTTGTGAATATATATTTTACGCTTGACAGTTTTATGGAAATGTAACCAATTGAAGCACACATACGAAAAATCACAGAAGGTGACTAATAACAGCGTCACGTGTCGGTCGATATATACCCAAACTAAGTCAGCAATATTTTGCATAATAACCATATCATATTTTAAGTTTGTTGCGGTTACAGGCTGTACAGGCTGAGATATAGCTTCATCGTACCCGAAGAATAATACAGTATAACATCATCACCTGTCGGCTGATATGCATCCAAATTGAATCAGCATAGTTTTTCATACAATGCCTCTTTTTCATTTAAATTTTTGTGCAATTATACACGTCTTCCCGTAAAGGTGGATAATCTCTGTTTAGCAGTGCTATCTATTAGGCGATTAGCACTTAAAGTTAACACTAATATATGCCAAGAATCAAGTAAAATATATAAGAATAAATATTTATGAAATTTTGTGACACAGATTCAGACCTAGAGCTGTCGAAAATTTTTGTCACACGCACAAAGACAAACGGAGGGAAAAGAGGGACAGACAGATAGACGGGCGTTTTCTAAAATTTGTCAGATACTGTTCAGGGCATCTCAAAACGTAAATCCATGTATAAATGGAGTTCTTGAATTTTTATAAATCCGATATTTTCTTCTATGAATTTAATGAAATTAATAAGTTAAAACAAAATTACAAGAAATATTAGTAAAAATTTAGAAGATTAATTGAATATTGGAAGTCCAAAATGTTAATATTTAACTTTGCCTTTGCCGTTACAATTGCAAAGTTGGTATCAGTTTGAGCCTCCAAATATTAGCCTAAAATTTTACTTTTTTAATATTCACTAAAAATACGATGTTATTGTAAATTATACTTTCCATTTTCCCTATGGGAATTTGACGAATAAAACTAAGGTGACTGGAATTTTATTATTATTATTATTATTATTATTATAACTATTATTATTTACGCACATACAATTTCTAGATCTCTTTTTATCACTCACACATGTGATCGGTCTCACAGTATGACAAACACATATAATCAATCTTTGTCACGCATGCACACATACTTGGTCTTTCTGTATCATACTCTCACTCTCTAATTCGCAATATTTTTTTTTTTTTTTTTTTTTTTTTTTTTTACATATTTTGATAGTTTAGTTACATAAATTAAATATCACCTTTTGTCCTAATACTATGTATTTTCAAGATAATTACTTCATAATAATAAATGAAAAGTTAATTGTGCTCAACATACATCTAAAAGCGTCGTTGCCTTTTTGTCTTAATTGATCGTACGTTGCTATGAATGATATCCACAATTTATAAATGTCTTTCCCATTTGGCAAATCTAAAAGAAAAATATTGGCAATTTTTAAATGTTTGCAATCATATCTATTTTTAACTGATTTTTTTTATTATTATTATTATTAACTATCCTGTTTACGTTAATAGTTAAGTCTAAATACGACATTATATTTACGCTCAAAATACTGATTAAATTCATATCTTAATATTACATCTCAAACACGTGCCTTTAAACTAAATAATACTATTATTAATAATAAAGATCTATCATTGATGCTAAAACTACGACAATATATATAATTTACCATGTTTTGTAATTAATAAAAAATATGTAAAAAATTAAATAGATCTTTTCTATGTTTCTCAAAAATGCCTGAGAATTAGTAAAATTTTACTTACTCAGTTTTCGGAGATTATGTCACTGACTTGCACAGCTGTGTTCCAATCTTAGAAAATCATTGATTAACGATTTTCATATTTCGTTCTTACACTTTACTGATAATGAAATTGGAAACTGAATTTTCTTCGAATTTGCATAAAATATGTAAGCGAAACATTACATTCTGAGCGGAAATCTTGAAAATTTCATGTTATTCTTTGACCGAGATAAACTTGAACTCTTCCCCATTTGAAAATGCAAAGCAACAGTTAAAACTTTATGTATAGATATTTTAATTTCGATCTAATAGGCAGAATTATTCTGTTTTATTTAGTCTGTGAATAAATAAACCTAAATCACTAAATTATTAAAATATAACAAAATAATATATTTTTGTATGAAGTTTTTTAAAGAAGTAAAAACATGCTGACACATTAGTTATTTAAAAATATCTTAAGTATTTTTTTTTTTCTTTACATTCTTAATATAGTCTATATAAATAAAGAGAAATGTATCTGTGTGCTCCAGAGCTTAGGCTGCTTTATTCAGACCTACAAATCTTGGCAAAAGGGTAGCTTAGCCCTTTTAAATTGAGTCTCATCAAACTGTTTCCGAATTTGATTTTCAAATTAATACCTTTATATATATATATATATATATATATATATATATATGTATGTATGTATGTATAAATATATATATACAAATGCAAGATTAAATATAGTTTATGTATAATCGACATTTAAACGTAAAAGTATTACTTCTTCTTCTTCTTTTTTTTTTTTTTTTTTTTTTTTTTGTTAATATCGATATGTTTTGATCGAAACAAAAAAATTAAATAAAAGAAAAGAAAATCTGTAGATATCTTTCACTAACCGACGAGATTCTAAACAAAATTCTTTAAAATTAACTTCTGAAATTATTACTATGATAATTTCATAACACACAATAATATTTTCAAATATTTTCACAAATACCAAAGGTGTCTATGCTTAAGGTTGGAAATAAAAGGAGAGGGACACTAGCTAAGTGAATTTTAAAATGTGAAAGCAATGTTAAAAAATATAAATATGAATACTAACGCAGTTTTCATCATTGGAAAACAGGAATCTGATGGACACTCACAAATATTAAATAACATCGTAAAGCAAGTATGTTGGGATCATTTCAAAATATTCTTCTATACCATTCTACATAACAGCGCTACCTACTAGTTAAATATGCAAAGAAATTTATTTATAGCTTCTCACAAAAAAGATTTTACATGTGGTAGAGTTTAAGTCGATAGATTCCGAGATGCAGATAAATGGAAAAACACAAGAGGTGCGGGATAGCAATGTTACTAGTCGACCGATATACACCAAATTTAGCATTTGTATTTAAGATGTCCACTTCACATATCAGGTTTGATTTGATGCATATTTACGTTATAGAAGCCTTTCAATACACTGAAAAAATTACAACTTAGCAGCGCCACCTGTCGACCGATGTAGATTAATTGAATCAACGTAGATTTTCATGTAACGGTCCTCGCACGTATCAAGTGTTGCCTGATTTTATACAGAGGTATAGCTCTCCTGTAAATAGGAACTATCACAGCATAGCAGGTCCACAGCATAGCCGGTATCACTGAAAGTTCACAGGCACTGATTTTCATCAAGGTGCAACACACTGGAAGAACATACATCTCAAAACATACATCGAAAACTTCGAATGCATCGAATACATCGAAAACTTGAAGTAAAAATATTTTACGATTTTAATCTTTTATTCTAATGAATACAAAAGAAAGTAAAAATTCTTAAAAAAAAAAAAAAAAAAAAAAAAAGCCATTGAAATGGATCAAGTTAAAAAATAAACTAAGCTCTAAAGACATTTATTGAAAAAAAAAAAAAAAAAAACTTAAAAAGAAAGTTGTTTGCACATATTTTTACATATATTTATTACTCGCGATGTATTTATTATTTTAACCTGTGAAAAATGTAAACTCGCCCTTGTGGTAATAGGTGTAACCTATTAGAAACACAAATGGTTTACAGGTTTTTTTTTTTTTTTTTTATCTTGACTAAATCTATTACAAAATTGAACGTAAATAAAACTAAATCATTAATTATAAAATTTTATTAAGAAAATTGAAGTTATTTATTTCAAAAGCATGCTTAAACGATACTATTGAATATAATTTTTCAACTTTTAATCAAGTAGTACGTAAGTTTATATATATATATATATATATATACTATATGCATATATTATGCAAATAAGCTTTAGTTAAACAACTTCATAACTAGCATAATTAATTAGATATTTCTATAGCAATAAAGTATAATTTTTTTTTTTTTTTTTTAGCTTTCGTAGCATGTAATTATAGTAGTTTGATTAAATGTTTTCTCTCAATAGATAATGTCGGCCAAAGTTTATTGAAATTTTAATTAAAATAATATAATTACAATCCTAATTTTGCGCAAATTTGTCTTAAGGCTTCATATGCCAAGTAGTGAAGTGTTTTCTATTTATTTAACAATTTTTTTCTTTCAATCGTCATGATTGAAACAACGATATTTATATTCTGTAAAAGAATAATGCTGTTCTTTTTTTTTTTTTTTTTTATCACACTATGTAAATACTTTAGTATTATTTAATATTCAAAATTACACAATATTCATTTAAAATTAAAGAAATTAAAAGAAAAAAAATCCATATTTGACTTTGAATAAAAGAGAAAAATACTTGAACAAAGTTTATGAATTTATACATTTTTTTTTTTTTTTTAATGACTTTTCGGTACGGTATTTTTAGACATGTGGATTATTTCCTTCACACAAAATGGCCTTAAGGGTTTTTCTTTAATATGAAATTAAAAAGTATAAATGAAACTTACGAGTAATTTATCTTTCGTTTAAATGGAGTAACACTCGAGTTTTAGACTAAGATATTAGTTATTAGACAGCAATATTTAGGGTGAAATGAAGTAAGATTAACTACATTTTGGTGCAGGCCTTTTATTTCATTTAGCATTATTCTTATACTTCTGAAATATTTTAGCAATAACAACAAATAACAGGCTTCTAAAAAATATGTACTAGCAGACATTGTCCACTTCGCTGGTCATTAAATTCAAATGAATTCTCAAAATAAAATAATAATAATAAAAAAATCACTGAAATTAGTCGAAATTTTAGTTAAATATCGCTGCTTTCAATAGTGGTTTTATCGCTCGCAACATCAGGAGTGCGGTGTCCACTGCCTTAACACTGAGAAGAGTAATGCAGAATAGAAACATCACCTGTCAGCTGATATGCATCCAAATTGAATAACCTTAGTTTTTTACAATGGCCCTTTCACACATCAAGATTTGTGCAACTATACCCTGTAGAAGATGGCATTCAGCAGTCCTATAAAGGTGGATAATCTTAGTTTAGCAGCGTCACCATGTTGGGCGATTAGCATTTAAGGTTGACATTAAGGTACCCCAAGATTCAAGAAAATGTAAATATTTATGAATTTTTGTGCAACAGATTTTGACCTAGAGCTTTCACAAAAATTTTTGTCACACGCACAAAGACAAACTGCGAGAGGGAGACAAACGGACGTTTTCTAAAATTCGTCAAATAGTGTCCGGGATATTTCAAAACATAAATCAATGGATAAATTTCTTAAATTTTTATAAATCGAATATTTTCTTCGGTGAATTAAAAGAAATTAATAAGTTAAAACAAAATTACAAGAAATATTACAAGTTTAATTGACATTAGAATCTCAAAATGTTAATATTTAAATTTGGCTTTTCCTTTATAATTGCAAAGTTGGTTTTAATTTGAGCCTCCAAAAATTAGCCTAAAATTATATATTTTTAATATTCAATAAAGATACGCTATTATTATAAATTATACATTTCTTGTCGTCTCCCTATGGTAATTTGACGCATAAAGCTAAAGCGAATAGAATTTTATTACTATTATTATTATTATTTACGTACACACAAATTTTGGATCTCCCCTTGTCACAAAATATACATTTTCGATCTCTCTTTGTCACCCACACACAAGATCGATTTCACGGTATCACACACTCGCATACTCAATCTTTGTCACACGCACACATTCTCGGTATTTCTTTATCACACACACACTGAGCTCACAATATCTCTTTCTTATTTACACATTTTTTTTTTCTTTTACTAAATTAGTTACGTAACATAAGTATCGTATTTTGTCTCAATATTATGTACTTGCAAAATAATTACTTCATGATAACAAATAACAATCTAATTGCACTCAACATATATCTAAAAGTGTCACTGCCTTTTTGTCTTAATTGGTCGTACGTTGTTATGAATGATATCCACATTTTATACATGCATATCCAATTTTCATTTTTAAAAGGAAAGAATATTGAATTTTTTTAAGCGTTTATAATCTTATTTATTTTTAATTCCGATTTTATTTTTCATTTACTATTCTCTTTACATTAATAGTTAAGTCTAAATACGATATGAAATTTGCGCTCAAAACAGTGGCTAAATTCATATCTGATATTACATCTCAGACACATGCCTTTAAACTAAATAATAATGTTAGTAGTAACAAAAACTATCAGTGATGCTAAAATTGTGAAAATAATTCAGATATTTTGTAATAAATAAAAAATATTTAAATCCATAAATAGATCTTTTCTATATCTTTCAAAAATGTTTAAGAATTAGCAAAATTTAACGCAGTTTTCGGATATTATGTCACTGACTTCCCCAGATGTGTTCCAATCTTAGAAAATCATTGATTAACGATTTTCATATTTTGTCCCTACACTTTACTAATAATGAAGTTGAAAACTGAGTTTTCTTCGAATTTGCATAAAATATGCAAGCGAAACATTATATTCTGAGAGGAAATCTTCAGCTTTTCATGTTTTTCTTTAACTAAGATAAACTTAAATACTCCTTAATTTTAATAAGCAAATCAACAGTTAAAATTTCATTTATGTATATTACAATTTCAATCTAATAGGTAGAATTATTTTGTTTTCATTTAGTCTGTGAATAAATAAACCAAAAATCACTAAATTAGTTAAATATAACTATATATATATATATATATATATATATATATGTGGAGAATTTTAAATAAATAAAAATGTGCTCACACGTTAATTATTCAAAAATATTTTAAGTATTATTCTGGCATTCTTCATGTAGTCCATATAAATAAAGAGAAGTGTTTTTGTGTATTTTTCTGTGTGCTCCAGAGCTTAGGCCGCGTTTCATAGAGCTAGAAATTTTGAATTAAGGGTACTTTCGTTTTTTTTTTTTTTTTTTTTTTTTTTTTAATTGTATTATTTTATATTCATTTATGTTTATTTTTCATTCTTCCATAGTCAGTACCATGATTAAATATAGTTTATATATAAACACGATTTTAACGTGGAAGCACTGCATCTTTTTTTTTCTTTTTTTCCTATACTGGTAAGTTCTAAGTGAAAAAACAAATTCTCAGTCTATTAATACGAGGCGATTCCGACTGAGATTCGTTCAAATTAACTGATGAAATGATTAGCATGATGATTTCAATACACACATTTATATATTTACAAATGTTTTCCCAAATACCAAAGTTCTGCATGCTTGGGGTGAGGAATTAAAACGAGACTAGGTAAGTTAATTTTAAAATGTAAAAGCAATATTAATTAACATAAATATGAATAGTAACGCAGTTCTCATTATTGCAAAACTCGAATCTGATGCACACTCACAAATATTAAATAAGATCGTAAACAAGTATGTTGATCATTAGAAACTTTCTACTATTTATTCTACAATGTAACTTCCTTCGTAACGCTCTGCGTAACAGTGCTACCTACTAGTCAAATATGCACAGAAATTTATTCATAGTTTCTCACAAAAAAATTTTTACATATGTATTATGGTATAGTTTAAGGGCCCTCTTCACTCACCGCCGCCGGAAGCCGAAACTAATGCTATTCTATGGGAAATTTTTCTTTACAAATAACTTATTAACTAATACATATTTTTTAAATTCTGTTTTCACATTCAGAAAATTCCCAACTGTTAAATTAACGGACCTTTTTTAAAATTGTATTTTTTTTTATTTTTAATATTTTATTTCGAAGTTGCAAAATGAAAAAAATTCACATATTGAAAATTCGTATTTTGCAGCTTCAAAATAAAATATAAAAAAATAATTTTTTAGAAAAGGTTCGTCAATTTTACAGCCGAGAACTTTCAGAATGTGAAAACAGAATTTAAAAATATGTATTAGATAATAAGTTATTTGTAAAGAAAAATTTCCCATAGAATAGCATTAGTTTCGGCTTCCGGCGGCGGTGAGTGAAGAGGGCCTTTAAATCAATAGATTCTCAGATGAAGCCAGATGGAAAATCGCAAGAGTTGCGGGATAGCACTGTTACCAGTCAACCGATATACACCTAATTTAGCATTTATATTTATAATGTTCATTTCACATTTCAATTTTGATATATATTTACGTAATAGAAGCTAAGATATAGCCTTTCCATGCACTGAGAAAACTGCAACTTAGCGCCACCTATCAACCGATGTACATTAATTGAATCAACATAAAGTTTCCTGTAATGCCCCCCTCATGTATCAAATCTTGCGTATTTGTATGCAGAGATGTAGCTGTCCTGTAAATAGGAAACATCACAGTATAGCAGGTCAACCTGTAAGACGATTAGCACTAAAAGTTGATAGGCAATAATTTTTATCAAGTTGCATCAACTTTTGTGAAATTCATTGCATTTGTTCTTCAACTAGAGCTTCCACAAAACTTTTGTCTTTCACACACACATACAAAACATACGGACAGACACCCACTTACTAAAAAATATTAAACGTATTCTGGATCTCTCAAAACATACAAATTAATCGAAAACTTTAAGTCAAAATATTTTACGATTTCAATACTTTCTTCAAATGAATATAAAAGAAAGTAAAAATCCTAAAATATTTCAAAGTTTAAATGGAGGCAATTAGAAAATATGCTACGTTCTAAAGGAATTTATTGAGAGAGAGAAAAAAAAAAAAGTTAAAAAAAATTTGTTTTTCGCATATTGTTACATGTATTTATTACTCGCGAAGTATTTATTATTTTAGCCTGTAGAAAATGGTAACTCGATATTGTGGTTATAAGTAAAACCTACTACAAACACAAATGGTTTAATGTTTTTTTTTTTTTTTTTTTTTTTTTTTTTAATATGAACTACAACTGTCATAAAATCGAACATAATTAAAACTAAACCATTAATTACAACATTTTATTAAGTAAATGGGAATTATTTATTTCAAAATCATTCTTAACCAATACTATTGCTTATAGTTTTTCATCTTTTACTTAAGTAGTACGTAAGTTTATATATATATATAATTGGAATAATTTAATTCCTTTACAACACTCAGCAAATGAAAGAGAGATGAAAATAACAACATATTTTAAAAGTGATGTATTTCGAATAATATTATAGTTACGGTGATAATTTAATTTAATTACACTGAGTAGTAAAAACATATTAAAGTACTTACGCAGAAGAGAAATGACACACATAAATCATAATCCTAACGATGAGATAATTTGCATAATCAATTAATCCAATATAAACATTCATCAAATAATAGAAATGGAAGGAGATAAAGTAACCAAAAGGATCTGTTAAAAGAAAAGAAAATTCATGAAATGAAAAATAAAATTTTAAATGCTGAATATATATATAATCCTTTTGGTAATAAAAGAAAAGAATGGAAACGAAGAATAGTCAGTCAAATAACTCACCAAAGAAACATACACAGGCCAATATATATATATATATATGTATATATTATATAAATAAGCTTTAGATAAACAATTCCATAACTAGTATGATTAACTAGATATTTCTACAGCAAAATAGTATAAGTTTTTTGTTAGCTTTCATGGTATGTAATTATAATAGTTTGATTAAATGTTTTCTCTCAATAGATAATTTCGGCCAAAGTTTATTAAAATTTTAATTAAAGTAATATAATTGCAATCCAAATTTTGCGCAAATTTGTCTTAAGGCCGTCCTTCATATGCAAGTAATAAAATGCTTTCTATTTACTTAACAAAATCTTTCTTTTAATCGTTACGATTCAAACAGAAATATTTAAATTTTGTAAAAGAATAATGCTGTTATTTTTATTATCACTGTATGTAAATAATTTAATATTCATTTAAAATCAAATTAAAAAAAACTATTTGACTTTGAATAACATAAGAAAATACTCGAGCTATATTTATAAATTTGTCCATATGCTTTATTCTTATATGACTTTTTTGTACCATTTCTTAGGACGTGGGGACTATTTCTTTCACACAAAATAGACAAAATGAAAATGACTTTTCTTTTTCCTTTTCGTTTTTACTTTCTCTTACCCATAAGGTAGAGAAAGTATTGCTTTTAGGTCAAATTTTTTAGAATGTGTTTTTGTTATATTTACACATTTTGAGGGTCCCTGAATCCAAAATTTTGTTTTTAGCGGTTAGTCTGTGTATGTGTCTGTCTGTTATCAGCATATCTCTCAAAAACAAATCATAGCAGAAAGTCCAAACTTGGTATTCTAAATGTGTATGATGTAGGGATGCTACACTAAACTTTCGTTGAGAGCAAGCAAATGGTTCGTGTACAAGGACACCCAAGAGAATTTAAATACATTACGTCTATGGGGAAAATTGCACGTAAGTAAAGTTTAACATCTATAGACTGCACTAAATCAAATGAAACGAATATATATATATATCTATTATATACGTAAAAACATGTTTCATGTGGAATATAGTATAGAAATCATTTACTTTTCGTTTACAGGTCTACGTAAAATAACTAGAAAATAGTGCGACAATATTTGAAAATTGATGGGAGTGTGCTTCAGGTTCTTCCGTGTGTCATTAATAAAGGATTATATTTATGTCCACCATCTGATGTGTACATAACTTTTAGAAGATGTACAGGGCTGCCAATCTTTAAGCCATAGCATTCTTTTTTATAGTTAGTGGAAGTGCTTTAATGTAATATTTTAGCATTTTTATTTATAATGTTCATTTCACATTTCAATTTTGATACATATTTACGTAATAGAAGCTAAGATATAGCCTTTCCATGCACGGAGAAAACTGCAACTTAGCGCCACCTATCTACCGATGTACATTAATTGAATCAACATAAAGTTTTCTGTAATGCCCCCCTCATGTATCAAATCTTGCGTATTTGTATGCAGAGATGTAGCTGTCCTGTAAATAGAAAACATCACAGTATAGCAGGTCAACCTGTAAGACGATTAGCACTAAAAGTTGATAGGCAATAATTTTTATCA
The DNA here is from genome assembly GCA_963930645.1 of Salticus scenicus. Classification (NCBI taxonomy): domain Eukaryota; kingdom Metazoa; phylum Arthropoda; class Arachnida; order Araneae; family Salticidae; genus Salticus; species Salticus scenicus. The sequence continues at coordinate 263,608,293 of OZ005650.1, forward strand.
AGTTGCATCAAATATAAACTTTTGTGAAATTCATTGCATTTGTTCTTCAACTAGAGCTTCCACAAAACTTTTGTCCTTCACACACACATACAAAACATACGGACAGACACCCACTTACTAAAAAATATTAAACGTATTCTGGATCTCTCAAAACATACAAATTAATCGAAAACTTTAAGTCAAAATATTTTACGATTTCAATACTTTCTGCAAATGAATATAAAAGAAAGTAAAAATCCTAAAATATTTCAAAGTTTAAATGGAGGCAATTAGAAAATATGCTACGTTCTAAAGGCATTTATTGAGAGAGAGAAAAAAAAAAGTTAAAAAAATTTGTTTTTCGCATATTGTTACATGTATTTATTACTCGCGAAGTATTTATTATTTTAGCCTGTAGAAAATGGTAACTCGATATTGTGGTTATAAGTAAAACCTACTACAAACACAAATGGTTAAATGTTTTTTTTTTTTTTTTTTTTTTAATATGAACTACAACTGTCATAAAATCGAACATAATTAAAACTAAACCATTAATTACAACATTTTATTAAGTAAATGGGAATTATTTATTTCAAAATCATTCTTAACCATAACTATTGCTTACAGTTTTTCATCTTTTACTTAAGTAGTACGTAAGTTATATATATATATATATATATATATATATATATATATATATATATATATATATATGTATGTATGTATGTATATATATATATAATTGGAATAATTTAATTCCTTTATAACACTCAGCAAATGAAAGCGAGATGAAAATAACAACATATTTTAAATGAGATGCATTTCGAATAATATTATAGTCACGGTGATAATTTAATTTAATTACACTGTGTGGTAAAAACATATTAAAGTACTTACGCAGAAGAGAAATGACACACATAAATCATAAGACTAACGATGAGATAATTTGCATAATCAATTAATCCAATATAAACATTCATCAAATAATAGAAATGGAAGGAGATAAAGTAACCAAAAGGATCTGTTAAAAGAAAAGTAAATTCATGAAATGAAAAATAAAATTTTAAATGCTATATATATATATAATCCTTTTGGTAATAAAAGAAATGAGAATGGAAACGAAGAATAGTTAGTCAAATAACTCACCAAAGAAACATACACAGGCCAATATACATATATATATATGTATATATTATATAAATAAGCTTTAGATAAACAATTCCATAACTAGTATGATTAACTAGATATTTCTACAGCAAAATAGTATAAGTTTTTTGTTAGCTTCCATGGTATGTAATTATAATAGTTTGATTAAATGTTTTCTCTCAATAGATAATTTCGGCCAAAGTTTATTAAAATTTTAATTAAAGTAATATAATTGCAATCCAAATTTTGCTCAAATTTGTCTTAAAGCCGTCCTTCATATGCAAGTAATAAAATGCTTTCTATTTACTTAACAAAATCTTTCTTTTAATCGTTACGATTTAAACAGAAATATTTAAGTTTTGTAAAAGAATAATGCTGTTATTTTTATTAACACTGTATGTAAATAATTTAATGTTCATTTAAAATCAAAGAAAAAAAACTATTTGACTTTGAATAACAGAAGAAAATACTCGAGCAATATTTATAAATTTGTCCATATGCTTTATTCTTATATGACTTTTTTGTACCATTTTTCAGGAAGTGGGGACTATTTCTTTCACACAAAATAGACAAAATGAAAATGACTTTTCTTTTTCCTTTTCGTTTTTACTTTCTCTTACTTTCTCTTATATTTACACATTTTGAGGGTTCCTGAATCCAAAATTCTGTTTTTAGCGGTTAGTCTGTGTATGTGTCTGTCTGTTATATCAGCATATCTCTCAAAAACAAATCATAGCAGAAAGTCCAAACTTTGTATTCTAAATGTGTATGATGTAGGGATGCTACACTAAACTTTTGTTGAGAGCAAGCAAATGGTTCGTGTACAAGGACACCCAAGAGAATTTAAATACATTACGTCTATGGGGAAAATTGCACGTAAGTAAAGTTTAACATCTATAGACTGCACTAAACCAAATGAAACGAATATATATATATATATATTATATACGTAAAAACATGTTTCATGTGGAATATAGTATAGAAATCATTTACTTTTCGTTTACAGGGCTACGTAAAATAACTAGAAAATAGTGCGACAATATTTGAAAATTGATGGGAGTGTGCTTCAGGTTCTTCCGTGTGTCATTAATAAAGGATTATATTTATGTCCACCATCTGATGTGTACATAACTTTTAGAAGATGTACAGGGCTGCCAATCTTTAAGCCTTAAAATTCTTTTTTATTGTTAGTGGAAGTACTTTAATGTAATATTTTACCATGTCTAGTAAAGCTGCTCAGGAATTGAAATTAATTCCTCATAGCCATATTGTAAATAAAGTATTTTTTAAGCTAAATATTCATAGCTTGGTATTTTGTATATTTAGACTTTATGAGGCTTCCTGAATGCCGATGTTTAGTTTTTAACATTTGATGTTTGCCTGTGTCTGTTAGAGTAAATTAAAAACAAATAATTTCAGGTGATCCAAATGTTGTATGTTGAAGTTAATGTGTTTGTTACTAAAAACGTTTGATGAAGATTGATAAGTATCATGGAATATTGGTTTGAAAGTTGTCTGAATAATTTTAAATGAAATTTGAATATACTAACAGATTTGAATTCTACATAAATGTAGGTTCAGTAATTAAACGGTCGTTGAAAGGGGCAGTGGCCCCCCTCACGCAGAATTACTCGTCAAATAAAGCTGTTCCGAAGTCTAATTTGAATTGTTTTAACATAGGTTTGCATAACAGTATTCGTTATCTTACCCCTTAATCTCCAATCTGTATGTGTAATATTAAATTTCAGGAAGAGAAAAAGTCGTGTGAGTGAAACACCAGATTATTTCTTTTGGAATAAAGTAAAAAAAAAAAAAAAAAGTAAATGAAACTTCTCTTTTGTTTAAATGAAGTACAACTGGCAGCAAAATTATTGAAGCACACATCCACATCCACATTTATTTTATTTATTTATTTATTTTTAGTTTGATCGCTAATTTTTAACATCAACTTAAATTTTTATAAACAGCATAAGACTAAGATCATGATTTGACCAATATTTACTTAACAAAACAGTATTAGGTGTATATCTTTTATATAGGAATTATTGCTATCGCTTCAATAATTTTGCTGTCGAATGTAAACTACGAGTTTTTGATTAAGATAGTAGTTGTTAGGCAACATTATTTGGGTGAAGGGAGATAAAGTATTCCTCTTTTTGCAAAGTTCGACTTTAACTTCATTTTGCTCCGTTTATCTGATGCTTATACTTCTAAAAGACATTAGGCATTTACTACAATTAATTGTCTTTTAAAATATATGAAATTTGTGTAATGTAACAATGTACCATTTAAAAATAAATAATAAATTGCATTTATTCGTAATTCCACTTACTTTTTTTTTCTAGAATCTTGTTCTTTTTTAATTTCTAAACTATTTCAACTTGTTACTGAGCTATTCATTACGCCTTTAACTAGCACTTCGCATCCTAAACTTTTTAACATTCTAGTAAAATCTAAAAAGTGGCCAAAAAGTTTGGTTTATTGAAAATTAAAAGACAAAATTGAAAAAGCAAAGTATCAGTACAAGTGGTGAAGTTCAAGAGCGAAAAAAAAATGTAACCATCCGCAGTATACTTGCATCACATACAAAATTTCTGGGATGACCTACAACACTTAGGGCCCTGGGCGAAAGTCTCGTTGGGACCCTCTAATTAGAGGCACCCTTATCTGGAGTCTTCCTTTTATTACTTCACTAAAAATTATAATCGTAAAAAGTCACTGAAGTAAGTTTTAAGTTTGATTCAGAAACTTAATTATAAATGAGTGACAGTGTAATTAGCTCTGCTTGCCCTGCATCAGTCAGTATTTGCATAAAAGGTCTCTTTTGGTTTTGGCGATTGTCAATCTAAGATTACTTTTTGTTCATTAAGGCTCTTTAGATTGGCACCTACGACTTAACCTTACGAATGTTTCCTATTAAAATAATGATACGACAATTTATGAAGGTACTTAAAACTCTAGTTTCCCTCCTCCCTCCTTTTATACACCTCTGGGTGGGGGTTGACACTACGGATGACAAATCAAAAAGCTTAATAAATACAAACAATCTGAAGTTATATTCAAAATCGGCTTAAAAAATCCTTGCCAAAACTGTAGTTTATTTTAAAAGTACAACAATGCTATACAACCGTAGCAGTCTATCGGAAAGACAAACGCAAGCGATCTTTTAAACTTTTAAATCACTAAATATTTCACATTTCATTTAATTTACTAACACTAGATTTAACTAGTATGTTGTGGACATCACAAAACTTTCTTCTATATTTTTCTATACAAATTCATGCAGTAAAAATCATTCGTTATTTTTTTATACATTATGAATGCAGATGATTTTCATCTCAGAGAGGTATAACACTAAATGCTGATCGAAAGTGAAATTTTACCATAGAAATAACATTTTACCCGTTCTCGGAGAAAACTGCAGTATAGCAGCTCCATCTGTCGGTGAATATATACTCAATTTAATCAGCATAGTGGCTTATAATGATCTTTTCAAATATTAAATTATGTTCCACATGCGAGAGAACCTGAGATATAGCCTTTCTTTAAGTTGCGGAAATCGCTGTATAGCAGCATCACCTGCTAAGCGATTAGCATCAAAAGTTGACATAAACTAATATATGTCAAAAGGTGTCTGCCTATAAATTTATATGCAGTTCAGTTCAGTAGTTCCTGAAATATAGCCTGCAATGAAATTGCAGAAATTGCTGTATAGCAGCGCCATTTGTCGAGCGATTGTCACCAAATATTTATAGACACTAATTTGTGTGAATGCGCATCTGCATTTAAATTTATATGCAATTCTGTGCAGTAGTTCCTAAGATTCAGTCGCCACAAAATTTTTATCACATACACATAGACAAGCATTTTCTAAAAATTGTCAAGTTGTGTTCTGGACCCTTCAAAACATGTAAATACATCGAAACCGCAAGTTGAAAATTTTTATGAATCCAATACTTTCTTCTACTGATTATAGAAGAAATAAAATGATATATTCATACAAATAGATATGATGACGACTAGGTGAAACGTCCAAACTTAGCTTACCAAAGTATCTAACGTTAAAAATGAATAAGCCTAGAGGAAAGTGTTTTGAAATTTTACATTAAATTGGTATCTTTCTGATGGCGAGATGGTATTTTTTTGTTGAAAAGTCTGTTTATATAATATTAAATAGGTTAAATGAATCACTACAGTATCATTTTCTGGTCAAAATAAATGCAGTTTATCCATCATTAATTTTCTTTCGACAAAATTTCGGCTTCATTTCTTTTTCTTTTTTTTTTTCCTTTTCTTGTCCCTTTCTGACTTTGTATTAATGTTTTTTTCAAAAACATTCTCCACTTTGCATTCCTGTATTTTTACTGCATGAAAACTAACAGAAAATACGACAGAAAAAAAAGTAAACTGAAGAAAAATAAGTTATAGAAATCAGAATTCTAGAATCAGTGTTTTGTATATAAATAAAAGTGTCTTTATTGTAAATATTGAATCAAGTTTTTGAAAAAGGTTGAACCGAAAATTTGCTGAGTTACGAATGCGTAATGAATTTCTAAATTTTTCATTGTTTGAGAACAGGAAAAAAGAAAGCTAATTAAGTGTACAATACAACACTTCTCGAATTTAAAAAGACAGTTGTCTACCTTAATTCAAAATATATAAAACGTATAAAATCAAAATTTGTCTGTATAAATAAGAAGTTTTTTGATAGGGAAATCTTTAAGGGTTATTTTCAATAAAAATATTAACCTGAGCTTTTTAAAAATGGTATTTTTTGCATGCATTCTGTTTTATAAACAGTTATATTTAGACAATTCAATGTGAAGCGTGTAATTTATCTTAAAATGTCATAAAAAAAATATAAATAAATAAATAAAATAAATGATATGAAGTAACATTTTTAAAAAGTTATTCTTAGTTATATAATTTTTAAAAAATCAAGAGCTGCCGTAATGGTATTTTAAATATGCTTTATACTTAAATTAATTAAAGTACAAACAAAATTTGTCTAAGGAATAAAAAGTATAAGGAAACACATAATTCAATATTCAAACTTTATAATTTATGTCAGTTCGATAAAAATTAAAACCATTAGCAAGATTTTTTAAACATATTATTAAAAAAAAAAATCGCTATTTAAATAGTCTATAATTTTAAATAAATATTAAAAAGATTAACGAGTAATGTAGTTGCACTAAACATTAAAAATAGTTATAAATGAAAACGTCTGTGAAAGAAAATTTGTAAAGGCTTTTATTTTATGACGATGCTATTGTTTTAATATGTTTTTTAATTTCAAAATGGGAAAAAGAAGAGAGAAGAAGAATTTTCTCAACAAGAACAGCATTTTTGCAATATTATAAGTTTTTGCATATGACATTTAGTTAACTTTACATTAATTTTTAACTTAGCGTATTTTTTTTCAATTTCTCAGTTTAAAATGAAAGAGATATCTACGGCTTTAGCTAAATATTTAATCGTCGCCATTTTTCGTTTATTTTAAATGCAGTGAGTAATCAAATTATTAGTTTTTTTTTTTTTTTTTTTCGATTTTCTAAAAAATACTGAACAAAACGGCCCAGTACTTGAGACATGCAAAGAACGTTTAGAAACTCACATTTTCACTATCGATTTCGTTCAGACTGCAATTAGGGGACCAATTAAAATTGAAGAAGAGCGCAAATACTTTGGATCACCCTGTATTATAAAAATATATAAATGGCTTGTAAATTTAACACATTGTTGCACATATTATGTATAATATTTGTATGTTTTGTTGTGGTAATTCCGCAACTATCCGCAGATGTACTTTTTTTTTTCAAAAATTATTATTATTATTATTATTATTATTCTGCTTATAACTAGAACGGATTTCCATAAATATAAAATTTACAGAAAATTTGACAAAACTTTAGAGAAACATTGTTCAAAAACACACAATTCCCCCGTGTAATATTAGCTGAGGCATGAGCAGTTATATTTTATATTAATAAACATTATTTTACTGCGCATGCGCGAAAGATAAAAAAAAACTTATTTCGTAGGTTGAAAGCTAGGTATATTGGGCAACTTTTCTCAAAAGTGCATTTGTATAGAGTAGAAATTATGCAAACTGCCGGCAAAAGAACGAGCTAGATTTTAAGTATTTTCCAGAGTTGAAATTTTATAAGGGGTTTTTCACATAATGAGTATTTATTATGAAGTCCCAATTATTTCAACTACGTCGCAAATATCCTCTTTTGTGGAAAATGCCTTATGAACTCACAAACCTTAGTAAATATATAAAAATATGTTAGAGTTACAAGACTATAAGGGGTTTTTCACAAAAAAGAACGTCAACGTTATTGAAAAAATTGGATCTTCAAATGAAGTACTACGTGGCATGTAAAAGACCCCTTATGAATTTTCAACTCTCGAAAATATCTAAAATCTAGTTTCTTCCTTTGCCGGCAATTTGCTTACTTTTTACTCTATTCAAATGAATGTGTTACAAAAGTTGCCCAATAAATCTGGCTTTCCACCTATGTAATAAAAAAATTTCCATCTTCCCCGCATGAGCAGTAAAATGATATTTACTAATATATAATATAAATGTTTATATCTCAGCAAATATTACACGTGAGAATTTTATGTTTCAGTATAAGGTTTCTCTAATATTTTGTCAATTTTGTAAAGTTTTATCGAAATCCATTTTAGTTTTAAGCAAAAAACTTTTCAAATAAATGAATAAATAAATAAAATAAATAATAATAATAAAAATATCCATTTTTTGAAATTATATCTGCCTAAATAATTGCGCAGTTTCCATAACAAAACATATAAATGTTATACATAGTATGTGCAACAATGTGTTAAAGTTACAAGTCATTTACATCTTTTTATGATACAGGGTTAAGCAAAGTATTTGCGCTCTTCTTCAATTTGTGGTTGGTCCCCTAATTGCCCTCTGATCTAAATCGATAGTGGAAAATGTGAGTTATTTATTTATTTATTTTTGTGTGTGTGTGTGTATGCATGTCTGAAGTCCCGGGTCATTTTGTCCAATATTTTTTAGAAAAATGAAAAAGATGTAAAAATAAAAATCATAAAAACCTAATAATTTGATCACATATTGTAGTTTAAGTACCGGAACTTTTAGCTGGCATCCTGTAGAGTGTTTTTCAGCAACTGGCTTTTTCAGCAGTATTTTGTTTCTATGAATATTGCAAAATGATCATTTGAATGATGCTACTTTAATTTAATTTTTAAATAATGTCCTTTCTTACTCCATTCGAGCTGAGTGTACTTCCTTTTTTGCTTAAAATTTAAATTATTGTTTTAAATTTCGTTAATGTTCCTGTAATAAGAATTTTTATCCGTAAAATTTCTGATCGTTGCAAGTTTTACATTTATTCCACACTTACTTAAGTTTTTTTCAACAGTTTTCACAGCACCTGTTTCTGGCATTCTGTACGTTGAAGCAGCGTTGTGAACTTGTAAGGATTTTTGTATTCAAGAGAAATCATAAATATTTAATTGTAGGATTTTTGTATTCAACAGAAATCATGAATATTTAATTGTAATTTTTGTCTAATTATATGTGAGTCTGATCGACTAACATATACATTAAAAATTATTCTTCAAAAATAATGGCGATTCTTAAATAAAAATGTCCCAACAGGTTTGCAAAATTCCACTAAAGTCTTTTTCTTGAGTCAAACATGTAACTATAGCTTCATAAATCCTTTATTCCAATACCTGTTCTGTTTCTTTACATAGAAACAGCTGGAAGTTTAATGAAATATTTTGACCAGAGAAATTCGTGCCCAAACCTATGAACTTTAATTTTTACTCGGTTTGGTTTCAATGGGAATTTTATAACTTCGCACTTTCCTCGTTTGTCGAGTACCGTTATAAAATAATGTATGTTAAAAATCATTTTCTTAAGCATATATCAATTTTTTTTAATTACTTTAATTAACAGATATGGAATGATTTGCGGTTTGGTTCTTCAAAATACATTACTTACCAGGGAACTCTTTCAAATGCTAATCACCGATTTCCTTCAAAAAATTACAGAATATAGTTTATGTTGCACTTAATTCACTGGTAAAAAAAATTAGCTGCTGAATCGCAACAGGAAAGCCGCAAAAAATTATTAAACTTTACGTTTTGAACGCCAAATACAATAAAAGTCATCACCAAATCACACTAACCTTCCCTAAATTATGCCAAAGAACTTAAGTATAGGAGGGTAGTGTTTTCTATCGCTCTAGGGATTACTGAAGCGAGGAAGCCATCCCCTCAGCGGAGGATAAAAATTAAGATGTCATGTCTCCGGAACATCCCTAAGTGTGAATATACGGCCGTCTTTAATTTCCCACTGCGTAGCTATAGTTCAACGTTAAAGTCCACCAACACTCAAGATGTTTTCTGAAATCTACAAATTTCTATTTAGAAAAAGTGATGTTATATTTTATGTTAGATCCAATATTTTCAATTATTTTATGTGATGTTTCAAAATTGCATTTATTTAAAATAATGCAATTTCAATTTCAGAGTTACTTTTACATTACTCCCGCTGATATATAATCTGGAGCAAATTAATGTCTGAAGCTCTCGGCATGTGCATTTATATAAATTTGAGACGATTTAAAAACTAATCAGATTTATAGGTTGGTTGGCTATGTTTTACGTCGCACTAGTGCTGTGCAAAGGTCAATTGACGACCAATATGAATTATAATATTTCATTGAACATTTGAATATTAGAATAGTTGATTGAAATTAATACTCAATAAATAAATCAAAATTAAAATATTTAAGATATTTGAGGTTGAGTAGGTTTTAAGTTTTAATTCGCACTACAGCTATGCAAAGACGACAGTGTGAGATATATTCCTAGAGGTGGTCCTCAGATGTGCTATTACAATTTTGATCCTTTACGGAGGGTTTATTTAAAATTGGAAAAACATGTCCATAACTACTACTTTATGGCTTCTGACATTCCTGGCAATTTATTTTATATATGTTTACGAATAATAATATAAGGAATTTTGTAAAAATATGCATTAGAATTCCATAAAGTTGGTTGGGTTTTACGTCACACTAGTGCTGCGCAATGAATTTTATAGGGAATTTTATAGAATTATTAACTGCGAAATCTTATTGTTTTAAAAATAATTGTTATGCCGAATGCAGACCCTCCGTGGCCGAGTGAGTATGTCACCCTTGCTAATCGCCTTCAAGTGTAAAAGAATGGGTTCGATTCCCCTGCTGGCCCAGGGTGTTTTTTTAATTTTTTGTATTTTAATCCTGTTATGTTATATCTGTCCTAATCTCGACGAAATTTATAGGGGGATGTCGAGTCAAATATACAAATCGAATGTATATATTAAAAATAAATAACATACAATCGGTAACAAAAGTGTCCGAACACTAGCAAAAATTCCTATGTAAAAAAAAGTACACTTCGTACGGTTTTATTAAATAAATCTTTGTCGAATCCTATTCTTAGTCAATGTAAGAACATGATTCGAAAAGGATTTATTTATCAAAACCGTATGAAGTGTACTTTTTTTACATAGGAATTTTTGCTAGTGTTCGGACACTTTTGTTACCGAGTGTACGCAGAATGTAATCACTTATCACCTGCAGATGTCACCGGACCATCCTCATAAGTGCATCGCAAACCGTCGACAATTGCCCATAGTGCAGTACTAGTGCGATGTTAAACCCAACCAACCAACAGGATAAAATGTAGGGTAGAATCATAGATCGCCTCCGTTTGCTCATTGCGTAGCTCTAATGAGATACTGGAGCCACACATGGTACTGCCCAATAAAATGATCAGACTTATAGGGAAAATGTGTTCGGATACTAAATGCTTTCATTTCAGTTAAAAAAAAAAAAAAAAAAAAGCTTTGTGTTTTAATATATAATGTTTTATTTTATTTAAATTTATATAAAAGTCTTGATCCTATATTTTTTTAATGTCGTTATTTAAAACTTGGCGTTAATGCTCTTGCAGTTGTTATTGACACAGCTTATTTAATTGAAATATTAAATATTATTTAGAATTTCGACTAAGTAAATCTCAATCTGGTAAATTATATGGTTTTTGTTAACTATTGTGAATTCTCAAGTGCTCAACAGCGTATGGAGTTCGTTTGGCTATCACACAGAAAGAAGAACATCTACATCTATTAAATCTTCATTGAATGAAATTCCAAAGAATGCAGTCACCAAACAGGCGTTTTTTTGGAAATATTGTAGACATGCTTTCATTTTTAATAAATTTTTCTAGCTTATCTATTCCGACTCAGCAGCTAATATTTTAGGAATATGCTATTCATGATTAAATCTTATGCCGGAATTTTTTTCAAGAAAATCGGCGATTAGCACTTCAAAGAGTTCCCTTGTTAGTAAAATATTATTCCTAATAAAATAACAGCTTACAGAGTCTAAGATATTATTTTTCTGTTTTTTTGTATTTTATTATATTAGTCCAATCTTAAATTTCATTGTTGTTATTATTATTATTATTCCACAAGCTTTTGTCAAATGCTTATATGATTAAAATGAAATTCGTGTTTTTATTTTCAAATGTAATTTTCTATATACTTGATACATTTTAAGTTTATTTATTTATTTATTTTTTCATTTACTGAATATTTTAGAAATTTTTATTAATATATTTCGTATTTAATCTAAGGGAGATATATATTTAATCTCAATTTCAGGAATTATATTGCAATTCCTTTTGAAATGTATTTTATAAATTCAAAAAAAAAAAAAAAAAAAAAAAATTGGTATCATTAAATGGGAAAAAATGTTTCAAGCAGCTTATAAGATTTCTTGTGATAATATAATACTACGCCGTATTATGCAAACTCTTTTAAGTTATAAGTAATAAATGAATTCTAAATAAATACCCTGCGGAATATAAATATCTTCCAGAGATTCAGTTTAATAATGCACTTATTTCGTAAATTTTCTCTCAATTTGCAGCTTTAAACAATTTTCAATCACTTGAATTTTTCTTTTTAATAGAATACTGAGTTTAATAGAGAGACTAATAAAAATGATTACACAATAACAAACAAATGCATGTACATCAATGTTATTAGATTGGGAAATTTACTATATTCTGTTATTATGTTATAACGGGCTATTCATACAAAATATGCCCCATTTTAAAATGTATATATATTTTTTTATCTATTTATAAAGTTTTATTTTTTTGATAGTATAAAATTTAAGGTCTTTTTTATGAAGGAATAAAACAAGTAACTTTGCATATTGTATGATTAATTTTACATATGAAATTGCATAGGTAAGGAAATAGTGCGGCACAGAAATACACAGCAATTTTTAAATCATTGTTATTCATATATGTATATATATAATATACATATATATGTATATATATATATATATATATATATATATATATATGAGCTTTTTGAAACATTCCATGTAAATATTTTTGACTACTTCAATGTAGTGTACAGTGCAATAGAGCTTATTTTATATCAGTATTTTTAAAAAAGTAGCACAAAAAAAATAGCCGAAAAAAAATAGCACAAATATGTAGCTATTTAAAATACAAGACAACATTCAAATCATCAAGTAAACCGTCTAATTAAAAAATATGTTACTTTGTATGGTTATATGAAGGAGTAAAAAATATGACTAGAATACGATTACTTAAATTCAAAACTAAAGATCGTTAAATAATTTGCCTTTTTACATATTTTCATTTTACTTTATAAAAATTCTATTTTGTAAAACTCTTCAAATAAGAATAAATCAATGAAAATTAAATGCTCTATTTATTTTGTCGTTTTATTAAATAAATAAACAAATATGAAAGAAAGAAAGAAAAAGAAACCCTAAATCAAACTTTAAAAATTGTAATTTGAGATTGATTTAACGAATAATCCGCGATTCGCGATTGTAATGAAATGCTCGCCCTCTGGTGGGCTAAGGTGAAATTATCATACCACTGGAAGCTTTCACGCTGAAACTATGATAGAACAACAAGAAAGAACAAAATACATACACGTGGATATTATATTTACTAACGACTGCAGTGTTGAGAAAGCGCCATCTATCGTTCATTACAAACGCGGAGTGTAATGAAATGCTCGCCCTCTGGTGGGCTAAGGGGAAATTACAATAAACATGCTTTAATTCGAATTCCATCAAGCCGCCATTGCTAGCCGATGTTTAGTTTCACATATATTTATGAATAAAAATGAATAAATCCGGTAAAAAAGATAACACATACTGTTGTGTGCTCCAGCGTAACTCCAAAGGATCAAGAAATCCAGAATTAAGCTTCCATTTATTTCCAAATGACAAATTTAAAATTTCAGTTGCTTCGGCTAATGGAAGTAAAGAATTAATCAGATGATTTGAAACTAATATTTGTTCAACTTCAGTTAAAAATCTACTTCCGATCGACCTTTGAATAAACTGAAATATTTTTTTTCTCCAAAAGCAATCAACTTTCCATGATGTAATGGCGGAGAAATTATAGTACGAATATTAAATAGAATAACAAAAAGAACAAAAATAGATACACGTGGCTGTAATATTTACTAACAAAAAGAGCGAGCGGAAAAAGCGCCATCTATCGATCATTACAAACGCGGATAGCTATTAATGATATACTACATTCTCAAAAAAATTGTTTTGAAAGGGATATTACTTTCCTGTTCGAAAATTTATTTTTATCTCAACTTCTAATTTTTTAAAATAATAATAATAATAATAAATAAAATAAAATAAAAATAAATTTTATTTTATGCCTTCATATAAAATAAAATTCCGATTATTTAACGTTGCGCCACAAAAAGCCAACCAACCAACTCATTATTAACGAGCATACAAGTTTCGTCATCGAAAAGAATTTATTAATTAAAGATTAGTTTAATTACAGTATTAGAAATAGTCATTTGCTACTGAAAATTTAAGAAATTCTATAAAATAGTAGGAATATTATTATCTATATATTAATAGGCAAGCATAAAATTTGTAGTCCCTTTTTAACATATTAATTATGGGAGTAGAGGGTTGAAAATGGTATCATTCGAAAGGTATTGGTTAGCCGGAAGGTGCGAATACAAATATTATTTTCTTACGATGTCAAGAAGGTATTTAAAAATACTTTTATGTTTTATGCATTTTCCCCCATTTTTCCCTTTCATACACGTATTCCTTTACATTAAAAAATACCTAAAAGTGGAAAGTTGTTAAATCTGGCAATTTCATAAAACTCAAATGAAACCATAGACACAGTAATTTGTATAATGTTGCATCACTATACTCAAGCGAAGTGATGACGTCACTGGCCGTCCGTGGAACCACAAAAAAGATTTCCTAAGGATTTGATTTATGAGAAATCATTTTTTTATTTTCTAATTTATTTATGATATAATTTCTTTCTTTTTTGTTTTATGATTTATGTCAGCTGTAATTTAAAGAGATATTAGCCGTAAGAGAAATTTCATGTTTGTGTATTAATATGTACATAATATATATTATTCAATTTTTGAAACTTCAAATGTTCTTTGTTATTTGTCTTTTGGCAACAAAAAGGGAGTTTATTTATTTATTTAAATATTTGGTTCTTTTGTCGTTTGACTGACAAAAACTTGACTATTAAAATGCCAAAACGAAAACCTTTGACGCCTAAAGTTGAAAGGCGAAGGCGTAGAGAAATTAGTAGAAATATGCATCGTCATGTGAATGAAGATAATGATAGTGATATTTTTTTTGCAGGATGCATTCAAATCAGCATTAAGTGTAGTTCCAACGAATTTTAATAATGTTGATATTGGATCAATGAATTTGCTGTGCAAACATTGCAATGCTAAACATTTTGAATCAGAGGGCAATAACTTTGCTTAAAAAAAAAAAAAAAAAACTATTTGGCATAGGTGGACTTTGCTCAGTTCCCCATCATATTTATGTTCTCATAAATTTCTAGTGCGAGACATATTATAATCATGTTAAAAGAAATGAATTTGACCAAAGCTTGATACAGTGACAGAATGAAATCCCTGCCTAATAGGCTATCCACCGTTCACTTCGATATATTTATCTTATTCTAATCTATTAATTTATTTTATCAGGGTCAATTCCGTTGTTTAGTTTTCATGCTACTATTTCCAATGCAATAATCCTCAAAATTCATATTCATATGAAAAATTTACAATTTCGCTATGTTGATAAAATCGTAAATTACAAATAATTTACGAAATTTTCCTATTAGAATATTTGTATTCAATCATGTTCAAACAAATATCATAAATGTAATTTTGAAGTTATCTAATGTATTTATGATCCTCAAAATGGAACTTTATGCTCAATTTTGCCTTATTCTGCCATTTTAAGTAAATCGTAAATTCCAAATAACTTACGAATTTTTTTAAATGGAAAAATCATAGTCTATGATATTCCTGTCAGTATCCAAAATAATATTTAAAAAGTGGTTTGACATCTTTACGATGAAAATATCCCTCAAGATTGACGTTTATGTGAAATTTTTCTCTATTCTGCCCTGTTAAGAAATTCGTAATTTTCCAATAACTTACGAAATTTTTATGTTGGAAAATTCATAGTCATTAATATTCATGCCAGTGTCCTAAATAATATTTCAAAAGTAGTCTGACATCTTTACGATGAAAATATCTCTCAAAATTAACGTTTATGTGAAATTTTCCCTATACTGCCATGTTAAGAAATTCGTAAATTTCCAATAACTTGCGAAATTTTCAAAGTAGCACATTTATAGTTACTGATGTTCATTCCGGCATCAAAACTGATATTTTAAAACTGGTCTGACATTTTTACAGTAAAAAGTTTCCATTTAATGCACGTTTAAGTGAAATTTTGTCCTATTCTCCCATGTTAAGAAAATCGTAAATTTCTCATAACTTACGAAGTTTTTTAATTCGAATGTTGCAAATGAATAGGGTTCTTGCCAGTGTCGAAAGTAATATTTTAAAACTGATCTGACCTCTCTGCGATCATTTGTTCGTGAGATATCATGTTAACAGACTAACAAACTAACGGACTAACACACTAACGGACTGACACACTGACCCACTAACAGACACCCTACAGACAGACACCATACAAATTTTGTCATTTTCGGATTCCTCACACCTGAAAAAGTATAAAAAAGTCAAAAAACCGAGGTCGAAATTTTTCACGATTACCTAAGTTCCCCATACCTATAGTATCATGGGGAACTAAAAGGTCGAGTTTCGACCACTGGGCGATACTAGTTATTATTATTATTTTCATATTTTTAAACTACACTCGAAATAGATAGTCCATATGTATAATAACGTCACGTGATATTATTTAGAATATTATTTATAAATGACATTTCAATTTATCAAACGACGTGAGAATATTTTTAAAAATGGATTTTCTTATTTTTCGTTATATAAAAACACAATTTTAGCATATTTATATGCTAATTTAAAATATCTTTCTATATCATAAACAAAGATCTAATAATTGTTTCCTTATCTGTCATTTGCTTTTACTGACATTAATAGCAAAAACCTTGTAAATTATCGTTATCCACGTAACATGTATATTCAGTCTTTGTAGAATGATGATTGATTAATGAGCGCATTAAGAATAATTTCGAAATTATTTAAATTGTACTTTATGCAATAAAATCGGTTAAGTTTAAATCTTCAAAAAGTACACATAAAAAAATAATTTTTACAAAATTTCCTTGACATTTATTTAAAACAACACTTGTAACACTCGTGAAAATGAAATACGCAGCGTTTCCCAAAACTGAATTTAACAAAATTTAAATAGTGATCAAAACGACAATCATTTTTAAGATTTCTTATAAGATATTGTAATAATAAGAGAAGAAAAAATATTTATCTTCTCACAGATCTTAGTAAACAGACAAAAATATGTTAGAGTTATAAGCTTATAAGGGGTTTTACACAAAAAAGTACAATTGGAGCGTGTTTGAAATAATTGGATCTTTAAATTAATTATGCGGCATGTGAAAAACCCCTTAAAAAATTTTAACTCTTGGAAAATATCTAAAATCTAGCTCGTTCTTTTTCGGATAAATTGCTTAATTTTTACTCTATTCAAATGCTCTTTTGATCACAGTTGTCTAATATATCTAGCTTTCATTCTATGCAATAAAATGTTTTTATCTTTCGCACATGCGCAGCGAAAACGTTTTTCCTAAAAGTTTTCATATTTCATGAAATATTTGAGATTTTTGTATTCCGATTGCAGTATATTGTTTCAAAAGTGTTTTTCCAGTTTATCTGAAAGTAGAAATAATTTTCGTTAAAATCTCCGTGCATTATATATATATATATATATATATATATTAGTTTTAAAATAAATGCTTATATCTCCGTTATTTAATATACTGCCGTCACACAATTTCCTCCACAATTTGAACTGGGTCTATATTAATATATTCTAAAGTTGCAGTACATTTCGTTCACTTAAAGATACCAGAGTGATCACAAACATTCTTGATTTTGCTCAATTTGTTACCGGTTCCCTAAATGTTGTCTTAAACCAATCTTCACTGAAAAACATGAGGAAGACTCAGTTCTTTAAATACCCAATGTTTGAAAACATTTCATTGAGAGAGAAGTTTTTAAATTAAAAAAAAAAAAAAAAAAAAAAAAAAAGAAAACTGATCGTTTCCAAATCTTGCTAAACTTTTGAGCAGGAGTGTACTAAGCAACTTTTTTTTTTTTTTTTTTTAAGTATTTTTCGTAGGTAAAATATCTTGTATAAATAACATTGTTTTCATAATTTTGAGTACAAAAAACACGAATCAGTTTTTATAAATTTTGCGATCCCTAACGAATAGAATTGAAGATTAAATTAATACAAAAATGCTGCCTTTGTGTCTCAAATATTGAATTTCAAGTTAAATTATAATATAGCATTAAAAAAAAATAATAATCATAATCATTATATGAGCTGGTGAATAAAGAGATATAAAATTATTAAAACATAAAGACATTTCAAATGAAAGTGCATTTTACAAAGATAATCAAACCTACCTTTACGTGGATCAAAATAGTATCTATTTACTTTTTAGTTTTATTTTACTTACTTTTATTACTTTTTAAAGAAATAAGTCAAGAAATACTATCCTAAGACTGAAATTTAGTAAATTTTACACATGATAAAATATTTTAAAAAAATAAAAAGTTTAAATAAAAAATTTCAAAAAGTCAATCGATCAAAATAATACATACGTATATGTAGAATGTATTTTTTTAATCCTAACTTTGTTTTTCTATCCAGGAATATGTCAGAACTTCTCACCACAAATATGAAAAAAGTATATTAAAAAAAAAAAAAATGAGAAAAGTATTTGCTTTAAAGGAAAAAGGAAAAAGTCATGTGATTTTCTGGAAACTGGACTGGTAAGTCTAATTTTTTTACGTATGTAAAAGTATTTATTTATTTATTTATTTATTTTATCTAATATCAAAAATTATGCCCGAAATTCAGCTTCTCATTTGAGAATAGCCTTAAGATAAAACTTTTTATTTAATTTAAAAGAAAAATTTCTTTGTTACCAATAGCAACACTGACTTTTATTGTTTTGTTTCCTTACACCACTGATTATATTTTAATTTCCTTGTGGAAAAATGACGCCAATGACAGATGAAACAACATAATAAGAGAAACTATTTGGAAGTTGGCAAATAGAGTACCTTTTTTAAAGCAAGGTTTTTAATTGATTACTTCGCTAATTCAGGCCATACAAATATTTAACCAAGAGAAATGTATATGTATTCGTAAAACATTGATACGTATTATGACACGGAAGAGACTCCTGTTCGCAAGGAGATGCTTTTTTTATTTTTTTTTTAATATATAGAGATTATTATTTATTTTTAATATTAAGGCGAATTAATTTAGCATTGGTATATTATAAGTATCCTCACTGCCTAAAGAAGAATTTCCAATTTTCTAACTTACTAATAAATGATAAATAAAATGTGATTTTTTAACAATCCAATAAATCAAAGAATAAATTTCAATAGCTAAGGAGCGTTCCAAATAAGAATGAGACTATTACTTTCGTTGCGTACGAGATAATTTGCAAAAATATGCAAATTCTACAGACTGCTATGGAAAGAGTAACATAATATGTACAAAACAAAATCAGTTTGAGTCTAATGTTAGAAACGGTTCTACAACGGCACCTCATTTAACGAAACCAATGAAAACGAAATTGTGCGTTTTTGTAATTGTAATGCTAAACGTAGCAAAAGTGCTGTCCTTTAACATTAATATATATATATATATATATAGGGGAAGCCGGGGTAATAAGAGACAAAAAATATTAATAAAATCTATACTATTAATCTAAATAACTTGAAATAAATGTCTCGTATTAATTTCATTAAATGGACTCCTCGTGATTTTTTCGGTGATTTTTGAATTTAAATTTTTTTGTTAATTTTGTTTTTTAAATTTTCATTAAATCCTTGTCTCTAATAACCCTACGTGGGGTAATAAGAGACCAGGCTTGTAAATGTCCATATATAACAATGTAAAATCATGTGGAATAATAAAAGACATCTGGAAATAATTCTGAATCAGAAAACAGTTTTTAATTTTTATTATTTACATCCATCCAAAAAATATGTTTTCTCGAAAATTAACTGTCATGAATGTGTTTGTGAAATTCATTTATTTTAATATTAGGTCCTAAATAATATAATATTGTACTTAATGATAGTTCTACATAATCAACATAACCTAGGGATTAACCAAAAACATGAATATAATTTTTAAAATGGGCAGAAAATATTTTACCCATTTTCTAAAGTGTAGGCAAAAAAGACGTATCTCTGAAGTGTATAAAAGCGAACAAAATGTTATAAGAGATTTTTCTAGTAATTATAAATGAACTTATTTATTATGTAATGAAGTATTAATGACTAAATACTAACTTATACACATTCTAAACATAAATTTACATAATCATAAGAACTAAATATGGTCTAGCCAAATCAGTAAAACTGCTTTTTAATTTAAAGTGAAAAAAAAAATGTTCTCTTGGTAAACTTAGACTGGGCCTAACACTTTGTAAACTTTTCGTAAGCCAGGCACAATTAACAGAAACTACAATGGGGGTGAAGGGGGGCACAGTAATTAACAGTGGGGGTAATAAGAGACTCATGTCTCTTATTACCCCCACAAAAAATAAAAATGGGGTAATAAGAAACATGCCTAGGACAAGTAAATAAAGAATGCTTTCAAGGTTTTAAAAAATTGTACATCAAATTCATAGTCTTGGTCAAAAGGTTACACATTAATAAATCCCAAACATCTTACCTACAAAAAAAAATAAAGAAAAATTTAGAAAAAGTCACGAACTTTCAGGGTAAGTTCAAAGTGAAGGGTTTTTTTCGTCCTATAAAAAGAATTCAAAATGTGTTATAAACTTCTCAATAAGTATATTGTAGTAAAGAATACACATGATACTTAATATTACATATTTTTAAAGTTGTCTAAGTATATTTTGTGGTGGGTTTTTTGACTGCGTCTCTTATAACCCCTGTCTCTTATTACCCCGGCATCCCCTATATATATATATATTAAAATATCTAAATGAAAAAAAATATGGAGTGTTAAAACAATATGACGAACGCGAACATGTTGATACCAATCAAAGTTTTGGAAAAGACGTCCGAAAAAGAAATGAAAAGTTTATGGCAGTGGTCAAATGGAATTTTTTTTGCGATATCAGATATTTCCATCTGCTTAGCGCTGTCATTATGCAATTATGGACAAAACCTAAGGAAATATTCCCATGAAAATTAATGACATAGTATGCCATAAACGAAGTCGGTATTGGTTCTAAACTAGTCTTTTTCAAGAAACAATAAAAGGCTATGTTTATTTAAATCACTGTATTAAAAAAAGTTTCGATTTCTTTTATTAAACAACATCATCAAAAGGAAGTTATTTTGTTTTGGCCGGAGCCTTGCCTACCATCAATTATACGAAAGATGATGTTGACTAATTGAACATCGAGAGAATTGAATTTGTATATAAATTGGATAATACATTTATTAATATCCCTCAATCAACAGATTGGAAAGAAAATAATGTATATTGAAAATTTATTTTTCCAACTGAGTGAAAATAATGCTCGGACCAGGAGTCGAACCCCGGATCTTTGACTTACAAGGTCAACGCTCTACAATTCGAGCTATCCAGGCCGACAACCGGTAGACATTACTCACTCAGACAACCTTTAGGCAGAACAACTGGTCTATCATGTAGATAGCTCGACAGAATAAGCCGTAGGTAATGGAAACACCATTAAATAATGGGAGAAGAAATACATTTATTAATATCACACAATCAACAGTGGGAAGAAAATCATATATATTGAAAATTTATTTTTCCAACTGAGTGAAAATAATGCCCGACCAATTGACCTTGTAAGTCAAAAATCTGGGGTTCGACTCCCGGTCGGGGCATTATTTTCACTCAATTGGAAAAATAAATTTTCAATAAATTGGATAATGCCTCAAACATGACCCAAGCCAGGGTTATTGAAAGATTTTGGGGCCCAATTGAAAGAAACTACTCCAATGCTAAAAATGAGTCTAAAAATGTATCTTAGTTCAAAAGAATCCTCCTTAAATTATTGAAATCATTTTCTAAAGAAACGATACAAGCATGCATGCGGAGAGAAAGAATAAATCTTTTTAAACTAGGTTTAAAAGGAGTTTGCATATCTATTTAGATGATGACAATGAAAAAAAAATGATTCAATAATATTCTAATGTAATTCTAAATTTAATTGGATTTGTAGTTTTAATATTCATAAATATCAAAGTTGTCTCATTCTTATTTGGGACGCTCCTTATTTAAGTACCTAATCACCGGCTTGAAAAGTATTACTACTATGTAATAACTTGGCAATTGTTTTGCATTTTATTAAAACAAAAATATTATATATCACAATTGCGATCCTACATTTTTGAAAGGAATCAAAAAAAAAAAAAAAAAAAAAAAGAAAGAAAGAAACCCTGACATTAATGAATAACACGAACACTGCTGAACAAGTAATTTAAATATCCATTGTTACTTAACGCTATTCACTATTTCATAATTATTTAATTCATTATGATATTATCAATATTCATTAGCATTATACAATATTAGTGGCGTTTCGCGAATAGCAATTTGGAACTATCTCAATAGTCAATACAAGTGGATCGAAGCAATAGAAAGAGTTTTAACAGTACATTATAATGGAATATATATTTATCCTATTGGTTGATTACTTGTTTCGAG
Source organism: Salticus scenicus (assembly GCA_963930645.1). Taxonomy (NCBI): domain Eukaryota; kingdom Metazoa; phylum Arthropoda; class Arachnida; order Araneae; family Salticidae; genus Salticus; species Salticus scenicus. The sequence goes on from OZ005650.1 coordinate 263,630,756, forward strand.
AAACAACGTAGAAAGGATGATATTTCAAGTGTTCATCAGATGAACTCTTCATGATAAAGGACTGTTTTTAGCCATTCATATGTGGCAGTCCAAAACATCATATATTAGACACTAGACCCCAAATTTATAAATGAGATACATTAGTAAATAATAATACATCAATATAAAATATATAAATACAGATTTATAGGACAAGCAGAATGAAAAAATGAAAAATAAAAAATAACCTCACACCAAAAAAGAGAGAACCCTCTTCGGCTGGTAGGACTACTTAGCAGTTCTTAAATGTCGCCCGAGAGGACGACAAGCCTTGTATAAGATTAAAATTCATAGGGGGCTCCTCTGAAGAAGGCCCCATGTGTTTCGGTATTGCTTTTCATTTATTATCAGATATTAATTTAATTTCGTATTATATTTCCTCTTGCAGCACATTGCGCATTGGTTTATAATTACACAGTCTCTTTATTGAGGTTTCACGTTTTTCCTTATTAATTTTCAAAGTTTATTTCACACACACACACACACACATGTATATATATAAAGTGAAGAATTTCATAACGTTATAAAATTTAGCAATTAATAGATGCATGATAATACCGCAACAACACTCAGATAAAGGTTATTGTAATTCAATTTAAATGTTATATATATATATATATATATATATATATATATATATATAAATTTGTATGTATGTGAAGTTATTTATTTCCGAAATAAAGTAAATAATCTGGTGTGTCACTCACACGACTTTCTCTTACCCTGAAATTTAATACTATAAATACAGGTTGCAGATTAAGAGGTAAGATAACGTGCACTATTATGTAAACTTGTGTTAAGCAATTCAAATTAGGCTTCGGAAGAGTTTTATAAGATAATTAGTACCGTGTGAGAGGGGCTATTGCCCCCCTCAACCTCCCGTTTCATTAATGCACCTACATTAATATATAATTTAATTCGGTTATTAAAAATATATTTTTTTAAATTATTATTTAAAAAAATTATCTTTTATGATAATCCAGCCGATTTCCATATTAGAGAAGTAGTATAACAGTAAATTAAAAAAAAAAAAATAATAATAATAATTAATTCTCAATATTATATTAAATAATAATAATAATAATAATAATAATATATATATATATATATATATATATATATATATATATATATATTTGGGGGGGGGGTTAAAAATGAAAAATAAATAAATAAATAAATGAAAACGATAACTTTCTTTATATTACATTATCGCAGATCGATTGTTCAACCATTCGTTTTAAAGGTATTGGCGGGCTCTTTTGAAAGAGACATATCATGAAAATTTACTCCCCTCGAGGGGGGACTTCACCCCTTGTGCCTGTACACGAACCATTTGCTTCATCTCAAAGAAAAGCGTACTGTGGCATCTGTATATGATACACATTTAGAATACCGAGTTTGGAATTTCTTCTACCATTTGTTGTTGAGGTATGCTGATAACAGACACACAGACCATTCGCTAAAAACATGATTTTCGTATTCAGGGGACCTCAGAACATGCAAGTATAACAAAAACTCACGCTGGAAAATTTGACCCTAAAACAATACTTTCTCGATCCTATGGGTAAGAGAAAGTAAAACTGATAAAATCCTTTACATATTATATTTTTTAACAAATTAAATTACCATTTCACCTCCATATCTTTGCACATCAACGCATAGAATGTACAGTTTCAAGCAATAATATTTCATAATTCTTCTTTAAAAATTGCATTTATTTATTTATTTTATTTTATTTTATTTTATTATTTATTTATTTATTTTATTTTATTTTATTTTATTTTATTTTTTATTTATTTATTTATTTATTTATTTATTTAGCAAATAAAATGTCTGTTTGACCTCTGCAATAAGTCATTCGAATTCAAGGAATAACATTTCTTAATTTATTTGAAAAAAGTTTATGCAACACACAGGTAAAATGTTAAAAATAGTTTCAAAACATATATTGTTTCTAAACTAATATATATTTTCTTAAACCAAACCATTTATATGATGGATGTCTAGCATTGACGTCACGTTACTTTCAGCAAAGTCTGATGTTTTTATCTGGTGCATATGGCACACAAATGGTTCTATTTTTTCTGCAAGAGACGGATTTTAAAATACACAAATATAAGTATTTCAAATGTTTTTAAGTCAATGTTTAAACACGCAAGAATTTTTAACTTATGCAGGATGTAGGTATCTTTCAGAACCATAGAAAATAATTGTAACTCACTGTCGCCAGCAAAATTATTGAAGCACACTTCCACATTTTTCATGCTATTTTTAGTATGAGCTTTTTTTTTTTTTTTTCATTAACTTACTCTTTTATAAGCAGCATACAGACTAAGATCACGACTCGACAAATAATTTCTTAACAAAACAGTATTAGGTGCACATTCTTTAAATACGAATTATTGCTAGCGCTTCAATAGTTTTGCTGCCGACTGTACATGAAAATATTATTTAAATTTTGAAAATTTTGTTTGAGCTCCATGAGAGAGACCGAAATAAATGCATTAAATAAATAAATAAATAAATAAAAACACGTAAAATAAAAAAAATATATATATAAAAAAGAAGGGGGGGAGGGTAGAAAAAAAATGCTCACGGTCGCATTTATTCTTTATTTAAGTAAATATGAAATTAGAAAAAATATATACATGTACACAAAGTAGCTATAATTGAACTATTTGTATTCATAGTGTTCTGTAGTACGACCTAATTGCGAGAATGACCCCAATGTAGAAAGATCAAACTAGGCCGGAGATGAAGGAAAAAAAATAGTTCCTTGAAAAATCAAGTATTTGAAAAACGCGCCGCTAGGGGAATACGAAACGCTGTTTTTCTAAGTAAATCTTTAGTCGTAATTTATAATTTAAATTTCATGATTGTGCACTTTTTTAAGTACTATACTTTTGTCATCATTTCTTATTTTGAAGTTAGAGACACCACGCTAATTTGTCCCAACTTATTCATATCCTCTCCGTGTAGGATCAAAACTGTGATGGCATGTCTCTGGACTACCTCTAAGGTTGAGTTCCGGACCATCGCCTATCGTCCATTGCTTAACACTAGTGTGACGTAAAAAAAAAAAAAAAAAAAAAATCAATCAATCAAACCCAACTTATTCATATATTAAAAATGTGTTTTCTACTACACAATGCCCTATATTCCCTTAGGAATAACTTTTTTAAAATATTCATTTATTTATTTATTTTTCAGAAATCCTTCATTCATTCTCCTTTTGTTTAACCTTTCTACAAAATTTGTCACGATTCTCGCAAGTAGGTCTCATTACAGAGCACTGCGAGCACTGTCAGTATAATTACGACTTTCTTGTACAATTCATAACTAGAAATAGTTAAAAAAAATATTTTCCTTGTTTTCTTCTTTCTTTCATGAGCACAGGGATTTTTGTTTTATATACAAATTGATAACGACAAACACTGTCAAAATTGCCTCTCATTTTATTAAAATATTATCTGTTTATTCGTTTAAACTGTTTCAGTTTAGTTGTTTAATTTTTCATTTTGTATCTCTTTTCATAGGGAAATACAGTTTATAATCACTAGAAAAAAAAAAAAAAACACTTATTATCGTTTACTATTCATTTTAAACAAATCGAATCATAAAAAATTCCGATTTTATCCCCCCCCCCCCCCCCCAAAAAAAAAGAAAGAAAAGGAAAAGAAACACGTTCTTCGTCAGAAATTATTTAGTATTTTTTGATGTCAGATGAAAATAATGGCATTTTTTTCTTAAAGCGGTGACATTCTTTAAAATCTGTCTGTATGAAAACATATCCGAATGTCTATCATTACGCATGTTGTAAAAGTTGAAAATCAAAGTTGCTTAGAGAAAATGTTTCTTGTTTAAATTACTCTACATTTAAGATAGGTGTTCGCTCCTTAGAGACAGTCAGCATATTTGTTATTTCTTCAACTGCAAAGTTTTCAATATAAAACTTTATTTTTCCTTATCTAAATTATTTTATGCTTTAAAATATTTGTTTAAACATTGTTTTTTATCACTGTATCTTTAAAACACAATAAATGTTAGCTGAAAGGTGTTTAAAAACTATTAATTTTTAAAACTTAACTAAATAGTTAATTGTAATAAATAAAGTACAGCCATTAATTACATTTTATTAGAAGTAAAATCTGTAGAGTGTTGTGAAGATTCAGAAAGTTAACTGCAGAAAATTTTGGAGTTACAAAATTTTTCGACATTAGTGTTAGATTACATGGTTTATTTGCTTTTGTTAGAAATTTGAAAGGAGGGTATTATGAGGTAAGTTCAAAACCATTGAATAAAGAAATGGATTGTGAAATAAAGGAGCTTGGAAATTAGATTTTTATGAATTTTGAGTAAAGGTTTCAATGAAACTTTCCAGGATTCTTGAAATAGAGAAGATCGAAGGCTCAAGTTCAGTAGATTCTATATCGCGCTAGTATAGCGCAAAAGAAAATTTAATGTTTAAGGTTATGTGGATTTTACATCACAAATGTGCTACACTATGGACATTTGGGGGCTGTCAGAAGCTCACCCTTAAGGGCGGCCGAGAAGACAAAAAAAAGTGCGTCTCTTTACTGAGATTCTGTGGACCTCAGGGGGCTTGGTTCGATTCCAGCAATCGAGGCACTGTCAAACTGGGCGTGTTGTAATCCTATGCTGTGCTATCTTCAGTCATCTTGACAAAGACTTAGCCTACTTCCGCAATTCTGATATGTGTGCAAATAAATGAAGAATTATAAGGTACTACATATGTATTAAGCGTACTAAAAATATACATCCATCATATTTTTTTTCGTTTTAATGCTTTTGTGTTTCAATTTAAATCAAAGATAGCATTAACAGATTGCAGAATACAATTTGTAATTCTTGTTCTCTTTCTAATAATAACGCGCTTGATAAAATACTATTCTGCATCTCTTGAATAATATTTAATTAATATAAAAATATTAGAAAGTCTGGAAACAGAACAAATTTCACGAAGTCCCAATATACTGCTTCTACGCAAGAAATCTAAATACCAATTATAATCTACGATACCATTCTAGAAACTATACAAATACAACATAAAAAAGTTCTTAGTTTCTCTTTGTTGTCGCAACTGCTTTTTGTTGCTCCTGTTCGCTTTTTATCTTCACTAGTCTAATTATATGGCACACTGCGCCTTTCATGATATCTTCTCAAGGCTTTTGAGACTTGAAACAAGTGACTTTTTACGATGATTTATTTAAAAAAATTAGTGAAATGTCAACATTGTAACACAACACAGATGAGAAGGGCCGAGCTTTCGAAACAGGGATGCCAGAAAGTAAAATCCCCTATTCCCTCAAAAGTAGCATACCTTAAATAATAGGTGAAAGGAATACAAATAAAAAGTCATTTTAAACTTTTCATAATTCTTTTAATACTAAGTGAAATTTCAATCCAATGAACATTAATATCCTCACCAATAATATCTAAAACAATTTTAAATTTTTTCTTGTGTCGCAAAAAAGCCGTAAAAATAACAGTTTCGAAGCATCAGAAATCAGTGTTAAAATACAAAATATTTTGAGCTCTAATGGCTTCTGATCTTTTACATAGAAGCCATTATAACTGAAAATATTTCGTTTCGTTTAAAGAATTTTCGTTTCAGTTCGGTGAATCTCCCAAAATGACCCTTATTTTGAATGCTGTAATAGTATCGTCGTTTTATGATATACAAAGAAGAGTCGTTCTTTTTCATCCTTTTAGATAAACCGCATTTTTTTTTTTTTTTTTTTTCATTTAAACAGTTAGAAATTACTAACATACTTGTTAGTAAAATTCAAAGATGAAAATGATAAAAAAAAAAAAAAAAAGGATTATATTTAATGTAAAAATACGGTAAGTTGTTATTTTAGCCTGCGTCTCTACCTCTCCCCCCTTTATTTTTTGACTGCATATATTGTTAGAAACACGCAATAACGTGGATTTAATCTTTACCTAAAAGTCATTAATTTTTTAGAAAAACAATTTAGAGTCAAATTCAAAAGAGCCAGCTGCACTTCATGAAAATTCATTGGACAGCGAGCGCACTTACTGAAAACCAAAAGAGGGATATATAACTACTTCAACTTCTCTTCAATAACTTTAATTATCCTTATATAGAACTCATACCTAAATTTCACAAATTTCCAATTAAATTTCGCACTGTGACTATTGGTTGTAACACTTATAACAACAATGCTAATAAAATTCTACTGGATATTCTAAAACAAATTTACAATTGTACTTGCAACGTTGATAATTTACACTGTCTTAAAAATAGCTTTCAATTAATTTAATACATTAAATCGCTCGATTCAGTAGACAATATTATGACTTTTGACTTTCAAGACCTTTTCAATACTATTGAGTTATCAGATCTTAGTATTATCATTTGCAGTTTTTTTCACGAATGTAAAACTCAAATTAATCTTCCTCGCAATTTTAAAGCAGAAAAATTCAAAACACTTCTTAACTTTGTTATCCATAATAATTATATATTCCACAACAACATCTATTTGCAACAGCTAGGAATCCCACAAGGGGGTAATAGCTCCAGTATTTTGGCAGATCTCTATCTTTATTATTATGAAAAGCGATTTTGTTATGATGATGTCCGGCTTTATCGTTACATAGATGATATTGTATTTTATCTTAACAAGAAATCACAAAATGCGTTTTTCCTTAAATTATCCATCTAACTTAAAGCTAACTCAAAATACTCTAACTGATCAATTTATTACCTTTTTGGATCTAAAAATAATCATTAATGGTAATAAAATTTACACAGATATCTATGACAAACGGCAAGTTTTTAGTTTTAAAGTGAACCTATTTACACATTTTAATTCCTGTCTGCATCTTTCGGTATTTAGAAACATCATCATTAACCATTTATTTCGAATTAATAATTTATGCTCTCCGAAGTATAAAAACAAGAATATTAATAAACTGATCACAGCCACTGCTAAAATGGGTTTTCCTAAAAACTTTGTATTTTCTATTTTATATCCTTAACCTGTCAGTACATAAAAGTAAATAAATAAATAAATAAATAAATGTGTACACTTTAGTGTATCTCAAAAAAGTTATAAAATAATAAACGACAATAAAAAGGTGGCGGTTGGGTTGGCAGATGTTTGATTACGGATGATGGGTGGTGTTGTTTGGCTGGATGTTTGGGTAGGAATGTGAAATTAAATTTAAAAAAAGCAGACGGCTTCTTGCATTTACTTTGTATTAAAATGCAATCTTTCTTTTTCCATTAAGTTTTCAGTTTCTTCATTGTTGAGTTGTCAACTATTTTTAAAGTTCTAATTAGGCTGTAGAACAAAGTAATCAATGAATTTCATTGTTGCTTCGTGGTTTCATTGTTCTGTATCTGCTATAGGGTTTTGCCTTTTTTTTAGTCCATATGACTCTTGTTCTGGTCTTGGAAGGCAGGGGGAGTGTTGCCGGTGGGACACTAGTTTAACCCCACAGGCGGGTTACGGGTCATGCCGCCTGCCTCCTTCCTTCCTTTCTTGGGTTTCTTGAATTGTTTTTGGGTTTTTGTTGAGTTGGTTTATTGTTTCGTTTGTTTTGCTGGTTATTGATTGGTGGATTTAGTTTCCTTTGATGTGTGTGTTTCATGCCCTGATGGGTTTTTTCGCCTTTCTGGGCTTCTCCTGCATGGAGGGATTTTTTTCATTCTTGTTGGTCTTTGTGGTTTCAGTGAACTTGTATCTGTTGCTTGGCTTTTCTATGCTTGGTGAATTGTTATTATATATATATATATATATATATCTTTATATCTATATTTCTTTTGTGCGTGTGTATGTCACTGAACTCCTCCTAAACGGCTGAACCGAGTTTAATGAAATTTTTTGTGTGTCTTCAGGTGGATTCGAGAATGGTTTAGATTTACAATTCAGTCCAATTTAAATTGTTTATTTAATTAATTTATCACTTATAAATTGTTGTTGATTTTGGAATGTTTCACATTGGATCCGGCTGACTGCGCTACGATCGTAGTATCGAATATTCAATAATACGCAAGCGAAGTGATGACGTCACTGGCCGTCCGTCGATGCAAGAAAAATATTTCCTATGTTTATCGCCCATTGGATTTTTTGTAAAAAATTACTAAATATCGAGGAAAATTATTTCCCGATTTTAATCCCCATATTTGGATATAGATATGTATTAGTTATCATGTGCATGCGTTAGATTGAGTTGTTTTTGCTGCAAAATTGATAAAATTTGAATTTTTAATCTCAAAACTCTGTCATCCTTGGCGGAAAAAAAAATATCGCCATATCATCTGGCGAACATATTTAATTTCTTTCAAAAATAATGGTTATTTCAACAACTTACATTAAGAGAGTAATGAATAATATGAAACAATTTCGTACAATACATATTACGAAAATATACATCTGGCATGTATATTTTCGTATTACGTTTTTGATTGCCAAATACAAAAAACGCCAAGGAAGACAGAGTTTTGAAATTTAAAATTAAAATTTTGTCAATTTGAGAGCAAAATAACTCAATCTAACACATGCATACGATAACTAATACATATCTATACCCAAATACGGGGATTAAAATCGAGAAATAATTTTCCTCGATTTTTAATAATTTTTTATAAAAAATCCAATGGGAGATTAACATAGGAAATATTTTTCTTGCATCCACTGTCGGTCAGTGATGTCACACTTCGCTTGCGTATATTCTGTTGTAATTCCAGTTTGTCCCGACAGTTGGTGCTGCGATCAAATTCAGGAAAATATTTTGTAACTTCGTGTTATTATTGTTATACAAAAAATTGTGTCCTAATTGAAATATTACAACAAGATGTAATTAGTGTTTGAAGAGTTTTGAAGTGTTCATAAAAAACTATACATTTTGGAAATTTAGTGCGGAATTGGAGTGAGTATTTTATATAATTTTCAATCAAATTTACACGCGCGTTGATTAACAACCACCCTAACCTACAAATTTATTTGTGTAGCTAATTTATTATATTTTATTTATTTATTTTTTGTATGGAACACTTTTAGTATCGGATCCCTTTGGCAAAATTTGAAATTTGGCACCGAAGTAGCTCGGACGCTTCTCGCCAAGATCTTTAGTTCCACAATTGAGATAGCCATTTCAATTCATCGCAAAAATGGCTTAAAATATTTGAAGTCACCAAAGGGGTCCCAATTTGTGGCTTAGATATAGAAAATCCGTGCTTTTCTCACGGCCAATTATATGTTGCGAGTTCCAGGGTTGGAAAACCTTCGAATTTGTTTGTGTATACTCGTCAAGGATTAACCAAAAATATTGTACATCCAATGGCATTACGATAAATTAAGTTTTTGTAGATTAAAAAAATATACCTGTTATAAAATAAATTGAGTTTCAACTTTTTCACCTTTAATTAAAACGAGTTTAAGTTTTTATTTAATACGAACTCTACATTTCACTTCGCTCATACTATACACATACTCACATGCATCGATTGATTGAATTGTGATAAATGTACATGTAATGATGTTAGATATTGTAATAACTTTTTGATAAAAATTTTCATCAAATCGGTCCAGATTGTTACAGCTTATTCAAAAAAGACGGAATTTTCATGTGAAATTCGTTGCTATCAGAGATTCTCTCATAAATTGAAATATTTGCCGTATGACATAAAATTTTGTGCTGTTCGACATTCAGCGGAGGTTTTAAATAACAAGTAGCATGTAGAAAGTACCAAGTAGCAAGTAGCAAGAAGCAAGTAGCGAAAATTTCGGTAATTATGTCTTTTACGTTATAATCGGAATTCACAATCACCGTTCACAGCGCTCCATACCTGTTTCACTTATATACCACATCCTTACACACTTACAATAAGTTAGTTATTTTTTTCTAACAAAATATTCTCTAGAAATAATTTATATGACAAAACAACGCTTGTCGGGTCAGCTAGTATATATATATATATATATATATATATATATATATATATATATATATATAATAGATAACGTAATAAAATTTAATCTTAAAATTTAGCAATTAATAGAACTAAAACAATAACAGCACACTAAAATATAGAACTGAATTTAACATAAAGGAAAGAATGACACAAAAAGTTGCGATATAGATAAGGAACCAATGAGTTACCATAGTAACTTAAAATACTTACGCCGACCTGAAGGATAATAAAAAAGGACCATTAAACTTGTGAAAGAGAAAAAAGATAATAAACCTCATAATCAATTGGATATAAATGCTTAAAATTAGAAGCATACATTTCAAGGGGCGCATACTTCATAAAGCAGAGAAAGCTGCAACGATTTCGTAAAACGATATTGCTAATCATAGCAATTTATATCATCTCACGCCCCGATCAATGCATATATATATATATATATATATATATATATATATATATATTATATAATTTCGTTTGCAGTTACATTTTTTTCAGGTACCTGCTCGAATTACGAACGTAACGTGTCATGTTATCAACACTAAAGTTAACGGACCGTTTTTCGGAAAACTACACCGATATGATCAAATTAGGCAATTATTGATAGACTGACATGTAGCTAGAGTTTTAAAATTGAAGATAATTGTTAAGTTACTTCACCATATGATTATTTCATAAATTTGTATCGTAAAAAGTGTGGGTAAGACCTAGAAACATGGTGTCTCACTATTGTTTACCGTAAGCTTAGTGTAATAAAGATTCACTCTGATCACCCAATCTCAAGAAAGTGTGACTTTTGGCCTATATGAAATCTACTTTTTAAGTTTACATTAGGTATTATTCTATGCAAAACATGGGCACGTGGGATGACCATCGCCTTCTTCAAAAAATATATCGCAAAATACGGCTCTTTACAAATTGTTACTGACCATGGTTTTCAATTTATAAGTCAAGTTATTAAAACACTCTTCGACAAGTTCGAAATAAACCATGTCTTTAAACTTCTTTAGGGCCATAACTTAACCAGAGCAAAGTAAGAAATCGAAAATAATTTAAATGATTATAATTTTTAATTGCAATTTTTATTAAGATTAATAAAAATTAGTGGCACTAATTAATAACAATATGCAAATATATAAAAGTTATATGTATTTTAATATGAGATTTATAACTCATAGAAACTGTCATAATGAATTGCATCACTAAAGATTTCAGTAATGAGATGCATTTATGAAATTGTTTGCAAAAATAAGTAGATTAAAGGCTCGGATATAATTTTATGGGTGTTAATTGATGAAAATTAAATTGCACACACACACACAAATCTATATTTATATGCATATATACATATCATATTTTATTTAGAGAATGTTTCAACCGAATCTTATTTAAAGACATCTTTCGCAAAGATTGATGTAATTGATAGTGTTCACTATGATTCACTATGATTGATTTAATCACTATAGTTTATTAATTCTTCTCATAAATAAAAGATCAGCATTTATTACCAGATTCTTATTTTTGAAGAAAATAAGAACAGACGTAGATTTATAAAAATATCTCCTTTACAATGTGGTACATCTAACATTTTATAAAACCAATTTAAGAACTAAATTATATCCAATCTATTAAATTTTTATAACTATACCTGTAAATTACCACAAATCTTAAGGTAATAATTTAGTGTTGGGACAAAATATTAAGTAATATTCAGCTATGGTTCCTGATACATTTAACTTTATAATTGCTTTCTTCTGTGTTTAGCTTCAGAGTTAAATCATGACATCAAAGACTTTAAAGAATGATTTTAACTTTCTAGAAGAATTGAAATTAAGCTTTAAAATGAAATGTGATACGAAAACCCATTACAATTTGTCGCTTTGAACATTGGACCGCAAATTCTCCTTCAACAATTATGCTGTCAGTAATTTTCTTTCATGATCAAATGCAACAAAATAGCATTTAGATGATAATTAAATCAACTCAAAATAAACTAAATCATTGAAATTGATAAAATCACAACATAAAGAAAGTCTTACATTTTTCATAATCAGATCATTCAATTAATTTAAAAAGCATCGCATAAAATTTTAATAGAAGCCTATGAATATTATTCTTTCAAAATAATAACATATTACTTATGTTTACAAAGTTTTTAAATCAGAATATACAAAGTGTCCCAAAAATATTGAAACGGTAATTAATTATTTTACATATTGGAGATAATGGCTACCATATAGACCGTTCTCATTAAGCTTTATTAAAGTGCATGTGAGATTCTTTTGATGCAAGTCATATTTTTGATTTAAAAATTTCCATTATGAATTTGCATATGATTATTATTTTCACCTGAGAAACAGCCTTGTAACTGATAAGGAATGGTACAAGTGAACTTTTTCTCTGTATCATAATTCAGGTTAATTTTAAGATAAAGTAATGCAGTTTTTTCTAATGATACTTTTAGATAAAAAATGATATTTGCTACTTATTAATTTTTCTAGAGGGGCCATATAAAAATTTAAAAAGTGTAGATTTTGAAAATTACAAGTGGATTTTTTTTCCATCTTTTTTTTGAACAGTTTTCTTTATTTCCAATTTTCATTACACATTTGAAGAATTAAAGCACATTTCAGTCTTTTTGGGCCGCTTGTATATATATATAAACATACAAACATGTATATACATTTCATTATATTTGTAATATATATATACGTTTATATATATATATTGCAGTGATAATGAAATGAATCCTTAAACTGAAGTTTTTGTGAAAATATTTATTATGATGAGGTTTTCCGGGTAATAAGAGACCACATACCAGAGGTGCCAGTTTCGGGTCCAAAGCATGAATATTTGTAGTGGTTCATAATCTAATCTAAGCAGTAGTTCACGGTCTAATTATAATAAATGGAGAAAGAAAGAAAAATTGTCCATAGAGCGACAGTACAAAGCAAATAATTTTTTTACATGAAGTACCTAAATTAAAGATGCTTGAGTACACATAATACATATGTAATAAACAAAACAAAAATACAACGATGTGGTAATTTTGTAGTTGACAAAAATTGGGGCGTTAACGTTTTATTAAACTACTAGCCTGGCTTCACCCGTCTAGTTGGGCTGTCGCATTGTAAACATAAAATATAAGAGTAGGCTTCATTGTTTTCGATAGAGGCTTTTGAAAACAACGGTTGCGAAGTTTCTAACGTAAACACAAGAAATTTTCTAAGACTTAGACTGACCTTTGTGTAAGTCTCTAATTCTTTTTTCAAAGAAAAAAAAGATAAACTAATGTATTTAATTCATAATTCGTACAAAAAATATTTCTTATTAGGTACATCTATCTGACATTTAAATCGCGGTTACTTGGCTTAGGTAATTTCTTTACTTACTACACCATTTCTGAGTAGAGCTTGGTTGCTTAGTTGGCAGAGCGTCGAGCGCGTAATCATAGTATTGCTGGTTCAATACTTGAAATAGCAAGACACCGTCTTATACATATGTAATAAACAAAACAAAAATACAACGATGTGGTAATTTTGTAGTTGGCAAAAATTGGGGCATTAACGTTTTATTAAACTACTAGCTTGGCTTCACCCGTCTAGTTGAGCTGTCACATTTTAAACATCAAATGTAAGAGTAGGCTTCATTGCTTTCGATAGAAGCTTTTTAAAACGACGATTGCGAAGTTTCTAAAGTAAACACAAGATATTTTGTAAGACTTAGACAGACCTTTGTGTAAGTCTCTAATTCTTTTTTCAAAGAAAAAAAAAAGATAAACTAATGTATTTAATTCACAATTCGTACAAAAAAAATTTCTTATTAGGTACATCTATCTGAAATTTAAATCGCGGTTACTTGGCTTATGTCATTGCTTTACTTACTACACCATTTCTGAGTAGAGCTTGGTTGCTTAGTTGGCAGAACGTCGAGCGCGTAATCATACTATTGCTGGTTCAATACATGAACTAGCAAGATACCGTCTTATAAATATGTAATAAACAAAACAAAAATACAACGATGTGGTAATTTTGTAGTTAGCAAAAATTGGTGCATTAACGTTTTATTAAACTACTAGCCTGGCTTCACCGGTCTAGTTGGGCTGTCACATTTTAAACGTCAAATATAAGAGTAGGCTTCATTGCTTTCGATAGAAGTTTCTTAAAATGACGATTGCGAAGTTTCTAAAGTAAACACATGAAATTTTGTAAGACTTAGACAGACCTTTGTGTAAGTCTCTAATTCTTTTTTCAAAGAAAAAAAAAGATAAACTAATGTATTTAATTCCTAATTCGTACAAAAAATATTTCTTATTAGATACATCTATCTGGAATTTAAATCGCGGTTACTTGGCTTAGGTCATTGCTTTACTTACTACACCATTTCTGAGTAGAGCTTGGTTGCTTAGTTGGCAGAGCGTCGAGCGCGTAATCATAGTAGTGCGGGTTCAATACTTGAACTAGTAAGATACCGTCTTATACATTAAAGGTGGCAGAAGCCAGTAAAATTTGTCTTTGTTGCGTCTTCCACCATGCTCCGTAAATTCGCATTAATGCTTCTGGAGGTTATCGAAGCGGAGGAGTCTTCGTCATTCGCGAAGAATGAAAGGTATGATGGTGTATCTCCGGACCATCTTTAGATGTGAATTCATATGTGACACCAATTGACCAATGTGTAGTTCCCAATGCTACATTATAACCACTCAATTACAACCTCAACTTTTTCTGAATTCTAAGAAGACATTTTTTGTCCACACTTTACCAATTTTTTAGATTTTGTTCCCACGAAAATTCACTGGATTTAAAATTTGAAGTGTCACATCGCACGCCATACCGCCTTTTGAAGAAAATGATGCGGAAAACGAAAAGGATATTTTCGATTTTCAAGACCTTCAAGAATTTTAATTTTTTGCAAATAAGAAGAGAAATTGGATCTTTTTATTTATTTATTTATTTTTTTTAGATACTTAAAAATGACGTGCTGCCAAAAGCATGAGATCAATAATTGTATGTACAAAAGACAATTTATCTAATTCATGACGTAATTATGAAAAACGTCCACGATGCAATGCATTGTAAAACGAATAAAAATAATAACAATGAAAACAATAATAATCTTAAACATTTATTTTTATTGATCTCTTCTGCGGAGGTTAAAAATTGTGATAGTATGTCTCTGGACCAGTCAGAGTAATGATTCGAAACCCGTTGCCACTTGCCCTCCACGTAGCTCTAGTCGGAAGTCAAACCCATTTAACCTCAACCTCAACTTTATTTTCTCAATTCCATCAGCGAAGGAGAAGGATTTACTATAGGGTTGTTGTTTTGTCGATGGCTCGTATAGCCCATAGAAGAATGGGGTTGTTTCCGATTGTGTCAAACATTTTTGCGCATGCTCAAATGCTCTCAAATTGGTGTTAAAGAAAAAGCTTTATGTTTTAATATATAATATTAATAAGTTTATTTAAGGAATTCTGAAAGTTATATCATGTTGCCATCCATATTACACATCCAATAGGTTTTTCTTTTTAATTATAGAATTAGATTTCACTTACTCACAATCCGTATGACGCATATTAATTCGACTGTGACTTTTAATAGTTAGCAAATATGATTGTATGTGCAAGCATTCTAAATAATTCAGACATTGCTTCAATGGTCTTAAAAATAATATACATTAATTTTAGAAAAATTATTTCTATAGAATTTTAAAATCTTAAAGTCAGCATAAGAAAATCTCCTAATCATTTATTGCATGGCCGAAACAGTGTGTCTTTCTCTTTTAAATAAATTAAAATCAAAAGGCATTTTATTGCAGTTTAGGATGGTTCTAAAATCAAGATGCAAAAATATTCGAATTTTTTATGTAGTTATTTTCCATCGCTATTTTATTCAGTTACATTTTGTTCATTTATTTCTTTGCCTATTTCAAAGACTTTATTAAATTTCAAATATGACTAAATTTGCAAGAAATTTTACCATATGTATATACAGTGAACTCTCTTTAAGACAGCCACGTTTAAGATGGATTTCTCGTTATTACGTACAAAACCAGAATCCCCGGCTAAGGCCTATAAGAATTGCATGTAACATACATCGCTTTATACGTACAATTTATTCGTTAAGATGGACATTTTTACCCCCTAAAAGCTTACTTTCTTCGAAAAAGAATCAGTTCCCAAAATTTTTTTCAAAGTTTTTTTTTTTTTTTTTTTTTTTTTTTAACATGAAAAGTTGACTAGGAAATCTCTCCACCAAATATACTATAGATTTCCGTCATATGCTGGTGGAAATTAGGACATTTTATCAATAGACCGAAAATGTTCCGGGTAATATTTTTGAACAATTGGCTAAAATTGAAAATTACATAGAAAGAAAATCGTTTTCCCTAAAAAAACACACCAAGATAACTTCTTTTTTTAAGAAACACTAACTAACCATTATGTACTACATCAAGTTGTACTATATGAAGAAAAGAAGTTTTGTAAGTAAGTATCGTTTTTCCTGCGCGTGTGTATTCTTAGTGAATAAAAAGGTTTGAGGGAAAAAAATTTTATTCGTATTATACTGTGTATGTGTACATAATAGTAATTTTAGAGTTCATATAGAACTTCAGTTAATGAACTCCTGTTATAATGGACACTCACTAATATGGAAAAAACTGCCGGCCCTTGATTGTCCGTTTTAACGAGAGTTCACTGTAAATGAAACCCAAATAAATACACGAGGGTTCGAGACTGAATGTTCTACTTTCAGTGGAGGGATTTCTAAAAGAAGTTGTGATGTTACCAGGACTTTTTTAAATATTCTTATAGAATATTTATAAATTTAAAAACAATGTTCGTAAGTTTGTTCGTTATAAACTAGGGAACTGTTGTTGTTGTTGTTGTAGGGTGTAAGGCCGGTTAACTATGCTAGGGTCCTAGGCTTATAGGTGGAATGCCTCGATGGGGGTCTTTATAAGGGGTCCTATCCCATATTTGCGCAAGTTTCAAAGAAAACCATGGAAATCCCCGAACAGCAAAGTCGACGAGCGTGACCTGGGATCGAACCCGGTAACTCGCATCTACCAACTTTGAGCGCAGAACCACTCGGCCGCTAGTGGGCCAAACTAAGGAACTACTGAAATGATTTATGGGGGTAGATTTTCGCAAAATGACCTTCGTTATCTGAAAAATATTTAATGTTACTGAAATTCTCGATATAACTGGTAGTAAAACAGTTAATAGCCTAAATGTTCTTGCCAAAACAATCTGCGTTGTTTGAAGAATAATCCGCGTTCTCCGAAGTATATTTAATGGTATGAAAATCCTTGATCGTACTAATAGAAATAAAGTCAGAAGGACGAAATGCCATTTTTATTTATTACTTTATTTATTTGTTTATATTTTATAGTATTTTTTTCTCTTTGTCAAAACTATGTTTTCAGATTTTTGGTGGAAATGAATTACGTGTGCTTGCTTTCGAAGCTGTAAAATAATTAGGCATAGATATGCAGGAAAAGAACATATATTTAAAAAAATAATAATTGTAATTAGAGCCTTAAAAAACGTGTTACTTGTTTTTCGGATTACAGAATCATTTGCTTATACTTTCGAAGTTGTAAAACTATTAGCAAGGGTTAATCGGTTGGTTGGTTGAGTTTTTACGTAGCACTATTGCTGCGCAATGGACAGTTGGCGGTCTGGGACTCACTCCTAGAGGTGGTCCGGAGACATGCCATCGCAATTTTGACCCTTCACGGAAGGGATAACTCTCCCACTTCGGTGACCTCCAAATGTATAATTTTGATAAGAACATGGAAGACATTGCGGCCACGGTAGATTTTACGTGCACCAGCCACCATCCGATTAGGCTACCGCGGCCCGTATAAGCAAGGGAAGATGGAGGATAGAAAAAAAAAAAATCAAAACAGGGCTAGAAGGCAAAAAAACTATGTTACTAGGTTTTGGTGGTAAAGTATCAAATGCACATATTTTTGAAGTTGTAAATTTAAAAGGGATGAGATATAGGCGGACGCACTGAGCGTGCACGGGTAACACGCTGCTGGAGGCAGTGGGGAAACAAAATGACATTCGTACGAAAATTCGTTTCTTTACTTGCGCACCGCGCAGACATAACACTATGCCACAGGCTCGAACCCAGACTTGTCATATTCAGGCGGGAAAGTCATTGTTGGAGGTAGTGAGAAGTGAGAACCCCAAAGTGGATTTGACTAAAACGAGATTCGTTTGCAGATTTGTTTGCTGTTTGAGAACTGATTGACCGATTTTAACGGAAATAAATAAGCGTTCCATTTAAATACAACAATCAACGTAGCTAGCGAATCCCACTAGCTATCAGCGAAATATTTGAACAAAATATTATATATGCTTACATATTATTTGAAATTTTTTATTTTAATGAAAAGATAGCATTATGTCGTAGCTTTGACACCACTGTTTTTATAATTTTTTATAATAAATTTCTGAAATAATATAAAGTCAAAAATATTGTTCGGGAACAATGGTGTTGAATTTATGCCTAAAAGAAACATTTGAACTATGCCATTGAAAAAAAAAAAAAAAAATCTTATTCAGAATAAATTTACAATTTGAATATTTATTCTGAAAATTAAAGAGAATTTTTGGAGTAATTTTCAATTATTTAGCACCAAAGAACATTATTACTTATCCACATATTTGCACGACTTGGTTACAATACTAGAGTTTATAAGAACTCTTACTATACAATACTTCTGATTATATAATAATGCAGTACGTTACGTATCTAAAATTCATTGTCTAAATTAATCATTTATTAGTATCCGAATGTCAAATGTAAAAATGCAATACAGTTTGCTGAAATAATCTTTCAGTGTATTTAACAATTCCTATCGTGATTTATAGATTCAAATCCCAGAATAAAGTTACCTTTTAATTGAAATTCACCAATCAAATTTCAAACATTATGTTTTGAAACTTAATATTTGTGATTATTTTAAATGAAATGCCCATCTTATTACATTTTAATAATATAATTTCGTGCAATATTTAAGGGAAGACTTTTTTTTTTTCGTTCATACTCACTTGTACAATATTTTAGGAGAAATCAATGAATAATTTTCTTTTTTAAGCCTATAATTTTCAGTTTAAAATTAACATTTGACTTTATGTTTAACTACCCTGGCTTTGCTGGTCTAGCCAGACATTCTTTTTAGTAAAGTCAAATAAAGGCGTAGGCACCGTTACGATCGGTAACGGTTTTTTAACTGATAACAGCAACATTTCTGAAGTATATACACTAAGTTTTAGAAAACGTTTGTGTAGGTCTGTAATTCTCTTTTCAAGAGAAAATAATCTGAAATATTTGATGCATAAGTCATCGAAAAAAAAAATCCTGTTAAGCAAGTCTATCTTAAATTCAAAACACGGTAACTTGGCTTAAATCTTTACTTTACTGACAGCACTTTTCATGCAGCTGCATGCGCGAACCTTCTCCAGGGGTGAATCCGAGACCATCACCAATCAGAAAACGGTAGTTCTAGTGCGACATATACTCGCTCAACCTCAATATTAATCCGAGTTATATGCAAGAAATTTTATGTCGAC
Source organism: Salticus scenicus (assembly GCA_963930645.1). Classification (NCBI taxonomy): domain Eukaryota; kingdom Metazoa; phylum Arthropoda; class Arachnida; order Araneae; family Salticidae; genus Salticus; species Salticus scenicus. The sequence continues at coordinate 263,650,345 of OZ005650.1, forward strand.
ACTTTTCGAGTCCTTTTATTTGCATACGCAAAAACATTCGCAGACTTACAGACTTCAAAATGTGAAACATTTCTTCGCACAATGAACAACTTTTTGAGGAAAATTTCGTATTATTTAAAAAGTAATATATATATATATATATATATATATATATATATATTATCATGAATATAAATTAGAAAATCAAATGTTGAGTTTTTTTTTTTTTTCCTTCAACCGCGTGTCGGAAGGATAAGAGGACAATTAGAATATACGAAAGACTATCTAATTGATGATGTAACTATCAAAATCACCTTAGATGCAACAATTCGTAAAATAATAATTTAAAATAAACCTATATACTTCTCGTTTATTATTATTTTTTTTTCGACCCTTAGGGGTGAATCCCAGACCATCACCGATTGACTGCTGCTTAGCTTTAGTCAAAACTTAAACTAATTCAACGTCAACCTCTTGCATTTTTTTTCATTTCATAAGGTTCAGTCTGTGCTTCGTATTGACCAACTCTTACTTGAAGGAATGTGATTGTTTCAGATTGACTCAAAGATTTTTGCTCATGCTTAAATGCTTCCATTTTGCTTTTAATAAACAGCTTTGTATTTTAATGTATAAGACAGTACTATATTCTTTTAAGGCAAACATTAATGTATAAACAGTATTTTTCAACTAATTAGCAAGCAAGCAATAATGTGGAAAGGATTTTGGGTATTAGTTATCACGTTTTAATTAAAATTTGCGTAATTTCAAGATCAAGCATGCAAAAAGAATTATTATTATTAATATTTTTATTACAAATGTCCATTTGTTGAAATAAATCATAATTGTAGCATATAAAAAAAAAAGGAAAAAGCCGAAAAATTGGTTTTAATGAGGAAAATGGCCTTAAAAATTTTAAATTATTACTGGCATTGATTTTTCATAGTATATAAAAAAGTGTCAGACGTCCATAGCGAAGCAAAAACCGTTCATGATATATTCTGTGATTCTATCTATTTAGAAACTCCAGAAAACCATATAGAGGCTGCCTACCATCTGCCTAGTTACTTTTAAAAATAGCTCTGGTATGATTATCCAAAAAAAAAAATAGTTGACATTCTATTACCTTTAAATTTTGATTCTCTAAACATTCATCAGAAAGATTTTTCAGCGAAGTGTGATTGTCCGTTACAATATAAGTAAAATCGATATCATTAAACATACATCCTGACACTTCGTTCTGGATTTCCAAGCAATCAGATACTCCCTAATCAGTGAATAATTGTTGCTTTGTTCTAACCATATCAATAAATATTTGAAACGCTAAAAAACTGGACTCTGTGTATCACATATACCCAGTATTGTCTGCTCCAAGTGCGTATTGCGTACAGGAGTCCTTAATAAAATGTTCGATTGCCGAAATGTCTACAAATTGCAGATAAATGAGATAATTTCGTCCCTCTGGTTGCAAAAGAATTTAAAATGAGCAGAGTTTCTGAAGTGCCCCCCTCCATCGAGCCTAAAGAGCAAGCAAGATATCGTCCAAAAGAACCTAAAAGTATTTGGCCTGCAACAAGGTTTATTTGCAATTTTTTTTTTTTTTTTGTACCAAAATTATTTGTACTTTATAAAAAATACACTTATGACGTCTTTCAGAATCATTTGTAATAATCTTATCAAATTTTTCCTCAGTATTAATGAATCCGATGGACAATTTTTTCCACATATTGATAACAATGTTTCGGAGCAACAATCGGCTTTCAACGAATAATAATTAAAAATAAAAATTCACTTAATTTTATATAAGTTAAGTTTTTGCAGTTTTTCTCGACCATTTATGTTATCAAATTTGTTACTAATAATGTATTTTAATTATTGATCATTTATATAGAGAATATATCATCCTCGTCATCATCAATTTCAAAACCTCTATCAATCCACTGGAGGATGAAGGTCTCTCCTTGGTGATTCCGATCTGTCCTGTTTTCAACAATTCTTCTCCATTCTGTTCTTCCAAACATTATCAGTAACAATTTCATATCTTCAACGACACAGGAGTCTCTTCCTCAGTCTTTTCTTATATCTCAGTGTTCAAAATAGGACTCTGTTGGACCATCTATCACCATTCCTTCTGGCAAAGTGCTCAGTATATATATATATATATATACAGTGTGTCCTAAAAGTCTCAGTACTCCAACTTTAAAACCTCATTATCCAAGATTTTTTTTTTTATATATATATATTAAAATTTATCGTCTGAATATCATTGCATAAATTCTTTAATTTTTATCGTTCGCTTCTTTTCTCGCTCAAGTTGTGTAATAATAAAGTTTTATGTTACTGTGTTCTTCAGAGTGAAATGAATTTATCACACATTCAGAGAATTGCGCTGCTTGAGGCTTAATCGTATGAAAGATGCAAAAATGTTTGGCGATATAAATATCCAGATGATGCATTACCGAGTAAAAATACGCTATATCAGCTCGTTCGACGACTTCGTAATACAGGTTCTGTGGAAGACAAGAACAGGAGTGAAGACATAAAGTTGTTACACCAGCTTTTCTACAAGACACTCAACGAAGAATATTTCAAACTCGTCGAAAATCCGTTAGGCGTTTGGCACAAGAAGTGGGCGCATCTCGTGGATCGACGAATTAAAGCTTTAACAGCTTTGATTTTCCGTGCTTTTCGTGTAAAAATGGTACTGGAGATAAAGCCGCCAGACATTCAGAAAGCGGTTTCGTTATTACCAGTGATTTCGTAGATTTATTAGCAAAAACATCAACATTTTATACAAAACCTTTTTCTCCGATGAGGCATGGTTTTATTTGAGCGGTTACCTGAACACACAAAACTCTCGCTTTTGGGCAACGACCAATCCTCATTCATTAATGCAAAAACCTTTACATTCTGAAAAAAATGGCGTATGGTGTGCGTATACGTAAACGGATTATTGAATCTCCGTCTTTCGAATCAACTATTGCTGGTTCTGTATACAGGGAACTTATCCAGCAATTTGTTGCATTGTTAGAAGTGAATGAATAATATTTTTGGTTGCAACAAGATGGTGCAACATGCCATACAAGTAATGAAACGATGGACATGCTTGAAAATTTTTTTGGCGATCGTCTCATCTCAAGAAATCTTTGGCCACCTCGATTCCCTGATCTGAGCTTTCTGGATTTTTTCTGTGAGTATATTTAAAGAACAAAGTTTATGCAGATAATCCTCAAACAATAAACTATTTAAAAATTTCCATTTTTCAAAGGATACAAGAAGTCACTCCCAGCATGTTAAAATGCGTTTCTAAAAACATGCCTCAAGTAAGTTCAGGTTTGCTTCCAAGAAAAGGGTGGACATTTTGAACATTTATTATAAATGTAAGTTCTGTATTTTTTCCTCCGTTACTTTAAATGTGTCTTTTATCATTAGCATAAAAATAATCGTTCTACGGTTTGTTGTTTTGTAAATAAAAAAGTACATCAGCGCCAGTACTGGAACTTTTAGGACACATTGTATATATTAGATTTATCCATTCATTTAGTGCTGAAAGTTCAAAAATATTTTGTGCGTTAAATAGTTGTTCATACATTTCTTAATATAAATGAATCTGATGAAAAAGTTTTTATTTTTGTAGCAGTAGTGGACATACAATGAGTAATTATATATAAAAAAAAAAAAAAAAAATACATGTAAATTACATAAGTGAAATTTTTGAAGTTTTTCTCGATAATATGCATTGTGAAATTCGTTTATGATAATTTATTTAATTATTGATGATCATCTATATAAGACAATATGTATACATATATATATATATATTGCATTTATCCATTCGTTTAATGCTCAAAGTCCCAAAACAGTATATTCCTTAATACTATATGAAAATGAGTTTGAAAGAAATCTCCTTTACCTATGTCTATGAATATTTTACGTGACATTCTCTTATTTAAGTAATATATCTTTCCTGAAATGTACAATTATGTTTAAATATAATAGTTTCTGAAATAAAAGAACATTCTTAACAGAATATTAAATTCTCTTAAAATAAGTATAGATCAAGTACAAACTGTCAACGTTGTATGATTGATTATGCATCTTGAAACCTAGCGATTAGAAGAATACTTAACTAAACACTCAATATTTCTACTCTTTCAGACAATAAAAACAGATAGAACTTGGTTGTAATAAATATTTTACGTTGAATTGTTCTATAATTTCTTTCTTCTTCGTGTTTTAAGATACAAGATGGAAATTGAGTATTAATAAATATTTATTTTCAGTGAACAAATAGAACTGCTTATAACCTTTGTATGTAAAAAAACCTTTGTAGTTATATTACTAAAATTTAATATTTATTTAATCGACATTGTTAAAAAATATCAGATGATAAAAATGTCATTTATTATCTTCTTTATGTTCTCAAGAGAATGGTTACAAAAAAAATTTAAAGAAAATTTTTAAAGATGAATCTATGACAAATTTTCTGTTTGAAAATTAGTTCTTTAAGGTTATTTTTTTTAATTGATATATTTACGCACAATGTAGGGGAGAGTGGGGATGAATGGGACATTTTTCATGTTTTTATTAATAACGTTCACCATATGTATTTCAGAATTTTGTAACATTGCTCTCCTAACAACACACATGTCCACAATACATCCTGAAGATGTTCGTAGGATGTCCATAAGTGTCCTGTTCATCTATACGACATCCTGCGGATGTCATTTGGAGAAGATGTGCTGTTAGGGTCATAAGTACACTTCAGTAATCAGTTACATATAAACGTACTAACTTAAACAAAAATTTATCATTTTTAATTAATAATATTTTTTTTTCACATGCATGTGCATTGTCCCATTCATCCCCACCTATGGGGATGAATGGGACAGGACTGGAGTTAAAAAAGAAAAGAAAACAAAATGGAAAGTAAATAATTTTTTTAAAGTTAAATTGGTTTATGTGATTTTATTACACACTACGAATTTACTGAAATTAACATAAACTGATGTATTCACTCAAATTAACCACAAAAAGCAAAATTCCTTTGGTTCGCACAGTTCCTAGTGCTCTAGGCTTTGGTAATTTAATCTAATAAGATCTAATCTAAAAATAAATAAATAAATAAGACACTAGAAAGATATAAATCATTATAATAGAGTACAAATTATCAAGATAAATTTTTGTTTCCGACTGATCAGCAAAAATCAGCATTCTGTTCTGTATTACATTAATAATAACCAGGATGTATTTAATTATCTTAACTAAAATTCTGATTTTAATCAAATTATTAATAGTTTATTTATTTATTTTATTTTTTAATTATTGATATTATTGATTTAAGTTGCACGGAATATTCTAACTTATAATTTTTTTTAGTCATAATTATTATAAACAAAAATCAGAACAATTAATTTCAATCTATTTTTCTCTAAATCCATGCTACTTTTATAATTCCATGTTATAACTACTGAACTACAGGTTATAAAAACATTGAAAATCTATTTACGATATGTTTTAATATAATTCTTGTGTACAATTTTAAATTTTCACATAATGGGGAATGCCCCATTCATCCCCATTCAAACTGTCCCATTCATCCCCACCACTACATAATCATATAAAACTGGAAATAGGCTTAAAGAACAACTGTTAATATTCTTCTTGAATACCATAAACATAATAAAAGATTATGTATTTTTACCATATAAGAGTTATATTAACTTAAGCAAATAGTTAATATCTTAACTACTCCCTAATTGAATCAGTAAAAACTTACTTTGGCAGCTGAAAAATACCCTTTAATTTTTTCTGCCCTTATATGGATAGCACAATTCTCAAACTACACTTTATGAATGACCTCAGTACTGCCATATATCAGAAAAATTGTCACGATTCTGGTGCTTGCAAAACATAAAAATTTTGCTACAGTCCCATTCTTCCTGCGTCCCATTCAACCCCACTCTCCCCTAATTTGAATTTGAATGCATATCCCGCCGCTAAACTCCATTTATAATCAGCTACAATAAAATAAATATCAAATAGAATGTACGAAAAGAATGTAAGGATAGAATATGAATGTAAGATATTTTAAGGTTGTTGGATTGGGTTGTGGGGATTAAGGCCAATTGACTGCACTAGGGTCCTATGCCTGAGGGGAGTGGGGGGGGGGTTCTTTCTAAGGGGTCCTAACCCGTATTTACGCAAGTTTCAAAAACAACCACGGAAAACTCCGAATGGCTAGGCCGATTAACGCGGTCTGGCATCGAACCCGGCACCTCAAGTCTAACAGCTTTGACCACAGAACTGTTCGTCTGCTGGTAGGCAGTAGATATTTTAAGAATTTCTAATTAAAGAAAAAACTTAGATATTTGAAGTAAAATAATTCCTTTATTTAACTTTTTATTACAAACTCTGAACTTTATTTCTCACGAATTCCTTTGTTTTGGAAAAATTTAATAATAACTACGCTAATAAATCACTGTTCAATATATGAGGTGAAATGTGGAAGCCCAAAATGTTTAAAAAATATGATAACAATAACTTAAAAGAATAAAAAAATCAGTGGGATCATTTGGAAATTGTGAATCATTATTTAATTGATGGTAGATATATAAAGAAATATTGAAATATATATTAATTTTATAAGCATTTTTCTTTTTTAATTTTTAAGATTTTAAAAAATATAACTTTGTGATACACTTTGTGGACATATAAATTATAAAATATATTATACTGATTTTATCTATACATATAAAAGAGTACTTCCACTCACTCACTGACTCATCAACGCACAGCAAAATCTACTGGAGCCATTGACTCGAAACTGGGTCAGATTATAGAACATATAGTGTAAGCACCCCTTAAGAAGCGATTTTGCGAAATTCGCCCCCCAAGGGGGAGTAGAGGGCAAAATGTGATTTCACAAAACCCTCCATATCTCAAAGAAAAAAAACAGATATCCGTAAAAATTTTGCTTTAAAATATAGCTAACAGAAATATCTAAAAACCAATTTCTGAAATTTTAGAAATTCGGTCCCCAAGGGGGGGAAGGGGGCAAAAGGTGATTTCACATGCATAAAACGTGGTTTCACTTACTGCTATATATCTCAAACAAAAAAACAGATATACGTGAAATTTTTTCTCTAATATATAGCTAATACAAATACCTAAAAACCGATTTCTGGAATTTTAGAATTTCAGCCCGCAAGAGGGGGAGAGAGGGAGCAAAACATGATTTTAAATAATCCTTTGTATCGCAAGCAGAAAAAACAAAGTTATATGTGAGATTTTTGCTCTAAAATATAGCTCTCACAAATACATAAAAACTAATTTCTTTAATTTTAGAAATTCGTCCTAGTTTGGGCTAGAAAGGGGGGCTATGGGGAAAAAAATAGAAATACAGTTAGATCGTTCAAAATGGGAACAGATAGGTTTTACAAGCCTGCAAGTCGAATGAGGATATTTTCGAAAGTGTAAAGTTATTAGGAGGGTCAGAAAGTGGGGGAAGCGGAGGGGCAAAGAAAAAAAAATAAAGTTAGACCATTTAAAATTTCATTTGTACATAGAGGTTTTTGATACTTACAAAGCGATTGCGGATATTTTCAAATTTGTAAAATTATTAGGAGAGCCGGGAAGGGGGGGGGGTTGGAGGGGCAAAAAATAAAAATAGAGTTAGTGTGCTCAAAATTGGTATATGGAGGTTTTTGATACCTATAAATCGATTGCGAATATTTTCGAATTTGTAAAATTATTTGGATAGAGGGGAAGGGGGTGTAAAGGGGCAAAAATATATAAATAAGAGTTAGAGCACTGAAAATTAGAGTTGTTAGGTTTTGAGGCCCGATAAATCGATTGCGGATATTTCGAAAGTACAGAATTATTATGAGGGGCAGGAAGGGGGACAGACGCAGGGGTAAAAAGAAATTAATTGAGATAGAATGTTAGAAATTAGTATTATTAGGTTTAAAAGACAGAGAGAACGATTGCGAGGATTTTTAAAGTCTAAAATAATTTGGAGAGGCGAGAACGGTAGGTGAAGGACTATGCACGCTGTGCGCGCCTGTATACGATGCCGCAGGAAGTGATGGCCCGGACCGATTATTCCACCGATGGGAGAAGTTTTTTTTTTTTTTTTTTTTTACGCACAGTGGCCTGTGCTGGACCATGTGCGACATTTCTTCCAATCAGAATTTTTTTTTCTCTCTTTTTTTTTTTTTCACATGATAAATATTAATGCAATTTTGAGAAATCATTAATTATAGTGGTTCATTTTAAAATAGTGACCAGCGAAGCGGGCGTAGCCTGCTAGTTAAAGACAATAATTGAGTAGATTATTGTTAAGATTTTTGCTGACTGTATGAATGTATTAACAATACGTCTGAATGTATGAACAATTTGCAAACATAATTAATCAGAGTAAATAAATCTATGCTGTTTCTTTTATACTTTAGCGTATTTGTACTTTCTTTCGTGAGACTTTACTGAGTGTGATTACTCTTTTATATATTGAAATATAGTCGAACCTCGTTAACGTGAATTTCAAGAGGGATAAAAATTTGTTCATGTTATCAGTAGTTCATGCTATCAGTAACTCAAAAAATAATCTTCATTAAAGACCTCAAAAGAAACAGAAAAATTGTTAACTTAAGTTTAAGATGAGCGATTCTGTTTAGTCTAGTTTATTCCACGGTAAGTTTGCTTGGCCAAAACACGAGTGTTATGGATTTACCGAGCTAGGAAGAATACTTGGATGAAATCAGAATGACACAATCTTCGTGTAACTGTAAAGTGTTTATTGAATTCCCCGTTACATTTTCAAAGGGATTTTTTTTTTTACTGTATTCCATATACGAATTGAAATCTTTACATATTGTAGATATTGACTAGATTGAATATGATTTTATTTATGCCTTTTTTTTTTTTTTTTTTTTTTTTTTTTATTTCATTTTACTTAAAAAAGTTAAATACATTTATTTTTTTAATAAACATATAGTTAAAAAAAAAAAGAAAAGAAAACTATTATTTAATCAAACCTTAGTAGGAAATAGAAAATACCACAATTCTCGTACACTGTTAAAAATTTCGACAGAAAATTCCGTGTAATCTATTATCTTAAGTCTTACGTAAAATTACACAGAAAAATAAACGGAGATGTTAAAAAACTTATTTTATACATTCATTTTAATAACTAATATTAATTTAATTAATTATTGGCGAGAATATATTCCGGACTTGGAATGATTTTTCTAAAGTAGAAACAATCATTTTTACTTTCTCTTACCCATAAGGTAGAGAAAGTATTGTTTTTGGCTCAAATTTTCGAACGCGAGATTTTGTCATATTTACACGTTTTGAGGTCCCCTGAATACGAAAATCATGTTTTTAGCAAATGGTCTGTGTGTGTGTGTGTGTGTGTGTGTGTGTCTGTGTGTGTGTCTGTGTGTGTGTCTGCCTGTTATCAGCATATCTCAAAAACAAATTATGGCAGAAAGTTCAAACTTGGTATTCTAAATGTGCATCATATAGGGATACTACAGTAAACTTTTCGTTAAGATTAAGCAAATGGTTCGTGTACAGGGACAATCAAGAGAATTCTAATACATTACGTCTATGGGGGAAATTGCAGGAAAATAGTGTTTAACGTCTATAGACTGCACTAAACCAAATGAAACAAATATATATTTTTTGTAATAGAGACAGTTAACTGGGAAAAAATTTTTGTGTATGTAGGAGCCTCGCCTCCCCCCTGGGGGGGGGGGGAAGTCCCCCCGCGAGGGGAGTAACTTTTCATGATGGGTATCTTTAAAAAGAGCACGAAAATACCTTTAAAAAGAATGGTTGAACCATCGATCTGCGATAATTTAAAACAAAGTTATCGATTTTTTTTTACTTTTAACGAAAAAAAAAACTTAGAAAAAAAATCGTACTTTTTTTTTTTATATATATATTGAGAAAAATGGACTTTTTTTTTTATATTTGGTGTTAAACTACTTCCCTAATATGGAAATCGTCTGCCTTATCATAAAAGATAATTTTTTTAAATAATAATTTTAATAAATTATTTTTAAAAAAGAGAAATATTTTTTAATAACCGAATTAAATTCTATATAAATTTAGGTGCATTAATGAAACGGGGGGTTAAGGGGGGCGGTACCCCCTCACACAGAACTAATTATCATATAAAACTCTTCAGAAGCCTAATATGAATTGTTTAACATAGGTTTACATAACAGTACTCATTATCTTACCTCTTAATCTCCAACCTGTATTTATAGTATTAAATTTCAGGGTAAGAGAAAGTCGTGTGAGTGACACACCAGATTATTAATTTTAGTTAAAAAATTAAATAATAAAATCAGGTAAAAACACAGAATACAGATTGAGAATCTCGATTATTCACTTTTAATTAAGCATTACTGTACAGAGAGTCTGGATAAATATTTACATTAAATTTACAGAAATTTTTAACAGTGTGTACTTCTTATGGATTTAATTTATAAGTTTTCAATATTTTTAAGTGGAAAAATGTAGAAATTTCTCTTTTTTTATTATTAATTCATTTCTTTTTATAACAAAACTCTAAATTTTAAGATATCCCTCCAGATAAACCCCATTTTGAATCAGCTATATTAAAACAAATATGTAATAATATGTTTAAAGATATTTGGATTGTATTTAAAGAAAGAAAATTTCTAATAATCGAATAAAAGAATTATTATTCTATTTCTATTTTATTAGTAACTCAGAACTTTTATTTATTTTGAATTCCTTCCTTTGAGAAAATGTTAAGTACTTTATATGCATGCTCTAAATCACCGAAAAATGTATGATGTGAAGAGTGAAGATTAAAATATTCAAAAATTATAACCCTGATAATTTAAAAGAATAAAGAAAACGGTGGGATCGTTTACAGATTTTGAATCTGTATTCTGATTCTAGAAGATATATATAAAGGATTTTTTTTTTTTTTATGAACATCTATATATATGTAAGTACACTTCATAGAAATATATTATAAATTATAAAATTATATTTTTAATATAGATGATGGCAGATTAATATAATAGAGCATTGCTGAGAATTTCTACTTGTGTAACTAAAAATATCAGCAATCTGAAAACGTAATTAATGTAATCAAATAATTCTATGTAGTCCCCTTTAAATTTTAGCTTAATTGTGCATAACTCCTTTCCTAAAATTTCATTAATTTTGACTATCCCTTATACGTTAGAAAAAATAAATATATATTTTTTTTTAATGATCTGTATTTCGAGATTTTAAAAACAAATCCCAGAAAACTATTCACTTTTAAGTTTAGGAAGAATAATTCTGTTTAGTCTACTTTATTTCAAGGTAGGTTTGCTTGGCAGATTGACAAGCGTTATCAAGTGTTTTAAAGATTTATCGAGCTGGGAAGAGCACATTAGAAAAAAACAATTCTCTTGCAACTTCAAACAGATTATTGAATTCTATGTGGAATTTTAAGAAAAATTAAAATTTGGATTAAAAGCTTTTAAATTCTAATCGATATGCGTATAAAAAATGTTACACATTAAGGATAATATAAGATTGCTTTTGAATAGCTTTATTTATGAAAAGAGTATACTCTTTTCATCTTTTTTTACTCAAAAAATTTACTTGTTTATTATACATTACTTCTCCACCGTTTTACTTATTTTAACCCCTTAACAATCTCGTAATAAAAATGTGTTTTTAAGATATGTGTTTTAAATATGTTTTTTTTTAACATTAAAACAGAATTTATAAAAAGAATTTTACGTACAATACAACGCTATACGTATAATACGCTGTTTTCATTAGGAACCGCTATCCGAACTTCGATTGATAAATATCTCTTATTTCCGAATCACTCTCAGACGCATCTATCCTAAAATTAGAATCCAAATCACTTTGTGATTCTTAATGTACATAATATTAAAAAATATATATTACCACAGAACATAAAACCACGTGCATTCAAAATCCTGACTGAGCTAAGATTACAAAATAAGTATTACAAATACTTAAAATTGGATAGTGCTAACAGTTAAAAAAAAAAAAAACTTCTATCTCCAATTGCATTTTAAATAGCCTGCTGCTTATACCAACACACAGAAAAATAAGTTGGTCACAGTGACCAGGCAAAGTGCTCAGTTGACAATACAGAATTGACTAACTCAAATAGCTGACTAGAAAAATTTAGTTAAAAGTTGTATTAGCTGAACTAGTCTCCAAAACAATACCCCAGACAAGCAAGGTTAATAATGTCAGACAAAGAAGGATAGTCGTCAATCGTAATTATATGACCAGGAAGGTTAGTCAACAAACAGACAATGCAAGTCAGTCAGAATCTTCACTTGAAAATACAAAACGTCCTTGTAGGGACTCGATCTCAGGACCTCCGTATCACAAGTCAAGCCCGCTACCACTGCAACACCCGTTCTTACTATGACGCGTGTTTAGTTGGCTTTTATAGGAATAACTAAAACTATTACAGGTTATATCTTGCCCCCATGTTTTTTTTTTTTTTTTGCAGCACATTTGTTCTCTACCCTATATTTTTGACCATGCTCTTAATTTAAGTCTGGTTTGGCTCTTGCTTTGCAAGAAAGAATTTTTCTTTTTAAATTGTTATATTAAATTAACAATAACATTATTAACAACTGCAGTTAATATGAAATCCCGCAAACTAAAACTAGTCATAAAATTCATTAAACTTTATTATATATAATTTTTATGATATATTTAATATTTAATATTTAATATTTTACTGTTTTTTTTTTTTTTTTTTTGTGTGTGTGTGTGTGTGTGTGTGTGTGTGTGAAAATAACAAAAAAAAAGTATTGTTTGTAAAAACTGTTACTTTTTTTCTTAATATATTGTACCATACTGAATATACTATTATAAAATAAAATTTATTTCATGATTGTGAAAAATAAAAACATCAGATTAAACAAAAGTACGTTTAAAATAGCAAATAAATACGTATATTTATTTATTGTAAATAATGTAAATAAGCATGAGCTATATCCAAATTTTAGCCGTATTGTTGATTAAACATGTCAGATTACATGTCAGACATTTTTTTTTCATTAGTTAAATTAAATTTATTTCCCTTTAAATCAAACTATACACGAGCAATGAAATTAAATGCAAAAACTGTAAATATAAGAGAGAGAGATAAATAAATAAATATAATTTAATCGAATCCATAAAAATATTCTTGTAGCTAATGTATTTTTATTAATTTATTTAAAAATTCAACTAAATTAACAAAATTTTTGTGTCTAATAATTTGATATTTTAATAAATTGACAGTTAAATGTACATAAAAATATTATTTCATTAACTTAAAAAATAATCTGGTGTGTCACTCACACGACTTTCTCTTACCCTGAAATTTAATACTATAAGTACAGGTTGGAGATATAGAGGTAAGATAACGAGTATTGTTACGTAAACCTATGTTAAACAATTCAAATTAGACTTCGGAAGAGTTTTATATGATAATTAGTTCTGTGTGAAGGGGGCTACTGCCCCCCTCAATCCCCCGTTCCTTTAATGCACCCACATTTACATAGAATTTAATTCGGTTATTAAAAAATAATTCTGTTTTAGAACGATGGTTCAACCATTCGTTTTAAAGGTATTGGCGAGCTCTTTTGAAAGATACCCATCATGAAAATTTACTCCCCTCGAGGGGGGACTCCTTCATACACAAAAAAAATTTCCCAGTTGAATATCTCTATTACAAAAAATATATTTGTTTCATTTGGTTTAGTGCAGTCTGTAGATGTTAAACTCTACTTACCTGCAATTTCCCACATAGGCGTAATGTATGTGAATACTTTTGAGTGTCCCTGTACACGAACCATTTGCTTCATCTCAACGAAAAGCTTACTGTAGCATCCCTATATGATACACATTTAGAATACCAAGTTTGGAATTTCTGCTACTATTTGTTCTTGAGATATGCTGATAACAGACACACAGACAGACAGGCACACAGACAGACAGATACACAGACAGACACACAGACCATTCGCTAAAAACATGATTTTCTTATACAGGGGACCCCAGAACATGTAAATATAAGAAAAACTCACATTCGAAAATTTGACCCTAAAACAATACTTTCTCGACCCTATGAGTAAGAGAAAGTAAATAAATGCATACATATGGCTGTAATTGCTTTTATATATTTTTTTCTTTCTTTTTATAACTGGCCAACCAGCGACCAAGCGGTTCTGTCCACAAAGCTTGTAGACGTGAGGAACCGGGTTCGATGCTGATAACAGACACACAGACAGACAGGCACACAGACAGACAGATACACAGACAGACACACAGACCATTCGCTAAAAACATGATTTTCTTATACAGGGGACCCCAGAACATGTAAATATAAGAAAAACTCACATTCGAAAATTTGACCCTAAAACAATACTTTCCTGACCCTATGAGTAAGAGAAAGTAAATAAATGCATACATATGGCTGTAATTGCTTTTATATATTTTTTCTTTCTTTTTATAACTGGCCAACCAGCGACCAAGCGGTTCTGTCCACAAAGCTTGTAGACGTGAGGAACCGGGTTCGATCCCAGATACGCTCGTAGGTCTAGCCGTTCGGAGTTTTCTGTTTTTTACCGAAACTTGCTTAAATACGAGCTACGACTCCTTAGAAAGACTCCCCACGGATGGCACTCTCCCTCAGGCCTAGAAACTCAGTGGAGTCAATCAGCCTTAATACCCACAATCCAACCCTTTTATAATTTTATGCTATATTCTAGAAAATATTAGCCAACTCGTGAAAATTTTTGGTTTTCTGGTTTCCTGTGAAATTATACGTTTTGAGATGTTCTAAACACGATATTACCATTTTCAGAATATATGTATGTGCTTTAAAATTGTTATTGGTGCTGATTTTCACGAAAAAAGATTCACAACTTTATACTTGGTGGGATAATGGCATAAGTCGGTACTAATTAAATTTTGTTATCTATAGTTGGCACTTGCAATTTTTTCTGTAGGACTCATAATTCCTTTACATGAACACACACACACGTAATATATATATATATACGTATATACATTCCGGTCTATGGGCACAAATTAATGTAAGATTATTTAATAATTTTAAATTATTTAAATGTTCAAAACATTTTTTAAAAATGTCATTTGTCATATTGCTTTGATAATGTTTGGTCATTATCGGGAATGATATGCTCATTATTTATATTTCTTTTACAGAGAAGTATATACACTGATGGAAAAAAAAAATCCCAACACCAAGAAAAAAATATTGTACAGTAATGAAATTTCAGCAATACATTTGTCTAGGTAACATATTTAATTGATTAAAGTTTCAAGATCACAGGTAGAGCCATTGGCGAGAAGAGCCATTTCAAAAGTGAAATGTTGGTACATTAGTAACCGGTGTAACCGCCAGAATTTTGAATGCAAGCATGCAAACGTGCATGCATTGTGTCGTACAGGTGTCGGATATCAGTTTGTGGGATGCAGTTCCATGCCTGTTGCACTTGGGTGGTCAATACAGGGACGGATAATGCTGGTTGTGGATGACGCTGGAGTTGTCGTAAAATGATGTCCCATACGTGCTCGATTGGAGACAGATCTGGTGATCTAGCAGGCCAAGGCAACATGTCGACACTCTGTAGAGCATGTTGGGTTACAACAGCGGTATGAGGGCGAGCGTTATCCTGTTGGAAAACACCCCCTTGAATGCTGTTCATGAATGGCTGCACAACACGTTGTATCACTAGACTGACGTACAAATTTGCAGTGAGGGTGCGTGGGATAACCACGAGATTGTTCCTGCTGTCATACGAAATTGCTCCCCAAACCATAACTCCAGGAGTAGGCCCTGTGTGTCTAGGTCGCAGACAGGTCGCTAGCAGGCGTTCACCTGGCCTCCTTCTAACCAACACACGGCTATCACTGCGACCAAGGCACAACCGGCTTTCATCAGAAAACACAACAGATCTCCACTCCGTCCTCCAATGAGCTCTAGCTTGACACCACTCACGTCGCAAACAGCAGTGGTTTGGAGTCAGTGGAATGCACGCTACAGGGCGTCTGGCTCGGATCTGTCCTTGAAGTAACCGATTTGTAACAGTTCGTTGTGTCACTGTGGTGCCAACTGCATCTCGAATTTCAGCTGCAGACGCAGTACGATTAGCCACAGCCATACGCCGAACACGGCGGTCTTCCCTCTCAGTAGTGCCACACGTGGCCGCCCGGAACCCAGTTTTCTTGAGGCAGTACCTACCCTTGACCACTGCTGCCAACACTCATGCACAGTGATTACATTCCTGCCAAGTCTTTCTGCAATATCGCGGAAAGAAAACCCACCTTCTCGTAGCCCTACTACACGACCTCGTTCAAACTCAGTGAACTGTTGATAATGGCTTCTTCGTCTTCTTACAGGCATCCTTGACTAACATTAACCCACTACGTCAAATCTCAACTGTAAATAACGATCACGAACTATACAGCGCTTATTTAAAGCAAACCCCATTTGCATGTTCATAGTGTCGCTACTAGCGCCTCACTTATGCGCGTAGCTCGAAATTTGAATCGACGTCATCTTTCAGATGTATAAACATGCCTACCAAATTTCGTTTATCTAGCACAGCTCCTTCCTGGTGTTGGTATTTTTTTTTCCATCAGTGTATAATTTTCACATGTAATATCCTATTGGCACTAATTGTATAAAGCTCATTAAATTGTATAAAAGAGACTAAAACTAATACGCGTTTTAAAATTTTGCTACAGAATGTGTTTTATTAGAAATTGCTTTCTTGAAAACTAACTCTCTTATAGGAATGCAAAAAATGATTTGGATATCTTAACGTCTATTGCACAAATATTCAAACAACTTATTAAATTTTATAACTTCATAATTTACTGAAATATTCAGTTTTTCAAATTTGTTTAAACGTCTGATAGCTACTAAACGTACATAATGGCGGCTACAAATTATTAATGGACTTGGTAGAAATATTGATTTAAGCTACGTACATATGGAGTTTTAAGCAAATCGGTTCATAAATACCTTTTATGTGAATTTAAAATTTTCAAGTGGTCGGCATTTGGAAACAAAATGACAGGCCAAGTTGGCAAACAAATATATCAAATGTACTTGTGAGATAAGTCTACTGTATAAATTTAATTCGAATTACTTCAGAATTTCAAAAGTCATCGTGTGGAAAAATTAAGTGGCTGCCACTTGGATCAAAATGGCGGAGTAAGTTACTCAGTAAAATAATCCAAAATATTTGTAAGATAAGTTCACTGACAAACTTCATTTCTAATAAATTCAGTATTTCACAAGTTAAAGCGACAACAAAGTCTCAAGTGGAAGTTTTCAAGTGGACGCAACTTGGAAGCAAAATTGCGGAGAAAATTGCACTCCAAAATCATAGATATTTGATTGATAAATATATTTTACAACTTTTGTTTAAATTCATTAAGAATTTCAAAAGTAATCGTGATAACAAATTCTCAAGTGGCCGCCACTTGGAATCAATATAACGGAGCAAGTTGCTTAGCAAACTCATCCAAGATATTTGAAGTATAAGTTCACTGACCAACTTTGGTTCGAATCATTGCAGTGTTTAAAAAGTTTTTGTTAGGTCAAATTCTCAAGTGGCAGTCTAAGTGGCTGCAACTTGGAAAGAAAATGGCGAAGCAACTTGCCCAGTCAAATCATCCAAGATATTTTTATGATAAGGTCACTGTCCATCTTCAGTTCAAAATAATTCAATATTTCAAAAATTATCGTGATAATAAATTTTGAAGTGGCACCGTGATTTCAAGTGGCTACCACTTGGAAACAAAACAGCAAAGAGAGATGCCCAGCGAACTTATCTGAGATATTTGAATGATAAATACACTACCCAAATTAGAGGCGAACTGATTCAGTATTACAAAAGTTATCATAATGACAAATTTTCAAGTGGCAGCCACTTGGAAATAAAATTGCGGATCAAGTTACCAAGAGAACTTATCCAAGATATTTGAACCACAAGTTCACTATCCAACTTTTGTTTGAATCAGTTTAGTATTTTAAAAGTTATCATAATGGCACATTTTCATCTGGCAGAGTAATTTCAAGTGGCTGGAACTTGAAAACAAAATGTCGGAACAAGTTGCCCAGTAAACTAAAATAAAATAATTATAGGATAAGATTAGTGTCCAACTTTAGTTCGAAATGAATTAGAATTTAAAATGTTATTATGCTTATAAATTTTCAAGTGGTAGCCTAATATCAAGCTGTCTCACTTAGTTTATAACATCCGCACTTTGTAAAAAATGACAGATAAAGTTCAGAAATAAACTTGGTTGTGAGCCTTATATTATCTATGTATACATCAAAATTCAACCAAATCCAGTCTTAAATACAATTTTTACAGAGTGAGTTTGAAATTTTCAAGTGGTCTCCACTTCAAAACAAGTAGGTGGAGGAACGTGGTTAAGAAACTCATCCAAGATTTTTATAAGATAAGTTTTACTGTCGCAATTTGGTTTGATTTGGAGTATTATTTCGGAAGTTATCGTGATTTTAAATTTTCAAGTGGTAGCCTGATTATAAATGGCCCCGCTTAGTTTAAGATATCCGCCACTTTGGTAAAAATGGCGGATAATGTTCATTAATAAACTTGGTTGAAACTCTTATATGGTTATGTGTACATCAAAATTCAAGCAAATTCGGTATACGCTTTATACAATGTGAATTCGAAATTTTCAAGTGGTCTCCACTTGAAAACAAAATGCTGAGGTACTTGGTTAACAAACTCATCTAAGATAAGTTCACTTTCCAAATTTGGTTCGATTTCGAATATTATTTCGGAATTTATCGTGATTTTAAATTTTCAAGTGGTAGCCTGGTTTCAAGTGGCCCTGCCTAGTTTAAGATATCCACAAGTTTGTTAAAAATGACGGATAAATTTCTTTAATAAACTCGGTTGAAACTCTTATATGGTTTATGTATACATAACAATTCAAACAAATTCGGAATACGCTTTTTACAATGTGAATTTAAAATTTTCAAGTTGTCTCCACATGAAAACAAAATGTCGAAGCAACTTAGTTAACTAACTCATCCAAGATATTTATCAGATAAGTTCACCGTCAAAATTTGGTTGGATTTGGAGTATTATTTCGGAAGTTATCGTGATTTTAAATTTTCAAGTGTTAGCCTGATTTCAAGTGGGTAAACTTGATTGAGACCCTTATGTGGTCTATATTTACATTAAAGTTAAAGCAATTACGGATTTAGATACACCTTTCACAATTTGGCTTTGAAATTTTCAAGTGGCCGCCACTTCAAAACAAAAAGGCGGAGCAACTTTTTTAACGAACTCATCCAAGATATTTATAAGATACGTTCGCTGTCCAAATTTGGTCAAATTTAGAGTATTATTTCACAAGTTATCGGGATGGCAAAATTTCCATTACACATATAGAAAGATAAATAGATAGAGATAAACGAAGTGATTGCAATAGGACGATTTTTAAAGAAATCAATCTAATAGTTCAACGGAAAAATTCCAACTAAAGTACTCTGTCAATAACCTTACTTTAGGCAATTTTCGTTATTGTTGGAAGGTGCACACGCTAGTAATTAAATAAAATATATATTTTTTTTTAACTATATGCATAAGAAACAACTCTTTTCTTGAGCGTAAATGTTTAAATTACTAATTATATAAAGAGGAAATATTAAAATATAAATATATAAATAAATGTCGTCGGTTTTAACAGATTGTTAAGATCTTCGGATTTTGCTTTTTATTTTCTGATAAAATTTTGTTTCTGTCTTATTCTGGTGTAAATTGGAGTATTTAATTTTATGCCAAAGAAAATTGGCCATGCTCCAGACATTTTAGCATATTTAAATGTAACGCTTTGGAAATAAATATGTTGTAGTAAAATCAACCCCCTTTAGACGGCGCTGCGTCGCCACTGAAAGAAAACAGAAGAACTCAAATGTTTTTGTTTTAGATTTTGGCAACAGCCAGTAAGTTTAGTTTTAGATTTGGATTCTTCGACTGCGTTCGAAGATGGAATTTTTCGATCTCTCACTATGAGAGTTTATTAGATTCGGAATTATGTTCCTTTAAGTATTTCTTTTTTGTACATAGTGTATTAAAGTGTAAATAGATCCTTTATTTTATTATAATCATTAAACTTCAAAAAGAATAATGCATCGTTGCCCTTTTTTCATTCTCTTGCTTAAAGAAATCCGGCAGTTTGATTTTGTTCATTTTTTTTTTTTTTTTAGATTTTTAAATACCACTGAACCGAGAATTATTTTACAATGTCTCTCATTCACCGTAAAAAATTTTAACTTTGCTTCCAAACTTGAGAAGTAAAATTTGCTACAAATATCATTGTTTAACAATTTTAGAGGAAGTTTTTGTAAATTCATTTAAATGAGGCTTCCTACATTTGTATGGTTATATAAGGACAGATTACCGGATTATAAAATAATTAGCTCTAGTACATTAAACAGGAGATCGAAATTGTTGAAACACGCTATTCATAATCACAATGTCAAATTTACAAAATCTTTCAAAACTTTTATTGATAATTACTTGGAGGTTACGCTGTCTATATATGGACCAATATGCATTAGAGTTGATTAAACAAGTACATTCAATTCGGTTTCGTTTATTCCGAATGCTAAAGTGATGTTCTGATAGGTTACATTCATTTTAGAATTTTTTTGTCGACTAGGTGGTAACACATAGAAATAACAGTTTGCTAAATTATTGTAAATTCTCTCCAAATCCTGGATACGGTAAAGAGCATTGAACGACCAACATTATTAATTGAATTGCGTAAGTCTCTGGCACAAGTGCTGCAGGATATGATGAGCACAAAAAATTCATCTCCCATTCCATAACCAAAATAACAATTTTAAATTGCTTCCATCAGTGGCGTGATAACTTGTTTTGGAATAAATAGGGTTACTTAGGAACGTTCATACAAATTCAAGGGATTTTTAAAATAGAAATGAATACCACCAAGCTTTAAACAAACGATAACAAGAGAATAAATCTAAATCTTCTTTTAAAAATCGAATCAAGCAAAAATTAAAACTACTTCTATGTAATGTATTTTTTATGAGATTTTACAAGCATAAATTGATTTTAACTCTACAACATTTACTACATTATATACTCTGAACAATTACTGATTTTTGGGAAAGTAAATTAGAGTTTATTTTCACGTTTGATTACCATTTTCGTTTTCAGTATCATGGAATCTATATAGATATGTACTTTTATTTAATTTACAGTTAGACTGTTAAATAGTGCAATTGCTAAATTACACCAAATACAGCAAATAAAGTATAAAAAGTACGACTAAAGTCTGGTACAAATGTTTCGACTTCTTTATAGTGTTTTAAAGCGTATCGTGGACGTAAAACTATTCTAATATTAGATTAGATAGGTTTGCTGTGAAGAATGCAAATAATACGCGTACAGAAATGTATGTTTTAAAATTTTTTATTCAAAGTATTTTGCTGTAAAAAAAAAAAAAAAATCTGAAATTTTCTAAATTAATAAAAAGAAAAATGTGAATTTATGGCGTATATGGAGGAACTTTTTTTTTCTAAATACGCACATAGCACTTGAAATTTCTACAAATTATTTTTTTAAAGAGTAATTTTTAAATGACTTTAGACAAAATATTAAACTAGTTCGTATAGGTGGACTCTGCTCAGTCCCATCATATTTATATTCTCATAAATTTCTAGTGCGAGACATATTATAATCATGTTAAAAGAAATGAATTTGACACAAGCTTGATACTATGACAGAATGACATCCCCGCCTAATAGGCTATCCACCGTTCACTTCGATATATTTATCTTATTCTAATCTATTAATTTATTTTATCAGGGTCAATTCTGTTGTTTAGTTTTCATGCTACTATTTCCAATGCAATAATCCTCAAAATTCATATTTATATGAAAAAATTACAATTTCGGTATGTTGATAAAATCGTAAATTACGAATAATTTACGAAATTTTCCTATTAGAATATTTGTATTCAATCATGTTCAAACAAATATCATAAATGTGATTTTGAAGTTGTCTAATGTATTTAGGATCCTCAAAATGGAAGTTAATGCTCAATTTTGCTTTATTCTGACATGTTAAGTAAATCGTAAATTCCAAATAACTTACGAATTTTTTAAATTGGAAAAACCATAGTCTATGATATTCATGCCAGTATCCAAAATAGTATTTAAAAAGTGGTTTGACATCTTTACGATGAAAATATCCCTCAAGATTGACGTTTATGTGAAATTTTACTCTATTCTGCCATGTTAGGAAATTCGTAATTTTCTAATAACTTACGAAATTTTTATATTGGAAAATTCATAGTCATTAATATTTATGCCAGTGTTCTAAATAATACATCAAAAGTAGTTTGACATCATTACGATGAAAATATCTCTCAAAATTGACGTTTATGTGAAATTTTGCCCTATTCTGCCATGTTAAGAAATTCGTAAATTTCCAATAACTTGCGAAATTTTCAAAGTAGCACATTTATAGTTACTGATGTTCATTCCGGCATCAAAACTGATATTTTAAAACTGGTATGACATTTTTACAGTAAAACGTTTCCATTTAATGCACGCTTAAGTAAAATTTTGTCCTATTCTCCCATGTTAAGAAAATCGTAAATTTCTCATAACTTACGAAGTTTTTTAATTCGAATGTTGCAAATGAATAGGGTTCTTGGCAGTATCGAAAGTAATATTTTAAAACTAATCTGACCTCTTTGCGATCATTAGTTCGTGAGATATCGGGTTAACAGACTAACAAACTAACGGACTAACACACTAACGGACTGACACACTAACGGACTAACACACAAACGGACTAACATACTAACAGACACCCTGCAGACAGACACCATACAGATTTTGTTATTTTCGGATTCCTCACACCTGAAAACGTATAAAAAAGTCAAAAAACCGAGGTCGAAATTTTTCACGATTGCCTAAGTACCCCATACCTATAGTATGATGGGGAACTAAAATATTTCATTTATAATTGATTTTTTTTTTTTTTTTTTTTTTTCGCAAATTGTACTTTTCTAACTTTGAAATAAAACTTTTATCTTTTTTCCGAAACTGAAAGATTTTTTTTCTTATTGTTATTTATATATTTTTAAGAATAAAAGACTGCAAATCCGAAAAATAAAAGGAAAGTTTTTATCTTATTTGCCGTAACATACACTAATTTTTATTTATTTATTTATTTATTTATTATTATTATTTTCAAGAACATAACATTTTTATATTTAATATAAGATAGCCTACATATATATATATATATTTTTTTTTTCAAAATTGAATAATAGGTGCAATCACCTGATTACTATTTTGTTCTTTAATTTTCCTTAATAATAATGAAAATTTAGAAGTGTGTGTGTGTTTAACAAAGTGTAAAACATTGTTTATAAAGGTACCATAAAAAATTGTGTTTTATTTCTCTTTCCATTTAATGAAAATATTTTCTAATTTCAAAAATGAAGACTGTTCAAATTTAGAAAATATTCATAAAAAAAAGAGCCTTTTATTTTAAATAATAAAAAAATACTGAATAGTAATCTTAAGAAACATACGTATAGAAAAGTTTTAAATATAATAAATATAGTTTTATATCGTTTATCTAATTTTGATGAGTTAATCATTTATTTTTCAGATTATACATACAATTTTGCTAATTGCACTTACAGCAGTAATTTCGAATGTTGTCGTTATTGCATTATAAGTGCGATGTTTACGCACGAGGTACGATTGCATTTTTATGATTATTGATTTATAACTTGTTGTTCCATTTGTTGTCGTATTTAAACTCGAATACAAAATTATTGCCTAAAAAAGCAATTGCTTCCTTATATTTTAATAAAGAAACCTAATAATAAAATAATTAATTATTTAAATTCGTGAAAAAATTTTTTGTTAAGTAAATTACATTATTATTTATGCCGAATTTCATGCTTGCTTTGGGAGAATGTTTTGACTTTTTTAAGATGAGATTTTTACATGAAAAGCTATAACAAATTACATTTAAAAACTAACAATATTTAATGTAAGAACTTGTTAAGACACATAAAAACTAGTTCTTGAAGCATAGTAGGCCATATAAAAAAAAAAAAAAAAAAAAAGAAAATTCAAACATTTAAATCTTTTATTTAAATGATATTGAAATACAATGTTTTTATTTCCCCAAAAATATTTACAGGAAATACCATATTTAATAATCTCTAAATATTGGTATATTCACTGCAGACTTGGCTCTAAATAAATAAACACAACAATAATAAACAATATATTGAGCACCAGATGAAATAATAAACTAGCAGGCATCTATCTCGGTAATCAACTGTCACAGTACGCTAAAGCGAAAAGCGTACCATCAGCAGTGCATAACACTTATAAAATTCAATTCCTCTGTGTAGGAGTATTTTCGTGTCGTTTCTTTAATAAACTAATGACGGTACGCTATATCAGGGTTCGTACGCTCCTACATTTTCCTTGATCTTTTCAACCACTAAATTTATATAAAAATTTTGTTATAATAGAAGCCAATAAAATTCAAAACAAATTTATCGTAAGAAAATATTGGTGTAAAACTCCTACAACAAAGGCGTGGCCATACGAACCCTGTATATGTTACCGATTAAAGTTTACTAACCACTTCGGAAAAGTTATACTTGTTCAACTGGTACGAAATATTATATATGTGTGCGTGAGCGCCGGGCATATGTGTGCGAGAAGTGAGAATTGCTGGGATTTAATGCTAAGAGATTGAAAACATATTACAACAAAATATGTTTCTCTATTAACAAAAAACCAAAAGATTATCTCTAAAGTCATTAACATTAAAACTGTGAAGAAATCGTATACTTTGGTCAATAAATAATATGACAATAACGAAGTTGTTGAAAAATGCGATGTGATACATAAAGCAGCATGTTACTTACATTAAAAATATAACCAATGATTGTTACCAGCGTATATTTGTACTATAAAAAACATATATTCTCAAAAAAAAAAAAAAAAAAAAAAATAGAGAGAGAGAGAGAAAAAAGAAAAATTCAAGGATCACAAACAACGTAAGAGAGTAAACAAATGTCTGTACAGAATACACCTATAATAAATATATAAATAAATAAATAAAATAAAAGACGGTTAGCCAGGATCAGAGTTACACGAACATATTTGGAAACTCTCAATTAGAAACAGAAATGCCTCAGACTGTTTGAGTTCTTTAAATATTGAATTAAAGATGACGTTATGAAAACGAAAAAAAAAAAAAAAAAAAAAAACATCGCTAAGAGATCGGGTGCTAATGAATGGGATTTTGCTCAGTACGAACTGGATGCTTTAGAAAAGTTACCACATGTAACTGAGTATAATTAAAGTCCCTTTTTAGGTAAATATATATAGAAAAAGTCAAGTAGTATTGGTGATGACAATAAGGAAGATTGTCTATAATTTGGCGTAGGTCAGACGCCATCTGTGGGATCTATCAAAGAGATCCTTTACTGTATTCACGCGAGATTTATAAAAAAACACGGAGAACAGTGAACGGCTAAGCTAAAGAGAGATACCTAGAATCTAACCAGACAATTCCCATTTACCAGTTTCCCCGTATAATAATGAGGCAAATAAATGTTTTTAATTATTTGAATGAATTTATCTAAATAGGTATTATAAACTTATATATCAGTTTATATATATATATATATATATATATATATATATATATATAATAATAATAATTTTTAAAAAGTAATAAAAGCTGTGCAACTGGTTTAAGACCACTGAAACCACACAGACCAATAAGAATAAAATTTCATCAAATTAAAGTTACCTGTGAAGACTGATTGTTAATTATTGAAACAATTAATTTTACTTTTTGATTTTTAAAACAATAAATTTTACTTATTGATTCTTTTTTTTTTAAATAGAATTTACTTTAACTTGAAACTTACCTTAATATTATTCCTAGATAGTTGCCATTTAAATAATGCTGCCTGTGCATTAAAACGACATGAAACCCAAAAACAAAAGCTTCAAACAAGCAATGGAGAATAAACAATTGAAACACATTTTTTGGCAGATTATTTTTCAATTAGGAATAGCTCCAGAACGATGAAAAAATCTCGTCAGTGGAGACCTTTTTCATCGTTAAGCACAATATACATGTATGTGTGTCTGTGAATGCGCATTTAACTTGTTGTTATGTCTATTAATTAGATTAGTTACATTAAATTTTGAAATATATATATATATATATATATATACATATATATTGGTGTATTTCCTAGTTGTTTATTTATTTAATTATTAAAATAAATATTATTAAAAAAAATATATTTAATGTTTTTAAAAGTAAGAAAAAAAATATTATTTATAATAATATAAATTAATGTATTACAAAGCAAAATTATTTGTTTGTGCATATTCTAAAAATGATATATGTTATTAAAAAAATGATTAAAAAATCAAGTTTATTGTTCTTTTGTTGATGCTTTAAATGTCAATTTAAATGGTTTTTACAGTATGACGAATTATATTCGTGACTATTTAAAAATAAATCAATAAAAATGTATAAATGGTACAAGACTTTTAAAAGATTCCAATAATAATTTTGATCATAATATTTGAGTTTTCATTCCGTATCAATCAATACTCTGATACATATAAATAGATTTTTTTTCGAAGCAATAACAATTTATTTTGTCAGAAATTCGAAAACAGGAAATCAATAGACTATTTTCGAAAACATTCCATAAATGTAATTTATTATATTTGAAATTTCCCGATGTTACACAAGTAAAATGAAATAAAAAAACAACTTAATGCAACGTTAGGAAATGTTAAAGTTAAATAAGTTATTTTGTGTTCAGTCGATATTAAAATCGACAAGTAATAATAAGAGTCAAAATATGAGAAAATGACTTATTCATTTTTAATTTTTTTTTTTTTTTTTTTTTTCATATATTTTGACTGAAATTAATATCTTAATAGCGTGCTAATCAAATCTTTAAAATGAATTTCTAAAATAAACAAAATGTATGCAAAAATATAAATTAGTATCGAATATACATTTATGTATATATACATTGTTACTTTTTTAGAAAGAGAAAGTAGAAAGAAATTCTTGAGATTATTTCATAGATAACAAGAAACCAGCTTTTAGTAAGATATATTTTTAAAAAAATTACAGAATGTATAAGGTTCATTTTTGTCAACAGATTTTATTATTATATGTATTTTTTGAAATTATAGGAGGGGCTGCTGTAGTCCAGTTGGTAGAACACGGAAGTTTTAATTGGAAGATTACAAGTTCGATACCCGAGTCGGCTAAAGACTATCGTATACACGAATGGTGGCTACTGAATATAAAATCCATCGTGGCTACGTCTTTCATGTTCCTAAATTAATATTTTTGAGGATTACCGAAACAAGGGAGCATTCATCTCTGCAGAGGATCAAAATTGTGATGGTATGTCTCCGGACCACCTCAGGGCCGCGGTAGCCCAGTCGGTAGAGCGCCGGCCTCGTAATTGGAGGATTGCGGGTTCGGTACTCGAGCCGGCCAAAGACCGTCGTATACACTAATGGCGGCTGGTGCACGTAAAATCTGTCGTGGCCGCAATGCCCTCCATGTTCCCATCAAAAATTATACCTCTAGGGGGTCACCGAAGCGGGAGAACCATCCCTTCCGCGTAGGATCAAAATTCTGATGGCATGTCTCCGGACCACCTCTAGGGGTGTGTCCCAGACCGTCGCCAATTGTCCATCTGCGCAGCACTATTGCGACGTAAAACCCAGCCATCCAACCATTTATCCGGACCACCTCAAGAAATGAATCTTAGACCATCTCCAATTGCCCAATGTATAACTATAGTGTGACGTTAAATTCACTCCACTCGACTTCAGTAATCCCTTAAACTTTTTGTGGAGCTGAAAAGCTCAATACGTATTTTTCATTTTCAATATTTAAGTAACATGGAGTACAGGGGGGAAAAAATGGCAAACTTTCCACAGTATTATATTTTAATGAATAAATGTCCCATTCAAATATAAATTTAAAACTGGTTATAAAAATAAAATTGTAAAGTAATTTATTTATTTATTTAGAAATAGCGTAAAGAATTCTTGATTAAATTTAATAAATCATGGAAATGTACAATAAGAATATTAAAATAATAATTTTTGAAGTCGCTAACTCAATTTAGCTAGTAAAATATCGCAGAGCTTGAGTACCCTTTATGTTTTTAGATGAATTTACCTTATCATAAATATATGTGTAATGTTATTAGTGTAAGATTTTTTTTGAATCGTTTGTGCTTGTGTGTGTGTGTATCTTTCATATTTTGGCCTAGTAAAAAAAAAAAAAAAATCTCTAATCAAAATCTACACTATTTCTGAGTGCTATAGGCTATAATTAATTTTGATAAGATATTTTTAAATTCGAAATTTCAATAATTTAATTAAAATCTCCTTAAAATCTTTGAAGAAAAAAAAAACAGAAAGAAAATGAAAATGAAATATTGTAACGAAAGCTGTTTTGCCTAAGAACGCTGAGGCTCCGTGGTAGAGCATAGGACTATAAATACAGAGATTGTGAGTTCGATCCCCGTCAAGAGAAATTTTTTAAAAATTACTTGTTTAAATCTTAATTGTTAATTTCTAATTGATTGATTATCTCATTACGTTAATTATGTTTACATTAATTATTCGGTAATGTTATGCACAGTCGGTAACAAAAGTACCCGAACACTAGTAAAAATTACCTATAATAAATAGAGTTAATACCTTCTTTTTTTTTTTTTTTTTTTTTTTTTTTTAATAAATCCTTGTCGAATCATGTTCTTAGTCATTCTAAGAACATGATTCGACAAGGATTTATTTAATAAAACAGTACTAACTCTATTTTTTTATATAGGAATTTTTGCTAGTGTTCGGATATTTTTGTTACCGACTGTAATTTCTAGACATTTAGAATTCTAGACTATTCTGTTCTAGAAAATTCATCAACTGTATATAAAACGATATAAAATTCAGCTGAGTTAAAAAATAAAGTCTCGAGATGAGCTTAAAGTTCTCTGTGTTATTTCAATTTGCTATTTCTCAAAAACAATTATCTAAGTCTAATCTACGTGACAATATTAAAAATCTAGCTGATGCCACTAGAAAATAATTTTTTACTTTTTTTTTCTTTCTTTTCTGACATGAAAATAAATATTTTTAAGTGTAAACAATAGAAGTGATATAAAGCTTTATGAAAAATTAAACTTGTACAGTAAAATTGACGTTATAACAGCTTTAAAAATATTTCTTTTTCTAATGATATGATTTATTTAAAGAAATATTTGTAGATATTCTAAATATTGGCGTTTAAACATTATTATAAAATATATTTCTTAGTTAGTATTTCATTTTGAAAAAAACATTTAATGCTTCAAATAATTATTATATATATATTATCTAATTTCTTTTAGGTACATCTTTCTTTATATATGTGTTAAAATAGACTAAAATTCAGGAATTATTTATTTTATTTTATTTTTTATTATTTATTTATTTATTTTGTTTCGTTTTGTTTGTTTTGCCGCAGACACAGCTTATTTTTTGTTTTAAATTAAAAAATAAATGTATATTCCTTATCTACGTATATATTAAAAAAAGACGTGCGCGTATGTGTGCCCGGCGCTTTTTATGAAAACGGCTGAAAGCAGTGCTACACAAATTTGCATGGAAGTTCGTAATGACCTCTCCTGATGCACCTGGTGACCGATTTCCGATTTTCCGATTTTTTTTTTTTTTTTTTGATTTTTTTTTTAAATATATATATTTTTAATTAATTAAAATATGAAAATAATAACCTCATAATGGCTTTAAAATTAGTCATTTAAATATTAGCTTTAAATTTAAATGTTTGCCAGAAAAGTTTACGAGTTTCATTTCATTTTATTTATTTATTTATTTTTCTACATAAAAAGAAATAGACTTTCACGCGAATAATTAAAAAAAAAAAAATAACAAAACTAAAATTTCTTTATGCGTATGACAAAACGACGTCATTCTAACTTTAAAATTAAATAATAATAATATACTTAGAGATAATCCTGGGAATTTTCTTTTTTATATTTTGACGCTAAAGTATTCCGGACATTGTTTGCCAAGGAGTCTTTTCGCGACAGCCATTTTAAGAAAAATGGCACATAAATAAAATATAAATGAATTATAAAAAATTTAAAAGAGAGAGAGAGAAAGAGAGAGAGAGAGAGAGAGAAAACCAGAAACAATAATCGCATAAATTGTCTATTTTTCTCTCACTATATCATTTTATAAAAAAAAAAAAAAAAAAAAAAAAAAAAGCCAAAATGGTGACAAAAATTCAAAAGTCGTCAACTGGAGCTATAATAAAACTGCACCATGATGAAGTTTACCTGTTTATTTATTTATTTTTCTATATAACAGCCACTATTAACTATAAAATATTTAAAATTGAATATATATGTAATCAAAAAAATATTAGTTGTCGCATATTGTAGACATAGTGCTCATTGCATATTGTAGTCTTATATTTGGCTGAAAATTCCTGTAACTTTATGGTCGAACTGATAAATAAAATAAAATATAAGCAATAACGTGGAAGTAAATATTGTGCATCATATGTATAGTGTCATTCATATGTAATTGATATTTAAGTATAAGAGGGCTACTTCAATTTATTTCGATACTATCAATTTAGAAACAGTCAACCTGTAAGGCCCACGGCGGATAAGGGTGGGCAATAGGGGAACGTATTCGAAACTATTTCAGCTAAAAAAGACGCTGCCGAAGGCAGCGAGGACCCAACGCGAGCTTTTGAGAAATTTCAATGAATTTCCTTTTTATTTTTTGTTTATTAAGCGCAATAATAAAATAAAGAGTGATTTTGTTTTTAATTTTTTTAAATATAATGACCTGCGAAGCGGTCAGTGCCTGCTAGTTAATTTATAAAATTATTATGAAATACTACACAATATGATAAATAAAATTTGATCATTTTTCTAAAAGATTTCTGATAATGTCGTTTGCGTCTGAAAGTATGAAAGTATGAAAGTATGAAATATATAAGCTATCTTAACAATAACGTAATTTCAAAGTATTTTCCCCAAAAATTATATACATACTCATTTTATATACATATTAGATACGTTCCTTAGAATAATTTTTTCAGGCTACTAATTATTGAAAGGAACTTTTTAGTAGAAATGTTTTCAGTACTATTTCTTAATGGTACTAAATTTCAATTTTTTACTATGCATCACACAAAATACATAAAATTCCTTAAAATCAAACGATATAAAATAGGTTTATTTTAGCAAGGTATTAATTATATATCCAATTTTCTTCAAAGAAAAAAGTTTTTGAGATAATTACAGATAATTTGTGTCATTTATCTTAATTACTGCATGACGTTTTCATAAAAAAAAAAAAAAAAATGTTAGATTTATTTCATAAAATCTAATAAAATCACACACAAAAATAGAAGTTAGTTAATAAATCATTACAATTTGACATTTTAAAATAATTTTAAACGCATGTAGATTCGTCATAAATGCATAAAATATAAAATGAAAGATAAAGATTGCTCACGAAAATACAAACAATTTTCTTTTATTTCAATTTTTGACCAGAAGAAATCAATAAATTGTTATGAAACTTTACATCTTCATATTGTATTAATATTAAAAGTTCTTGCTTATAAAAAACTTTAAAAACTTATATTTGAATTGTTAGAAACTTAGTTTATAATCCTTAAAAAGAATTATTATATAATATATGATATATGTTAATATAATAATAGTAATAATAATTAACGTTTATTATCACACTAAAGTATTGCGCAATAGTATTTTGCTTAAGACTGCAAACGCAAAACAACAGCAAATCATGCAATAATATTAATGAAAGTATTTTTTTTTATATTTTTTAATATTAAAGTACATTTAATGAAGAAAAAATAAATATAAAAACTATCATTAAAAGTCCAAATTAGTTGCTTTTACATTTTTCCAAACAAAATAAAATAAAATAAATAAAAAGCCTCTTTTTTTTTTTTCCATGTACATGTGAATCCCAAAAAAATAAATAAATAAATAAATAAACATATAATAATTTACTGTATATAAATATCCAATTAAATGTGCTATAAAATCTCAAAATGAAAGTGTTTCTAAAAGAAAATATATAAAATAAAAAATGTCTATAAAAAAACTGGCAAAACTGGATTAAAATCATGATATACATAATAATTTCTCACCTTCACCTCACGTCTGTAGCACCTGTTATCACCTAAGCTGTCATCAATGGTTTATTGCGGGCAAGCAACAAGCAGAGGAACAACAAAAAAGTTTCTCCTAGTTAGGGGAACCGCTCTGTCGGCCGGTAACTTACAGTCTGCGTTTTCCGCTTCTAAACTCACTTCTACAATTCTAATCCCCTCCTCTTCCAGATTTCAGCATGTGCGCATCATCAGGGAGCGTCTACTAAGTGCGTGGGTTTGCTTAGATGAGAAGCATCAAATAAGTACCAAATAAAAGAGGGGAAAAATATTTTTTCCTTCTATAAAAAAAAAACAATTCAGAACCGGTGATTGTCAAACACACTGCTTTGCTCTTTACAGAGAAGGGAGGAAAAGTTTATCTTCGTTTATGGTTATTCCGTAAAATGTTTACCATATATATTTTAATAAATACTTCAATAAATTATTTACAAGTAAATTAAGATAGAGAACTTTATATGTATATATATATATATAAAATAGAGAACCATTGAAAGTTTGTAAAGAAGTACTTAATAAATCTCTCTCCCTTTCTGTTTTTTGCGTTTAAGAGAATGAAAGCATCCGGTTAAGAACAATTTTAATTTTGAAGTGAACTTTTCGTAAAATCCCTAGTAAATATATATTTGACTTTTTTTTAGTGGTTTATTATTATTATTATTTGTGAGTAGTAGTAGTTGTAGTAGTAGTAGTATTTTAGTATAAAAATTACAAAATTACATTTTCCCTATGCATCACACAAAATATATAAAAATTCTTAAAAATCACACAATTTAAAATAGGCTAATTTTAGCTCGATATTAGATACTCTAGTTACAAAGAGAAATTTGAGGTCATTCATCAAGTTAGTAACGTTTTTATCATATTTTTATCTAAAAGAAAAAGCTGACCTGTCTAACGAAATCCAGTGATGACCATCCACAAACTGTGATTTCTACTGATAATTTTTAAAGAAATTTGTCAGTTTTGGTTAAAAAAAGGTTTATCTTGTGTAGAATTCGATTTTAAACTGCTTTCGCATTTCCATTTGTAACAGAAATTGCTCTGCTTGTATGCGTCATCCACTTTGCACTATCTTAAAATAATTAAAATAATTGCAAATTTTTAAATAATTGTAATATATTATTTCAATGATTTCTTTGGAATTTTATATTATTTTTCTTATGTAATAAATAAAATCAAAACTGTTAAACAATAAGATTCATCTCATTTAAAAATAATTAAAAACACGCAACTATCAGTCTATACTCATATAAATACCGATGATTCGACATGAAAACCCATTGCAAACGATTAGTTACTGAGCTCTTCCCGAAGATACAAATTTGATTCCAGCTGAAAAAAAAAAAAAGGCAAAAATTTACAGCACAAACAATTTACAAAAGTGCTGTACAATTACATCATTTCATTTACTTACATATTTTAATTTTATACAAATTTTATTTACACAGAATTTATTGGAATTATGAAATATTGGACTTAAGTTATTTATGCAACTTAAGGTTATTTATTACAGGATATTGGAAAAAAAATACTTTCATAAATAAATCTTTATCACTTTTCGCATTCATTTCGTGCACCTTTTGAATTTTCTTCATTTAATGTGTTGCAGATATTTCGCATAAATTTATTTATAAAAGTGATAAATAGCAATTTAATATATATATATATATATATATATATATATATATATATAACTTTCTCAATTATTAGATATTATATACATTATACGACATGGACATTATATACATACATTATACGAAGTATGTATGTTATTAATGTATTATATACATTATACGAAGTGGACATTCTCTACTCCACTTCTCAGTTTTCCTTATAAACACTGTCAGTTATGACATATTTTAAAAACAGATATACGTGTGATAACATTGACTGAAGTTCGGATTTACAGCTTGTATAAATCATTTACAACGAGTTGATTTTGATAAGATATCACTTCTATATGTGTAGCAATGCATTTTTATTTGTATCGTGCATTCAGTTCAAGTATATATATATATATATATATATATATATAAGAAAAACGTTTTTAAACATTTCATAAAAAGAAAAAAGAAATATTACATAAATAAATCTGTATGTATATATATATATATATATATATATATATATATATATATATATATATATATGTATATATACAAGTCAACGCAAAGTTATTGAAGCGCTATCAATAATTCCTATTTAATAGGTGTGCACCTAATATTGTTTTGCTAAGTCGAGTCATAATCTTAGTCTTATACTGTTTATAAAATTAAGTTGATGATAAAAATTAGCGATCAAACTAGTATATATATATATATATATATGAAAAATGTGGATGTGTGCTTTAATAATTTTGCTGTCGTCTGTATATATATATGTGTGTGTGTGTGTATATATAAATAACGATTTACTTATTATAAATTTAATCAAAACTTCACACTACTTGTATTAACAAACCATAATTACTTTGATACCAGTTTCATATAACATTTATTGACTTTTCTTACAAATAATACTATGGTTGGATGTACATGATTAGCAATTACTAACTCTCTTTTTCCCTTTGCTTTTATAACTCAAATTCATCGTTCGTTTACTTTTTTTTTAGACTGATCCTTTTATTTATTTCATTTCCAGCGTTCCTCCTCAAAAAGGTACGATTTACATAATTAACTAGTATGTTGTAACAACCACATTCTTCTATATTTTATTCTCAATATTACATTATTATTATTTTATTTATTTATTTTTTAATGAAAAAAAAAATCGTTAATTTTATTTAAAACTATCGCAGATCGATGGCTCAACCATTCGTTTAAAATATATTTGCGAGCTCTTTTGAAAGATACCTATCATGAAAATTTACTTCCCTCGAGGGGGGAGGCGAAGCTCCAATATACACAATTTTTTTCCCAGTTGATTATCTCTATTACAAATATTCTTGTAAATTTCATAATGATTATTAAAAAATAATTTTCTTTATACACATTGATACAAAATTTTGTCCTATACTACCATGCTAAAAATTTAGAAAAAGCAGGATGGAAACGCAAGCTGTTGGACATTTTTTACCAAAAGTTGATAGGCACTAATTTATATCAATGTGTAACTACATACCAATTTGCATGAAATTCTGTTCTGTAGTACCTGAGATACAGTCGCCACAAAATTTTGTCACCACAATGAGACAGACAGGCAGACATTTTCTAAACATGGTCAAATCGTATTCTACAGCTCTCAAAACGTGTAAGTTCATCAAAAACCCGAGGTCGAAAATTTTTACGAATCCAATACTTTCTTATATTAAATATAGAAGAAAGTAAAAAGACTTAATCAAAGATTCACACTACTTTGATAAACAAATCGTAATTACTGTGGATCAAAATTCATATAATATTTACTGCCTTTCCTCACAATTATTACTGTGACTGTATATCCCTTTCTGATCTAGGCCGCACGATCGTGCGGATTAGACACCTGCGACATCCACTTACATTTTTGCATCTGGAATAAAATCAGAAAATGAGCGATTGAGCTAATTAGCAGAAAGTGTAAAGTACAATTTTCAATCAACAAATGTCGGTTATAGTCCATATTTTTCTTTCAGTTTGCAAAAACAGAAGAATGTAATGTTTTAAGTTAAAAATGTTTCAGGTCGGAAAGGGATATACACATTCACAATAAAATGCTTTCTTCACTTAATTCATCTAGAATGCAAATAAATTCGGACTTTTTTCACACTAATAAGTTCTTCTAAGAGTAAAATCTTTGAACTCACAGTTTTTACTCTTCATTTTTCAAATTTTCTTTTTCACGAGAAAATGTGAGCTATCATGATTTTTGATTCTCTATTGCTCCTCATGCTAATCTGTTTATTTTTTATCATGTTCAACTATTTATCTCTTTAGTTTATTATACTCTATTGTTAATGATATTTAAAAATTACTACACACACACACACACATATATACATATATATAATAGATATTAGACATCAAAACTCTAAGAAAAAAATTAGTTTGTAATGGTGTGAGTAAGACTGATAATAATATGGTAATACAGTATGATTGGTGCTTACTTTGGGAAAGCATCCAGTTGATGAAACTGTAATTTTTAATTAGAAAAGCATATTATTAATATTATTAGACATACCTTTAATGCACGTTGCAGAAACACTAATTATAGGATTCTTTTTTTTTTCATTCATTTTTATACATACTTTAAATTATAATATCAGCCAAATACTCCCGATGTTTCTTGTGATCTATCATTATATCTTAAATAATCAGTGTAAAGTAACAAAATAATTATAAGATTAAAAAAAAAAAAAAAAACTTTTTATAAACCATGTTTTTAAATTTTCTGTTGAATCATAGCTATAGAATTATATTAGCATTTTATCAATATGTATAAAATTTTTAAAGCAATAATGACGTCAATTTTTGTGAGCTGTATAACTTAACTTTTTTTATAATTTTTTAATATCCACGTTTAATTAAATGTATTTATTTTTATGTCTAAAGAAAATAAACTCTTTTTTTTCAACAATCATTTTTTAGCTTATATTTAAATGGCTAATTTTAAAGCTATTAGGAAGTAATTATTTTCATATTTTAATTAATTAAAAAAAACTAGTCAAAAATTCGAAAATTGGGCTTCGAGGTATTGCGTTGTCATCGCATTCTGAGCTATTCTAAAAAGTTTCAAATATCTAGCTAGTCGGGAAGTTAGTTAAAAATCGATTGCAAGATTTGTACTGGACAAACAAACAAGAAAGAGAGTTAATAAAAACATGGTAATAAAGCAATACGGATAAATAAATAGTACAATGCCATTAAAATGCATTTCATATCATAAATGTCCACAAATTAACCGGAAATGTTATAATACATTTTTTAGTTTCTGCTATATTCAATAGAAGAAAGTATTGGAATTGTAATAATACTCGACCTCGGGTTTTTGATGGATTTACATGTTTTGAGAGATGTAGAACACGATTTAACCATTTTTAGAAAATGTCTGCCTGTCTGTCCGTCTGTCTGTCTGTAGATGTGTGTGTGTGTGACAAAATTTTGTGATAACTGTATCTAAGAACTACTGCCCAGAATTTCATACAAAATGGTATGAAGTTACACCTTGACATATAAGTTAGTGCCTATCAACTGTTGGTAAAAATTGTTTTACAGATTGCCTTGTCATCCCACTTTTTCTAAATTTTTAACATGGTGGTATAGGACAAGAATGTCTGAACCACCGATCTGTGATAATTTAAAATAAAATTATCGATTTTTTTTTTCCCATATTTTTTTTCCTTTCAATGTAATATCGTAAATAAAATGAACCTTTTTTTTTTTTAAGTGTTATACTATTTCTCTAATATGGAAATCGTACTGCATTATCATGGAAGATAATTTTATTAAATAATGATTTTAATAAATGATTTTTACTGAGGGAATTTGCATAGGAAAATATAGAAGGAAGTCATGTGGTGGCCACAACATTCTAGTTACAGAAGGGATTACTATAAATTACATTAATCTTAATAAATATCTTTTTCTCCTACCTCTTCAAGGGGATGGTAAAATTATAAATATTTTTTGTGAGTTATTCACTTTCGATCCCCGAAAATTTGCGTAGATATGCATTGATATGTAACAATATTAAGTATATAAAAATTTCTGCAAATCTGATTAATAAAATAGAATTCAAAATTATTATTATATTTAAAACTTTAAATGTTGTCTGCGAACTAATTGATGATTTATCCTTCTATTTTACAATGTAACAGCTTAACAATAAATTTTGAAGTTATTTAATTTATGTATTGCTTTGAGGATTTATATATATACCTAAAACATTACAATAAAAAAAATGCAACAATGAACTTTTAGAATTTATAAATAAATATCTCCGTAGACATGTCTAACAATATAGATTAAACATGAATTTAAAACTGATGTTTGTCAATGCTCAGTTCTTAATCATTTATTTTTCTGGTAAATTTCAAATAATTTTTCAAAGTTTTTAAAGTAGAAAATGTTGATATTCAATTATATTCCTACCAGTATCATAAATGCTTTTTTATAATTAGTTGATCATCCGATGATAATACGAGTATTTCTCATAATGTACGCTTATGCAAAATGTGTCCCTATTTTGCCAAATTTCGAAAAAAATTGCGAAGTGTTTCAAACTAAAACGTTTAAATCTAATAGGGTTAAAGCCAGTTCCATAAATAACGTTTCCAAGTGATTAGACAGTTTTACGATCAATTATCCTTGAGATGATGTTTCTGTAGACTAACAAACAAATAAACAATCTAACTAATTAACGAACTGTAAATTTTTCTATCAAATAAATTGTAGGATACTTTACAATAATAAGTTTTTAATGAGAAAAAAAATTATTAAGTTATTTTCACGAAAATGTTTTAATGTATGTTTTTATGATTGCTTTTAAAGCACATTTTATTTCATATGATTGTCTGATTGATTTTATATCGTTTCTGAAATTCCTATGTAGTTTGAATAAATTTCGGAGACGTAGTTTAACTATTAACTAACGTCATACACTTTATATGCAGACGAATTTTAGACATTCTGGAGAAAATTCCCTACTCCTTTGTAAACATTGTCAATTGTGATATATTATGCAAAGAGATTTGCATGTGATAACTTTGACTTTCAGATTTGCGGCTTACAGTTTATAAGAAGTTATTATTGGCAAGATATAACATTTATGACAACTGTATGACAATTATATGACATTTACACGACAATTTATTTGCATTTGCATTGTATAATCAATTCAATTTAGAAAGATTATATATGTTGGAAATCAAACGTGTAGTGAAAACACTTAAATTTCTAATACTATGAGTAATGGTGAAAATAATACAGTATGATCAAGAATGAGAAATTTCAGCAATTTAACCGTTATTGGATGTGGCAAGTGAAATTTAGTAATTGGAAAAATATACCGAAAACTTTCATAGATATATTTATCATATTTCTTTCAAATTCCGGAATGAAGCAATGCTTTCAGAGTTGGCAGACGAGAGATGCCAAACTCAAACACAAATAGTGCTCGTCTGCCTGTGCATTTCTCGTTTTTTGTTTTTCCTAAACTTACGTGAATACAAACTAGAAAAGCTAAGAAAAACGCCACCAAATATAGGGCATTTATGTAGACAATCGGAATGATTTTTTTTTTTTTTTTTTTTTTTTTTTTGCTTTTTGCTAGAGTAGCTGTTATTGACGACAATAATAAACTAGGTCCAACATTTATTTTACAGCAGTTCGCTTTAATAAATTGATACAGAAAATTCTACTGCTGGGCACATCATGTACACATGTTTGTTTACCTTTTGTAAGTTTTCAGCTTTATATTGTTTGATAAAAGCGAACGTTGTTGGCTAGTAAGCCTTTTAGAGATTTCTTCACACTTGAATATGATTAATATGTGCTTTGTGAAAGGATCCATTTGAATAAATTGTGTACGTTTAAATAAAATAACATGTGTATTTATTTAGGACATTTGATGTACCTTTATAATGTTTAGTAGAAACATTACGTATAGGATTATTTTTATTTATTTTTATTTATTTTATAGTTAAGTTTTAATTGTCATTTTTTTTTTCAACTTTTCTGAATAAATACTTCCTAGATTCTTTTTATCTTAAACATAGCTACATATTATTTAATGTTATTTAATGTTATCTCATAGCTACATATTATTTAATGTCCCTCTAACAATTCTTTCATATTCATTGTGCGAGTAACAAAATAAAGATTTCAGATAAATAAATAGTAAAAAGATGTTAAAATGCATTTCATTGCATAAATATCCAAATACTTCTGTTACCCTCCAAATCAACCGTAAATGATACAACACACTTTTACAATAGAAATTTTTGTAAATTGTCTTAATATCATCTGCAGATAATTTTTTACAAAAAATTTAATTTTAAATTTTTCAGTTTTCTTTTTTTTTTTCTTTTCTTTTTTTTTTAAAGAAGTAGGTGTACATTATAATTTTTACTCAAAATATTGTCAAAGGTTTCTTAAAATTTGAAAACACATACATTAAAATGTAGCAATAAGGAGTATATTATAATTCCTTGAAAACTGATTAAATATAATAATAATTTAAAAAAAAAATACTATTTAAAATTCTGTAAAACATTTTTAAATGCCCCTGCTAACAAACATTTTGGATATTATTTTGTAGATTCAATGGTAAAGATTTATATATATATATATACGAATATCTATATATGTCTATTTTTACATACCTCTCTCTCTCTATATATATATATACATGCACACACACACACACACACACACACACATATATAGATGGATATATAGGTAGATAGATTAGATAGATATGATAGACTATTTTAAAGTTCTCTACAGGCAAAACTGTTGCTGAGAAAGTTATGAAATTTTGTGTAGGACGAATTGAAGACATGGGAAATTTTTTTGAGTGTATAAAAAGAAATTAATTTAAATTTTCGTCACTAGGGGGAGTTTTTTAATGAAGCATTCATTTAGCATACATTTATGATAGTTTACAAAGTTTATCACAACAGGGCATGTTCAGCATCAACCATCACTGCCAGCTTACCATCTGGTGTGTGTGTGTGTATGTGTGTATATATGTATATAGATAGAAACTTAAATTTATTTCAGACACCCTATAGATAGATAGATATATAAATAATTAGATAGATATAGATATTATTTATAGGTATATAATATTTCATCACAACAATTCGTATAAACCAGGAAACAAATGTTGATTAAAGCCATTAAGACTTTACATGTTTAAAAAATGTATAATATTACTAAAAGATAATGAAAATATTAATAACTATGTAAATATGTATTTATTTATTTACATATATATTTATTTATTTATTTATTTATTATGCTGAAGTTTCATGCAATTTTTTTTTTTTTTTTTTTTTTTTTTTTTGAATTAACTTACATACGATTCCACATAATAATACTCCAATATGTTTTTCTAAACATATTATAATATAATAAACATATTATAACTATATTTTTTTTCTAAACATATTGTATTATTAAACAATAACAATGTAAAATTGAAGGAAAACAATAAAAATTTATTAACACAGAACATTATAAAATTTTTAAAAAATTTAGAATGATTTGACTCAAAAGAGAATAATTTTACCTTATTAAATTTAAATAGCTTCCCAGAATTTTTTATTATACTTAATATTTTTATATTTCAATACATATGCATGCAAATTTTTATAACTTTAAGACATAAATTTACAAAAAAAAAAAAAAAAAAAAAAAAAAAAATCCAGTATCTTTTTAAGTAAGAAAATCTATAAAAAAAAAAAAACTAAACTATTTATAACTGAAACAAGCGCAATGAAGTAATCCAGTTAGTACATAACTTCATTGCCTTGTCAAAAATATTTTCACTGATCATGAATTTAGAATTAGTTTTCACCAAGACTTTTTTCTGTATCATATATTTTTTTTATTGCTATTTTCGAATAACTTACGACATTTTTAAAGCAGCAGTATGATACTGAATAATATTTGTACCAATATTTTAAATGATATAGTAAAACTAGTTAATAATATTCCTGCCATCATCATAAATGATATTTTTCAACTAGTTTAGTATCCGATGAAAATTTTCATAATATTAATGAGTATTCTCATAATTCTCATAATGTACGTTTATGCAAAATCTCACCTTATTTTACCAAATTTTGAATAATTTATGAAGTTTTGAAATCAAAGCATCGAATTTAAATAAGTTTAAAGTTAATATCGTAAATAACATTTAAAAAGTGATCAGATTTCTTCACAATCATATTTATTCTTGAGTTAAAGTTTATGTGGATTATCGAAGAAACAGTCAAACTGAACGAATAACGAACATTTTTTTTTTTTTTTTACTCAAACAATTTCTAGTATACTTTTTTTTTCCAAGTAAAGGTAAATGCATAAAAATCTTTCATGAAATGTATTTATTATATCTTGTTTATGGTTGCTTTAAAAGCACATTTTATTGATATAAGTGTCTAATCGGTTCTATAAATTTTCTAAATTTCTATGTGGTTTGAATAAATTTTGAAGGTTTATTTCAAAACTAAATTCAAAGTAAAATCTGAAATCAAAATAACCTTTTGAACTCATTTGAAATTTGTATATATAACCTATTATGATTTTTCTTTGTATTTATATTTATATTTAAGGATTTTAATAAATAAAAATAATTTTTAAACTTTAAACAGAGTTTTAAATTTTTCTGTTACATGTCGCAGTCATGTAGTTTTGTTTTAAACGTCTAGTTCAATAATCTTAGGTATTACGTAATTACTTTTCTTACAATATATTCAAGTTTTATTCTAACGCAAGTAGTTCATGATATTGATTCATCAATTATATTACTGGAATTTAACTTTTTTAGATTACAATTCCAGAAGCATTTCCTGTTAAATATGCATGTAAATGCCTGTACTCTGGGTGAAAGATTTTTTTTTTTTTTCTGAAAGATATACATTGCACTTCATAAGCCCATTTAAAAGATAGATATTCGCATATAGGAACAACAAATGCAATTTGTAAGTTTGGAAAGTAAAATAAAAGTAAGGCAGTTACAAAAAAAGTATATTTATGTATCACGTACATTTTAATAATAAAAGTTGGTGTAAAATTTAACATTTGTCATTATAAAAGATTTTAGATACATTTGTACAACGTTATAAGAATATTTAAAATATACTTTTCGAAGTTTTTATTTCAAAATAGTGACTACAGAAGTTTAATTTTAATAGTTTTATTTACAAATGAGGAATTGTTCTGAACTAGGCTAATATAATAAACAAATAAAAATCCATAGAGGCTAAATATTTCCTCTTTTTCATATAAACTTATACAAGCTATTTACAGTGACTTTATATAAAAACATTTTATCTAAAAATTAATAATGATAATCTCCAATATTTGGAAGTTTAATGTTTTTAAAAATTAAGAGAAGAGTATTTATCACACTATTGAAATTTTAAATCTTTTTTTCCCATTTGTGACCATTCTGTGATATATAACGTACTATAATATTATATATATATCATAGATGCCTACGTTTTAAT
Source organism: Salticus scenicus (assembly GCA_963930645.1). Classification (NCBI taxonomy): domain Eukaryota; kingdom Metazoa; phylum Arthropoda; class Arachnida; order Araneae; family Salticidae; genus Salticus; species Salticus scenicus. Next base: position 263,693,881 of record OZ005650.1, read on the forward strand.
TTATTACGGAGTATATTTGCCCCGCCTTTTTTTCATACCACTTATTTTTTAAGGATATTTTTTTCTTATTTTATCGCAGTTATATATTGAAGAAAATTTTTCTATAAATAAAGTGGTGTGAAATAAAGGCGGAGCTAAAAATACTGCGGAATAAATTAAAATATTGGCATGCTGTACATATATTAAAAACAAGAACAACCATAAACAAGATACAATAAATATCTTTTATGAAAGTTATTTATGCATTTACCTTTACTTAAATAATAGAAAAAGAAAAAAAGTTTACTAGAAATTGTTTATTAAAAAAATAAATAAACAAATAAATAAAATAAAATAAATAAATTATTGTTCGTTATTCATTCAGTTTGACGGTTTGTTCGGTAATCCACATAAACTTTAACTCAAGAATAATATATGTGCTATAATATTCACCCAGTTATCATTCTGCATATAGAGACTACAAGAAATTATATTTTATCATACTGTTAAATGATTTCTTCTATAATGCTAGTTTTAAACAAATTTTGTTTAACTTTAGTTCGACTTGTTTAGTTTAACTTGTTCGCCATTGTTATTGCGACAAGTTTAAATAAGGTGTTTTTTTTTTTTTTTTTTGTTTTTTTTTTTCTTCACGGGATAATCTAATTAAAAGTATTTAATTTTATCTAAAAATGTTAGAACGAACATATATATGGCCAAACCTTATTCTCTGAAATGAAACATTAGAATACAGATTATTTTGAAGAATGCTAAAGCATTTTTATATATATATAAAAAAAAAAAAAAAAAAAAAAAAAAAAAAAACTTTAGTCTGTCGCTAGATTTACTCAACATCTCGAAAGAAGATACTTTAATTTCGGAAAACAACACAATTTAATTAATGAATAAAGTGTAAATACCATTCTAAGAAAATAAAAATATCGAAAAAAAAAAAAAAAACATTGGATTATGCGTATAATCTTTTCAAGTATTTTACATGAAGTAATGGAAGATTTAATTAGAATTAAAATCCAAATAAAAAAAGCATACAATACACAAAATTTCATTGGGAGAATAGATTGAATATTCTATGTAAAACTAGGTGAAATTCTGTCTATCCGTAAGTATATAGCCAAAATAATTACAGATAGCAATGCCCGATTTTACATTAATAGAACGTAACCAATTAAACAAGAATGCAAAATATATTTAATTCAAGGAAGATAAAATGTACAAGAAAATTACTTACAGGAAAAAGAAAAATCATTTACATTCAAAAGGTAGTACAGTAGCCGCCGCTTTATAAAATCACGTTTGTTTTCATCAAAATGATTTTATTAAGCGGCTGATTTTTATATCCGGCGAACATGCCTGAACTCAATAAAAAAGTATTCATTACCTAAATATGGAAAGGAATTCTTCTTCGCCCTTCCATGTATTAACTAGCCATCCATACGAATGGAGTTTTTGCAACTTACCATTCATGTAAAATTTTTAGCTTTTAGGAACAAAATTACATAAAAGTTGGAAATTTTCTTTGACCTGGCATTCTTGTACCTATCTAGAAGTGCTACGTTGGTGACTTTTGCTCTCCTTATTCATTTTCGCTTGCGATTCACTCTTCCGTTTGGTACAATTTAAAGCATTATTATCATCTTTATTATTATGTTTACATGAAGCAAATTGAGAAATTTCAAGTTTGGATGCGGCTTTCCTTTGACTATACATTTGAAGAAAACCATCATACTTTACCAAAATTTTACACTTTACCTTCAAATTAAAAACTACCCTCTTGCATATTTTGCAGCTAAGTTGCTTCAAAATAAGAACAACAAATTCTATTTGAATATTTTAAGAGAGAGAAAAATACTCATTGGCCAATCATTTTAAAAATTCATTCCTCGAATTCCTAACTGCAATACATGGTGGAACGTGCTTTTCTCCCTCTGCCCCCCCCCCCCCCCCATTTTTTTTTTTTTTTTTTTTTTGAGGCATATAATTTTCGACAAAGAGTAACAATGTGATGGCTTGCTATGTTTTTTTTTTCTTTTCAATAAACATAATTCGTTGTTTAGCTAACATACATGATCATTTTTACTGTTGAAGAGATTTTCTTTTGAGTTCATTAACCGGCGAAGCTGATTTTATTAAGCGGCGGTTTGTACTGATTTGATTCTGGACTCAGCAATTTGATCAGATTAAGCGGCTGATTTTATTAACCAGTGATTTTATAAAGCGGTGGCTACTGTATATGAATTTAATATACATTAACATAAAAAGTTAAAAGTATTTATTGAATGAAAGTAGTGGTTAAAATACTGCAGTTCGTAAAAATTTCAACTATAGAATTGATATGAACTTAAAAAATAATTATGACTAATTTTATTGCTAATCACTGTAATGAAGAAACAGATATATATATAAAACTGAAATCCCAAAATATATGGTGATGTTTGTCAGAAGAGCAGGGATTAATTAAAAATTTTGCAAAGTTTCTGAAAGGATGTAGGCGTTAACCCTTTGCGGCGCAAGACAATTTGAAAGATTTAAATTATACTGCCACCGAAATTCATGAACTAAATTTAACTAAAAGAAATTTTAAATTTTAAGGTTTAAAAAACCGGCTCTTTCGGATATGTTATAAACGTGAATTTTTGCTAAAAAATTTCCGGGATACAGCTCGATCTTAAATTTTGCGTCCTCGCAGCGAGGACAGCGCGCGTTAAGTGGTTAAGCCTGAGAACTTCTTTAACCCATGAACATCTTTAGCCCCAACTACTCAAAGATTATATATATATATATATATATAATATATAGGTAACTATTGTAACGAATTTATGAGTTTAAAGATAAGAAAAACATAAAAGGAGAATTACAAACCAATGCGCAGAATTGCTGCGAAAAGAAATGCAAAACTTAACCGTTCTAAACCGTACAGACACAGATAAAATTTCATTTCAAGATCTTAACATAAAGCGAAATAAAGATAAATGGCATAATGGTTTTGTGAACGCCGCACCTCTGATTTCGAGAGTATCCCAAAACAAGAACTGAAAAGTTTGGTACGAAAGTGTGGCAACAGTGTGTGCGTATGTGAATCAAGATGGACTAGCGTTCCATTCTATATGTTGTTTTAAAATACTTTATTTGATGTTAATTTATGTGTTCGTTATGTATTTTATGTTTGTGCCGTAAGTAAAAGTAAAATCTTTAAAAGTAAACAAAGCGTGATCAGTGCCTTAATGTGTCTGAAGATGCTTTTACAGGAAGAAAAGAACCAGGTGCGAAAAAGAAGTCGCCACAGGTTTATACGATAAAAGGAAAGATTTTGATATTAAAGTAAACAATTAAAGTAAACAGTCTCCCCAATTGGTTTTCAAATATCAGTTGAAAATTTTGAAAAATATCATGTTCGCAGAGTTCAAAAGAATTCGCACTATTTGCAATAATGATGATGAATTAAAATATGCTCTAGACGATTTAATAAAAACTTCGCAAGTGAATTGTTACCCGTCTCATTTTTTAACCGAGTGTTTAGAGTTTTTTCCTCTTTCGGTTTGTTCTAGTTCCTAAATTAAGGGCGATATTCAAGTACCGACGAGTAGCCCCGTCGGCCGAAGAGGTTTAGTTTATCAGGCAGGGGGTTTCATTTTATTGTATTTCATTTTAATGTATTTTATATTTTCTTGTATATTTCATATATATTAATTTGTTGTAATTGTACTACATTTGTAATTTGTGGTAATTTTTTAATTGTCTTGGGATTTTTTAAATTATATGTATGTCAGATTTCTTTTCAGTTAATGGTGGTTTTCTGTTTGGTGAGAAGTTGAGGGCTAAGGATAGTTATTAGCTAATCGCTACTGTCCTTTCAGAAACTTCTCTTTCACCCCTACACTGAGGGGCCTCCCTGATGAAGACCTCAGAGTTTTTTGGAGTTTTATTTCATGTTATTCATTGATAATTTATTTTATTCATTGATAATCTATTCCTATATATATATATATATATATATTGAAAGGGATCAGTTTCTGTTTCGCATACAAGTATCATCATAAAACTAATGTTTAAAAGAGATATATTTTCCTTATATGTATTTTCGTAAACATAGTAGAACATATTCTTTTTTAACCCTTTAAACGTGTACCGAATTTTCAGCATATATGTTTAATTTGTAAAAGAAATATTATGCGTAGTAGGAGTATGAAATTTCATTACTGAATACTACAAAGACTACTTAATCGATCTTCTTAAAAAACATTACCTTATACAGGTAAATAAATTTGAAATCTAATAGATTAAAATAATTTTCTCCTTTAAAAGGATTGAAAGTTCTCACACGTAAAACAAAATTATAAATGTTTATTTTTTCATTTTTAAATTAAAAAAATTGCAAATATTGGGATGAAGAATTTTTATACTTATTATCAAAAATGATTGAAATCAAAACATATAAAAACTTTATAATAATGCAAAACAACTAGTTTTACTTTAAGTTAATTAACTTCTTCACTATATCTTAAAAATATTATAAACTTTATTTATATTTATAATAATTATTGTTCTTCAAAACTTTTTATTAAATGAAAATGCCAATTTCAAGGAATATAAATTTAAAATAAGCCTTCTTTACCACAAAAATAAAAAGAAATTAAATTAAGAGAACTAACCTTTATTTAAAAAACAATATGAAGTATTACGATAGCAAAATAATTTTATAAAACAAGGGAAAGTCATTATTTTATAAAATAATGACTTGCCAGAAAGTATATTAAACAAAGCTTTATTATTTATTTTTCGTTAAATATAGCGACGTAAAATGATTGATTTTCAAAAGTTTCAATTTGTTTTAGTTGGAAATAGAAAACTTAAAAAAACATTTTTTTTTTTCTTTTCGCCGAAAACAAAAGTGAAGCTTGCAGCGTAAAAATATGAAATGAAAAAAAGAGTTATTCTGTAAAGAAAAAAGGCTTAAACATAAATACTAAAAATAATTGTTGTAAAACATAGAAAGTGTATCTTATACGTATTTATTTTGTGTTGTACAAATTTTTTTCATTTCCTCATAGTTGATATTATTTTAAACCCTTTATATGTGTTAAAAAGTATATACAAATTACATTTTTCTATTTTCATTATTTCATAAGTACCATTGATGACTTTGGCTGCTTTTGGAGTTTTTCCACAATTAATATTTCATGTTTTTTCAGATTTTTAATAATATTTTAGTTAAATTATGCATTTTTCAATATGTTATCTTCAGTTGTAATAATTGTATAGTAAATCTTTAATAATTTTTACTTTTTTTTTTTTTTTGTGTGTGTGTGTATGTGTGGTTTATTTAGATAGTTGTAATGTAGCGGGATATATATATATAGATAGATAGACAGATATAGTCCTGCCATAAGTTTTGTCTACCAATTAGAAAGCTCTAGTTATTAAAGAAAATGAAAAAGAGTTTAATTTTTACATACATTTTACTTATTATTTATAACATATTACAAAAAAGTAAAAAACCTTTCAAAATTAACCAATTTCTACTTTACACTTTTCATCAAACGCTCCGGTTCCTTATCTATCGCTGCACGCATGACTTCAATCGGAATTTGTGCTGCTTTCTACACTGAATCTGGTTTTAAAGTCTCAATATTTCGATGAGGCTTAACGTAGGCCTTCAGCTCTAAAATTTGCCCAAGACTGTACTCCAGTTGATTCAAATCTGGGCTTCCCGGCAGTCAGTGATGAGCTTGAATGAACTTCGGTATGTTGATCTCACACCATCGCTGGTACGTTCTTGTGCGCTGGTGCTGAATCCTGCTGAAATATCGAATGCTTCCCAGTGAACAAACACAACTTGTTCCAGGATGTCGCTTTGGTATTTTTTAGTTGACGTTTTTATGCCTTTTTCACAGATATATAGCTTGGTTAAACCTTCATACGAAACCCCCCCAGAAAACCATTACTGAACAGGGTGGTGACTTGCTTCAACTTTGCAGTTTCTTTGGAGCTGTAAGTTAAAAACCTGTCATTTTGCTTGTTGAATTTTGCCTGTACAATGACGATTTTTTTTTTTTTTTTAATCCCAAAAAAAGAATTTGCCGATGTTTGTTATCCACGTCCGCTGTAACACAACTTATGCTTTAGTCTTACATATTTGCTTAAGAGCAGCCATAAGTCACTGGCCAGTACTTCTATGGTAAGCACTAAATCCCAGGTCTTGTTTTATAATGCGGGACATTGTCCTAGTAGAGATAATCATCCACTAGCCATTTTTTTTCTTACTAAACGGTTTTCAGCAAATCCTTTCCTTTACGTCTTTAACAGCTACTGGCTTTCTGCCCTACGAGAACGACCAATTCGTGGACTGTCGTCGGTAGAGGCCGTTTCATTATACCTCTTAATAGCTCGATGGATGAACTAACTTCCTTGAAATTTTCAGTGGTTTTAGCAAATTGAAAATCTCCTTCGGTTGCTTGCCATAGTTGTATAAAGCAATTACTGTGATTCTATTTTCTTTTTTTCCCCACCCCATCTTAACTATGCATATGTTTAACAAATACTGTTTTTTTTTTTTTTTTTTTTTTTTTTTTTTTTAGTTTCACACACTATTTACACTTTTACAAAACATAGCAATGTCATCTCCGAAACATTAGTAAAATAGTGGTTGTTTTATTTCAATGGACAGAACTTATGGCACGACTATGTATGTATATATATATAACAGAAAACAAGAAATATAAAAATAAATAGAACAAAGAAAGCCTTGAAAATATGGAGACCATCATCAGAGAAGCCCTGAAATATAATTTAGAAAAGGCAAGATGTTTCAAATATAACTTGTAAAATATATTTTTGTTAACTTTAAAAAAACACTATATTCACTGGATGTTAATATTAAGAGATTACAATAATTAATGTAATTTTTATTCTGGTCTTCCACATTTTGAATGAAACAGCATATCTTAATAGATACCCATTGTATATCTTAACTGACATTCATAGCGATTAATTTATATGTTCCTGGCTGTTTGGGGTTTGTTAAAGCGCGTTTTTTGCAGAAGTTTTTATTTTTCATGTAAGTGTTTATCAGTCTTTTAATATGTTTTATATATTTATATAAACTATTTTTTTATGCAAGTAAATTTTTGATTTTTTTTCTTTTTTTTATAAGTTTATATATATAACATTTTTTACCTATTTTCCTATGGATCTTCTATCTGATTCTTTTTTTTTTTTTTGTCTTGGTATGAAAATTATATTGCCTATTAATATGTTACTATCAGTACGTTAAGCATAATACAGTTCCTACCTCACAGGATCCACTTAATGATGATCTACATTTTTATGGGGATCTTGTTTGCTTCAATTAATTTGGTTGTCCTTGTTTATTTTGTTGCCTAAATATATGTACGCTTCTTTACTCTGTAACAATCCAACATGAAAACTAATTAACCGTACGATTATAATGTGTATTTGAAAATTTAAATATATTTTAAATATTTTATCATCTCTGAAACGCGTTTATTACATTGGTCATGCTGTTTTCAAATCTGTGTTTAACTGTCTTTGCACCGAAATATAATTTATAGTACTAATATAAAAAGAAAATATAAATTTCTTTAGTCTACAGTAAACTAACATTATTAAACTAGTGCGTGAATCCTGTAAATATTAAATTGCTTTATCATAACTATTGTAATTCTTTAATAAGATTTATATATTAAAATGAATTTTAAACTTAAGTTTAATGTTAAAGTTTTATTATTAAATTAAAAATATATACGAAAAATTTGAAGTTATATCCGATAACAATCCTAATGAGACAATTTTAGAAAATGTATAGGTAAACTATGTTAAACCTAGAACTTTATTTTTTTCAGCTCGAGATCAAAGTGGTTATGTAAAAGCCTTTTAGACATTTAAAATGATTAACGTCATGAGTATCTTTTTTTAATGAAAGATTTATAAATGGAATAGTAATCGCAAACATTTTCCAAAATTTAAATTTCATCAATCAAGCTGCGTGAAACCATTTCTCTCTTCAAACTTAATATTCTTCATTATGAAGTAAAAGATTTAAATTTGGATAATGAAACTGATTGTTGCATTAAACACATCGTTTTAATGGTGCTTCCAATGCTATTTAGTCAAATTTGTAAAGTTTCTAATTCTTCTAGTTAAACCAAAATTTGAAATACATTAATGGATTTTTAAAGTTGAAGTAATCGTGTGCTTTGTATTGCAGATTCACGTAAGTAGTATATAGTCTCTGAAAAATAAATGTAAACGGCTTTCTCAAATTCCGCACTAAACTAACACGGACAAACTGTATTAATATAAATAGTTTTATTAAAACATTATAATTTAATTACATTCATGAATTGAATATAAGGGACAATTTGCATAGTGAAATTTAAAATAATCATTTGATTTTGCACATAAGCACACAAATGTGTCAAAGTGCTTCTATTTTGTTTTTAATTGTATTTTGTTATTAATTTTTATTCCACTTTAAACAAAATTACATTTGACGAAAGCTCTTTAGTGATTTCCCTCTCTAATGTTAAATCAAATTTAATATAAACTACATGTTTAAGAACTTAAAAATTATTAATCCTCATTTGTCAACAATTTCATTATATTCATAAGAGCTTCCTGCTTAAAATTGTAATTTTTGATAACTAGTTATCATTTTTTTTTTAAATACATGACTTAAATTAATGTGCAGTGCTAAAAAATTCATTCGCTACAAAAAAAAAAAAAAAAAAAAAAAAAAACTGTAAATAATATTAAGTATTAAACTACTTTTGAAAATAATCCTAAAACAGGCATTTTAAAAATGTATCAAAAGTAAATTCGCAAATAAAAAAAATTGAATAGATGTTATTGCAAAATGACTAACACAGGCTTTAATATTTTATTCTTAATTATGGTTGAATGAATACAACTGTTTACTGTATCACATAGACGATTAACTTACCTTTTTCGCAGAAAACAACAAGAAAATAAATAAATAAATAAATCGAGTTTGATACTTTATATTCTGAAAATATTTTATTTCTAATGAAAAGTATCACTTTCAAGAGCTTACTAAATAATTAATAAACATTTGCGTTCTTCTTTTGATGTATTTCCGTTACAAAATAAAGACAATATTTGGCATTGCAGCATTCTTAAAAATTGCATAACACATTTATCATGAAAAACGGCAGTTTTTCGAGTGACGCAAGCGGTTAATAATACAAATAAAAATAATTTAAGTAACAGACAGACGTTGTTTGATGCAGAACTTTTCACTCATGGTGTGTAATTGAGAAGATAGATAAAGCTGGGTTTTTTTCTTCCTCCTCTCCTCTTTTTTTTTTTTTTTTTTTTTTTTTAGGTTTTCTCTTAACATTCATTTGCAGAATCACGAAAGTATTCATTGCTTATGTCAGAAATGTAATTAAGTACCAATATCAATTGTGTTGTACTTTCGATTATCATATTAAAGTTTTGGTTTACTAAAATTAATCTAAAATATTGAATACAAAAATTAACTAGAAATTTTTACTTAAGTCAAATATAATTTTTATAATGTTACTCTGTAATTCTGTTTTACATTTTTGAGTAACAAACACATAGGAATGGACTTTTTTTTTTTTTTTTTTTTTTTTTTTTTTGGGGGGGGGGGGAGGTTTGTGTTACCAAATTTTGAAATCATTCAGTAAAATGAACTGAATTCTGTTTAATGTGCCAATTACCTTTTGTAAAGCATATTGCATATATTTGAAGAATTTTATATAATTCCTTTCTTTGTGACTTTAAAATTATAATTCTATAACCAGTTTAATTTCTTTTGCATTAAAAGTTATAATATGTACATTTAGTTGAAATAAATATTCAATAAGTAAGATGAGAAAATAACAATTTATATTAATAATGATACTTTAATTAGGTATTTAATTTAAATGTATAATACAAATGTTCAAATATTTATAAATACACAAATTAATAAACATATAATCTCAATAACTTAACATCTATGTAATGCTTACCGAAAATGAATAATCAAATTAATGTTATGCATTTTATTCATTCTTATCTCTTACAACAATTCGTTTTCTTTAATAAAGATTGCATTATTTTACAAACTATACAAAGATTAATATAAGATAAAAACATATAACTATGTAACAAATTTTAATGGGTTTCAAAGTATGAAATGATGAACATTTTCAAGATCTGCAATTTTGACGAAAAGTTAGATTCTTACAAATACCATAAAGCAGGCTTCGTCAACCTATCGTTCGACACACGGGATACACAGAGACATTCATTTCATAAATTTCAAGTGACTCACTTGAGTTTCGAAAAAATGTATGATGTATAAAAATAAATTATAAAGCATAAATAGAAAACGAAAACTTAAAAAACACATAAAATAAATAAACTGTAAATAAATATTAGCAATAACAATGTAATGGAAAATGATGACAAATTTGTATATACTTTATGTAAAGATGCAATTACCACAGGTTGTTTGTTATCTTATTCTTCATTAGAAAAGACTGTATTAATAAGGAAATATCACTTGCAACGTATTTTGGTCGATTTTTACGCTCAAACAAAATAGGTTACCGAACCCTGTAATAAAACAATCCTTCGGTACCGTAGTAAATAACCCTTTAATAACCTCTTACAAATATTACAATGAAATTTGGTTATATAAGGTAATTCCGGGAGAGTTGCCCCACCGGGAGAGATGCCCCACTTGATGTAATTTCGAAACGCATCGCTAGATGGCTCTGTGAGTCCGATTTTTATTTAAGATAGATGTTGAATAGTGTGCTGTGGAAGTTACGTGAACTCATTTCTTTGTTTTCTGTTGTCACAACAATATTTCAAGTAACTACCATGTTTTTTCTACTCTGTTATAAGAGTGATGTTGCATTGTAAGGCTGGCACTAGTTAATAAAAATGAATTAACTAGCCTTAAAAACCTGTAGTAAGAAGTTGATCAGTCGACTTCGGACATTCTGCTGCCATTTTTATGGTCTTGCAATTTGGACAGTTGCCGGGGCATCTCTCCCATACCAAAAGGATAGACGCCCCAGATTATATTCGGTTTAGATGCCCCACATACAATTTCAGGGAGAAAAGTCTTTTAATTGTTTAAATTTTAAACTAATATTTTTAAAATCATATTGTTTTTATAAAATGCGTAATATTTGTAAATCGTGAAAATTTTCAACTTAAAAATATTTTTTGAAACTATAAATTTAGATAAAAATTCCTCAAATAAAATTCAAACTCGCGTAATCGCTAGAAGTGGCAACTCAAAACGAAATCACAAAAGTGCAGATTGAACCCAGATAAGAAAGCTAAAAACGCTCAGGTATGTGAGACTGAACTTTGACATTTAAACTATAACGTAAACAAACTAGGGCGTTAACGAAACTGTAGGTGGCGGTTAATTGTGACGGTAAGTGTATATTATTGTATTTGTTCATGCAGTTGTTCAATGCTTCTTGTTCGTTTTAGGAAAGATGCTTACAGTGTACAAAAGAAACAATGCCGGAGCAGCTCGTACGACTTGGAGAGAAGAGCATTTAAAAGCTCAGGAGACTAGAAGCAGGGTAAATTGGTGTCAATGAAGCTGCTAGGTTCTATGGAATTCCTTCTCGGATACTTCCTGACAGAGAGACAATTAGGACACTTGCGTTTCAGTTTGCTGAAAAACTAGGTCTCAAGCATCGATTTAATTTAGAAGCAAGAATGGCTGGGTAAGCCTGGCTGTCAACATTTCTTAGGAGAAACCCAGAACTAAGTATCAGACAAGCCAAGGGGCTCTCTTTAGCAAGGTTGGAAGGCATGAACAGAGAAAGTGTTGATCATTTTTTAAAAATTCCCTCAAAAGTGTTTGAAGAAAATGAATTCTTTACAAGACCGGGGAGTATTTATAATATAGACGAAACTGGCTATCAGTTAAATAGCATTCCAGGAAAGGTCGTGGCTACCAAAGGGGCAAAATATGTTCATGTTTTGACGTCTACACAGAGAGGAGAAAATGTTACAGTCATTGCCTGTTGTAATTCAGAATGACAATATCTCCCTCCTTCAGTTATTTTTAAAGGCGTTCGCGAAAAAGAAGAATTTTCCGATGTCTTCCACCTGGATCTATGGTGTTCATCAACGAAGAATCCTCGTACATCAGTACAGATATTTTTTTTTCAGATTGCTTAAAGATCTTTTTGTTCAAAGAAAACCCCAAGGAAAGACATTATTAGTTTTGGACGGTCATGCATTGCTCTTAAACTGTTATGACTTGCTGGAATTTGCGGACAAGAATAACATTATAATTGTACGCCTGCCCAGCCATACGACACAATCACTTCACCCTCTTGATCAGTCTTTTTGTAAGCCACTAAAACACTGCTTTAAAGAGAAAGCAAGGAAATGGATTGTTAATCATCCAGGAAGGACCATTGGGAGAATACAAGCTGCAGAACTGACTTGTAGAGCCTGGAAAAGGGCAGCTTCTGTTGACACTGCTTTTCATCCCGATGTTGGAATTTTTCATCTAAACCAAGCAGCGATTCCAGGCCACTTCGTTTCCATAAGTGAAGAATTGAAACAGACAGATAAACAGACCCAAATTTCTGAATCAACTGAACAAACATCCTTCCCGACAAAAATATTGCACCTGATTTCCCCTGTACCTAGGTTAGAGGAAAGATGCAAGAAAGATACAGTCGGCTAAGGATACATCCTAAGAGCACGTCCAAGAAAAAAAAGCTAAAATTCGTTGTTGTCAAAACAGCTGGTGATAGACATGCCCATTCAAAAGGACGAGAGTGATCCTACAAACAATTGCCTCAAATGTGCGGAGAATTACTATTTTACAAAAGAAACAGTAGATTGGATAAATTGCATAAAGTGCCATAAATGGTTACATTAATCATGCACAATGTACGGGAATCTGTGCAATGTTTGCGGAAAAGCGAAAATTAGAGAAGAGAAAAAGAAAAATATTATCTGAATAAATTCGACATATTTCGTAATATTTTTTTATTATACTTTCTAAACTGTAAATATAAAATTTTCAAATATACTAAAAAAATATATTTGAAATATTTTTCAACAGTTTACGTGTTTTATTCTAAATTTTACATCTTGTCTATGGTAACTAAATATTTTAATGTTTAGGTCTTTTTTTTTTTTTTTTTTTTTTTTTTTTTAAATAGCTTACGTTTTATATGTTATAAACTACTGAAAAACTGTTATAAACTATTGACCATTGTTAAAATCTTTTATTATGTTTTTTACAGGTAGGGCATCTCTCCCACGTAAGTGGGGCATCTCACCCGCAACATCGGGAGAGATGGCCAAATGTAGTAGATGCCGCAATTTAATTTTTTTCTTTAGAAAATTCACAGTATGGTACAAAAAAACTACTTATTATTAGAAAACAATATCTATAATATATTTACCACAAATTTTCGTTGTCATTGTTAATACCCAATTTATTTTATAGCTCCCTTTCCTTAAGTGGGGCATCTGTCCCGGAATTACCTTATATGTACAATGGAAAAGATTATTTTATCACTATGGGATCAAAAGACATGTTTTCCAAATGGAAAAAAAAAATACTTTTTAAAAATAACAAAATCTCATTTAAAAAAATTATTTACCGACGGTGCCAGTTTACAAAATGTTAGTTTTACTTTTTTTTCGCTTGACTTATCTAAATTGACGGAGTACAACTAAATGAAATCTATAAAGCTTACAGAAATCTGTTTGAAAACGAGTGATTAAAAATTAAAATTAAACGTGCAAATTTTTATATATCCCATTAGAAGACTACAGATGATACAATCACTATTTTAAATATATACGCTTGGAATATACACAATAACAACATATTCAAATACCGTTAGCATAGCCCTATTTAAATAATAATAAAAATAAAAATACTCATAAAAGAACGTAATATGATTGTTTCTAATTCAAAAATAAAATAAAATAAAATAAAAATAATTTGGAATAAGGATCTGCCCACCCCCATAAATACAACTCATTAAACAATCATGAAAAACAGAACATTTGTTGAGAAATGATCCATGAATATACATCTCTCTATTATAAAATAATAATGATAATAATAACTACCACTGCCGTTTTTCAATGTATTGTGCCTTTTCAGCTTTCTTCGCTTATATTGTAAGAACTGTTTCACATAAAAGCATCAAAATCGGAAATGTTGTACAGAAATGTGTGAAAAACATGATGAAATAAACCGTTTATATGTGAAAGCATAATTTTAGGAGATATTTAATGTTGAAGTGGGACAAAACAATTTCAGTCATAAAAGTTTTAGACTCAAATCTATTCATAGTAAACTTATCAGATTTTACTAAGACATACACAGCTATTTGTGGTGTCTAGTAAGTAACAATTTTTTTGATTTTGACAAATTTTTATATTTTTCTTTTAGTAGCTATGTTTTATGGTATTTTTGCATTTTTCCCGGACATTTTTTTTTAGTTGTAATTTCAAGAAGATGTCACAAAACATAAAATGTGTACAACATTTTATTTAATTAATTTTTTTTTCTTTAAACATAAAAAGAAACAGATTCTTAGACGTGAATTAAACAATAAAAATAAAAAGGTAAACTTGTATCATTAAAATATTTTTACAAAACTGACATCATGATGCTTTAAAATATAGATTTTTATTTATTTATAAATTGAATATTAATTTCAATTAATAAAACAATCGTATAAGCTTTATTAATTTCTCTTACCCATATATATGTTAGAGAAAGTGTTATTTTTGGATCAAATTTTCGAAATTGAGTTTTTGTTATATTTACACGTTTTACGGTCCACTGAATCCGAAAAACATATTTCTAACGGTTGGTCTATCTCTCTGTGTGTGAGTGTGTGTGCGTGTATGTTATCATCATATCTCAAGAACAAATTACAGCAGAAAGTTCAAACACGGGATTCTAAATCTGTGTCATATAAGGACGCTACTCTAAACTTTTCTTTGAGATAAAAAGAAATGGTCAGTGTACATGGACACCCAAGAGAATTAAAATACATTGCGTCTATGGAGCAAATTGCACGTAAGTAGAGTTTAACATCCATCGACTGCACTATACCAAATGAAATCAATATATTTTATATGTATCAGAGCAGGTTTTATGTAGAATAAATAATGAAAATAATTAACTTTCGTTTACAGCGCTACACAAAATAACTAGAATATAGTAGGACTACTTGAAAAATGATGGAAATGTATTTCAGATTGTAATGTATGTTATTAAAATAAAATTAAATTTATATGCAATATGTGATGCGTAGATAACTTTAAGAAAATATTATAGCCAATAATTAAGCGAAAACATTTTTTAAAATTCAATATAATTAGTGGAAGTAGTTTGCTATAATATTTTATAATGCCCAGAAACACTGCACCGGAATTAAAATTAATTCCTTATACCCACACGATAAATAAAACATTTTTTTAGCTAAATTCTCATTGGTAATTTTTTTGTATACTTACACGTTTTAAATTTTCCTGTATACTTAAGTCAAGTTTTTAACCTGTGATGTTTGTCTCGCTCTCTTATCAGAGTAACTTAAAAATAAATAATTTCAGGCAATTCAAATATTGTATTTTGAAGTTGATATAAATTTATTATTTGGCCAAGATTTATAAGTTTCAGGAATTGGGATGTACGAAAGTTTTCTGAACAACTTTAAATGAACATTTAATTTTGATAACAGATTTGAATTCTATATAAATGTTGGTACAATAAACAAACGGGAAGTTAGGAAGTAGTAGCTCCCTCGTACAGAATTATTTCTCAAATAAAGCTGTTCCGAAGTCTAATTTGAATTGTTTTTAACGTAAGTTTATATAATAGTTATCTTACCCCTTAATCCACAATCATTCTTATTTATCGGCCGTAAACTTATAAGAACGCATATTTCGTCTATTTTAAATTCCCCATGTTTCTAATGAATATAATCAAGCACAAATAATCAAATATCATTTTCATTTCATTAATGTCTGTATATAGTAGGATTTGGCCATAGTTTTGAGTTACTTAAAACATTCACCAATCGAAATATATTTATTTATTTAAACGTTTGAATTATCCTCTCTCTCTCTCTCTATTATTATTATTATTATTTGAAAATTTATTTAAATATTATAACCAGCAAAGCGGGGAAAGCCTGCTAGTTAAGCTACTGCGAAGATTAGTGAGCGCAGGGGGCAGAGCCCACAAGTATATATATGTTCGAGCAACAAACATTTTTATGCACGGTTAAAAGGTATTCTTTCACACCATTTTAGCAAACCCTATCAGAAGCTTACATTTTTTTTTTACGAATAAAAATTTATTATTACAGAATCAATAAAGTTATAATTTTTAAATAAACTACATCAATAAATATTTAAACATGAAAAACATAAAATCTAGAAAATTCGGTGTGTCATTAATAAAATAAATTTCTACATTTGTTTCTTAAGATACCATCTGAATATTACAGAAAGCATCGGCTGCAGATATATATATTTTTTACAAATGTGATATGATAAAAAATACCACAATCTTTAATTAGCCTAAATATAAAATTTATATATCTTCTATGACGTTTATTCTATTAATTTAATATCAATTTTAAAAACTTAGCTATATATGAAGAACACATTTACGGAGTTCGTAACATTTAAATTCGAAACTTACATGTATTAATCATGATGAACAAATCAACTAATCACAATAAGGAGGTTATTGAGATTAACCAATTACAACCTCTATGCTGGCGGAATGATCATTCATCATCCATATACCTGCATGATGACATTTCTTTAAGGATAACCCATATACTACTACTTCAGGAAAACGGTAAAAGTTCTTTATTTACGATGCAAGAAATTATTTCTGATTAAAATAATAAATTTGTATAGAATATAATTTATATATTTTTTATTAATAATTTCATTATTTTGTCTTTTATATTGTAAATTAATTGAAAGTTTAATATTAATTGAAAGAAAAAGTACTAATCGTTGTAAATAACTATCTGTACTTGTAAAGATGCCAAAGATTAGAATTATCAAGAACATGAATTTCATTTCTCTCGCGATATCATATCTTACAAAATACTTACACTAAAATCTCATATAAATCACTTATAAAGTAAATCGCAATTAATACATAAATACAATAAAATGTATACATAAATACATTCAAACAGTATAAATAACTGTTATTTTTAAAAGAAGAAATTTGTAGCGAATATAACTAACTCTATACAGAAAATAAATTTCCTTTCGTTTCTCTGAAATATGCACTGAAATACCTTACTGTATTTATTGAAAAATCATATTTTTAATAAATATATATAATTACACTAAAAGAAAGACTTGAATTTATCAGATAAAATTATCTTAATGTTATTGGATATATTATACCATCAAATAATTCTCAAATAGTGCAAATTTTACAATCAATTTCATGTACACAAATTAATATTTTTTTAAATAACGTTTGAATGTAAATATCACATAAGACGACATCTATTTACGAATAATATATTTTTCCAATTTTTATCGTAAAATGTTCTTACGAAAAACAATAAGATAAAAGTAGTATAAAATTTTGTGCCCTTTAATTCTCTAACATTCAATATTTTTGCTCTGAAAACAATCATTTAACAATATTTATGCAATGCTTTTTTCAACTTTTTTTAAACCTATTTTTAAACCTTTTTCCTTCTCTGTTCGTTAGATAGTAACACTCCTCCGAAATTAAACAAATGGCTTCCTGCAGAAATAACATTAAATTTCATAGCAGACGTGAGCGTACCTTATTGCTTTGATAATGAACTCGTGTCTAGATTCTTTTTTACTTGATGAAAGATCATGCTATTATTTTGACCTGAAACAACTGTTGCGAGTTTCTGCAAATTATTCACGAAGTTACTTATTTATAAAATAAATCATTAATTGAATTTAATCAGTTTAAGATATAGATGTTTTAAATGAAAAAAAAAAAAAAAAATTAAAAATTAAAAATTTTAATTTTTTTTTTTTTTAATAATTAGTTATATTTATAATAGCTAATTTTATAATTCGGTTAGCAATTTAAAAGAAAATGTAGTGAATAATGTTGAATTGGTAAAAATAAAAAAATTCAAAGACTTTAATGACTATATTAATATGAAAACATAAATTCTGTCGTACTGTTTAGCCTATTTTTAAGATGAGGAAGTGTTTAAAATTATTATCATTCAAAAGATATGGTGCCCCGCCAATGACCGAGAGGTTCTGCTCTTAAAGATGGTAGACGGAAAGTGTCGAATTGTGTCCTAAGTCGCGTTTGTCGGCCGAGTCGTTTGGAGTTTTCCGTGATCATTTCCAAAACTCTCAGGAGTACGGGTTAGGACGCCTTAGACAGAGCTCTATGGTGGGAACTCCGCCTAGGACCAAATCTCTAACGCAGATAATTAGCATTAACCCTAACATAAACACCACACACCTTAAAATGTGGTTAACGTGAGTAGAAGGGGGAAAAATTCATATGAGAATGAGAAGGTAATATAGAATGCTTTTATTTTTAAAAACATTTTCCGTTTTTTGCCCGTAATATTTAGTATTTAAAATTCTTACAGAAGAAAAACATTGAATATGCACACGGAATTTCTACTTTCCAAACTTATAATATGCAAAGAAAGTATTGTAATCATGAAAAATATCGACTATGCTCTTTTAGAATATCTATACGTTTTGAGATCTCCCGAGTTCATTTTTGTGATTTTTACGGTGATGTATGTAGATGCGTGTGTGTTTGTGTGTGAGTGAACACGATAACGTCTAATCGATTTGTTCAAATGAGCTGAAAGTTTATAGCCCTGTTATAGGTCATCATCACACGAACTACACAGATTTTCATGAGTGTGGGATTTATAGTACTTTTACAGGGTCAAGAAGAAAAATTCTTTCTTAATATGACCGATGCAACCATTTTTTTTTTAAGTACGTTTGCAGTAAACACAATAGCCGATTGAGCTCAAAGTTGATTAGCATTTTATACTTCACCATCGGAAGAACTATATATTTTGATGAGTATGAGATTGATACTTCTTTCACAGGGTCATGAATCAAAATTCTTTGTTATTTTGGCCGATGGACGCAAATTATTTGAAATACAATAACATCTAAACGTGTTATCTGATTGATTTAAAAATAGATGTTATAAATAACCGTCGTAAGATTTTTATAAATTTTACTGTTTGCAGGACTAATAGTCCTTTTACAGGGACACAGAGAAAATTCTTCACTATTATAGCGAATGAACTCAAATTATTTGAAACGTGATAACTTTTAAACGCCTTTTTCTATTGAACTAAAAAATTGGTATATTAATTATAAGTCATTGTGCTACTATTTGTATAGATTTTGATGAGTATAGGACTTATGGATCTCTTATTAGCACACAAAAAGAAATTCCCGTAATGAAATGTCCAGAAGAACAACTCTGATATTCGGATTGAGAAGCAAATAGATAGCGAAGTTCATGGGGATATGCATCGTCATATAAATAAACTTAATTCATTGAAACTCATACTTATAAATGACAATTTAAATTGGAAATTTAAAATTGCAAAAGAAAATTAGTAAGTTACAGACCTCACAAAACTTTCTTCTATATGTTCCTATATAAATTCAAGCAGTAAAAATTATTATTTATAAAAAATATTATTTTTACAAATATTAATTTGCAAAACATGAAAGATTAAAATCTTAAGATTAAAATTTTAAGATTATTTTAAAGATTTAAAGATAAATTTTACGACTACATTAATTTTCTTTTTATTTAGTATACTCATAAGTGTATTCAGAAATAAATTTCTGAAAAATAACTTTATTGCGTTATTTTATCGAATTTATTTTAAGTTAACAAATGACATTTCTCTTCCCCTTAATCGCAGAGGATCAAATGATTAAACGACGTAAAGAAGTGAGAATTAACTTATTGAAACTAGTGATTATACATGACAATTTGAATTGGGAATTTAAAATTGCGAAAGGAAATCAGTATATTGTTGCCATCACAAAACTTTCTTCTACAATTTTATGTTTAAATTTAGCCAAGCATTAGAAATTAATGCTTTTAAAAATTACTATTTATTAAAACTACTTCCCATGATGAATGCACAGACAATTTTCATCTCAGAAAAGTATAATACTTAATGTCCAAAGAAGAAGAAGTTTATGCTCTACAGACGACATCTTTAAAAATACATTTTTTTTTTTTTTTTTTTTTGGTTAATAATATTTAAAAAAAAAAAAAAAATATTTTTTTAACCCTGTAAACAAAAAACAAAATAATAATAATAATAATAATAATAATAATAATAATAATAATAATAATAATCGATAGCTTTTTTTAATATGTCAGAAGTCTATAGTACAGGCATCCAGTTAAAGTATTGAAGAAGTTTTTTTTTTTTTTCTTTTTTTTTTCTTTTTTTTTTTTTTAATGAACACTTACACTGAAAATTTATAGCCCCGGAGGAGAGAAATTCTCCCACTGAGTGATTTTTGTTGAATATTACTGCTTTAAAAAATTATTTTTAATTTGCAATGATTTTGTAATTTCACAGTAATTTCTATTTAACGATATTTTTGGTTTTACCTTCGTTAAAATGAGTTACAATTGTCCTCATTTATACGAAATTTTGTCCTGTGCTACCATATAAAAGAAAAATGAAATAATGAGATGGAAACGTCGCCTGCTGGATGATTTCCCCCATAAGTTGAGATGCTTTATTTTATGCCATAATCCATTTACATATAAATTCATCTAAAATTCAAGGCTTCTGTTCATAAGCTAGAACTACCACACTATTTCGTCATACATACAGGAAGACGTTTTCTAAAGATAACGTTGATGATTGTTTTCTGGACATCTCAAAACGTGTGAATCATCGAAAACTAGAAGTCATTTTATTTTACGAAACCTGTACTTTCTTCTATTGTATGTAAAAAAAAGTAATAATTTTCTTAAATGATTTTATTGAAATTTATTAGATATAAAATATTGTACTTATTTTCTCCTAATCCTAAAAATATTCAGTGAAAAATTTATTCCCTTTAACATTGAAAGAAATAAAATTTAACTTACTGAAGCTAATAATTAGAAATGATAATTTACAATGGGAATTTCAGACTAAAAAAAAAAAAAAAAAAGTGATTTTAATTATATTTTATTAATTGCATGAAATGACTTTCAATCACTTCAATAATGTTTTCTAAATAAAATTAATTATGCTATGGTGAATGATTTTACAACTTTAGAAGAGAAAAATTACACGGTTCGTTTCACTCAGTTTTTCTAAAAAATCGCTTTAAAAGTGTAATGATATATTACATGTATGCTTAGAAAATGATTGATGAAATCATAGAGACATGAAATCAATACAAATGACAAATGGAGAAAATTCTCAAACTGTTAAAAAAAAAAAAAAAAAAAAAAAAAGTTTAACCAAGAAAAAACTATGGCAAACTGATAAAAAAAAATAAAAAAAAAAAAAAAAACTTTGGGGTAATTTATGCTTGAATAAAATTGACTGCATTTGTATTGTATCGATATCATTTCTGTTTCATGTTCCATTTACTTTACTTTAACTTTGATTCCTTTGAACATTTAGTAATTACAGTAATTTATGACAAGAGATTCATAGGAAAATAACTTTTTATGCTTCTAATTTGGTTTGAAAGTATTTTATAGAAAAATTATATATGTTCATATTTATTTTATTTTTTTAACATTCCCTCGAAAGTTTTAATATCACTTTTCAAATACTAACACGTAGCTTTAAACATTATTTACCATTTTTATTTATGCTACACTATTTGTTAATTTTTTTTTTCTTTTCTTTTCTCTGAAATTAATTTCTGTGCAAAGCCAGAATACAACATCTAATATAAAAATAAAGCTAGATTTTAAGAATAAACTTAATTTAGATTAACTAAAATGTAAGTAAAAGGTATTTATTATTAATTTGAAACATCTTAAAATAAACTTTCAATTCATAATCAACTGCATTGTAACATTTCAAATTAAATTTTTTGAATTTAGTAACATCTGCTGTTATTGCAAAAGAAAGTTATTTAAAAACTAACTTATCAAATACAAGACAGGAAGATGGATAAAATTATATTAACCTTACATGTAAAAAAATCACAAATATTGAAAGTACCAAACGAAATGTATGCATTGGTGCCAATCTGAATCATTCAAAATTAAAAAATAAAAATATTTAAAAAATCGATTGAAATTTGAATAATTCAAATAATAGTTGTTAATATTTCAAAACATTCTGAGATAAACTTCCAAATTATACACAAATACAAAGATTTTTAGACAATACTATTTTAAAAAATTTAAATTTAAGAATCAACTGCCTAACACAAATGTTCTTAAAAGAATGGATTTTATTAAACAGTCAACAGCATATTAAAGCGCTATAAAAATTAATAATGCATCTTTTGAACATTGAATGTTAAGAAAAAAAATGAGAAGACAAAACATAAATACAAACAAGTCCTTCCATCTCATTCGAAAGGGTAGTTTGATTTCTTTTTTCTCATCAAGTGGCCGCCATTTTGTTTCAAAATGAGGGATAAATTTATTAAGGAAATTCGCGGAGATATTGATGTGGGCTTTATATACATATTTACATATATATGGAGTTCATTCATAAAAACGATTATAAATCACACCGATTCATAAATACCCTTTTTTTATGTAAATTTGAAATTTTCAAACGGCCGGCACTTGGAAATAAGATGACCGATCAAGTTTGCCAACGAACATTTCAAATGCATTTCTAAGATGAGTCTCAAGGCTTCAAGGATGAGACTTCAAGGATGAGGCCGGAATGAGGCCGCTCCCCCTATACAGCAGTTTTGAGCGATTTTTACCTTTAGAGAGGGGCTCTGACGACAATTGTCAAACTACACTGCGGAATTTTAAAAGAGCGCGTCTCCAAGGGTTAAGCCTCCCCCGTTGTTTATTGCATAAACAAGCAAACAAACAAACAAACAAAAAATTACATTCTCTGCCGGATAGAACGCGATAGAGGGCAGAAGACAAAGTCGCTTAATTGGTCACGACAAAAGCACTTGAGTAGTTATGAAAAAAGCACTTAATTGGTTATGACAAAGACACTTAACTGGTTATGCTGGGGAGTATAAGTAGCGTAGATACTGTAGATGTGTAGAACTTGCCAGCGGTCCGGAAAGGATTGGTGGTATTCCGCCTTTTGGAGATTTGAAGAGGTCGGTAGAAATGGAAATGAGAAAAAGTGTGTCCGTGTTCGTTTATTGGTGAGGAATGGATAGAGCTTGTCCAGGATAATTTTTTATCGTATTCTGCCTTATAGGTGGGACAAGAAGAAGTAGGTTGGATAAACTGTGTTGAATTTTGTTCCGTGTTCCTGGTTTTAGATGATACAATTTATGCAAGATGGGATTTTCGTGCAGCTCTCGTTGGTGTTAGGGCCGGAGCAATAGGAGCAGTGGATAGAATCATAAAGATACGTCTACTCTACAAATTTAGTTCGAATTAATTCAGTATTTCAAAAGTTATCGTGAGGACAAATTTTCAAATGGCAGCCTGGTTTCAAAAGGCTGCAACTTGGGAATAAAAGGTCGGGACAAGTTGCTCAGTGAACCAATTCAAGATATTTATAAGTTATGTTGACTGTTTAACTTTGATTCAAATAAGTTCAGTATTTAAAAATTATCGTGATAAATTTTCAAGGGGAAGAATGATTTTGCGTTATTTTATTTTATTTTTAGAATATTTTCTTTAAATTTACTCTTATTTTCTTGAATAGTTAAAATATGTTTTTCTGTAAATTACTGTTATATAACTTTGTACAATAATAATAAAAATTATAATTTTTCATTTAAAATGTGCATAAAAATTGTTATGGATTTATAAATATTTAAAAAATTAATTAAAAAATATGTAATCAATACATCTTTCGCTAAACCAAATTTTAGAAATATATATATATATACATAAAAAAAAAGTGTTTGTTGCAGATAAATGTTGACAGGCAAGTATAACTCCTCAGAGAAATTTTATTTTCATATAGAAAACTTTCTGGTAATGCTAGTTTTCATATTGCTTTTTATTTTATTTTTTATTAATACACGTTTTGTTCAAATTGAAAACTTTCTGTTAATAATGTATTCTAAAACTAAAATTCTAATAGAACATTAACTAAGAATATTATTTATTATACATTGTTTCTCCCGTTAATTATTATTTTTTATAATTATTTTTTATAAACAATTAAAACTTAAATTTACTAAAAACAATTATGTTGTATACAAGAACGAATATATTTATAAAAAAAAATGTATGTTTAAATAGGACTTTAAACAAAATTTAATATATATATATATATATATATATATATATATATATTGCTATTAATATCATTTTGTACACAAAAAATTAAATGTTTAATTCTGTTCATTATTAAATTTTATTGATTCATTTATTTACTTACCTTTCAAATTGTTGAAAAAAAAATACGCTTTATAGAAGCCTAAACCCCGAGGATGTAATCTATTCTTTTCTACTCTACACTAGCCTGATGTGGCCATCGCAAAATTTTGTTCTATATCTTCCTACGCAAATTCACGCAATACAAGCTAATTGTTGAACTTATTATTTGTCAATTTAATATGTAATAAAATTATTTTCCGTGAATGCATCTTAGAGAAAATATAACACTAAAAATCGAAATAAAATAATTTGAAGGCGACATGTGAAGAAATGCAACTATTTAGGTATTTATTTTATGTTTATTTTTATTTATTTTAGTAAAAATGAAACTGTAACATTTTTAAAAATTTAATGCCGACCCATTATTCAACCAATCGTCTCAAATGCACTGACAAAATTCATTGAAAAATACTTATATTGAAAATGTACAACCCACGAGAAGGTATCTTCTCCACCAGAGAGGGAGGACAGAGATTTTTCATTGTGCACATTTATACGAAAGTTATTTCCTATACCGCCATATTAAAAATCATTAAAAACGGGATGAAAACTACAGTTGTGCGACATATCTCAAAAACTAATTGGCACGAAATAAAGTTGAGGTCCAGTTAAATATAAACTTATATTGAATTCCGTTTGTTCATTCGTGAGATAAAGTGTTCGCAAAATTTTGATATCACGCACACAGACAAACATTTTCCAGAGACTTTCAAGTCGTGATCTAGACAGGTCAGAAAGTGTAAATACGTCTAAAATCGTCAGTCGGAATTATTTTTAGAAATTCAACACTTTCTCCTAGACTATATAAATGAAAGTAAAAGGAGGTTTAACAATTCGGGAATATATATTGGTGGAAAATGTACGTAGAAAATAGTGTTCATTAAGAATCACTTGGGGGTTTTAGATGAAGAGGAAAAAAAAAAAATACAAGTTTTTATAATTTCAATTCTTATGAGTGAAACAGTTAAAAACACTACAATGTGTAAATCATAAAATATTGATGAATTGTTAACTTTTTGCAGGCTCCAATGCTCCAAAGTGCTCTAAGTCTAAATAATGTTGCTTAACAAAGGGATTGTTTTATTCAACTCTCACCAATAATTTTGAGAAGTGATATTCGATATACGTAGTGGACGAATAACCTTCCAAGTGATTATCCAACCGTTAAAATTAAAGTTTAGTAGGGTATGTTAAGTTCCTAAATTTGGCAACACTGAACAGAGGAGGGAAATTAAAAGGACTGGCAAAGAGTTAAAGTACATAGGATTTTTGTATAAAATAATTTAATTGTAATAAGATTTTATAAAGAAATTTCTAAATACAAATAATTCACACCTTTTTTAAAATGAGCTATATGGCAACAGTATACATACATATATAGGGTGGTGTTGTTTGGCTGGATGGTTGGGTGGGATTGTAAAATTAAATTTAAAAAAAAGCAGAGAGCTTGTTGCACTTACTTTGTATTACTAATATGCATCTTTCTTTTTCCATTAAATTTTCAGTTTCTTCATTGTTGAGTTTTCAACTATTATTAAAATTCTAGTCAAACTATTTAAACAAAGTATCCAATAAATTTCATTGTTGCTTCATACTTTCCTTATTCTTTATCTGCAATGAAATGTTGCTTTTTTTAATCCATATGACTCCTATTCTGGTCTTGGCAGGCTGTGGGAGTGTTGCCGGCATGAAACTAGTTTAACCCCACAGGCAAGTCACAAGTCTTGCCGCTTGCCTCCTTCCTTCCTTTCTTAAATTATTTTTTAATAGATTTCGTTTCAGTTTAAGTTTTTTTGTTAAGATTTTGTTGAGTTATTTTATTGTTTCGTTTGTTTTGCAGGCTATAAATTAATAAATTTGGTTTCTTTAAATATACGTATTTCATACCCTGATGATTTTTGTTCACATTTCTGAGCTTCTCCTACATAAAAAAAAAACTTTCTTACTGGTCTTTGTGTTTTCAGTGATCTGTTACTTGGCTTCTCTACGCTTAATAAATCATTATATATATTTATATATATATATATGAAAATAACATTTTAGGTATGTGCAAAGTTAATTGCACATATTCACAAGGCGTGGAGATCTCAGATAAAAACTGTAACAGAGAATTCTCATATCAATCCTTTTTTTTTTCTTTCTTTCTTTATTTCTTTGCTGCCTAATAAACATAAACGCTTTTCCAGGGAGCTGTGGCTTTTATATTAGTATTGTTTTAAATGAGATAATTTGTATACAGCATAAGAATACGTCTAAGAATGTGAAAAACAATAAGTCTGACTTTAAGATTTTGTTAATCAGACTCGATTAGAGATCTGAAGTCTTTAAAGGACTCCTAAGTCTCATTTGTAATTATTTTCTCAATCACGTTTTAGAAAATAAGTTACAAAATAAGTTCTGTTCATAGGCGTTTACCGGTAATATTCTACATCTACATCTTATATATGTATATATATATATATATATATATATATATATATATATATATATATATATATATATATATATATAAGGCAGAATTTTTAGATAAATTTGGATATATATAAATAAATCAAAAATTACACGGCAAATTTTACTGTTTTAAAAAATACTTAAAATGCGTAATTTGAAATATAATACAATTAAAAAAAAATTTTTTTAATGATAACACAATGAATATTTCTCGTATAAATACAGTAATGGTGAATAAGTAAATAAAATCAATATAAATGAAGGATGAGTGAAATTCTCAAATAGTTTTCAAAAAAATGTTTCGTTGAAGATAAAACTAAGTTTGATGATCATGAAAAATTCCGTTGGGGAAAATTTATCCTCTAGGATAAAGTTTGACACGTTTTTCGTTTAAAGCAACGATATTGATTGCATTTTGTGTTTCATTCCCACTGGATATCGGTAATTAATATAGTTTGAAAGCAGATATCCACAAGAAAAATATCTTTTAGTGAGAAAATGTGTAAAGCTATTAGTTTATTTAGAAATTTTTAACCGACATTTTTTATAGAAATAAAAATGTATATCATGAAATTTATCAATGACATATAATTAAAATTTATTGTTGTTTTATTCGCTTTAGTAAAAAAAAGTGAGTTGAAATTACATCAACAAATTATTAAAATTTATTCATCAATAAATATTACTGAAGAAAAATTTTATATTGAGTGTCTTTTACTTTTGTAGCATAAAAGAATTCAAACAATATTCATTTACAAACGGTTTATTTTAACCACTATAATTTTATTTAAAGCAGTTTGTTTCATACATCGTTACCAATTTCAGCTCATTTTGGCATCAGTTAAAACTGTTACAAAAATGTATAAAAATTGCCATTAAAATTTTACGGTAACTAAAATGTGCTAAAGTTATCAACTATGGTTTCGGCTCACCAGAAAAGATATTACTACACAATTAAAAATATCGACAACCCAATTTTACAGACCTCCAGTTTCAGATATTTAATTTTTCGATCTTCCTAAATACGATTAGTTTAATTGCATTTATTTCTCGATCGCTAAAATGTAAAAAAAAAAAATAATAATAATCATTAAACGCACACATTAGTACTTTAGTGCCCGCATATTTTCTTACGTTTATCAGTAAGCCCCGCTCTTGGGTATTTCATTAAAATCTTATGTTATTTAAAAAAAGAGGTTTCTGATATTAGTGTTCAAATCACTCAAATTTTATATTCAATCATAGCCTCCTAAACTAGATGCCTTCCGCGTGGCTCGGAAACTTGGCAACAGTTCAAGCGGTAGACAGCGCCACCAGGTACAGATTGCGCGACTTTTCTATTCAACTGCTACCAAGAAAAAAATATTGGTGACAGTTGAATAAAAAAGTCACGCAATCTATACCAGGTGGCTCTGTCTACCGCTTTTGAACTGTTATCACGCGGAAAGCATCTAGTTTAGGAGGCTATGCCTCAACAATTGATGCGGTAATTGCCACTAAAGAATATATACAGAGAATAGCACTCAATAAATTAAATACAAATGCGCAAGATCCTTTTTAAAAATAATTTATTGTTTTAGAAGAATGCCTAAAGTAGGGGATAGTATTTTTAATGAAAAGAGATGACTAAAAATAATGCAATTGATAAATTTCTTATTTAACGGTAATTTACTTCAAGGAGACTAAATTTAAGGGTATACTGTTAACAATTTTAGCTATATAACTGTAAAATTGAATAGTTTTCAAAAGTTTAAAGTAATCGGATTAGAAAATATTATTTTCTGTTTAATAAGCAATATTTTTGATATGAAGAAAATTGTTGTCTTAAAAGAATTTATTGCTTTAAAATGAGAAAAATGGAAGTTACATATTACAGATTTTAAACAGCAAGAACAGCAAAATAATTTCAACCTATAAACTCGGATATTGTATGAGGTTTACAATATTTTAAATAACAAACATTACAAGATTATAGTTATAAAAAAAAAAAAAGAAAAGAAAAGAAACTTTTCATGTTGTCGTGAAGATGATCCCAGAAATGAAATATAAAATAATTTTGCTTAAGGAAAGCAATTACTGGCTTAAAATTTAATCTTTTTCGATGCAAGAAATTAGAATTGTTGAAAAGTAAGCTTGTTAGATTTCATAAAAATTATAGATATGTTAGGAATGTAACATCTTAAAAATATTTTGTATAGCTTGTTATATACACTACCCTTCATGCTCTTTGGTATATTTAATTTTTCGTGTAAATTTAGACCAGCGGGAGTGGATTTTCTAGTTTTTCAGCCTTCTGATTGTGCGGTTTTTTCCCCACTTTTGAAGGTCCATCTCATTTTCATACTTTAGTTAGTTTTAAAAAATCTAATTGCCCGATCGATAAGCTGTTTTATCCGACGGATTCAGAAAAATCCCCCCTTTCATTTGGTACCTTATTTGTAACGAATTTTTTATTAAATTTTTTAACCGAATTCAAAAAAAGAAGGAAGGTTCTCAATTCAAACCGTATGTATTTTTTTTATGTTTGTTAGCTCATAACTTCTGAACGATGCTCCGATTTTGATACTTTTTGTGTTGTGTAAAAGGTCTTGGTCTGAAATAGGTCCCATTGTAATATCTTTACGATCTAAAGAAAATACAGGGTGCCCAAAAAAATCAGTCCCAACTCTTTTAACTGCTAAACGGTTGAAGCTATAGTGACAAAAATGGTATGTAAGTATACCAAAGTGGCCATGCAGTACAAGGTTAAACCGCTTGCAGCGCCACCTGGTGGAAAATAGCGGAGTTAGTGTTCCTATCTCGAAAATGGTTCTAGAGAAAAAAGTGAATTAAAAAGTTGAAGAGTATCACCGATTTAGTACAAAAAGATAGTTTAGACATTCATGCTAGTATTCCTCTCTCGGAAACGGTTGAAGACAGGGGGAAAAAGTGAATTATAAAATTGCAGAGCATCATCGATTTAGTACGAAAAGATAGTCTTACACATTGATGCTAAAAATACAATGCTAAAAACGTGCATTTGTCTGTTCGCAATTTCTTACACTATGCACACTTGAGCTACATTGCATCCGTTGTAGCGTAGCTGGTGAGACATACGCTATATAGTTCAAAATACGATTACGAGATACTTTTTGTTTTGTTGTAAAGATCTTGGTCTGAAGTAGGTCCCATTGTAATACCTTTACAATCTAAAGAAAGTAAAGCGCCATCTGGTGAAAAACAGCGGAATTAGCGCTCCTATCTCAAAAACAGTTCAAGATGGGAGAAAAATTAATTACGAAGTTGTAGAGCATCATTTATTTACTACGAAAAGACAGTTTTTAGACATTGTTGCGAAAAATAGAACGCTTAAAACGTGCAGTCGTTTGTTCGCAATTTCCTACACTGTGCACACTTGAAATACGTTGCATACTTTGCAGCGTAGCGGATGACACGTGTACTCTATTATTCAAAGTACTGTTACTGTAAGCAGTCACAACGATTAGCGCAAAGTCATTTTCATCCATCTTCAGAAATGAGGGTGTTCTCAATTTGAGCTATGTGTTGTTGATGTTTGTAAGCTTATAACTTCGTAAGAGATGCTCTAATTAACTGACTTCAAAGAGGAGGAGGTTCACAATTCAAAGCGTATGTTTCGTTGTTTTTGTTTGTTAGCTCGTAACTTCTGAATGGATGCTCCGATTTTGATACTTTTTATTTTGTGGCAAAGGTCTTGGTCTGAAATAGGTCCCATTATAATATCTTTACGATCAAAAGAAGACACAGTGTGCCCAAAAAAGTGAGTCCCGACTCTTTAAACTGCTGAACGGCTGCAGCTATAGTCATAAAAGTTGCATGTATGTATAGTATAGTAGTCATGCGCAACGTGATTCAACCGCCTATAGCGCCATCTGGTGGAAAACAGTGGAGTTAGCGTTCCTATCTCGAATACGGTTCAAGTTAGGGAAAAAAAGTGAATTACAAAGTTACAGGATGCTATCGATTTAGTAAGAAAAGACAGTTTGTAGACATTAATGCTAAAAATAGAACGATTAAAACGATAATTTGTTTGTCCGAGAATTAATATTTTCTTCACACTTCAACAGCATTGCATACGTTGTAGCGTAGCGGGTGACATTTATGCTATGTAAAATTCAAAGTATGGTTATTGTAAGCGGTCACATCGATTAACGTATAAACGTTTTAAACCGACTTCATGAAGGAAGAGGTTCTCAATACAAACTATGTTTTTCATTGCTGTTGTTGTTGTTGAAATTTGTTAGTTTATATCTTCGTAAGACATGCTTTAATTTTAATACTTTTTTTTTTGTTGTCGCAAAGATCTTGGCCTGAAATAGGTTTCATTATGATTTCATTAAGATATAAACAAATTACAGGATACTCACAAAAGTTTGTCCTCACTCTAACTTCTGAACGCATGCAGCTACACTCGTAAAAGTAGTAAGTACGTAAGTATCGATGTTGAAACTTTTTTTCGTCAGCTGCAATGCATATTTTGTTTGAACTTTACGCTGAGCAATTTACAGCGTAACGGGTAACACGTATTCACTGTAAAATTTAATATATACCTAAAAGAATTTTTGTTTACGAATACAGAGTATCCGTTCTTTACATTTCTAAAGCCTTTTTAATTTGAAGTATGTTCATTCAATAGATATTTTTTTTCTTATATCCGATAAAGGCAAGAAAAGTGACACAACTTAAAAATGCAGCATTTGAGAAAAATCAACTTAAAAATAACTTGACTAGAATAAGACTAGCACAACTGTCTCTCGAGTGGATAACTTTCTAGATGGAGATGTAACTTTTTTGTTCACATTGGGTGCATTTCATGTATTTTTCAGTGACATAAACCATTTTTTGAGTTATGCCACTTTTCTTGGGTGTTGTCATTTGTGAAACTGCCGTCGAACGTCTTCTGATGTTCTGCTATATGAATAAAGTTTCACTGAAAAGAGAAAAATAAAATCTTTTTGTAAAAAAATAGAACTGACTCCAAAAAGCAACTACTATTCAAGCAACTAAAAAAAAAAAATGGCATGAAATTAAACTGTAAATTGCGCCTAAAAGTATAAAATAATTTTCTTCGTCAAACAACCTATAACACTACAATTAATCATTACTTTTGAAGTCGGCGCAAAATTAAATAAAAATTGATACCTGTATTCAATACAAAAATCAAATTCTATTCAAAATACATATCTCACAATTTCACCTGCAAAACGCAGCCGAAAACTATTTTGATTCAAGAAAACAAATAAGATTTCGTAAGCAGCAAAAGGTTGCGAAGCTGCTGGTATCTGGCGTCCTTGGTGAAAGAAAAATCGCAAAATTATCTGGCAAACATACTTAATTTCTTTCAAGAGAGCAATCAAGAATATGAAACAATACTTCGCACAATATATATTATGAAAATATACACCTTACATGTATATTTTTGCATTACGTTTTGATCGACAAATCCAAAAGCCACTAAGGATGATCGTTATCAAAGTTATACAAAATTTGCAAAGGAATTTCTAACTTCGTAGAAACATAAATACCGAATTGCAAAGAATGTTCGCTGTTCTATGTAGATGCTACTAATGGACGATTTGTATACAGTGATAAAATAATAAAGGAAACATGAAAATGGATCATTCGAGACAACAGCATTTGTAGCTATCGATCTAAAAACAAATCTTTAAAAACTAATTAAATTTTATTTAATTTTGCGCCGACTTCAAAAGTTATGATTAAATGTAGTGTTATAGGTTGTTTGATGAAGAAAGTTATTTTATACTTTTAGGCGCAATTTGCAGTTTCATTTCATGCCAATTTCTTTTTAGTTGCTTGAATAGTAGTTGCTTTTTGGAGTCGGTTCTATTTTTTTACAAAAAGATTTTATTAAAATTAATTAAAATATGAAAATAGACATAGCTTTAAAATAGACATTTAAATTTTTAATTGTTGCTTTTTTTTTTTTTTTTTTTCTCAGCATAAAATGAAATATGCTTTCCCGAGAAAAAAAATTAAATTTGTGTCTATATGATGTCGTGATGATCTAAAAAATGCCGTCTATAAATAATAATAAATTTTTTTTTAATTTTAAAGGTAACGAAGAGATAAATAAAGTGTGAAAATTTCGCACGGGCTTGCTATCAAATGTATTATTTGAAGGGGTTGCGGACAAAACCTCGCGGGACAAAATATCGAGAGAACAAAATATCGCCTATGTAAATGAGTACAAAGCAAAAATGAGTTGATAATTATTAGTAATGTTGTATAAAATTTCATGACAGCACATATCTTAGTCAAGGCACTGACATTCTGACAAACCTACAACAAAAATTTTTATAAATTTTACTTAAAATAGTTTAAAAACTATATTTATTAACTTTTGTCAAAATTAGTCATAATTAATTCAATCGTGCTTATTAATTTTTAAATTTTTAATTCAAGTTTGTGAACAGTGTTCAGCTTTAATGTCAGCAGTGATGTACACGATTTTTAAAATGTATTTTGAATAGTGAAAATCAAAAGATAAAATAACTTAAAAATAAACATGGATAAAATAATGAAATTCAACTCTATGATTTAATTAATTAATTAATTAATTATTTTAATTAATTAATTAATATTTATAAGGCCCTGTGCCCCCCGCCAGAGATCATACGTGACACAAAATCAAATTTTCAAATAGATCATTTTATTTTTTTTGACGCGAAATTTTGTCCGGCGAGAATTTATCCCGCGATATTATGTCCGGATTCCATTTGAAGTGAGAAATAAATAAAATGAAATGATCATTTTTCAGCTGGTGCCTTAGTCGCCCTACAACTAACTAGTATATTAATAATTAATTTTTAATATCTAAAATTATTTATTTTACTGACGGTAACACAACTTGTTTGATTTAAAAAATAATTATTTAATATTCTTAGACATAAATTTAAATAAAAGCCTATTAATTCAAGATACAAATAAATTTTTTGTAAAAAATATTGATCTCGTGCAAACGCTCAGCAATTTTCAAGAGATTTTACTTAATTCACGGAAACTTAGCTTTCATTATTGTTCAGCATTTTATATGGATTATTTAGAATCTACAATACTATTTTTCAAAGTGCTTCGTGGATGGTCAAATGAATTTTGTCGTGGCAGTATTCCATGTTCAATGAAAGTAATACCTCCTGGGGTTAACGAATTGAAGCCATTTCCACACGGAGAATCCAGAAATCCTCTCTACACCCATCTCTGACATATTAATAAAATTAGTTATTAAATATCAATATACTTATAAAATAGATAAAAATACAATATTAATTAATTTGAAGTATGTTACTTTTTGTAATAATCAAATTCTTAAATTTTATTACACTATAGAATATATATATATATACACACATATACTTTTTTTTAATACTGAAGTAATTTGAAACAAATTAGTAAAATTAATCGAAACATTTGTTGATTTATATCGGCAAAAAACTGGTACGATGTAGGTATATACAATGAAAATTTACTTTTACTTACAATAGATGTCTATTACAAGCTGATAAATCCAAAACGTATCCATAAATTATAAATAATGCCACACAAGATTTAATGAGTACGATTAGAAGAACAATTCCCTTGCAGTTACCATGAAATAAGAAAGAAAAATTGTTATTAAGGAAATATTTTGATGAAAGAAACACCTGCCACTCCACGCCGATATATCATGTGACAGAGATCAAGGATTGTTATTTATCTTTTGTTTCCTATATTAGGATATTATCATATTTATTTCAGAATTTCCTTGCAAATGTTTATCATTTTTTAAAAGAATCTCCTACAATTAATATTTGTTTATGAAGCGTCAGAGAGAAAAGTAAACAAAGAATGACCTAGAAAATTTTCTGACATATTTTTGAACGCCTATTATTAATTTTCTTATCTATATATATAGTATAACTGACCATTTAAATCTTAGTTATTGTCCGTTATAATTACACGTTTTGATATCGCTTAATTAAAAAAATCATGTTTTTAGTAGTTATACTGTGTTTTTAATTGTTGTAAGACAGTGTCAGTATAACTGAAAACACATATTAGCGGGTAGACTAAGACTAAATCGGTATTCTAGAACTGTACCGTATGGGGAATTTTACTTTTGAGAAAGGAAAAATGATTTAGGTACAGGGACATACAAAAGTATTGAATACTGTTCTATATATTTAGAGGAAAGTCTATGAGTAAAATTCATAAATGGTATATTTAAACATTTTTAGACTGTATTAAACATAATTAAACTGGCGTCCAAATATACCTCCGACGATTTGGCTCAAAGGATTCTAAACTCTAAAAAATTAAGAACATTCTAATTCTAATGTTATTTCTTTCACGTAGATCACTTGGTGATAGGTCCTAAAAGAATTCCCTGAACAATTCTGAGATATCTAACCTAATACTTTAAATATTGGTTGAATATTCTTATAACTTTTATCATTTGCTGAACCTAACAATTTCTCACTAAAGTTACCTGCTATTTGTCAAGAGTCTCAAAAAGGGCTATATCCGGGGAAGATTTTTCCTGAAGAAAAATATATGAGTGCGAGGGAAGCCGCGTGGAAATAAATTTTCTCATAGAATAACATGGGTCTTGGCTATCGGTGATTAGGTTATGTCCGCTCATAAGGAAAATATCGGGAACAATTACAAAATTTAACAATATATTAAGTGGTTCAAAAATTTTGTAGACTTTATAACCATTGTTGCATAATGAAATTAGAATTAGTTCCCATTATTCAGTGAAGGAGATTTCATTACAGCCTCTTAGATAAAAGAATAGCTCCCTTTTTGCATGCATAGAAAACTTCCTTAACTTCACTTTATTTGTCCATTAATTGCTGTTTTGGCGAGTTTTATTAATTAGGAAAAAACATGTTTGTTTACAAATTATAACTGGCAATCCGTCCGTTTTAACTGGCAAACCGTCCGTCAGTTTGCCAGTTATAATCGTATTGTAGCAAAACATCAATTTGATTTACGTAGCGATGTTAATGGATGTTAAATTTAAGGAAGAGTATTTCAAAATTATATTGATTTTTTTCCTCTGAAAGGATTAAATATCTAAATAAGCAAACAATATTTTAAAATACATAATACTATAATGGTTTGATAAGAATTCTATTAATAAATATACAAATGTAATGATACTGTATAATAATTTTTTACAACCATTATTTCAAATCGTTAAATTAGTCATGTAATTCTTAGCAAAATCAGATTTATTTATTAGAGATTATTAATGTTATACATTTTACAAAGTATGAGTTTATAAAAAAATCTTAATAAGTAAAAACTTTGAAAAAAAAAAACTACTTCGAATTTCAATATAATTTAAAAATGGCGCTGCTAGCAAAAAGCAAATCAAAGGAAAAGCTCCCATCAGGGTTATTGTGCGTTTCGGCGAAATTGACGCCAGAGACTTGTCAAGTGAAAAGAAGGCCAAATCAGTGAGCATGTGCGGTGAAAGTTCAGATAGAGAGTCTTTCCTCCATCTAGATTTTAGTGATTTTTCAGTGATGCTAAGAGTTTCTTATCTCAAAATAATTACTATACACTGTAAAAAAAAAAAAAAAAAAAAAACTGTTAAAAGTACAGGAAAATTCTGGCAGTTGGGGTGTCAGTATTTCTCCGTCAAATATACTGGACAAAACTGTATTTTTAACAAAAAACCTGTTTGATTTACAGGATTCCTGTGTCAATGATACAATTTTACGGTTTTAAACTGTATATTTGACGGAGAAATACTGGCACCCCAGCTGCCAGATATTTTTAACAGTTTTTTTTTTTTTTTTTTTTTTTCAGTGTAGTTTTAACATTTCTAAAATGGCTGTTTTGCATGCATTTCACCTTTTTTGTAAAATATGATGTTTTAGGCATTGGTAAATAATAAGTATAACGTGAAACAATTTCTCTTAATATTCGAAAATGTTTCGAGAAGTATGAGCGGCACATTATGTTTTCTTTACTGATATGAAATTTTAATCGTTATTTTTGTTTGTAAAATGCTTAAATTAATATTGTAAATATATTATTAATAAATAAAATGAATCCTCTATAAAAATATAAATTCACAGTCGATAAACATACGAGATTTTAAAGTAAAATGGACGGTATAAAATTCTATTATTTTCCAAAATAACTTATGCTCCGTTGTTTTTGAAAAATAGTTACCTACACACAAAAACTAAAATCCTTTTTCTACATTCATTTAACCATTTTTTGCAAATAAATGTCAAGAAATAATTTAAACCTGCCAGAAACATTTCAGTTTTGCTTCAAGAATTGTGCTCTTATGTCAGGAAATCAAATAAAATAACACGTTTCTGTGTTAGAATTGAATGCTTAGTTTACAGTTTTAAGATTTTATTTGTTTCTTCAGGCAGAAAATAATAAAAAATAATTTGTTTGTTTTTTTCTAAGTATGTACTCTAGAAAATAAAACTTAATTACATTATTGACTACAAATAAAATATAATTAATTAAATTAATCCCACTGTGATTTTTTAAAATGTTTTAAAACACGATTATCGTACGTCTTCTTTTTTTTTTTTTTTTTTTTTTTTTTTTAATTTATTACAACATATCGGTTCATACATTTATGGCTAATATATTTATTTTAAAATAGATTGGCATAAAAGCACATCCCAATAATAGTATGCATTGCAGAATTGTTATAGACATTAGACACTAATTGCAAACTATATATTTTATAAAAATTATGTTGTTAATTCTTCAACTTTCACTCCATATTTGCTTTTGAAAATTACTGAACTAATTTCAAAAATGCCTACTAGACACATAGTTAAATATGTAAAACGATAAAAATAACATTGTTAGCTTCCGAGTGATGTTTTATTCCAAGCATTTCAATCTTACAAGGAAACATTCAAAAGGTGTCATCTTCAAAAAGTATTGAAAAAAATATATGGGATTCTACTCTTCATACAACACCAGAAAATGAAAAAAATATCGGCTGAAATTAATTACAGTGACCACAAAAAATTATCAAATTTAAACATATTTGGCGATTTAGCGCTGTTAGGCGATACGTTTGCTAGCAACGAGATTGCTGTGTACGAACAGAACCGTGTTTTGCTTTTTCGCCAAGTACTCAAAATCAATCGCCTAGCAGTGCGAAATCGCCAAATATGCTTAATTTTGATAATTTTTTGTGGTCGCTGTAATTAATTTCAGCCGATATTTTTTTCATTTTCTGGTGTTTTATGAAGAGTAGAATCACATATATTTTTTCAACACTTTCTGAAGATGACACCTTTTGAATGTTTCCTTGTTAGTATGATGAACTTTAAATAATAATTAATTTAATAAGTAATAACTTAGTAAGTAAACACTGTAAATTGCAGAAAAAAACACTAGCAATAGTTTTTCAGATAAAAATAACAGGAGGTTCTTTTATCAGGTAAAAAAGGTTAAACACTAGTTCATCAACAAAGCAGCTAGGTTCATTCGCACCTATTAAGAAATTTCAAGGAACTTCTGCATTCTGATTCCTTGGAAACATCGTTTGTTAAATTACGGAATATTTCTGCTACCTACCGAACACAGAAGAAACAAAAATATAAACATCGATTAACGCAAGGAAAAACACTGAAAAAAAAGGTTCATAAAAATGTTAAAAGATAATTCCGACTGTCGGCGGTTTATGATACAAGTTCTAAGTTATTATCTAAACACTGAATCGAAACAACTGTCTGAAAATAATCTAAATGTTCTTACCAAAACTAAATTCAAAACTGGTGTACAATCGATAAATATATTATAAGACTTCTTCACACATCATAAATTTTAAGCCATCACAACCGGTGAAAGGTCGTAGACTTTCTTCATCAGGTGCAAAAAAACACGTGCTACTGCCTTTCAGGCAAAAACAAGACCGAAAGCAGGGGAAAACCCAGAGGGGGAGGAGCAACACAAATAACCAATAGGAAGCATCATACAGGACCAATCAGATAGGAACACACATACACACACAAAAACAAAAGGAGGGAGGGAAGGAATAATCAATTAATTTTAAAAGAAATCTTGAATGCCGTTTACGTGAACATTCTCGGTATGTTGTTAATCAAGAAATTTCTAAATCTTCTATTGCGAAGCACAGTTGGGAATTTGATCATTGTCTTAATTTTAAGAGTGCCAAAATTATCTTTCATGCCAAACGCGTTTCCGAACTGGATTTTTTGGAAAATTTAGCTATTTACCTTAATCGTGATAAAATTGTCAATGAAAAATCTGATTCCACTTTCCTGTCTACAGCCTGGAAAAATTTGTTTAATTCAATTAAATAATTTCCTTCATTATGTTTATAGCATAATAATAGTTATAATTAAATAATTCTAATAAAAATAAATAAATAAATAAATTTTATTAAATTTACTTATTAGTATAATTTTAATTAAATAATAATAAAATAAATAAAATTAATTAATTATTCCTTCCCTCCCTCCTTTTGTTTTTGTGTGTGTATGTGTGTTCTTCTCTGACTGGTCCTGCATGATGCTTCCTATTGGTTGTTTGTGTTGCTCCTCCCCCTCTGGATTTTGCCCTGCTTTCAGTCTTGTTTTTGCCTCCAAGGCAGTAGCACGTGTTTTTTTTTCACCTGATGAAGAAAGGCTACGTCCTTTCGAAACCGGTTGTGCTGGCTTAAAATTTATGGTGTGTGAAGAAGTCTTATAATATATTTATCTAAATCTTCTAAATCATTATGAACATCTAACAATTATAAATGAATTGACAACGAATCTATAAATAATAACACTAGCTAACAGACATCAAAACATTTAATTTAAATGAAAAGAGTGATTAAAAAACGTGTCAGAATCAAAAGGGCCTATTTCTAAATCTACATAAAAAGTTTGCCAAAAGAAAAAATTGCCCTGTTTGAGCATTCGCACTCTTCAACAGAGTAGGTACTGCGCAAACTAAAATTTTGAAATCGTCTGCTTGCCTTTAACTTTCTCCATGCCGCTTACCTTTCGACGGTAATGTATGATCTTGCGACTGCGAACCAATCTTGATACAGCTCTTCTGAAGATTCTGGTCGCTGCCTTTACATCTACCTTTTTGACATTTCCAACAGTTCTAGGGATCACCTTGGGCATACGTGAAATGGTCAGTACTGAGACTTGTCTTGAATTTCTTTCAGCATTAACATTTGTCATGGCTGGAGATTCTGACTTTTTGTATTCCACTTGTTTCATCTATTCATATCATTAAAGTACTCTTTGCCCCATCGCACCGGTTCAAAAAGTGAATCGTCATCTTTTGCAAATGAGTCTACCTAGAGAAAAAAATAAAAATCTAGAACCGAATTGGTATCTTTAATCTTAAGAAAGGGTACACTG
Organism: Salticus scenicus; assembly: GCA_963930645.1. Taxonomy (NCBI): domain Eukaryota; kingdom Metazoa; phylum Arthropoda; class Arachnida; order Araneae; family Salticidae; genus Salticus; species Salticus scenicus. The sequence continues at coordinate 263,734,297 of OZ005650.1, forward strand.
ACCAAGAAATGATCTGATATCAACGGCTGAAAGCCATTAGGATCATTTGATAAAAGGAAGAAGGGACGAGAGTTTATAAGTGCTTCAATTTCAGTAATGATGATGTTAAGTTCTTCGAAATTTAGAATAGTCAATCCAGTAACTTTTAACTTTTTTTCTTTTTTTAGTTCCCCATCATACTATAGGTATGGGGAACTTAGGTAATCGTGAAAATTTTCGACCTCGGTTTTTTGACTTTTTTTCACGTTTTCAGGTGTGAGGAATCCGAAAATGACAAAATTTGTGTGGTGTCTGTCTGTAGGGTGTCTGTTAGTGTGTAAGTCTGTTAGTGTGTTAGTCCGTTAGTTTGTTAGTCTGTGTACACGATATCTCAAGACCAAATTGTCGCAGAGAGGTCAGATCAGTTTTAAAATATTACTTTCGACACTGGCAAGAACCCTATTCATTTGCAACATTCGAATTTAAAAACTTCGTAAGTTATTAGAAATTTACGATTTTCTTAACATGGAAGAATAGGACAAAAATTCACTTAAACGTGCATTAAATGGAAACTTTTTACTGTAAATATGTCAGAGCAGTTTTAAAATATCAGTTTTGATGCCGGAATGAACATCAGTAACTATAAATATGCTACTGTGAAAATTTCGCAAGTTATTGGAAATTTTCGAATTTCTTAACATGGCAGTATAGGGCAAAATTTCACATAAACGTCAATTTTGAGAGGTATTTTCATCGTAAAGATGTCAGACTACTTTTGAAATATTATTTCTGACACTGGCATGAATATTAATGACTATGGATTTTCCAATATAAAACTTTCGTAAGTTATTGGAAACTTACGAATTTCTTAACATGGCAGAATAGAGCAAAATTTCACGTAAACGTCAATCTTGAGGGATATTTTCATCGTAAAGATGTCAAACCACTTTCGAAATATTATTTAGGATACTGGCATGAATATCATAGACTATGGTTTTTCCAATTTAAAAAATTCGTAAGTTATTTGGAATTTACGATATACTTAACATGTCAGAATAAGGCAAAATTGAGCATAAACTTCCATTTTGAGGACCATAAATACATTAGACAACTTCAAAATTGCATTTATGATATTTGTTTGAGCATGATTGAATACAAATATTCTAATAGGAAAATTTCGTAAATTATTTGTAATTTACGATTTTACCAACATAGCTAAATTGTAAATTTTTCATATAAATCTGAATTTTGAGGATTATTGCATTGGAAATAGTAACATGAAAACTAAACAACGGAGTCGACCCTGGCAAAATAAATTAATAGATTAGAATAAGATAAATATATCGAAATGAACGGTGGATAGCCTATTAGGCGGGGATTTCATTCTGTCACTGTATCAAGCTTTGATCAAATTCATTTCTTTTAGCATGATTATAATTTGTCTCGCACTAGAAATTTATGAGAACATAAATAAGATGGGGAACTGAGCAGAGTCCACCTATGCCAACTAGTTTCTACTTGTTTTAAGTTTGACTCCTACAGCCAACTAAAATATGGGGAAACCGAAGGAATAAATTTCCAGTGAATTTCTTCATTGGTACAAAGTTGTTGAATGTGTTCAAAACTACGGACTTTATAAAATGAATGCAACAGTATTGATAATTCTAAAATTGGTAGAATTGTCGCTCAAAATAATCAAAGGCCTTCGTTCTACACTGATGGGAAAAAAAAATCTCAACACCAGGAAGGAGCTGTGCTAGATAAACGAAATTTGGTAGGCGTGTTTATACATCTGAAAGATGACGTCGATTCAAATTTCGAGCTACGCGCATAAGTGTGGCGCTTGTAGCGACACTATGAACATGCAAATGAGGTTTGCTTTAAATAAGCGCTGTAAGGTTCGTGATCGTTATGTACAGTTGAGATTTGACGTAGTGGGTTAATGTTAGTCAAGGATGCCTCTAAGAAGACGAAGAAGCCATTATCAACACCTCACTGAGTTTGAACGAGGTCGTGTAGTAGGGCTACGCGAAGGTGGGTTTTCTTTCCGCGATATTGCAGAAATACTTGGCAGGAATGTATCCACTGTGCATGAGTGTTGGCAGCAGTGGTCAAGGGAAGGTACTGCCTCAAGAAGACCGGGTTCCGTTCGGCCACGTAGCACTACTGAGAGGGAAGACCGCCGTGTTCGGCGTATGTCTGTGGCTAATCGTACTGCGTCTGCAGCTGAAATTCGAGCTGCAGTTGGCACCACAGTGACACAACGAACTGTTACAAATCGGTTACTTCAAGGACAGCTCCGAGCCAGACGCCCTGTAGCGTGCATTCCACTGACTCCAAACCACTGCCGTTTGCGACGTGAGTGGTGTCAATCTAGAGCTCATTGGAGGACGGAGTGGAGATCTGTTGTGTTTTTTGATGAAAGCCGGTTCTGCCTTGGTCGCAGTGATAGCCGTGTGTTGGTTAGAAGGAGGCCAGGTGAACGCCTGCTAGCGACCTGTCTGCGGCCTAGACACACAGGGCCTACTCCTGGAGTTATAGTTTGGGGAGCAATTTCGTGTGACAGCAGGAGCACTCTCGTGGTTATCCCACGCACCCTGACTGCAAATTTGTACGTCAGTCTAGTGATACAACCTGTTGTGCTGCCATTCATGAACAGCATTCAAGGGGGTGTTTTCCAACAGGATAACGCTCGCCCTCATACCGGCTGTTGTAACCCAACATGCTCTACAGAGTGTCGACATGTTGCCTTGGCCTGCTAGATCACCAGATCTTTCTCCAATCCAGCACGTATGGGACATCATTGGACGAGAACTCCAGCGTCATCCACAACTAGCATTAACCGTCCCTGCATTGACCGCCCAAGTGCAACAGGCATGGAACTCCATCCCACAAACTGATATCCGACACCTGTACGACACAATGCATGCACGTTTGCATGCTTGCATTCAAAATTCTGGCGGTTACACCGGTTACTAATGTACCAACATTTCACATTTGAAATAGCTCTTCTCGCCAATGGCTCTACCTCTGATCTTGAAACTTTAATCAATTAAATATTTTACCTAGACAAATGTATTGCTGAAATTTCATTACTGTACAATAATTTTTTCTTGGTGTTGGGATTTTTTTTCCATCAGTGTATAAACGTCTTAAAGGCGCTAACAACGATTGAGCTGATAAGTCTGGTAAAACCTCCAAGTGAGTCGCCTTGGTTGAAAAAAAGAATAAAAATGGTGATTTATGTCTTTAATTTGGTCTTCGCCTGGAGTAAATAGAGCTTCGTTGTTATATGATCGGCTAAGCTAACTCTAGTTTAAAAAAAAAAAAAAAATTCTAGAGTGTGTTATTCGGGTAGGTAATTCATGGGTAAGTCACCCATGAATTATTGAGTAGTATGTTTTTTCTTTCTGAAGCACATTCTGCATCGAATCAGAACACTTCGAACCTTGTTTTGTCAAGATGGAATCCAATATCCCACGTTTCTAATTAAGTCGAGAGTAGTTTGAGTTCCTAGGTAAAGATACTTTTTGTGAAAATGACCAATTAGTAATTCTGTGGAAAAATGAGATTTTGGGAGAAGAATTTGATATTTTTTCTCATCTGATAAATCTGAGAATAATAGGCGACCACCCACTCTGACTAATCCTTCTTGGTCAAAAAACAATTAAGGTCAAATTTGGAAAAAATATTTTTTTTTTTTAAGAATTGAATTTTTATTTGAAAAGGATAACATTTTATAATTTTTATAATTTACTAGTATCAGCTATTAGCTCAAATGTTTTTAAACAACCACTTTTACGAGCTGTTGATGGTGCTTTTAAATTATGTATAAATTTGAGATAGCACGTGCTTTTTCTGATTAATTTCGAAAGGAAGTATATCTAGTGATCAAGTCCTTTTCGACACCTTTCTCTATTGAGGAATTGCTTTTTTACAGCTATGGATTTTTTTAGTTCTGATTGATTGGCAACAGAGGAATTATCTACATTTTCTATTTGACTATCGAATTTTGGACAATGTTCTTCTTTCTGACGTATCAACTGAGGTCCGTTCCGCCAAAAATCTTTCGTTTTAATTCAGTAAGATTCAACCCTCCACTGAGGAGGTCAGCTGGATTTTCTGAACCAAGACAATGGTGCCAATTAGCTGCATCGCTGAACCTTTTTATTTCATTTACTCTTTTTCACAAACATTTTAAATTTGTCTGATTCTCCTTTTATCCAGTAATATCTAATGCAGGAGTCAGTGCAGTAGTGGCAATGTATGGTAAGGTGGCAATGTAGGTGTAATGAACATACCCCTACAATGTATGTAGGGGTAAGTTCTTTGCTATTTTATTAGTAAATATAGTTAGCTAAAACAGCTCCTAAAAATTCAAGTAGTGATGTTGTCAAAGATTTAAGGAGATAACTCTAGTTTTAAAAGCTATGAGACCTTGATGTCTTTTAATCATACCCGAAGGTAGATTTTTGTATCATTCGCAATTTTTTATGCATCCACAAATGTGTGTAAATAATGAAGCTAATTTTTTCAGCATTAATGTTTGTGAGCGAATATCTGGGAATTTTAATATCACTAAGTGCTTCTACTCCTCGAACCAATCTTTCATTTTAGTGTCTGAATCGGGAGACAGATATTTGTCTCAATCGATTTCCTAACTCCATAATTCCTGAATTATGTTTTCAATTTTTATGATATAAGGAGTAGCCCAAGGTGGTCGAAAAGACGACTAACAGTCTGCAGTATTTTTTTTTTTTTTCTTTTTTTTTGCTAGGCCTATCTTTCAGGAACTTCTCTAATTTTTTTTTTATTAAACGTTAAAATGTCTATGACTATCCCATACTACGCCTTATACATTACATTTTCATAAGTAGACTCAAGTTCACAATTTTGTTTTATTTCATCTATTCCAAAGTCTAATGATACCCATTTTACATGCAACTTTGGGGAATTTGTATACCACATTCTTAAGAGCATGTTTCCCTCCTTATAAATTCTATAGCATTCCGTACTATCTTCTATCGTTCTATGGATCGTAAGTGTGTCTACATAAAATAATTCACTACTTTCAGAAAAGATTCTGCATACCTCGAAAGGTGGTGTTTGATGGTGGCAAGAATAAAAAGAGTCTGGATTTTAATCCAAAAGGTAATCTTCTAAATAAAAGAACCTTCAAATTATAACCGGTGTCTCGACTCCAAGAATATTCCTCCCATCAAAATATAGCACATTTTATGTCGTTTTCATTAATAGCAATTTGTAAATAAAACTTGCTTAATGTCAGTAGTCACTACGATAGCATGAAATCTGAAGGAAACTAAAAGACTAAAAGATCAAGAATAAAATTTAGTCCCGTATATAAACAGTCATTGAGTGATAACTGCTTTTTGGAATGAGAGCTTGCATCAAAAACGATGTGCAATCTAGTGGTTAAACTTTCACTTCTAATAACTACTCTATCTATAAAATAGAATCCAGCTGTGTCTGGGGTTTCCTGATCACTGGGGGCACATTAGGGTGGGCCGAAAAAATTATTTTTTGAAATTGATTTTGGTATAGTGCGGAAAAGTTGTGTAATGGGTCTGTAAGAAACCTCTAAAAATTTTATCAGTTTTGTTTAATATTTAACCGCGCCCCTTTGGCACTGAAAAACTGAAAAAAAAAGAAAAAAAAATAGTTTTTTTTTCAAAAAATTAAATTTCAAAAATTAATTTTGAATTTAGTTCTGGTATATTGCAGAAATGTTACCTAATGAATCAGTTATAACCCTCAAAAACTTTCATCAATTTTGCCAAATATTTAGCCGCGCCCCTCTGACATAAAAAATTGAGAAAAAGATGAAAAGCCGGGTTTTTTGAAAAAAGTGTATTTTAAAAAATATTGAAACTAGTTATACTATATAACTAAAATATTACATAATACGTTATTACGAACCAATCCAAATAAAATTTAAATAATTTTACTTTATTTTTATTCTCTTATTTAAAAATAATAAGCATACATATGCACATAAGAAATTGAAGCTTATCTTATACCCTACTTTCGTTTTTGTTTCTTTTCGTTCAGATTTTAAACGATAGATGGCGTTCTACTGCTCCCATTGCTTCCAAGGTCAATTTAACTAATAGATAAGATAAAATATTGGATTTCGTTTCATTCTACGTTTGTTTGTCAAATGAAACGGTTGTTATGGAAAAACGGGTAATTAAAAAAGTCGTCCGCTGTTTGGAACAGGGAAAGATTTATTCCCTTCTGATGCTGTTTATCTCCCAACTTATGAGGACATAATAAGATTTTATCAGAGCATCAGATTGCAAATAAAGGGAGACAAAAGTCAAGAACCTTCTTCAAGAACTGTGGCCGCAGCGGTAGCAAAAACAATTATTGATATATGGAAACGTGCTTCGATTCCTGTTGTATCATTAAAGCGAGTTACGGCCATGGTTTTATCTTACAACTGTAAATATAAGAACTTTATAAAACCTGCTATATCTAGGAATACGCCGTTTTTACAATCGAAATTGAAGAAATTTAAAGCAGATGCCGCAAAATTGTTCGACATTTATGCTTGTAAATGCCAAGATTTATATTCGTGCAATTGCGAAAAAATACTAAAAGTTCCTGAGAGAGAAAAAGAATTTTTAATTGATAAAAGGACAGTTAGAAAAATGGCTATTGGAAATCTGGATATAGTAACAACCCACCAACTACAAAAACGAGTACGTCGAAAAATGGAAATATCCGATTGTCCAAACAAGAATAAAATGTCAATGCCCAGTACCAGTGGATTTCAAAATAAAGAATCTCATATCATTTTGAAAGATAATGAATTAGAGATTGAGTCAGAAATGGATACAAAAAATGCAGATCAAGATTTCAAGTGGTTTTATCGTCTTTTAAGAAAACATAAACAAACTGAAACGCCATCAAGATCGTCAGATCAAATGAGAATTTCTATGCCTCATACAGCATTGGCTGCAGATTTAACTGGTGCCTCAAGTAGAGCAGTGGCCAAAATTACTACTGCAGTTTTGGCTGATTTCAATTTAGTTTCACCTGAGCAACAAACATATATAGTTGATAAAAACAAAGTGAGAAGAGAAATAGAGAAGAAAAGAAAAAAAGTAAGGGAAAATGATTTAAGGCTATTTGAAGAAAAACCTATTAAGAGTTTGTATTTTGATGGGCGCAAAGATGAAACTATTCAACAAATACATGGTCATCGAAAATTAACATCAGAAGCGCATGTAGCATTAATAGAGGAACCAGATAGCAAATATATGGGTCATATATCGTTAACTGCTGGTGAAAGTGCAAAAGGAATAGCCGAAGGTATTATAGAATTTACAAGAAAGAATAACATAAGTTTGCAGAACCTATCAGTTATCAGATGTTACGGAACAAATGTAAATGCGGGATGGAAAGTTGGAGTAATACGTTTGCTTGAGACAAACATTGGAAGACCACTACAATGGAATGTATGTTTGCTTCATACCAATGAGTTGCCACTAAGATACCTTATTCAAGAAATAGACGGTTGCACAAGGGGACCATATTCATATTCTGGACCTATTGGATTGCTTTTAAAAGACTGTGAGAAACATCCAGTGGTCAAATTTGATAAAATGGACTCTACACTTCAGCATTTGGATCCGCAAGATATTAGAAAGCTAAGTACAGATCAAAAATATTTGTATCGCATCTGTCAAGCCATAAAAGATGGTGCTATTTCTCCTATGTTTACTGACAGTAATCCAGGTAAACTTAGTCATGCACGATGGCTGACTACCGCAAACCGTTTGTTACGGTTATACATTAGCACACCAAGCCCATCAGAGAATCTTATAATACTTGTGAAATATGTAATGCTGGTTTATGCTCCAATGTGGTTTGAAATAAAAATGAAATCGCATTGCCAGTATGGTTCCCAACATTTTTGGAAAATGATATCCCTCTCAAAGCAGCTTCCAGACAAATCTAAGAAAATTATTTTAAAGTTTTGTCAAACAATGCATATTATGCGCATCCCGAAAATTTATTGGTAGCAATGTTGCATGATTCCAGGAAACACATCCGGGAACTAGCAGTTAGGCGAATTCTAGGCGCTCGACAAATAAAAATGAAGAACTTGAATGGTTTACGAGTTTTCAAGCCTCCTCAAGTTAATTTCGAAGCAGACGACTACATTGATTTAATTGATTGGTCAAACTGTGTTGTAACAGAACCACCTCTTACAATGCATTTAACGGATAAAGACTTGAAAGAAATGTGCAAAAAAGAAGAGAATCAATTAATGACATTCGAAAAATTACCATGTCATACGCAATCTGTTGAACGATGTGTTAAATTAGTATCTGAAGCTGCAATGAAAGTTTGTGGTCAGATTGCAAGGGATGGCTATATTCGTAGCAAACTTCAAGCAAGAAAAGAACTCCCAACGTTTGACAATAAAGGACAATATTATTCGAGTACCTAATATTCAATAAGCAACAGGTATTATTAAATCCAACATAAATTTGTATATTTTTGCTTTAATCTTTATTTTGTTACTATGTAAGAGAAAATATGCTTATATACAAGAAAAAATATGTTTCTATATTAACCAAGTAAAAAAATAATAAAGTAAAGTAATAGTTATAGTTATAGAATTTTTATTTATAATACTAATTATTTAATCAGTTATGGCAATACTAATTTAGAAAAATAATGAATAATTTATCATAGAACAGGTTTTCAGAAAATCCGATATTTCTTTCATTTTTCTCCAATTTTTTATGTCAGAGGGGCACGGTTAAATAATGAAAAAAAAAATTATACAAATTTTTATGGGTTCTAATTGACATATTATCTAACATTTTTAATGAATGTCTTTAAAAATTTTGGATATTTTTTCAAAATATATTTTTTTCTAAAAAAAGCTTTTTCCGTTCTTTTTTTCCGTTTTTCAATGTCAGAGGGGCGCAGCTAAATATTGATTAATTTTGATAAAATATCTTGTGAGTTCTAATTGGTCCATTACGCAACTTTTTCATTCTATACCAAAATCAATTTCGAAAAAAAAAAAATGTTCGGCCTTTTTCCAAAAAAAAGCTTTTTTCCGTTCTTTTTTTCCGTTTTTCAATGTCAGAGGGGCGCAGCTAAATATTGATTAATTTTGATAAAAATTCTTGTGAGTTCTAATTGGTCCATTGCACAACTTTTTCATTCTATACCAAAATTAATTTCGAAAAAAAAATTTTTTCGGCCTTTTTCGGCCCACCCTAGGGCACATCCAATAATGTTTTCCCTCAAATAATCTTCAGAAACTTCTTTATATTCTCGAAATAAGGCAGGTCCCTAAAATTATTTTTCAGCCTGAGAAATCACTTCAAAGTAAATTCTTTGTTATTTTTTAAAGATTTGTCATTTTGTTTTCAAGGAAATTTAACCTGATTGCAATTATTTTAAAATTTAATGGTGGATTTAAATTCTAAAAAAAAAAAAAAAAAAAAAAAAAAAAGTCATCATTATTATCCTCTGTGGCCTCTATTCCTATATCCAAAATTTTCTGATCCTATCATTTATGTATTTTTCTTAAACAACGATTTTTATGCTAAATAATTCATTGCAACTTCTTACGAATCCCAGTAAACACCAATTGAAAATTTTTCTGAGGCTACAAGTCTGTCTTTAATCTACCAATTTTTTTCACAGCCACAATATTATAGTAATTATCTACACGTATTTATAGTAATTATCTACACAATATTTCTTTGTTTGCATGAGTATAGCACTCTACTGATAAAAAATCCTTTAATTTACCTACTTTACTGTGAATACATTTATCTGGAGTGAGTAAGCTTGCAGCTAAAATTTCGTTAGTCTCTAAAGCCTCAATCTCAATAATGGAATAGGCTTTATTCCAATTCTGTAATTTTACATTGACGGCATTATAATTTTTTTCTTTCGCTCTTTCAGAGCCAAAGGCAAAAGCAGATAATTTCTGTTGTCTTATGACTGACAATTTGAACTTTTTCGAAATATCACGCAGTATGAACGTTCGCATGCTACAATTATCTAATAAAATTATAATTGTATTTTTTTTCTCATTATCTTTAATCTTCTTATCTATTTATCTTAATATCTTTTCTCATTTCTCATTATCTGCGCATAATAATATCTAATAAGAACAATAAAGATATTCTTCTAGCATTTCTAGTAGCGATAATAAATGTTCTAAATTTCCTAAGATTATTTCTATTCTTCAATAATTGTTTATTTATCAACAATAACAATAATCATAATCTCATGCATTTTTACTAATATACCAAACGTTTTCTCATGAGACAGCCAGAGTGACTTTTCCAACTTTTTAATTATTAATTACGTTTACAAGAACAATATAATATTTACTATTATCTGTTTTAATATTAAATTATTTTTTCAAATTTATCTATTTCTAAATACAATGATATTTAAAGTGGGTACTCACCAAATCTCTTTTTACGATAGAACAAATCCATTCAAATCTCTAAATTATTTTTTTTTTTTTTTTTTTTTTTTTTTTAATGGGCTAGTGTTGCCAACAGATGGAATCGATTATCGGTGGTTCATGTGCAAGTTCTAAGTCATTATCTAAAACTCCGAATCGAAACCACTGAGCTGAAGAACAACTGGAGCAAATGCTTCCAATACTTTTACACAGTGTTCGTGCGTGCCAGTTTTTCTGCAATCGTTCGCCTGCCTTGCATGGCAAGCAACATTTGTCGGGTCGTCTATTACTATTATAATCTTTAAAGAATTAAAATTTAAAATTGTAATATCATGTTTAGCATATGGTTGTACGAACAGACAACCTTTACACAATTTTACTTGAAATATAAATATATCAAATGCTTTTTGCCATGCAACGCTCGGAAGACAAACCTTCAAAAAACGGCACGCGAAAACCGGTCTAGCATTTCCTCCAGTTGTTTTTCAGCTCAGTGATCGAAACAACTGTCTGAAACATAGATATTGTAATAATATATCGATTGATCACTGAGGGGGAATATGTAATTCCTTTTTACTTGGGGAAAGACAGCCATTTTACCTACTAATGGCCGTCTTTCCCCGAGAGAGTACGCATAAATAACTTAGCAAATAAAATTTGTGAATAATTTATATTCTAAAGCTGAATGAAAAACTCCAAATACAGTTTCAAATTCCCCCCCCCCTTTTTTTTTTTTTCAATGCCTTCTAATGGCTGATGCTAAAACTTTTTTTTCAGCATCAAAAATTTTTGCTCGATAACATGGGAATGATAGATTATATATATTACTATATATATGGTCTGAAAAGAATCTCAGTCTTCTTAATCTCCTAAATCATTATTAATTAAACCTAAGAAATCTAAAAGAATTGTCACTGAATCTATAATTAATAACACTAGCTTTACGGACGTTACAACATTTAATTTTTGTTCCATAAGTTAAAATTCTAAAATCGTCTGCTCACCTTTAACTTTTCCCAAATGTTAAAGTGTTTGGATTGAGCGCAAAATTAATGAACATTAAACCGAAATATTATTTGTTAAATTTTTAAGTAGTGCTTTTATCTAGCGAACAAAAAAGAAATAAAAGTTTAAAAATCGTTTAAAGAAAAAAATATATATATATTGAAAAATTGTTGCGTAAAAATGTTAAATATTCGATTTTAAAGCGAAACCAATGAATCTTAAAAATTATATTGAAAACTCTTTAAAATCACGTAAAATTAAATTTTATTTAAAAGATGTTAAAAATTTTATCCGAAGCTTTTTGCTTTTAAATAGTAAAGCATCATCAGGGATTTTTTACTCTTTTCCAATGAGCAGTTTTTTAAATATTTTTTCTTTCACACTCAACAGTTAAGTCTTTTAATAACTTGAATAGCAGCAAAGTCAATTTGAAGTTCGGTGAAGGTTGGATCAAGAATTTAAGAAAAATAAGAGAAGCTGGAATTATTGAAAAATTTACACGAGGCTATTGTCGGAGAAAAACTATAATGAACTGGCAGAAATAAACTATTAACTATTTTATAATATTGTGCCAAATTATTGGCAAAATTTGCAGCATCTTTAGAATTTATTGTATTTTTGCATTTAATTATATTAATAACTTCGGAAATGTAAAGTTCTTGGATAGTAGGTGGTGCTGTAATAATTTTGGCTTTATTCCATATAGGGTTAGCGTTTGGGTTGGTATAAATGAAGTCGACCAGAGTAGAACTATTTCCTTCTTTGACATTACGTATATGTTCTTGTATTCTTTCATTTAAAGTCCTCTTAGTTTGTCCAGTATAATAGAAAAGTTTTGTTGTTTTCGATGGGAATTTGATAGACACCTCCAGTGGGTCCATTTAAGTCGCGGTCATGAAGGGTTAGTTTTTTAATAATTAAAGGAGAACTGAATGGGATAAACAAATTAAATTTACGTTGTATATAATGTTTAAAGCTATAGAATTCTTTACAGAAAGGGAGACTATTAGCATAACGAAATTTTAGAGTTTAATGTAGAGTGCGAGTAATAGGTTTAATTAGCATAGGGTTTTTTATACTATTAATATAATGCTAGATTTACTATATCCTGCAGCATTACCTATTTGAATAATTTTGTTGATTTGGTGTTTTTCATTAAATTTAAAAGTAGTATAATTTATAGCTCGTGTAATGTAGGAAATACAAAAAGAAGCATTTTTATAATTAGTAGGATGAGCTGAATCAGCCGGGATAGGTAAGGGGATAAATGAGTTTTTGAAAAAGACGTCAAACCATATAATTGTATTACCTTCGTTACGATGTATCTTAAGGTCAAGAAACTTAAGCGTACGATTTGGTCTCAGTTTCCTAGGTACATTTTATCGATAGAAATTGGTTGTTGAGACTGTCAATGAAATTAAGAAGTACATTAAGAAGTACATTATTTGAAAAAGGTCAGGAGATAAAAATATCGTCAACATATCATAAATATATAGTAGGTTTGAGTATGGAAGTTTGAAATACGCGTTTTTCTAATTCAATAAGTAGTAAATCTGCTAAAATAGGACTAAGAGGGGAACCCATCGGGGCGCCAAAAGTTTGTTTATATATCACTTTGTTAAACAAAAAGATATATAAACAAACTTTTGGCGCATCTATGAGTTCCCCCTCTTCGTCCTATTTTAGCAGATTTACTACTTATTGAATTAGAAAAACGCGTATTTGAAACTTCCATACTCAGACCTAGTATATATTTACGGTATGTTGATGATATTTTTATCTCTTGGCCTTATTCAAAAAATGTATTTCTTAATTTCATTGACAGTCTCAACAACCAATTTCCAACAACCATCTATAAAATTTACATAAGAAACTGAGATCAATCGTATGCTTCCGTTTCTTGGCCTTAAGATACATCGTAACGAAGGTAATACAATTATATGGTTTGACGTCTTTTTCAAAAACTCATTTATCCCCTTACCTATCCCGGCTGATTCAGCTCATCCTACTAATTATAAAAATGCTTCTTTTTGTATTTCCTACATTACACGAGCTATAAATTATACTACTTTTAAATTTAATGAAAAACAGCAAATCAACAAAATTATTCAAATAGATAATGCTGCAGGATATAGTAAATCTAGTATTATATTAATAGTATAAAAAACCCTATGCTAATTAAACCTATTACTCGCACTCTAGATTAAACTCTAAAATTTCGTTATGCTAATAGTCTCCCTTTCTGTAAAGAATTCTATAGCTTTAAACATTATGTACAACATAAATTTAATTTGTTTATCGCATTCAGTTCTCCTCTAACTATTAAAAAACTAACCCTTCATGACCGCGACTTAAATGGACCCACTGAATGTGTCTATCAAAATCCCATCGAAAGCAACTAAACTTTTCTGTTATACTGGACAAACTAAGAGGACTTTAAACAAAAGAATACAAGAACATATACGTAATATCAAAGAAGGAATCTACTCTGGTCGACTTCATTTATATCAACCCAAACGCTAATCCTATATGGGATAAAGTCAAAATTATTACAGCACCACCTACTATTCAAGAACTTTACATTTCCGAAGCTATTAATATAATTAAATGAAAAAATACAATAATTTCTAAAGATGCTGCAATTTTGCCAATAATATGGTACAATATTATAGAATAGTTAATAGTTTATTTCTTCCAGTTCATTATGGTTTTTCTCCTACAATAGCCTCGTGTAAATTTTTCAATAATTCCAGCTTCTCTCACTTTTCTTAACTCCTTGGTCCAACCTTCACCAGACTTCAAATTGACTTTGCTACTATTCACGTTATAAAAAACTTAACTGTTGACTGTGAAAGAAAAAAATATTTAAAAAACTGCTCATTGGAAAAGAGTAAAAAATCCCTGATGATGCTTTACTATTTAAAAGCGAAAAGCTTCGGATAAAATTTTTAACATCTTTTAAATAAATTTTAATTTTACGTGATTTTAAAGAGTTTTCAATATAATTAACAAATGGCACGTGTTCAATTTAACTCTCTTTTTGGAGATTGTTTATGAATCTTAAAGAGTTAAAAATATTTTTATCAAATTTTAACTTTTTTGGATAGATACATGAACAGCATAGCATTTAAATTTTGTTTAATTCAAATGAAATTTATTAATTTTTAATTTTTAGAAAAAATTAGCAATTAATTTTAAATATCTAGTCAACAAGTTTTATATTTAAATCGTTTTGCAATTCCTCTGAGTTTCGAAAAGTTTTTAAAATATTAACATTTTTCAGTTCGATAAAGTTATTGTATATTTGAACTTATGTGTTCTGAGATTTGAATATTATAAGTTCAAATTTCTATAGGAAATTTTTACAGTGTATAGAAGCTTTTTCTAAGTATGAGCAAGGTTTTTACACGTTTTTCTGTTTTAAAATAATAATAACAACAATAATAAAATTAATTAAACTCTACATATTTGTCAATTTTTGAAAATTATTAATATTATTCAGTTCTTTTTTTTTCTTTCTTTCTTTCTCTCTCTACTATCCTTCTCTTTCTCTATTTTCTTTTTTCTTTGGACATTTAGGGTTAGACATTTTAACCATATATCTTAATTACTTTATGATTATAAATTACAATTCATATTTTAAGGAGGAAATAACCACATTTTTACTTTATATATATATATATATATATATATATATATATATATATATATATATATATATATATATATATATGTATATATGTATATAAATCGATTAAAATTAGAAGAAACGTTAACATTTTGTGCAAAGTAAATCTTATGTCTACACCACACTTTTCTCTTTTATCACTGGTTACATTTTTTACACTGCTATGTCAAATTTTCTCATAAAAATGTTAAAATTTGTATAAAAGGAGTATGCAAATGAATTTGATTTTCGTTATTTATTTTTTATCTGTATTGGCAGTGCGAAATCACTTTTATTCACCGTTTCTTCGTACAATATTTTAAAATAGTCCAAATGTCTTTTGCATAAAATTCCTCTCACTCGAGTATTACATTGCTTTGTAAAATACACTAAATACTTCTAATGGAAAACCATTATGGGTTGATTTGTGATCGAAAGAATAGAAATCGTTGTAAAGTGGGTCAAGGAAAATGAATGTATACATATTGTAGCTTTACGATCACTTCTTTCTGTGAATGAGAGAAATAATTTATGGGAGCGAATTTCGTTCTGCATCATCTCTGAACGATCTTAAATTGATGCAATATTTTAAATTGCAAAGGAATTATACAAATTTAATTTTCTTGCACACTAGGCTTCTGTCAAAGTTTAAGATTATATTTTATGAAATATGTCACATAAGTAACCTCTGGAAAAAAATTGACTATATTCTCTGCTTAACATTGATTTAAACGTTTTAATATCTTTGTAAATTTTCTGTTTGTTGTTTTCTTAACTACGATGACAAAGACAATACGAGTTTTTTATAAAACTTATTCTAAAGCATTAATAGTTGAATAATCAAGATATTCAAATTTACTGTAGGTATTTTCTTGCTAAATTCAATATTTTAGAATGTGGAATCTAAAATGTACTTTATTATACTATTATTGGAATTACCATTATTAAAATACTTAATAATTTTTTTTTCTTTAAAATTAATAATAGCTTAAAATGTCTAGTAATTTAAAATTTTCCATATGTAGCATGTTGTTAAAATAATAATCCAGTTTAAAAAAATTACATGATTAATTCCTCGTTAATTTTCACCAAAAAGCCTGGAATATTCTTTTTTTTTTTTTTTTTTTTTTTACTTTTCTATTATGTCATGTAATTATAAAATTAAAATAGTTTTTTTTATTATTATTATTATTAAGTAGAAAGGTTAGTTATTTAGATTTACATTATTCATAATTTAAAGAAATTTTGGTTTATTATCCACAATCGTTTTTTCTTCCAAACTTCATATCTAAGGAGTCTATATCATTAAAGCTGTCAACCAGACACACAGAGAGAGAGAGAGACAGATGTATTATTTAAAAAAAAATTCTTTAGATTTTTCTGGTTAATTTGACATAAATAGAATTTTTATATGATGACTTGAAATGGCTGAAAAAATAATTCTTTAAACTTTGGGTGGCAGTACTTACTTTACCTTTATTTTTATTTTTTGGTTTTCTGGGAGAAGTTTTTGATTAAAATATGAAACCAATTCGACTGATTTATTTTTTATGCAGATAAAAGATATTTGGAAGAACGTATTGTATTGGCAGTTTTTCAAAATTTTAAATATTATTGGATTAAAATTTTAATGTTTGGAAAAAAAAAATGATAAAACATGAAATGGTGATGATATCATGGTATTTATAATTAGGAAAAAGTCCACTACACATTACAGAGAAATTAATAATAAAGAAATCCCCAAAAAAACAATAAAACTGAATGCAGTTGTTAACAAGAAAATAGGTCGCTAAGTTGCGTTCTCCGCATAACTAGTCTTAATAGAGAAGAATACGACTCGACTCCAGGGGAAGAATACGACTTTGGGGGGAGAATACGACTCTTAATAAATGGGGAAGTTAGCTTCCCCATTTATTCGAAAACCTGAGATTAGAATAGAAACAATTAGCTGATAGTTATATAAATTTTATCAGTGAATAAATTAATACATATATAGTATGTTGTTGACACCACACGACTTTCTTCTTGCATATTTTCCTATATAAATTCACTTAGTACAGATAATTTATTCAAATTAAATTTCATGAAGAATGCAGACGATTTTCATTCTAGAGAATTTTAACACTAAATATCCAAAGAAAGTCAGACTTATTCTTTTTATAACATTTTTAAAAATGCAGTTTTCTTTTCTCTTTCTTCTGATTAAAATATGAAGCCAATTCGACTGATTTATTTTTCTGCGGATAAAAGATACTTGGAAGAAGATATTGTATTGGCAGTTTTTCAAAATTTTTAGATATTATTGGATTAAAATTTTAAATGTTTCGAAGAAAATTGGCAAAACATGAAATGGTGATGATATTATGGGATTTATAATTAGGAAAAAATCCAATACACATTTCAGGGAAATTGATAATAAACAAATCCCCAAAAAATCAATAAAACTGAATGCAGTTGATAACGAAAAAATAGGTCGCTAAGTTGCGTTCTCCGCATAACTACTCTTAATGGAGAAGAATACGACTCGACTCCGGGGGAAGAATACGACTCTGGGGGGAGAATACGACTCTTAATAAATGGGGAAGTTAGCTTTCCCATTTATTCGAAAACCTGAGATTAGAATAGAAAAAATTAGCTGATAGTTATATAAATTTTATCAGTGAATAAATTAATACATATATAGTATGTTGTTGACACCACACGGCTTTCTTCTTGCATATTTTCCTATATAAATTCACTTAGTACAGATAATTTATTCAAATTAAATTCCATGAAGAATGCAGACGATTTTCATTCTAGAGAATTTTAACACTAAATATCCAAAGAAAGTCAGACTTATTCTTTTTATAACATTTTTAAAAATGCAGTTTTCTTTTCTCTTTCTTCTGATTAAAATATGAAGCCAATTCGACTGATTTATTTTTCTGCGGATAAAAGATATTTGGAAGAACATATTGTATTGGCAGTTTTTCAAAATTTTTAAATATTATTGGATTAAAATTTTAAATGTTTGGAAGAAAATTGGCAAAACATGAAATGGTGATGATATTATGGGATTTATAATTAGCAAAAAATCCAATACACATTTCAGGGAAATTGATAATAAACAAATCCGCAAAAAATCAATAAAACTGAATGCAGTTGATAACGAGAAAATAGGTCGCTAAGTTGCGTTCTCCGCATAACTACTCTTAATGGAGAAGAATACGACTCGACTCCGGGGGAAGAATACGACTCTGGGGGGAGAATACGACTCTTAATAAATGGGGAAGTTAGCTTCCCCATTTATTCGAAAACCTGAGATTAGAATAGAAAAAATTAGCTGATAGTTATATAAATTTTATCAGTGAATAAATTAATACATATATAGTATGTTGTTGACACCACACGACTTTCTTCTTGCATATTTTCCTATATAAATTCACTTAGTACAGATAATTTATTCAAATTAATTTCCATGAAGAATGCAGACGATTTTCATTCTAGAGAATTTTAACACTAAATATCCAAAGAAAGTCAGACTTATTCTTTTTATAACATTTTTAAAAATGCAGTTTTCTTTTCTCTTTCTTCTGATTAAAATATGAAGCCAATTCGACTGATTTATTTTTTTGCGGATAAAAGATATTTGGAAGAAGATATTGTATTGGCAGTTTTTCAAAATTTTTAAATATTATTGGATTAAAATTTTAAATGTTTGGAAGAAAATTGGCAAAACATGAAATGGTGATGATATTATGGGATTTATAATTAGGAAAAAATCCAATACACATTTCAGGGAAATTGATAATAAACAAATCCCCAAAAAATCAATAAAACTAAATGCAGTTGATAACGAGAAAATAGGTCGCTAAGTTGCGTTCTTCGCATAACTACTCTTAATGGAGAAGAATACGACTCGACTCCGGGGGAAGAATACGACTCTGGGGGGAGAATACGACTCTTAATAAATGGGGAAGTTAGCTTCCCCATTTATTCGAAAACCTGAGATTAGAATAGAAACAATTAGCTGATAGTTATATAAATTTTATCAGTGAATAAATTAATATATATATATAGTATATTGTTGACACCACACGACTTTCTTCTTGCATATTTTCCTATATAAATTCACTTAGTACAGATAATTTATTAAAATTAAATTCCATGAAGAATGCAGACGATTTTCATTCTAGAGAATTTTAACACTAAATATCCAAAGAAAGTCAGACTTATTCTTTTTATAACATTTTTAAAAATGCAGTTTTCTTTTCTTTTTTTTTCTTTTTTTTTTTCTTTTTTTTTTTTTTTTTTTTTGTTAAAAAGGGGGAAAAATCAATAACTTAATTTTAAATTATCGCAGATCGATTATTCAACAACTTGCTTTAAAGGTGTTGATGAACACTTTTGAAAGATACCGCGAGAGAACATTTGCTTCCCTCTGGGGGACTTCTCCTCCAGGGGGATGAGGTGCTCCTACATATGTAATTTTCTTTTCATTTGACAATAACTATTTTCAATAATTATATTTAATTTTGTAGTCATTCTTTAAAAATAATTCTCTTTATGTACATTTATATGAAATTTTGTCCTATACCGACAAGTAAAAAATTTAGAAAATGCGCATTTTCAGCACCACCTTTGCGTTAATTTTCACTACAAGTTGGTAGGCTCTAATTTATGTCAAGGTGCAACTACATATCAATTTGTATCAAATTGTGTGTAGTAGTTCCTCAGAAACTGTTGCCACAAACTTTTGACACACACACACATACCCCCAGACAGTCAAACACTCTTTAAAAATTGTCAAAATGTGTTCTAGAGCTCTCAAAACGTGCAAATTCATAAATACCCGAGGTCAAAAATTTTTACGAAACCAATACTTTCTTCTATTGAATATAGAAGAAAGTAAAAATCGTAAAAATTCATCAAGTGGTTTGAGGAAACGAAATATTAAACTTGAGTCATAAGGAGTATGTCCATAACAGTCGCCAAAGCCCTATATTTTTCTCTTAATTTAAAACTTAAACAGAAGGAACTTTAGGGAGCTTTACGTTTACACACCCTTTTATCAAACTAATTATTGTAAAAAAAAAAATCTCATTTATTTTTCCGTATTTCATTCTTTTAAATGCCTAAAATGCTAAAAAAGTTTTCTAAGGTTTATTTAAATATATATATATATATATATATATCAATCTATTTATTTTCATTTTGGTCAAATAAAAATTCGCATAGTATTTATTTTTAAAAGCAATATTAAAATTTGATTTTTGATTGAATTTAAATCTTAGCTGAATACATTATTCTTTTTATTTATTTATTTATTAGAAGATTTTGATAACACATTTTATTGCTATTGCTTTTATACCTGCAAAAATAAATATTACATTTTAGAAATTAATTATATAAGTTTAGTGTATTTACATTTCAAAATATAAAAGAAATAGTTTAAAGTGCAATTCTAACCAACATTGAGAAAAAATTCTATGACTAGCATCCAGAAACTAAAGTGTGGCTTAGTTTCATGTCATCCTTAAAAATTCTAGTTTTCTTTGTTAGGGAGTTCCAAACAAATCCTATTAAAATTCTAGAGTGTTTTCATAGCTTATTGTGGTCAATCTAAATTAAAAATCTCTGTAAATAAATACAAACACAAGAATATAGAAGTTTTAATAACTATAATGTTGCTTTATGAACCAATTCTAGGAAATAAAGCGACAATTTCTCGAAATACAAAGGATTAATAATATTCATAATTCACATTTCACCATTTAGAAAAATATAGACTAGAAATTCCCTACCATTTTGTCCATCCAGGTTATTTGTTTGCTCTATGCGCATACCTAGGAAATCTGTATTTCTAACTTAGAGATTAAAAAAATGAGTAATTCGTACAAGATGAAGGCGGTATCTACCATATATATTTCTAAGTGCAATGTTTTAGATTTAGAAGTTAGTATTTTTTTTTTATTATTATTATTATTTATACAAATAATTAATATTCAAGATTAAAATTTCCAGTAAATCATTACTCTCGAATATTTTCAAAATTTTTATTACTTTTTAAAAGGTTCGTACACTTTAAGGGATTTTTTATTACAAAAATTCATAAGATAGAACACAGATAAGATATTATAAAGTTTAATTATAAACATTCATAATGAATGTTGAAACGTAAACATTCATAATACATTTATTTTTCTTTCCGCAATTTTACTTTTATTGCCATTTTATCACTTTTTTTTTCTTTTTTCGCCTGCCTTTAAAAAAATGTATTTTCATAAACAAAAAATAACAAGCATTCGTATTATTTTTATTCGAATAAATTCTAGTACTTTATATACGTATATATATTCGCTTGTTACTATAATTTTATCTGCATGAAAAGATTTTATTATCCGATAAATAAAATAAAAAAATAAAAATAAATAAAAAAGAACAAAATTTAACTTATTAATGTACATATCTTTTTTTTTTTTTTTTTTCATTTTATTCGAGGAAATAAACCATCATTATTCCACTTACATAATTTTTTTAAAAAACTATTCAAAATCTTTCCACATGGATTTCTTACATATGGTATTTCTTCACAAACTCACTTATTTTATTTTAATTTTTTTTTTTTCTGTATATGCCGGATTTCAAATTCCAGAGAAATTTTGAATGTGAAATAGAAGTCTAGATATTTTTTTCTTTCTGGATGATTTCAGCTTTTTTATTTTTGCGCATTGTAGAAAAATGAAATAACTGTTTTACTTCATTTTTTCTAAATGAGATCCAAACTTTTTTATTAAATACTTTTTATATGTTCTATAATCGCTGAATTAATTTGGCTCATTTTTTACTTCTTTACTTGTATATATGGGTGAATAAGTTCATGGTAAATTTTAAATTTGAATAACATATTATAATATTTTTTTTACGTTTATTCTTTTTAACTCGCTAAAATGAAAGTGCCTCCTTGATGCCACATTAAACTAGAATGTTGTGGAAACCATATGACATTCTTCTATATTTTTCTATGCAAATTCACTCAGTAAAAATATTTTTTTAAATTCATGATTTAATAAAATTATTTTTCAGGATGATGCAGTACGATTTCTGTATTGGAGAAGTAATATTATAACACAAAATATCCAAAAAATGTTCATTTTATTCTCGATATTACATTAAAATAAAGTAAAAGAAAAAATTGATAACTTTATTTTAAATTATCTCAGATCGATGGTTCAAACATTGATTTTAAAGATATTGGCAAGGTCTTTTGAAAGATACCCATCATCAAAATTTATTCCCCTCGAGGGGAGACTTCCACCCAGGGGGGAGGCAGTGCTCCTACATATACAATTATTTTTCCCCAGTTGACTATCTCTATTATAAATAATTCTTGTAAATTTCATAATGATTATTAAAAAATGATTCTCTTTATGAACATTTAAACAAAATTTTGTTCTATACCACCATGCTAAAAATTTAGAAAAAGCGGGATGACAGCGCAACCTGTAAGACAACTTTACCAAAAGCTGATAGGCTATAATTTAGGTCAAGGTGTAACTACATACCAATTTGTATGAAATTCTGTGCAGTAACTCCTGAGATACAGTTTCCACAAAATTTTGTCACACACAGACAGACAGACATTTTCTAAAAATGGTCAAATCGTGTTCTACATCTCTCAAAACGTGTAATCCATCAAAAACCCGACGTTGAAAATTTTTGCGTATCCAATGTTTTCTTTTATTGAATATAGAAGAAAGTAAAAATTTTAGTTTTTCATTAGGAACGAAAAATTCTCAAAAATTATCTTTATAGCCTTTTCTTTGTTAAAAAAAAAAAAAAGAAAGAAAAAGAAATATATATATATATATATATATAATATGTTGCTTTTGCTTAGGGCTTGCCTAGTGATTTCCTTTGTGGTATATTGTTTAAAAAACAACCTAAAAAATGTTGTTCCTACAGAGTTATTTTAACTTTGCAGTAAAGAATCTCACAAAACCGTGTTTATAGTTATATGTCTAAAAAGAAAGTATTAAACCGGGTAGCTTTTGTGTAGCTCTGTATATCATCTAATATCTGCATACGCACCACATGATGAACTGAAAATTTCCTCACAACACCGAAAATTTACATTGAACAATTTCTCCTTATATCTCATATTGAATCAGAACAACTTGATGGGGATCTAAATCATTTATTTATACTAATCTTACCTTATATTATTATTATTATTATTTTAAAAAATGTTTTTGTGTATCTTAAAAGTATATATATTAATTTTGTGACGTTGTGTACTTTAAAGATAAGTAATTATGTATCATATATATATATATATATATATATATATCTTAAACCTTAATGCATCTCAAATCTTATGCGAATCCCTGTACTCAAACCAGTTGAATTATTTATGCTATAAAGAAAAACGTAGTAAAGAACATACCGGAGTGAATAATAACATAACTTCGTTTCTAGGTATTATTTAAAGAATAACACAAATTAGAGCGCGGACAGAAAAAGGGATAGAAAGACAGACAGATACAGATTCAAGTCTAAATCACTTTTAAATATCGTTATAAAGTGTTCAAAACATTTAACACAAAGAAAAATCCAATTGCAGTAATTTCCAATTATATTTTTTAATGCAGCTGAATATTTTTTGCGTCCCTGTAAACCTCAATGCTAATCCTAACATATTCTACAGAATTTCTTGTTCAGTTTGTTAAAATAATTAACTCTTAGCATAATAAACTCAAAAAACACTGTAAAATATTGTGCAAATCTAGAGTAAAACATTACAAAACTTGTTGTAATAATTCCACAATAGCAAAATATAATTTCTTTAAACGTAGTAGAAAATTGAAATAAGTAGTCGAAAGAGTCTGGCTTATCTGCACATTTCTTTCATAAAGAAACCTTTCTCAGAGAAAGAAAAAATGAATTCCGAAGAAAAAAAAATTATTAATGAGATGAAAAGAGGCAAAAATTGTTACTAAGGTATTCTATTAAAAAATAATTCAGGGATCAAAAAAGTAAGTTTTAGTACATTGTTTATATTTTTAATGAGTGTTACATAAAATAAGACAATGGTTATTATAAGTAAAAATATATAAAGTATTCTAGGCTTTATTATATACTCCAAAAACTTTAAATTAAGGTATCAGAATTTTTACTTCCATTACCCGACTACCGTAGGAAATGAAAGTATTGTATTTGATTCAAAAATTTGATATCGCATTTTCACCTGATTTACACGTTTTAAGATCTCCCGAGTCCAAAACAGAAGTTTTTGGCAACTGGTTAGTATGTGTGTGTGTGTATGTGGAGAATCTTCTGACTATCATGTATCCGAAACCACAAAATTTCAGAATTGTAACAGTTCTGGTGTACAGATAAATGTTCGAAATTTTGGCGAAAATTGGAAAACCAGATGTATACAGAGATACTGATACGGACCGTAAGTCCGTATCTCATAAACGGCTCTAACGATTTTTTTCAAAGTTGCGAAAAAACACTCTATTAGATTTACTTTCGAATGATATAGTTCGTTAGTTCAGAAAAATTGATAGGAGTCCTTTAAAAATAGCTCAATTTCAGGTCTTGTAAGTTTATTGCATTTAAAAACAGCTGTGCGATTTCTTTTTTTTTTTTTCTTCAAACTTGCCATATTAACTCACTTTTAAATATCCTTTTGTAAGTAATTATTGTTTTCCAGTTAATAATTGAATATGCCAAGTTTTGGTAAAATCTGGTATCTGAAAAACTGCTCTAACGATTTCCTTGAAAATTGTTACATATAGATATACTTTCTTATGTATCGCGTGGTTGTTACAGGAAAATTAACAGTCATCCTGATTAGGGAGACCAGTTTTAGTTCTCGGTGTCTCAAAAAAAAAAAAAAAAATCTAACAATTTTAATTTCAAGTATATTGGAGAGCAAAGGTTGATATATTTTTATTTACCAACTATGTGAAAAATACCAGAGCCGGTAATCGAACCCGGACACCTCCGCTTAACGCACGGATGCTCTACCACTGAGCTACCCTGGCTGGCAACCAGCTAGGCATTTTTCACATAATATTCGTTGGCGAAGTCACCGAGTTTGCAAGCGTAACGTTTGTCCTTTTCTATGTATCAGTTGTTTACTGCAATAAAACTGATAGGCATTTTTATTAGGTAAGTCCATTTTAGGTCTCGAAAAGTAAGCGTTTCAAAAGAAACGGCTCTACAAATTTACTTTAAACTTGGTATATTGACTCATTTTTCGATGTTATTCCGCATGTATTTTCCTGTGTATAGATAAATTTTTCAAGTTTTAGTAATTACCGTAAGTGGGGTGGACAGTCGATTTCTCAAGCATGGCTTGAAAGATTTTTTTTTTTTAATTTGTTATATAAACCCCATTTTTAGATACATTTCGTATATATTAATTCGCCCCACATGAAAATTGATAGACGGCATGATTACACATGCCTCGGAGGTGGGTGTCTCTAAAAATGTTTCTTTTTTTTTTCATTATTATTATTTAATTCGCTATAAAAATTACCTTTTAGACGTCTACAAAAATTACATTAGTTGGTTACAGTAAAATTGAGAGGCGTCCTGATTATTTAGGTGAAATTTTAAGGTTTCTGGCTACACTATCACTAAAAAGATTTTATAATATATATATTAGTTGACAATGGAAGGAACGTTTTTGTTATACACTAACATTTTACATTGAATTTAAGTACGTTCTCGAATAGTACGACCTAACATAATTGTTTTGTATTTGTGAATTTTATAATTCTTATAGCTTTTTTAAAGTTTCGTTTACGTTCTTATATTCTTCAGTTTTTAACTTGATAAAAAAAAAAAAAAAAAAAAAAAAAGTAAAAAGGCTTCAGATCATTTTTTTAAGTTAAACATTGTTTTTTCGAATCGCATGAGTTCTTGTTAATTAAATAAATAAATAATTAAAAAAAAACTTGAGTGTAGCAACCACACTGCAACACCATTACTATACATATTGTAAAATATTTTGAAGACAAGCTAATTTTTTATATATTCTGACCCCGGTAACAAATACGACGCCTAATAATTTTTTTCTAGAAGAAACTAATACATATGTACAAAAGACATATAAAAAAAATTAC
The DNA here is from genome assembly GCA_963930645.1 of Salticus scenicus. Classification (NCBI taxonomy): domain Eukaryota; kingdom Metazoa; phylum Arthropoda; class Arachnida; order Araneae; family Salticidae; genus Salticus; species Salticus scenicus. The sequence continues at coordinate 263,760,539 of OZ005650.1, forward strand.
ACATCGTAAGTTAAAAAATAATCAGTTGAATCATTTCTTGAAACGCCAGTTTCTGAGAACTAAATCTTCTGATCTCGATGCCTGTCAATTTTCCTGCGTTAAGCAAGGAATACCTGCGAAAGTATATCTAAAAAGGATATTTATATAGCAAATTTGAAGAAAATCTTTAGAGCCATTTTTGAGATACCGACATTTTTTCCCACCTCCGATATTCTCTAAAACTTGGCAAACTTACTTGTTCACTAACAACCAAAAATTTCATAGGAATAGGCATATAAAAGGAGGTCAATATGATCGATTTTCAGAAAATTCGCTGAGTCGAAAGTTAAAAAGACGATCCTCCAGATCTAAAATTATCCTACCTAATTAGGATGCTTAGCAGTTTTGCTGTAACAATCCAGTAATACATGTTAAAGGACATCTAAAAAGGGGTTTTTGTTGTCATTTTGAAGAAAATCGATAGACTAATTTTGGGATACCATGTTTCGATCTCACTTTCGTTTTCCATTTTTTCACCAAAAGTTCGGTAAATCATGTGTACACTAGACCTGTTTTAATTCTAAAGTTCCGTCGCTATTATTTTATTCGGTGTGAAAATACGATCGTCAGAAGATTCATCATACACCTATGCAAAACTTTTTTTTTTTTTTTCAGGAAACCTTAAAACATGTAAAGCAGGTATAAACTTGTTTTTAAATATTTTGACCGTAAACAGTACTTCCATTATCTGCGGTAGTCGCGTAATAGAAAAAACATACATTCAGCACTTTCCTATTTTTTGTGCAAAAAATATTAGTTTCCTGTTATAATTTCTATTGATCCTTCTGAAAACATATTAAAACAGAATTAAAATTAATGATATGAATCGATCTAGGAAATAGTATTCGAAATAATCTAGAAAATTCCTACACACTATTATCTCAGAAATTTTGTATTAAAAAAATGGTGTTGAAGAGAGGATAATTAAGTGTTAATATCATTATTAGATTAGTTAAGAAATTTTTTTTTAGGAAATAAGAGAGATAAATTCCATGATTGTTATTGATTCTTATTTTCACACTTTTACGCCGGCATTACCGTGTAATCAAGCTTCGATATTTTGACCGATGTTATAATCAGAATAAATATGGAAAAAAAAAACTTTTACATTAAAACAACAAAACGTTTAATAAGTTCGTCATTAGAGGTACAAATAAATAAAATTAAATAATTACAAAATACTATGTACAGATACACTGTTTTTCCATAAATGACTGGGCACTTTCTATTTCAGAAGTTTTGTCAAATATCTCAAAAACGAATTTGACTAATTATCTAAAAGACATTCTGCTTTTTATTTAATTTGTTATTGGTTATCATTTTGTCGTCGGAACTAAACTTTTGATATGAGGTGTAACATGTCCTTTACTTACCCAAATTTTCAGGTTATTAGTCAAAATCATTTCTCAAAATTTCATAAAACGTCAGTATTCGAATGTGGCTCATAGTGTATTATATAAATAAAAATACAAAATTTGTACACTGTAACAAATTTCTAAAGAAGATTGTGTTATAAATACACAGTGTGCTATTCTAAGTAATGTCTGCTCAATGTTCTATGACTTTATACTGTGCTATAATTTAAACTTCCGTAACTTTACTCACGTATGCAATAATATTTATCCATGCGTTCTATAATTTGTATAGTTTTCAATAAATAATAAAACACGTGTCTTAAAATAATCAAATGTAATCAAATAAAATGTTTAAAATTTGAAGCAAAAAATATCAAAAATCGCCCATTTACTTAATTGAAATGTAGTTACAATGGCTGTCTTCTCAATCGATGCATATTACTTAAACACAATTCAGAATACCACGTGCCTTTTTATAAATATAAGGACTTGGACAAACATGTATACCATAAACGATATTCCAAGATCAGTGTTTGCTCGTTCTTTGTGCAACAAATCATTTAAGGTCCAGATCGACTTAGATTGTTTAATGAATCAGCTTGTACGCACCAAAACGACTCTTTAAAATTTTAGCCACTGATTTACAGCATAGTGTAAAGTAAACCACATCTCAATTAATTTTACAAAATTTGCTGTAAAAACCTAGTTGCTATAAAGTTATTACAGGAATCTGTGCCGCATTTACGTTAAAAAATGCTTTAATTTTGCAGAAAGTTTCCACAGAGTGTATGCATTAAGTGTTTCAAAAATAACTATTAAATATGTTTTTTATTAGAGAGACTAACCATTTAGTGTTTCAGTTTTAATTTTATGTATTAACTGTGTAATAATTTATTTTTAAATTAAAAATTTCAAATGTTGCAATTAGTAAATATTATAAACTGCTGTTTGTTAAGAAAATTATGAAATTAAAGGCTAAAATTTCTTTTTTTACTTTCTCAGTACTTTTTTGTTTATTTTTCTTAATTTTATATTATTGTAAAAAGATATGCATACAATTTTTATGAAATTGAGAAATCACGTGATATTTTTTTACAATTTCATAAAATTTATATCTTTCTTTAGTATTGATAAAAAAAATTTTAAATGTTTTTTGAAAATCGGTCTATGTTGAAATTATTCTAGAGAAAAAAAGAAAGCATAAATCATATATCAAAAAAGTATATGAAATGTTTAAGAAATATATTTAAAATTATGAATATTTCAACAGTTAAAAACTTTTACTTGGAAATTACATTTCACTGCAATTATTCTATTAAAAATATATCAGACTCAAAAAGGGAGAAAATTTTTATGGTTTATTTCTGTGTGAAAAATTTCCAACTTTATGTAGTAAAAAAGTAAAATAAAATGAAACGTATTTTTTAGCTACAAATTATGCAAGTTCATCTATGTCTATCTCTTTGAAGTAAACTTCAAATATCTCTTTGAGGTAAACTTCAAATTTAAAACACTTTTTCTCTTAACATAAGGAAACATATTATAAAAATTCCTTTATGAAATGAAAAATAAATATAATTTCTGATTAAAAAAAGATCTAAACCTGACATCTATCTGTTATTTCTTATGATATATTTTAAATAATTATTATCTTTTTCTTTTTTTTTTTTTTCGAATAATCGAGATATCACATTAACTGTTTTTCTTTTAACAAATTTTCAATTTTTTCTTCAAAAATATTTTTTATGATTTATTTTTGAGGGAATAATTTCTAATTTTATGTACCAGATTTTTTTTTTAAACTACATATTACATAAGTTCTTCTGTATCCTTTTCGTAAAAATAAATTTAAAATTTAAAATTCAAAACACTCATTCTCTTAATATACGAAAGCATATTTATTATAAAAGTTGTTTTATTATGAATTGAAAAATCTATATAATTTCAAATTAATAGATATGTAAACCCGTCATCTGTCTGTTATTTCTTATAACATATTTTTAATTTTTTTTTTTTTTTTTAATAATCGATGTATAAAATTAACTGTATTTATTAAATGTCATCATTTGTATTATAAATAAGTTTTCATTTTCTTTTTCCTTCTAAAACTTTTTTCATCAATTATTCCTGTGAGAGGAATGTCCAATTTTATGTAGTAGAAAAAAACAGTAACATAAAAGAAACCTTTTTTTTTTTTTTTTTTTTTTTTTTCACTACAATTTTTGCAAGTTCTTCTAAATTCTTCTCTTTAAAATAAATCCTCTTAACATATGAAAACGTATTTATTATAGAAATCCCTTTATAAATTTAAAAATAAATACAATTTCTAATTAAAAGAGATCTAAACCTGACATCTATCTGTTATTTGTTATAAAATATTTTATATATATAAAAAAAAAAAAAAAAAATGAATAAATAATAAAATAAATAAATAATGGAGGCTTAAAATTATGATTTTTTCCTTAAACACGTTATATTGTTTTTAAATATCAAAAATATGAAACACTAAAATTAATTTTAACACTATGTGTCATCAGACTCCATCAATCAATTATAACTATCATATTAAATTCTCTTCCTTCAGATAAATTCTAACGTGTTATGATTTACATTGTTACAATGCTGTCTTCTTTTCCTTTTACCCGTTTATAAGCTTTAAATTATAACATATTTTTTTTTAATGTTATGCAGTTAAATGGCACTATCAAAAACAGTGTTTATAAAAATAGTCGTCTGTAAAATGGTTCATCGAAATAAGTGAAATACCATAATGCTACGATAACAGTGCTATTCACTCCTCACGGAATATTTATATAAATCATCAAAACATTTCGAGATAATCTCCATTTTATCCAATCATAACTTAGGGAATAATTACAAAAATTATGTTATCAGTAGTAATTCTCTTATCAACTGTGAGAATAATAAATAATGATGCATTTTCAGATGTTTCACAAACCTGTACCAAATTAAATGTGGAGTTTTATTACACATAGGTACCTCAAAGGTTTGATAAAACACGTGTAATCAAACATAATATGTTGAATTATTATACTAACATATTAAACAGAGCTAACTATAAAGCAAAATACACCATATTTAACTGGTTATATATAAGTCAACCACTTTTGTTATGTGGAATGGTGATGTGAAAGAGAATTGTATTTGGAACGCAAGATATAAAAGGTTAATCCAAGGTAGTTCGAGGTTTTTTTATATGTTCAATATTTGTTTTACATAGACCTTTATCTAGGGCGCGTAATTTCCGCTCGCCAGCGAACTTTCACTGTGGCGAGTAAAATTTTGATCTAAATGTAGATAGAATTCTTTCAGTATAAGGTGCTATAAATATATATATGTTACGGTGAAACACCGAAATCTGGAGAATGTCGACTTTCACCGGTGAATGTCAACAAACACATAGTTGCTTGGTGTATGTCTGAAATATTTGCTAAATACCCTTATTTCTGACTTACACCAGTAAATGTCGACATTCACCATGCACTAATGGTGAATGTTGAACAGGTCCGAGATGTATATTTTCTTCTCCGTAATTCAGTCGCGATAAATATTTCGCCTCTCTTTCTAAGAGGAATGACTAAGAACTGAAAACACACAGTACATTCAAAATGAGAAAGGAAAATAATAGTAATAAAAAACTTACTAAATTATGTGATTCAAATCTTATTTATTGCAACAACTGAAACTATTATGACACTTTGAATTGCACAAGAGGCCCTTGCTTTTACAACTGCATTTATTTGTGGAACACTTCTTTTTGCAATGACAGCGTTTATAGCCTTGCGAACCGCTTCTCGAATTAGCTGCAGCTGCTTCTCTCAGCGAAATTTCTTGAAAATGAATCTCATCATTGGAAAGTAACTTTTCTTTACAAATTACGAACTGATTACGTGTGTAAAGCTGCTTGAGGCTACCATTTTCATTTGCAAGTTTATAGAAGTCGGAGTCTTCTATTCCAACAACAACCGCTAACACATTTCGGTTATCTGTACGACCACGGTCGACATCAGGGACTTGTATTCGTACAGTATCACCAATTTGAGCAGGAGGAAATTGTCTTTGTGAGGTGCGTAACATTTTTGTTGCTTGCAGTAGAAGATTATCTTTCGCGGCCGCTCTTTTTATAGAAATGAACTCGTGTTTTTCAGTCAGAACTTGATGTGAAGACGTGGTAGATTGCAAGTCCTCTTCAATATTTTTCTTTGGAATATGGTTTTCGGTATAACCACCACTCAAATTTTTTTCAGAAGTATTACCAGTTTCTTCAAGCTGTTCTTCGGTTTCAAAAGTATTGGCAATTTCTTCAAGTTGTTCTTCGGTTTCGATATTTGCGATTTGTTCGCTAGGCAAAACAGACGATGCTATGCCTCTTTTCTCTTTAATGCCAAACATGGCTTCATAAGGACTTTGGCGTATTCCTTCGTGGTATGTAGTGTTCTTGGCAAATTGGACAAAGGGTAAACCTTCTGACCCTTTATTTGTATGGTTATCGTTCATCCATGCAGTTAGCATATTCTCTATATCCTGATTGGCCCTTTCAACTGAGCCTTGTGTTTGACTATGCCGAGGCTTCCCATGAACTATCTTAACATCTTTCCACATAGCGCATATTTCGGATATGACTTGATTACAGAATTCTCTACCATTATCTGATTGCAATATTGCTGGAGCACCAAATGTTAAAAATATTGGAAGAACGTGATACGCTACTTCTTCCGCCCTCTTAGTTTTCAAAGGTCGTAGCTGGACAAACTTAGTTAAATGATCTTGATACACCATTATGAACTTATATTCGCCATCTCTGTTTGACTGCAGATCTATCAGATCAACTTGACATCTTGAGTTTAACTCAGAACTGATCATTGGTTTCACAACAATACCTTTCCTAGGTGCACTGTGTTTCATTTGACACTGTTTGCATAAATTTAAATACAACATTACAACTTCATATGTAATATTTTTGTATTTATTTTGCAACTCTTTAAGCATACGTGTTCTTCCTCCGTGGCCTATTCTGGTGTGAGTTTCATATAGTATACTGAACAATTCCTCATTGGTAACATAATACTGTATATTCGTTTCTCCTGGTTTTAATGGTACAATTAACTTCTCTTCATCATTAATTTTTAAAACGTCAAAACGTTTTAATCGTCTGTAATCCAAAGGTGTGTTGCACTTAGTTTTAGCAGAAACCACTTCAGGAAGTATTTTAGAGTACTTTTCTTGAGAAAAATAAAAACAATTGTCTTCTCGTTTACCTGCAATTAATGCATTTAACTTTTCAAGAAAAAGATCACGATTCACTGCAGTATCCATTCTGTACAAATTAGGGTATCAGAAAAAAAAATTAAGAAAACGTTGCTCTCACCATCAAACCTTGCATAAGACTGACAAAGCTGACTGACTCCAAGCAGAACAAAGGATTTGGCGGGAAACAGCCAGTCGCCTCTTTGTCTGCTCCTCTCTTTTCGACCTCCACCAGAGCATATCTGTGATTGTCGACATACATCGGTGAGGGTCCGAATGTACAAGAATGTAATGAAATATTCGATCTTTCACCGACGTATTTGGTGTTTGTTGACATTCACCGGTGAAAGTCGACATTCTCCAATTTCGGTCTTTCACGGTAACATATATATATCGATTTAAAAACGTAAAATCATGCTAATCTTAGGTAAGGTGACCAGGCATCCTCTTCTTAAGAGGACAGTCTTCTTTTTCAATGCTTTGCCCTCTTAAACGAAAAAAAAAAAATACAGGACTAAAAAGTCCGTTTTTTTTTATGTTTTTCGTTCTCTGCCCTCTTCTTCAAATGTAAAAGATTTAGACCCTAATTTCAAAAATTTTACAAAACTGGGAAATTCAATCAGTTATTGGCTGTATTGAACGGTGAATACTAACTTTTTTCTGCGTTAGGTTCGCAAAAGAACAACTTTCTAATAAACTTGCCCCTTAAGTATATATTATGGTTAAGTATAATTATTTAATAAACTTAAGTATATATTATGGTTTATGTCTATTCAGATTCTTCGAATCACAAAGAAATAAAAATATTAAATATATTTGTACGGTTCTTTGATTCAGAACACGGAATCATTATTGAAATTGTATGAAATGATTAAGAAGGTTGGTACGCGGTGGGTTGACGTGTGTTCTCACTTTTGCATGAGTAATATTCCTCATAAAAATAGGCCCACCAGTGATCGAGAGGTTCTGTCCTCGAAGCTGGTATACGTGAGGCGCTGGGTTCGATACCTGGTCGCGCTCGTTGGTTTATCCGTTAGAAAATTTCCGTGGTTTTCTCCAAAACTAGCGTAAATATGGACAAGGACCTTTTAGAAAGATCCCACGGAGAACTCTCCTACTCAGGCCTAGAGTCCTAGTGCAGACAATTGGCCTTAATGATAATACTACCACCACCTCACAAAAATATGCAAAAGTTGGTAGAATGCATTTTATGTCCTCCTGGTAAAAACGCTCCCACAACGCGACTGTTTTCTTCAATGAACAAAATGTAGACATGTGAAAAAAATCTCCTTTATATACCTACTTTAAAAACTTATTAACTATCAAGACTAATTTAGGTTATACTTGTGAGAACTTTTATAAAATGTTGATAAAGAATAACTGTTCGTTAAAACAAATTGTTTCATCTGCCGAATATTAATTTTATTTTTTCAATTGACAACTTTTTTTATGTAACTGCATAAAAGTACCACATACTAAAAAAAAAAAAAAATAATAAAATAAAAAAAATTGTCTATGGCAAAAATTAATAATTAAAAAAAAAATCCTATATTGTCCAGTGACACCTATAAAAATTAGGGATTTTTTCTCTCGTATCCGTATATTATTAATTTAAATTAAGGTGTACTCATCCAAATCCATCATTTGAGATAAAAATATTTCCACCACTTAAAGTTTTGAAGCTTTTTAAAGCTTTTGAATCGGTTTTTATAATCATTTTCATTGAATTTTGTGTCCTCTAAAACGGCCTCTTTTTGAAAATTGAATGTTTTCTATTTTCTTATAAAGTAAAAGACATTGCGTAATTTCTCCTGTTTTTCCAATAAAAAATTCTGGTTACCTTATGCGTAAAAAATAGAGTAAGTTAATCATATTTTGTGGCGAGTAACATTCTTTTCAGCGAGTGCAATCTCAGTTGAAATTTCGGGCCCTGCCTTTATCAACAAATTAGCACTTTTATAACGGTTTTACTAAAAACTATAAATAAAAACTATAAATAAAATGTTAAGCTATAAAATTACTATAAATAAAATGTTAAGCTTATATCAATATTGTAAAAAGAAAATACATTAACATCAAATGTTAAACATTTTTTAATTTAGTGAAAATTATGTAATGTTTGAAATCAAGTATGAAATCGAAAATTCAATCTGGAAAAAAAAAAAATAATAATAATAATAATAATCATTCTCCTAAAATACACTGAAATTTATAAAAATTAATTATTTGCAATGCAAATTATTATTATATGCTTATACTCCTCATAAAAACCTATTTTAGTGTAAAAACATGAGCTATACAATGTAATCCCATATGACTGATAGATATAGATATTTGTAAATAGAACTATTTAGATGTTTTTGATTCATGATATAAAACTAATAGCTTCGAAACTTTTATTTCTAATACTAATTTCGAATTCAAAAGTTGTATGGTTAAATACTGTTGAAAGTTTTCTTTACATTTTATATGCTTCAAATTTACGTATTTGATGGAATAAAAGCGCTTTTATTTTTTATGCCTTATTCTGATCACTGACAAACTTTCAAAAAGTTTTACACATAAATTCTTTCTGTCTGAGATATTATGTTGCTTTCCAAACTACACGGAATTCTTTTAATGGCAAACCATTATGAGTTGATTTGTGCCCATGACAATAGAAAACGTTTTGAAGTAGGTCAAGATAAAATTAATATATTTACAAAGCGTACTTTCAGGAGCTCTTCTATTTGTGAAACGAGAAATTATTTATAGATATAATTTCGATCTCTATCGTCTTTAGACATTTTAAAATTTATTCGGTATTTAACGTGTCAGACGAATGACATAAATTTGAATTCTTTGTATTTTGTACTTTTAGGCTGATTGTGAAAATAAAGCTGTCATTTCTTTTTTAAATGTAGCCAATAAATATTCTAGTATGAAAATTAAAATATTTTATGAACTGAATTACTGAAATTTAGCAATTTCAGTGTTTTTTTTTTATTTAATAATTAGTAAAATTATAAACACTTGAAAATAATAATAATAATAATAATAATAATAATAATACGTGTCTATAGAATTAGGAATGTCACGAAAAATTTTGAGGAGATCATTCATATGTAAACTCGTATTGTTTAGTATAGACTATTGTTATATATATATATATATATATATATATACACATAGTTCATCATTTGGGTGTAGGCCGATTCCCCTGATGTATGATAATACCTTGACAGAAAAAATGGGTCGTTTCCCCTCACCCTTCTTTCGAAGGCACAGGTCGTTTGCCCTGATCCCTCTTCCCGTGTCCATGTTTATGATTGGCATGTACTGGTGAACAGGGGGGGGGGTGTCCTTCATTGCCTTACAGGTGACTTAAGTAGTACAAAAAAAAAAAATATGTGACACATTTATAGCTCTTATAAATTTCTCGGAAGAAAATAGTCTTATTTGCATATGTATATTGCATAACTGGTCCTCATGTATAGGGTAATTATTTATATGTGTATGTGCTGTACTTTTATTTTTATTTATCTATTTTTATTTTACCAAAAATTCAAGTTTTGATTTATCAGGTCAGGATATTAGAATATAAATTTATTATTTTTGTATTAACAATATTAATAAGATATTTTGTGAAGATTTTGTAAGGAATACAATGGGAATATTTAATTTTCTTATTTTTAAGTTTTAAAATAAAATTATTGTTTGGAATAATTTGCGATAAAAATTTCAAAACTGGGTTGAAGAGAAAAAAAAAAAAATCTTTCAAATGTGTTTCTTTCTTTCTTTTTGTTTTTTAATTATCACTATAAATAATTATTTATAACAAACTAGTGGTGAAAGAAAAGAGAATGTTTGAATAAATATATGTATATATATAATTTATCATTACTGTGATCAAATATAAGGAAAGAAGGCTTGAATTAATGAATAAACAGTTACATATAGAACCTTTTACAAGGCAGAAGATATTGAAAAAGTTAATGAGTTGTATCTGTTATATTGATTGCAGATTTATGTGTAACAAATATAAGCAAACTATAACAGAAAAAAAAATAATTACTAGAAGAAGAAGAAGGAGCAGAGTCCACCACAGACAAATGGAGACGGTTAAACCAGTTTGATGGGCGCTTAACATTTTACAAAACCTCTGCAAGACCTTATTGTAGTTAAAATGAAGATAATAATTACTGTAAATTAAAATAATAATAATAAACAAGTGAAAATTAAAAATTAACGAGATATCTTTGAAAAATGTAATTAATTTGCATAGTAAATTAATGACCATAATGCAGAAAAGTTTTTTTTTTTTTTTTTTTTTTTTTTTTTTTTTAGGGACGGGAGGGGGGGGGGTAAATGAGATTAGAGACAATTATAGGATATCAACAATTGGGTTAGACAACATTTCATATTATGTTATTCAAAGACACTCATTGAAATGTATTTTAATTTGATATAATAAATTAACTATTATCTTAAGCACCTTCATCAATAACTACTTTTTAAAAAGTACAATTATTCTGATGATAATTTAAACTTGTTATGTATTAATTATAGTTATAGCCCTCATATTAAAGATAAAATAGCTATTATAAAAAAACACATATCTTTAAATGTTGTATAATAGTGTTAATAATTTGTAATAAAATTATTACAATATACTTCAATTGAATAAAGAAGCATCACAAAACTGGCGTTGTAAAAATTATTACTTACAAACTTTGAATAAACACCATAAAATGCAATAAACTCGCAACAATTGTTTCGGGTCGAAAAAACACACGACCCTTCATCAGGCGAACAAAGTAAGCACGAGTGCTGCAGTCAAAGCGGCAACGCACAAAATCGTTTAAAATGAAAAGAAAAAGTTTATAAAGTAGAAACTAAATATAGCTACTGGTGTGAGTAGAATTGTACAAAACAACAAGGAAATAAATAAATGAGTGAGATTAAACATATAACAATCTAAGGATAACAAAAATTAAACTAAAATCAAGTTACGTGAGTAATTTCCAAGCCTCAGAGAAGAAAGGAGTGGAAGAAATATCATTAACAAGATTTTTCGAATTTTTAAATATGTAAAATGCTTCATGAATATCCAAATGGGAGGAACAGACAGGAGATGAAATTATGTTAGTTTTGGAAAAATCAAAACGATGACCTTGAGACCAGCAGTGGGAAGCAATAGAAGATTTGGTAATCTCTTCATTACGAACATTCCGACGGTGCTCATTTATTCTGTATTTCAAACGCCTCCTAGTTTGACCAATATAACCTAAGTTGCAGGACGAACACGGAATTAAATAAATTCCAGAACGGTTTTCGGGGGGAATGGGATCCTTAAGAGAAGATAATTTAATTTTATTGAAGGGTTTGTAAATAACTTTGAAACCAAACGGTGAAAGAATTTTTGAGATTTTAAAAGAGAGTGAAGAATAAAAAGGTAAAACAACTGGGATGAGACTGTGATCGTTTAATTTGGAAGCAGAACATTTAGGATTCTTAAATTTATATAGAGCTTTGATAGATGATAGATGGGTTATAGCCACGAGAGAGAGCAAGAGATTTTAAATAATTAATTTCTTTCGAAAGGTTAGACGGATCAGAACAAATGTGTAAGGCACGGTAAACATAAGTGTAAAAAGCAGACATTTTTTGTTGAGGGGCGTGGTTAGAGAGAGCATGCGGCGGCAAAGAGACTGAGAATGGTTTTCTAAAAACAGTAGTTGAGAAACAATCCTTTTCTTTATTCACAAGAACGTCAAGGAAAGGCAAGGAGCAATCCTGTTCAACCTCAAAAGTGAATTGAATGCATGGGTCAATCGAATTGACCAAAGAAAGTAAATTAGACAAATCGACGTCAGGGGAGACAAGAACGAAAGTGTCATCCACATATCTAAACCAGTGAGGAAATTTATATACACCGAAGAGTTTTTCTTCAAAATAGTGCATATAAATGTCGCAAAGTAAAGGAGAGAGGGGACTACCCATAGCCATACCATCATTTTGGGAATAATAAGTACCATTAAAAATGAAGGCAGTTTGCCTGATACACAAATGAACTAAATTTACAAGCTCCTCAATTTCAATAGAAGAATAATGGAATTCACGTAGTCTTCTCTCTAAACAAACCAGAGCACCTTGAACCGGAACATTTGTAAAAAGTGACTTTACATCTAAAGAAATCATAGTATAGTTAGACGGAGAGATGCATTTAATTTTGTCCACAAAATCATACGAGTTTTTTACAGTATGAAGATTAGTAGAAGTTAGATGAGAAAGAGAGTTTGAAAGAAATCGAGCAAGATTATAAGAAGCCGTACCAATATTAGATACAATAGGTCGAAAGCAGAGAGTGGGTTTATGAATTTTCGGAAGTGCATAGAAACGAGCACAATTAGCAGCAGAAGGAATTACCATGCGTCTGGTATAATCATTAAGAATAACGGAATTTTTAACGTGGTGTTTGACTTGATCAAGATGATCATTAGAAGGATCTTTTTTAAGTTTCGAATATGGACCTGAAGTCTTAGCAATTCTGTTCATGATTTCTCTTCTTTTGAAAAAAGAAATTTCGCATACGTTGCGTTTCAGTCTTCTAGGCATCAAACTAACTTGAATAAGAAATTTAATTATCTTCTTAAAAGTAATTCCTTTACTTCTCCCGTTTCTCCTCTTACTCAGAATACTGTTGTTAATCTCTCTTCGCACGTTCTGACTAATACTCAACACGACGTGCTCAGTTTGGGTCTGAATTTTGCGCGTACTTCGAGACCCTCCATTCCGGAATTGATCGCTCCGATTGAAAATTCCTTTAAAAATAGTAAAATTTCTCCAGGCCAGTTAGAATCTCTTCGTTTCATTTTATCTAACATTATTTCCACCAATAATCATCCACAAAAGTCTAACCTTACTCCTTCTCAAAAATCCGCCCTCTCTGAATTAAACTCCACCCCCGATTTAATTGTCACAAGATCTGATAAAGGGGGACAAACTGTTCTACTCAACAAATCGGATTATATTTCCCATGTTGAGTCCTTGCTTACTTCAGGTCCATATTCGAAACTTAAAAAAGATCCTTCTAATGATCATCTTGATCAAGTCAAACACCACGTTAAAAATTCCGTTATTCTTAATGATTATACCAAACGCATGGTAATTCCTTCTGCTGCTAATTGTGCTCGTTTCTATGCACTTCCGAAAATTCATAAACCCACTCTCTGCTTTCGACCTATTGTATCTAATATTGGTACGGCTTCTTATAATCTTGCTCGATTTCTTTCAAACTCTCTTTCTCATCTAACTTCTACTAATCTTCATACTGTAAAAAACTCGTATGATTTTGTGGACAAAATTAAATGCATCTCTCCGTCTAACTATACTATGATTTCTTTAGATGTAAAGTCACTTTTTACAAATGTTCCGGTTCAAGGTGCTCTGGTTTGTTTAGAGAGAAGACTACGTGAATTCCATTATTCTTCTATTGAAATTGAGGAGCTTGTAAATTTAGTTCATTTGTGTATCAGGCAAACTGCCTTCATTTTTAATGGTACTTATTATTCCCAAAATGATGGTATGGCCATGGGTAGTCCCCTCTCTCCTTTACTTTGCGACATTTATATGCACTATTTTGAAGAAAAACTCTTCGGTGTATATAAATTTCCTCACTGGTTTAGATATGTGGATGACACTTTCGTTCTTGTCTCCCCTGACGTCGATTTGTCTAATTTACTTTCTTTGGTCAATTCGATTGACCCATGCATTCAATTCACTTTTGAGGTTGAACAGGATTGCTCCTTGCCTTTCCTTGACGTTCTTGTGAATAAAGAAAAGGATTGTTTCTCAACTACTGTTTTTAGAAAACCATTCTCAGTCTCTTTGCCGCCGCATGCTCTCTCTAACCACGCCCCTCAACAAAAAATATCTGCTTTTTACACTTATGTTTACCGTGCCTTACACATTTGTTCTGATCCGTCTAACCTTTCGAAAGAAATTAATTATTTAAAATCTCTTGCTCTCTCTCGTGGCTATAACCCATCTATCATCGATAAAGCTCTATATAAATTTAAGAATCCTAAACGTTCTGCTTCCAAATTAAACGATCACAGTCTCATCCCAGTTGTTTTACCTTTTTATTCTTCACTCTCTTTTAAAATCTCAAAAATTCTTTCACCGTTTGGTTTCAAAGTTATTTACAAACCCGTCAATAAAATTAAATTATCTTCTCTTAAGGATCCCATTCCCACCGAAAACCGTTCTGGAATTTATTTAATTCCGTGTTCGTCCTGCAACTTAGGTTATATTGGTCAAACTAGGAGGCGTTTGAAATACAGAATAAATGAGCACCGTCGGAATGTTCGTAATGAAGAGATTACCAAATCTTCTATTGCTTCCCACTGCTGGTCTCAAGGTCATCGTTTTGATTTTTCCAAAACTAACATAATTTCATCTCCTGTCTGTTCCTCCCATTTGGATATTCATGAAGCATTTTACATATTTAAAAATTCGAAAAATCTTGTTAATGATATTTCTTCCACTCCTTTCTTCTCTGAGGCTTGGAAATTACTCACGTAACTTGATTTTAGTTTAATTTTTGTTATCCTTAGATTGTTATATGTTTAATCTCACTCATTTATTTATTTCCTTGTTGTTTTGTACAATTCTACTCACACCAGTAACTATATTTAGTTTCTACTTTATAAACTTTTTCTTTTCATTTTAAACGATTTTGTGCGTTGCCGCTTTGACTGCAGCACTCGTGCTTACTTTGTTCGCCTGATGAAGGGTCGTGTGTTTTTTCGACCCGAAACAATTGTTGCGAGTTTATTGAATTTTATGGTGTTTATTCAAAGTTTGTAAGTAATACTTCAATTGAAATATCTTTGCAGTATGAAATACATAGCAATAAAAATAAATAAATAAATGAAGTATTTTTTTCTTATATATATATATATATATATAGCCGTAGATGCCTCGGCTCCTTCTTCTAGTTATCATTTATTTATTTCTGTTATACTTGTTTCATATTTGTTATGTATGATCAAATCATACAGGCTCACAAATCAAAATCATACAGGCTCCAAATACATCAGGCTCCCAGAAAAGCTCATTAACTTTTCAATATCTATTGCTTCATATAAAAGTTTCACTTCCATGTATAATTGTTTAATGATTAAAGTATGAGTACTATGGATTAATTCTTATTTCATTTGAATCCTGAATGCATATTTTTAAATTTATAGATAATTTTGGTAACTGTTCATTTGTTTCTCTTGCATTCTATAATTATATTACATCATAAAATAGGCATATATTTTTTATTGATGGGAGTGAAGGGTGGGGTATAAAAAATTATTTTGTTTTTATTATTTTATCTTTATTGAAATTTAGAAAAATAATTATATACGGAATTTTACTTTTGTATTATGTATTTAATTCACAAGCCTTCCAGTTTTTTAAAGTTGGTTAATTTATACACTGTTGTTTATTAATGGTAATAGTTTAATTAACAAAAAAGTATTCCCTATTTTTGCTTAAATACCAAATGAAGATTTTAGAAATATATTTATTCTGTGTTCATAAATACTAAAATCTTACAACTTCCAATTGCTTTTGACATATCTGACATTAACTTTACAAAACTGAACTCCAATGAAAAATTTCTACATTATATATGAATAATAAAGGCACACGTTTTGAGAAGGTAAAATCTTATTTCATCAGGCAAGAAATGCGTACTATTATATAAAGAAGCATAGGAAATCATACTCCGTATTTTACCTCAAGGTAAAAGACATTTCTTTCCAAATGGAGGAATATTTTGTTCTTTCGAAATACGTTGCCTATAATAATATTTCATAGCACATTCAAAAAGTTTTCTATTCAAATTTATGACTCTGCACTTATTTTATACAATGTGCTTGGCATGCCTTTTACATCTTTGAAAATAAAGAAAATATTTCACGCGCACGAATTCAAAATTTTACCAAAATCTGTACTTTCATATTTAAAATTTCAAGTAATTAGTTTCTTTCTCTAGTGTATACATATATATATATATGTGTGTGTGTGTGTGTGTGTATATATATATACATTGCAAAAGTGGAAAATATGTTTGCTTTCATTAATAATTAAAAAAAAAATGACGGATTAATTAAAATAGTTATTATTATTATTATTATTTTCCCCTGAGCAATACTAGTTTAAACAGCAATAATAAGTCAGTATGGTTGTTCCCAAATTTATATAATTAGTAATATTATAACTGTAAAAGAAGATTTTAGAGAAACCAGAAATTTTCATGTCTCTCATTTAAAATGTGTGCTTGCTGAGACTGTTAAATGTACTAGTAATTTATTTTTTTAATTAGAAACCTAATTTTTGCTTTAAAAGTTACAGTTCTTGCTTTTTAAGTTTAACTTTTTTATTTAAAATTGGTGTATGAAAATAAACTTTTATATACCTACACACACACACACACACACACACACACACACATATATATATATATATATATATATAAAGAAAAGAAAAAAAATTGCAGGATTTCGAAAAAAAATAGTTTGTGAAAATGGAAATTTTCAATTAAAGGAGTCATAATTGCCAATTTTAGCATTCGTGTTTCCTATTGATAAATAGCTCTGATCCCTTTGAAAAGTAAATAAATATTTCTAGTTATCTTGAAAAAGAAGTGGGGGGGAGAGGGGGGGGAAGAAATGTGGGGGAACTCATCTATGCAGTCGACCTGTAAGGGAAAAAAAAAATTCCCTCACCCCTTTAAATCAGGAGAAACGACCAGGACCCCATCATTTTTCCTGTTTGCTTCTAAGAAATTTAAACATAACAGGTGTTGCGTATGCGTATTCAGAAACATACACCTACACCTAATTGCATTTTAACAAATAGATTATCGAAAATAGATAAACTGTAAATGAAAAAAAAAAAAAAAAAAAAAGAAGAAGAAGGAGAGTAAATATATGAATTGTTTATATGGTGAATTCAGAAGTAATTTTTGATCACGTGCGGACTCAACGAGTCCACTGTAGAAATAGGGGAAATAATCTTTCCGTTGAGAGAAAATTAGCGTTGAGGGAACACCGAATGACTAGATGTTTATTAATTCCCAACCTGTCAGTCAATTTATCACCCCTCCAAGATTTTGGACTCCTCCTCACTGTTAGTCGTAGGAAACGTGTTTACGCTGCACACAGGTGTAGTGGATGGATAGAAAAATAATACGTAGAGGTATCTGAAATTTTATTAATAAAAATTAATCAAGAACAACTGTAAATATTTATTTGCTTCGTTTCAGGACGCATCCGCTGCATTCCCAACGAAAGGATATCTTAAATTATTAAGATTAAAGTATTGTCTGTTAAAATAATAAAGATTATCCAAAAGAATTAAGTAATATTATTTCTAATAATTAACCTAGATAACTAGATAAAAGTTGTTCTGGATATTAATTTATCCTTTTATACATAATGCTGTAAATTACGTTTTATTGTGTTGATAAGTTTGATTTCATGAAGCCGTATCATAAATTAATCCACATGCTGCCTATTCTATACCGACAGCCTTTAAGAGGTTGCTGAAAATATATAGCTCAGAGATAAATATGAGTTTTATCCATTATTTTTAGTAATAAGTAAAGCTTTATCATATCACATAGTATCTCTGATAAACATATTAAATTACATTTTCAAAACTGAGGCTCATCTGAAGATATTAAAGAATGTAATTTAAGATATTTAACCGACTTTTCATATTGTTGCAGATAGTAATACTTCATTGAAGGTTTATTGCTTGCTAAATGAAAAAAAAAAAAAAGATTTCTTAACCATATATATATATATATATACATATATATACATATATATATTTTTTTTCTGCTCTGAAACGTTTGAAAAAATATATCACTTACAATTTACAGTTTTTTGCGCTAATTTTAAAAGTTAAATTTAATTTTACACTTTCAGAGAGAAAATAATAGTTTAAAGTTTATTAAAAAAAAAAAAAAAAAAAAAAAATGAATACATTTGTAGTTTAGTCGACAAGTTTTGTTGCGTTAGTTGGATTTTTATTTATTTTATGTTTTACAAGATTTCCAGAAATTCAAATTAGGTTTTAAATTCATAATTTTTTTCAAACTTTCAAATTTATTAACATAAGTGATTAACATAATATTCTGAATTTTTTCAGACACTTCAAATTTAAATATTTAAATTTATATATATTGCATATGTTCTCTGTGATATAATATTTTTTTAATATATTGAATTCAAAGATTCCTATATGAAAAAAAAAAAAAAAAAAATGAAATATATATTTAGAAGTTATCCCAAAAGTTCTTCAATAAAGCTACATATGTAATCATTATTTTCTAAACATTTCTGCCAACAATCAATACTGACAATATTGATAATGTGTATTAATCATCACGTTTTCACATAGAAAGTTGTGAACTAGATTTGTCAAACTTTTTACACCGGTACATCTTTACAAGATCTGATTTTATACGGATCTCGATTTTCGATTTTGTTTTTCAATTATTTTATGCGTTTGAAAATTCAGGAAATATGACATCATGGTGGTCATTTCAGCGATTTGAACTCAAGAATCGAATTAGAAATTAACAATGATGAATTTAAGAATTTATGTTTAAAAAACAAGTTTGACATTTAGAAAATGAAATAATTATATATTAAATATTGGCATATTAAAAAAGTTTTTAGGTTGAAAATCTTGTAGCATACGTTAGGCAATGACTTCGGTCTTCTATGTTATATTGTCTATAATTTGATTCGTATCTTTATAGTCCTCTGTAACTTTTGCATAGCCATTGGAAATAAAAAACGTTAAAGATGTGGCTAAACAAATTACAAACGGATACCCTTTTAAACTGATCACCCTTCTTACTTGCACCTGAAAAACGAACATGAAAATAAAATAGTAGTTAACAACATTTTAAATTATATGAATTCATTTAAATAGATACTTTTTCCATCATCAATTGTTATTGAAATTGTTTGAATATTTTCCCTATGTAAATCAAAGCCTTGTAATTTATGATGTTTCATTTTAAAACTTGATTTAAATTATCTAAACTTTCAAAAATTTCAAAAATATGCATTCCGAAAATTTATTTTTAAGATACATTATTTGTGCATTTAACTCAAACATTTATTTGAAAATGATTTTAAATAAAATTTATATTTTTGAAATTTTTAAAAATTTAAATTCAAATAATGCTTTTAGCAATACATATGTATAAATAAAAAATTGTGTAAATAAGATTTTTCTTCATTTCCAGTTTCTTATTACTTTCCGAACACTATAGTGAGGAAAGTATTGTAATCATGTCAAAAATCGAAATTTGAGATTTTGATGTTTCTATACGTTTCGAGGTCCCCTGAGTCCGTTTTCACTATTTTTACGATGATGTATGTATGTGTGTGTATGTGTGTGTGCGTGTGTGTGTCTGTGTGTGTATGTATATGTATGTGTGTATGTCTGTGAGTGAACACGCTAGCGTCTAAACGCTTTGTTCGAATAAACTGAAAATTGGTACGTATATTGTAAGTCACCATAGTACGAACCCTATAGATTTTGGTGAATCTAGCACTTATAGTTTTTTTTACAGGGACACTAGGAAAAATTCTTTATCATTATGACCTATGGGGCCGAATTTTTAAAAGGGCGATAGCGTCTAAACGCCTTATTAATCTTAGCAAAAAATTTGTGCACATGTTATAGGTCACAGTTGCACCACCGGTATAGATTTTGGTGAATTTAGCACTTACAGTTTTTTTACAGGGACACAAAGAAAAATTCTTTATCTTTATGGAATATATGGGACCAAATTTTTAAAAGTACGATAGCATCTAAACGCCTTATTCAATTGAGCTGAAAATTTATATGAATATTATAAATCACAGTTGCACTAACTATAAGCATTTTGGTGAATCCAGCATTTATAGGTTTTTACAGGGACACAACGAAAAATTCTTTATCATTATGATCTATGGGCTCAAAGTTCAGTAGCGTTAGATAAAACATCGTGTAATGTATAAAATACTCAAACACTCTATTATCGTTTTCTATCTTTTGTTTGTTTAACGACTCCTCTTTCTTTACTTTATCTACAAAACTGTTAATTATTCAATGTTCGGAAAGTCGAGTGAAGTCACTCCAGATTTCTTTCTTTTCTCTTTTTCAGTCTCCATTTTATCTGTGGTAAAACTAAATTACTCTTATGTTTGCTCATTTTATTTTTAATAAGAAAGAAAATTCTTGCAATCCAGATAGATTACAAAACGCTTTCCATCATTGCGAGATAAAATTTCAAAAAATATATATTTAAATAGATAGAAAGAGGAAGAGAGAGAAAATGAGGTACATGCTCACACACACACACACACACACATATATATATATAATAAATCTTGATAATTAGTAGAAATAAAACTTAAAGTTATTGAATAAAAAAAGTTATAAAGTTATCGTTTTTGTTTTTGTTTTGTTTTGTTTTTTCATCGAATTTATATGAAATCAAGTTTTACCCCATCCATAAAAAAAAAAAAAAAAAAAAAATGGGCACTTAAACTACAATAAAAATGTATGCATATTACCCCTTCATAACTCAAAAAATTGCTTCTTTGGCATATAAAAAGTATACTGACTGATTTATTCAAAGAAAGTTATATAAAAGACTCGTTTAATCAAGTTCAAATTTAAACAGTTGGTTTTTGAACTACTTTTCTATACAATTGAAAATAAGTATAGATTTCCTTTATCAAAAATAATTGCATTCGTTATCATTAAAATTTATTATATTTTATGGGTTATTAAATTTTGAGTTATTCGTTTTTCTCTAATTAACTGAAGCATGCACTTTCTTCCAGATGTAAAGGTATATTTAATTGGAATAAGAACAAAAGACAAATTAATATAAAGGGGAAGAAAAGGAAAAATAATGAAAGTTTAGTGGAGGATTAAATTATATTCGTCACTGACAATAATTCGTTTTAAATAGCTCAAAATATTAATCATGCACTTCATTCGTTTTAATTAAAGGATGATTTTTCATATTCAGTAAAGATAAATCATAATAACATTAATTATCGATACGAACGATTTAATAAAGCAGTATATTTTCAATGCAAATATTAAAATTATATAACATAATTTGCTTCCATTATTCAGAAAATGAAATTTCCAATTCAATTTGAATGTAAATATTCAAAATTGAATAGTTCGATAAAAACAGAATTTACATAGTAAAATTTATTTTAGATTTAAAGACTTATTTTTTATAAATCAAATATGAAAACAATATTAACTTTGTTTATTGCTTCATAAAATAATTTTTAACTTGCCATACTATTTTTTAACACAATTCTTTAAAAAATTCCATTTTATTTTTTTAATTTTAACTAATTATACTGAATTCAGTCTTTTAAATTACACATTTTAAAGATGGCATTTTGAAAGCGTAAAAGTGTTTATAACTTATCATTAGAAAAAAAAAAAATATATATATATATATATATATATATGTGTGTGTGTGTGTGTGTGTGTGTGTGTGTGTGTGTGTGTGTGTGTGTGTGTGTAAAGAATCTAACAAGAAAATTCCCTTATCGATAAAATTTTTATTTACATAGTATTTTGGTAGTGCGGAACAGTTCAATCGCCAATAAAATAGTTGATAAAAGATTTTGGATCGTGAAAAACACTAACGACTTTCATAATAACAATAATAAAAGTATTTCTTTCGTTTCTTGTCTGATTATCTCTATAGTAAGATGCATGAAATTTTCTATTACCAGAAATTTTATAAAACTACTATATTTACTATTTAACTAGTGATCAACCAATAATTTACGTGTAATTTAGTTTAGAACAAGACTATTTACTAACAAACTAAATATTCCAATTTCATAAGTAATATAAATATGCAGAGAGAAGATAATATACATATAGAAAAATTATATTTTAAGCTGCTTCTGTTTTATTTTAACTAGAAACCCAGAAAATTTGAATACCATTTTTATATCATTATTATCATACGGATTAGAGCAATAAGATTTAGTTACCAATTTCTCTTATTTTCACAATACTTTTTTTTTTTTTTTTGAAAATTAACGTTAATGATACTACTAAGCCTAAAGCCAATCATTAGAATAAGCGATATCTCTCGCAAGTGCCTTAAAAACAGCTTCCAAAACGCCCGACTTCCAACAGCGTAAAAAACCTGCATAGTATATTGCGGGGTAAAAAGAAAATTATATGTAATAATTTGTAACATCATATTTAAAATAATAATAACCAACACTTTATGGCTTTTAAAATTAATTGTATAAGAGGGTCTCGTAACTATGAAGATGTATAAAAAAATATAAATAAATAAATAAAGTTAGAAAAATATGCAAAATAGACACTAAATCGAGAGTGAATTCAGTAAAACTCTTTCACTACTGAATAAAAAGAAAAACTACTTAAAATGCAACTCCAGATATGTTCTGTATTGAGTTTCGAATGCTTTTGTGCGGACTTTTAAGTTAATCATTAACGTTAATTACATCACTCTTTAAGAGGACTTGGCACCTTTGATGCAACCACTGAAGTAGGTTTTATATAACACTTTTATTTCCATTTAATACTTATAAATTGAATTCTATTATGTTGATTCTATAAAATATATATTAAGCAATGACACTTTTTGTTATTTATTTAAATTTTTGTTATATATATACAGGGCCCGAAATTTCAGCTCAGATTACACTCGCCGAAAAAAAAGTTTTACTCGCCACAAAATAGAATTGTCTTTTTTTTTTCTTTCTTTTTTGCCCATTTTGGGGTTTTTTTTTTCTTTTTTTCTCTAACTAATTGAAATGCTTTTACAAATATACTTAAAATTATATATATTAAAAGTGTGTCGTTTATCATCCTCTCTCATAATCATCTATAATCAAAAATCATTATAAACATAGGCAGTATCTTTAAAAGGGCTCGGGCTCATTTTCATGCGCCAATATCGCATAGGCAAACTTTCACATTTCTCTTCTGCCGGATAGTGGGCGACGGGCAAAGAGGTTCTCTGCTCGTCTATTCTTCCTCTGCTCGGAGAAATCATAGTGGGAGAAACGAAATTGCCGAAGAGATTAAAAATTTTAAGCATGCACTAAGCATTTTTCCTTTCCAGCTAAATATTAGGTTATAAGATGGCAAGATTTTACCGTATTTAAATCTATAAAAAGAATATCTTCTGTCGCCATATCGTGTAAGAATTCTATCTATAACTAGAGCAAATTTTTACTCGCCACAGTAAAAATTCCACTCGCCAATGGCGAGCTGGCGAGCGGAAATTTCGCGCCCTGATTATATATATATATATATATATATATATATATATATATATTGTTACATATTTGAAATATTTAAATTCCGTTTTCATGGATTCATGATCTTCAAAATGCTAAAACTTCTACAGATATTTAAGAAAAAACTTAATAATATTTTGAATGTTCAATAGAATCATGGGATGGATTTAGCAATATGTGTAAAAGAAAATATAACAAAAATCATGTCTTTTTTTTTTTTTTTTTTTTTTTTTTGCAAAAACATGCATTTTTCAATTTTTTTTCTCAAAAACAAATTCATAAATTTCAAAATCCATCATTAATGCTTAAAGTATGTTCTTGTAAATATCCAAAAAAGGAATATTAGGTCTTTTATTAAATATCTGTAGAAGTATTAGCATTTTGAAGATCCATATTTCATGAAAAAATGCAAACTGAGAAATCGCAATTTAAAGATATTAAATCTGTAAAAATTGCATCAAAAACCATATGAATTGTTGCCTAAATATACACTTTGTTGAACAAACCTAATATATTTATTGAAATTTTATTTTTCCGACTGAGTGAAAATAATGCCTGGACCGGGAGTCAAACCCCGGATCTTTGCATTCCAGGCATTATTTTCACTCAGTCAGAAAAATAAAATTTCAATAAATATGATTTTCTTACACAGTTGATTGTGTGATTTTAATAAAATTTGTAAACCTAATATTGTTCAATTTATAAATATTAAATGGAAATATAAGCTTCTATATGAAACATTCAGTAGTCTCCTTAATTAAAAATAGATTATATGCAAGTTTTTCTGTGTATTTTTCTTTTAATAGCGATAATAATAATAATAATAATAATAATAATAATAATTACTGTGATTGTTTAAAAATCATGTTTAAAATTAGAGCTTTATTTAAAGGTCTGTGTCTTTTTTTTTTTCTTTTTTTTAGTCCGCTTTCAGTGTAATTTTTTAGAAATTTAAGTTACAGAGTTTCACTTCTAATTTTATTTTTTATTTTTCCCTGTCATGATAAATGTGTTTAATACAAAAGATAACTAGTGCTTATTCATCTAAGCGTTGGTTTCGAGACTATTTCAAAGTAAAATTTCTAAAAGTTTAGCGAAGGCTAATGTGGGTTAATATAATAGCAGTTGTGAATTCATTGCATCTAAAACATTTCCGAGTTAGACAGACTATCTCTCAATCAAAATGTTTAAAAATAACTTTTAGTATTGTTTAATTAAAAATTCCACAGACATATATATATATATAATATATGTATATATAAAGACAATGTATTAATGGAAGAATGGCATGTTAAAATTAATTTATATATTTTTTTTTTGAATTTACTCTTAATTCCCGCTATAACTGTTTTTTTTTCCTCCCTGAATAAAACTTTAAAGAAAACTCGACAAAACTAACATTTATTTATTTTATTTTTATTTTTATTTTTTATTTTTATTTATTTTATTTTATTTATTTATTTATTTATTTATTTATTTTGACGGGGGAAAAATATTCTCAGAAAGCATTACAGTCACGGTTTTGCATTATATATTCTTACTCAACATCTCTTTAAAATTCCTCTAATAATATTCGATCTATTAAATACTACAAAAAGTGCAACTCTGCCTTCATAAATTAAAAGTTTCTTACTCCTTCTTTTTCTTTTCTTAATGCTTTTATGTAGTTTTTCTATAAAACACAATACACTTTTTTTTATGTTTCGAATCTCTAAATCCAGTGCAGCTAAGACTTATATTAAAATTTATAATGTCCTTAACACCAGATTTCCGGAAACATTAGAAAATATAATACCCCCCTTCCCCCCCCCCCCCCCAAAAAAAAAAAAAAAAAAAAAAGATTTAAGGTCTTTAAATTTATGGAGAAAAAAAAACTATAAAATATTTTAATATGTCTTTGTTACATTATTGAACAAGTCTTTTTAAAATCTTATTTACATTTTTAAAAATCTGAACTTAGTCTTAATCCAGTTTTGTTACATATTTTTTTCAAAATTTCCTTCGCTATTTCTTGTATACTTATAATCTTAATAATAGAAAGTCATAAAAGTAAATTATGCTTATGATAATACTTGCCTTCCGTTATATCTTTTTTTTTTTTTTTTTTTCAAAATATTTCCGTTAATGTCCCTGAAAAAATTCTTAAATTTGCGATACGCTTCATAAACAATAAACAACATGTAATCTTCAAGAAAGTATTCGGCATCATAATTAAGAGAATAATACATACTTTACTCGTTATTTTAGTGTTCTATTTTTCTCCATTCACAAAATTTCGATGTTGTAATAGCTTTGATAATGATATCATTATTTTTTTTTCTCATAAAAAGATAATTTATAAATAAAACAAGCTCATTTTAAGATGCTATTTGCTATAATTTACAGTTATTTTAGCTGTTTATTTCTAAATACCAATACTTATTTTAGAAATTTCAGCATCATATTTATATTAAAGAGCGCTAATAAATTCAAATTTAATATAATTAATAAATATGTGTTAAAATAAAAATTGGATGTATTATGGAAAACTGATCCAAAAACCTTATTAAAGATTAACCCTATGGCGGCCTTAGAGCACCTTTGCTCTAAAGAGCTCTAAACACTATTGCCAAATTTAGGTACTCTTTTGCTCAATTACCACCTATAATTTTGAGGATCACTATTTGATATACCTAACGGATGAATAACCTCCGAAGTGATTAAGCAAACGTTACAGTTAAAATTTAGTGGTGGACATTAAATTTTCTTAATTTGACAACACTGACAATACAAGTGAAAATATATAGGGCTGGCGAAGGGCTAAAAAATAATCATTTTATTTAACTTAATTGATAATCTTTTGTGCAATGCCACATGCTAAAAAAGTTCGAAGACAACTGAAATTAAATATCTTTAAAAATGCAAGATTTTCATATTTCTGTTCATTGAATTTCCCCTTTCTGGCAATACAAGAATGTCAATTGAAAAAAAAAAAAAATACATGAAAACTGGTGTTCATTTATGAAGAGCAATAATTTTATTATCAAAACAGCATAAAATATACAATCACACAACAATCATTTGCGGATCGAAATAATTATGATCTCTTGTCATGCGAGAAAAATAGCCACAAAAGCAATGTGGAAACGTTACAGTTAATCTTTTATAATCAGGTTATTTTAAGTTATATTGTATTATCCCCTATAGTTATATTTAAAAAATATATATATTGTTGTGATAAGTTTACAGATAATTTATTTTAATTTAATTTTTTATCGAAAAATACTTAAAAGAAGAATCAATCTTGGACATTTTTGGCTCAATGTGTTGATTCTAAACTCTAAATCATGGGTAAGCAATACGGGGCCAGCCCACTCAAGTTTGGCAGATCGCAGAGGAATTTAAAAAATTTGTAATGGTTATAAATGTGTGACAAAATTTAAGATATCTGATCTGACTTTTCTAAATCAAAACAGTATAGACACACATATAGACACACACACACACACATAGTATATGTAGTTCGGCCGGTCGGAATAAATTTATTTTCTAAACGGCCATCCAAGATTAGACTGAGCAGACCTGCTCTAAAACATTGAAATGTTCCATATTATTTGTGATAGGCGAATTTCACCCAAAGTTAAATTGTTTAATTCATTATGTCTTGTATTAGATTTAAATGATCACAATTATGTGTAAAAACTACATATTGTCATAAGTAATGTTTCAGTTATCTGTATTAACTACAAAACATTGCGGGGAAAATTGGATGTTTTATTTTTCATATAATTATTAAAAATACACACACCAGGATTTGTGTCTGTTGTATATTGTTCAAAGTGATAATGCTTTAAACTACAGACTTGTTCTCGTGGTTAGGGTATTTTAATTTATAAACATACAAAATAACATTTCCGCCATACTTTTTATTCGATGGAATATGGAATACGTTAACGGTGGCTTAACGGTTTAATCTTAATTCAAGCAATTCAATCTTATCTGTCATTAAAGATCGTTCCTGCAACTATCGAATTACTCTGTACTGGTTGAGGACAAAAGCCAATTTGAAAGACTTAATTTTACTTTAAAAAATTTATTAAAAAAAGTGTTTTGATTGTAATGAATATTTGCATTTAATGTGTTAATTTTTCTATAAGAACGCAAGTGGTTACCACTTGCACGTGAAAATGTAATTTTACATGTAACACCCATGAAGTGATAAAACACAAAATCTATAAAGTATAAATGAAATCTATTTAAATAAGTTCTTGTGTGAATACTTTTTTTCATTTACAACATGAGTTAGAGAAATTAATTTACTTATATTCACGAACAGAGTTTTATTAATTTGACTATAAATGTTTCATTTGCATGTTTTATGCTGTTTCTTGCATAATTCACCTATAAAGCGTCAGTTCATTCGTGAATAAAATTTATTTTTATTATTATTTTAATTTAAAATTAAATCCATGTTAATAAATTTAAGTTTATTTATGACAACATTTCAAAATTATACTTCAGCTATAAAAGAAAAAATAAGCTGTAGAAATGCAAATTAAGTCTAAAATACAACTTCTAAAATTTCTGACGTAGAGGAAGAACTTAGTGAATTAGAAAAGCAAATATTGCTGAAGTTGTAATGTATTCTATTAAGAATAAAAGCTACGGAATAGGAAATTTATATTAACTTCTGGATGTAAAACTATGAAACAAATAAAAGCGAATCACTAAATAGAAAAAAAGCATGCAAAAAATTCATGAATATTTGACTCTTTGAAAAACAATTTCACTGAATTCAAATTGAACTTTCAAACAAATCTTAGATATAACTGTCTACTAGAAAACAATAAATATCTAAAATATTAAATCTACTTATTATTGTTTCGTGATTCTTTAAACTATCATGAGAAAACTCTTATACGTAGCTGTTCATGCATAGTTTCGTTTAAAGAAAATATATATTTTATGCAGTTTTAAAATTAGTTCTTATTTCTTCCTTTCCTTTTATTAACAAAAAATAAAGAACAGTTATTTGGACATGCATGAATTTAGAAAATTCATTCATCAAAACTAAAAAATATGCTCTTTTCATATTTAATATTTTCTAGAATTAGTTCATATAATATTTATGAAAAATATCTGTTATTCTTCCTTATTAAATTTTAATACGTTAATTTTAAATTTTTATAAAAATAAAAAAAAGAAAGAAAGAAATTCTAGATTTTCTGCACAAATAAAATGTTCGCTTGGAATATTTTGCAAAATTAAATATTCTTCTCTCGAAAGTTTTGTTATTTATTTTTGAAATTATTTAGCATAAATATTTAGAAGTTATTTATTAATCAACTTATACAGTGATTGATTTCATTGAAAAAATGGCATGAAAAACATATATACAAACTAAAATAAATGCTGCAAGATGCAAAGAAATTTTCTTAAATTATATTTCATGCTGTAATAAATAAGTAAAGAATTCACATTCCTAATTTTCCTTAACAATGTTAAAGTTTGTTTTTAAATAATTAAATTACCTAAATAAAAATAGGTACAAGATGAAAAGAACTTTTTATATATACCATGTTTTTAAATTTTCTGTTGAATCATACAAATGCTACCGAAGGGAGCTGGAACCCGCAACAATTGGCTAAAAGTATTAGAAAAAATTCATAGTTATCGTGTTTTGAGCTATTGTAAAAGTTTCAAATGGGAGCAAACCGGGAAGTTTGTTAAAATTCGAAAGCAAGCTTTGTACAGGTAACGCTGGCGAAGACAGCAGGAACCTGAAACAGTTGACTAAAAGTATTTAAAAAATGCATTTTCACCGTGTTCTGAACTATTTTGAAAGTTTCAAATGTCTAGCTAGTCGAGAAGTTAGTTAAATACATTTTCCGTTAAATCATATAAACGCTGCTGAATGCGGTAGGGACATGAAACAATTGACTAAAAGTATTAAAAAATGTATTTTCACCGTGTTCTGAGCTATCCTGAAAGTTTCAAATGCCTAGCTAGTCGGGAAGTTAGTTAAACGTAGATTGCAAACTTCGTACTGGTAACGCTGCCGAAGGCAGCAGGAACCCTTAACAGTTGGCTAAAATTATTAAAAAAATGCATTTTCATCGTGTCTGAACTATTCTGAAAGTTTCAAATGCCCAGCTAGTCGGGAAGTTAGTTAAATAAATTTTCTGTTGAATCATATAAACGCTGCCTAAGGCAGTTGGGACCGGAAACAATTGACTAAAAGTATTAAAAAAATGTATTGTTACCGTGTTCTGAGCCATCCTGAAAGTTTCAAATGCCTAGCTAGTCGGGAAGTTAGTTAAAGTTGATTGCAAGCTTTGTACTTGTAACGCTGCCGAAGGCAGCTGTAACCCTAAACAGTTGGCTGAAAGTATTTAAAAAATTGCATTTTCACCGAGTCCTGAACTATTCTGAAAGTTTCAAATGTCTAGCTAGTCTGGAAGTTAGTTAAATAAATTCTCTGTTGGATCATATAAACGCTGCCGAAGGCAGTAGAGACCCGAAACAATTGACTACAAATAAAAAATGTATTGTCACCGTGTTCTGAGCTACCCAGAAAGTTTCAAATGCCTATCTAGTCGGAAAGTTAGTTAAAAATCGATTGCAAGCTTTGTACTGGTAAATCTGCCGAAGGCAGCAGGAACCCGAAACAGGTGGCTAAATAAGTATTTAAAAGATGCATTTTCACCATGTTATTGAACTATTCTGAAAGTTTCAAATGTCTAACTAGTCGAGAAGTTAGCTAAATAAATTTTTTGTTACATCATTTAAACGCTGCCGAAGGCAGTAGGGACCTGAAACAATTGACTAAAAGTATAAAAAAAAGTAGTGTCACCGAGTTCTGAGGTATCCTGAAAGTTTCAAATGCCTAGCTATTCGGGAAGTTATTAAAAATCGATTGCAAGATTCGTACAGGTAACGCTGCCGAAGGCAGCAGGAACACGAAAATGTTGGCTACAAGTATTTAAAAAAATGCATTTTCATCATGTTCTGAACTATGCTGGAAGTTTGAAATGTCTAGCTAGTCGGGAAGTTAGTTAAATAATTTTTTTGTTAAATCATATAAACGCTGCCTAAGTCAGTAGGGACCTGAAACAATCGACTAAAAGTATTTAAAAAATATATTGTCACCGTGTTCTGAGCTATCCTGAAAGTTTCAAATGCTTAGCTAGTCGGAAAGTTAGTTAAAAATCGATTGCAAGCTTTGTACTGGTGACTCTGCCGAAGGCAGCAGGAACCCGAAACAGTTGGCTAGAAGTATTTAAAAGATGCATTTTCACCATGTTCTGAACTATTCTGAAAGTTTCAAATGTCTAGCTAGTCGGGAAGTTAGTTAAATAAATTTTCTGTTGAATCATATAAAAGCTGCCGAAGGCAGTAGGGACCTGAAGCAGTTGATTAAAAGTGTTAAAAAATATTTATTGTCACTGTGTTCTGAGCTATCCTGAAAGTTTCAAATGTCTAGCTAGTCGGGAAATTTTTTAAAAATCGATTGCAATATTTGTACTGGACAAACAAACAGGAATCGAAGTTAATAAAAACATGGTAAAAATGACAGTTTGGTTTCAGACTTTTCAGAGACTTTTCAGTTTTTTTCTGAGAGCGTGTAGTTTCAAGAATAAAAAAATTAAACCTTATAAGTAAATAATAAACCTTAATTCTTACAGAGCTCCATAATTTCCATTTGTGTATATTCGATGAAATATATTTTTATCACATTTGAAATGATTGATAATCTACCCAACCTAATTCGTTAGCCTTTTTAATAGGTTTTATGCGAATGAATATCATGATTGTATATTTGCAAAATTTGTGTTGTCAAAAGATTTAGAAAAGGTAATTGCCTTCATAGGTATCAATTAAAAAGTTCATAAAATCATTTCAAAATTTATTCTATAGTAAAGCCTGTCACTTAGTTTCAACAACTTTATAATTTAGAGGATGATTTTTGTCAGATTGTTTTTGTACGGAGCGGGCCTTACACCTGTAAAAAATAAATGGGACGGGTCTAGCCCGGGGTGAATTTTTAGATTTCATACCGGGCCGAGAAAGCAAAGCTTTCGTACGGCACGGGCCGAAACCGGGCCTTAAAATTTCGGCCTGTGCAGACCTCTAACTCAACCGTCTAAATACTGACCGCATATATGCTATTTCAATGTCGATGTTTCAATGGGTATGGAACCCAGAAAAAAAAATCACAAATAAAACAACTTAAAATATCTCAAGATTATCTCCTGATTCAAATGAATTCCCATTTTGTTCCGCTTTCTAAATTTGGGAAAGCATGAGAGCCATCCTGTCCGCAGAAGATCAAAAGTGTGATGTCTCCTTACCCTCCCTGGAGCAACACCTCCTGTAATAATGCCTCCGAGCTGAGCTCTACGTCATGGAAGATCGGCCGATTTTATCCAATCAACACTTCCTATGATACATGTTGGATCGTGGGGATTGGAGGAAATAGGCCGATCTTCCGTGACGTAGGGCTCAGCTCGGAGGCATTATTACAGGTGGTGTTGCCTGGAGTGAGTCCCAGAACAACTCCAGCTGATCCATCCGCAGCTTTAGTGCGACGTTTGAAAAAAATGAACTCAACTCTAAATTTAGGCGATTACAGATCTGTGCGAATTTGTATTTGCATACTGATTTGTATTTTGCATATTTGCTAAATCAAATTTGCTATAGGGAATAGCAAAAATTTATTTATTCAAGAATAGATTAAGCCTGATATTAAAAAGCAAAATATAAAATTTCAATGTCATTAATTACGATAAGAAATGCATGAAGTATTAACTGAAGTGTGCACCTCATCATTTTTATCCACTGTTTCATAAAATATAAAAACAAAACAATCCATTATTTATGTTTCTTAGTTACATTATCACAGTTAACATATATTACTACCATTCCTTGAGAAAGTTTTTTTATGAATTTTTATTTTTATTTCAATGGAATTTATTTTTATAAAAAAGTGCGCTATCTGTACCAGATGGCGCTGTCTACCGCTTGAAATGTTGCCAATTTTCCGAGCCACGCGGAAGGTATCTAGTTTAGGAGGCTATGGTCTGAAGATACACCAAAAAACAGTTTAGAAACAGTTTTTCTTACTTCTTTTGATATTCATTAAAATTAAATTAAATTTATCAAATATTTCATAAGTTATTAAAGCGTTCAAATTAAAGTAATCAAATTTATTCATGACCACGCTCGTAAAAGTACACAATATTTTCTTTTCTTTTTTTATTGTTATTATTATTATTATCTCAAAAACTTTTCGAAATACAGCAAGCACAAATTTGTGTTTATTTATTTATTTATTTTTTAGTAAATGCTTGTAAATTTATCGTTATTAATGCAAACATATTAGAACATGTGTCGGATAGCTAGATAGATAATTTTGCTACGTATATCTCTACTCAGTCACTTAAATGGGCAAACGACAATAAAATCAGGCACTTTAATTTAAACCGTAGACATATACTCCCGTTGTATACCCCATTACATGGCATGATAAAATAAATAGTTAAAGATAGATTATTTTCTAAATACTGTTCAGTTAACACCGTTAAACGAAGTTGAAAAGCGTTTACGACTTCAATTTATTTGACTGATTGTTTGTCTTTCAGCGCTCTAATTTCCGCACTTCCTTTTAAAATACCTTGAAATTTTATGAAAGTGGCTGTACATGTTCGAATAGAAAAAACTAGATAATGTTAAGTATAAAAATTTTTATTGTGACGTGTCATTTAATTACCTTAAACTAATATTAGTTATCTCTAATTGAATAAACAAAAGTAAGGTATTAAAAAATCTGTTTTATTATTATTACTAGCAGGCTACGCCCGCTTCGCTGGTCACTATTTTTAAATGAATCACAATAATTAATGAATTCTCAAAATTGCATTAATTTTTATCATGTGATAAAAAAAGAAAAAACAAACTCTGATCGGGAAAAATGTCGCACCGGGTCCCCACTGCCTTCGGCAGCGTAGACCCGTGCGCTGCGCGCGCGTATTCCTTCACCATCCTTATTATTTCTCAAACTTCCATGTTATTACTCATAAACTTTCATTCTTAAGAAAAGGAATTAAAGAAAAATATCATTTAGCATCGGATAAAAACTCGCACCGGGACCCCAATGCCTTCAGCAGCGCAGACCCGTGCGCGCTGTGCGCGCACGTGTGAAGATATACGTGCGCTGTGCACACATATTATTTCTCAACTCAAACTTTTATTATTAACCCCTTCCGCTCCAGGCTAGCTGTAGTGTGAATATGTGAAATACCAGATTATAATTTTGAAATAATGCAATACATAATGAAGTAACAATGGAAAGCTGTATGTAGGAAATCGAAGTCCCTTTTCAGTTCAGGCAGTTGCTCAGGACGTGCATCGGCAAAAGGATCCGACATAAATTTCCATTCATCTGCTGTAAGTGGTTCATCCTCACTGTCATCGCTTTCGCCGTCTTCACTTGTTGTAAAGTCATCATTGGAATCTTAAAGTATCTTCAAGTTCATCATAATCGGGGTTATAATCACTTTCCGAATCACTAGAATCAGACATTATTCACAGTTTCAAACACCGGCAAAACACACGAAATCGAGGAGCGAAAATTACACACAACCGCAGCCGCAAGAAATCACGAAACAACTGGCGTAGCCAAAACTAATAGGTCACCGAGACTACTAACGCCATTTAGTTGTCAGTAATGAAAATACAATTTCAAAATACCATATGACAAATAAAAAAACTCTCTGATACCCCTACAATGTTGGGCTTATTGTATCGTATACGTTCTTTGGACGTATGCACGTACGTCCATGGTATTAATGGCCATTAACACTAGACGTACGCACGTACGTCCCTGGAGTGGAAGGGGTTAAGAAAAAAAAATTAAAAAAAAAAAATCTTTTATCATCCGGTAAAACCTCGCACCGTGTCGCATGCGCGCTGCGCGCGCACGAGTTAAGATATACATACGGTGCACGCACACATTCCTTCTGAAATCAGACTTTTACTCTTAAGAAAAGAAAATTAAAAAAAATCATTTCTCATCAGGTAAAAAGTCGGACCGGGTCCCCACTGCCTTCGGCACGCAGTCTCGTGCGCGCTGCGCGCACCTATTCCTTCCCCACCCTTCCAGGCCTTCCTAATTAACCTACATATACCAATTTTGAACGGTCTAACTCAATTAGCTGAGATGCTAAAGAAAACCTAATCAGGACACCTTAAAATTGTAAATCAGGTGAAATCTCGAATTCCACTTTCGATAATATAAAAGAACTTTAAAATATCTTTCGAATGATGTATTAGAAATAAATTCATCATAATTAGAATTTGAAGTATTGAAATTTAAAAATATTACAGCGCCATCTGGCGGTAGAAATTTCTGTAATCTATTGTTCCATTCCCGATCAACAAAGCTTTCAAATGATGTATTACTTATGAAATTATTTTAATTAGTAGCTGAGATACAAAAGAAAACCTAATCAGGACACCTGAAAACGCGTAAATCGAGTGAAATCTCAAATTTCACCTTCGATAATATAAAAGTACTTTAAAATATCTTTCAAATGATGTATTAAAAATAATTTAATAATAATTAGAATTTGAAATATTGAAATTTTAAAATATTACAGCGGCATCTGGCGGTAGAAATTTCTGTAATCTACAGTTCGATTCCAAATCAACAAAGCTTTCAAATGATGTATTACTTATGAAATTACTTTAATTAGTAGCTGAGATACAAAAGAAAACCGATTCAGGAGACCTCAAAACGTGTAAATCAGGTGAAATCTCGAATCCCACTTTCGATAATATAAAAGTACTTCAAAATATCTTTCGAATGATGTATTAAAAATAATCTAATTAGAATTTGAAATATTGAAATTTTAAAATATCTGGCGGTAGAAATTTCTGTAATCTACTGTTCAATTCCAAATCAACAAAGCTTTCAAATAATGTGTTACTTATGAAATTATTTTAATTAGTATCTGAGATACAAAAGAAAACCTAATCAGGACATTCTAAAACATGTAAATCACGTGAAATCTCTAATTCCATTATCTACGGTAGTCGGTTAATGGAAGTAAAAAGAAAAATAAATATTTTTTAGATCCCCAAAACCTATATATACCACGGTAGTCGGGTGATGGAAGTAAAAAGAAACAGAAAAAGTATCTTTTAGTTCTTTCAAATGTATTTTGTTGCTATGGAAACTCCTATCGTCTATTGAAAGATTACGTGTTAGAATAAAATTTAATTTGCAATTAAAATGTAACTGCTTTGTTTATTAATGAAAATTGATGAAATTTTAACTGCAGGTTGTTTTTGTGCTGAATAGGTTGTATATTAAGTGTTGTGTGCGAAAAAGAAAATTTGAATCCCTTTGAAATTTGCAATTTTTAACCCCAGTTCAAGATCATGTGACATTAATTACTTCCAGATGTTTTGTTTCCATTCCAGACAACGATTAAAATCGTCTGCTGACAGAATGCCTCTTTTTAAGCAATGTGGATTTTTGTTCATTTTTCAATAGACATGGGTCGACGTTTTAATTAATATCTCCGAAACTAATTAAGATTTTTAAATTCTGTTTTCAGGAGGACCTCGGAGAGGCTCCAGAGCATCTGTATGTCAATTCTTGTAATTCTGCGTTCAATAGGGGCTGAACTTATAGAAGAACAGACGGACAGACAGACAGACAGACAGGCAAACCTTTCCTTTTATTATTATAGATTATTATTATTATTATTATTATTATTATTATTCTATAGCACTTATTTTTTATTTAAACAAAATATTAAAAAAAAAAATTCTAAGCTTTCTATTTTATGTGTGTGATAAATTTGTGCATGAAATCAGACTTTTCTGTTTGTTTTTACAAATAGTTGTATGTCAGCATTACGTTAGCTTTCACATTTTTATTCTATAAATATTTGTAAAATATATAAATATCTAAATATCTATGCACACTTGCGCATTGATGTTCGCATGTAAATTCCTGTAAAAATGTATATATTTAAAGAAATATTACAGATTTTTAATTATTTTATTATATTAATTAAAAGTGTGGTGATATATTTCAATTTTGTAATGTATTCAGATTATATTTTTTATCCTACATTTAAAAAGAAAATGTTAGAAAGATAAAGTATTTCCATATTATACAGTCATTTTCATTTACATCTATAATATTTTATAAAAAGGATTTAATTGGCAATTCACTTGGTAAATACTCTTATATTTTTTTTCTACAAACTAAGCCATATTTTTAATAATATTTTACATTTTTTGTATTTGTTCAAAAATTTACATTCCATTAATAAGTACAGAAATAGGCAGTTTGATGAATTACAAACTGCTGTTTCTTTTTTATAGATTTATCAGCAATTTTATTTATAGTTTTATAGTTATTGAACTATCTGATTTATATTTAACCATATTTATTTATTTAAGGTGCCTGCCTATTGTTGGAGGTGATTTTTTTTTAATAATTGAAATTTTGCCTATTTATGTGCATTATATGATAGAATATAGTAAAAAACAATGAATAACCTGAAAAAAAATATGCAAATTTTAAAATAGTTTTTTTAAATTTAGGATCAAAATATGCATAAAATTTGCGAAAAAAAAGCACTTTTACAAAACATCATAAGTAAAATTTAAATAAAGATATTTTTATTCTGTAAATTTTATTTAGATTATTGAAAGGTCTTAAGGGAGTGAACTACTCTCAAAACTATAGCCATGTTATTTAATATTTTAGAGAAGATAACTTTTTTACATGCTGAAAAAATCATGAATTTAATGACAGTTCATAACTTCTATCGACAAAAAAAAAAAAAACCAAAAAAATAATTTAGCTAGACTCATTTTCGTAGTTCAATCCCTAAAACAACTCCTCTAGAGTATTTTGTCAAAGTTTTATAACGTTTCAATTATAACATTTGGAGTTATGATGTTTTGGGATAAAGCAAAATGTTAATAATCTCATTTTGAGAAAAAGCAGAAAACATGTTTAACACGTTCGCTGCCGATCCCGCGCCAGCGCGGGATGTGACGTATTGCTTTACAGGTGAAAGTTTACTTTAGGCTGCCGCTTGGCGAAATTTCGAAAATCGCCATGACGGCGCCATTTCGCATCGTGTTCCGAATAGCAACCTTACACCGGCAGCATGCGAAAGCGAGCTTTTCGGCGATCTAACCTAAAAAGAAAACGCGTCTTGAAAAAAAAAATCCGAATAATAATAATACATAGGACAAAAGGAAAATTTTCATAAAATAGAATTAAAAGAAAAAAAAAATAATTACGAATTTATAACTAATCACAAATACAAAAATAAAACTTAGATTATACAATCACACTAAATGTCCCTGAAAAGTGTGTTGCTTTAGTAATTGATGATAAGTGTTTAGATGATAGTTTTCTTATTTCCAATAATTTAACAGCTATAAGTACAGTCGGTAACAAAAGTGTCCGAACACTAGCAAAAATTCCTATGTAAAAAAAGTACACTTCATAAGGTTTTGTTAAGTAAATCCTTATCAAATCATGTTCTTCCACTGACTAAGAACAGGATTCGACAAGGATTTATTTAACAAAAAAGTATGAAGTATACTTTTTACTTAGGAATTTTAAATTTAAAAGTTTTCAAAAGTTGTATAAAGTAAATTATTTATCATTAATATTTTATTTATAGTCCTCATTCATTAGGAATGAAAAAATAAATCCGCAACTGGATAGTTATAGCAAATTTTAACGATTCTCTATTATAATGGTACTCTGATCTGTTTACTATACCCCTATCTCAAAATGCATGAAATTAAAAAGTATACAAAATTTTGTACTGTAGCAAACAGTATTGGCATGAAATTCAAAAATATGCCTCTAAAATTCAGGACCGTGGTTGCCCAGTCGGTAGAGCGCCGGGCTCGGAATTGGAAGATTGCGGGTTCGGTACTCGAGCCTGCCAAAAACCATTGTGTATACTAATGGTGGCTGGTGCTCATAAAATCTGTCGTGCCCGCAGTTTTTTCCATGTTCCCATATTAATTATACCTCTGGGTGTCTACGAAGCGAGAGAGTCATCCCTTCCGTGGAGGATCAAAATTGTGATGGCATGTCCCTGGACAACTCTAGGGGTGAGACCCAGACCATCGCCAATTGTCCATTGCGCAGCACTAGTGTGACGTAAAACACAATCAACAAACCAACCTCTTAAATTCAAAAGTACCTCTTAAATTCCAACTCTATTCAACCAGCCAAACAGTACTAACGCAAACATCACAAATATTCATATTTCAAAATAGATGGTTGGTTGGGTTTTACGTCACACTAGTGCTGCGGAAACACACTAGTGCTGCGAAACACACTAGTGCTGCGCAACACTAGTGCTGCGCTATTGGCAACGGTCGGGGACTCAGCCCTAGAAGTGGTCCGGAAACATGCAATCAAAAATTTGATCCTCCATGGAAGGGTATTTCAAAATAGAATACTTTCTCTCTAATAACACACGTATCATCAATATGCAACCGAAGTGATGGCGTCAGCGAGATATTTTATCTGCTCAGTACAAACGAAACTATTTGCTATGGAAATTTAACTTATTTTTCATTAACTCCAGAGTTTGCTTGTAACGAGCAGATGAATTTTTACACGTTTTACGTAATACAGCGTATTGACGTAACACATGACGCAAACAAGCAAAGGTAAACACAAAGCCTATAACATCTGGCGATGTAGCGCTCTTGTGGAACACGTCAAACATATTCGGCGGGTTAAAGGAAAAAAACGTCATTTTAAATTTTAGTCACGTGAAACCGGCAGCGAACGTGTTAAAATCCAGACTTTACCTATTAAATAAAAAATAATTTTAATAAGTTCCTGATTTATTTCAAAGTTTTTTGTTTTCTTTTTTAAATTCATTTTATATTCAGTAACAAATTTTGATGTTTATATTGAGTAAAACATTTATGTAAACAAACATTTACGGATCATTTCCGGTCACTTCCGGTTTCAAGAACTGGCGATTGACTAATATTAAAATGCCTGTAACTCAAGTTCTAAGCAAGATAGAAACAAAATTCAAACTGATTTAGAAAGCTAAAATGTTAGGCTTTAGTACTATCCAAAATATAGAAAATCGGAGTTTTGACCGAAAATTGCATTTTAAAGGTGGGCACCTTAAAGCATTTTAACTTAAAACTTATGAATACGCATAAATATTAATTTTTTAATAAATTATTATTTTTTTTATTTTTAGTGTTATTTCTTTAACTTTAAATTTGAAAAATAAAATTAAAGCACAATTGTACAAGTAATAAGCTTTGAATAAAACAAAAAATGCCACTTTTGAGTTGGATTGATACCAAGGGGACAAAGTTTAGATATGTTTTTACGTTTTAAAAACTACAAAAGTTTTTAGAAATTTGCATTACATGTTAATATTCAACTATATAAATATTAAAAAAAAAAAAAAAAAAACTTACAAATGAATGCACAATTTATTGTCCAAGTATATTTAAAATATATTATTAATATATACTAATGTAAAAAATGAAGGAAAATGTTGAAAGATAATTATCAGAAAGCTTTTTAAAATAATTTAAAACATTAAATTTAGAATTTATTTTGTTAAATTTAAATTTTTTCTAGAACTTTTATTAGATTTGTTTTTTGTCAATGAATATGTATGCAAATTTTGACAATTCTAATACAATAATTTAGAAAAAAGAAAAAGATTCATAACGTTCACCATTTTTAAAAGCACATTTACGTAAACGAATGCTTAGAGGACAAATCAATAAATGTTAAAAGACAAATTTTATGGCAATGTCTGCAAAATGTATGTATAATCTATATAACGGTAAAAGTAAAATTTTTGATGTGACGATAAAACCTGCCATTTAGACTTTATAAATAAAAAAGGACAAAGGAATATTAATTCTCTGTAATTAAAAAAAAAAAAAAAGAAAAAAAAAAAAAGGTAAATATAAAAATAAACAGAAAAGCTTCTTTTTGTTTTATGAAGTATCTCAAATATAAAAAATAATTGTTGTTTCTAATTATTTTTTAAGTTTTGATATAGAATTATTCGCTTTTTAAAAATGAAATCAAAATCGATTTTTTAATGCGTTTATTTTACTTAAAAAATAAAAATAAAAGTAATTAATTTTGTACTTAAAGGCAAAATAATTAATATCATTTTTTTTTATATTTGAATTTATCGACAGTTGTATTGTTTTTTGCGATTATATTACTTTTGTTTTATATTGATTTTGTATTAAATGGAAACTTCAAGAAGATGTCACTAATGCTTTTTCTAGAAATAAATAATTAAAAGGAATAAAACAGAATAAAGTAAATAAATATTTAGAAACAACTGAGAAAAATATAAAATTGAATCTATTTTTTGATTTTAATTTATATATATAGGATTATTTATAAACATTAACTTTGGGTTTATTTTCATAAATATTGATCTTAGACATGTATAACAAATAACAAAGCCGCGCAAATAATCGTAAAAAAAAAAAAATAAATAAATAAATAAAAAGAGAGAGAGAGAGAGAGATAATAAATTCGCTCAAAATTTATGAGATTCAATTTCAAGTATGAGTAAAATCAGTAACCTTTCCTAATAGAGTGATGCACAAAATAGTTAATAGTGCATCATAGGTTACAACAATCTAGTGTATATTTATATTAAATTTTTGTGAATGATTTCGTCTGCATCAGATTAATTTTAAAGAACATGACATAATACTTTTTTTAATAAAAGAAATAATGATAAAGTCATCTTTTATAAGCAATTCCTTTTCCATTTTTTTTTTTTTTTTTTTTTTTTTTTTTTTTACCAAAATTTTAATTTCGAAAATTGTGTACATTAACATTTTCTTCTTAAATTACTAACGAATGATTTTTTTCGTATTTACAATACAATTTACAACATTAGAAGATCGATTTAAAAAAAATTATATTTTAAACTAATTAATTCTGGCTCTAAGTGTAGATGTTATTATTTACTTGAAATTATTAGTGAACATCTAACATATTTTGTATTTAAAGTCAAATGTACGCTAGTAACTTCAAGTAAATAATCACATCTATAATGTTCATTTAGGGCCAGAATTAATTCATATTTATTTGGGTACTGCAGCAACAACACGACAGGAAGCACTGACGTCGAATTTACTTTGCGTCATTTTTAACATTGTGTGAACTAAGGCACTCTGGAAAGCTTTGATCACGAATAAGTTCGGAGAAAATTAAGTTATGCAAGCCAATTTAAAAATATTAAAAATTTAACAGTGTGACATTTTAAATCTTTTAAAAATCTTAAGATGCAGTAAATTATATAAATAACACTCAAACTTACTGGAAGTTTATTTTCAGTAGATGCTTAACCATTAAAACTTTAAAACTTTAACTAATTTTAATACTTTACATGTGCTTGAACTTTTATAACTCATTTGAAGTTTAATCCATGCATGGAATTGCAGAAGCATAAATGGCAGTTTGCATTATCCGGTTGCATTTTAGAAATGGAAATGTGATAATATTTAATACATGCATTCAGCGTTAAACAGAAAAACAAAGTGTGAGCAGCAAAGTACAATCGGCAGCAAAATTAATGAAGCGATAACAATATTTCGTATGTAAAAGATGTGCACCTAATACTGTATCGTTAAGTAAGCATTTGTCGAGTCATGATCTTAGTATTTATGCTGTTTATGGAAATGTAAGTTGATGATAAAAATTAGCGATCAAACTAAAAAATATATAAATAAAATGTGAAAAATGTGGATATGGATGTGTGATTCAATAATTTTGCTGCCGACTGTATAAAATACAAATATATTCTATAATTACATTTGTTACATCACAGACAAGTAATATTTTAAGAATATCCTTTACGTATAGATGATGTTTCACAACTAAATGAAAGTATCTTTCATTGCTGAATGAATACGTTATATATATACAATACAAAAAACCTTCACGGGTTAAAAGTTTGTGACGCGGCTACTTTATGGCTATAAGAATTTGAAATAGGGGTCTTAAAAATAATTATATCAAATTTTAAGTGACGCTTTACTATTAGTTAAAATATACATAGATTTTCTCATTTGCTTTTTTTCTTCTATTTATATTTACAATGCAAACGTAATATTTTTAACTTCAACATAGACAGATATATAAAATATACTCACTGATGCTTTTTCATTCGCATTTCAAATCCAAAATAAAAGGTTTTAAAAGGAATAATATCAAAATTCCAGTGACGCTTCGATGTTACTTTAAAAGATTTGGTTTTAGATTCCTTTAAAATTAATTTTGATGGTCTAACAAAGTACATTTACACATTGAAACAGTGCTTTTAATTTTCAAATATACTGTCACACAATCACACTTTCACTGAGTGTGCATTATAAATTAAAATTATTTATTTCGATAAATTGATTTGTCTTTTGCGTCACGCTATCCAAAACTTAAGTAAAATTTATGTAAATGTCATTTGGTATCATAGTATCCAACTAAGTAAGAATTTAAGCAAAGACATACTGCAATGCAAAGAAAACGTGTGTACAGATTTTACTTGCAGTTTTGGATAGCGTGACGCAAAAGACAAATCAATTTATTGAAATAAATAATTTTAATTTATAGTGCACACTCAGTGAAAGTGTGATTATGTGACAGTATATTTGAAAATTAAAAGCACTGTTTCAATGTGTAAATATACTTTGTTAGACCATCAAAATTAATTTTAAAGGAATCTAAAACCAAATCTTTTAAAGTAACATCGAAGCGTCACTGGAATTTTGATATCATTCCTTTTAAAACATTTTATTTTGGATTTGAAATGCGAATGAAAAAGCATCATTGAGTATATTTTATATATCTGTCTAT
Organism: Salticus scenicus; assembly: GCA_963930645.1. Classification (NCBI taxonomy): domain Eukaryota; kingdom Metazoa; phylum Arthropoda; class Arachnida; order Araneae; family Salticidae; genus Salticus; species Salticus scenicus. The sequence goes on from OZ005650.1 coordinate 263,804,482, forward strand.
GTTGAAGTTAAAAATATTACGTTTGCATTGTAAATATAAATAGAAGAAAAAAAGCAAATGAGAAAATCTATGTATATTTTAACTAATAGTAAAGCGTCACTTAAAATTTGATATAATTATTTTTAAGACCCCTATTTCAAATTCTTATAGCCATAAAGTAACTGCGTCACAAACTTTTAACCCGTGAAGGGTTTTTGTATTGATATCATTACTTTTAAAAGGTTATTGATTTAGATTTTTTTTGTATGTGCGTGCATCTGTGTAAAAAAATTTGGCAATGCATTTATTTATTCAGATTTTTATAAAAATCACCTTATTATGCATATTTATACATGTAAGTTCACAAAAGAAACATGTTATTACCTTTAACTAAACACATTATGAAAAGTAAGTTACTGTATATTTACAAAAAAAAAAAATAAAGAAAATCCTAATCAAACTCCAATTTATATCTATTTAATACTTTCTGTTATTTTCTATTATCTATCTATTATTTTCTTCAAAATGGAGCAAAATAAAAAAAAGAGGGGGTGGGGGGGGGGGGGGTTCACATTCATAAATTTTCTTATATGAGCTCATACCAGTTTTAGTGTTCTAGCGAAGCGACATAGTACCTTGAAATCTGAAAAATAATTTCTTATAAATTTACATGAAAAGCACCTTATTTATACTTCGATGCACAAAAGGAATATATTACTCATTCAAATGAGTATATTTTTAAACTTTTTGCAGAATATTTACAACAAAACATACCAACAATTGCTAATTTGGTGAAATGCTAAAAGGAATTTTTTTTTTTTTTTTTTTACATTTATTTAACATAAAAAATAAATAAATAAAATATATATTTTATATCTACTTTATACTTTTATGCAATATTTCTTTAAAATAGAGCAAAAAAATAGGTTTAAATACATAATTTTTGGATATGAACTCATACCAGTTTCAGCATTCGAGCGACATCGTACCCTGAAATTTGAAAATGATTTTCTTAAAACTTTTCATGTAAAGCACCATATTATGCCTATTTATACTTCAGTGCACAAAAGGAATATGTTATTTATAAAAAATGAGCACATTTTCAAAGTTTTTACTGTATATTTACAATAAGACATAACAATAATTGCTAATTTGGCGAAATGCTAAAAGGAAAATTTTTTTCACATTTATGTCACAAAAAAATCATAATCAAAATGCAATTTATATCTACTTTATTCTTTTATCTATTATTTTCTTCAAAATGGAGCAAACAAAAAGTTTCTAAACACATCAATTTTTCAAATATGAGATCATACCAATTTCAGCGTTCGAGCGACATTGTACCTCAAAATCTGAAACCTGATTTCTTAAAAATTTCCATAAAAAGCACTTCATTATGCTTATTTATATTTCAATTCACAAAAGGAGTACGTTAATTACCTCAAATAAACACATTTTAAACTGTTTATTGTGTATTTACAATAAAACATAACAATAATTGCGATTTTGGCGAAACGCTAAAAGGAAAATTTTTTTCACATTTATTTCACAAAAAAAGTCATTATCAAAATACAGTTTATATCTAAATTATTCTTTTATCTATTATATTCTTCAAAATGAAGCAAACAAAAAGTTTTTAAAAACATCAGTTTTTTAAATATGAGCTGATAGCAGTTTTAGCGTTCGTGCGATATCGTTCCTCGAAATCTGAAACCTAATTTCTTAAAACTTTTTATGAACAGCACCTTATTATGTTTATTCATACTTCAATGCACAAAAGAAACATGATATTCACCTGAAATAAACACATTTTAAATTTTACTATGTATTTACAATAAAACATAACAATAATTGCGATTTTGGCGAAATCTAAAAGGAAATTTTTTTCACATTTATTTCACAAAAAAAAATCATTATCAAAATACAGTTTGTATCTAAATTATGCTTTTATCTATTATATTCTTCAAAATGAAGCAAACAAAAAGTTTTTAAAAAACATCAGTTTTTTAAGTATGAGTTTTAGCGTTCGTGCGATATCGTTTCTCGAAATCTGAAACCTAATTTGTTAAAACTTTTTATGAAAAGCACCTTATTATGCTTATTCCTACTAGAATGCACAAAAGAAACATGATATTCACCTCAAATAAACACATTTTAAACTGTTTATTGTGTATTTACAAACATAACAATAATTGCGATTTTGGCGAAACGCTAAAAGGAAAATTTTTTTCACATATATTTCACAAAAAAAGAAAATCATTATCAAAATACAGTTTATATCTAAATTATGCTTTTATCTATTATATTCTTCAAAATGGAGCAAACAAAAAGTTTTTAAAAACATCAATTTTTTAAATATGAGCTGATAGCAGTTTTAGCGTTCGTGCGACATCGTACCTCGAAATATGAAACCTAAGTTCTTAAAACTTTTTATGAAAAGCACCTTATTATGCTTATTCCTACTAGAATGCACGAAAGAAACATGATATTCACCTCAAATAAACACATTTTAAATTGTTTATTGTGTATTTACAATAGAACATAACAATAACTGCGATTTTGACGAAACGCTAAAAGGAAAATTTTTTTCGCATTTATTTCACAAAAAAAAAAAAAAAAATCATTATCAAAATACAGTTTATATCTAAATTATGCTTTTATCTATTATATTCTTCAAAATGAAGCAAACAAAAAGTTTTTAAAAACATCAGTTTTTTAAATATGAGTTTTAGCGTTCGTGCGATATCGTTCCTCGAAATCTGAAACCTAATTTCTTAAAACTTTTTATGAAAAGCACCTTATTATGCTTATTCCTACTAGAATGCACAAAAGAAACATGATATTCACCTCAAATAAACACATTTTAAACTGTTTATTGTGTATTTACAAACATAACAATAATTGCGATTTTGGCGAAACGCTTAAAGGAAAATTTTTTTCACATTAATTTCACAAAAAACAAAAAAAAAATCATTATCAAAATACAGTTTATATCTAAATTATGCTTTTATCTATTATATTCTTCAAAATGGAGCAAACAAAAAGTTTTTAAAAACATCAAATTTTTAAATATGAGCTGAAAGCAGTTTTAGCGTTCGTGCAATATCGTACCTCGAAATCTGAAACCTAATTTCTTAAAACTTTTTATGAAAAGCACCTTATTATACTTATTCCTACTAGAATGCACAAAAGAAACATGATATTCACCTCAAATAAACACATTTTAAACTTTTTATTGTGTATTTACAATAAGACATAACAATAATTGCGATTTTGGCGAAACGTTAAAAGGAAAACTTTTTTCGCATTTATTTCACTAAAAACAAAAAAATCATTATACAAATAAAATTTATATCTAAATTTTGCTTTTATCTATTATATTCTTCAAAATGGAGCAAACAAAAAGTTTTTAAAAACATAAATTTTTTAAATATGAGCTGATAGCAGTTTTAGCGTTCGTGCGACATCGTACCTCGAAATATGAAACCTAAGTTCTTAAAACTTTTTATGAAAAGCACCTTATTATGCTTATTCCTACTAGAATGCACGAAAGAAACATGATATTCACCTCAAATAAACACATTTTAAATTGTTTATTGTGTATTTACAATAGAACATAACAATAACTGCGATTTTGGCGAAACGCTAAAAGGAAAATTTTTTTCGCATTTATTTCACAAAAAAAAAAAAAAAAAAAAAAAAAAAAAAAAAAAAAAAAATCATTATAAAATACAGTTTATATCTAAATTATGCTTTTATCTATAATATTCTTCAAAAAGAAACAAACAAAAAGTTTTTCAAAACATCAGTTTTTTAAATATGAGCTGATAGCAGTTTTAGCGTTCGTGCGATATCGTTCCTCGAAATCTGAAACCTAATTTCTTAAAACGTTTTATGAAAAGCACCTTATTATGTTTATTCATACTTCAATGCACAAAAGAAACATGATATTCACCTGAAATAAACACATTTTAAACTTTTTACTGTGTATTTACAATAAAACATAACAATAATTGCGATTTTGGCGAAATATAAAAGGAAAATTTTTTTCACATTTATTTCACAACAAAAATCATTATCAAAATACAGTTTGTATCTAAATTATGCTTTTATCTATTATATTCTTCAAAATGAAGCAAACAAAAAGTTTTTAAAAAAATCAGTTTTTTAAATATGAGTTTTAGCGTTCGTGCGATATCGTTCCTCGAAATCTGAAACCTAATTTCTTAAAACTTTTTATGAAAAGCACCTTATTATGCTTATTCCTACTAGAATGCACAAAAGAAACATGATATGCACCTCAAATAAACACATTTTAAACTGTTTATTGTGTATTTACAAACATAACAATAATTGCGATTTTGGCGAAACGCTAAAAGGAAAATTTTTTTCACATTTATTTCACAAAAAAAAAAAAATCATTATCAAAATACAGTTTATATCTAAATTATGCTTTTATCTATTATATTCTTCAAAATGGATCAAACAAAAAGTTTTTAAAAACATCAATTTTTTAAATATGAGCTTATAGCAGTTTTAGCGTTCGTGCAATATCGTACCTCGAAATCTGAAACCTAATTTCTTAAATCTTTTTATGAAAAGCACCTTATTATACTTATTCCTACTAGAATGCACAAAAGAAATATGATATTCACCTCAAATAAACACATTTTAAACTTTTTATTGTGTATTTACAATAAGACATAACAATAATTGCGATTTTGGCGAAACGCTAAAAGGAAACTTATTTTCACATTTCACAAAATAAATCATTATCAAAATACAATTTATATCTAAATTATGCTTTTATCTATTATATTCTTCAAAATGGAGCAAACAAAAAGTTTTTTAAAACATCAATTTTTTAAATATGAGCTGATAGCAGTTTTAGCGTTCGTGAGACATCGTACCTCGAAATCTGAAATCTGATTTCTTAAAACTTTTTATGAAAAGCACCTTATTATGCTTATTCCTACTAGAATGCACGAAAAAAACATGATATTCACCTCAAATAAACACATTTTAATAAAAAAGCACCACAAAACTGGCGTTGTAAAAAATATTACTTACAAACTTTGAATAAACACCATAAAATGCAACAAACTCGAGTTGCATTTCGAGTTTGTTGCATTTTAAGGTGTTTATTCAAGTTTTGTAAGTAAAACACATTTTAAACTGTTTATTGTGTATTTACAATAAGACATAACAATAATTGCGATTTTGGCGAAACGCTAAAAGAAAAATTTTTTTCATATTTATTTCACAAAAAAAAAAATTATCAAAATTTAGTTTATTTCTAAATTATGCTTTTATCTATTATATTCTTCAAAATGGAGCAAACAAAAAGTTTTTAAAGACATCAATTTTTTAAATATGAGCTCATAGCAGTTCAAGGACATTGTACCTGGAAATCTGGTTATTTATGAACAGAAATGTGAATATATAAGAAAATGCAATATATTTCATAGGATCACTTTTATAATATTTTTACATATACACGCATTAATACAAATATTAAAATATATATCTTGAATTAATAGCATAATAAGAATAAATCACTCTATCATGCAGTTAATTCGTAAGTACCAAAAAATAAATACTGCATCATTTTGGTAATTTATAAAATTTGAGTAAAGGGAGAAATCTGAATTTTAAAGGGCCTATATAATAAATCTTACATCGCGAAGACACGTAAATTAAAATTTCCACCTAAAAGTTAATAGCTAAAACTAATGCAAAATATAGAACTTACGGGGTGACTGGAGAACAGGATATGGTCTGTCTTTCATGTTCCGATTTGAGTAATAAATAATATCAAATGACTGAAATAATATTGATTTAGCATATGATAAAATATTTATTAAACACATGCTTAAAGCAATAATTATTCAGTCTGCAAAATATTAAGATTTAAAAAATTAATAATAGCCTACGGATCAAGCGAGCCGAACGAAAACGATACTCGAAAAATTAGCAGATCACCAGTGCTGCCAGATGGAAACTTAAAAATTTCCCTCATTTCGCTTAAAATTTTCCCTTTTTAGCATAAATTTTCCCTCAATTGCGCAATATGCAAAATTTAACGCCATTATGTGAAAAACAATTTGCACAGAATATGGTAATGATATTGGTGTAAAGGTTAACACAAATTGTCCACACGTCCTAGAGGTCCCTTAACTAAATACCACTTAAAGGGAAAAAAAGAAAAAAAAAAAAAACTTTATTTAATCGAAAAAAAGACTGCAAACAATTGCTGAAGTTCACTATTAAAAAATATTGTATTCAATTAAGAGATGTCTAAAGCCTTACGTGTTGGACCTTGGCATGGGTAAAATTCCCTGCATAGGTAACTTTCTAAGGAATCCTAGTCAACATTCGTGCGTGTTTCTGAGAAAACTCAGGTAATGCTCTGAATGAGTTGACCGAATGAAACTAAATTACTAAATTTCTTCAGAGCATTTTAGGTTTATTACAAAAGATGAAAAAAAAAACTTCATTAAAAAAACAGATGAAAAGATTTAAAAAAAAAAAAAAAAAAACTGCTTTTAAGCGCTTGGCATACAGAGAAATCAGAGAAATAGATTAGGATAATTTAAGTTCGAGGAAAAAATGTAACAAATAATGATTATATGTTTAGTAGTTTTCTAGCTGTATGTGGTCTCCGTCTGAAGAGAAAATCGTGCGGATGAATACATAGAAATGTTATTTTCGCCTAAAAAAATTATAAATTCATCCTAAATAACGATTAAATAGAATACATAAAATTATAAAACACTTTCTTAATTTAAAAAATGAATAAAAATATTTTTTGAATAAATCCATAAATATAAATCCATAAATATTCTTCATAAAGAAATAGGAAAAATATATAAATAGAAATTTGATTTAATATATGTACAATAAATATTTTAAACATGTAATAAAGTACTTTTGCGTTAAAAAAAAAATCTAAATAATTCACTGGTTGCATTCAAGTCGGTCAACCAACCAACCCACATGCCTCACTCTCACAAGTAAGAACCTCATAACAGCGTTTTCACCCGAAGAAACACATGTAATTGGCGGAGTAACATAGTTCCATATTTAAAGCGATTTATATAAAAAACAAGAGTTTTCCTGGAAAAAACGAAATCGTTACTAGATTCAGAAAGATCCTATTAACAACGTATATTAATTATATAAAAATCCTTCGAGCCGTTTTAGAGATATTTTTTTAGAGAACCGTTTTCCCTTTTTCGCTTTAAATTGAGATTCAGATCTCAAAACATATTGCATGTAGAAATGTAAAATTTTCAGGATAGATTAAGACCGAAGATAAAAGACTGTGTTCAAAAGATCAGAACAAAATACGGCATATTTGCTGAGATATTAAGTGTCGGCTTTTACAAATCTCTTTGATGTCAAACTAGCCGTATATATGAGTTCGCAGCGTTCAGCTTGGGCTTCCGCTTGCGTCACTCAAAAAACTGCCGTTTTTCATGATATATATATATATATATACTACGTATATAAATGTAAGCGTGAAATCTTTTGCAAACATATCACAGGAAGTAATGAGAAGTAATAGATACAGAAAGTAACAATGTCTGTATCAAATAACAGTAAAAAGAATGTCTCTATGTATGGATATGAGCGAATAATTCATGAAATACAATCACTAGAATAAATGTTTAGACAACAATGCAATAAAACTTATAATATATATATATATAAATATATATTATATAATAAGTATAGTATAAGTATAGTATAAGTACTTATTATAGGATTGATATTTCTAATTTATTTTTGTGTTACACAAAACTGGAATACAAAAACTCCAGATTAAAACTAATAGTCCTCCACCCTAATAATAATTAAATTTTTAGAAGCTTATGTATAATTAATAACCTCTTTATCGAATTATTAATTTATTAAATATTATGTTAGCTACTCTTCCGAATTCCGAATTCTAAATGGAACACACAGATAAGCATGCCTCAAAATTCTGAATACGTCATTAGTAATTTATATTATTTCCTGTTATAACTTATTCCAGTTACCTCCAATTCTAACTCTGTCTCATGTCGAATGTCATACGTAATATGATATGCAAATACTTGGAAAATGAAGAATTAAATAAGTATAAAAATACATTTTTGACTGTTTAAAATAAATATATATATATATATATAAAGTTTTCGTTAATGCTTTTAAATAAAATATAATTGAAAGCAAACAGCCGTGGGCTAATACAATTAATACTGATTTTGTTATAATTATTATTATTATTGGTCTCAAAATCCTCAATAAATTTTATATTTTATGAATATTTATCAATACATTGTAACGATCTCTTATACGAATAATTATTACAGTTCATATTTCAATGAATTATTAAAAAAAAAAAAAAAAAATAGAATTAATTTTAGAATTTGAAATTCTCGAAAAATAAATAAATAAATAAAAAAAAAAAAAAAAAAAAAAAAAAAGGTTAATATTTTCTTTACAAAAAATTTTATAGGGAATGCTTATCCTTTAGAATAGAAATTTCAAATACGTTTAAAATCTAACTGTTTTTAACCCTCTCAGCGTTTGAACCGTAATTTTGTAACACGAACAAACTCCCTCGAAACGGTTTGAGACTGATTCTTGTAATGTAAGAAATCTCTCTCTAAATCGTGCGAACCTGATTCTTGTAACTCTAAATAACTACTCCAAAATCGTTAGAGACGGAAACTTGTAACTGACCCTTCCCCCTTTTACCAACACGGATTGACAAGGGGCGGACAATGACGATAAGGTAAGCTGACAGTTGATATGCTTCTTTGTTGAAAGAGAGGGTTGATAACAAAAGAATAGAATAGTGAAAAATGTTCAAGAAGAGCTGTTGATAATTTGTAAAATGAGTTAAAATACTGCTTGGCTAAACAGAACTTCGCATAAAAACTTTTTATTTTTTCAATTTAAATTATATCTTTTAGATGACGATTTTTTTCATAGGAATCTTAAAATTAATAATAAAAGACATTATTGTTAGAATAAAATAATGACAATTATTTGTTAAATCAGCAGCTTTATTATTATTATTATTATTATTATTATTTATGAACTAACCGAATATTCTGCATAAAACACTGTTTTAGTTAAATATTAATGTAAAGCATTTTAATATCCTGAAACAGGTTTTTCTCTTTTTATATTCAGTACCTGAATTACAGTTTACTTGGTTTCATTGTAAAAATTATTCATAGTGTAATACAATGATTCATTTTCGGAAGTGTATTATATATATATAGGTAACTATTTTAATGAATTTATGAGTTTAAAGATAAGAAAAACAAAAAAAAGAGAATTGCAAGCCAATGCGCAGTATTGCTACAAAAGGAAATGCAAAACTTAAATATAGGAATAAATTATCAATGAATAAAATGAAATAAAACCCCCAACCCCCCCCCCCCCCAATATATATATATATATATATATATTAAATTATTCAAATTATATATATATATATACATATTTGTTTCGGGGGAGCGCTGGCTACCAGTGAAATCTAATTTTCATGGAGATAAGACAAATTCAAATCGAATTATCATCGGAAACCCCTAAATCTAGCAATTTCCTAGAAAATATTCTTCTAGGTTTTGCGTTTGCTAATATTTAAAGCTGTTACCTAATAATAATCAGATATATTTTTCATCTCAAAAAAATCTCTAACACTATCTATATATTATATATATATACAATATATATTTAAATTGTTCTAGCGATTTCCAACAAAACCAAATTTCTGTCATATTTTTTCCGGATTTAGTGCGAATTACCAGTGAACGATAATTTTCCTGAAGATCAAAATATTTAATATCGAAATATCGTCGAAAAAACACATAAGCTCTATCTTTTTTTTCTAATCCTTCAAGTATTTTCGAAGAAAACGCAGTCTTAGCTACTTTTTTTCCCCCTGACAAAACGCGGGTTTACCGTGAACGCTAATTTTACCGAAGAAGAGCACAATTCAGATTAAATTGTAAACTCAAAATATCCCTAAATCTGAATTTTTATCAAAATCATTCAAGTAGTTTCTAAGAAAATCACGTTTCTGCCATGTTTTCTCACGGACGAAGTGAAGGTTAGCAAAAAAAAAAAGTAATCTTCGATAAAAAGAGGATAAGTCAGATGTGTTTCTAATCTAGAAAAACTTATTTTAGTCAAATTTTTCATATAAAAACATGCAGGAACTATTTCATTCCCTAGCAACGGTTACTATATTCATTTCTCAAAATTACTTTAGTACAGCTTTAGCACAGGAGCCACTTGGCAGTTTTTATATTTTTGTTTTCACTTTGACGATAAACTAAAATGGGTATCGCAATTGCGTAAGTAAACATCTTGGTGAGAAGCGACCGAGCTATTTTGGTGATAAATTTCAAATTTTGCCAAGAGGTTCAAGCTGCTCCATTGCTTTAGCAGGAGTTTTTCAATTTTATTTAATTATTTTTTAACTTAATGCCAGAAGAGGGGGGGGGGGGGATAATTGGTCTAAATAGACAAAATATCTCCAGATAAAATATTATCCGTTTTTCGTTCTGTTTATTAAACGAAAGAAAATGGCCAAAATAGTTTTTTTCAATATCGTTGACATCTCTATAAATTGAAATTAAAATATCCAGTACTTTTTAATTTCAATCTACATGCGCACTTTTTATTTTCTAAATTAAATATTATCTAAATCTTAATATACATATCAAGGTGTAATAAAATAAAAGGCGACAGCACAAAATCGGTGTCTGAAACAAATAGTCCTATCGTACTATAAATAAAATAAAATAAAATACAAAAATAAATTTTGCTTCAGGTATTCGCTACATTCGACAGTGTATTCCTCGCCGGTACTGCCTTGCCAAGGTCCCCACTACCGTCAGTATCTTATCCGGACATTTCAGTTTGGTTTTTTATGGAACAACAAGTAGCTCTGCTTTTATTCAAGAAGTGTAATTTTACAGATAACTATATACCAGCTTCTATTAAACATTTTAGTTTTGGCACTATGTATTAGTGAGACATGGTTACACATTTTTTCTAGATTTTGCTTTCTGATAATAAAATTGCATGTGCAAAAACTTACAATTATACTGCTATTAATTGTATTATAAATGTATAAATAAAAATAAATTTTAATTACATTTATAATTAAAATAATAAGTTTAATTATTTTCACTATATAACAATATTATTTCTATAAATACAATTAAATAAATAAAAATAATTAAATTGAATAGTAAACATTGCTAAATGTGAATATGAATTAAATAATAATAATAAATAAATAAATAATAATTTGATTGTGAGATGTAAGAAATGTGACGAAAAAATTATTACTTTTTTTTCGAAACATAAAATGATTTAATCCTACATGGCAAACCTTTATTACTTTGTAACTTAGATTAAAATCTGCTTTTCTAAATTTAACCCTTTGCCGGCCCAGACTCTCTTAAGTGCTGTAAACATTGTCGCGAAATTTAGTAACAGTTTTGTTCAACTATCACAAAAAATTCTGAGCAATAGCATTTGATATACATAATGAACGAATTCGTTAGAGTTAAAATTTTGTGGTGGATATTGAATAAAAATATCCCTGAATTTGTCAGCACTGGTAAGAGGAGTGGTATTCAATAGGACCGGGAAAGGGTTATAAATAATTAAAAATAATAATAATCATAACCATAACCATACCATTAAATAATTCTTCAGCTGAAAGATTTTTTATTTTTTATTTTCCTTTTTCTTATCCCTTAAAAAACACGCTAAAAAATGCCTATAATATATTGAAGGAATAGTTGAATTAAGTATACTACACTGAAAAAAAAAAAAAAAAAAAAAACTTAAAATATATCTGTTATAATAAGAACTTTATTAGAATGTTTTATATTTAATCGGTTTGTCTATCTGAAATTTTCTTTAATATAAATTAAATATAGAATTTTCATGGAACCTTATAGTTTTTGTTGTAAGCTAAAGGCAGACTGACTGCACTAGGGTTCTAGACATGTAATTGGAATGCCCTTCATAGTGGTCTTCCTAAGGGGTCCTAACCCGTGTTTACGCGAGTTTCAGAGAAAATCATGGATAACTCCGAACGACTAGTCGATGAGCGGGACTTTGGATCAAACCCAGCACTTTCTGTCTGCCAGCTTTGAGCGCAGGACCACTCAACTGCTGGCCCCTCTTGGAATTTTCTAGAAACTTCATGAAATCTTCTAGATACTTCATGAATCTTCTAGAAACTCCATTGAAATATTTAGAAACTTCATGAAACCTTCTAGAAACTTCATGGAGCCTCCGTGAAAATGTCTAGAAATTTCATGGAACCTTCTAGAAAAATTTAGTTTTCAAAAGATTTTCAGAATTTTCTAAAAGGTTCCGGAGTTACACAGCTAAGTTTTTTTTTAGCTATGTAACATAAGTTACACAATTAAAAAGTTAAAATAAAAGAAGAAAAAAAAAGTGATATTTTAAATAGAATACGTTTATAGAGGAACCCTAAAAAGTGGAAAACAAAGAAAATTTTGAAAAATGTCGTCAGAATAATGAAAACGAATCAATCAATAGATAAAAAAAATAAATAATAATTGAAAAGTATCTATACTTGACAAAGGTATAGTTTACTCCTAAACAAAAAGCAACTACTCAACTTTTAATATTTTGAAAAAAATTATTACATTTTTCTTGAAGCTGACCTTAATTTTTCAAAATTTTCTCATTTCTCATATTTTAGGAAACTTTTATAAATGTATTCCATTTAAGAAGTCTTTTATTTTTTTATTATTTATTTTTAAAACTGTATTTTATTAATACTAATTCTTACAAAAATAGAAATAGTTTATGTATATCTTTTTTTTTTTTTTTCCAATTACATAAATTAGGTACAATATATTTTTCATCTACTTGACGTATAATGAAACACCGAATATAACCATATATAACACTTCAAAACTGGTATTTGAAAGATGCAGAAAGTAAGCAAACACCATAAAATCGTAAACACACGCAATAATTATTTTGGCCTAAAAATTTCTGGGAAAATTTTCGACAATTTATTCAGAAAAAATCATGTTTGGAAATCTACACAGAAGATTTTTTTATGCATGATGCATATTATATTTTTGCTTTAGTACACAAAAATAAATAAATCAATTAAAATTACGTACATATTCTCAAAATATGCGAAGGTTAGTGAATTAAAAGAATAAGCCGCAAAGTTACTGTGACATGAAAATACTGAAAATAAATAAAATTCCGAAGTTATTTATTTTATTTTATTTTTTGTCTGAATATAAAAATAACAGCACTACTTTTAATTACGATAGGCAACATTATTTAATGTAGATACTCAGTTTTTCAATGATTTTCCACCATCAGTATTTTAACTTTTAAGCAAAAGATTAAAAAAAAAAAAAAAGAAGAAGAAGAAGAAGAAGAAAGGAAGGAACGAAAGACGAAAGAAAATTCTGTCAAAAAAAAAAAAAAAAAGGGAAAAGAAAAGAAACTTATTTTTGCATGAGAGGCTTTTCTTTTATTGCATGTGGCCTGGCCGAAGGTCTGTTTTATTCAAGTTAGTCTACAGAAAAAAATTACGACTAGAGAGTAGCAGAAAATATAGTGGGAATTTTTTTTAATTAATGAAATCTTACATTTTTATGAAATTTTACATTTTTTTGTTACATATGTGCGTGTCAAGTAGTGTGCATTTTCTTCAACAATTGAAATGGGATAAAGCACATTGTTCCACTTCGATAAAATGAAGGGGGGGAGGTAAAAAACAAAAGAGCACTAAATCTTGACAGATTTTGAAAGAACTGCAAAGTAAACCAAATGTCGTTGCTGTGATATCGTGCACAAATAGGATTAAACAAAGAAATAGTGCCAATTTACTTAGCTATAACACTGTCAAAATGGATTAGAGGTATTATATTAGTTAAAAAGATGACAAACATATTGAATATTGTGCTTCAAATGTAGAGACAAGCAATTGAAAAAGTTTTTTGTGAAATCTGAATAATATATCTGAATATCTGAAAAATCAGAGTAACATAATACTTCTTTTAGAATGAATTGTTTAAACAGACTAAAGATATTTCAGGGCTTTAAAAGGATTGAATAGAAAGGTAACTAACAATCTGGATACTGTGAATGACTGGTATAAGAATCAGAAGCTTAAATTTTAATCACATAAACTATTTTGGTGTGGTGCATAATCCATCTCATTCTATGACAGTAAATACTAATATGTTAAGAATAGTTGAATAATATTAGTGGGTAACAGATGTCAAAAATAAATGCAAACAATTTCTTGGAAAAAGCAATGAAAGACGTTGCATTCTAGTTCAGACTCCAGTTAAATTTTGTTGTATCATTTTCATTTCCTTACTTTTCAGTTTATATATATATATATATATATATATATAATAGACGTAATAAAATTTAATCTTAAAATTTAGCAGTTAATAGAACTAAAACAATAACAACACACAAAAATATAGAACTGAATTTAACATAGAGGAAAGACTGACACAAAAATTGCGATATATATATCTATATATCTATATATATAATAATTAATAAATAAATATAAAAGGTTTTGGAGAAAACCTGTAGTGTAAAGATTGTAAAAGAGAGTGAGTTCACTGAAATCTGAAAGCGGGTATCATCAAAATAAAAAGAATTGTTAAATTAAAAAAAAGAAAGAGAGAAAGAAAAAGAAAACTGAAATGAAAGGAAGAAAGAAACTTTGAACTTGAAAAATTTTAAATATGTGTTTTAGCCAACTGCAAATTTTAAATTTATCTATTTATTTATTTATTTTTAAGGGAAAAAAAAAAAAAGTGGACTGACAATAAATAACCATTTTAGCAGGCAGTTGGTTACTTTTCATGCTTTAAAACTTGTTTAAAGGGAAAAAAAACTGTAAAAATAGTTTGATTTTGAGAAATCTGCATTCAGGAAGTGTTTTTTATAGTTCAAAAATATGTTATTATTTATATTGTTCATTAAGGTTCTGAAAAATATCTTTTCTTCACTCAACAAAGTAAAAAACATTCATGGAGATAGTTTTAGACGAAAAAGCAGGAAATTTGCATCTACTACGAGAATGAAAATTCGGATGTTGGTTTTCTCCAAATCGGTTAGTTTTCCAATTGAATAAAGTTCCTACAGATATATATGGGATAATTAGACATCGAATCCGCTTAATATACGCATAATATCAAAACTGGCTACCCCCCCCCCTAATTTTATTGAAAAAAGAAAGCGCTATTACTTTTTCTAAATTAAAAATGTCGAAGCATAAGTAGCACGAATTTTAGCCAGACGTAAAAGTAGGCACGAGTGCAGAATTAAAGCACCGACGTATTCATTAAGATGAAAATACAGAAGTGTAAAAAAATTTTATATTAATTTTAAGCCTGGTAAAGTGTGATACTAAATTATTTCGATTCGAAATAAATGTTGGATTCATTTTCATGCATAGTTCTTATTCATCATCATCATCATTAAAAACCCAGTTTATATATTATTTTGAAACACTCTGTATATATATATATATATATATATTGTTCCTTTCAAATATATATAACACCAAAAATATTATTTGTAAGTCAGTAAGTAATAGTTACGCAAAGTTTAGCTAAAATCTGCAAAAAATAAAAAGAAAGAAAGAAAGAAAATATTTATTTCTGTCTTCGGTCCAAACCCCCCTTTTCACAGTAGAATCCCAACTATTTCTATTTTTGAACATTTATTATTTTTTAGTAGGGAAGATTATTATCTACGGATTTTTACAATACCAGTTTTACGATAGTTGGACATTTATCGAAATCGAAAATTTATCGAAAATATAATTTGAACAAGAAATCTCTAAATCAAGAACATTACAAAATGCATTTTAAAATACATGATATATGAAATAATTCTTTTATCATTATTGTGAGCCTTTTAACATTATTATGATTTGAAGATAAAAATAATAATTTATTTATTTATTTATTACTGGTGTTGGTGTTGCGGAATAAGGCCGATTAACTACTCTTGGGTCCTAGGCCAGAGGGGAAATGCATTTAATGTAGGTCTTTCTAAGGGATCCTAGCCCGTACTTACGCTAGTTATGGAGAAAACCACGGAAAACTCCAAACTGCTGGGCCGAAGAGCGCGACCTGGGATCGAACCCGGCACCTCACGTCTACCAGCTTTGAGCGCAGAACCTCTTTGCCGTTGGTGTATTTTTTACTGGTTAAGTCATTCAACAACAATTAACCCACCCCCACCCCCACCCCCGAAAAAAAAAAATATATATATATATATAGACACAATTTTATATATATATATATATATATATAGAGAGAGAGAGAGAGAGAGAGAGAGAGAGATTGATAAAGAAATAACATTATTCATTTTCTGATTGTTTCAAGAATAATGTTCACATTATTATAAGTTATTTATAAACTGACTTTTTTTTCAGTATTTGTTAATAACTAACTTGCACAAATTGTTTAAATTATTCAGGCTATTGAAAAGTATTTTCAAAGTAAATTTGCCAGATATATCGTCCAAATGACATCTGTGAAAAATAAAATAAAATAGAATAAAATAATTATAATGATAATAATACGTATTTTGTAAATGTGAAATAAATAAATAAATAAAGTTCCATCAATTTACAATGCAATTTCAGTGGGCAATTTCAGTGATCAGTAGAGAAAAAAAATCTTGTATGAAACAATCACACGATTTCCATTAACCACTATTACACGTATTATATAGTACATTTTTTAGAAATAATGTGATCAGAAGACATAAAATTGACCTAACGAAGTAGACACCTATTAAATTTTCTATAAGAGAAAGCTGATATAAATATAAAGACATGTAAAACAGAGTTTACATTGCGAGTTAAAAAATAATAATAGAATTAGAAATTCTAACTTCTAAACTTTTAAATTATTATTTTAATTTATAATTGTTACCAAAAAAATTTACGAGTTAATTTATTTTTCAACGTGTAGAAAAATACATTTTCACGCGAATAATAATACAAAAATAAATAAATAAATAAAGTTTTTTGAAAAAAAAAAAAAAAAAAAAACTTTTCCGATACTGTTTATTTCGAAAGTGCCCGTTATTTCTTTTCTTTTCCTTTCTAACAAAAGAAAGAACGATTTTTATGAAATTCTGTCAAAAGCAGAATTTAGTTTAGTACGGAGAACTTAGTTTTTTTTTTTTTTTTTTTTTTTTTACGTATCTCAAGGGGGATAAAAAATTTGTTCATGTTATCAGTATTTCATGCTGTCAGTAACTAATCTTCATATAACTAAACAAATCTTCATTTTGACGGGATGGTGAATACATTTCATGTTAAAACTAATTCACGTTAACAGTGTTCATGTTAACGATGTTCGACTGTATAAAATTATATTTTCGATAAATTTTCAATTTCGATGAATGTCCAACTACCGTAAAACTGGTATCTTAAAAGTCCGTAGATTGGGATTAACAGTCTTATGTTCTAATAATTTGAAAGCGATATTAAAATTTGAATAAATAAATAAATAAATAAATAAAATAAAATGAAAAAATTATAATCCTCCGCACTAAACTAAATTCTGCTTTTGCCAAAATTTCATGAAAATCATTTTTCTTTTTTTTTTTTTTAAGGAAAAAGAAAAGAAAATTAATGATAATCAGCATCGAAACGGACAGTATCGTAAAAGATTTGTTTATTTTTCTTTTACTAAATATGACCAGTTAAATGCCTAAAAATTACCGGCACTTCCCAAATAGAATAGTTGAATAGACCATATTCCGTGTAACTGTTTCTCAGAATATGTTCTAACTGTGAACTTACTGACATTTAGTAAAGCGCTAAAACAGTTTTACAAATTTCAGAATTATTATTTTTTTTTTCATTTAAAATTTATATAATATATGAAAAGTAAAATAAAATAAAATAAAAAATACTAGGGAAAAAATTAATTAAAAACACATTTCAGTATCTACAAATCATAATACATTTGCTATAAATAATTCAAGGGTGTTTATAAATAGTTTCAGAAAAAAAAAAAAAAAAAATCATATTACAAAAAAATTGCACAAAGTGATCTTTTTAATTTTTTTTTTCTAAAAAGACCTATGCTATTATTTAAAAAATATATCGAAAAGCGTTATTTGGTTTTCTAGAATATTATGAAATCTTCAAATTTCACACGTGAAAGAATAAAGATACTTTAACTAAAGGGCCAAAAATAGCTCGTTGGATTCTATAAACATTCTTCATAAAAACTTCTTATTAATCATGTGTATTTCCTAATAAAATATATATATATATATATATTTTATATTTCATTATTTACATTTCTATTATAGCTTTTATGGGGATTTTAATTAAAAATCTCAGATTTTAAACTAAAATTTATTTTATCAAAATTAAATATAGCCTATAACAATCAGGGATAGTGTAGCTTTTGGTCAGTGAAAGACGTTTTTAAATCGGTTCAGTAGTTTCAGAGATTACCCTCCACAATAAATATAGACGTGAATTTACCAAACCGCTATAAGCGTTTTCTGTATACTCTAAAAACTGTCAAACAATAAGTAAGTTTTATAAAAAGGAAGACGAATTTCAAATGGAGTTGTGCAGAAATATAGTCTAATGCTTTTCTAAACAGCTGCTTTTCTATGTTAAACTTTCTAATGATTAGTACTCACCAGTTCTGTTCATTTTCTTATAATTTTAAAATATTCGGTGCAATTTTTTTGTTCAGATATAAGATAATAAATATTTAAAGATCATTTTAATTTGATGATTTTTTTTTCCACTTTAGATTTTTATTTGAGGTAGTCATGTTTCTATTTATAATGAGGTAACTTTTAACCATTTCTTTAATATTACTTTTAGGATATCTGAACTTTTGAGGGCACTTTTTTCTGTATCTAAATAAGTATGTTGTTGTGTTATCACCGTTAAGAAATATTTCATATACATGGAGAAAAAAATATATATACTGTATTCATCTAGAATGAATAAGTAGTCATATTCTGAATCCCCTAACTTGAAATATAGATTTCCAAGTTATAACGTATAAGGTAAACAAAAAAACCTGAACAGACGAAATGGTCGAGAATTTCTGGTCTGTACTTTTCGAGATGGTGAAACAGTATTATGAATCCTTTGCATTGCAAGAAATTCTTACTTGATTTACTAGAATTGGGCCATAAACTAAGATTATAGTTACTAAGACATGCCTCTTGTGTTTGCATTTATTTGAAAAGATTTTTAAATGAGTTTAACTAAAGTAATATAGGAAAAAACCAGATTAAGCTGTCATTGAAGCTGGTTAATTAGAAAAGAATTATAGTATTATTATAGATTGTTGTTTATGAACCGAAATCCTCTGTTGCTCGATTCATTTCATTATATTATTATTATTATTGTTGTTGTTGCTGTTGTTCAAATTTCACAGTTAGTCTTATTGCCCTCAACTTAACGGCCCTCTTCACTTACCGTCGCCGGAAGCCCGAGCCAATGTTATTCTATGGGGAAATTTTCTTTACAAATAACTTATTAACTAATACATATTTTTAAATTCTGTTTCCACATTCAGAAAATTCCCAACTGTTAAACTGACGGACCTTTTTTAAAAATGTATTTTTTTTTTTTTTTTTTAATATTTTATTTTGAAATTGCAAAATGAAAAAATTTCACATATATAAAATTCGTATTTTGCAGCTTCAAAATAAAATACAAAAAATTAAAAAAAATAATTTTTTAAAGAAGGTCCGTCAATTTAACAGCTGGGAATTTTCTGAATGTGGAAACAGAATTTAAAAATATGTATTAGTTAAAATAAGTTATTTGTAAAGAAAAAATTCCCATAGAATTACATTAGCTTCGGCTCCCGGCGGCGGGGAGTGAAGAAGGCCCTTAAGTTACTTTATTTCTATATAAATATATATATATATATATATATATATATATATATATATATGCGGATGCACGAAGTTGGTACGGATTGTCCTTAACCCTGACACCATAATTTTTAAAAAGTTCTATTTTCTTAAAATATTTCTTTTTATTATAAATCTATTGGGAGTACAAATTAATTCGGTCCGTTTTCAATAGATGGCTCTGGCTGATTTGTTTACTGAATAATGATAGATGTTTTTGGCATTGTTAGAAAGGTTTGACCTTTGTCAACCATATTCAGTCAACGAAGCTTCGAGTTTTATACAACAACATTGGTTTTTTGAGCATTCAATATGTCGAGTTTTGTGCTAAAGAAACAACATTTGCGGGAAGTTTTGATTTTCTTTTTTAATTGGAAGAAAAGTGCCGCTGAAGCGCATCGATCGCTTGTGGAAGTTTATGGTGAATCTGCGCCATCTGATAAATCATGTAGAGAGTGGTTTCGACGCTTCAAAAATGGTGATTTTAGTGTCGAAGACAATGAGCGCCCGGGCCAGCCGAAAAAGTTCGAAGACGCCGAATTGGAGGAATTGCTCGATCAAGATCCGTGCCAAACGCAACAAGAGCTTGCAGGATCGTTGGGAGTCACTCAGCAAGCAATTTCCGTGCGCTTAAAAAAAATGGGAATGGTTCAAAAGCAAGGAAATTGGGTCCCATACGAGTTGAAACCGCGCGACGTTGAAAAGCGATTTTTCATTTGTCGTTAAAAATTACTTGGAAACGTTGAAATGGGAGGTCCTACCCCACCCGCCGTATTCGCCAGACCTTGCTCCTTCTGATTATTGGTTGTTCCGACGGATGCATCACGATTTGGCTGGACACCGCTTCACTTCTTTCGAAGAAATTCAAGAATGGCTCGATTCATGGTTTGCGTCCAGAGAGGACTCATTTTTCAGAGATGGAATCCGAAAATTGCCAGAAAGGTGGACAAAAGTTGTGGCTACCGATGGACAATACTTTGAATAACATGTTTTTTCATTTTGATAATAAATGAAATGTTTTTTTAACGAAAAAAAACGGACCGAATTAATTTGTACTCCCAATAAAAGAAAAAGCGCAAGGAATTGTAAAATAGCATACAAATTAATTTATTCATTGAGAAAGAACTATTTCTAAATATTTCAGAATTACTATTTATTTATTTATTTATTATATTTTTATAAATAAGAAATTTTTACGATTTTTTTTTAGTAAGATTTTATTTTTAAATAGCTATAAAAAAAAATTATAATTACTTAAAAATGTAAATAGTTTGTGCTTCATATAATATGTTAATCTTACACCATTTCTGATAATAAAACTAGTGGAAATTAAAATTTATGAATTTGAAATAAATTAAAAAAAGTATTTTGTGCTGCATTTTTTTTTCTTTTTTTATCTTCTTCTTAATTGCAGCTTTATTTTTTGAATTCATTCTTCTTACACAGAAACGATAAACTTCTATACGGATGTGCTTTCTAAAAGTATTTGAAATTTCAGTAAAATCTCAACCCCACTTTGGAATGACCTTCAAACACAAAGGCGTTTAGAACTGAGTTGTTCGGAGTTTTGAATTGACCCACCGACACACCTCCAATTCAAAAGCTGATAGATTAAAGAATGGGGGAAAATCAGGTTCGAATTTTTTTAGAGCATTTCAGTGAAACTGGTAACGAATTATTCAGGTAGTTTTCTTTTCTCGGTAAGAATATTTTTGAAGTAGATAGGCCATCTGGGGTCACACGCTGAGAGGGTTAAAACTGATGCATTAATCAAAAACGCCTTACATAAATAAATTTTGCATACAAATTTAAGCCTTTTTGTTTATTTATTTATTCTTTTTATTTATTTTATTATATATATATTGGTAATTTTAAATAAAGAAATATATCCAAAACATGTTGAAGTTTAAAATTTATTACAATTTAAAAAATTGTAAAATGACAGTTGATGATAACATTTGTGAATAATAGATAGAAAAAGGCATAAAAAATATTTAATTATTTGAACAGCAAAATGCAGCATAATTTTTTAATTGATCATTTTCGTATCTAAGCAGTTATTATTATTATTATTATTATTATTATTATTTTAAGGGGGGGTTAAAAAAAACTTGTTAAAAACATATCATAAAAATATATGTTCAGTTCCATAAATATTTAGAAATATATATGACTAAATGTGAAAATAAGGCAAAAAGGAATCAAAGGCATAACACTCAAAGTGTAATTATTGTATTACTGGAATAAGTTCAGAAGGAATGCTTCAGAAGAAATCTAATGATAATTCTTAATGTCACAGTGGATTCCAATACCTAAAAGCTAAGTAACATCTTTTATTTCTTACTTGATATTTTTTCGCTTTTCGTTAATTCTTACAATTTTCCCTTCCATTATTTACAGACACGTATACAATTAGAAATATTATCGATTATCTTGCGTAATATAAATCTTGTTTTGTTAAACGGTTCTTATCTATTTTAATATTGTTTTCATTCTACATTTAAAAAAATCTATTATTCAAATATGGAAATTCTAACGAAATAAAAAATACATGTTAGTGCAATTATCTTGCATATTTTAATTTCAGAGATTTTCCGTGAGAAACTAATGTGTATATATACTGGGTGTTCCATAAGTTTTTAGACATTTTAAAATTTCATAACTATTAAAGAAATTGGTAGATTTGAACAGGGTTTTCGAAAAAGTTATTCTTATGAAAGGGCTCTTTTATTTTTATTTTTATTTTATTTTATTTATTTATTTTTTATAGGGGGGAAAATATATATATATAGTTAAAATTTTCGTCGACAGAGAGCGTTGTTATACATAAGCAAATCACAAATTTATATTTTAAAAAAGTGTATTTATTTCCATGGAAATGCTTACGGTAATGTAATGCCTATTCTATATGTTCACCATCACCACAAATTACAATGTGCAAACGAGTTACAGCACCACTAATTATAGGTTCAGTCAGCTGTTCTTAGCTCACTGAAAACATCTTCACCAATAAAGCGTTACCTACCAAGTCAGCATTGCAATTAAAACTTCAGGTATGGCCAAGTAGGGAGCAATATAGGCAATAAGGTATGTCAATATTAAAACCATGCAATCTACAGGACTCTGATTTGCATATTTCACATTAATCGTCCATGCCGCGCTCTCTATCGATGAAAATTTTATCTATTTTTTTCTTTACCAACAAAAAAATGCCTCTTCACGAAAATAACTTTTTTGCAAACCGCTTTCAATTCTATCAGTTCCTGGAAAGTTTATGAATTTTTAAAATGCCTACAGACTTATAGGACACACGGTATATACAGGGGGATTATAAATAACGTTACGATTTCAAAACTCTATAATTTTTTAACTACTCATCAGAGCGATTTGATATATTTCCAGAGCAATCGTGGGTCAATGAAACTTTATTTGGCAAAAGAAAAAAATAAATAATAATAATTCAAAATGTGCCGTTAATCATCCGTAAGATATTTATTTCATGAAACTCCTCTTTTTTCTCTTTTCACTATGACTGTTTCCGCTGTAAACACGTATTCCTATCTTTTTACTAAAAAAAATGTAGTAAACCCTTGAAGTCTATTGTTTCATGCTATTCCATTGTGTTGCTAACAACATTCCTGTGTTTAATGAATCCATTTAGGCGTTTCCCCTGACATTACCCTGACAGCGCCATCTGTAGGAACATCTTGGAACTATTTCTTTCCTCCCCCAAACAAAATTTCATTGCCTCACGATTGCTCTGGTAAAATATCAAATCGCTCTGATGGGTAGTTTAAAAATTATATCGTTTTGAAATCGTAACTTTAATTATAATCACCCTGTATATATATACATCTGTTTACTGGTAGGCTACACATAAAGGGCCCTACCAGCCGAGGAGTGTTTGCTCTTTTTGGTGTGGGAAATTTCTTATTCTTTTTCATTACTTTCGTTTAATGTGTTTATCTTTATCTTTATATATATATATATATACATACATATAATCTTTTATATATGTATTTATATTAATTTACTGTATTTATGTTCTCTAATTTTGGATTCGATTGCTATATAATTTGTGCTTTGAACTTTGAGAAGTTGGGAGCTGAGGATTTTTGTTTTCCATTCTCTACATGGCGGAGGACTTCAATAACGAAGAATCTATACGTTTTAAGATAAATATTCATTTTTCATTTCTCAATTTGTTTTCTCAATTAATTTTTATATTAATAAATTTTATATTTTCTTTTGCTGCATTTTGTGCATTGGTATACAAACATTTGTTTTATTTTTTTCTTTTTTATTCAGATTTTGTTTAAGATTTTTCATAATTGTTTTTTATAGTTTGATTTCATATGCATATATATGGCTGAATATCACATAAGTGTGCATTTTGGATTTTTTAAAACATTTTTTTAAACTTTGTATTTTAATTTGAATTTTTTTAAATAAATCCGTAAGTACATCTTAAATAAATTCTGAGTTTGACAGAGATCGATCATAATTTTTTAAAATTTTATTGAAATTTTTCAATAATAATTTATAATTTTAATTATCTTATAGAATCAAAATTTCCTTTTTTTTTTTTTTTTTTTTGGTTCAGATTCCTTAAAAAATACAAGACTTAGTCTTTTCTAAAAAGTTCTTCCCATTTTAAAAAATAAAATAAAATAAAATAAACCAAAATTTTTTAATTAAAAAAAAAAATAAATAAATAAATAAAATTTAATTTAATTTTTTATAAACATAAATTATATCAATGGAAAATATCATAGACTGCATACCTCTTGACAATAAACTGGAAATAATTAGTTTACTTGCATTAAATTTTTAATTATAGCATTTAAAGATCTCAAAAAATGATGTCACTGAAATGACTGGTTTGTCACTGGAATGACAATGTTTGTCACTGAAACGACTGTTTGTCACTGAAATGACAATATTTGTCAAAATGACTATTTTTCACTGAAATAACATTGTTTGTCAATGAAATGGGACCATATAATATTAAAAATGGAACATATTAGAACAATAGAGAAAAGATTGTGAAGGGAAAAGAAAGAGCAATAATGAGAATATCAAGCAATTTTATTGTATTAAAATCCTTGTAGTTACAAGTTTAATGATTAACTGAATTAAATTCAGAAAAAGCATTTTGAATATTATTAAAATCTTCATCCTGAAGTTTAAAATATCTATTTGAAGCAGGTTCAAGAGAATTCCTAATTTTCCACAGAATATGTGGCACTTGGATTTCATAGACATCCTCTTTCTCAGGCCATGCAAACTTATTTTTTCTGCATCTTGCCATAAATGACACAAGTAAAATATTTTGAGTAACATTCTCAATAACACCTTAAAGGGGGCAAAAAAAAAATAAAATAAAATAAAATAAAATAAAATAAAAAAATAAAAAAGTTTGCTTTTTTAATTGTATCTTAATATTAATGTCGTATGTAATTTTTTTATATTTACCTGGATACCGGAAAGTACTTTAAATATTTAAATATAAAGCTTATCCTACACCAACAAATCTTTTAACTCAAAATAAAAAATTATTTAAATCCAGGGCTTACAAAATAGTAAATCTGCAACAAATGTCATTTTCGTGACGTCACAAAAATGACCCTCACGAAAATGACAAATCGTCAATAATTCGTTCTGTACTGAAAAACATGCTTTCACTAAGCCGATATCGTCACATTTTCTTCTTCTGGTCGTCATTCTATATTAAAATAAAACTTTGTTCTAAATTTTATAATAATATTTTTGTATTTTTTATGCATCTCGAAAATGACAAGCAATAAAAATACGCTCAGCATGTAAACAATAAAAATAATGTTAACTCTTACCTGTTTTTAATTTTCTTGAGATTTATTTTCCCCACATATCGTCAATGTTGATTTCTGATCTTAAACTTTAAAAAAAGTGAAAGGTGGCACCATCCCTTGATGATATATGAAGTTATTTTCACGTGTCACGAAAATGACGTCAAGACTTGCATACAAGCATTTTAATTACTCATGCATGAAAATTAACGTAATTAAAAAGAAAAAAAAATTCCTTTGAAAACAAATAGTTTTTTTACAAGAATTAACAATTATTATAATTATCATTTTATTTTTTTTTTTAGTAAAAAACATACTTTGTATGTAAACA
The DNA here is from genome assembly GCA_963930645.1 of Salticus scenicus. Lineage (NCBI taxonomy): Eukaryota > Metazoa > Arthropoda > Arachnida > Araneae > Salticidae > Salticus > Salticus scenicus. Next base: position 263,830,597 of record OZ005650.1, read on the forward strand.
TTTGGTCTTGGAGACAGTCACGAAAATGACGATTTTACGGTTTAAAATTTTCTAAAAAATAGTGAAATTGCTATAAACTCACATTTTATGATTTGATGCTTTTTTTAAAAGGTACTTCTAAAGAATAATAATAAAATTTTACAATTTATTTGCTTAAAATTAATAATAAAGACCTGAAACACTAAAATGCATATTTATGTGATATTCAGCCATATATATATATATATATATATATAATATGACATTACTATACTGCGAAGAAACCAGAAATACAATCGTAATAATAACAATAAAATAATAATAATATAACAATAACAACTGAAGATTAGATATTGAAAAAGTGCCTATAATGCAATGGTGAAATGCAGTTTTAAAATTTAAAAAATAATAAGCACAAAAAAAAAATAATAATAACAGTAAAAATTAGTGACATAGAAAATTTCTTGGAATCCAAAAATTATGTAAAAAGATATATCTAGAAATGTTAATGGAAGCAGAAGGATAATAAATTCCTTAATAATATACAAATAGATATGGCTCAAAAGTAGCTGATATCTAAGTATGTAACAAAATAAAACATGTACCTCGCTAACAGACCATAATGTTAAGATCATTATTAAAATGGTCTAAAATGTTACCACTGTAATAAAAAGTTTCATATTTGAAAGATAAATTTCAAAATGAAAATAACCCACAAAAGATTATAAAAACAAAAACAGATCTTCAAATCAATGCAATAGCAGCGTGTTTAATTCGAACGTTATAATATAAAACTTATTTCACTACAACAATACGAAGAAAACAAGAAAGAATTCATGGTAATTACATAATATATATATATATATATATATATATATATATATATTAAATATATAAACGTAACACTGAAGATTACAAATTAAATAATGCATATGATAATATATAATTTTTAAATTTACATTATAATAAATACCATAAATAATATTAAAAACTATGATCCTAAAATACTAGTGATCACCCCGTCGGCTATTTGCTGAACCCCTGATGAATTTCGGTTCTGTTTGTCTGGTAAGGATAAGGTCCTGGGGAAATTCTGGAGGCCTGGGTGTGAAAGGGAATCTCAACACTCTTGTTGAACGCCACAGAGTTCGTCAACGCGACATAACACTGGCATTTTGCCAAAGTGAAGACCAAGGGGGTCCAAACCTCCATTATTGGGGGGAGGGGGATGAAGATTTATGCATAGAAAAAGTCTTTTTTTTCTCTATATACTGTTAATTTTTTCGGCTTGGCCAAGGGCGTAAATCGGATTCGAATGACCCAGAAAAAAGTCACAGACGAACAGAAATATAAAATATTAAAAGACTCTTGTGTTCCGGAAGCACCTTTCAAGTTTCCGGTGATGCAGTTAGAAACGAAAGAATTGAAATGTTATTGTAATTAGCTTGAAATATGGAAATTACTCGCCTATTCAAAGTAAAAGCCTGGAGCTTACTATAAGTACTGTGTTCTTTATAGTAAAATGCAGCTTGTCAGAAAAGAACGTTTCATTAGTGCGTTTATCCTGTAAAAAGTTAAAGGCTGCAGAAGAGAAATTCCATGGGTATTAAAACAGAAATTTTCATAAATTGGCATTAATTTTTGCCGAAAACTTAAAACTGAGGACGTGACTTAAAACTGAGGACTTAAAACTGAGGACTATGTTAGATGATACTACGAAAGACAACAACCGGCGTGCAGGGCTGTTATATTGCCAATTGCAGAGTCAATGTTTTGGGGCGAGAAAAAAGCTTTCTCTTTGAGTGAATAATGGTGGTATTCCTACCACTCTCGGAAATGCAAAGAAAAAACAATGAAAATCTGAGGTCTCTCTTGATATATAGAGCAGATATTAGCGATAAGCTGAAATATTATGTGCTTCATGGTGCTAGGAAGGAATCCTATTTTAGGCTTGGATTTCAAAATGACATCATAAGAATTTGCGGACGGCTGATTCATCAGAGGTTAGCGATTGATATTAATAAAGCAGAATGTTTCTCTATAATTGTTGACGAAACTTTTGATTCACTTGGATAAGGGTAATTCTCTCCATCCCTTAGGTACATAATAAATTATGAGAACAAGACCTTACTGATGAAAGATTTTGTAACTTTTTCCGCTCATAGATATATCAGCAGAAAATATAGCTGCACAAATTTTGGAATCCTGTAATAATTTAAGCTATAACCTTAATAAATTAATTAATCAAAGATACGATGGAGCTCTAACGATGAATAAGTGTACAGATGATGTCCGATAGAACTACTTAGAAGCGATATATGCTCATTGTGCTAGTCATCATTTAAATTTAATTGGAATGTGAGTATATTTACATCCAATTTGAACGTTTTAAAAGATGTTACTTATTTATTTTGGCATAATACTCAAGCAGAAAATATTTTGAAAGAAAATTTAGTCCAGCTTTTGCCACAGTCTAATAAATCAAGATCGTTAGGCTTTTGAGAGACAAGATTTATTGCATGTTATGCTTCTGTAAATTCTTTTGTTAAAATTATTCCCGTATTAGTCCCAATTCTTCAAGAACTGTCAGAAAGGAACCGATTATTTTCAAGTACCGCATCAGCATTTCTAGCTGCTCTGAAAAAAGGAATTTTTATTGTTTCAATCTTACTGAGGGAATACTTATTCAGTCTCCACTTTCCAAATACTTCAAAATTCCTTGGCATGAAATAGCTTCTGTGATAGAGTTTAACAAAAAACATCCAATAGGTACTGAAATATCTTCTCAGCTGTGGAAACAACAAAAGTTAGTGTCACAAAATATTTTAAAAACCTGTTATCATTGGTGAGGAGGTTTTTGAAATAGCAACTGAAGTCTCCAGGCAAGCAGTTAATCAAACAAATAGGGACATCTGCCTACATATTTCTCCAGAAGAGTTGAATATAAGATCAGTTTCCATATTCGCTGTGCATACGTTAATTGTCAATTTTGATTGTAGATTCAGCCGCAATAAATAATTTTTGGACATTCATTGAGGTACTTTTACTGAAAAAGAAAATAATCGAAACCACATAGACAAGTTAGAAAGACTGGAGGTTTGTTATGAAAAAAGGGTTTCACAATCAACTCTGGAAGCAAAGTACAAGTTATGGTGTCGAAAATGGAATTAATCAGAGAGATTTGTTTTTTTATCCACACTTACATATACTTTAGACGTTTGCAATTAAACATTTTAAAAATATACGGTATTTGCTGGGTATTCTGGTATCCTTTTCAATTTCATCGTCTGACGCTGGAAAGCTTTTTTAAAGCCTCAAAAGAATAAAACTTTATTAAGAAACGAAATATGAGTGGTAATTGATTGGTAGGACTGCACTAATGTCTACATATTAATTTGTGTCGTTCAAAGCAAAATACTGTTATTATAAATAAGTCTTGTATTACAAAAAAAAAAAAAAAAAAAAAAAAAAAAAAAAAGAATAAATGTCGAATTTTATTTAGCAAAATTATTCATAAATTAAGATAAAATGTAATAGTCTTTTTTATTAAAAAATTCTTAAAATTTTATAGATATTATTCAATTTAGGAACAGTTTCTAGGTTTGTTTTAGCGTTCAACAATTTTTTTTTCACCATCCATTTCATAATCTTTCTGAAAAGCAGAAAAATTTAGAGGTTTATACCGTGCAAAAAAGTTCTTCAAAAAGTGACCATCTCAATATCACCCCTTTGTGGTGAATCATTTGTGGGGTAGCACACTCTGCTAGTGATAGGCACAGCTTTTGAATACGAGCTGTATCTACTGAATTTCGTGTTGCAGGCAGGAGGAATTTTAAAACAAAACAGGTGGGGTTTTATATTATTTTTTAATTTGTATTTATAAATTTCAATTTCGCAAATTATTTTATAGGCGGTTGTTATTTTATAATACTTTAAATGATTGAGATTTTAGTTAATTATTCAAATTAATTTAACTGCATAATTAAGTTACTTTGTAGTGCCATATAATTATTTTTTAAACCTGGGATGGATATTTACTACAATTCTCTCTCACACAAATGCACCCCCCCCCCTCTTTCACAAAATCCTCTGTACATATGCCTGCATAACGGTTTGGTGCGCCAACAAACTGGATAGCAGGTTACCTTAGTACGCATCAGAGGCACACTGAGTGCACGACGACATGCTAGTTTGGTGCTGCATGCATCCGGTTATTGCTATCATACAATTAGAAGTTGCAAAATGGTTATTTCCAGTTCAGTATTGGAAGTCAATGTGCGAACACACATCACACTCATTATCACACAAGCCTTGCAGAATATCCAGTTGCTTCCTTGACCTTCAAGATCTGAATTGAGAACCTAAGGGACGTGACTGGCCGTCATTTGTCTGCTCTGTTCCAGCCTCAATCCGCGTTTGTAATGATCGATAGATAGCGCTTTCTCAACTGCAGTTATTAGTAAATATTGCCACGTGTAATAATTGCCACGTGCATTTATTATTGTGCTTTCTTGTTGTTCTATCATTGTTTCAGCGTGAAAGCTATCAGTGGTATGATAATTTCAGCTTAGCCCACCAGAGGGCGAGCATTTCATTACAATCGCGGATAGAAGGACAAACTGAGCAGAATGGCTGAAAATGTATAGGCTCCAATTCCTCGGGATACTATCCACATGCTAAATGAATGTGTAACTTGTATATGGTGACCAGATTAGAGTACCTTTATAAATTAAAAGCCTTTACAATTCCCTAATTCCGAATGTAATTTTATATTCTTTATAATTGAGGACCAAAATGCTAATAAATATGATACTAATTTTCCTGTAAAAATTTTTAAAACTTAGAAAAACGACTTATAAAACGGACTGTCCTCTAAAAAAGAGGACATCTGGTCAGCGTAATTTTGTAGGTTTGATACTTATATCACCACAACATGAGTTCGCACTTTGTACTGATTACCCCGTATTACACCGTTGTATCTAAAATTATCTTTTTAAAAATAGCATCGCTAATTTAGATCTGTAACAGCTGTCTGTACGTAACTTATCTAGTCACTCTTTCGTTTTGTTGCATTTTCTATCTCGGACAGTATATATTATTGAGAATTTTAAAAGAGATTTATAATTTAACTATCAATATATCTACAATAAACATTGTATAAAAAAAAGCTTTCTACTCCTTAATAATAATAAAAATAAAAGTATTAAAAATAAAAAATATTTTAAAATCATTAATTTTAATTATTTATTCAATAATACTGAAATTAATGACTTGCATAAATATTAAAAGTTATCTTAATTATTTTTAGGGACCATTGACAAGATTTGAAAGAAATAATTTCTACTCATTAATTTAGAATATTACTGAATTTCAGTTTATATCACATCTATATTATACATAATAATTACATATACAGAATTATTCAAAGTATTCCAGAAAGCGTATATGCTAGTAATATCTAATATTTTTTTTATCTTTGTGAAAGCAGGGCCGTAGCGAACTATACATTTTGTGGGGCAAAATAGAAAATTAGCCGAATTAATAATGGTTTAAGCCCGACTAATCTTCATACGAAAAAAAAAAAAAAAAAAAAAAAAAAGAAAGAAAGAAAAAGAAAAAAACTAAACTAAAGAAATCAATGAGATTTATTATTTTTAGTTGTATTTTTATTATTATCTGACCTTTTTTTTTCCGTAGATAATTGAAGTATTGCATTAGAACAGAAATTTTAATATCAAGTTTTCACCTGATATTTTTTTTTGAGTCTAAAACAGTATTTTTTTTTTTCAATTGGTCAGTATATGTTTGTGTGTGTGGGGGGGGGGAGGGGGAGGGAGGGTGTCTATATTGATATAAAAATTATCTACATTCATTATGGAAAAAAAAATTTAAGAATAAATTTAATTAATAGTTTGTGCTGCGTGAATTTATATATGAAAATATGAACAAAGGTTTTGTGATGATCATAACGTACTAGTTGAACTTTTGGAACAGAAAGGGGAAAAATTCTTCCGGTTTCAAATATATTTTCAGTCTGACTACAAGTGCTAGTTTCGATCCCCGGTTCAGGCATGGGTCTTTGTAGAGGTTCAGAATTTATTTTTTTCTTGATAGGGGAGAGTGGGGATGAATGGGACATTTTTCATGTTTTTATTGATAACGTTGGCCATATGTAATTCTGAATTTTGTAACGGGGCTCATAAGTACATTTCAGTTATCAGTTACATATAAACATACTAACTTTAATAAAAAGTTATCATTTTTATTAATAATAATTTATTTTACATGCATGTGCATTGTCCCATTCATCCCCACCTATGGGGATGATCATCGCAGGCCTGTGTAATTTTTTTTAATTTAGGCAGTTTATTGCTAATTTAGTAATAGGTATTTATTTCTAACAGATGTTATTCCATATAAAAATTCTATTAATTATATGAAGGATTTCTTGTAAATGTTTCAAACATAACGATCTCTTTTTTCTTTCTTTATTTTTCACACATACCTACACAGAAATATTTATATACATATATAGTATATATATCCTCTTTTCACAGAAAAAATATTGCATGATTCAGTGATTCATCCCAATAAATGCATAATATAAAATGAAAAATTCGGATGCACAGTAAAAAAGGGTAAACATTTTATTTAAATTTGAATAGAAGCCCGCTATTTTTAATCGAGGAAGGTTGCTTTCACATGTCTAAAAGTTTTACAGTTTCTCATCAATCATTTGCTTAAAATGTTTTTACCGAGGATAAAATTTTCTTTTAAATGTAAATTCTGAGGTTGAAATGGAGTTTGATTATTATTTTTATCAATGATTTCAAAAACTGTTAAAATATTTTCAAATGCAATAAAATATATTTATCCTAAGATTACTTTCCCACGTCAATTGAAGTTGTATGAATAGCAGTTTTAATCAAAGTCTCATAAATTTTTCTATAATCTTTCAATGACTTAATTTTTGGAAAAACTATTTTATGAATTAATTAATTATAGATATTTTAAAAAATGAAAACATTTCTTTTTATAATTAGTCATTACTTCGGAATGTAAATTTATAAATTTTTACCGTTTTTATTATTTTTTTTTTATTAATTTTTAAATCTATAAAACTGTTAAAAAGAAAAAAAAGTAATATTATATACTAGCATACTTTGCCCGCATGAATTTTTTTACGTCTGGTTAAGGCTTATTATTGCAAGTAATTCATCCATAATTGATTGTTACTATTGCTTTTTTTTTTTTTTTTTTGCTTTTCTAAATAGGTATACTTATTATTATTATTATTATTTAAATGCTATTGTAATGTATATACTTAATTGTCGGAAGCTTACTTTATTTTAAAAACACAAACACGCATGAAACAAACATAGATCAATCAAAAAATGTTATTTAAATTAATAAAGTAATTAATTATTCAGTAAAGCAGATGTTTGAATATCGATGAGTAAATGTTTAAAAAAGATACATATTTTTCTTTTATTTGATTACTAGCAGGCTTTGTCCGCTTCGCTGGTCACTATACTTAAAATGAATTAAAAAAAGAATCAATATTTTTTATACCGTTCTACAAATTAAAACTAAAAAGAAAAAAAAAATGAAATTGATTAAAAACTTCGCTTCGGGCCCTCACTGCCTTCGGCAGAGACTTCTTCACCTCAACATCTTGGTACTGGATAATTTAATTTAATTTAATTTATAGAGACGTCAATAATACAGGAAAAACGGCATTAGTCATTTTCTTTTTAATAATAAACAGAACGGAAAACGCATAATAGTTTACATGAAGATATTTTGTGTAATTAGACCAATTTAAAAAAACGCTTTTCCTTTTTTCCCGCATTACAAAAATATTTAAAATAAAATTGAGAAAAATTGTGCAATAACAATGAAACAGCTTGGACCTCTTGGCGGAATTTGAAATTTGGCACTGAAGTAGCTCGGGCGTTTCTCGTCAGAATGTTTACTTACGCATTTGCGATACCCATATGAATTCATCGCCGAAATGAAAACAAAATTATAAATAATTATAAGAGAAAAAAAAACTTTTTATATACCATGTTTTTAAATTTTCTGCTAAATCTTAGAGCTATAGAACTACAGTACCACTTTATCAATGTGTAGAAAATTTTTAAAGTGATAATGACGTCAATTTTAAGTTCACGTTTAATTAAATGTATTTATTTTTATATCTAAAGAAAATGAACTAGCATTTTTTTTTCAACAATTAAATTATAGCTAATATTTATTTTCATATTTTAATTTATTAAAAGAAAACTTTGCAACGTAATATTTTAAATCTAATAACTTGATGCATATAATGTCCTCACAAACAATGAACAGTTTTTAGAGCTCTTTTAAAAAAGTATAACATCTATGCAGTATCTTTAAAATATATATATATCATCAGTTTTTATTTAGAAAAAATGGCCGACTTTCATAACCAAAGTAGATAAATCTAAACCAATCAAAAATAGGAGTGGTCCATCCGGATGTGTTCCACCTACAAACTTTTTGCTTTATTTATATAGAAAAAATAAAAATTGAAAAAATAGGCTTATTTAAAAACGTACTATTATCTCGAATTTATCGGATGCAGGTAACATACAGTCCTGGAAAAAATGTTAAGGCCATGCGAAAAACTTAATTTATTTCACAACCGCTGATATGAGTTTTATGCAAATTTAAATGTAACACAAGAAAAGGCAATTTTAACTATATCTATAAAAAATTTTCAAAAAATTAAAATATTTCTTATTTTAATGTTTATTTTCTTTTTTCATATATGTAAAAAACTGGGAAAAAAAAGTATTAAGGCCACATAAAATATTTTTTTTAAAAAAACAGCTAATAATCTAAAAACTTCGACTTATTTTCAGTTAATTTAATCATTTTTGAGATTATAAAATTTAAAAAGCTTTAATGTCCGGGAAAAAACTTCAAAATATTTATAAATACATATTGAAATTTTATGCATTTTCAAACACAATGTAATGAATGACTGTTTTAAATAAATCTATAAAAATAGTTCAGAAATTAAGAGTACTTTTTATTTTACAATTCATTTTTTTTTCTTTTAAAACATGTAGAAAACTGGAAGAAATGATACACATAAGATAGCATTAAAAGAACTACTAATACTCCAGAAATTTGCCTTTCTTTACAGCTAATTGAATCATTCTCTAGGTCATAGATTTAGAAAGTTTCTTCAAAGTGTGTTTTGGTATGCTTTTCCAGCTTTTTTCAATGGCCATATTCAGCTCACTTATGGTGTTGTAAGTTTTCCCATTTCCATAAATAACACCAACCAGAATGTCCCATAAATTTTTTTATTGGGTTCAGGTCAGGATTTTTTTATGGCCATTCAAGCACTTGGACATGATTAGCTTGAAGCCAGGATTTTGTGGAGCTTGATGCGTGTATTGGTGCATTATCTTACTGAAATGCTAATCATGTCCAAGTGCTTGATTGGCCATCAAGAATCCCTGACCTGAACCCAATAGAAAATTTATGAGGCTTTCTAGTTGGTGACATTTGAATGGTTCATTGTAAAAGTGGTGCAACTTCATATTTTTTAAATGTGTATATTTTTGCTTAATTATATGACATTTAGTCATATCCTTCATTATGAAAGTGAAGAAACTCCAATAATAGCATTAAAATCTCATAAATGGCATTACTTCTTTTTTTTTTTTTTCAGACAACTAAAACTTCTAAATATTCATTATAAAAATGAAATTTGTAAGTTACTTCAAATTATTTTTCTTATAATTTATAAATTTTTATAATTTTGATTTGCATTAAATACTAAACTAGTTGGCATAGGTGGACTCTGCTCAGTTCCCCACCATATTTATAGTCACATGAATTTCTAGTGCGAGACATATTATAATCATGTTTAAAAAAAAATGAATTTGACCAAAGTTTGGTACAGTGACAGAAAGAAATCCCCGCCTAATAAGCTATCCATCGTTTACTTCGATATATTTATCTTATTCTAATCTATTAATTTATTTTATCAGGGTCAATTCCGTTGTTTATGTTTCATGCTACTATTTCCAATGCAATAATCCTCAAAATTCATATTTATATGAAAAAATTACAATTTCGCTGTGTTGATAAAATCGTAAATTACGAATAATTTACGAAATTTTCCTATTAGAATATTTATATTCAATCATGTTCAAAAAAATATCATAAATGTAATTTTGAAGTTGTCTAATGTATTTATGATCCTCAAAATGGAAGTTTATGCTCAATTTTGCCTTATTCTGACATGTTAAGTAAATCGTAAATACGAATTTTTTAAATTGGAAAAACCATAGTCTATGATATTCATGCCAGTATCCAAAATAATATTTAAAAAGTGGTTTGACATCTTTACGATGAAAATATCCCTCAAAATTGACGTTTATGTGAAATTTTGCTCTATCTGCCATGTTAAGAAATTCGTAAATTTCCAATAACTTACGAAATTTTTATGTTTGAAAATTCATAGTCATTAATATTCATGCCAGTGTCCTAAATAATATTTCAAAAGTAGTCTGACATCGTTACGATGAAAATATCGCTCAAAATTGTCGTTTATGTGAAATTTTGCCCTATACTGCCACGTTAAGAAATTCGTAAATTTCCAATAACTTGCGAAATTTTCAAAGTAGCATATTTATAGTTACTGATGTTCATTCCGGCATCAAAACGGATATTTTAAAACTGCTCTGACATTTTTACAGTAAAAAGTTTCCATTTAATGCACGTTTAAGTGAATATTTGTCCTATTCTCCCATGTTAAGAAAATCGTAAATTTCTAATAACTTACGAAGTATTTAAAATCGAATGTTGCAAATGAATAGGGTTCTTTTGCCAGTGTCGAAAGTAATATTTTAAAACTGATCTGACCTCTCTGCTATAATTTGTTCTTGAGATATCGTGTACACAGACTAACAAACTAACGGACTAACAGACTAACAGACTAACAGACACCCTACAGACAGACACTATACAAATTTTGTCATTTTCGGATTCTTCACACCTGAAAACGTGTAAAAAAGTCAAAAAACCGAGGTCGAAAATTTTCACGATTACCTAAGTTCCCCATACCTATAGTATGATGGGGAACTAAAAATTGATTAAACATTTACTGAATCTTGACTTCTTTCCTACACACAAATTTGCAAAAATCTCGTTATTTCAAAATCTATTTACAAGGAGATAATTCACTTTAACAATGAACAACCCATTTATGAAAATAGAAAAACTTACAACGTCGTAGGTCAGCTGAGAATGGCAGTTGAAAAGAGGTGGAAAAGCATACCAAAAGACACTTTGAAGAAATTTTCTAAATCTATAACCTCGAGAATGATTCAGAGTTAATTGAAAAGAAGGGCAAATTTTTGGATTATTAGCAGTTCTTTTAATACTGTGTTATGCATATTATTTCTTCCAGTTTTCTACATGTATTAAAGAAAAAAGTGAATTGTAAAATAGAAAGTAATTTTAATATTTGAAATATTTTTAAAGATTTATTTAAAACTATTATTTATCACATTGTATTTGAAACTGCATAAAATTTCAATATGTATTTGTAATTATTTTGAAGTTTTTTTTCCCAGACTTTAAAGTTTTTTAAGTTTTAAAATCTCAAAAATGATTAAATTAACTGAAAATAAGGCGAAATCTTTAGATTATTAGCTGTTTTTTAAATAATATCTTATGTGGCTTTAATATTTTTTCCAGCTTTTTATATATATGAAAAAAGAAAATAAATTTTTAAAAAAGAAATACTTAATTTTTTGAAAGTTTTTTGTAGATATAATTAAAATTGTTTTTCCTTGAGTTAGATTTAAATCTGCATTAAACTGATATCAGCGGTTGTGTAATAAATTAAGTTTTTCGTTTGGCCTTAACATTTTTTCCAGGGCTGTACATCTATGAAAATCTTCAGCTCAGTCGGGTTGTAGAAAATTGGCTATAATTTAAAAACAAACTAAATTTAGAAGAGGAGTTGTTGGCCCCCCTGAAGTCTGTTACTTCTTGTGCATCTAGTGCCGTCGGAATTATACATGCATGCAAAAGTTCACCTAAATCTGACGATAGGAAATGGGTTAAATTCGAAGTGAAATTTAAAACTGGAGTTGGGGATCCAGGGTTTCACTACCCTCACCCCTAAATCCGTTTGATACTTGCGCATTTATTGTCATAAGGTTTATGCAAAATTTGAACTTAATCGCATGATAAGAAGTGGGTAAAAATACGAAATGAAATACTTAATGACAATTAGAGACCCAGACACTCAAAGCCCTTCCCCAAGTTTGTTACTCTTTGAGTTTGTAGTAGTTTTACTATCGGGGATTTTCTTGCATGTAAACTAAATTTCAGTTCAATTGTATTATAGGAAGTCGATGTAAATTCATTTCTTATGTTATATCTACGCACATAGAAATATAAACACCACACCAATGCAAATACATGCATGTAAAATAAGTATAAACATCTTTTATTTTTAAATGCAATTATATAACATAAACACAATGTCCAGTAAATTTAATAATCAAATTAAATAAAGAACAGGATATTAATATATATATATACACTGGCCAATGAATTATAAACCTGTGAGAGTTTATACAAATGTTCCCTAGCAGCGTAAGTATGCAAAACTTCTTATGGTGTGGTGAATGATCTACTGGTATGGAAATGGTTCCCTGGCGTTACTTGAGGGTAAACAAAAAGCCATGCAATGTCTGGACATATTGGCAGGTCAAGTGTATCTTGCAATGTTACATTTTTACTCCGAAGGTGATGGATACTTCATGGACGATAATATAACTTTGCATCGTGCCAAAATTGTCCAAGATTAGTTCAATAAACATCCATATCGCTTCCAAGAGCTTCCCTAGCCTCCGCAGAGCCCGTATCTTATTTCAATAGAACATGTTTTAGACATGTTGGAGAGGTGAATCCGACAGCATCTTCTCTTCGATCCAATTTACTGGATCTTGAAATTTGTCTATCCAATGCATGATATTATTTGGACGTAAATGCACACCAAAAGGTTGTTACAATCGATGCCCTCACGAATACGGACTATTACATGTGTAAAAGTAGGTAGAATGTACAAAAAGGTGTCCAATAAAATATTTAGAAAAGGATTCTATTTCATTGGCCAGTGTGTGTGTATATATATATTTTTAGTGTGTTAATTTCAGATGTGACTGTATTTTAAACATTTAATTAACAATTAAGATTTATTAAAATATTTAACACACGTAAAGATAAAAGAAGAAAAAAAAGTCTTTAAATATAAAAAAAAAAAAAAAAAAAAAAAAAATCTGAAACATTATAGTTTAAGATATAAAATTTGTAATATATAAGGTCTCAACACTATTCACTATTACAAAATGCCATCTTTATGTCATGTCAATTGAAGATGCTATATTGCAGTAAAAAAAAGCTTTGTGATCTTTAATTATACAAATTTTATATTTCAAAATGTAATGTTCAATGTTCCATACTTTGCTTTTATATAAAGATTTTTTTAATGTGTGTTAAAGTGGTTTTTAACACTTTCCAACAAGGTTGAAAAGTGTTTATGACTTCGGTTTGTCTGTCTGCCTGTCTGTCCATCCGTCCGTCTGTCTGTCGCGCGCTAACTCCCGTAAATATTTATGGAATTTCTTGAAACTGATATATGTTATTCAAGTTTACTATCGGACGTTCCCTATTGAAAATGGAGTTTATACCTCAACTAGTTTGTGTACAGGGTCACCCGAAAGTATTTCAAAGCATTGTGTTCTATGAGAGGTATTTCTATAAACCACATATTCCTACCTTTACTGTAGACATAACTTAATGAAATTGAAATATGTTATTCAAGTTCCCTATCAGACATTCCCTATTGAAAATGCAGTTTATACCTCCACTGGTTTTTGTACAGGGACACATGAAAGTATTTCAAAGCATTGTGTTCTATGAGAGGTATTTCTATAAACCATATCTTCTTACCTTTACTGTAGACATATCTGATTGAAATTGAAATATGTTATTCAAGTTCACTATTGGATGTTTCCTGTATAAAATGGAGGAAATACCACCATCGGTTTATGTACAGGGACACTCAAAAGTATTCCAAAGCATTGCGTTCTATGAGAGATATTTCTATAAATCAAATTTTAATAACTTTACTTTCCACGAAAATTTTGGAAATTGAAATATGTTATTTATATGCACAAAAGAATACTTTGCACAGAATATAGCATGATTAGCATTAGATTTACAGGGTGGCACAAAAATATCCAATTACATTAAGAACTATTAATAAAAAATTGGTAGAATTGTACCTTCGTTTACATCAACCGTTTTTAACACTTTCTAACATTTTTTAAGTGTGAATATGATTTCAGTTTTGTGTATCTGCCTGTCTGTCTGTCTGTTTGCCTGTCTGTCTGTCCGAGCTCTAATACCCGTAAATATTTATGGAATTCCTTGAAACTGATATATGTTATTAAGTTCACTATCGGACGTTCCCTATTGAAAATGGAGTTTATACCTCTACTGGTTTGTGCACAGGTACCCGAAAGTATTTCAAAGCATTGTGTTCTATGAGAGGTATTTCTATAAACCATACTTTCATACCTTTACTGTAGACATATCTGAATGAAATTGAAATATGTTATTGAAGTTCACTATTGGATGTTTCCTGTACAAAATGGAAGAAATACCACCATCGGGTTATGTACAGGGACACTCAAAAGTATTCTAAAGCATTGCATTCTATGAGAAAGATTTCTATAAATCAAATTTTAATAACTTTACATTCCACGAAGATTATGGAAATTTAAATATATTATTTATATGCACAAAAGAAGGCTTTGCACAGAATATAGCATGATTAGCATTAGATTTACAGGGTGGCACAAAAATATCCAGTTACATTAAGAGCTATTAATAAAAAATTGCTAGAATTGTACCTTCGTTTACATCAAGCGTTTTTAACACTTTCTAACATTTTTTAAGTGTGAATATAATTTCAGTTTTGTGTATCTGCCTGTCTGTCTGTGAGAGCTCGAACACCCGTAAATATTTATGGAATTTCTTGAAACTAATATATGTTATTCAAGTTCACTATCGGTTGTTCCCTATTGAAAATGGAGTTTATACCTCTACTGGTTTGTGTACAGGGACACCCGGAGGTATTTCAAAGCATTGTGTTCTATGAGAGGTATTTCTATTGGTTTTACTGTAGACATATCTCAAATAAATTGAAATATGTTATTCAAGATCATTATTGGATGTTTCCTGTATAACATGGAGGAAAGAACACCACCGATTTATGTACAGGGACACATAAAAGTATTCCAAAGCATTGCGTTCTGTGAGAGATATTTCTATAAATCAAATTTTAATAACTTTACTTTCCACGAAGTTTTAGGAAATTGAAATATGTTATTTATATGCACAAAAAAAATGATTTGCATAGAATGCTTTACAGGGTGACACAAAAATATCCATTTATATTAAGAGCTATTTTTAAAAAATTGCTAGAATTGTACTTTCGTTTACATCAGGCGTTTTTAACACTTTCTAACATTTTTAAGTGTGAATATTATTTCAGTTTGTGTATCTGTCCATCTGTCTGTCTGTCTGTCTGCCCGCGCTCTAACTCCTGTAAATATTTATGGAATTTCTCGAAACTGATATATTTTATTGAAATTCACTATCGGATGTTCCATATTGAAAATGGAGTGAATATCTCTTCTGGTTTGTGTACAGTTCACACCCAAAAGCATTCGAAAGCATTGTGTTCTATGAGTGTTATTTTTATAAATATTTTCCCTATAGAATGTTCCCCATTTAAAATGACATTAATAGGTCCTGTATAACTAGTTTGTTTACAGGGACAAAAAAAAAAAAAAAAAAAAAAAAAAAAAGAAAAAAAAAAAAAACTGCCACTGCATTACGTTTTAGGACAGAATTTTTTGAAAGTTATATTTAAAAATCTTTCTACTGTAAAAATCATAAAAATATTGAAATGTATTGTTAATATTCTAAAATAATGTTTTGTGTAGAATTTGATATGATTAACTCTCTGGTTTACAGGGCTACACTAAAATATTCAGAGAGATCAAAAGCTGCAATTATAATCTAATGGATGCATTTTCTTTTGCGTTAAACCTTTTAACTCTTTTAAAATGCCTAAGAGTAATTTTAAAATCAATTAGTCTATCTGTATATTTTTAGTCCTTCTGTCTGTTGTGTGATAACGTAGGCAAAGAATATTAAAAGTTATTCGATACAACAATTGCGTACAGTTGGAAAGTGTTACTAATCAATGCGTACTGCATGATTTTTCTTTCTTGTTTAAATCTTAATTTAGCTATCTACACGTGTTTCTTACCTCTTTCTTATTTTTTCATAGTTCCTCATTTTTCTTCAGGTATGAGGAACTCAGGTTATCGTAAGAATTTTCGACCTCGCATTTCTGAGTGTTTTACAGGTTGTCATGAATGAGAAATAGGAAAATCACAAAATCAGTAAGAAAGAGGTAGAAAAGGCAGCTAGTTTCCTTTTATAAAAAAAATCCTACGGAATGTCGTAGGTTTCTCATTTTTATTTCTACTTATATTGTAGAGCGAAATTTCGCACAAACATCCATTTTGAGAGATGTTTTCATCGTAAACAACTTTTAAAATGTCAGTTAGATTACTGGCAGGAACATATTTAATTCAAAGAATTCGTAAGGCATTCTAAATTTATGTTTTTTCAACATGACAGAATAGGGCGAAATTTCGTATGAACGTCCAATTTGAGGAATATTTTTAAGGTAATGATTTCAGACCACGTTTCTAGTTTTATTAATGATATTGGCTTTAACGTAATTGACTACGAATATCCTGATTTGAAAATTTCAAAAACTATTAGAAATTTTAAGTTTTCCTTAATATAGCAAAATTTAAATGTTTCTAAAATCGTACTGTTTTAAAACATTTTCATAAGTAATTTATTTTTGACTAATCAAACAAATCATTTCAGTTTTAACAAGAAAAAATATTTATTAAGATTGTAAAATACTACATCTATTAAAAAAATATTCAGGTTTTCAATATTATATTATGTCTGATGATTATGAATATAAAAACTAAATGTCAAAACGAAACGTCAGTGTGGGCCTCCTTTTAAAACAAAAATTGTTTCGGTGTTTGTGTGTATATGTCTGTCTGCGTGTTTGTACTTTAATAGCAGTCGCAAAAAACAATCAATTGACTTGGGAATTGTTATACTTGTTTGTGAGGTGTACAAAATTATTGCTGTGTTGTATATTGTGCAATTTGTTTATTGTTCGTATACAGGCGCACACGAAAGTGCTTTTTATCATTACTAGCTATAAACAAAACTTGTGTGCTCAGCGATAGAGGACACACAAATCGATTTAATCAACCGATTGACTTACACATTAACACAGATGTTCCTAAATCATTCAGAATTATCTGCATATTGCTTCGTGGATTTATTGTTCATGATACAGAGATATACCATAGTATTTTTTACTAATATAGTTTATAAACATAACTTGCGTGTACTGCAATAGCGGCCGCAAAAATCATCCGATTTATTTGCAAGTTGGTACAGATGTTCATGAGCAATATAAAATAGCTGTTTATTGTTTTGTGTGTATATTGTTTATGGTTCCTGTACAGGAACACACAAACTTATTTCTTATCATTACGACCTACGGACAGAACTTATTTAAAATGCATTTTATCATGGTTACGCTGCATTTTATATAATGAAATTAATGTATATATAATTTTTAAGAGGATTATAAAGCTTATTTTCTGTAATCAATGTTTGTATCTCGTGTACAATGACGAACAAAAAAATTTCGTACCATTACGAACAACACCGGAATACCTTTAAAGTGAATTTTTTATTGCATTCACTCAATTAAAAAAAAAATTAAAATGCTGTTTATTAAAATGCTTAAAAAAATGGTTTCTGTAGAAATTTTTAGGCATAGAATTGCAGAATTTTTTTTTTTTTTTTACAATTTTACCAAAGAATTTTCTGGAGCTTTATTTAAGCAGTTGTCATCAAATTTCGTAAAATTATTTAGGAATTAAAAGGAATTAGCTGTGTAGGTTTTCTTGGTGTGCATAGTGTTTGTCGCTCATATACAAAGACACATAAAAGAATTTTGTATAATTACAGTCTATGGACGAAATCCCTTTTAAAGAAGGTTGCGCTCCACTCAATATAAAAATATTAACAGATATTATTAAAATGTATAAAAGCCGTTTTTTCTGTAGAAAATGGTGGGTATAAAATTAACAATTTCTTAACACAATTACAAAAATGTTTTCCAATACATTCTATGACTATCCGATTAAGTGAAAGTTTGGTATAAATATTTTGGAATTACATGGAATTAGCTGTATAGTTTAGTGTATGTGTTAATTGTATGTAAGTCATGTACAGCGACACGCAAAAATATTTCTATGTACTGCAGTCAATGCTTAATATTTCATTCAAGTTCATTTTAAACTGTCTGCTTTGCACTCAACATAACGAAAATATCACGCATTAATAATGTATTTAAAAGCATGATTTTTGTAGAAAAATTTAGGCAAAAATTTAGTAAGCTGTTTATAGACCTGCGAAAGTATTCAGATACAATAGGAAATCATCCGATTGGTTGGATATTTGAAACAAATATTTATCAATTGCATTATATTAAATGTATTCCGCAGAAGAATAGCATTTTCATTTCGGACAGTGTTTATTTTATGCAGTAACAAGGAACAATATATGTGACAAAATAAAATTAACATACATTTTTAAGCTGCTTAAAAGCATAGTTGCTTTTGAAAATAGTGTGTATAGATTTATTAATAGACTTAATTTAACAGTTTACGGAACTACACAAAAGAATTCTGATAAATAATGTATATCAAGCATTTATTTACTGAATACTGCGGCCGAACCCTTCTGAAACGTATCTTGTTACGTAGTAAGATTGTCTATGATATATATACATATCTATACTAATATATAAAGAGGAAAAGTTTTTTTTGCATGTGGAGGGAAACCTTTGGAACTACTAAACCGATTAAAAAAAAAAAAAAAAAAAACATTAATCAAGAGCTACACTATCCCTGAGTGTTATAGGCTCTAATTAATTTTGTTAAAATACATTTTTAATTCGGAATTTCAATATTTACACTAAAATTTCCATAAAATCCATGGAGGAAAAAATGAGATATTGTAACGAAACCTGTTTCACCTGTATACGCCGTAGCTACAAGATAAAACATCAGACTACGAATCCAGAGTTTGTGAGTTCTATCCCTGTCAAAGGAATTTTTTTTAAATAGTTTTTGTTTGAATCTAAATTGTTTATTTCTCATTCATTCATTATGTAATTATGTTAATTATGTTTTCATAAAATTATTCGGTTATCGTTATGTAATTTCTAGACTTTTTGAATTCTAGAATATTCTGTCATTAAAAATTCATCAATTGTATATAAACCAATGTGAAATTCAGTTAAGTTGAAAAAAAAATAAAGTGTCGATCTGAGATTAAAGTTGTCTGTGTTATTTCGCTTTAGTGTTTCTCCACAAACAATTGTCTAAGTCTAATCTACGTGACAACATTAAAAATCTAGCTGATGCCACTAGAAAACAAGCTTTATCGAGTATTAAATTTTGAAAAACTTTTAATGCTTCAGATATCTTTTTTTAAATCTAAGTTCTATTACATTATTCTTAATATGTTTTTTAAATATACTAATCGCTGAAATGCAAGATTTATTTTTATTTTTATTTATTTATTTTATTTTATTTTATTTTATTATTTTTTTGTTTATTCTGTTCCGTTTCGTTTTCTCTCCACTAATTTCCAAACTAGGTGACTGTCACGCAGTTTGACCCATATAGCGACTAACATACACGACGTGCATATAAGCTTATTTTTTAGTTTTTTATTAAGAAAAATATATATCTTTACATATCTAGATATATAATAAAGGAAGATGTGCGTTTGTGTGTGTGTCCGGTGATTTTTAAGAAAACGCCTGATGACATGACATCTTGTTAAAACATCCACTTGTCTCCTCCTAATTTAGCGCCATAAGGAAGAAGCTCAGAATTCAGCACTTCAATATAGCCTGCATGTTTCTGCCTACTACTGAAAAAGGGTGGCTACAGAAATTGAGAAATAATGTTCCCTGATTTTTTCATGATTTCCATGACTAATTTTGACAAATTTCCATCATATCCGTTATTTATTATATAGATTCTCTTATTTTGTGTATATCACATTCTTGTATTCCTCATCTTGCTGCACGTTTTTTTTTTTTTTGTTTTCTTTAATTTTAACTTAGTGAGATTCAACTAAAAAGCAGCTAATCCTGTGCAATCATGGTTAAGATAACACCTATCTGGCGATCTTTCAGTCCTGCTTACTGGGCAAAAATGAAAATTTCCATGATTTTTGGGTGTTTTTACAAAATTTCCTGATTTTTCCCTGATATTTCCAGATTGATAAAGTACTCTGATTTTTCCATAATTTCCCTGTTTTCCCTGATTGTTGCCACCCTGTGAAAAGACCTGCTTTGTTTTTCTTCCAAATCCAATTGCTTAAAAAATATCATCCCCCCCCCCCCGCCCCATTTCTCGAGTTGAATAAAACTCTTATGCATTACTCAGACAATGCCAGTATTATTGGTAGCCATCTAAATAGTCTAAATTAAACTTCTTCTCGTCTAAAAATATTGTCGAAGTCCCACCTGAGGTCCATGATAGACGATATTTAATCTGTGTTTTTTCCACTTTGGATGATGCTTCCGCTTTTTGAAAATGAATTATTTGGATCTTGTTATGTAGTTGTAAACTGTTTGCCTTGACACATGAGTAAGTCCTGATTGATTTTGGACCTTTGTGATACTTCCATTGCTCTTTATAAGCTCATGGGTAAGTTTTCTTCCATCGTAAGGCATTAACTTTTTAGGTCTTTTCCTTTCTTTTCCTATTTCTATCTAGCTTAAATAAGGTTAAAAACTATATTGTAGCTGACGTGAAGTATACGAATAATCTATCTAACACCTTACCATTAATTTTATATGTAACAATTTGCCCTTTTTGGAAATAATGTAAAGGCACTCTTCTAGGCAATTTGAAAAGAAAATAACAATGCATTTTTTAACGAAATACATTTACCTCAACAAAAGCAGTTAAAGAAAATTGAATATTTACTCTTTTATTCGTGCACAGTCCACAAAATAACAAATTTTGGTAATTGTCCTACTTTTTTTACACTCTCGAAATAATGAATACTAGTTTTTCTACAATACGTTATTTAGCATTAGTAGTAGAGATTTCCTTCTTAAGTTAAATTAAAGAAGTCTTTGTTAAAAAAAAAAATCTGTATAAAAATTTAATAGCCAGGATAAAATACAGAAAATAATATACAAAAATCGACTGTCCTACTTTTTTTACACAGTGTATAACCACAAAAAATTTAGTTGACTCATACTGTATACGTAGCGCTTATAGAATATTGTAACAATGTATTTCGCGTAAAATTACGGTCACTTTATGGCCGACCTGATAAATCAAATAAAATGTAGGAAATAACGAGAAAGTAAGCATTATATATAATACATATAGTGTTATTCGCATGTAATTGAGGTTTAAATATAAAAGGGCTACTACATTTTTTTTTCGATACTGTCCATTTCAAAACTATCATCCGATAAGCACCCAGATTGAAACCTGTGGATAAGGCATTGTCGCAGGCAATAAGGACACGTATTTAGGACGTTTTCGGATGAGGCCGAAGGCAGCAGGGATCCAAAATGAGCTTTTGAGAAATTTCAATGGATTTCCTTCTTATTTTTTGTACATAAAACGATATAAAAGGAAGGATTCTAGTTTTAATTTTTTTAAATACAGTGAGTAGCGAAGCGGGCGCTAGTATATATATATATATATATATATATACATTAAATTTTTAAGTAATGGAATAAATAAAAAATACCTGATTAATAACGAATAAGGAAAACTGGAATTTAAGCCTCCTAACAAGAAGATCCACTAACCAATTTACATAAATTTTATTCACATAATTTAAATTTATAAATTTAAAATATTTCCATCCAAAGAATACGAAGAAATGTATTCTGTTGTTACATATATTGATACATTTATTTTTCATCTATAGATAAATCCTGTAACAATTTTTATTTGTAAAACTAAATTTCCATTCCAAAATGAATTTCTTTCTGATCATCTGATGCAAAAATCCAATACACTAAGCATTATCAAGATGTTCTTGTTAGATTTAGATTTTTTTTTCTTATATATCTGTTAGATGGATGCGAAGAAAAGATTTATATCTATATGTAAATGTTTACAAACATCTCAAAAATAGAACAGCCTAAGAAATTGAAAATTCTTTAAGAAAATGTACATATTAAAATTAACGATTTATTTATCATAATTTCGATTTATACATCATTTAAAATGATCACATATTTTGCATGTATAAACTCACAGATTTACCAAGGTAATTTTTCTTAACTGACTAGAATGTTTTTTCTATTTAATATTTTACATATCTTCTTATAAAGAGTTTTCCATTAAAAGTGATACAATTAAAAAAAAAAAAAAAAAAAAAAAAAAAAAAAAACTATAAATTATTCAGTGAGACACATTTTTTTCTTTTTTGAAAGCTTATATTATGCCATTAAGTATGAAAGTAATACCGTTCATGTGACCACCATGACTTCTCTGTACATTCAGCATTCTTTCAACCCAATTTTCCATCACTCTTTCACATAAATTTGGTGTTATTTCACGAATAACACGTTTAATGTTGGTTTTTAATTGTTCAATTGTTAGTGAATCATCAGTATAAACTTGTGACTCAACATATCCTCAAAGAAAAAAATCACAATCGATCGAATCGATTAACTGAATAATGTCATCTATTAATTCTTCTCAAATTTCTCTCAGTATTCACATATGAACACTGATTTTGATAAAACAATTTAATAATTTCGAAACATTGTTCAAGCGTGTATCTTTGCATGATTAAATGGCATAGCATACTAAACACAAATGACACAAGAAATGTCAAAAAATAGTACGCAGTGTTGCCATTCTAATCATTTAAAAATTTTATCATCCCTATTGGAAAACCTGTTATTTTAGGGTTTTCTAATTAATTCAGAAGCGAAAATTATTTAATTATTTATTTAGAAAGTTTATTTACCCTCTTAAAACAAAGTTATGGAAAAAGGGGATTAATTTTCTTTCGAAAATCTTTCTATTTATAAATGGCTAAGTGATTTTCGAGTCTGATTGTCTGTGTGTTGACGCAAGTTGCCACCAGCTTTTCAAACTTTAGTTAATTTAAAAAAATCTGATTGTCTGATCGATAAGTTAATTAAACCGACGGATTCAGAAAAAATGTCCCTTTCATTTGGTGCCTTATTTCTAACGAAATTTTGATTAGATTTTTAAAATTAATTAAAATGTGAAAATAATAACCTGGTAAAAGCTTTAAAATCATTTTATATATAAATGACTACGAAATTTTTGAGTCTGTTTATCTGTGTGTTGACGCAAGTTGCCACCAGCTTTTCATACTTTAGTTAATTTTAATAAATCTAATTGTCCGATCGATAAGTTAATTAAACCGACGGATTAAAAAAATGCTCTTTTTATTTGGTACCTTATTTGTATCGAAATTTTGATTAGATTTTTTAAAATTAACTAAAATGTGAAAATAATAACCTGGTAAAAGCTTTAAAAATGGACATTTAAATTTTTAGTTGTTGCCAAAAAAGAAATTACTATTTTTTTTTTTTTTTTTTTTTTAAACATTAAATAAAATATGCTTTCACGCGAAAAAAAAAATATATACATACGTATATTAAATTTGCTCCTGCACATAAAAAAAAAAAAATGAAAATATGAAAATGGAGTAAAAACTGAAATAAAATAATAATATACCTCAATTTTAGATTCCCCCCCCCCTCTCCCGCCTTTTGTTTAAATAGTATGTTTTTGGCACGGATGAATCGCGATTGGCATGAAAGCTAATTCAGCATTACATTAAAGAGCTTTTCTTATTGATAATCCTGGATAATTTTTAAAATTTTGATGCTGAAATAGATCGGACATTTTTCGCCAAGGACTCCACTTTCGTAAAACCCACTTTAAGCCAAGTAGCGCATAAAAAATATAAATAAATTATAAAATATTGAAAAAAAAGAAGAGAAAAAAAAAAGGAAAGGAAAACGAAAAGAAAAGAAATAAACAAATAATAATAATAACATAAATTTTTGTAACAAAATATTTTTGTCTAAAGTGACGATAAAAATTCAAAAGTCGCCAAGCGGACTGTATCATGATCAGGTTTACATATTTCATTATTTCATTATTTATTTTTCTATATACCTACTACTATTAACTAACTCAACTACTATTATAACCACAAATATTAATTGCCTCATGCGATAGACGTAGCCGATCATAGCACAATGCAATATTATATTTGGTGTAAAATTGTTGTCATTTTATGGTTGATCGAATAAATCAAATAAATATAGAAAATAACGTGAAAGAAAATATTATGTACACCACGTATAGTGTTGTTCATGTGTAACTGGGATTCAAATATAAAATGGCTACTTCATTTTTTTCGATACAGTCCGTTTCGAAACTGTCATCTGATAAGCACCCAAATGGAAGTCCACTGGTAAGCTATTGTCACAGGCAATAGACACAGGCACCCGATAGCTAGCGAATGAGCTGCCGAAGGCAGCGGGGAACCAAAGCGGGCTTTAAAGCAATTTCATGATTTCTTTAAATTTTATTTTTGTTTGTAAAGCGATATAGAAAATAGTTTCCTTTAAATATAGTGACGAGCGTAGCGAGAAAAGCCTTCATTGATTCACTACCTTCATTCATTTCATGAATTAAAAAATAGTTTCGTTAACAAACTTTGATTTATTGGCACCCAGGTAGCCGAGTTTTGTACATTTCGAGTTTGATTTTGAAATTTTTCCCGCATTCGGAATTAGGTTCGTTCCCGAACTGGGGCTTTTCTAGTAAATAAATAAATATATAGAAGTTAACTTTTTTAATTTTATGTATGGTTTAGTAAAATTCACTAACCATAATTTTATGAAATTTGGTGACTTTGTACCAAGAAGCATTAAGCGTGAAATTACATCAGTTTTAATACACGTGTAAACATAATGAGTAATAATATTTCTGAACATTAGAGCTGTTTTTCTCAATTATGTAATTTTAATTCTTGCACGTAGCATATTTCGAGAAATAAAAATGTACACACAACCTGTCATTTTAATTTTTTTCGTATTAATTTGAATTAAATCTAAAATTTGTGTTTCAAATTATAGTAAAATAATAATGTATAACTTTTAAATGGAATTTTCAAGCATTAGCATTAAAGATTTTGAAATTCTGTTTTATTAAATTTTTTAAAATATAGATTTGGTTTAAAATTTGAAAAAATAACTTTACTTTGGTTTTACATTAATTATTAGTGTGTTTAATTAAGTTGAACTTCATAAGTATAGTATAATTTCAAATAATTTCGCACAAGTTCTACTTACATAACATTAAAATCTCTAGTTTTAATAAAATTTGTATAAAACTGTAGATAATCTACACTATTTCTAACACAAATTTCAATAATAAAACTGAAATGTAGTGCCAACTACAATATTATAATGTTGTCTCGATTTTCTGTAATTTTCACCAATATAACAAACCAAAGCTACCTTAAGTTAGTGCTGTAAAATTTAAAATATTCTTTGTAACTATATGTGCAAAGTAAAGATTTAAAAAAGTAAAATAAGCTTTTTTATGTGTAGAGGAGAGGAGTATATTATGGAACACTATTTACATTTCTTAATATAACTTTACTTGTTTTTAATACCCCCCCCCCCCTAAAATATTGATGAGTACATAGTGTAATTATTTGTAATGAATTGTAATGAATTGTCACTGAAAAAAAAAAGGAATATATATATATATATATATATATGTATTTGTATGTATATATATATATATATATATATATATATATATATATATACAGAGGCTGTTCGCACATTTTTTAGACGATTTTATTTCGCAGTAAGAAAAAATCGTTTGCATGGAGAATTTTATTTTCACAACAGTTATATTTTTGGAAGTTTTATTTATCTTCTGATATTTAGAATTTTTGTTTAGATGCAAAAATGCGGTTTTAAAATGGCAGTGAATGGAAGAATAGGTTTCCGCTCTTTCCAAAGATAGTTTTTAGTGAAATCTTTATGAAAAGCATTTATCAGGAGAAAAATGGAAAAAAGTTGCAACAACAGATGAATCTTGGGTCTATTTAAGTGGTTGCAAAAAAAAAAAAAGGTCAATTTATTATCACAAAAGTGGAGGAAAAAAAATTTCTACATGGCTCAAAGCATCAAAAGAGAGTTTTTTTTAAAGGATTTATGATTGTCACTGGTTTTTTATACAAGCGCAAGATAAAAGCAAACAAATGTGACAAAAATGTCAAAATCAACTCTAAATAATCTCAAGAACATATTTTAATTCCAATTTTTAAAAATGAAAATCCAGATATTTATCCACAATGCTATCAATCCGTTGAACTGTATCAAGACAAAACAAGCAGCCACACATAACAATGCGCAATTGCTTTTCTAGAAAAAAATGGAACAAAAAACGGGAATTAAAACCATACCCTTCACTGACATTCCTGCTAAATCTTCTGATCTATCACTGTTGGATTTTTGTGTTTTTCGACTCTTAAAATCAACATTATCCAAAAACCGACCTACAACGCTTTGTGGACTCTGGAAAGCCGTTCAAGAGGAGTAGAAAAATATACCTCTTCCGATATTATAAAAAGCATTATTATCACAGAAATTATTATATAGAATGTTAGTTAAGAACAAGGACTATCAAACTGAACAAATAAAACTCGAAATATAAGTGAAATTGCTTCAGTACACTCCATCAAAATCGTCTAAAAAATGTGCGAACAGCCTCTGTATATATTGCTGTTTTAAAAAGTTTACTTGAAAAATAGTTGCAAATGGTGGTTAATATGAAATAGTCGGGTAAAATGGAATACGTGGTTTAAACCATAGAAAAGTTAACTAGACTTCATAAAATATAGTTATTTTTAACTATAAAAATCATATTTTTAAGATTATGTGAAAGCTATTTCTGCTTCGAGTCTATTTACAAAAGTCACAGATATAATTTTCGTTCTCTGCTCCGGTTTAGTCAAGATGAGCCCAACAGAGAAGATCTGAAACACACAATCCAAATTTCCCCTCGTTCATCTTCGGAGAATTTTCCGTTGCAGAAGACACATTCAGCGTTTTTATTTTCTGGTTCTTTAGTTGAATATATGAAACCAATTTACCTAGTATTCCATAGTTTCCGACACGCCATCTTGGAAAATGAACTTTTAAATTAATGAAAAATATATTTTCAGCTAAAAAACGACCAAAGTATAACAAACTAAAATTCTTTGAGTCTACATTATGTTTAACATCAATGTCCAAATCACATGAGTACGAGTCAGTTTAAATGTTTGAAAACTTACCTTCAAAACTCTTGAAAATCACAAAACACTTTATTCTGTAGGGAATGCTATGACAACAAAAACTTCGCTTCATACTGTATTGCATCATAGGAATCCTTCTTGAGTAATTCGAGGTGTTTCCACGAGATAGCAGCGCCAATCAGAGCCGAAACCTCGGTATTCCATATTTCCCGACTATTCCATAATACCCTCCTCTCCTGTAATTGTTAAAAAAAATGATAAAATAATTAAATTCATATATAAATAACTACATTAAAAAAGAAATGAATCAAGGATATCGAAGTTTTTTAAAAATAATAATAATGCTCACTTTAAATTTCTGTAGTAATATATGGGAAAAGTTATTTGCCATCTTATTAATGAAACTTGAGAAATCTTAACATTGAAGTGTTTCAATTTCAATGCATTGTTACGATTATCGTCGACTTTCTAGGGTGGAGAAGGCAGTTCATAAAAGAACGGGCAAGTTCTAGTCGATGAATGCACTTTATTCAGATTAATTTCTCGAAATAACACAACGAAACTGTACTTTCAATGAATATTCTCGAAACCGTCCAATAGAACTGTCAAATCAGAGAATATTTTATAAGCAGTCCAATAAAGCTGTCGCTTTTATCCCAAAAGTCACTAGTCCACGAATGCTCTCAAAACAGTCTAAGAGAACAGTCAATTGTTCCATAAAAGTAAAGCAATCAACGTTGGATACTCAACAGAGCACAATTTTTGCGGGCTCACTAAAAAGGTCAGTCCTTTGGAATACAGGTTCTATAAGGCATGACTCTTTGAACACAAATTGACTCTAGGTTATTGATACTTTTATTTGCAGTCATTGACGACAGAAAATTGGGATGTTCCTTGTGAATTCCGTCCTAGAATGTAATGTGAAGTTCCTGAAATCGGCTTATATTCATCATAGATCTTCGAAATTTTGGAAACCCTGAACATTCATTCATTTTCCTCAAATAAGGTCACTAAATCCATCGCCAAATTTGTCACTAAGGCCTACCTAGCTGGGAGTGAATGGACTATCCCTTAGTTTCTAATTTGTCTCTAAATCTACTTTCATTGCAACAGCTCATTTGAGGCTGAAAATATAAGAAATTTTGCAACAATATAAATGCTAAGTTCATTGTGATTTTCTCATATAAAAACGCATTTTCTTGAAACAAAATCTATAACAAAATATTTCAAATACATGTGATAACACGCAATATCGTGAAAATTATGAAAAAATTAAAAATTTCACTGTATTATTTCATGTAACTTCATATAAATATCTTGAAAATAAAAATAAAAAACAAAGCACCTACTATATCCAAAAATAAAACTGTATTTTTTTTTCCTTGAATTACTGTCGAAATTGCAATGTGTTCATGTCATTTCATCGACAAAACCTGTGAAAACCTAAAATTGTAAAGTAACATTTCAATTTCAAGATGTGTAAATGTATCGTTCAGTCTAATCTCACATAAAACTGCGATTTCCCAAAATAAAATAAAGATGTTGATGACAGATTTAGATTGTTTCTTGACATTTATTTGCAAAGATTTGTTGCGTAAAGGATGGGAAAAGCTATTTTATTTTACGTGCTAAAATTTTTCACACAAACACAGATAGTAGGTAAACAGAATTTTTTTAATAGAGGTTTTCAAAGTAAAATATGCTGCGTTATTGTTGAAACGGGATTTATATTATGCATAAACTAGACACACATGCTTGTCATACATATTATTTTAAACGTATTTCAGCAAATTAAACAAAAATGATAAAATAACAGTTTTATAAATTTCAGCATAAAAACTCGGTACAACGGATTACATTATACTTGGGGATTACAGATGTTTTTTGATTAGATATTTAAATTCTGTCATAGAAGATTTATTAACCGTATAATAAATAAAGAAAAAGTTAATATTAAATTATTTATAATTTGTAGGCGTAACTGCTCTTTTTTCAACTATTTAAAATGAAAATTTCGGCAAAAACGAAAAACATTATTAATATATAGTACAGCCTCAATATATTTAAAATAAATAAGTACGTATTTACTTAAACATTTTTAAATAATTAATAATTTGGTTAATTTTTTTAGCCAATAACTTTAAACTAGTATCACACAGTGGTCGAAACTCGATGAAGTTATTTAAGTTATAGCAAAATATATTACAAAATATACAATAGCAAACAATATTCGTAATTAAAGATATAGTAACTAATCTGTCCTAAAAAATAAATAAAAAAAGATACTATTACCATTTTTATTAAATGATGATTTATATCCCTATGGACTTCTCCATCGATTTCACTCTATTTGCCTTTCAATCTGACACTTCAAAATTCTTCTTCCGCGCTAGTTTCTTCCTGCCCCATTAAATACAAATGACGCTATACCAGCAATATTCAAGAAAGAAGTAGCTATGGCAATAAAGGCAATGGAAAATGGAAAAGCTTCAGGGAAAGACAAAATAACTGTGGATATTTTAAAAGAAGCGGGCAATGAAGCCATTGGAGTCTTACTCAACTATTCAACAAATGTATAACATTACGTGAAATTCCGAAGGGCTGAAAAGTGCCACCATAATCTTACTCTTTAAGAAAGGAGAAAAATAAGATATTAAAAACTAACTTCCAATCAGCCTGTTCTCAATCTTTTATAAAATTCAGATGAAAATTCTGACAAATCTCTTGCAGAAACAATTAGATGAAGCATAGCTTAAAGAACAAGCAGGAATTCAAAGCGGAATTAGTACCATAGACCATATTCATACAATTAGAGAAATTACTGAAAGAAGTCAAAAATACGAATTCCCTCTCTGTGTAGCTTTTTTGGACTATGAAAATTTTTTTGACTTTGCATCTTCACCAACAGTTATAGATGCATTAAAGAATACTAATATTGATTCAGGATATATTCACCTTATTGGAAACATTTATAAAGAAGCAACAGCCAAATTAAAACTCTTGAAAACGAGTAATGCATTTGAAATCAGAAAGGGTGTAAGACAGTGGGATACAATTTTACCTTAACTGTTCAATTCAGTACAACTTCAAGAAATTTTTAAAAACTAAATTGGGAAGAGAAAGGCATAAGGAATTGAAGGCGAATTTATAAACCATTTGAAGAATTAAATAAAGAAAGCAATCTCGTTGGATTGAATCTGAACCTCAATAAGACAAAAATGATGTCAAATTCCTCTGTTTCTCCCATGAAGATCAACGTTAATATGGATGAATTAGAAACGGTTTGCAGTTGTAATTATCTGGGACAAGACATTACAAAGAACGGGAACATCATGGAAGGAATTAAGGCTCAACTTAAACTTGCATAGTAAGAATTCTGAAGAAATAGCGTTATATTCATAAGTGACGTTACAATTTGTTTGTAAAGAAAAGTTTTTGTTCAGTGCATTTTGTCTGTATTAATTTATGCTTCAGAAACTTGAACATTAATATGTAAGACTGTACAAAAGTTCCAAAAAACGCAGAGGAGCATGGAGAAACGCATGTTAGATTCACCTATAGAGACAGAAAGCGAAACACATCGATTAGGGAGCAAAACAAAGTTACTTATGTCATTTCAAGAGAAAAGAAGTTAAAATGGAGCAGGGCTGTGAATCTTGCAAAAATAGACGCTGATAGATGGAAAACCAATAGACCATTTTGGAGACCGAGAGATAAAAAATGAACAAGAAAAAGCCACAAGGTCGTTGGAGAGGTGAAATTGTGAAATTTGAAGAGCAGAATGGAGAAAAATTGCCGAAAACAGGGCAGAATGGAATCGCTTAGGAGAGGCCTTCATCCTGCAGTGTATTGATAAAGGCTGAAATTGAAGACACACACACACACACACACTCACATATATATATATATATATATATATATATATATATATATCTGCAATCCACATTAACCATACCTTTCGAACAATATTAATTTTAAGCCCCTTCTCTAATTAAAAATATGCAAAAAATGTAATATATAATTCATGTTTGCTTTTTAATATATAGATATTTTTTTAAGGGGAAAATTGTCTGCATGTATCATGGAAAATCATTAAATCATTTTAAAGAACAATTTGTAATACAAAATATTACATGTGTTTTTAAAAATAAATATTATTTTCAGTCTTCTTGAGCCTAGTGAGAATAACTTTTTATTTTTCAAAATCCCACTAACCATACCTTTTAAATGATACCACTTTTAATCTCATACTCTTATAATTAATATGTTATAAATGTAACACAACTTTCATGTTTGCGTATTAATTTACAATTAATGTTTTTTTTTTTTTTTTTTTTTTTTTTTTAATAATTGGAAATATTTGAGTGAGTATTAGAAATATTTGAGTTCCTGTTTTCAAGCTTAATTACTGGATAGCTCTCTTCCGAAAAAAAAAAAAAAAAAAAAAAAAAAAAAAAGTAAAATATATAAGATAAAAATGTTGTAAACAATCAGATTTTAAATACTCACAGACACGTTTCCTTTAATTGAATTGGAAAAAAAAAAAAAAAAAAAAAAAAAACCTAGTTATTACTAGAGCTATGACTTTTGATCTTTATTTCTCTAATAATGATATGAATTTATCTATAAATAGTAAAATAGGTCTTTGAAAAGTTACAATATTTTCTGACTAAATACTTGTAGTTCTGGAAGAAGTGATATTTAACTGTGGGAATTTTTTTTTTTTTTTTTTTTTATGTACAAGGTGGAAGAAGCCCAAACTCGATACCTGTTTTTTCTATGCATGTGCAAACGCTCAAAATATATAAAAGGAAATTTCTAAAACTGAGGGTCGCATGTATAAAAATAATTTTATTTTACAAATTTATAATAGCTCTAGGTTCTCTCCCTGTAAATTTAAACTATCTACAACCAACTCATTCCGTATTGCCGTATATAAACCATGTATGCAGGTATTTCATAACAGGAATCATTCATATTTCCGATATTTTTATTTATCTATCAAGATTTTTATTGATGTTAAGCATAAAGTCAAGATATTTGTTTCCGTACATGCTTTTCATTATTTCATATGTTAAGCTAAAATTTTGCTAGAAACACATTGTTTAAATTTTAATAAAATTTTTCAAACGAGTTTTATCAGGATTTTATATCTAAAATATGTCTGAATGTACATCCTCCCTAAATACCATCGGTGTCTAAATGTCTAATACGGCTCCAGGAAAGCAATTCCGATCCTGTATTGCTATATGATTTTGCGTTGTCTAGATGTACCTTAGTCCTCCTAGAAGTTCTGAACGTGGCATTTAAACACCATTGTTAGGTAGTATTAGACATTTAGACTCCGGTGGTACTTAGGCAGGATGTATATTAAGACATATTTACAATATAAAATCATACGTAAAACTTTTTGAAAATTTAATTAAATTTTTAAATAACGTGTTTCGTGCTAAAATTTTAGCTTAACATATGGAATAGGAAAACTTACAATTTATATTGACTTTACAAATTATATTGACACTGTTGACTATTACTGTACAAATTACATTGACTTTACGCTTAACATCAATAAAAAATATTGATATATAACTGGAAAAGAAAAATCGGAAATATACCCGATTCAATATTTTACTGTTATGAAAAATCTGTGCACATATCGGAAAGTATAGAAAATAATTTTTGGTTAATTATAAATTCAAGTTTCCATGCATTTGTAAGTCGAAAAGTGAAAAAGTTTTGCTACAAATTTGATTTTTTTTAAATTTTTAATAAACATTTGTTGAATTGTGTAATTATTCACAAAATTCTTTGTACAAATTTAAAGTAAGTAGAGCACCAACAACTTTATACGTTCGTCCAATTTGGTAGGCTCAGTTTAAACCTAATTTTAACCTTTTATTTATTCTACTAAAAAGTATTTGTCGAATATTTCAGCATTGACTATAATAATTTTCAAATATAACATTTTTGTATTGAAGTAAGGATTATTATTTAATTTTATTGACCTCAAAATTCTTTACTTCAAAATCTATTACGAAACATTTCTGAGGATATACGCACAACATATGTTACGAATTAAACTTTTTATCTCCATGATTATCTGCTACGATTTTCCATAAAAATATTCTTTTTTCCTATATTCAAATTTTTGTGCATACAGACATGTAATTTTTATCCATTTATTAAGTTTAAGTTTAAGTCAAATTAAAAAATTTCACCCATACTTAAAAAAAAAAAAAAAAAAAAAAAGTATGTTGACAAAATACCTACAGTGAATTTTGCTATAGTTTCAGTAGTAAAAATTTTTAATTAAATACCGTTGAATGTTTTACATTTCTTTTTCTTACATATTGAAATTTTTCTTATTATTAAATTATTAATTTTTATTAATATATATATATATGTATGTGTGTGTGTATGTGTGTGTCTTTGGTGTATAGAAATGGCTATAAAAATTTAAGGTTAAGTGTTTTTTGTTTGTTTGCTTGTTTATTTGTTTAAGGCTGAGTTTAAGATGACAATCCAATCTGACTTATTCTCTGAAAACTTTTACTTTGTAAAAGACAAAGAGATTTGGTCAATTCCGTGAAAAAATTACTATCAAATTTTTTTTCGCTCAGACTTCAGGGTAATAAACTATCGTTGTATTAAACGAAATATCTGAAACTCTAACAATTCTATCAAATAAATCAGTTTAATTCATTTGCCTGTAGGAAAAAGGGGGAAGGGGGGTCGCACTTTTCTGCAAATGATCTTTAACAATTAATTCGATTTAAACTAAGTCATTCAGATATTTATAATAAAATGTGCAAACAAAATAAAAAGACCATTTTAGAAAGAATTAAGAATAATATTTTTCGGAGAAAAATTATTTAGTAAAAATTAAAATGTATTTATTAAAACATCCATGTACAAATTAATATATCTTAATTAAAACGCTCAATTAAAGTAAAAATTTAAAAAATAAATTATTTCAATCAATGAAAGACATTAATTTCATAGAGATGAATAATGAACATAATTGTTTCTAAAACTCAAATGTTGTTGAAAACACAAGGAAAAAAGTTATTTAATTATTATTGTTTCCATGCCTTACAAATAAGGTTAAAAACACAAGTGTATTACTTATTACATAATCCTATTGTAACAAACTTTTATAAATAAAATTATTATATCTAGATTAAAGTAATAAATACTATACGAAAGATGAAGAATTATCATAAAAAAAGAGTTATACAAAAAATTGTTACAGATTTAATAAACAACATTGTATTCTTTTATAGTGACCAAAAACATTCCACAACAAAAATAAAGCATTTTTTTTTTTTTTTTTTTTTTTTCACTGCAAGCAAAAAAACCTTCAGCGTTTCCTGTCACCAGCTGATAAATTGAGTTTTCATGCACAATTTTAGTTATTTTTAGCAATCGAAAAGTCATATGCACTTGAATTAACCAAAAATAGTGCTTGTTTTATTATTTAAGATAAATATGTTTTTAATATGAGATGTCGTAAATGAAAGCATTATTATTTTTTTTAAACTTTGCTTTAAAATAGAAATTGTAAAAAAAAAAAAAAAATAATAATAATAACTTTTCTTATTGCCATAACTACAGAATATTTTTCCTTTGATAAATATTTTAATAAATCGTATTATGATTTAGTATACAATTTCGTGAAACTATTAATTTTCCCTTTTATTAAGTTTTAACATTTTGCTCGGAAATTGAATGTGTAGGAAATTATTCGTATCAAAAAAGTTTATTGATTTGTTGAAAGAAATATATATATATATATATTTGAAATATATCTTTCTTTTTTTTTAGTTAAACAAGCTAAAATTGTGTTTAAAAAAATAAATGCACATTTCTTCTTCTTTTTCTTCTGTTTTTTTTTTTTTTTTTTTTTTTTTTTTTTGGGGGGGGGGGGCATAAAAAGAAATATATTCATATATTTATTTTATTTTTATTTATTTTTTTATTGCCATAAATTTGTTTTTTCTTTTAAATAATTTTAAAGTTAAAATGGGTTTTTTACTAATTAAGTTTTTGAATTAAATATACGATTGAACTAAAAAATACAGCTTTAACTAGATTTTGTCCTTATTAATAAGTGTACCAATTTTTATAAAATCTGATTATCCGGACTGATTCAATAACAAATTTTTAGCTTCATGTATTTTAAATAAAAACAAAAATGTTTGCATATTCATTTAAGGTATAATGCAATAAATGGCAACAATGTAATATTGCTGCCTAAAAGAAATAGACCTGTTGTACTATATTGTTGTATTAAAAAAAAAGAAAGAAAGAAAAAAGAAAAAAAAAAAAAAAGAAAAAGAAAGAAAAAAACGGAATCATATTAATTATGCAATGATCATTTGAAAATTTACGCGAAAAAAAAAAACATTGCGATTGAGATTTTAAAAAGAGAAAATAATCTCGAACTCTTAATAATCAACGTATCAAAAGAATTTGAAATTTCCTTTATAAATATATCTATTTTGTTATTTGTAGACTAAATAAATATATTTTTTCATTTATTTTTATTTTATTTTATTTTCTACAACGTTACGAATTATCTGACTAAGTAAGGCAAAATTTACCAAGAAAAATGTTGAATTTTCAAAAGAGATATTTATATGCTCATGACTATAGATGCTCTTTTTATGACAATTAGTTTAGTGCAATTTATTTTAGTGCAATTTATTTTAGTGCAATTTATTCAAATAGTTAAATCAACATTTCATTTCTTTACAAACACGTAAGATGTATGGAAAGTACTATGTTCTTGAAAATATCCTATATAAGATTTTTATATATTACATTTGAATGTATACTAAATACATTCAAATTTAGTATACATTCAAATGTAATATGAATGTATACTAAATTTGAATGTACACATTTCAAATTTAGTGTACATTCAAAGTATTTTTAGTATACATACATTCATTCAAATTTAGTATACATTCATATGTAGTATTCCTTACTTAGTCAAAATTTACCAAGAAAAATGTTGAATTTTCAAAAGAGATATTTATATGCTCATGACTATAGATGCTCTTTTTATGACAATTAGTGCAATTTATTCAAATAGTTAAATTAACATTTCATTTCTTCACAAACATGTAAGATGTATGGAAAGTACTATGTTCTTGAAAATATCCTATATAAGATTTTTATATATTACATTTGAATGTATACTAAAAAAATTTTGCTGATATATATCTGTTTAAGTTTATAAGTATGTACTTATGATTGAACACAATAACGTCTAAATGCTGCAGTTGATTGAACTGAAACGTCGACATTTAAGGTTATAAAGGATTTGAATCACACAAATTGTATAATTGTATAGATTCTCCCAAGTGTAAGACTAATAGTTCTCTTAGACCATGTAAGAGAACTCTTAGACTTAGAGAATTAAGAGACCAATCTCTGAACGCAAATTTCTAAAATGTCACTGGAAAATAAAGATTCAAGCTTTTCCTACCTTGCCGAAAGTAAAAAATAATCATTAAATATGTTTGTAGAAATTCGAATAAATGCCTAAAATCTAATGTGTCTCGTCACTTTTAGTTACATAGTAAATTTTATTATCCAAAGATACTATGAAATAATCTGGTGTGTCACGCACACGACTTTCTCTTACCCAGAAATTTAATACTATATATACAGGTTGCAGATTAAGAGGAAAGATAACGAGTACTGTTATGTAAACCTGTGTTAAACAATTCAAATTAGGCTTCGGAAGTGTTTTATATGATAATTAGTTCTGTGTGAGGGGGGCTACCGCTCCCCTCAACACCCCGTTTCAATAATGCACCTACATTTATGTAGAATTTAATTCGGTTATTAAAAAAAATACTGTCATTTAAAAATAATTTATTAAAATTATTATTTAAAAAAATTATCTTTTATGATAATGCAGACGATTTCCATATTAGAGAAGTAGTATAACACCAAATATCCAAAAAGAGTCCATGTTACTCTCAATATTTAAAGAAAAAAAAAAAAAAAAAAAAAAACGATTTTTTTTTTTTTTTTTTTTTTTTTGTTAAAAGTTTAAAAAAAAATCCATGAATTTGTTTTAAATTGTCGCAGATCGATGGTTCAACCATTCGTTTTAAAGGTATTGGGGAGCTCTTTTGAAAGATACCCATCATGAAAATTTACTCCCCTCGAGGGGAAACTTCCCACCCCCCAGGGGGGGGGGCGAGGCTCCTACATGCACATTTTTTTTCCCCTTTTTACTATCTCTATTACAAAAAATATATATTCGTTTCATTTGATTTAGTGCAGTTTATAGATGTTAAACTCTACTTACCTGTAGTTTCCCCCATAGACGTAATGTATTTGAATAATTTTGAGTGTCCCTGTACACGAACCATTTGCTTGATCTTAACGAAAAGTTTAGTGTAGCATCCTTATATGATACACATTTAGAATACCTAGTTTGAACTTTCTGCCATAATTTGTTTTTGAGATATGCTGATAACAGACAGACACAAACACACACATACACACACAGACACACACACAGACACACACACACACACAGACACACACAGAGACACACACAGACACACAGACCATTTGCTAAAAACATGATTTTTGTATTCAGGGGACCTCAGAACATGTAAATATAACAAAAACTCGCGTTCGAAAATTTGACCTAAAAACAATACTTTCTTTACCTTATGGGTAAGAGAAAGTAAAATAAGGGGGGTGGGGGGATGAGATAAAATGTTTCAATTACATTAATATCTAATTACAGAAAGATGTATTGTAAAGCCTGTAATTTACTTTTATCCTCACTTTGATTAGCATAATATTTAACTTCATTGCATGAATGACGTGCACAAAAATATAATATAGAATTCAATAATATATAAACATCGAGTTTTCTAAGGAAAATATTTAATGCAAATTAGAAGAGAGACTTAAGGTTAAGTAAACGTAAAATATTCCTATAATAATAGCGGGTATTATTTATGAAGTAAATTCTGTATATCTCAACTTTTCCATTACATCGATGCGATATTAGAAACAGAAAATTAATTCTAAAGAATTAATTCCAAACCCTTCCAAAGATTTTATTGAAGAAGATGGTCCTGCAAACAAATTATTTTCTGCAATTTGATTATGCAGTTATTTATTAGTTACGTATGAAGTTGACACATGAAAGTTGTCTGAGTGTTCAAACAGTCATGCATCGAATTACGGCTAGGACGCTTTAACCATTTAATTAAAAATAAGATGGGTTAGGGAAAAATTGCTATAAAGATGTTGTGAAGGAGTTTCTTCACATATATTGCTTTTATTTACATTTTCAAATAATTTAATAATTAAACATTATATTTTCAATAAATAAAATTTCTATTAAAATATATAACGAAATCCTAAATTATCTTTTATATTTAATCACATTTGTCTCGCTATGAATAAATATCTTAATTTTAATAATATTTTACCTGTTAATCTATTAAATAAATCTGTTGAGAATAAAAACGCATTCTTTAAAATTAATTTATTCCTAGTAATCTAAATGTATTTTTATTAAATAACGATCTTTCAAAGTTCTTATCTTCCAAAGCTAAATCCTTTTATAAATGAAATAAATAATATTATTGCCATGTGTTAACCGTTGCCTTATTCTATAAATTATAATTCATTCTTTCAAATTACGCAAGTTTATTTTATTATAGCTGAATTGAGCAATAAATGTTCGTTGAAATATCATTAAAGGGTGATTTATATTTCTTAATAACAAGATGTCGTAATAATCGACAGTCTTTTCGTATCCCATGCACAAACGATTTTTGAGGCGAAAAGTTGGCATAAGTGTTTGGCGTTAATTTTGTAACGGACTCTCTTAATTCAAAATATTTATACTATTTTATTCGAGAGACAGGGAAATATGTTTGGCTATGAATTTGGTGCTATTTAAAAAAAAACTTGGCGTCATTCTGCAGTCGGATGTTGACTGTCAGATTGAGTCGGTGATGCCAGATTGGGGATTTTGTCCCCATTTTGGGGATTTTTGAGGCTTCTGGGAACCAGATGTTTGTGGGGAC
Source organism: Salticus scenicus (assembly GCA_963930645.1). Lineage (NCBI taxonomy): Eukaryota > Metazoa > Arthropoda > Arachnida > Araneae > Salticidae > Salticus > Salticus scenicus. The sequence continues at coordinate 263,870,271 of OZ005650.1, forward strand.
TTTTTTTGGGACAAATCTGGGGAACTTTCTGTCAATGTTGGTAACGTAATGATTTATCCCTACGACTAGGGACGTTTAATAGCTTTATTCTTATTTGGGGATTCTTTTCAAAAATTGCCTTCATTTGGGGAAAAATATGAGCTTAAATCTTCTCAAATCTGCTTGATTTTTTTTTTTTTTTTTTTTTTTTTTTTTGAAATTTTTTTTATTTTCCCTTTTTAGTAGAAATCAAGTTGTGGATTTTTTCGGAAAAAAAAACCTGATTTGGGGAAATATGAAGACCTGTTTGGGGAAATAATTTTCGACCATCTGGCATCACTGGATTGAGAACTACTACAATTCGCTCCAACCACGTAAACAAGTAAATACATATTTTTAAAAGCTGTCTCTCTCACACAATATGCCCATGCCCTCTGAAAGTCAATCAGTGTTATATAAAAAGCATTGTAACTATTTATTTCCATTTATTTCCCACAATGCTTGGAATCTTCAAATAAAATATTTCATTGGACATTGTGAACTGGTCATTATGCACTGCTGTTATCTTTACTTTACCTGTGGTTATTGTGGATAATTTTCCATAGCAAAAAAAATTCCTCTACAGATGTGTATGATTGTTCTGTTGTGTAGTAAAAAAACACTCTTACTATTTCTCATAGAATAAAAATATATGATTGAATGTAAATTATTATTTATAAATAAAGAATAAAACAATGTTTTCTCCCGAGCACCAACCAACTCTTATCTTTCTATGAATAACCGTAAGTTCAAAATTGCATAGAATAAATATTTATATATTAAAAAAATGTATAGAACTAACATTGATAGCAGATATTTTTTTAACAAATAATTTTTCACTCTTTAAGAACTCTTTAATAGTTTTTAGCGCTTTAAGAAAGAGGACGATATAGAGCTGAAACTTTTGTCTGTCTGTATAGCTTCCAAACAACTAGATCATTTTTTTCCCTCTTTTATATTATCGAGATGATTCTTAGCTATTTTTTATGAAAACCTGTTTAATATATTTTTTTATTAATTAATTATTATTATTATTACTTGGACATTCTTATTTGATATTTTAAAATTTGTTAATTGACAATCTTCAAATTTCTAAATCCTTTCATATAAAATCTGCAAGCTAGGAATGGAAATAGATTTTATAGAGATTTATTATTTAAATTTAAAACGAGATTTATTTTCTAGCAACTTTATTTCATATTTTAAACTTTTCGAGCTGGCAATCTTCTACCTTTAAACTCATGGTAGATGATGTCTCTCTCTTTTTTTTTTTTTTTTTCCTTTTAAGTGCAAAAAAAATAGATTATTTTTATGGCAAATTTCAAACGATTTTGACAGAAAAATAAAAATTGTTTAAAAAAATATAATTTTAAATTAACAGTCAAAAATCATTTTTTTAACTATATTTGTTTAAATTTAAGGCGAGTCCTGTGTTCACATTTTTGAAACTGCAAGCTTATGTTGAGAGGTTGCAAGTAGCTTTCATAAGAAGTTGTCAAAGAGAAATTTGCAAAATTGTCGAGTCGGGTCAGCGGTTTTTACTCTGCTTATTAAAGCACTCTACGAAGGTTAGACAGGGGTTGCGAATTTCAAAGGAAAGTTTCAAACTTTGTGAGATTTAACAAATAAATTAGCTTTGGAGTAGATTTGCTAAAAATGGAGTTGAATAAAAAATGCAAATTATTTAACGCATAAAAGGGATGTTAAAATCATGCTCTGAAAACTATGTGTTTCAGCCTTAGTGCTAACTTACTTCAGCTTTAGTTTTGGTTTGTGAGCAATATTGTATGACGGCTGCATATGAGTGGGGTTTACGTTCATGATAAACATTATAGTTAATATACCAGAAGTGTAGTATTGCAAAGCATAATCAAGTTATACACCTACTACATCATTTCCCAGAGGTAGGTAATATGAATTTATTTATTGTTTTGCAGTTAAGTAAAATATTCGGGCATTGACTTTTATTAATCTGTTAGAGATTTAAAATATTTATCGTTTATATTTAAGTGAAGAATATAGGATATTTATACTGTATGAATCGTCTAAAATAGTTGTCCCGTTTATCACCTTAATTGAGAATTTCAATTAAAATTTTTTTAACAAGTACAAAACTTTGAATAAACACTATAAAATGCAATGGTTTTAAATGCATTTTATGGTGTTTATTTAAAGCTTCGTACTTCTGACTTTACAACGCCAGTTCTGTGGTACTTTTTTATTAAAATATTTTGTTAAGTTTTAATACTGTCTTTGAAATTTCTTCACATATCACACAGTAGGTATGCAGACGTACAAGGAAGGCGTACAAGATATAACATCACACCGGCGCTTATTTTTACAACGTTCATCTAACTAAAAACTATAGATTTTATACAAAAATAATAATTAATTAATTCAATGTCGGGGTTTCTATATAGATAGATTTGCAATTTCTTTTACTTTTATATGGATACAAATTATTTTCCTTACATATTTAAATATATTCTAAATATATTTTCAATATTACATACAGCATACAGTATTTTAATAATGCAGAAAATTTCACATTATATGATACTAGTAATATATATTTACAGTTTAGTGATTTCAAACAAACTACTTGAGACATTACTACTTATCAGTATAACTAAATTATTGATGCGTGAACAAACTATTATGATATTATCAAACTGATATTTTTCTTCTCTTGGATTGCTTATTACTCCCACAGATGTGTTTTGTATGGTCGATTCGAAAAATATTGAACTTATCTAAACAATACAGTTTGTATAATAATTTATATATTTAGAAGAATAAAGTTACGTTAAGACTAATAATTTTTTTTCAAATATTGCTGCTTTAAATATCCAATGCGTTAGAAAAAAAAAATCTTTTATATGAATGTTAGAAATTATATATGTAAATGTATTCGCTAATTTCCTTTCTTCAGTTACTGCACTCAACAGTAAAGTATAACTTACATCTAATTTCATAAAAAAAAAAAAAAATAAATAAAATAAATAAATAAAAATAAAAAAATTATTGCATGAATGCACAAATATCAAGGGGTTATAATTTTTTAAATCCTTAAAACATATTAAATAATTTTAGGAAATATTTTTAATTTTGCTAGTGACAGATTAAATCACATATAATCTTAAAGATACATTTCAGCTTAAAACATTTAAATAACTAGCACATGAGAAACCCAAAATTATCATTTCTCCTAAAACACATATTACTCTTGAGTTATCTGAACAGAAGTGTATTTATTTAGTTCTATGGTGAAGGGAGGTGTCAAAAATTAATAGACAATATCACAGGGTGAAAAAAATCCACAATCACAAGTTAGGAATACCAGTCAAAAAATGCACGAAAAATAAACGAGAAAAAAAAAAAAAAAAAAAAAAAAAAACGAAACGTGAAAGGGGAATGCACGACGTCTTCCCTAGTATTACTCTTGGCGGTGTTACAGACGGACCAACATTGCACTTTAGAAAGTTCAAAAAGCCAAACATGCATTGAAAATAGCACAGGAAAAACCCACAGACACACACTCCCAAGTGAAGTGAAGAAAACAAAACAAAACAACTAACGTAACAAAACAACTAGTTTTACAGAAATAAAGAAAAAGAATTCTATACGTGGGGAAGAAAGAGAAAGGCATGGGCCTTGAACGCTATCGTAGAGGCTTTGCTACGTCTTGCTTAGTGTTAGAAACACAAATTTTGCATAATTTGTACAATTAATCAATTAATTTTTCATTTGACAATTCAAACAAAAATTTGTTTTCTCAATATAATCTAATACTTCATTCATTTAAATTTTATGTTAATATATATATATATATATATATATATTGTGACAAAAGTTACAACTAAAAGATAAATAAATAAATAAATATATATTTGTTTTTAACAAAATGCGACTTGCTAAGAGATTAAAAATAACCCATTATTATTTTGTCAGCTTACTGTTTATTTTATCTTCTAATTTTGAGACTAACGGACACGCAACATCTTGTATCGGAGTTATCAGAGGGTCTTAAAAAATCCAGACATTATTTCTGAAGATGAAAGACTATTCAAATATTTATCAAAGTTACAATAACAAAACTTTAGGGGTGTGATCTTTTCCAATCGCATTGAGTGTGAAGATTGTACAAATGTTTAAAACCACTATAAATGTTTTTACTATTTTATTAAACAGAAATATATTTTTAAAGCATTTGTTTCCTCTATTGAATACATTAATTTCTGTACATTAAATGCAACTGAAAAGTTTTTTTTTACTATAAAATTTCAAACAAATGTCAGCGAAAACAACGAAAAGACATGACTGGATGAATTTGTACAAACCAACAATTCGTATCACCACACTAAATTGAATAAAACATGCTTGTATATTCTACATAATTTATCTAACATTTGTAAAACATAAATCCTTAAATTTCCTAAGTATGAATAGTGTGAGAGTAGGTAGTTTGCGTGTTTACTTTGAAACAATACAAAGTAGGCAAAGGTGAGAATTTCCTACTAATCAGTTTAAATGAATTGGATACATGTAGTATATATGTATATAAATGCATATAAATGCATATTTGTATACATATAATATGCATCTTAATATATATATGTGGAATTTCTCTTAATTCACTTCATAAATGGAAAGCAAGATATAGTTTATCACTCAACCCATTATCAACCAAACAAAATTATCATCCTTAAAAGTTAACGAAATTTCACTTTTATGTTTATAATGCAATAACTAGAGAATAAGCCATTTCCCAAAAATTGGATTTGTTTTCTTAAGAAATACAATGTGCTGCGAAAACGCAATAGTGATATTCGCAATATTTTGTACAATCAAAAATTATAAATTTGTTATTTAAAACTTTTTTTCAATTAAGAATGTGTCGTCAAGCTATAACTGATCAAATTTAACAAATAATATTTTTTTTTAAATGCACAAGTTTGTCTATTTATTTAAGTATTAAATAATCAAAATAAATCAGTTTTAAAACTTCTTACATAACATAAATATTTCAAAAATTTAAACCATATCTATTAGCTCCGATTTGTTAAAATTTATATTGTTAAAAATATAAACAGTGAATATTGAAGGAAGAATGATATCGATTGCTGATAAGTTAATAAAAAGTATTTCAACGGTATGCAATTTAATGTTTAATGTATGTGAAAATTTTATTCTTTTAATTTACATTTCAGTTTAACGAAATAAAATAAAATAAATTCCGATTCACTTTGTAAACTGATATATCAAACATAACATAAGTTTCTTGTTTAGTGAATCAATAAAGTTATAAATTAACAAAAAAATATTCTTTTTTTTTTTTTTTTTTTTTTTTTTTTTTTTAATACTAAAAATCATGGGAATTACTTTTGACAGATTAAAATGAATAGAGTTAGAAAGATAAAAAAGCAATATTTTTAAAACTTATAAAAAACTGTACAAAAAATCGATTTTTTTATATGTTGTTGAAAATCACATTTTTGTAAGATAACATAAGTCGGAAGTTTTAATTATTATAAGTATTATATATATATATATATATATATATATATAATATAATATATATATATATATTAAAAAATTCACCTACTTTATACAAAATTTCACTCAATTTTTATGAATAAAAATTAAACATATGAAAAAAAACTAAATTTGTTCCAGTTTAGGTTTTAAAAAAATGTCCAAAGATAATTTATTTTTTAATAAAATCTGAAATGTCACCTGTATTAAAAAATAAGGTGGGAGGGATACAAATTTAGGTTCAGTTTGAAGGATCTGAAGGATTTTACATAATCTGTGAAAATTTCAAGAAAAAATATTAAATAGTTTCAGAGATATCCTGCGTGCAAGGTGAAAAAAACACATTTATTATTAACACATAAATTATTAAATAATTCACCACAGAATTTAAATTATATTTCAAAATGCATAATAAACTTATAGGTAACAATTAGACATGTTCAATGAAGCTTAGTTAACAATGATTTACTTAAAAAAAAGTTATAATTAAATCGATGTTTTTTGAAGTTCTAATGGTCGTATGCCCCCTTAAAACGTACAAAGAACGTTCGAAGAACGATTCAAAGAGCGTTTTAAAACGTTCAAATAACGATTTTAAAACGTTCAAATAACGTTTAGGACGTTGCGAAAACGTATATGAAGAACGTTCTCAGAACGTGTCTGTAGAGACAATGGTGATGTTTATACGTGTGAAGAACGTGTTTTGCACCATACTATTCGACGTCTTCAAGATGGACAAATAGACGTCTATGAGACGTTCAAGCTCAATGTTCATAGAACGTGTTAGTAGAACTATTTTTAAACGTTCAGAAAACGTTTCCGTGATGTTTCGGTTACAGGTGTCAATCTCAAATATCTCAGCCATTTATGAAAGATTAATTCCATTGGAAATAAAGTGTTAGATAAACACAGAGATATTTTTGCTTCCTCCATTATATTTTAACCCTGACCACTATCCAATTTAATCGATAAAAGATATTGTAAAAATACAATAAAAATATAAATATAGTGAAAGTGATACCAAAATAAAATCGGAATTTATCATCGTTCTGTGTGACTAACACAAGCATGTGCCATGAAATTACTCCAAGATACATATCATGTAAGAAATTTTGATATATATATCATTAATAGTTATTTATGTATGTGTATTATATTTTATTTTATTTTACACTTGAATTAGAAACAAAACGTAAGATATCATTGGTTAGCAAACTTAAAGGAGTTGCATAGCTATTTCATTTTAGAATTTTCTTAAAAGACTTAATACTTTCTAATAGTTATCAACAAATTGCTTAACTAAAAAAGGTATTAAGTATTTCTGTTCAGGAATTACATTGATAAATCTTCCAATAAAATCAGATTAGTTGGCAGATTTGAAAATGTCGCTTTAACGTATATGCATTGCTGAGTTTCATTCAAATCTTTTGTTAAATACATATGTTACAGAATGATTATGAAACATTTTATGCATTAAAACATAGAACATTATATTTTTTTATGTAACTACATTCATCTTAAAAATATTATAAATACAGATATATTATACCATGCATACATAAGTATATCAATGTTCAAACCGAGATTGATTTTACTGAACGTCTGTGCACGTGGCTGTAGAATAACTTATAAGTTCTCGAGGAATACTGTTTTAAATATTGAATGTTCTTGAACTTATATTTCAAACTGTAGATTAATAACGTTACAAATGTATACTCACGATGTTTACTAAAAACATATAACAAATGTAAATTGTTACAATAAAACAATACGCATGCTCCTTTTACCGTATTTGTAATTCGATTAAAACACAATAAAAATATGTTTCACCATAAAATTTTATTTCATTTTCTTTTAAATTCGCAAATAAATAGACGAAAACTTTTAAAGATTTTCTTAATACAATGGTTCAGTTAAATTAGCTCCGATTTTTTGAAACCCGTTTTAAAAGCGTAAGCATGGATGTTTAGCGATCACTGTAAATATTTAGTTTAAGAGGTAAAATGTAAATCTAAACTATATGTTAGTAATAATGCGCATCTCAGAAAAGAAAGAAAGTAAATTGAAAAATCTCACAGAAAACAGTATATATTTTTTTGCATTGTTTTGTAATGCGTAAATAGGCATGGGTAACTTGCTATGGAAAGAATCTTATTTAAATAGTTGCCATTCTTTCTGTCAGGTTTATTCTTTTTATATAAATTTAACATTATTTGATTGGCAACAATTTTAAATATGATTTGAATAGAGAAGATAAAAGTGGATTTTCTGTATTTATCATCCCTTATTCGGTAGTTTTAAAAATAGCTTTTAAACTTAAATATAGTATAAAATTGTTTATGTTGGTAACTTTCAAGTTTACATTAACAGAATTATTTGTCAGCAATGAAATAATTGCTTCTAAATTTGTACACTTCAATAGAAAGAATTTACCTTTCTGATTAGAAATAAATGCGTACAATTTGAGGGAAAGTATATGTTGATTTAAATGAAAAATTACAGAATGCGCATATATTATTGTTGTATTGACTTTTAAAAATAAGTCTGCTATATTTTACTGCTTATTAATTAAAACAATAATCAGCTCAATTTAGCCATCATATTTTTATTCGTGCCTTTTAGAAATAATTATTTTTAAATATCAATTATTATACAATAATAATAATATCACCTTATGCAGAAAATAATATTAATTACAATAAATAATGTTTTAAAACAGGATTTAAAAAAAAAAAAAAGATTTATTTAAATGTATTGTAAGATATTTATATTTAATAACTATTTATTTTATAGACTATAGTTTAATTTTGGCGAAGTAATTTTATAAGTTTATTTCCTTTCTGTTTCTCTAAGGGTATGAAAAATAATAATTGACAAACGCATGTTAACATTAGTATAAAATATGCATTCCTTCAAAACTTAATAAAATTAGCTTATTTTTATTTCTTTTTTATGCGCAATAAATTATTGCGTTTCTTATCTTTATATTAATTAGAAATTATGTAAAATTTTAATTTTTACATTTATAAATTTTATAATATGTGCGTTAAGGGAGATATAATATTTATTAAAGTTGAAAGGAATTCAATTTTTATTTATTTTAACCAATAAATATTTATAAAGTATCTTCTTTCATTATAACAATAACTTACTCCCCAATTCATTTTGAAGTTCTCATAATCTTGACTCCACTGGATCTTCAAACACGAAGGGAAATAATCGTTGAATTATATATATCCTATTGGAAAGTACTGAACTGGAAATTACTTGTCAGTAGAAGCTGCCATATGCACTCGAAAAAGACGTTTATCTATCGGTTAAGCCAAAAATAACACGCTCTAGAAATACATTAAAAGGAAGTATTTATTTAAGCTAGAAGTGACAGAGATTTTGTTTGCTGTACTTAGAATTTATTAAATTATGTTGGTCAAAATAATTACTTAATATGGTTGCTAAATGAGTTGTGACAAATAATTGCAATCATTAAATAAACACAAATGTCATTTTGTTCGGATAGTTAAATTAATTCAATTATATAGTTACTTAATTTATTTACCGTGTTATTTTTATATATCGTTTTATTTTCTTTATTGTACCTCCTAAGCTGTATGATTTGAAATGTTTTAATCGAGTAAATTAAGCGAAATGTAATAAATTTATTTTTGCAATGCATAAGCAATTGTTTATGATAAAAATGGTGCCGTATTTATTTACAAAATAATTATGTTTTATATAGATATCTTTTTGTATAGTTTCCGGAGTGAAAATCAAGTTAGAGAATTGTTTTGTTATTTATTAATCATATGGGACAGCTTACATTGCTTTAAATTTTTATAAAGTTAATCTAGTATAGTTGTATTTTATTACATAAGATAAGCACATAAAAACATTCATTTGTAATTTCTTTTGTAGTTTCTATATCTAATGTAATGTGTTAAACTAAATTTGTAATCCAGAATTATCTGCATTTCCTTTAGATTATTTTACATAAATCAAAACAATCCATTTTAATTAGGTTGTAACTTAAGTAAACATAGTCAAATTTTACTAATTTAAAAATGATTTCCTAGTTTGAATTGTTTGACGCTATATATATTTTAAGCTTTTTGATTAAACAACTGAAAATTTAGGACAGGGCCCGAAATTTCAACTTAGATTACACTCGCTGAAAAAAAAAAAAAAAAAAAAAAGTTACTCGCCACAAAATACGATTATTTTGCTCTTTTTTTTTACGTATAAGGTGACCAGAATTTTTATTAGAAAAAGGGGGAGAAATTATGCAATGTCTTTAGCAGACATTCAATTTTGAAAATGAGGTCATTTTAGAGGACACAAAATTGAATGAAAATTATTATAAAAAGCTCCTTTACACAAGTGATGGAAGCATTTTTATCTCAAATGATGAATTTGGATCAGTACATCTTGATTTCAATTAATAATATACGGATACGAGAGGACAAATCCATAGGTGTCACTGGACAATATAAACTTTTTTTTTTAATTATTTTTTTAATTATTATTATTATTATTATTTTTTATATATTTTTTTTATTTTTTTTTTTTTTTGTGGTACTTTTATGCAGTTACATAATAAAAGTTGGTAGACATTTTTTTATTAAAATCATAATTATAAAAAAAAAAAAAAAAAAAAAAAAAAAAAAAAATTAATATTCGGCTGATAAAACGATTTGTTTTAACGAACAGTCATTCTTTATCAACATTTTATAAAAGTTCTCACAAGTATAACCTAAATTAGTCTTAGTAGTTAATAAGTTTTTAAAGTAGGTATATAAAGGGGATTTTTTTAACATGTCTACATTTTGTTCATTGAAGAAAACAGTCGCTTTGTGGGAGCATTTTTACCAGGAGGATATAAAATGAATTGTACTAACTTTTGCATATTTTTGGGAGGTGGTGGCAGTGTTATCATTAAGGCCAATTTTCTGCATTACAGCTCTAGGCTTAAGTAGGAGAGTTTTCCGTGGGATCTTTCTAATAGGTCCTAGCCCATATTTACGCTTGTTTCGGAGAAAACCACGGGAAAGTCATAACAGGTAAGACAACGAACGCGACGACTAAGCAACCCAGCGCCTCATGTATAGCAGCTTCGAAGGCAGAAACTCTCGGTCACTGGCTACCTGCTTTTACGAGGAGTATTATTTATGCACAAATGAGAACACATGTCAACCCACCGCGTGTCAACCGGAGTAACACCTTCTTAATGATTTCATGACACTTTCAACAGTGATTCCGTATTCTGGATCAAAGAACCGTAAAAATATAGGAAATACTTTTATTTTTTTGTAATTCGAAGAATCTGGATAGACATAGGCCATTATATGCTGTGGCAAGTTTATTAGAAAGTTGTTCTTTTGCAAAGCTAACATAAAAAAAAGTTAGTGTTCACCGTTCGATACAGCCAACAGCCGATTGAGCTTCCCAATTTTGCGAAATTTTTGAAATTAAGGACTAAATTCCTTTTTTATTTGAAAAAGAGGATAGTGGACGAAAATCATAAAAAAGCAGACTTTTTAGTCTTGTAATGTTTTTTTTTTTTTTTTTTTTCCGTTTAAGAGTGCAGAGAGTTGAAAAACTAGACTGTTCTCTTAAAAAGAGGAGTCTGGTCACCTTACCTATGATTAGTATGATTTTACGTTTTTAAATCGATTTTTTTTTTTTTTTTTTTTTTTTGTAGCACTGTATACTGTAAGAATTCTATCTAAATTTAGACCGTAATTTTACTCGCCACAGTAAAATTTCTACTCGCCAATGGCAAGCTGGCGAGCGGACATTTCGCGCCCTGATTTAAGATATATGACAGATTCATTTAAAATCAATCTAAAATTCATAATTGGCAGAATTTTATAAAAAAACTAGCTGACCCGTCCGGCTTCACACGGATGAACAAATTTTAGCTAAAATTGGATCAATATAGAAAATATCAACAAATATATCCGTTTACGTGTTTGTGAGGGAAAATTAATAACTGTTTATAAACTTGTGACTTTCTTTTAGGCATATTCTTCAAAAAAAAATTCCTAAAAAGAAGAAATTTTGAAAGATAGACAAATTTAAATTATATGAATGAAAAATTAATATCTACGTAAATAGATAAGATGCAGCATTGCTAAAGGACCTCCATGACGACATTTTACTTATTTATATATTAATTCTTATGTTTATTTTTATTGCTATTTATATATATATATATATATATATTTTCCATTTTAAAGATGTACTAAGATGACTATCTCTATTGCGTAAGTAAAGCCATTGGCGAGGAACGTTTGAGATATTTCAGTGTTAAACTTCAAATTTCGAAAAGGTATCTATTTATATTAATAGAAGAAATAATTTGCCTGTCTGTGTTTGACGTACAGTACAAACTATGGCACGTTTAATTTAGAAATTCTTTTCTATAAAAAGAAATACGTGTATATTTGCAACATATATTTTCGATATTCCTATTAGAACTTAAAAATTACCTTTCATGCAATTTTCCTCATTTTTTAAAAATATTACATATTTAAATTAAATTTTGAAGCTGATGATAATAAAATTAAATGTTGACAATTTTTACTTAATGTTTATTTATTTATTCATTCATTTTTTACATAAAAAGAAACATTTCTTTACTCTTGCGAATAAAAAGTATTGAAAAATGAAAACTATAACAGATTTATTTTTTTTTTTAATATAAAACTGACGTCATAATACCTTTAATTATTATTTATTTGTTCTTAAAATATTAATTTTTATTAAATAAATAGCTTATGTGTTTCTTATTTTCTTAAATTTAACGTCCGCAAAGCAATATGGTTACTGTTTTATTAATGGTTCTCCATCGCGATCCTTAATGTTTGTGATTTTGGCGATGAATTTAGAAGGTTATCGCAACAGTGTAAAGACTTTGACGTGATATATCTCAGCTATCGCATTGCCAAATTTTAAATATCGCCAAGGAAGTCCTATACAAAAGCAGATTTCCAATTGGAATACATATTTAATTTATTTTAAATGAACCGTGTTTCTAATCAATATAATGAAACTCGAATAATCAAATGTCATTTGAATTTCCTTAGCGGCTGTATATTGCGCTACTTGTCATAAATGTTAATTGCTGATAATGCTCGCTAAATAAATTAAAACTTTCAATTATTCAGTTAAATCGTTGAAATAGCGGAGCGAAGCGGGCAGTAAAATTTAATAAGTAAAGTCTCATTGATTCCACAATGGAACACCAGTATTTCAAAATGTGAGCTTGTCAGCCATTTTCAATTCACTGGTTAATCAGTAACACCCGCTGGTTCAAACATTCAATGTTAATTGCGGTCGCAGCCAATAAATGTTCACTGGTTTAACCATGTGAGTGAATGGCCAAATGCGCCAAATTACGTGAATGTCACATAACTGAAAATAAGCGGCGAGAAATAATATGCATTTTAGCGATTGTTTGGCTTATATTAGATATCTGTCGTATTTGGCGATATTTTATTTGGAGATTAAAAATGTAATACAAAAATATATACATTCCAAATGTATATTTTTATCATACATATTGTACGAAATATTGTTTCATATTATCGATTGCTGTCTTATGGACGTTATTAAAATAACCATGATTTTGATAGGAATTAAATATGTTTGCCAGCTGACATGGCGGCTTTTTTTCCGGCAGGGACATTATCAAATCTGCTCCGATTAGTTTCTTTAAAAAATATATTTTAAACAGAATTTAAAAGTAAATAGTGAAAAAAAAAATGCAACTCTGGCTTTAATTTTCTTCCGTTGAACGTTAACTATAAAGTACATTTTTAAATATTTTTCAGCGTTAACACTTAAAATGGTGAACAAATTATAATTGGGAAATTTTAAATAAATTATAATCATTAGAGAAAGAATAGAGATCGTACATTTCGGGGAAATTAATTTTGAAATACTCAATAAACACGCGAGAGCGAAATATTGAAAAGAATGATTTTACTATGGTATTTTGCCAGCTTTTTTTTTTTTTTTTTTTTTTTTTTTTTCTTAAGTATTCAATCATTTGATGGTTTGGTTTGGTTTGGTTTGGTTTGATGAGTACTGAGATTTTTTGCTTGCCTCGAAGGCCGCTTTTATCTCGAAATATCCACACCACAAGGGTTTACAAGTTTTTTATTTAATACACAGTAACAAGTACACAATATTTTGAAGACATAAGACAACACAAACATCCATGCCCGCACCAGGATTCGAACCTGGGACCAATAGATTCGGAAGGCAGCACCCTGCCGACCGAACCACCTGGCCGGCATTTGATGGTTATTAAAAATTGGGAAAAGTTGTGATATCTATCATCCATGGTAAAAAAAAAATAATAATGATTGCCAGGTTATCTTACGAATATATTTAATTTCTTTAAAAATTGTTGGTTATTTAATAATGTATATTAAGAGAGCAATCAATAATATGAAACAATATTAGTACAATGTATACTACAAAAATATAGATCTGATATTTAATACGAAAATATACATCAAATGAAAATATAAAGATTATCATATTACGTTTTCGATCGCCAAGGACAACAGATATCAAATCTATGCTTTTTTTTTTTTTTCTTTTTTTCAAATTAAAATATTGAAAATTTGAATTAAAAATTTATTTTACCAAAATTTATTATAGCCTATAGCACTTAGAGACAGTGTAGACAGACTAACATATTTTTAATCAACATAATGAAACTCAAATAATGAAATGTTCTTTGCATTTCACTAATAGCTGTATGCGCTATATATATTACGCTACTTATCATAACTGTTTGTTGCTGAAAATGGTCACCAAATAAATTTAAACTTCTCAATTATTCAATTAAAAAAAATCATTTAAATCATTGTGACTGGCGAATCAGGCAATAAAATTGAATGACCAAAGTCTCCTTGATTCCATAATGGAACATGATTCAAAGAGTTAGTCTATCAGAGATTTTTAATTCATTGGTTCATCAGTGGAACTCACTGGTTCGAACGTTTAATGTTAATTGCGACCACAGCCACTAAATATTCACTGGTTTAACCATGTGTGTAAATCGCCAAATGCACTAAACTGAGTGACAGTCATATAACTGAAAAAAGTAGAATTATGTTTAAGCGTTAGCACTTAGAATGTCGACAAATACTTATAAATAAATTATTATAATCAATAGAAAAAAGAAACAGAAATGCTTACATTTCTGGAAAATTATTTTTTAATTATTAATTTTTAGAAATGCTCGAGAAATAAATATTAAAGAAATGATTTTCACTGAACCAGCAATATTCACTTACTTGACGGCTATTATGAAGTTTTCGGAACAGATTTGATATCTTTGGAGAAAAAAGGATCGCTTACTTATCTCGCGCAATATTAATGTCCCTTGAAAAATCATGGTTATACGCAAGCGAATTGTGACGTCACTCACCATCTGGGGGGCCAAGAAAATGTTTTCCTACGTTAACCGTCGTTTGGAATTTTTGTAAAAAAATATTAAAAATCAAGGAAAATTTTTACTGATTTTAATCTCCATATTTAAGTCTTATAGACATGTATTAGTTATTGTGTGCATGCGTTAGATTAAGTTATTTTGCTGTCAAATTGATAAAATTTTAATTGTAAATTTCAAAACTCAGACGTCTTTGGCGTCCGAGTTACTTGTTTTATGTTTGGCGATCAAACGTAATACGAAAATATACATACCAGATGTATATTTTCGTAATATGTATTGTACGAAATATCGTTTCATATTAGTGATTGCTCTTTTAATATACGCTATTAAAATAACCATGGTTTTTGAAAATAATTAAATATATTCGCTAGATAATTTGGAGATCATCTTTCCCCGCCAAGGTTGACATATCAAATCTATTCCGCTGTAACATATTAGTATTTTATATCAGATACTTTATTTAGACATTTAGAAACAAATTTGACTTCAAATTATAATAGAATAATTACCATTTTCATTTTAATCAGCATATTAGTTGGATATTTATTGCACTATTATCACCCTTTGAAATGAAATGTTTATGTTTACATTCGAAAATGGAAGTTCATTTTTTCTACAGTTTTGAAATTTAAAATTTTGTCAAAATAATTTAATCTAACACATGCCCATTATAACTAAAACATATCTATACCTAAATATAGGGATTAAAGTGGGGAAATAATTTTCCTCTATTTTTAATAATTTACAAAATATCCAATGGACGATTAACATAGAAATTGTTTTTTCTTGGCCCCACGGACGGTCAGTGACGTCATCACTTCGCTTGCGTATTTTAATAAGGTGAATAAACTTTATTATAAATTATACTTTTTAGTATTTAATGTTGAAAAACATTTAATGCTTCAGGTAAGTTTATATATTTATTTTTAATCCAATTTTGTTTACACACATCTGTTTAAATATTAATTCTAGGTATTAAATAAATTACATCATTAGAAAAATAAATATTTTTAAAGTTATACGCAAGCGACGTGTGACGTCACTGACCGTCCGTGGATGCAAGAAAAAGATTTCCTATGTTAATCGCCCATTGGATTTTTTGTATAAAATTTTTAAAAATCGAGGAAAATTATTTCCCGATTTTAATCCCCATATTTGGGTATAGATATGTATTAGTTTTCGTATGCATATGTTAGATTGTTGTTATTTTGCTGTCAAACTGACAAAATTTTAAATTTAAAAATTCTGTTGTCCTTCGCGTTTTTTTATTTGGCGATCAAAAACGTAATATGAAAATATGTATGTCAGATGTATATTTTCGTAATATGTAATTGCACGAAATATTGTTTCATATTATTCATTACTCTCTTAATATAAGTTGTTAAAATAACCATGATTTTTGAAAGGAATTAAATTATGGTCGCCAGATAATTTGGCAATATTTTGTTTTCTGCTAAGGATGACCGATATCAAATCTATTACGCTGCAACATATTAGTATCTTATATCAGATACTTTATTTAGACATTTGAAAAGAAATTTGATTTCAAACTATGATAGAATATTTATAATTTCCGTTTAATTAGTATATTAGTTGAATATTTATTGTGTAAATATCATCCTTCGAAAGGAAGTAGAATATTTATAATTTCCTTTTAATTAGTATATTAGTTGGATATTTATTGTGTAAATATCATCCTTCGAAAGGAAATGTTTATGTTTTCAATCGAATATACAAGTTTGCCATTTTTTTTCTAGAGTTTTGAAATTTAAATTTCAAATTTTATCAATTTTACAGCAAAAACTTAATCTAATGCATGCACATGATAACTAATAAATATCTATACCCAAATATGGAGATTGAAATCGGGAAAAAATATTCCTTGATTTTTAATAATTCTTTACAAAAAATCCAATGGGCGATTAACATAGGAAATCTTTTTCTTGAATCCACGAACGGCCAGTGACATCATCACTTCGCTTGCGTATTACGACGTCAGATTTAACGTGTAAGTTTAACATTTCACAAAGCTTTATATGAATTTCAATTTAATTCACGCGCAAATATATTTCTTTTCATGTCAAGATATTTTAAAAACAAAATGAAATGTTTCTTTTATGTTGGCAGCAGCTAATTTTTTTAATATTTCATTATTTCCATTTCTATTATTGCTTTTATGGGGATTTTAATTAAAATGCACAGATTTTAAACTAAAATTTATTTTATTAAAATTAAATATAGCCTATAACAATCAGGGATAGTGTAGCTTTTGGTCAGTGAAAGAAGTTTTTAAATCGGTTCCGTAGTTTCAGAGATTACCCTCCACAAACATACAATTTTTTGCTCTTTATATAATAGTATAGAATAGATGTGCGTGTTTACCTAAAACAGAGATTTAGTAATTAAAAAAAAAAAGTCTAAATTAAAATATTCAAAACAAAATAGTAAAACAGTAATAGTATCATATTAATTCATTACTTTTTCTTACCCATATATACGGTCGAGAAAGTATTGTTACTACATCAAATTTTTAAAATTGAGTTTTTGTTATATTTACACGTTTTGAGATACTTGAATACGAAAATGAGGCTTTTGGCGGTTGATCTGTGTGTGTAACTGTGTGTTTATCTGTATGTCTATGTGTCTGTATGTGTGTCTGACTGTTATCAGCATATCTCAAGATCAAATAGTAGCAGGAAGTCCAAACTCAGAATTCTTAATCTGTATCGTGTAGCAACGCTACACTAAACTTTTCGTTGAGATCAAGTAAATGGTTTGTGTACAAGAATATCCAAATACATTAGCTCTATGAGGAAATTGCTGGTAAGTACGTTGTAACATTTATAGGCTGCACTAAACAAAATGGAATAAACTTATATTTTTATATGCATAAAACCCTTTTTTTTTTGTGTGTGTGTGTGTGTGTGTGTGCAGATTTTCGTATGGAAATTAACCATCATTCGTTTTCAGGGCTACTGAAATTTTGTATTACTAAATTTATTCGAAATACGTATTTGAATATATTGGGGCTATACTTGGAAATACTTTGGCTATACTTGTATTTCCTTTTGTGTTACTTATATATATTGTTGAGTACTTGGGGGTTCGTGAGTTGTCCGAGAATGAAAGGCAAAACTTACAAAAATTCAGTAATTTATTCACAGAAAGTTCCAGAAAAATACAGGTCAATAAACAAAGTATCAGCTTCAATTCAACCAGTAAACACAGCTTAAACAACAGATGTCAATAGCAAATCCACAGTACAAACTGTATAGCGATAACACTTAAAGCAAGTCTGTTTTAAAGAGGCTCAAAGCAATGCAAGCATTAGCGAAGCTGGCTGAGAACTGAACTAACTGACTTGGGGAAAAAAACAGATATACCCCTGTAGAAAAGTGTGGAAAGTTCCCGAAATTTCCGTATCTCATCAGCCAATGAGATTAGAGCTTCCATATTTGGTATATCCCTAATAAGGATTTTCTCGCCAAGGTCGCCAAAAAAATCGCCAAGGTGGGAAAAGTCGCCAAATCCATTACTTGCCTTATTGGGGATTTTCAGTGCGTTTTTAAGTGAAAATAATGCTATTTTAACACTAAAACGACTAGAAATGCCCAAAATTAGCACTTTATCAACTTACTAAGCCTCTTTGAAAGAATATATACACAAAAATAAACGCAGTTATTTACAATTTTGTAACAATATGTATTACTACATTTAAGTGCACAAGGCGTAATGTGCATATAGTTTGCAGACAATAACACAGGGCTACCCAAAATTAAACTAAACGTTCTTTTCTATTGAATGGAATTGATGGACGTGCTTCGCTACGTTTTACTATTTTGACGAATACTGCTCAGAAAAGAAAATTAATATTTCACACCTATACTATAAACAAAGCATATCTTGAATTTCTAAATTTCAATGCCTGAATACGAAACCTGAATACAAAAGTATACTTTTTAGCGGTTGATCTGCATTTATATTTGTTGTCAGTATAACTGTAAAACCAATAACTGCCGAAATTTAATATTTCGGTATTTTGAAGTTTTCGTATTAGGTTTCCACTTGTAAAATTTCAGCGATATTGGCAAAATTAAAAGCAAATTAATAACAACCTTGAATTTTACTTTATTATATTTTATTTTATTTTTTAAATAAATGTATGCATTATAATTGTACAGGAGTTTGGTGGGACGGGAAGCCTCCTCACACAGAATTATATGCCAAATGTAACTGTTCCTAAAATAATTTTAGATTATTTTTAAAGTAGATTGAATTTTATTTTTTTACTTTATTGATCTTATTTCTTAATCTGCAATTTATCTTAATAGTATTGAAATGCAGGGTAAGACAAAGTCGTGGGAGTAACATGCCAAATTGTTTTTTATATTAAATTTCTTTTTAAAAATTTCCATTTATATCAGGTTATAATATAAATAAACATAGTCAAATTTGATTAAAATTAATATGGATTTTAGAATCTGAACACTTTTACGTTAATATATATATATATATATATTTAATAATAAATGGTCGTTTCTAAGCTTTCAGATAATTTAATTTTAAGCAAAGTTCATTTTTTAGAAAATTTTGCATAAGATGCGTAAACTAACCTAAACTCAAGAGTTTTTTTTTTTTTTTTTTCTTTCTTTGTGGAAAGTAAAATATAAGCTATGATATTTAAATAAAATTTAAATATTTTCACAAATACATTCTCTTTCTCTTTATTTACTGAAAGTGAACAAAAAAGGGATTCATCTTTTTTATATTTCAATATTGAATGTTTTGATAACCATATTTTCTCAAGATTATTATTTTTTTACTTTTCTACCAAAATATTAATCATTGTTTAAATAAATACTTCACTCTCTCTAAATTGCCACAGTATCTTTGTAATATTAATAAGTATATATTAAAAGAACTTATATAATCATGACTGATTGTGATTGATGATGAGCTAATTTATGTACTTCTCATAGAAATTAATATTCTTAACTTTTTAAAGGATTTTTTTTTTAATAAATCATTGATGTTTATATATCTTTAAAAGTAAGTTTAATCTTTTTTTTAAAAAAAAATAGCAGTTTTTTATAATTTTCAGAACTTTCACTAAATTTCGACTTCTTATTTCATTCAAAATTTATTTGATAAATAAATAGATGCATACTAAGCAATTATTCGTAGTTAAGAAAGCAAAATGCATTTTTAGGTTTATACGATTAATAGCACATATATTATTTTTTCTCTTACTTGCTCGTACGCTATAATTAAGTTTTAAATCTGATGCTAACTTTGGAATATAAAGAGTTATTAGTGAAATAGTTTTACTTCAGCCAAAAATCACCGATTGAAGTTTTACGAAGGTTTCGGACGCAGAAAGGATGTATGTCGTACGAGGGCTGTTTTTTTTTTCAACCTCCGATCGCACGGTATGAAGGCCAGACATGCGGCAGGTGACTGGCGTGCGCAGTATGTGACTGCGCATCTCCTCTTCTACACGCTCTGTCACTGCCGAGTGCAACACGCTAAGTTGTTTTCAGCTGCAGTCACGTTAACATGGCTGACTTTATTGATTCTCCCGCCAAGTGTGAATTATGAAGTGTTATTCGTTTCTTGCAGGCAGAAGGGAATTTATCGAAGAATGAGTCGAGTGTATGGAGACAGCTTTATCGTGAATGGTGTCGAAAATTTAAAGATGGCCGAACTGATGTGCATGATGAAGGAGGTCAAGGACGCAAGTCTGTCGCTACTGACGATCTTGTTCAACGAGTTGACCAAGTGGTTAAGGAAAGGCGTACGTTCACCATAAGTGAATTATCGATGAAATTTCCGGAAGTTTCAAGATCTGCCTTGTACTCTATAGTTAGTGAAGAGTTGTGCTACAGAAAAATTTGCGCTCGCTGGGTTCCAAAGATGTTAACGGACAACCACAAAACTTGCCGAATGGCAGCAGCTTTGTCTTTTCTTGACCGTTACAATATTGGTGGAGAAAATTTTTTGAAATCCATTGTGACCGGTGATGAGACATGGATTCAATATGACACGCCCGAAACGAAACGACAATCTCAGCAATGGATGCACACAAATTCTCCAAATAGACCCAAAAAATTCAAACAAACCTTCAACAACCGTAAGATTATGGCAACTGTTTTTTGGGACCAAAAAGGTGTGTTGCTTGTGGAGTTTATGCAGCCGGGGACAACAATTACTGCAGATTCTTATTGTGAGACTTTGCGACGCTTACGGAGGGCTATTCAAAACAAAAGAAGAGGCTTGCTAACTTCCGGAATTGTTCTGATCCATGACAATGCCCGTCCTCACAGTGCTCGTGTAACCCAACGGCTCCTTAAGCATTTTAAATGGGGCATTTTCGAACACCCACCATATAGTCCCGACCTAGCTCCCAGTGATTACCAACTTTTCCCGGAACTAAAGAAGTGGCTTGGAGGACAAAGCTTCCAAACTGACGAGGAGCTCAAACAAACCGTCATAACTCACTTCAAGTCACTGGCGGCAACATTTTATGAAGAGGGTATTTCAAAGCTTGTTCACAGATATGACAAATGCCTCAATCGTCAAGGTGATTATATAGAGCAGTAACCTTTAATCTACATTACTTTTGGCAATAAAATCATTCTTTTATATTTACCCGTTTTTCCTTTAAAGCCTATCGGAGGTTGAAAAAAAATAGCCCTCGTACATTATAATAAAATTTTAGTTGTGATGTTAATTTTGGTGGATAAAGAGCTATTGGTGACATAGTTACACCTGAGCCAAACATCACCGGCTGAAGTTTTGCGAAGTTTTCGGACACAATAGAGAAGTAAGAAAAAGTTCAGGTCCAATTACTCTTGCTGAATTGACCTCCCTTTCATGACATTAAAAAAAAAAAATTTTTGTCGTCGTCCACTTAAGGGTGAACAAAGCATATATACGCTCATAAGGAAGCAATTATTTAGATCAATAAGTTCGTGCCCGATAAGTGGCATGAAACACTAGGATAACGAAAATATCAGTACTACAGCGCGTTAAGAAATTATAAGACCACTTTTATTTCAAAAATTATGAAGTAAGTAAAATTTTTAATTATAATTTAAACACGTGAATTAGTAAAATACAACATATTTATTGAAATTAATTTGCAATAACTTTGAATAATACAATAAATGATTAAGTTAACAAAAAATAAGCAAAATTAAAAAATACAGGATTAACAAATTATAAGACCACTTGTAAATAAACAAATAAATAAATAAATAATATGTATATTAATACGATATTGGTCCTCTACTTTTTATTATAACCTCAAATACTCTGTTTTTCATAGAAATGATAAGGTGGTTAAGTCAGATTCAGAAATATTGTGCCATTCTTTCACAATGGCTACTTCTAGTTCGTTGTCAGATAAAAACTGTTTATTATTAGCATAAACTTTGCGACATATTATACCAAAAGATTATGTACCCTTAGTCAGTCTAAGAACAGGATTTGACAAGGATTTATTTAACAAAACAGTATTAACTCTACTTTTTTTACATAGGAATTTTTGCTAGTGTTCGGATACTTTTGTTACCGACTGTGTCACATGGGGCCCACAAGGGAACCCGAGACCCACTTGTGATACCTCATGTGATTGATTATTTAAATCCATGAAACATTTGTAATCAATGTTTTCAGCAAATTTTCTATCCTTTCGAGATATTTTGATGTATCCAGACTTATGAAACACAACATAAAAGGGGCCCCGGGGTCCCCTATGCAAAACAGAAATATGGTTTCTATTTTTAAAAAATGAAGTTTGTGTCACGTGGGACCCCCGGGACCCACTTGTGCTACCTCCTGTGGTAGATTATTTAAATTCATGAAACATTTGAAATCAATGTTTTCAGCAAATTTGCTTTCCTTTTGAGATATTTTGGTGTGTATCCAGACTTTTGAAACACCCTGTATATATGCGAGTGAAGGATTTTGAACGTAGCCTTTCTAAAGGGCAAAACATGCTTCTAAAATGCTTTTAATAATTTATTATTAAATTTTAATAACTAAAAACTATCAAAATCGAAATTGTCATGAACTTTATGTCAGAATGTTTAGAAAATTATAATGTAAAAGTCAAAGAAGTACGTAATAATTTAAATCGTAAAGTAAATAACTAAGTTCTTGGAGATTAACTCAACCAATTTTAGTTTATGAACTATTGATTTTATTTTTATAAAATATTATATTTTCATGAGCAATTACATGATGAAATGTAAGGTAAAAATAAAAATTTCTCTGTTGAGTTTTAGATTTATTTCCCTGAGAGTTGAAATTTTCATAGATTTATTACCTTTTATTCTAAAACCGTTTTACTACACAATATTTACTTCAAATTTTAGTTCTTATGTCGCGTCCACTTAAAAAAATAAAAATATAATATTTTCAATATTAAGTAAACTGGTATTATTAGTTTATATATATAAGATGTCAAAATATGAAATATTTCCATCTTCCAAAAGATAAAAAGATATTTTTAAAATGTTTTGTACCGTTTTAATCAAAACATTGAAAAGCAAATGTCCTGTGTCTAAGTTTTCATTTATTTACACTCAAAATATTAATTTCCATTCATGTTTAAAATAAAAATTCGTAATTTATTTTTCTCTGTTGCTTAGAATATTCTTGATGCCCATTATTTAACGAATTTAAATGCTGTCAAATATTTCATAACAAAATTAATTAACATAATTAAAATACATTTTAATGAGACTAACATGCTTTTTGTAAGCACTCTATCTTATTAAGAAAGTACAATTCATTATTCCATGCTAATCCAATCAGTAAAATTGTGTGTAAAGAATAATGTTTGATTTATGTGCTTGCCAGTAACAAGAAAAATATTTCAGTCTAATCTTAGAAGATCTTTTGTTAGCATAAGAATCTTGAAATAACCATTCATTTCTTAATTGAAAATCTGCAATGTCCACAAAAAACAAAAATAAATCAGAAATAAATGAAAAGGAATCATGTGATCGATAACGTAGAATAATAACTGGTTTGCGTTTATTTTTTTGTTTTTTAATTGCAGATCAATCCTTGCTTAAATAATAAAATGTTTAATTACAATTTCATTTTTTTACTTATGTTATTAACATTCAGAACATATTAATATATGATAATTAGGCATTTCATGCTAGTTTATATTGAGAGGGATGTAGCGTCGAGTTGAGGTAAAAGAATATCGCCGTAGGTAATCAGTAAGATGTTAATCAGAGGTCGGGAACGTATGGATCCAGCATACTGGGATCCGAGCTGGGGACCGAGCTGGATCCAGCATAGTTCGCGACGATAGCGGTGAAATCGATACATTGAAGTTGTCGAGATGGGGTGATTTTAGGCCGGCATGAATTGTCTAAGAGGAATGTAGAATCTACGTAGTTTGCGGAAAGATGATTGAATACGATTCGTTTAGGAGATGTAAGTTGGTGAATCGAGGTGAAGGATATGTTCTGTTTTAAATGGGTTTAAATAGCGAGATGGTTGAATGAAAGTTTGTTGGTGTTGGAGAGAATAGAGCTTTATGCGAGTATCCGGTTATTAGTGGTTTGACAATGGAGCTCAATAATTTGGCGAGTTGTAGTTCTTTAAAGAGTTATAAAATTTGTGTATGAAAGAGATAGATGGTGTGTTTAGTTATTCTCCATCGACATTGTGTGATTCAACGGAGGTGAGGGATTCATCGAATGATTAAAAGTTAAGTCAAGCTTCTAAAGGCAGCTGTCATAGCCACCAGTGGTAAGCATATTATTTCATATTTAGCTTTAATTTAGTCATTTAAATATCTGTGTGAGTTTCCTTTTACACCCTCTTCCCTTATTCAAATTTGAATAAACATTTATTTAATTTTATACAAGAGTCTCTGTTTATCTTCTAATTTAAGTAGTTGTTAAGATTGGGACTGCTGTAGACAGCATGACTAGGAGAATTCTTATTAAACTAATTTTGTAAAGTTGTACAATTTATTAAACAAATATTCTATCCATAGGAATGTTGCACAGAAAAGATGCATACAAGCATGATCAACAGGAAAGCTGAAAAACTATTTTTTTTTTTTTTTTTTTTTTTTACTTAAACATTGCCGCAAATTGTTTTTTCCACAGAAATAAATGCAATAATTTCTTTAGATTGTAATCACCAACTGTAATATAAGTTTAGCATTTGGAACGGCAAGATGGACTAAAAATGTTGCTAATGGATGATACTACATGGTACTAGCATGTTGATACTTTTCAACCATGTATCTTGCAACTATGGGAACCTCTTCGCATGAGCTGATTCAACGAGTGCAGTACGAAAATAGGGGTGATAGCCATGTGGTTGAGAGAACATAGACAATAAGTGAACGCTGAATGACTGGATGTTTACCAAATCCCAAACTGTTCGTCAGTTTGGCACCCCTCCAAGAATTTAGAATTGTCCTTAATGTCAGGGGCGTGAAACATAGTTGCATCATAGATGTTACTAGCCGTCCGTTATTTGTGGTATCTTCGAGAAAACGTCGTTTGCGTCTGTATTTTTTTTGCCGGTAATAAGAGACGATCCGCGTTTGTAATGATCGATAGATGGCGCTTTTTCAGCTTTTGTTGTTAGTAAATATAATAGCCACGTGTATTTATTATTGTTCTATTTGTGTTACTTCTTAATATCCGTGCCATAATTTCTCCGCCATTGCATCATGGAAAACCGATTGCTTTTGGAAAATATATTTCAGTTTATTGAAAGTTCGATCGGAAGTAGTTGCTTAAGTGAATCTGAACAAATATTAGTTTCAAATCATCTGATTAATTCTTCACTTCCATTAGTCGAAGCAACTGAAATTTTAAATTTGTCATTTGGAAATAAATGAAAGCTTAATTCTGGATTTCTTGATCCTTTGGAGTTAAGCTGTGACACACAACATTATGTGTTATCTTTTTCACCAGATTTATTCATTTTTATTCAATAAATATATGTGAAACTAAACTACAGCAAGCAATGGCGTCTTGACGAAAGTCGAAAGCTATTCATGTTAATTGTAATTTCACCTTAGCCCACCAGAGGGCAAGCATTTCATTACAATCGCGGATAAGCACCAATAAGTCGCGAAAGTATCAAATATAAGATGCTTATAATAATATTGCAGAGCAATTGTACATCTGTATCAGATAGGCTACCTAATAAACTTATGAAAAGTTACAAAATGTTTCTGCAATTTCACCGACTATTTTGCCAAAATGGTTCATTCATAGTCAGTACTCACAGAAAGAATTGAATGAGAGATTTAAGATACTTACATATAAATAAAAAACTAGGGTTAACTGCCATCTTTATGATACGCATGTATGAAATAAATTATCTCTAATCTTGTGTCTGAAATGGCTTTATTCAAATTCAAAAGATAATGCCCCCGTGTACAGCTAATCATTTCGAAAATGTTACGAATGAAGTTATACCCAACCTATATACTCAGCGATTCTAACATTTGGAAATCAAATAAATAATTTGTGCTATTTTTTTTTCCATAAAATTTCGCGTAAATAAGGCCATGGTAGCTCGGATTGCAGAACGTCTTGCTTGTCTCGGTTTGCAGAATGTCTTGCCCAAATATTATCGTGTTCATTAATGGCGCATACTTGCCAACATTCTAATTAATATTCCGTAAAATTGTTAGTACCCGCCCCTTTTTTCACACCACTTTATTTTTAGGGTAATATTCTCTAAATGAACTTATGATTAAACAAGAATGAAAAACTCTAAAAAAAAAAGCTGAGGGGGAAAAAAAGGCAGATACTAACAGCTTTACGGAATATTAATTAGAATGTTGGCAGGTATGATGGTGGTTAGCGCAGAAAAAATCTATTGTATTTGCAATGTCCTCAAGTGCCGAAAAAATAATACTTCTGGGAGTTATCAAAAGAAAAAGCCAAACTGTCTAAGGATGATCAAAATTTTGATGGCATTCTCCGGATCACACATAGGAGAAAATTCAGTTATGGATTACACACTGCTCTGAAAAAATAATGTTCGAGATCTGATGCCATTCTTGCTGATTCTTATGTAAAATGACCTCCTGAATCCGAATATGACACCCATTTTACCCAGTCACTCACCGTTTTCTAAATGCACCAACCCCTCCCTCAATTTCTTTCCCTGTTCGATAATTTTATGACCATGAATTTCATTTGAAGAATGAAAAATAATTAATTTAACACCTAAAGACAAATATATATATATATATATATATATATATAACGTTTAAAAAATAACATTAATAACAGATTAAAGAAATATAAGATATGTAATGCATAATTTCAGTGGCAAAACCCCCCCAAAATTTTTCCCTTGTCGCAAATGTGCATGTTTTAGAATTTTCCAACTCTGTAGCCCCTCAGAAGATATTTAACGGTTAAAATATTCCTCCCCCCCCCTCTCCTAAAAATCAAATTTATAGCCGTAAAATCACCGAAAAATGATAAAAATAGGGATTCATTCCTAAAAAACGGTTAGGGCGAAATGGGCGCCCTATTCGGATTCAAGAGGTCATTTTAAATAAGAATATGCTGAAATGGTGTCAGAGGCAATTTTCATGCCGAGCAGTGCAATGTTAAAAACACTCAACTTCAACCTCTTTTCATGAAGAAAAGATACTCACCAAATTTAATTAGTAAAAATGTCTACGAATAAATGGTATACGTGTATTATGATTTAAAGTCTATTTTATTATTTAAATCCTATTTATTTAATTTTAAGTCCATTCTCTTATTTAAATTTAAAAATTTTCAATAGCAATACACTAAGGAAAAAAAAAACTATTCTACCCCTTTCTAGAACGAATATTAAATCATTTTTCTCAAACCCTAAACTAAAAATGTAGATTTAGAAGCTATGTGTATAAAGTAAACAAATAACCTAGACATTCTTCGACCACATTTTATGAAACAACGAAGCCTCTGCGAAAGTGCTGATTCAACGAGTTCAGTGTTAAAATAGGGGTGACAGTCATCTCACTCAGAGAAAATAGACCATAACAGAGCGCAGAATTACTAGATGTTTTCCAAATCCCAACATGTCGGTCAAGTTGGCACCCCTCCAACTTATTGGACTCATCCTCATTGCTAGTTTCAGGAAACATGGCTACACTATAGACGAAATGATCGAAAATTTCTAGCCAAACTTTTCTATATGGTAAAAGAATATTATGAAAACTAGCAAACCCGTGCGAAATATTCGCACTTTATTTCTTTTCTTATTTAACTTTAAAATTTAAAACTCATAAATGTTATACCAATTTCACCACCTGATTAAAATTTTAATTTACCAGAAGCCAAATTATTATTAAAACCAAATTAAGGGGTTAGGGGTAGTCAGAGACACGAAAAAATGATAATTTTCAGTAATTTTTTTTCGCTATTAAATCATTTTATTTTACAAAAGTAATAATATGGCATTATTATACAATGTTTTGACTTGAAGTCACGAAAATTTGAAAAAAAAAAAAAGTTATAGCTGTTTCTGTTGACCCAGTCCAAAAAAAAGGTCCTTGCGGTGACAATGATAAGTCCTTGGAGATTCATCTAAAATCAATCGGATAAGAAAAATTAGTTTTATAAATAGATAATCCTGGGCCTGATCGAAGCTTTTTTTTTTTTTTTTCAAAAATTAAAAAAATGGCGGACTCAGGAAATTTTTTTCTAAATTTTTGGGAAAAAGTCAACAGTTAATTGGTCTTAAAAAATCGAAATTTTTGAAAAAAAAAAAAAATCCTTCGATCAGGCCCGAGTTTATTATGTATTCTAAAAGCTGTATAAATTTCATTAAAATCTACTGAGCGGTTTTCAAGTTACAGTTGTCACCAGTTCAAAAAACATAGTTTTGAGAAAAACGCATTTAAAGTTTCGCACTAGATTTACGTACAGAAATACGAATTATTTAATCACTTACACTGAGTCATCTATTCCTGGGCCATATAATAGTTCTTCAGCCATTGTGGAAGTTTCCAAAACATCAATTTGCCGTTGCCTACGAAGCATTCTGCCTTCCCGAGTGTTGTCGTTGGCGCGCTGATCTGCCACTTTCACACGTGCAGCATCCTTTTTTTTTGCATACTGATGGGAATTAGACCCACTCGAAAAGTAATTATCGGATCAACTTCAAATTTTCAGAGAATATTTATAAGATATTACACTTTAAGAAAATGCAAAAAAAAAAAAAAATTTGATTTTTTGAAAATCCTGACTACCCCTAACCCCTTAATATTGTTCAATAGTGAAACCAAAATCATTCAAAGGAAGGTTTCCAAATAAAATCCATGGTTCACGACCCAATTTTCATACTTCCACAGGCAGTACAGTTTTAATATAGGACTCCCACGACTCATTTTAAATTTTTGTCGTCATTTTGGCGATGACTTATTATTATTATTATTATTATTATTATTATTATTATTTTATAAATAAATGAAATAAAATAAAATAATTCATATTTTAATTATATTTTTTATGTTTGTGTTTTTTAGTCAATTTATGACACGAAAGTTCATATTCTGTATATATCTTTAAAATATTGCTAGGTTTAAAATGACGCTTGCAAAGATTCTGAAAAACAACTATTAAAAATACATTTTTTTCGTAAAAGAATCTCATCAGACAAATGTCCTCATTTTTTCTTATTAGTCCATTGAACCTAAATATTGTCCATGTATAAATATTATTTTTTTATTCTCGCGTATCGTATTGTTTCGACAAAAAATAATTGAAACTGGTCCACGTTAGAGAACTATTATATAGATTATGGAGATTAAGAATTTTTTGTATTGCGAGAAATTTTTGCTTGATTTCCAAGAACTGGGTCATAAACCAATATTATACAAGGGTTGTAAATTATATAGTGGCAACTTAACCTTGAAACTCGCAGAAGGGCGGGCATGCGAAAATAGGATATGGGAGCGGTGAGGTGGCACTGTTGTCGACGTGTAGAGAGTAAAAAACAGTCGATCTGCTAAGAAGGGTAGTTGTTGTGTGGCGTTAAAGTGAGGAGCTTCGTTTCCATCGCTCTAAAGCATGTTTTCAAAAGGTGATCAGCGGCCGTGGCTTAAAATCGAAGTTGCCCGTGGCAAAAATGCAACAGAATGCTATCGAGGATTAGTGGAAGCCTGTGGCATAAATGCTTTACCGTATAGGACAGTAGCATGAATACTTCGATTTTAAGCCACGACCGCTGATCACCTTTTGAAAACATGCTTTAGAGCGATGGAAACGAAACTCCTCACTTTAACGCCACACAACAACTACCCTTCTTAGCAGATCGACTGTTTTTTGCACTCTACACATCGACAACAGCGCAACCTCACCGCTCTCATATCCTATTTGCGCATGCCCGCCCTTCTGCGAGTTTCAAGGTTAAGTTGCCACTATTTAATTTACAACCCTCGTAGTTACTAAAACTCGCCCCTTGAGTTTGCACTTATTAGGCAGAGATTTTTAAATACGTTTGACCACGATAATATAAAATAAGATCTAGAATTCTAATAGAACCCCTATTCAGAACTCGCTAGTCAAGGAAACTAAAATGAATAAGAATGATATGGAGCAATTTTTACTAGAAAAAATATTTATTTTCTAGATGTCAGTCACAAAATGTTTTCTTAATTTATCTAATTAAATTAACAGTTACATATATTAACTGATTTTTAGGAAAAATGCTTAAAACAAATATTCTTTTCTGTTTTATTGTTGATCGTTTATAAATACTTGATGTTGAAAGAATTATAGTTTGTATGACTGCAAAAATGTTTTTTTTTTTTAATAATCAAAATCCAAAAACTGTCCCAGGGCCGCGGTAGCCCAGTCGGTAGAGCGCCGGCCTCGTAATTGGAAGACTACGGGTTCGGTACTCGAGCCGGCCAAAGACCGTCGTGTACACTAATGGTGGCTGGTGCATGTAAAATCTGTCGTGGCCGCAATGTCCTCCATGTTCCCATCAAAAATTATACCTCTGGGGGTCACCGAAGCGGGAGAGCCATCCCTTCCGTGGAGGATCAAAAGTGTGATGGCATGTCTCCGGACCACCTCTGGGGGTATGTCCCAGACCGTCGCCAATTGCCCGTCTGCGCAGCACTAGTGCGACGTAAAACCCAACCATCCATCCATCCATCCAAAAACTGTCCCCCTTTCTGGCTGTTTGAAAAAAAAAAAGCACACATTTCATTATTTCTGGTGAGTTCCAGCTATATACTATATTGAAAAGAAAAATGTAAAGTAAGATTTTGACCGATAATCGTTCTGCAACAGCTGAAGGTCACTCTTCACTGTTAAAAATTTTTTTGTGAATTTACAGAGAATCTATTGGTAATTAATTATATTAAGTCTTATGTAAATTTACGGATGATTAAAAACAGAGATTCTGTCAAAATATAGAGAAACTGCACTGCAAATTAATCATAGTCTCTGTAAATTTACATAGATCAAAATATTCAAGTCTCTGTAAATTTAAATCTGTAAAACATCATAGTCTCTGTAAATCTACATATGCAAAAATATGCAAGTCTCCGTAAATTCGATCATGTAAAAGCATATAAGACTCTGTAAATTTACCATTGTAAAAATAACCACGTCTCTGTAAAATTACATATGGAAAAACATCCAAGTCTCTGTAAAATTACATACGTAAGAACATCCAAGTCTCCGTAAATTTCGTATATAATATTATGAAAATCTCAGTAAATTTATCCATGTAAAAATACCTAATATCTGAATGCCCCACCATTGGCTGAGAAGCTCTGCTCTCAACGTTTGAAGGCGGAAGGCGCATGGTTCGATCCCAGGTTGCGATTTTCGACCTACCCATTCGGAATTTTCCGCGGATTTCTCCAAAACTTGTATAAATAAGGTATAAGACATTTTAGAAAGACCTACACTTACGACAATCCCCACAGGTCTAGAAACCTAGCACATCCAATCGGCTTTAACTAACGCCGATTAAATATTAGTATGTTTACAAGCGTATCGAAGACACTCTAAATTGGCATATTACTTAAAATAAATTTCATATTATTATCAATTTATAAGTACAAAAATATCCAACAGTAAGTTTATATTCATGAATATAGGTAAGAATCTGGTAAATACGTTACATAAGTACAGATTCTTATACAACTTAAGGAAAAGAAACTTAAAGTTGGATGTTTTTGCACTTGTAGATTCATAGCCTTGGGATTTATTTTAAATGCGCGTCAGTTTAGAGTGTTTAGAATATAGGCTTCTAAATATACTAATATTATTGTGGTGCTAAAATCACATTGGTTACTCCAGAGTTCTAGGCCTGTATACAATGCCTTATGTGTAGGTCATTCTAAGGTGTTCTATCCCTTATTTACAAAAGTTTTTTAAGAAAACCTTGGAAAATTTCGAATGGGTAGACTGAAAATCTCAACCTGAGATCGAACTTCGCACCTCCCACCTTCAAACTTTGAGATCAGAACTCCTCGGAAATTGATGGGACAAGAAGACCGGACTTTAGTATATATATAGACATACTATATATTTTTTATCAAAACTACATTAAAATTCAGAGGTATAAAATTGGTTAAGCTTGTATTACCTTTGGTAGGATTTTTATTGATGCGCTTTAACAGGTCTTTAACTACAATTTTTATTAATGTTGTGGTACATTTTGCATCCATTAAACTTTTAATAAAAAATTTAAAAAAGAAGCTAATTTATATTATGGTACTTCTAATAAAATGATCAGAAATAATTGCAAAATATATCATATGTTTGCTTAATATTGCTCGGTTATATTTAGTCCATACCAAAAACAAAACTTAATTCCCTCATTTAATATGACTCAATAGTGAAAGATCTCACAGGTCTAAATCTAAAATTTTGATTTGATAATTATGACATATTGATGGTTTTTGCTCGGCTGAAACCAAAACTAGATTTTACTCTATCACATACATATATTTATCAATACAAGGTGCGCTATTTTTTTCATGACTCTTCTATCAATATAATTATACGGTTACTTTTATAGTATGATTCCATGATTAATTACAATTAATCATGGAATCATACTAGAAACTACCGAAAGAGAAGGTATTGTGTCAGTAGACACCCTGTATTTGCAAAAGCTACGTGTAACAGAGGAAAATTGGCTTCATTTTCGGCTTCAGCACATCAGAAATATAGGTATCAACTAAAATAAATAAATTAAATTTTGCCAACATTATATTTGTAGATCTGTGTTAACAACCTCAGTTTCTTTCATTCAAAAAATACATCCACTTTTTAAATACACTTTAAAAATAAATATATTAACTAATATACATATATATATTGCATTTTGATTAGATATTAACTTAAACAATTAAGAATGTAATTAAAACACTAATCGTTTAAAATTCATTATGCTCTTAAAAAGGTGTAAACTTTCTAAATTGGGGGAAAAAAAAGAAAGGAAGAAATACTAAAAATTTGTTAGGTACTCTACCTTTCCATAATGACCGCACACTTTCGATTTCAGACACTTTTTAAAGTATTTCAAAAAATGTTAAACAAATCATTTTGAAACTTCAGGGATGTGAAAGGAGGACCAGTAAAAATAATTAAAGTAAAATGAAAGTATTTGGCTTAACCCTGTAATAATTAATGCTTGAAATACGATATGGCAGTAGCATGTGATTATAGGACCCTTTCTCATTAACTTATTAAGTTTATATGTCTCTAACGCATATAATCAGGGAGATAAAGGTTTCTTTAAAAAATTGCAAAAAAAATTTCTTTTTTTTTTTTTTTAGCAATAACACGCAAAATATGAAAAGACTGTGCAAAGTTATTTTCAGGAAACTGGACATACAATAATAAACACTGTATACTGCAATCAGAATGAAATAAATATTAAATATCTAATGAAATATGAGTATTTTTACTAAATTTCTAACTGCGCATGCGTAAATATTCAGTGAAATTTCATTTTCAAAATTTAACAGTAAAATTTTTTGAGCTACTAAAAACCCCAAACAAAGATCGTGTAAACTGAAAAAGTTCTATGTCATACAGAGCTGCCAACCAAATCCGGCAAATTGTTAGTACCCACCCACCCCCCCCCCTTCCCCTACACCACTTAATTTTTAGAGTAATTCTCTTCAAATATATTTACGATGAATGAAGAAAACAAATTCTCTAAAAATTAAGTGGTGTAGAAAAAGAGGCGGTAGTAACAATTTGCCGGATTAGGTTGGCAGCTCTGGTCATAGAATAAACTGAATTTCAGCTGTTCCCCAACAAAGAAATTGTTAAGAGGGTTTTCCCAATATTTATTTACAATCACAGAAAATTGCATTACCGTTCATCGAATTAAAATAAATATGTGAGCAAAACTCCTTATACTTTAGCGTTTCTTCGAGAGAAACTGAAGACCGGTTCATTCTTTGGCGAAGAACTTTTTCAGTTTACACAATACTTGTTTGGGTTTTTATATAAGTAGTTTAATGAATTTGGCTACTAAATTATACAAATGAAATTTAGCTAAAACTTAGTCATGCGCAGTTAAAAATTATTTAGTAAAAATGCTCACATTTCATTAGATATTTAATATTTTTTTCATTCTGATTGCAGTATGTTGTATCTAGGGTTTCCCGAATATAGCTTTGTACTAGATTTAATACCTTGCATGTTATAGCAAAAAAAAAAAAAAAAATTCAGCAATTTTTTTAAAGAAATCTTTATATCTCCCTGATTACATGCGGTTGAGACTTAAAAAATTATACAGAAAATGAGAATGAGCCCCATAATCATATGCTACAGCCAGAATGTATTTCGAGCATTATTTTATACTGGGTGATGCCAAATGCTCTCATTTTTCTTTAATTTTTTACTGGTCCCATTTTCACTTTTGGCACAAACAAATAACTGAACTACATGAGGTATAACATGTTTTTTACACTCCTGAAGTTTCAAGATGATTTGTTAAGTACTTTTTGAGTTATTTTAAAACGCATCTGAAATCGAAAGTGTCCGGTCATTTATGGAAAGGTAGTGTATTAAATGAATTTGAATTTTTAAATACTCACATTGATTTTTATATTAGCTAAAGAAAAGAAATTACTACTTCATTTCCATATAAAGGTCTCTCTTAAAAACTAGGCATACAATTTTGGTAGTTTATTTAAAAAGTAAATTTTTGCAACATATTAATGAAATGTCACTTAAACCAAGACTAACAAATTTGATGCAAATTTTATTTCAAACTGTAACAAATTTTGAACATTTTTCAATATTCTGTTTTTAATAAAATTGGTTTTTAAAAGTTATTTTATTTGAAAATAAAAATTCTCATTTCAGATCAGATTTCTAATACGTTATCGTAGAACTATAGGAACGTATTAAAAGTTTGATACCTAAATAGTTTTAATTTTTATAATTAATTCAGTACAATGTGTAGAATAATTTCCTTAGTTATTGTAGTTTTTGGGATATAAATATTTTTAAATAGACGGCAAGTGGAGAGAAAATGTTCGCATGTATTAAATAGTATGAAAAGAAATATAGAGCTTTTAATATTTTTAAATATTAATTTAGGGTTCAGTGCAGATGAAACTCGGGTACTCTTTTGGTTTTCGTCACTAGTTCCATAAATTCAAATCTTTAAAATATATAACTTTTCGTTAAAAGAAACCATTAAATTATTTTGAATTAAAAAAATTTGGACTTTTTTTTTTTTTTTTTTTTTTTTACAAAAACAAATTTTAAAACTTTTTTTTCTACAAAATAGGATCTAAAGAAGAAACAAATTCTACGTTTTTATACATGAAATCAGCATCCCGGTAATTTACTAGAATAATTGCAAAAAGCTCACTAAGAAGAAAAACATCTTTGCTGCAAAGAAAACATACAATTAAAAATAATTAAAAAATAAAACATACTGAATTAGATTAAAATTAAACTTTATTTTACTAACATAACACTGACCGTATCTTTTTTTTTTTTTTCTAAATGACATTAACAAAAGATAAATGGTGAAAAACTCTTTAACAGGATAAATATTTGGTATTTGTAAATGTCTCTAATGAGGGTATTTTACGGCATTTTCTATTTTCATATTTCTTAGACAACTTGTTTCATTTCTTATATCAGGATCAATTTCCATTATAACTAGAAAAAAGAAAAATTATGCAAAATTACTATTGTAGGAAAACACTTCAACTATAAATTTTTAAAACAAAATCTACATCCTATGACATTTTAAGCAAATAATGAAAAGAAAGGATTGTAATTACATGGCACTAAAAAGAAAATTAAGTATATATAAGCGAATTTTAAAGTGTATCTTAAATATTATTACTTACAAACTTTGAATAAACACCATAAAATGCAATAAACTCGCAACAATTGTTTCGGGTCGAAAAAACACACGACCCTTCATCAGACGAACAAATTAAGCACGAGTGCTGTTGTTAAAGCGGCAAAGGTGCGTTACCGCTTTGACTGCAGCACTCGTGCTTACTTTGTTCGCCTGATGAAGGGTCCTGTGTTTTTTCGACCCGAAACAATTCTTGCGAGTTTATTGCATTTTATGGTGTTTATTCAAAGTTTGTAAGTAATGTTTTTTACAACGCCAGTTTTGTGGTGCTTTTTTATTAAATGTATCTTAAATACTCCATCTAAAAAGAATCTAATGAAAAATCATCTAAAGAAAATAAAAAGAGATAAACATGGTATTTTAAATCATTAATACAGGAAAAAAATCACTTATATAATGAAATCATAAGATATTTAAGCACCATTTTATGAACGCCATTGTAACAGGAATATTTTTGAAGTATTTTATATTAAAAACAAGTATGAGTTGGATTGTATTTGGGAATAAGGCCGATTGACTGCTGTAGGTTCTAGGCCTACTTTGAAATGTCTTTATCCCCAAGAAAAGATCCCCCCCCCCTTCCTATATGAAATTTTAAAGTTTGCCCCTGAGTTCACCCCCCCCCTTTTTCTTTTTTCTTTTATCAAATGCCTTAAAGTTTTCAGAAATTCCGAGACATTCCCAAATTCCCAAAGTACAAGGAGTAGAGTGGGACTTTGATAACTATATATAACGACATTTTCAAAAAATATTGAAAATAATTTAGACATTTTTAAGTAAGCCTCAATTTATTACCGAAAATCCCAACGTGGGTTGACTTTTAAGGGGTATTAGCCCATATTTACAGGAATTTCAGAGAAAACCTTGGAAAACACCGAACGACTAGGACAGCATGCGCGACTACGTATCGAATTCATCACTTCCCGTCTACCAGCTTCAAGAACAGATACTCCTGTCCCCAAGACCCACTTTTGTCTATTGGATCATTATAGTAATATGAAGTAAGCAGCAAATGCAGCAAATTCTTTTTTACACAATTCGATTAGGAAATATTTCCAGTTTATTAAATATATTTAAAAATTATTTTCTAAGTATTATTTGGTCTTTAATAATTACATAAACTAATATAAATGCAAATTACAGTAATTTTTTGTGGTCTTAAGCTACAGGTAAATTCTTTTAATTAATATCCTTCTTTATTTCCATTATTAATATTATGATAATTACTTAAATATTCTATCTCCAAAAATTTAAATATTTAATGAAAACACTTTCCGCTGGTGAAGCATTAACTCCACCCCTCTCCTCAAACCCCTCAAAAGAAAGAAAAGAGAATTAAAAGTTATAAATTAAATAAATAAATAAATAAAAATTGAATCACTTGATAAATAAGAATTCTCTAAAGATAAAATCTTTATTTTGTTTTTTAATTTATAAAATTTTCAATATGTAAACTATTGTTTATACAAGATGTAGGCGATTTATTTCAATTCTACTCAAATTCTTGCTTTTTGATTTCGAAAATTCAGATCATGTTTCAGTCTTCACGTAGAAGATATAACGGTAAACATTTTTAATGGCATAGAGAGTTGTATAAAGAACATGAAAAAACTTGAAGAATATTAAAATAAAAATTGAAAACAACCGGTAGCAGATTATAAAAGAATATCAGAGGTGAAAGTTTTCAGGGGCTATCTTTATTTCCAAATCCCCCCCCCCCCCACTTCTAAATTTTTCCTTACAATGCCTTCAGAATTCTACAAATATCATTTATTATGGGAATAAATAAACATTTTAAATAATAGCCACGTAATAATAACCTTAATCTATTCTTCTACGATTAATTCTGTACTGATAAGTATAAAGGATTTAAGTCCATATTCTTGATTTTTCAGGAGACGAAAAATAAAGTTAAACTAACTAAAAAAAAATCAGAAGAATCGATTAGGAAAAAGGGATTTCGTTGACTTATACTTTTTATACCATTCAATGATTGTCAACCTTCATTTAATAACGGGAAAAAATTGAATTAAATATTTTATACCATACATGAATGGTAAATTTCTGACTTGAACCTTTTTTTACCAATGGATTTTCTCAAAGACTAAATGACATAGACTTAAATCCTTTATACCAATCGATTGAGAATTTTTTTCTGAGTCTGACTATGTACTTAACTCAAAATCGACATTTTTGGACTTAAATCCTTTATACTTATCAGTACAGAATTTTGAATACAAATAACAGTTTTTAGGGTTTTGTTATGTTAGGTAGTTTTTCACCCTTTGAATATGGAAATCAATTTATTGTCTCCTGAGAGAGTGAACTGCTCCTGAATCATCTTTAACCCGATCAAGTTATCGTGGGTCGTTGGAGACCCGAGCCATTTTTCTTTTGTCTCAAACCTAAGAATCCATATATAGAAGAAATACCTATCCATCGTGTCCATGATTTTTTCCGTACAAATACCATTTTTAAATTTTATTATGCAATCTGAATTTTTCAAATATCTCAATTTGTTCAAAAGTTATGAATAGAAGACCCATGATAAACTGACAAGGTGCCGAAAAAAGCGATAACCTGATCGGGTTAAACTGTACGACTCCATGAGTGGCCGTGCCATTCTACGCTCAGAGCTGATAAACGGCGATAAAGTGCTGAGTTCAATCCCAGGTCTAGCTTGTCGACCTAGCTGTTCGAAGTTTTCAGTAGTTTTCTCCGAGACTCATAAAATCTGGGCTGGGTCCCCTTAAAAAACACCCCCCCCCCCTCAGACGGCACACTACCCCAGACCTAGGACCCTCGAGTCCTAGGCCTGGGGACTCGGCCATAGTTCCAAGCACTCTCTTAACTTTATAATACTCCGAATTAAAAACTGTCCAGTTATTAAAATCTTCCCCTTACAAAGAAGGAAAAGCAAAAACATGTTTAACAAAAATTATTTCTGTCAATGCAAAAACTTGTCTGAAAGTTTTTTGACAATGCGTTATTAAGCAGAATCTATTAGCTATATTTCAGTGAAACTGTACTTTTAAATTGCAGTTGCTCCACAATCGTCTGCGTCCGCCTCCCTTCATAAACATGTAACCGCAGTCTTGGCATGCTTATGATTATGGTATATTCATCCAGGATAATTCAAAAATACAGTTGGATTTTGTACTTAAAAGTAACGTTTTATGTGGATCGGTTATTTTGAGATATAAATTAGTCCGCAACATATAACAGCCTGGATAAAATTTCGTATTAATTTAAACATTTCCTCACTCAATTTGATATACATTCTGTACTTTGAATCCTTAAATATCAAACTGTATTCTGAAAAATATTAACTTGTCAGAAAATTCAATTTGTCCCCCAACCCACCCCTCTATTACCATTGCTCGGCAACAGCAACAATAATTTTCTTTTTCTTACATTGTGGTTTTTTAACTTGTGCATATATATATATAGGCATGCATATATACGCGCAAGCAGATTTTCAAAACTTTCAGAAAGCAAAATTAATAACATTGGACAAACCGTCCTCCCCTCCCTTAAAAAAAAAAAAAAAAGAAACATTAATTAAAAAAATTGTTGGATAAAACTCCCATCTACAAAATCTTTATTTTGTATTTCGATTTTTAAATTTACTTATTTTTTATTATTTAAACAATTAATTATATAATGTGGAAATGACTTACTTTTTCCTCAATTCCTACTATTTTGATTTAAGGTAATCTAGATTATTTTTCAGTCTATGCCAGCAAATGCCAGCAAACACTTTTAATGACAGGAAGAGGCTGTAAAACGAATATATAAGAAAACATATAGAAATTTCAGACGATATTAAACTGAAAACTAGTATGATGTGGCCACCACATGACTTTCTTCTATATAATTTTACACAAAACTTATTCAATAAAAATTACTTATTAAATTACCAAATTCTTTTCAATTATAAATGCAGAAGATTTTTATCTCATAGAAATTAGTATTTCATACTAAATGCCGAAAGATGTTTGTTTTTTTCCAAATCAAAAGAAATGACTTTTTTCCAAGTTTTTTTTCGTAAAAAGTAAAAAAAAAAGGGAAAAAATGGATAACTTTGTTTTAAATTAGCACAAATCTATAGTTCAACCATTAGTTTTAAAGGTATTGACGAGATCTTTCGAAAGATACCCATATTGAAAATATACTTCACCTGGGGGGTACTCTTAACCCCCATTGGAGAGCGATGCCCCCACATGCAAAATTTTTCCCCCTAGTTAACTACTACTATTATCAATAATTCATATTAATTTTAAAATAACTCTCATTATGTACATTTATACGAAAATTTTCGCGAATCAAATGCTTTCTCTATATTACATATAGAAGAAAGTAAAAATAACCGCTAATATAACTAACATAAACAGTCATTGTTTTTGTTGATTATTAAAATAGGATAAAAGATTATATAAAATTAACTTACCTAATTATGAATTCCAAATGAAAACACAAATTGCTTTAAGTTCTTCAATACAGTCAACAACAACAAACTCTTAATGAGTAGATACGAAGATAAACATCCCGCAGAAACAATCTAATTTTCCCTAACGTTCCCTTTTTTCTCCCTTTTTACGTAATAGTACACTGCAATGAAACAAACTATTCAGTATATTTCTGCCTTCAAAACTTCTAGTTAAATAAATCTATATGTATAAATAGGTATTTATTTTAATATAAAAATAATTTTAAGGTTATGTATAT
This sequence comes from Salticus scenicus, assembly GCA_963930645.1. Classification (NCBI taxonomy): domain Eukaryota; kingdom Metazoa; phylum Arthropoda; class Arachnida; order Araneae; family Salticidae; genus Salticus; species Salticus scenicus. The sequence continues at coordinate 263,911,396 of OZ005650.1, forward strand.
ATATATAGTTTTTTTATTTAATGTACCTATCAAAATCCCTACAGGGAAAACGTTGTTTAGAAAAGGGAAATATCTGTAAATTAAGAACTGAGTTTCTTGATTCAATGCTTTTAACAGAGAACTCATGTAAATATACGGAGAGTCTCAATACTTTTTCTGTACTTTTACAGAAATTTTTAACAGCAAACTGAGTTTCTTGATTCATTGCTCTTAACAGTGAACTCATGTACATTTACGGAGAGTCTCAATACTTTTTCTGTACTTTTACAGAAATTTTTAACAGTGTTGTTAAACAAAAATTGATCACAGTTTCAATAAGCTGAAGAGAATGCTTGTTATATGAAAAGAATCAACATATTTTTATTTTCAATAGAAGTTTTCTCATCCAGTATAATCAAATGCTGTAGTAAAATATATCTATTAATATATTTTGGAAAACCATGCGTGCATATTTTTCGCTTACGATCTAATTTTATGCATATTACAACATTTATTTATATAACAATTCACAATATACAACTCAAAAATCAAATAATAAATGAATCAACTTAATTTAAATAAAATAGTCTAGTGCTAAAGTTTATTAATTTTTTATCAAAATTATTAAATAAATTTAGAAATATGAATTTTAGCAAAACTTTCATGAAAAACTTGAAGAAAGTTTTAAAATTTCCTCCAGGAACCGGTTACAAAAGAGAAGTTGTTGATGAAGATTTATGTGCATCTCTTCTAAAGAAAATCCTTTTAATTAAATAATCTATACGGAACTGAAAAAAATATTCGAAATCAGAATCTAGCCTCCCTTTAGATTAAATAAAAAACTGCTTGTCTGAAAATATAGAAGAGGTTTAGAAGATTAAATGAATTTTGATTTTTATATTATCAAAAAAGAGTACCATTGCCTAAACTTTCGTTCGTGTAAATTATTTTAAAACTTCACACTTCAAACACAACAAAAACTCGGTTACCATCAATTGAGTAATAAACTGACAAAATAATAATTAATAAATGAACTATAAAATAAGGTAAATTTATTTACATCATTAGAAAATAATTTGCGTTGTGAATTATTATTTTTGTTAAATTATAAATAAATAAATGGCCGTACTTGAAATGCTTGCATAATATTGAGATACCGGACATAGACAAGTGGAGACACCTAATCAGGAAAGAGAAGAGGAAAAATATTTAGTGTTGGCAGTCAAGCAAGCACACACCGACAGCGAGTTTGCACTCAGGATGGCACGGGCCCGTGCCGAAAATATTATGCAAGCATTTCAAGTACGGCCATTTATTTATTTATAATTTAATTAGCATAGAAATGTTTAATTTATACCTTTAAGTATATTATTTTTGTATTTGTAACTTTATCCTTTCAACAAAATAGAAATGCCTTTTTAAATATTATGTTTTTTATGTATTTATTTATGTATTTATTTATTTATTTATTTTTAATGTAAATATCTTAAAATTTTCAGCAGAAAATATTAAATCAAGGAGTTATCTGTCTTTAAAAAGTAAATTTAAGAAAAACTGAATTAATTGTAGTTACGCTTTTAGTTTGAGTAATCATTTTGTATCTCACCTAATTCGATGAAAAAAAATCCTTTAAAATTAATCTTTAAAAAATTTTTGCAATTATGTTCTTTTATTTATATGCATTTATTTCCAACCTCTGTCCTAGAAATTAGGCAAATGAGGTTATTAATAGACATTAATTTAGAGAATTTCGTACTTTAATCGGATAGAGACAAAAAATTGATATATTTTTATAATCATTTATTATAAAAAAAAAATAACTTATTTTATTCGTCACGGTTCCATGCATCATATTCTCCATTGTGTCTCTGTTTTTCTCTATTTTTGTCGAATTTTAAGAAATTTAACTTCAATTTAAAAAATAAATGAATAAAAACCTAACTTTCAATTCCTAGATTTCTTTTTTTTTTTTTTTTTCCGAAAAATACTTGTGATTTCTGATTGTAGATAAATATGCTATTTCGTAAAATTGAATATCCATAAAGACTTTTATATTTATGATAAACTCTCCTTATGTAAAAGAAACATGTAAAAATAGTTTGAAAATATTAATATTCCAGCATTTTCTTGTTCTGCAGGTATAATAGGCTACAGCATAAGTTAAATTCAAAGCAGCCGCCGCCTTTATGTGAATACATCTAAACTAATGAACCCTATACTTATTTTGCTTCAACATTTCGTTTTATTCTAAAATATGCCACATCTTACCTTGTATCTGAAAAACAAATATTCTGTGTTTGATTTCAGCCCCGATTTTACTCATGCAATTCTCCGAAACTACAATAAGTATTAATGAAACAGAATATTCCTTATCTGCTTCGAGATCTTCAAAGCATAAGTTTTATTTTGATATAAATTGTTTCAAAATTTTGAGACGATCCTCAACACGTTCTTTTGAAAAGATTTAATAACTATATATGGATTATGAAACTTAGCTAAATTATATTTATCAATTTATTTTCTGATTTTAATGTTGAGAATGACAGATTTATTTATTTTAAATTCCCCTTCACGAGAATAACTTCTTCGCAAGCCGCGTTATATTCTACAAATTAATTCAATATTTATGAAGTTTTAAGTTTTAAAATGTCTACAGACTTATGGGACACCAGATGTACAGTTGGAAAAAAAAAAAAAAAAAAAAAAAAAAAACGCAACACTCAACGTAACTTTGTTGCTAATCGATGTAGAAAAATGTAATAGGTATCATTCGACGGGGAATTGTGAGTAGTTTCAGAAAATGAACTGAAATTTTGTATTGGGGGTCGTCTACATATTAAAACGCGCATTTTATTTTGTTTTTTCAATGGTAATGCCCCATTTTTATTTTATATTTGAATTCCTGGGATCGCGACAACGTATATTGTTTGTATATTTTACTTATTTTTTCACAGAGTTATAAGCGTTCAAAGTTTGAAAGTGCTAATGTTAAATTCATATTTCAAACTTTTATTAATATCTGCCTATTTCTGTCTAATATCTGTCTTTATTAATATCTGTCTATTTATTGTCTATTTCTTACGGGATCTTAATTTTATTTTTCGACATTTACAGATAACCCCACAACACATTTTTGACTATAAATCTATAAATACTAAAGATAAAGTATACAAACAGTATATTTTTCCGCACTGCCAGACTCAGAAATTCGAATATGGGGTCAAAATCGAGTGTTGCTATTGAAAAAATCAAAGTTGGCGCTCATTTCAATATGTAGATGACCTCTAATACAAAATTCGACGACATTTTCAGAAAGTGCAATTAATTTCCTGTTGAATTATGTCTATTAGATGTTCCTGCGTCAATAAATAACAAAATTACTGCGGGTGTTGCGTATTTTTTCACCCGGCTTTACATATATCTATATACAGTGGTGGACATAATTATAAGACACCTATCTAATTTGACAAATAGTGAAAGAAAAGATTCAGAGCTTAAAACTGTTTCATAAACATAAATTTATTAAGTTATCACATGTACTGAAATGATACTTTTATAGAGTTTAATAAAAAAAATTAAAAATACCATGGACAAAATTATAAAACACCCCAACATTTTAATTAAAACGCCTGCTTTTTTTCGAAATTAATGTGCAATATGCAAATTTTCTGCGCGCTGTTATGACGTCAGCAGTTAACTAAAGCAGACGATAACCGACTTCACGCATTTACAAACATGCCACGAGGTACAGAATTAAAAGAAAGTGAAATTCGCGAAATTTGGAGATTAGCGAAACTGGTGCTTCAAATAATAATATTTCAAAAGTTATTAAACGCTCTAGATGTGCAATTAGAAATGTTTTGAAAAGAGGAATTAATGAATCGGTGATTAAAAGATCCGGATGTACTCCTTGCTTGTCCTCGAGAGACAGACGCCATGTGCTTTCGCTCGCTACACAGAATAAGATGAACACTGCAGGCATTAAAAATGCTTTGAAACTGAATTGTACAAAGGGAACCATTAGCAGGGTGTTGCATAATGCTTCCTATGTGAAATATAAAAAATTGAAGAAAAAACCACCGCTTCTAAGCTGGTACAAAATGGAGCGTCAAAACTTCGCTAAATAAACTATGGCCTGTGGGTCTATTCTGGCCTGTTCGCTTCGTTATATTCCTTCGGAATTCAACGATCTTCGGAATATAGCGATAATTTGGTATTCTGGGCTGTTGCGATCGAAATTTTAGCGATATTTATCTTCGTTATTTTTCGAGAGCTCTAAGGCTGTCGTTGAGTGGCTCTTGTATTCGTTACAATATGGCGCGCCCTTTCGGTATTGTAAAGGTGTTTAATCATTCTTTTTTTTTTTTTTTTTAAGAAATAGTTATAATTTATGAAATAAGGAAACTTGGTTAAAGAAATGTTAGCAAAGCTTAAAATACATAGAATGTAAACAAAAATTAATTAGTTTTTCCCACACATATCCAAATTTAAATAAAGTGAAAACGGAATAAAATACAAACTTTATTATTTTAAAATTATGAAAATTTCAACTGTATTTGAGAACCTAGTTATTTATTTATTATTATTATTATTATTATATATTTAAGTAATTGTTTTGAATGACTCTAAACGATTGCATACATAATTTAATTTTTTTATTTAATGTTTATTATTTAAATTTATGATTTAATTTAATATTTTGGGTATAGTAAATCTTCTAAACAATTTTAAAGCTTAATATTTTTTAAAAAGCAATGCATTATTCATCATATACATTTATTTAAAAAATTGAGTAATGTACTTTTCATATAAATTTGCAAATAATTTTCTAGAAATTAATATACAGATTAAATCAAACTTATATATATATATATTGGGGGGGGGGGGGTTAAAAATTAAAACATTATTTAAAAACAATTCACATTTAATTTAATAAAATCAAACAAATTTTATTATATTAATATAAAACACTCATTAAATATTTTTTATCACCTCAATAGACCATGACTTTATAAGTTTTAACTTCAAATATTTAAATAAAGATGTCTTTATAAATAGAGAAAAATATTTTTATGTTTTATTTACTAAATTAGAAAAAATGAATAATATAAAAATTTTCTTCTTTTAAAATTATAAAAATTTCAGCTGTAGTTGTAAATCTTTTTTTTTTTTTCTTTTTCTTTCTTTTTTTAATAATTATTTTGAATAATTCTAAACAATTGCATACTTCTATTTAATATTTTGGGCTTAGTAAATCTAAACAACTTTAAAGCTTAATATATTTTAGAAAGCAATATATTATTCATATATTTATGTAAAAAATTAAGAAACGTACTTTTCATATAAATATACAAATAATTTTCTAGAAATTGGTATATGCAGTGTAAATCAAACATTTATATACTTTATAATAATATACTTTCTTTTCTTTTTTTAAAAAGAAAAGATCTAATATCATTAAAATAAATTCCCGTTTAATTTAATAAAATCGAACAAATTTTATCACATTAGTTCAAATCAATATTTAAATATTTATATCATTTCAATAGGCAATGGCTATATAAATTTTAACTTCAATTATTTAAGTAAAAATAAATTTATAAATAAAGAAAAATATTTTTATGTTTTACTCACTGAATTAGCGTTACAGTTTAATTAATTTTACTCAAATATATCAAAATATCAAATATTTCAATTGCACTTAAAGAAAAAATATAGTTCAAACAAGGTGCATTGTACGTACTATATTTAAAAATTAATTTTTAGAAAAAATAATTAAAACATGAGTACATACCATGTAAATAAAATAAATCTAATAATTTGATTCTTTAGAAAGTGATACTTCCTCTTTATTTTGCCGAGTAAATAATTATATCGTGTGGCCGATTTCATTTTAACAGCCAGTCTAATATAAAAATTTACTTAGCTATTTTAAATTTCCTTCTCATCGAGACGATACAATTAAATTGAACTGGAAAACTGCTCTGCTACAACACATAAAAGAATCCACACTGTGTCTTTGCTTTTTATTTTTTTCATTTTCACAACAAACAAACAACCTATATTTAACAAAACATGGCGATCATCGTCTGCTCTCTCTTACTCACTTGTAATCACAATAAAACAAACCACGTGCTTCGTCCTGATTGGATGAAAGAGTTAACTTCGAATGCAGTTTTCCCCCACCTCGTTTGATTATAACGTTCGTAGGGCAGAATTGCTCTACCACGGAATATCGTTATGAAAGAGATTTCGATCGAAAAAATAACGATCGCTTTGTCTTTTTAACGTACAGGCCAGAATAGACCCACTGGACCTCCAAATGGTACTCTGTGTTATTTTCTGATGAAAAAAAGTTTAGCCTGGATGGTCCTGACGGGTTTCAATATTATTGGCATGATTTACGGAATCTCCTCATGTACTAATGAGCCGCCAAATCGGTGGAGACTCAGAAATGGTTTCGGCTGGTTTTTCGGCTCAAGGGAAAACGGATATTGCTTTTTTGCATTCAAGAATGGATTCCGAAGAGTATACGAATCTTCTTAAAGATCAACTAGCCATATACGGTGAACTTCTTTGTGGCGAAAATTACACTTTCCAGCACGATAACGCGCCGATTCATGCAAAACACGAAACAAAAAAAATGGCTTTCAGAGCAAAGTATTAATGTTCTCCCGTGGCCTTCTCGCTCCCCAGACTTAAATCCCATCGAAAACTTGTGGGGGATCTTAGCTCGTGCGGTTTACATAAATGAAAGGCAGTTTATATGTGTCGAAGACCTAAAGAATGCTATAAAATGTGCTTGGGAAGAACTGTCTTGCGATATTTTGTTAGAATTGATAGATTCGATGCCGAATCACATCTTTCATGTTATAAAAAACAATGGTGGCTCCACTAAATATTGAATAACCTTGTTAGAGGATTTTCTTTTAGACCATTAGTGTCTGCTAATTATGTTGCCCACTGTATTTGGAAAAAACGGTTGGTGTCTTATAATTTTGACCATTATGTTTTTAAGTTTTTTCATTAAATTGTATGAAAATATCATTATTATAAAATAATTATATATGATAAAAGAATAAATTTATGTATTTGACGTATTTGATAAAACATTTTTAAGCTCTCAATCTTTTCTTTCACTATTTGTCAAATTAGATAGGTGCCTTATAATTATGACCGCCACTGTATATATATATTAGCAAATATTATAAAATTCCAAACATCTTAATTCTATGCACATTCCAACACGACAAAAAATAATTCAAACAAATGGATTTACATGTAATTGATAATTTTACTCCTACTAGAAGAGTAATTGCACAATAAATTAAAATTTATATTACAAAACTCCTTTTTTTTTTTTTTTTTTTTTTTTAACAGTATAAATTGAAAAATAGAAAAGAATAAATAAATTGAAATCATGTTTCAAATAACAATTAAGTTATGTAACTAATTTAAAGTTTAATTAATTTTCTTTTTTCATACTTAAATAAATAAGCAAAAAATGGTAATTTTTAATAATTAGTATGTGTTGAGTTTAATCAAAATCCATCGATATCATTATATATTTAAATGAAAAAACATTTTAAATATCAAAAGTAACAATTCTCTGAAAGGAAAAAAGAAAAAAAAATCGTTTTCATGTAAGTTGTTTATTTTCATTTGTAATTTGTAATTAAAACGAGTTTGAAAAAAAAATGTTGCAAATGCCACAATCAGCACCTTGTAATCCTTAAAAAAATAAATCAAATTTATTTTAGATTTTTTTCTTTTAATTATTTCTTTATAAACATAAAAAGAAGTTTAAGTTTTTTTTTTTTTTTTTTTTTTTATAGACAACGTATCTTTTACAGAGAAAATGTGTATAAAATTATTAGACATAGTTTTTTTTTTTTTTTTACATTTGACTTGGATATTCAATATAAATGAATATTTGAATCAAATAACATTCTTTTTTTAAGCTGTGTATAAATCAGAAAAAAAGATAATAATTCAATTTGCATAGATAATATAAATCTCCAAATTTATTTACCAGTTTCATCGTGTAACATTCATTTTATTTTAACTCTGTAGAGAAACTTTAAACTATGATTTGCTCTCAATTGCGCTCAAGGAAATCTCATAAACACTTAATTTATAACTTTATCGAAAAGAGAAACAATCAAATATATTGCTTTTATCTAGCCCTGTATAGTGTTTGAATAATTCATATTTTTCATATAGATTTCTAGAATTTTTGAAAAAATTATTATGGTACATTTAAAAAAATAAATATTTTTGTGTGGCACTAATCACATATATTATGTAAATGCTTTAGTCCATTTAAGTAATATACGTGAATTTCATTATATTTTGTGCAGTAAAAATACGTTTAAATGTGCTTTTAAGAAATACCTGTAATAGATAGCAATGCATCAGAATTCTTTTTTTTTTTTTTTTTTTTTTTTATGACCTATATGCAAAAATGATTCTTATTGCAATCTTCAAATACTTGTAATATTTTGAATAAACAAACATGGTATAATCAATTTGAGTAATACATATCGATTTCGAGATATTTGTAAAAGCAAGAAATGAGGACGAGGATAAAGAAACGCACAGACAGACAAACTGAAATTTTAATCTCGTTTGATCTTAGTTGAAATGTGTTAAAACATCATAATTAGATTATATTTTGTGATATGTACAGTAATGCATGTGATCGAAAACTTGGCAGTTTGTGATAATATTTACTTCACTAATTAATTGTAGAAGTTCTCCGAATGGCAAGAAAAAAGCATTATGAGAACATCTAAAAATAACAAAATTGTTAAGAACTAACAATCTATTATACCATATTTTATTTTCTAAATAACACTAATAAGTAAAAATGTAAGAAGCAGAAGTAACAGTCACATTTTTAATATGATGTCGTTATGTTAATCAATTACTGTTATTGGATATATATATATATATATATATAATGCAAATATCATAAAAGGGAAAATTTTATTCAAAATGTATGTGTATATCCAGTATATATGAATGCACAGATATTCTAGCTTATATAAATGCATAATGCATAAAATAAGTAGCAAAAAGTGGACATATTGCCTCCAAGTAGATATTTCGTAACAATATCTTTCAAATCCGATATTACTGAATCTACAGACTTCTCTAGAATGCTATAGATTTTCTTGAAAGAAAATGGTTTTCTCTGAAAGGATATAGACTTTCTGTAAAGATTATAAATTCCCGGAAATACGTATTTTCAGCAGATTAAGATGAAGTTACTTTAAATATATACAGCGGAGCAACAAAAATAAATAAATAAGTGATTTTTTAATTTCCGAACACTATAGTGAGGAAAGTATTGTAATCATGTCAAAAATCCGAATTCGAGATTTTGATGTTTCTATACGTTTCGAGGTCCCCTGAGTCCGTTTTCACTATTTTTAGGATGATGTATGTATGTGTGTGTGTATGTGTGTATGTATGTGTGTATGTCTGTGAGTGAACATGCTAGCGTCTAAACGCTTTGTTCGAATAAGCTGAAAGTTGGTGCGTATATTGTAAGTCACCATAGTGCAAACACTATAGATTTTGGTGAATCTAGCACTTATAGTTTTTTTTACAGGGACACAAAGAAAAATTCTTTATCATTATCGTCTACGGGGCCAAATTATTAAAAGTGCGATAGCGTCTAAACGCTTGTTTAATCTAAACAAAAAAATTGTACACATGTTGTAGGTCACAGTTGCACGAACTGTATAGATTTTTGTGAATTTAGCACTTACAGTTTTTTTACAGGGACACAAAGAAAAATTCTTTATCATTATGGCCTGTGGGACCAAATTTTTACTTTCTTCTATATTCAATAGAAGAAAGTATTGGATTCGTAAAAATTTTCGACCTCGGGTTTTTGATGGATTTACACGTTTTGAGAGCTGTAGAACACAATTTGACCATTTTTAGAAAATATCTGTCTGTTTGTCTGTCAGTCTCTGCGTGGGTGTGACAAACATTTTTGCAACTGTATCTCAGGAACTACTTCACAGAATTTCATACGAATTGGTATGTAGTTGCACCTTGACAAAAATTAGTGCCTATCAACTTTCGGTAAAAATTGTCTTACAGGTTGCGTTGCCATCCCGCTTTTTCTAAATTTTTAACATGGTGGTATAGTACAAAATTTTGTATAAATGTGCATAAAGAAAATTATTTTTTAATAATCATTATGAAATTTACCAGAATTATTTATAATAGAGATAGTCAACTGGGAAAAAATTTTTGTATGTGTAGGAGCCTCGCCTCCCCCCCCCGTCGGGGGGGGGGAATTCCCCCTCAAGGGGAGTAAATTTTCATGATGGGTATCTTTCAAAAGAGCTCGCCAGTACTTTTAAAAGGAATGGTTGAACCATAGATCTGCGATAATTTAAAATGAAGTTATCGAATTTTTTTTAATGTAATATTGACAATAAAATTGACTTTTTTTTTTTATTTAGTGTTATACTACTTCTCTAATATGGAAATCATCTGCATTATCATGGAAGATAATTTTTTAAAATAATAATTTTAATAAGTTATTTTTACTGAGTGAATTTGTATAGGAAAATATAGAAGAAAGTCATGTGGTGGCCACAACATACTAGTTAAAATTGCGATAGCATCTAAATGCCTTATTCAATTGAGCTGAAAATTTATATGAATATTATAAATCACTGTTACACTAACTATAAGCATTTTGGTGAATCTAGCATTTATAGGTTTTTTACAGGGACATAACGAAAATTCTTTATAATTATGATCTATGGGCTCAAAGTTCAGTAGCGTTAAATAAAACATCGTGTAATATATGGAGAAAAATACTCAAACACCTTATTATGGTTTTATCTCTTTTGTTTTAACAACTTCTCTTTCTTTACTTTATCTACAAAACTGTTAATTACTCAATGTTCGGAAAGTCGAGTGCAGTCACTCCAGATTTTTTTTTTTTTTTTTTTTTTTTTCAAAACATAGAGTGTAAAATTTAAACTCACTAAACCATTGAGTCCATATTTCTATAATATACAGGATACATTACTTTCAGAAACATATCAATATATATGTCTATTTAATTTCTTATTTAATGAAAATAAATATTGATTTTAAATTGCTCAGGCAATAAAGTTACTAAAGAATATAGAAAATATTTGAATATTTCATTCAGATTTAAATAAATTTTCTTAACATCATTCGAGTTATTTGAAGATATTTGACTGGGGTTCTATTAGAGGTAAGTGGGTATGTTTTAAGTCACAATAGTATCACACTACGTAAAATTGGCAACTATCTGGGACTAATTCCTAAGGATGATTTAGAGACATGCCGTCACAATTTTGGTCCTCCACGGAGATGATGGATTCCCCGCTTGGAAGACCCTCAGATGTATAATTTGGGGGGGGTACATGAGGACATTGCATCTACGATGGATTTTACGAACACGACCCACCATTAGCGTACACGATGGTCTTCGGCCGGCTCGAGTGTCAAACTCACAATCTTCCATAGTTCGGCTCTCTACTGACGAGTCTACCGCGGATCTATGTGGAGTCTAAGGGAAAAAACGCGTTTCCCCCACAATACCTTCAACCTATTTTATGTGTATAATTTTCCTATAATTTTTAAATTAAATTGATTTGTAACAAGGATAATTTAATTAGAGATTTAAAAAAAAAATGTGTAATTAATAGAGATTTTGAAAAATCTAAAATATGATTATATAAAGCTCAAATGTCAGAAATGAAACCGCCATGCAAAAATACAAAATTATAAATTTTCGTTATTCACATTATAAGTAAATAGCAATATCAATACAATATAATGTAATCTTTAATGATAAAATCACAAACATTTCTTTTCTTTAGAGCATATATCTTAATACATTTTCATTTTACCATGATTTTCTTAACTTCGATTCTTGTTTGTTTGTCCAGTACAAATCTTGCAATCGATTTTTAACTAATTTCTCGACTAGCTAGACATTTGAAACTTTCAGGATAGCTCAGAACATGGTGACAATACATTTTTTTAACACTTTTAGTCAACTTTTTCAAGTCCCCACTGCCTTCGGCAGCGTTTATATAATTCGACAGAAAATGTATTTAACTAACTTCCCGATTAGCTAGACATTTGAAACTTTCAGAATAATTCAGAACACGGTGAAAAGGAATTTTTTTAATACATTTAGACAACTGTTTCAGGTTCCTGCTGCCTTCGGCAGCGTTACCAGTACAAAGCAATGCAATCGATTTTTAACTAACGTCCAAGAAAAGGTAGCTAGCCATTTGAAACTTTTAAAATAGCTCAAAACACGATAACGATGAATTTTTTTTAATACTTTTAGCCAATTGTTCCGGGTTCCCGCTGTCTTCGATAGCGTTTATAGGATTCAACAGAAAATTTAAAAAGTTATTTTTATCTTGTAATTATTTAAAATATTTTTATCTTAATGTACTTTATAATATTAAAATTAACTTTAATGTATAGGGAAATACATTTCGTTATTGATAACTAGATTTCCAAATATTGTATGCACAAATTAAAAAACATAACAAGAACAAAAAATTATGCAGTTCGCATAGATTATTAACACTTCCCAACTATTGGCGTTCGATACATCGTTTAATATTCAATGTACGTTTACCTACGTGATTACACAACGAATATACTAACAGGAGTGAAATACAGACAGATAATCTAAATAAATTCATAATCACTTGTAAATATTCTTAGAAGTTATAAGAAAAACACTTGACACTAACGAAATGCAATTCCAGAAATTCCCAACTATAGCCTTGAATATAGCAGAATATTTTTGTGGAGCCCTGTTAATCTTAATCATTAATATAATATATATAAAGCATTCATTGTGCACATAAACTATACATGTCAATTTCATTATGATTTGTATAAAATAAAAGTGTTAAAATGTGATTTATAGAAATAACTCTCATAGAATGAAATGCTTTTGAATACTTTTGGATGCCCTAGTATATAAACCAGTTGTTGTATTCACCCCATTTTTAATCAGGAACACCCCGCAATGAACTTGAATAATATGTATCAGTTTCAATAATTTCCGTGAATATTTCTGGAAGTTAAAGAATGGATAGACTACAGAAAGACAGACGAATTCATATCATAATCATTCTTAAACATTGTTAGAAATTGTTGAAAACAATTAATGAAAATGAACATGAAATTCTAGCGATTTCCAATTATAACCATTATGGTTATAATTTTGTGTGGTCCTGTAAATTTTAATGCTAATAATACCGCATTCTAAAGAGAGCATTGAAATCATTTTCTTGTGTTTATGTATCCTTGTGTTTATACATTCTTGTATTTCATTATGATTTCCGCAAAATAAAAGTCTTAAAATATAATTTATAGAAATACCTCTCACAGGACGCAATGCTTTGAAGTTCTTTCATGTGTTCCTGTAAACAAACCAGTGGCAGTATTTACCGATTTCAATAAGGAATATACCATAGAGAACTTGAACAACATACATCAGTTTCAAGAAATTCCATGAAAATTTAAGGGAGTTAGAGCTTGGAAAGACGCACAGCCAGACAAACCGAAGTCATAAACACTTTTAACTTTGTTTGAATGTGGAAAAAAAGATTGATTGTAAATGTAAATGCGCCTTTATAGAAATTATATTTATTATCACATATTTCTTCATTTTAATTCGTGATGTTATTTTAATCTTACTTTCAGCAATTGGATTAAATTTCACATAATTTTTAAAATAGAATAGAAAAATTATATGTGGATTTTGTAAGATGATGTTTCACGATTTAACTTTTATATAGTTTAAATCTTCTTAATTAAAAGTTTCAGAGGCAAATTAAATTGGTAATAAAATTGTAGGAGATAAGTTTATATGTGTTGCATCGAACCAGTCATTTATTTTAGGTGACTTTCATTTAATTATTCATTTGTTTATTCCATACTAAAGACAATGTAAAGAGAAAATGTAAACTTTCATATGGTAAATGAGTGAAATTTTATTAGAAAAATTTAATATTATTGTTGTGTTTCCACTAATAATTATCTTCATCGATCTTTATTTGGTAATCAGTTTTGTTCATTTTTGCTCCCGTCAGATACAATGTCTCAATCATGAGATACATTTGTAATCTCTAAAATTAATTCATATATAATGAAAATCGTACTATCCGATTTTTCAAAAGTTTTCACTATTTTAGGTTGAGATTGACCATCAACTACAATAATAATAAATTGCATACCATCTTAAGCAATATGACAATTGCGTTCAAATTATTATTGCTTATTCATTGCACACCGACAAAATTTCTGTAATCACAAAATTCAGACGTTTATTTATTTATTTATTTATTTTGTACACACTTCTAATAAAGAATAGAATACAACACCCCATACAACTGTACACAACATACTTTTTTAAAACATAGAGATCTCAATTTTTAAATCAAGTGACGTATGTCTTGTGTAGTTATAAAAGATAATTTTACATATGAAAAATGAAAAAAAAAATTCGTCATGATTTAAAAAACAGTTCTTATTCAAAAAGCGATAACATTTTGCTGAGTTTTTTGCTGACCATGTTTAAGCTGAGGAATTTGTTTCAAGTACACTAAAATGGTTCAAAGTTCATAAAATATTTTTAAAACGTATTGAAAATAGTTATAAAACATGACAGATATGTAAGAAATTGTCACGTTTATATTATTTAAAGTCGATACATATGAATGATTTACAATACAACATACAACTATACACGACACAAATTTAAAAATACAGATTCCAATTTTTAGTTCGGGTGATGTATGTTTTTTATAGTTAAAAAATCTTATGTAAACACCACATGACTTCCTTATACACCCTTTGCTACATATTGCTACGAAAACATTACATTCTTTTGTGATATTATGGTTAGGTTTGTAAATAAACAGGCAGGTAACACTTCAAAAATATTACTGAAAACAAACCAAGAAAACTATTACTCCAACCAAAAAAGTCACGGTAATAGGATTATATACACCGCAGAAAACGAATATCGTTTGTACAGGAATAGTATTCCACAGATTATTACAGAACCTCTCCACAGATTATTACGGGCAAATGCACAGCTTATTACGGGCAAATGCACAGCTTAGAGTTCAATAGAATTCTCCCGACTATAGATAGTCTAATTTTGCTCTCATTAGCGAAAACTAATGGCGTGAAACGATACATTACACCAAAACAATTAACTCCGTTAAAGTTAAGAAAAGGCTTACTAAGTCTGACTACATTAAAATATTTTTCGTCAAATTTCGTGCCAAGTCGCCAAGTTTTTATCCAACACAGATGTGTGTCTTGGTGTCAGTTTTGGTGATTTGGCAACCACATTTGGCAAAAATTGTTGTTTAGGGTTGCAAAAGTTTGGAAGCTCTGACTTCTATAAGTACAGAGTTCTGGAATTTTCCAGTAAGATTCATAGATTTCTTTCGCAGAACTAACTTCTTGGAAAGTTCTATAAGTGACTATCAAGACAAAGAAGAGTCTTTATTAATGACTGCAGGCTGGAACTTGTCTATTTCTTTACGTGCTGTTTTGTATACAGTATAACAGTAAAAGTGGAAACAGATGGCAGTTTTTTCATTTTCGTGAATATGGGTGTCGACTTAGCGTCAAATTAGGCAATCTGGCTTCCAAATTTGGCAAAAAGTGGTAGTTTAAGATTTCCAAACCTTTAGAATCTCTAACTTCAATAGGAGCTGAGTTCTGGAATTTACAAGAATAATTCATTGATTTCAAGCGCAGAACTACCTCTAAAATTGTATAAACCACTGACAAGACTCCCTATGAATTCAAATTTTATCGACTTCGAATTGTCAGTTGATCATTATTCCTGAATGAGCGAAATTTTGGCTCTTCAGTTTATTTAACCCTGTTTACTTGATTTCTGTACTGCGAATGACTGTTTTATTGGATTGTTTCAAAAATATTTGTTTATTATTAATTTTTGTGGTACACTTTTATTCAACTGTTTCCAGAATATCCATTAAATAAAATGCATTCGTTGACTAGAACCTGTTTATGTAGTTATAAATTACTTTATGTACACAAAAACATCCACTATTTTCATAACAACATCATTATGAGTTCTATCATTAGTTGCTTCTTGAAATCTCTATGACGGCAGGTCATATATGATGACCAATTTCTTCGTATATTTGGTCATTATGAATATAATTTTTGCAAATATCTCCAAAACTGAAGGCCACAAAATGACCACAAAGTGCGGTGAACAACTAGATGTTATATCAAACCTGCATACCAGTTTTCAACGCCCCATGTCCAACCAGTTTTGAGTTGTGCTAGATACGCACATACAGTTACGTACATACAGACGTCAGGAAAAATCGTGTAAAATTTCAGATATCTCTGAAATGAGGGTTCGTGTCAAAATCAAAGTTGGAGGTATAAAACTAGACATCATAACAGTCACAAAATAAATTTACAACAATCTGCGATTATCCGTTTCTGAGCAATGCGAGATACAAAAGCGATTTTGCAAATTGGGATTACAATACTTCCTTATACTACTTTGTTTTAGGAAATAAAAAAGGAATTTTATGAATGAAAAATAAATAATAATTCGCCGAGATTTAAAAAACTGTACATATTCAAAATGCGATAAAACTTTGTTGGTTTATATTTCGCTATGACCATTTTTAAACTCAGCAATTTGTTTCAAATACAATAAATGGTTCAAAGTACATAGATGTTTCTAAAACTTATTTAAAATAGTTTTAAAATATGAAATATTATTAAGAAATTGATCTGTTTATAATATTTGAAGTCGACATATATAAATGATATATAGTACAGCATACAACTATACAAAACGTAATTTTAAAAATATGGAGATTTCAATTTTCAAGTCGGGTCATGCGTGTTTTGTGAAATTAAAAGAAAGAGAATTTTACGAATGAAAAATAAATAATATTTTGCCACGATTTAAAAAACTGCACGTATTTAAAAAGTAATAAAACTTTGTTAATTTATATTTCATTAAACATGTTTTAAACTCAGCGATTTGTTTCAAATACAATAAATGCTTCAACGTACATAAAATGTTTTTAAAATTTCTTGAAAATAGTTTTTAATATGACGGATTATTACAAAATCGATCAGTTTATATTATTTAAATATATATATTATAGGTGTATTAAGTTCGTTCATTTACCTTTACTGAGTTTATGCTTACCTGACATTTTTCTAAATTGCTTTCGATCGAAGTATAAATAACAATTTATTTAAAGTGGAGTTTCTTTCTAATTTATTTAAATTCATTATATTTAAGTGTTTTATTTATTTATATATTTTTAGTGGAAAAGTGTTTTTTTTTTTTTTTTTTTTTTTTTTTAATATAGACGCTCTCATCTTACAATCAAATTAGAATTACCGTATAATCAAATTATCCTTTAAGAGTGACGTCTCAGGAATAAAGTTTACAAACAATGTCTTTGCATTAATTTTCCCTATAAAAGATTTTATCAATCTTTTAAGAAAAGCTATTTTCTTCATCAGCACCTTCTATTTGTATAAAATATTTTTTTTTCTTAACAGTATAATCTATTTAAAAAAAAATCATGTTATTAATCAAAACTTATTATTCTCAGCTTCATTTGAGCTTTAGCGGAAAATGCTTTATATTTTATTATCTCCCGACCAAAAAAAAAAAAAAAAAAAAAAAAAAAAAATCTACTGAAAAGAAAAAATTTCAGTTTAATATAAGTAATTGAACATTAAGAAACTAGTATGTTGTGGCCACCACAAGACTTTCTTCTATATTTTCCTATACATATTCAATCAGTAACAATATTTAAAAAAAAAAAAAAAGATTTTTTTTTCCTTTTTTTTTTTTTTTGTGTGAAAATTAATACATATTCAATCACTAACAATATTTAAAAAAAAAAAAAAAAAAAATAGAATTTTTTTCTGTTTTTTTTTTTTTTTTTTGGTTAAAAGTAAAAAAAATCGATAACTTTGTTTTAAATTATCACAGATTTATAGTTCAACCATTCGTTTTAAAGGTATAGGGCAGTTCCTTGTTTGTAAACAAACATCTCAACTCTCGGTAGTGGTTGGCAGAAAGCACTCGTTCCTACCATTGACGACTATGGCTGTTTTTGATCATAGAGATATTTAAATCATTTATATTTCGTTCTACTTATGCAGATGTTTCAGAATGTGTTTGAAATAAAAAATACATTTAAAAATTAAGCTCGACGAAGCCCATATAAAAGGATATAATATCATACACAGATTCATATTTCTTAGGAAAAAGCGATCGGCCGTTAGGCCAATCAGTGTTCCATCGAAGGCAATTTGTTGGGGAAAAATGGGATGATTAATGTAATCAAATTTTCATAAGGTTTATTCACGACGTGATTTATTTAATAATGTATCCATAATACTTATGGATTCTATTACTTTATAACTAAAACATGAATATTATTCGAATACAGTAGTTGCTGTATAGCATTGCATTTTGCACCTGTAATGTTACGAGAATTTGTCATACTTAATAATACCTTTCTGTTGTCGAATTATTCTTTTATTAATAAGTTTTCCATTTTTATTATGCATTTAATTTATGAATTTTGTCAATTATTTACCTCAAAATGTTAAAATTTAACAGGAATTTTTCATAATTCTAGAATTAAATCTTTTTTTTTATTATTATTATTTAGGACTGAATTAGTTAGTCAATTGAATGTTTTGAAATTTATACCTTTTTAAATATGGTGACTGATTAAATTATTAATATAACGATTAGCTTATTTTTTTTTATATATAATTTTACATTCGAGTAATTTCTTCATCAGAAGTTTTAGTTAATTTGTCATGAAACTTGTATTTGAAAGAATTTTTTTAATGTCTTAATTATTCATAGAAAATTGAGCTGAAAAATATTTTTAATTGTAATTTTTCCAGTCGAAAGTTAAACTTTATCAGGGGTCGATCCAGGCAAAATTTGGGTCCCTTTTGCGGCCCCTTCACAAAATTCCCCATAGTAAAAAGGGACCCTTCACAAAATTCAAATTCATAAAAAGGGACCCTTCACAAAATTTAAATTCATAAAAAGGGACCCTTCACAAAATTCAAATCCATGAAAAGGGACCCTTCACAAAATTCAAATTCATAAAATAAGTCCCTTCACAAGATTTTTTTTAATAAAAATGATCCTTTTATTAAATGTTTTCATGTTTTCAGTATTATTTTTAATTAAAGCCTTAATTTGGCTCAACAAAACTATTAACCTGATATTAAACATTACATAAAATGATTGTAAAAACGAAAAATTTTGCACAGTATTTTACTTTTTCACAAAAATATTTTATATTTCACAAAAATAAATAAAAATTTCACAAAAATATTTTGTTTTTCACAAAAAAGGGACCCAAAAATTAAAACCTGGATCGACCCCTGCTTATGCATCCTAAATTAAAAATATTTTCTAGCCTTTTTTACAAGAATCTATCAAAATATATGAAAGTCCATAAGAAATATTCTTTTAAAACATATTTTTACTTTCTGCAATATTCATAAAGTATTGGATTCGTAAAACCTTTCAACTTCTAGTCTTCAATGGATTGCATATTTAACCCCTTGAACTTAAATGATGAGTCCAGCTTGTCATGAATTTCGTAACACTAATTATGTTCTTATATGTATATATAACAATAAACATTCATATAAATGTGTGAAACAAATACAGTGAAACCTCTCAAGTTGGACGCTTTTTCTCGGAACGGAATGTATCCATTAACATTATGTCTAACCCCTATAAGTTGGACACTTTTTCTTGGAACCGTAGGTGTCCAACTTAGAGAGGTTTTACTGTATTATTTTTAATAATAACAAATTATTTGAGCAACAAAACCGTAAGTTTCTATATGAATCCCACCTATTAAAACTAAGAAAATTAAATTGTCTGCATGAGCAGTGCTGACTGAAAATAAATTGCAGTTCAAGGGGTTAAAGATGTTCTAAACATGATTTGACCATTCAGAAACTGACTGTGTGTGTGTTAGATGTGATGAAGCTCTGTACCTGTGAGGAGAAAAAAAATAAATCCCCCTCCCATACATACACTCTTCTACGTCAATTTACTATCAATTTCACCTCTAATTTGTTGTTTCAAAACATTAATTTAGACTATTAAATATTAAGCATTAGCACTGTCGGAAGAAAAAATTAAATTTTCTTGTATTTTTAACTAAAAAAGAAAGCAGTCATTAGTTTTTTTTTTTTTTTTTTTTTTTAAACGCTGTTAGTGAAATGTGTATTAATGGTTTTTAAGATTCGAGGTCAGTGTGTCATCAACATTTTAGACTGTCTTTCAGAAAAATTTAGCATGCTGTGTTTAGTAAAAAAGCTTAGCGAAATCCCTCATGTGATATGGCCATAAGGGAGAAGATGCTGGGTTCAATCCTAAGTCACATTCATCTTAGCTGTTTGGAGTTTTACAGGGTTTTCCCTGAAACTTGCATAAACATGGCCTAGAAACCTTGCATAGTCAATCAGTCCCAACCTACACAACACGATCCAGTTTTGCCCTTTACCATTATTGGATATTATACTGATTGTTCATGTCAATTTAAACTTCACAATTTTCTGTATTACTCGCATTTGTACACAAGATTTCATTAAAGAAAATCCTTAAAAGATCACCCCCCACCCCACATATCACATATAATGGAGGGTGTTGTGTTGTTTAACATAAATTGACTATGAGAGGACCCTAAGCATGGGTGGTGGCCTTTCCGTGGGTCTCTTTATAAAGAGTCCTAGCTCACATTCATGTAAGTTTCAGAAAAATCTGTGAACTCCCAGTCTGACAAGCTAGTCCTGAGTTCGAACCCCACTACCCCACATTTAATAGATTCAAAATTATTAACTACAATAGATCAAATTATGAATCACTCTCAAGTTATAATTGATCATGAATGAAAAACAAAAACAATCTGAAAGCTGTATTCCTCCTATAAGATTAATTTTTGGCTCTCTGTAAAATGTAAGTTAGAGTAAAAATCATTGAAAAATTCCCAACTTGCAACAACATAAGCATGATTGTTTATTTATTCATTTTTTTTTTTTTTTTTTTAAATCTTATAAACAGCTTCTTAATAATAAGCTAATCTTTTAAAAGCTTATTTTCTTTATTAATAAGCCTAATAAAACAAGTGCCCGAAAAGTAACACTGTAAACTGTTATCATTGCTAAAACACTTTATCAAAATAAAGAAATAAAAATTTATTCTTTATTTGGAAGAATGAATAAAAAATGGGAAAGAAAAAAATCACAAACTTCGCCAAGAGAGTCTCATACTAAAGTTGTGCCCTATTTTCAGCAAATGAAAGTCATGGTTAAGTACCGTCATATACAGCTGTTAAGAAAATATAAATGACATTCAACTATTTGAGGTTCATTATGTTGATTAGAAACACGGTTACTTTAAAACAAGGAATATAAAAAGAAAAAATTTTAAGTCAATTCCTACATACAAACACTATCGAAAAAGTTTTTTTTTTTTTTTAATTTTGAATTAGGAAATAAAAAGCGCGTGTGAAAAATGAAATAAAAATAATTATAAGATTTAAAAAAAAACTTTTTATATACCATGTTTTAAATTTTCTGATGAATCATAGAGCTCTTATCAATATGCATAAAATTTTTAAAGTGATAATGACGTCAATTTTTGTGATATGCATAATTTAACTTTTTATAATTTTTTAATGTTCACATTTAATTAAATGTATTTATTTAAATCAAATTGGAGTGTAAAGGTTGATGTTTTTATTTATTACCAACTATGCAAAAAATACCAGAGCCGGGAATCAAACCCAGGCACCTCCGCTTAACGCACGGATGCTCTACCGCTGAGCTACCCTGGCTGACAACCAGCTAGGTACTTCTCGCATAATATGCGTTGGCAAAGTCACCGAGTCTGAAAACGCAGATATATCAGGTGAGACAATAATAATCGTAGCACAACTCCATAGACCACGAAATTTTTAATTTAGAAAATTTCAAAATTAAAAATTTCGTGGTCTATGGAGTTGTGCTACGATTATTATTGTTTCACCTGATGTATCAGCGTTTGCAGACTCGGTGACTTTGCCAACGCATATTATGCGAGAAGTACCTAGCTGGTTGTCAGCCAGGGTAGCTCAGCGGTAGAGCATCCGTGCGTTAAGCGGAGGTGCCTGGGTTTGATTCCTGGCTCTGGTATTTTTCGCATAGTTGGTAATAAATAAAAATATCAACCTTTACACTCCAATTTGATTTAAATAAATATTCATGGTTGATGAATTCATGAATAAAAATTTCTAAATTAAATGTATTTATTTGTATGTCAAAAAAAAAAATTAACTCGTAATTTTTTTTTTTTTTTTTTTTTTTTGCAACAATTAAATTATAGTTGATATTTTAATGGTTATTGAAACGCTATTAGGATGTTATTATCTTCATATTTTAATTAATTGTAAGAAAACTAATCAAAAATTCAAAAATCGGACTTCGAAGTATTGTGTTGTCACCGTGTTCTGAGCAATCCCGAAAGTTTCAAATTTCTAGCTAGTCGGGAAGTTAGTTAAAAATCGATTGCAAGATTTGTACAAGATATAGGGAAAGTGTGAACTAATAATAGGAATTGAATAGACTAAAAATGCATTGACATTAAGGAACAGCTTTAGTATAGGACCACTTAACGAAATTTGAAAACTGGCTCCTAAGTTGCTCGGGCGATTTTTGAAAAGTTTTTTTTTTATTATTCAATTGCAATAGCCATTTTAATTCATCACCAAACTGGCAAAAGATAATAAAAGTCGCCAAGGGGATTGTTTAATAAAATTGTGCCTACTTTAGTTTGTGGATGTAAAATCGAGGGGAAAACCTATAAGACAATTCGATTAATTTAAATGAATATTTTAAAAATAAATAAATTATGACATTAGTTTTATCAGATATTTTTGTGTGAACAGGTTTAAATTTAATGTTCATGTGTAAGGAAGTTTTTTTTTTCTTTTTTAATTTTGAAGTGAAAATGGGGTTTTTATTTAATATCTTGCAAACTAATTATCCTATTGATTTAAAAGTTGCAGCGCTAGATAGATTTTTGTCTGGTTAATAAATGTACAAATTTTTGTAGAGATCAGTGAACTGTTTACTTTGTATAACGAAATAGAATCTAATATAACGCATCCTGCAATTTATCAAAATAAAATCACCGTCAAGAATTTTTTTTTGGAATGGTTTTACCTAGAAGCTTTTTGCTTAATAGTTTGATTTATTAATAAAGATCTGTCTTCCAGAAGGCTTAAAAATGAAATTTTTATACCTACTCAGTATTCACCGACACCGAGCACATACTGAGTTCTTGGTGCAGCACTTGTAAAGTATAAAATTTTAAAGGATTGTCTTTTGAAGTGTGTTAATTTTTTCATAAATGAAAAACTTTGTAATGAAACACAAATTATGAAATAAAAAATACTCCAACTGCTTTAGATAAAAATAATAGTACAACATTTCATCAGGCAAAAAAGGAGACATAAGTGGCATTTTCATGCACTCTTGCATAACTTTTTTTGCCTGATGAAGGGTTAAGGCTATTATGTTTACCTAACAAGGAAACATTCAAAAGGTGTCGTCTTCAAAAAATATTGAAAAAAATATGTGATTCTACTTTTCATAAAACACCAGGAAGTGAAAAAAATATCGGCTGAAATGAATTACAGCGACCACAAAAAATTATCAAAATTAAGCCTATTTGGCAATTTAGTGCTGTTAGGCGTTCAGTTTGCTAGCACCGAGATTGCCATGTACGAACAGAACCGTGTTTTGTTTCTTCGCTGAGTATTCAAAATCAATCGTCAAATATACTTAATTTTGATAATTTTTTGTGAATTCATTTCAGCCGATAATGTTTTCCCTTTCTGGTGTTTTAGGAAAAGTAGAATCACATACATTTTTTTCAATATTTTTTGAAGACGACACCTTTTGAATGTTTCCTTGTAAGATGATTTTTTTTTTTCACTTTTTCGTATCGTCTGACAAAGTTTATTTATTAAATTTGAACAACACATTTTTAGCACATTGAACAGTTAAAATATGTAATAAGACTTGATATTAAACAGAATATAACATTGAAAATGCCAACGTATTTAGTGCAGTATGCTATATGGTACGAAAACTGCAGTTTGCTCTTAATATTTTTTACATTGGCATTTTTAATGTTGTGTAAATATTTATACATTGAACTGTTATTTAAATTTATAATTAAAATTAACATAAATTGAGAAACTGACACAAAGTCCTTTTTTTTCACTACTGTTTGGATACAGTTTATTACCATCTAATTACAAGTACAGTTATATTCAAATAGTAGTAGAGAAAACAAAAAGTTCTCTTTTACTTTGGTGTGTCTCTGGAATATAGTCATCACAATTGAGCTCTGCGAGTCATAACAAAACTATCTTTTGATCAGGGATGTGATCAAAAAGACGAAGATTAAACTGTATTACTATATGCCAAGACAAGACATTGAAATTAAATGCATAACAAAATTTATTGTATTAGAGTAAGAAATATATTTTATAATCTTCAATTTGTAAAAAAGAAATTATTTTATGATTTAGTATTCAATTAAGATTTATCTGATTAGCAGATTGAACAAATTCACACACAAAAGACAAAAAGTTAATAAAATAACATTTTTACGACAATTAATATTCAATAGAAGTAATTTAAAGCAACAACATAAAATCAAGTAAAAATTCATTTCAGTAAAAAAAAAAAATCAATTTAAACTTAAGTGAAAAAGAAAATATAAAATTACCTTATATAGCGTTTCTTAGATGTGATCGATGTCCACTAAATTATTGCCAGGGAGAAGTGCCTCAATCGTGCAGCTTTTTAATATACACCGCACAATTTAGACACTCACCAGGCTTTTGACTTTAGTTACAGTGACCCATGGTCGTTGACCTCTGCAGAAGGGGTGCCTTAGAGGGTGGTCATTCATATTTCTGTAGGAGGGCTGCCTCAGTGTGGACTTTCAGAGTTCATGGTTGAATTGAGGAGAGAGAAACTTCAACTTTTCTTTCGCTCTTTTGAAAGTGAGGAGAGAGAAACCAATGAATGTTAAAGAATTAAGTACTTGAAATATGAGTAAAAATAAATAAAAAAGCAGGAGGAAATTAAAATATGTATACATATATATAGAAAAGTGACTTATTTGAAAATATAGACTACTATAGAGCCATAAAGCTAGCCACTCTAAGGATTGCTTCACCTTTATAAGTAATATTTTGGATTGAACTACAAAAAAATATTAAATAGCTTTATCTTATCCTCCCCCTCCACACACATACCAAAAAAAAAAATAAGATAAACATATATTAAAGATATTTATTATACAGTATTTTCTTTCAACTAACAGTTATACAAGAAAATATATCACGTATAATAATTAAATATCAAAAATAAAGTGTTTTTAAATTATCATAAGACGCTTTAAATGACTATTTTAGCAATGGGAAATTCTTCCATAGTTTTGTTTATGATAACAGTAAAGAAAATTTATAGTTTCTCTAAATTATAATAATGATTTATTATTTTATACAAAAGATATGTGTCATTTCATTTACAAGAACTATTTTGAAAAATTAATTATTTTAGCAATAGCAAATCACAGTAATGTTTAGTTTATCTATGGTAAATGATAGTTTAAAAAGAAAAAAAAAAAAAAATCTACTGCACTAAAATAACTTATTTATTTATTTTTTAAAGTAACTTAGTATAACCACATGAAAGATAATTTATAAATATTTTTACAAAATTTATTTTAAATGAATCTATATAAATATTTTAACAAAGGAAACTTTAGTTAATGTTTTAGTTTATCTATGGCAGAGTGGAAATAAAAAGATAAAAATTACAATTGAACCAAATAGTGATTATTTTTACTTAAATATTTATGCAACATATTTTTCTCACATGAAACACAATATCAAAATGCTTTTTATAAGTTTTACAAATGCAAATTAATCAGTACTTACTTTAGTGAAAGAAAATTAAATTGATTAATTTTACTTTTCTATGGTTACATACACTGATGGTGCTAATATATTTACTTAAATTTTAATGTAACTTTTAACTCTCTTCTGCATTAGTTTATAAGCAATCAATTCTTAAAAAGTGTCACAAATTTCAGCAGTGTCATCGATTTTATATTTCATTATTTAATCTGTTTATTACTTTCATTTCATATTTTTATTTCCATTTCGCTGTTTTCATATAACGTTCATTAAGAGTTATCTGCTAAATTTGGATATTTCCCCCTTTTTCATTTTTAATAAAAAGACATGAATATGTTTTTCTTTAATTATAACTTAAATAAAGTTCAAAATTTCGAGTACATGAAGCAACAATAAATTAACACATAAGCATGGTTAATATGGTTTTTTTTAAAACCCAGAACAGTATAAAAATTATGCAGAGATAGAGAAACCAAACTAAGTTTTTGTCAAACATATGCACGTACACCATTAAAAATAAAAATTAATAATTATGTAAACTGTAAGAACTGCTGAAATTTTTAACACTGCTCTGTTTCTAAATACTATATTACTCAACTTTTATTTTAAATAACGAAATCAACTTAAATAAAACTTCATATGAAATAAACACAACACAACAAATGATTATTAAGCCTTGCGTGATATAGTCAACGAGTCACACAAGAAATTGAAAATAGATGCAAAAATGTAGTACGTAAGTAAAAAATTCTTACCAATCTAAACATGTTATCCACACTTTTAAGGTACAACAGTGTAATTTTTGTCTCTAATGGCGTTGATCCATATATTTTTTATCGTTGCATGCTTTGAAATTATTTCAACGTCTGTGTCTAGCATGTTCGTTTGTACAGCAATTTGTCACCATATTTACTATAAAAAATGAATTGATAGGAAAACATAATGAAGAAATATTATTAATTTTTTGAAATAAGGCGAATGATTTTAAAAAAAACACAAATATAGCGAAAATAATAGCATATGATAAAACTAGGATCGTCAATTGAAAACAACGGTGGGCACGGGAAAGTCGAGCTCTTTTGCCATCCACCAGGGTGCCCTTTAATTATTGACGTCACGAGGAAATGCTCTATTGACGAGACCTTTCGAATGATACCCATCTTCAAAATTTACCCCCCCCCGGGGGGGGAAGCGATGCCCCCCCATGCACAAAATTTTTTTCCTAGTTACGTACTACTATTATCAATAATTCATATTAATTTTACAAACACAAGTGTAAAATAACTCTTATTATGCACATTTATACGAATTTTTGTCCTATGCTGCCATGTTAAAAATTTAGATAAAATGCTATCACAGCGCCACCTGTTGAGCTATTGATCCCCAAATATAATCAGCAACAGTTTATGTCGGGGACCAACTAAATACCAAGTTTGGTAAAATTTCGTTAAAAAAAAAAAAAAAAAAAAAAAAAAAATACGATTATTTTTCTGTTTTTTTTTTTTGTTAAAAGTAAAAAAAATCGATAACTTTGTTTTAAATTATCACAGATTTATGGTTCAACCATTCGTTTTAAAGGTATTGACGAGATCTTTCGAATGATACCCATCTTCAAAATTTAACCCCCCCGGGGGGGTACCTCCCCCCTAGGGGGGAACCGATGCCCCCCCATGCACAATTTTTTTTTCCTAGTTAACTACTACTATCATCAATAATTCAAATTCATTTTACAATCACAAGTTTAAAATAACTCTCATTATGCCCATTTATACGGAATTTTGTCCTATGCTGCCATGTTAAAAATTTGCATAAAATGCGATTACAGCGCCACCTGTTGAGCTATTGATCCCCAAATCTAATGGGCACCAGTTCATGTCAGGGTGCAACTAAATACCAAGTTTGGTTAAATTTCATTCATATGTTCGTGAGATACAGCGTCCACAAAAAAATGATACAGACACACAGACAGACAGACAGACAGACACACAGACAGACAGACAGACAGACACACAGACAGACATTTTCTAAAAACTATCAATTCGTGTTCAGGACATCCCAAAACGTGTAGATCCGTCAAAAAACGGAGGTCGAAAATTTTCGCGAATCCAATACTTTCTCTATATTACATATAGAAGAAAGTAAAAAGCTCAGAGATACGCTTAATAAAATCAGTTCTTTTAGTTTAATGGAAACAAAATTATTATTATTATTATTATTGTTATTTATATAAACTTCTCAAAATAATTCTTTTTAATGTTCGCTTAAAATAATTGCTGTTTTTTTCTTACATGATAAAGAAATTAGGATACACATAATTTCTTGAGATATATATCGAATTCATAAATTATATTATAACTGATATTTGCATTGTTATTCGTATTTAATAAGTTCAAATAGTCTTTTGAACTGTATTAATTTCGTAGTTTGTAAAAACAGATTTAATTAAAAACTTTTTTAAAACTTTTCTTGACCTTTACTTTTTACCATCTATATGCATAAAACCGTTTGTCCTGAGTAAGTGAGTGAGTGAGTGATTCATAATCACTCTGGGGATCCAGAACGAACTCATCGGAATGCTGATCTTAGCGGAAACTTTTTGATATGACGTCACCTTTACAGTAAACCTCGAAAATTGCTAGAACGAATTTGTCGTAATTCTTTTGGGAACGCAAAAGGCTCGTGGAATCGGATTAAAAAAATTCGACAACGGATTACGTCGCAAAAATACAAATCCGATAGTCGATTTTAAGATGGCAGCTTCGATTCTAGCCCCAATAAAATTATTTCTTGAATTAGTAGCAGTGCTTATTTTTAAATTATTATAGAATGTCATGTATAGTCTTAATAGAGCATATCTATGAAGAATAACAAATCATAATATTTGAATTTATTGAAAATTAATTAAGTGTAAAGAAAATTGTAATAAATATACATTTTCTTTGTAGCAAAAATTCTTATTTAAAAAGTATGAGGAATAGAATGTCTTAATATTTAAATTTATTGAAAATTAATTATATTTAATAAAAATTACAATAAATATATTTTTCTCTGTAATTAAAATTCTTATTAGTCATGTATAATATTAGTAGCACAATTATTGAGAATAACAAGTCTTAATATTTAAAGTTATTAAAAAAATTTTAATTTAACGAAAACTGCATTTATATATTTTCTTTGTAACTAAAAGTCTTTTTTAAAGTGTCTATGAATGATGTAAATCCCAGTGTATAAAACTAATGAAAATTAATGTTTAAAGAAAATTGTGATAACTATTTATTTTCCCTGTAACTAAAATTTTCATATTTCATTATTATTATTGAACTACGTGAGTTAGAGATACAAAACATGTATTTTACATTCACTTGCAAAAATCATTTGTAGGTATATAATAGAATCTACTAATCTTCCATATCTAAGTGAAAAAAAGTGAGTGAATATTTAAAAAAAAAATTAATAACTCATTTTTAAGATCTAAATTCGACATATTGTGAAAATTCATTTACGAAATGAAAGTAACTTTTGAGGCGATTTTAATTTTTCTTACTTTGATAAGAGATAATTTCTTTCCTACATTTAAAAATTTAAAATTACACAGCATTTATAACTAATAAAAATATGTATTTTCAACATTATAATTTGTCAAACAATGAATATAATATTTTATTATATACTAGCCGCCTTCGGCGACCAGCTGGTTCGCGATCCCTGAAAAATCCGACTTTACGAAACTCCCGCCGGTGGCGCCTGCGGCGCCTTTTTCCCGTATCAGGTCTAATAACAGCTTATTGATATATCGTGAAAATAGCTTATCTAAATCGCAGTAAACTCCCGTGCGGTAGCGCCTTCGGCGCTGATATTTCAAATTTCTAACTTTAGCTAAGTCCCGCTCAGTGGCGCCTGCGGCGCCTTATCCCCGTTGTAGAACTTACAACACCTTCCTCGCTCATTAGAATTTGAAATATTGAAATTTTAAAATATAGCAGCGCCATCTGGCGGTAGAAATTTCTGTAATATATTGTTCAATTCCAAATCAAAAAAGCTTTCAAATGATGTATTACTTATGAAAATATTTTAATTAGTAGCTGAGATACAAAAGAAAACCTAAAAAGGAAACCTTAAAACGTGTAAATCGGGT
Source organism: Salticus scenicus (assembly GCA_963930645.1). NCBI lineage: Eukaryota > Metazoa > Arthropoda > Arachnida > Araneae > Salticidae > Salticus > Salticus scenicus. The sequence goes on from OZ005650.1 coordinate 263,941,615, forward strand.
AAAATCTCGAATAATACTTTCGATAATATAAAAGAACTTTAAAATATCTTTCGAATGATGTATTAAAAATTAAGAGAAGACAATAGAGAAGAAAGAAGAAAATTAAGAGAAGAAAAAAAAAGAAGACAATCTTTTTCCAATAAATATGTCATTTTTTTAATTATTCATATATTTTCATGAAAATTGAACAGTAGCTTTATAATATGCTGTCTAGGCCGAATATTAATTCAAATGTAACGTGAATGAAAATTTGAAAAAAATTGAAAAATTGCAATTTTTCCCCCCAGTATAAAACACATGATATCTTAATTGATTACAACCATTTCCGTTTTCATCACAGACATCACAGACAGTTGTCTCGTATGTGTTTTGTTTCCAATCGAGACCGCTTAGAAAATCGTCTGCCTGTTGCCAACTAAATTTTATAGTTTAGTTAATTTTAAAAAATCTAATTGACGTATCGATAAGCCGCTTGAACTCTTAGATTCGGAAAAAATTCCCCTTTCATTTGGTACCAAATTCGTAATGATCGGACTAATATTTCTAATTTATTTTCCATTTTTTCTGCTTTTAACTCCGTTAAAATATCTACTTTTATGCAATCTCGGTGAATTCTGAGTCATTGAGATCGCTTTTTGATTAAGACATAGGTCTACATTTTAATTAATATCTCCGCAACTAATTAAAATTTTTAAATTCTGTTTTGACTATCCCCTCGGGCAGGCTTCTGAGCACCGGTATGTCAAATTTTGTAGTTCTGCGTTCAGTAGGGGCTGAACGTATAGATGCTCAGACAGACAGACAGACAGACAGAGAGACAGACAGACAGACATCTCCTTTTATTATTATAAGATAGATTGTAAGTAAATTCTGAAAGTAGTACATACAGGTATCCCCCCCCCCCCAAAAAAAAAAAAAAAAAAAAAAAAAAACTGACAAGTATTCATTCTTAAAAACACAAATCAATCTAAACGCATCCTTTATTTCTGAACATAAAAATTCTTAATCAGAAACAATTTACACATTATTTTTTCATAGTTATCAACTATTTCATTTTCCTCCTTAGATTAAGTAATAATTACCAAATTGCAATTTTTTCCCAAAAATTACTATTCGAAAGATACCGATATTAAATATTTCAGAAAAAATAGAAAAGTTAACATCCTTTTGTTTTCTTTATTTATTACTAGCCGCCTTCGGCGACCAGCTGGTTCGCGATCCCTGAAAAATCCGACTTTACGAAATTCCCGCTCGGTGGCGCCTGCGGCGCCTTTTTCCCGTTTTAAAAATAATATAATCATAATTAGAATTTGAAATATTGAAATTTTAAAATATTTCAGCGCCATCTGGCGGTAGAAATTTCTGTAATCTACTGTCCAATTCCAAATCAACAAAGCTTTCAAATGATGTAATACTTATGGAATTATTTTAATTAGAAGCTGAGATAAAAAAGAAAACCAAATACCTTGCCTTAAAATCTTAATATGCTAACCAATTTCAAACGCTGTAACTCTTTTTTTTTTTTTTTTTTGCCTTTTTTCCCTCTCCCTCAAGCCCTCCCTAATAATCGTACTCTTTCAAAAATATTCACAATCGAATTATCGGGCAAATACTGCAGAATATAAGACAATCTTTTTCCAATAAATATGTCATTTTTTTAATTATTCATATATTTTCATGAAAATTGAACAGTAGCTTTATAATATGCTGTCTAGGCCGAATATTAATTCAAATGTATCGTGAATGAAAATTCGAAAAAAATTTAAAATTGCAATTTTTCCCCCCAGTATAAAACACATGATATCTTAATTGATTACAACCATTTCCGTTTTATCACAGACAGTTGTCTCGTATGTGTTTTGTTTCCGATCGAGACCGCTTAGAAAATCGTCTGCCCGTTGCCAACTAAATTTCATAGTTTAGTTAATTTTAAAAAATCTAATTGATGTATCGATAAGCCGCTTGCACTCTTAGATTTGGAAAAAATTCCCCTTTCATTTGGTACCAAATTCGTAATGATTGGACTAATATTTCTAATTTATTTTCTATTTTTTCTGCTTTTAACTCCGTTAAAATATCTACTTTTATGTAATCTTGGTGAATTCTGAGTCATTGAGATCGCTTTTTGATTAAGACATAGGTCTACATTTTAATTAATATCTCCGCAACTAATTAAAATTTTTAAATTCTGTTTTGATTATCCCCTCGGGCAGGCTTCTGAGCACCCGTATGTCAAATTTTGTAGTTCTGCGTTCAGTAGGGGCTGAACGTATAGATGCTCAGACAGACAGACAGACAGAGAGACAGACATCTTCTTTTATTATTATAGATTTATGGATTTGCAGACTATATTTATGAGGGGATAAGAGACATTTGGAAAATTCTTTTAAGCATTTTCTTTTTTTAGAGATAAGTGTATTGAAAAATAAATAAATAAATATGGTTTGCTTCATCACATGTAAATACAACATATTAGTTATAATAGTATATGTACACACAAATTTTAATTAAGGAAATTTAAACAAAAATGCTAACTTTTATAAAGCAATAAACACGCTTTAACTATAAAATTTAAACTTATTGAGTAAATTAACAAAAAAAAAAAAAAAAAAAACTTATTTCATCTTTATCTGTTATAAATTTTCTTATTCAATGCAACATCATCCATTGTAACAATAGTAAATGCTAGTTATTAGCATTCAAGGCAGTAAAACATTTACATTTACTGCCCTAAAAATGCTAGTAACTGGCAAAAAGTCAATTTTAATAATGACTCTGGTTTAATACATAGAAAATACATGTGGTATTTACACATAAACGTGGAGAAAACGCTTCTCTTATTGAATAAAATAAAAATATATGCTCACGTTATTCACACTCACAGCTCGTAGGCAGCCATGTTTATTTATCTAAAATTCAAATGGACTGTCGCGGTGAGTGTGAAATAATCCTTGTCTGTGATTAGTCAACTTAATCCGATTTCAAAAGCATTTCGGTCGCTGTGGAAGAAATTTCGACTCACCTTTCTGAGAAGATGGTGCTAGTGTATAAAGTGCATATCGGAATGATTTTGGTTGAAACCGGCGTTTCCAATAGCGGAAATTTTCCGCGTCGAATTCTTTCCGATGGGTTCGTTCTAGACCCCCACCTAGAAGTATAAAATTTTGTGACAATGTTCCTTCTATTACATAGACATCCACTAAGAAGCGATTTTGCAAAATTCGCCCCCCAAGGAGGGGAGGGAGGGCAAAACGTGATTTTCCAAAACCCTTCATATCTCACAGATATCCCTAAAAAATTTTATTTAAAATATAGATAACACAAATATCTAAAATCCAATTTCTGGAATTTTAGAGATTTGGTTCCCGAGGGGGGAAGAGGCGGCAAAACGTGATTTCACATGCGCAAAACGGGATTTCACATAATCTTACATATCTCAAAAAAAAAAAAAAAAGCAGATATACGTGAAATTTTTGCTCTAAAATATACCTAATATAAATACCTAAAAAACAATTTCTGTAACGTGATTTCAAATAATCCTTTATATCGAATATATATACATATATGTGAGATTTTTGCTCTAAAATATAGCTCACACAAATATCTGGAATTTTAGACATTAGTTTCAGGCGGGGTAGGAAGAGGGGGGGGGGTGCAGGGGAAAAAATGAAAATAGAATTAGATCGTTCAAAATTGGTACATAGAGGTTTTTGATACCTACAAATCGATTACGGATATTTTCGAATTTGTAAAATTTTTAGGAGAACCGGGAAGGGGGGCGAAAAAAAAAAACAATAGATATAGAGTTAGACCGTTCAAAATTGGCACATATAGGTTTTTGGAAGCTACAAATCCAATGCAGATATTTTCAAAAGGAAAAAATTATTAGGATAGACGGGAATTGGGGGTGGTGAAAGGGTAAAAATATAGAAATATAAGTTAGAGCGTTGAAAATTAGTATTATCAGGTTTTAAGGTGCGATAAATCGAATGCGGATATTTTCGAAAGTGTAGCAATATTACGAATCGCGGGAAGGGGGGCGCGCGCAGGGGCAAAAATAAAGGAATTCAGATAAAACGTAGAAAATCAATATTATTAGATTTAAAAGCCCGAGAAAACGAATGTGGATATTTTTTAAAGTGTAAAATAGTTAGGGGGGGCGGAAACTGTGAGCAAAGGAACACGCGCGCCATGCGCGCGTGTATACGCTGCCGCAGGCAATGGGGGCCCGGGCCGATTATTCCACTGATGAGAGAAGATTTTGTTTTATATTTTATATTTATGTTTTTCCCTTACGATAATATAGTGATTCATTTACAGTTTAAACAAAAAGGAGTGCGCGCAGCGCACAGTGGCCTGCGTTGTCCAAGGCAGTGCGGACACGTTGCGACTTTTTTTTAGATCAGATTTTTTTCTCTCTTTTTTTCACATGATAAAAATTAATGCAATTTTGAAAATTCATTAATTATAGTTATTCATTTAAAAATAGCGACCAGCGAAGCGGACATAGCCTGTTAGTTTTAAATGTAAGACACTTGAACATAAATTATATCGTTATTTTTCATTTCACAATTTTTAGATTCCTTTGTATGTATTGATTACAAATTTATAGAGTATATTTTTTTTTTTTTTTTTTTTTCCTTGAAACTAAAATATTAAAAAAACTATAATATTCTATTATTTATACTTATTACAGAACTTAGAACAATTTAAAATTATTACTTCAATTTAAAGCAATTTTTTTCGCAAACAGAAGATTTTTAACTGATATATAATTAACAGATATTTTAATTATGACAAAATAAGTCTTCGTAGGAAATAAGAAATAACTGAATATTATACACTTACATAATAAAATAAAAATAACAAAAAGTAAAAGTAAAATACACTTATTTATGCCCATCATAACTGGAAATAAATATATATAAATATGAATAATATATAACCAATAAATGATAACATAAATAATTATAAATATAAAAATTAAATATATATATATATATAACTGCAAATACGTATCTCGAATAAAATAAGTTTTATTTAATAAGTTAATAAAGTCTGGAATGACAGAAACACCGCACTTTTATCACACTCTTTGAATCTATGGAGATGATGTGGAAAGACATTTTTTTTCAATTCTGTAGTAGTAATTTAGTCATATTTGTTTTGAATATAATAAAAAATAAACAAAAAAAGTTTTCTAAAAATATCTGAAACTCATAAAATAATATTTATGCCTCGATAATATCCTAGCTTATCTACTCGTTCTGTTTACGTTGACGGAAGGCGTTAATAGCCAACTAAAAACAATGTAATCTTGTTTTTTTTTTTTTTTTTTTTTTTTTTTTTGCCAATGTGGAGCAGTTAATCTTAGACCTTCTCTGTATAAGAGAGACAATAATTTGAAAGTTTAATTTTTGTATCTCTGAGCAATCCATTATCCATTAAGAAAGATTTAATATCATAAAAAACGTCAGTTTTTTGAGTGACGCAGCAAAGCTCAAACAAAGCTTAGCAGCGACACTCTATTATACAGCTAATTTAACATCAAAGGGATTTGGAAACGCCTACATTTAATATCTCAGTAAATAGGAGATATTTTGATCTGATGTTTACAGAATAACCTTTTTTCTTCTGCCTGATGCTATCCTGAAAGTTTCACACTTCAACATTGTATATATTTTGAGATCTGGAGTTGTAATTTAAGACTTCAAAGGAAAAATGTGTTATCATGTGAGTTTTTTTTCTCGAAAACGGCTCGAAGAAATTTTATGAAATTGATATATGATATTAATTTATTTTGTCTGAGAAGCATGACGTCGCCCGTTTTTCCCAAAAAAACTCTTGTTTCTTAAATAATTTAGCTTAAAAATCGAACTATTTTTTCCTCCGCCAATACATGTATTTGAACTGCATATTCTCAGAATTCAGAACAGGCGTCATTCGGTTTTCTGAGGCTGTGGTTGGTTGGTTTAATCTGAATGCAGTCAATAAAATAGTTAGATTTTTTTTTTTATTAAATGCAAAAAAGAAACTTCATTGTTTGTTTTAAATATTTATTATATATTTAAAATAAAAGAAGTATTTTTTAATTATAGATATTCTATTTTATCGTTATTCATAATAATAAAAAAAAAATTAAAGCAAAAAAGTTTAAATCACTCATGCACACGAATTTATACTATGGTCCATGGTCTTTGGAGCGCATGCGTACTTTATCCAGATCCAAAATTCTTGGCGCTCGCTAAAGACAGGGGGGACTACGCTAAAGACTAGTTTGGTTTGTTTACGTACTGTATTCCTCCGCTTGTGGCTTGTGGTGGCTTGTTAAGAATATGTGTTTTATTTTATTATTTTTTTTTTTCCAAAATCAATACAATTTTTTATTGAGAAGTATTGTAGATTACATTTTTAACGAGTCTTTGATGATCAACTAGACTGAAAGATTATTGTTTCACGTATGTGTTTATTAAATATTATGTCACATACTAAGACAATTTTATTTCAGTCACCAATTATAAAATCCGACATTCGGGAGTCACACTGTATATATATTTTTTGCACTACCCTTCTTTTTTTCAGGTAAGTGTTTGTTTATATATATCATAAAATAAAAAATAAAATTACATTAGTTTAGTGAAACTAACGGCTATATTAATCACTTTCGAAAATATCCTCATTTGACTTGCAGGTCTCTAAAACCTATCTGTACCAATTTTGAACGGTCTAAATGTGTTTCTATTTTTTCACTTATGCATTACATTTTATTTTTATTTATTTATATTTTACATTCCTCGAGTCACATAATTTTCTTTACATTGACAAACAACTGTTTTTTCTTGCTTATATATATAAATTGTATTTTAATAAGATAATTATAAATTTTTTTCACAGAAGACTAGATTTTAATAACTATTTAGTGTCGCTTTATTCAGGGGTGAAACTTTTCATGGGCTATCCCTGAATTCAGGGTTTTTGAAATTTTTGCTTTCTTTGAATTTCATGTTAAATTATTTTGTTTTTGCAGAAATTACTCATTTTTAATGTTTAATTAAAATGTAGTTGTTTCCTTAAAATGTATTAAGAACTCTTCAAATATCACTTATAATAAGCAGCCATGTAATATATCACTAATAAGTGTGCCCTATCTGCATGCAGGTATTCGTTTTCAGGGTTTTTGTGGCCATTGCTATTTGGACCATCAGTGCAATTAGTGTGGAGGCTATTCAGACCGCTTCCTTGTTGTGTTGGTCATAATAATGATTTTGCTTGTTTGATCTTGAATTTTCTCTGCAATATACTAATGCAGGGCCTAAAATTTCAACTCCGATTACACTCACCCCAAAAAAAAAGTTATACTCGCTGCAAAATAGGGTTGTCGTTTTTTTTTTCTGTTTTACGCATTTTGGGTTTTTTATTTTTTTTAACTATCTGAAATGCTTTTACAAATATGTCTAAAATTATATATATTAAAAGTGTATCGTATATATCATCATGTCTCATAATCATCTATAATCAAAAATCATTATAATGCATTATATTTGAGATCTGAAAGAAAAGGTTAAAATATCTATAAATGGGAAGAGTCATTAAAAAAAAAAAAGAAGAGGGAAAAAAAAAAAACTTTTTCAATCAACACCCTGTGAAAATCTTATTATGCAAGATTAAGCTTCCTTATTTACCTATTTATATATTTATATATTTAACTTTTTACATCAGAAATGTCTTTTTCGTCCATTTTATTTTTATGATCAAACGGAATGTCGATGTGTATAACCTGTTCATTGTTGTCATTTGAAATAGCCATTTCGGAATTACATGTTCGATAAAATTGTTGCTTACAAATCATAACAAGCATAAATTCTTGGTGTTTCAGCAAAAACTGGAAAATGTTAACAGTTTTTTGATCATTATTCAACAAAATAAACATAGGCAGTATCTTTAAAAGGGCTCGGGATCATTTTCATGCACCAATATCGCATAGGCAAACTTTCGCATTTTTTTTCTCTTGGATTGTGGGCATCTAGCAAAAAGGCTCTCTACTTGTCTATTCTCACTCTGCTTAAAGAAATCACAGTGGGAGAAACGAAACTGCCTAGAGATTAAAACTTTTATGCGTGTACTTTTATGCATTTTTCCTTTCTCAGGCTGGGACGATTGTCGGGCAACGCGCACACAGACTCGACACTCAAAGAAGAGAAAAAGGAGAGGTTAAATATGAGGTTATAAGATGGCAAGATTTTGCCATATTTAAATCTATAAAAAGAATGTTTTCTGTCACCTTATCATGTAAGAATTCTACCTATAACTAGACCAAATTTTTACTCGCCACAGTAAAAATTCCACTCACCAATGGCGAGAGGAAATTTCGCGCCCTGTACTAATGATTTTGCTGGTTTCAACTACAAATTCAAACTTTTAACATTTTGAAAGTGTATAATGCGATTGATCTACAATCCATGTTTATTTCAACATTGTTGTTAGAAAACATTACAAAATAAGTACAAAAGTCATTTTCAGAAAAATCATACATATATTTGTATAGAAAATTGGGTTTGGTTTAGAGCTGTACCGAGTACTCGGTACTCGGCTAATTTGCCGAGTACTCGTTACTCGGGCGAATTTGGACTAAGTATTCGACCAATACCGAGTAGTTGTAAGAATTTCATTATTTTTATATATTATTGAAAGAAATGTAACATTCATAAGAGTTGTTTATTAATAACTAAACTAAAAAATTATGAAAATATAAATATAAAGTCATTAAACTTTTGCTGCAAACAGTTTTCGCAGTGAAAATGGGCGAGTATGCCACCAAACTCGGTATAGCGACAATTCATGGTATGAGCTTATCCCTTTTAGTTACAAGTATAACCATCTTGTATGTGTGTAATATGCAATTTTTTTAATAAAAACTTAGTACATAAAATTGTATCTGTAAAACAGACAAAAATAAAATATTTTAGAAAAAAGAGCCCTTATATAATACTAAAATAGTAGATAAAACATTAGTTATATATTTGTGCAAATAAAAGTAAGACACTTTTAAAACTGTAAGAAAAGATTGATTTTTAATTTAAAAAATAATAATTATGAAAAAGGTAAATACACTGAAATGTTATTAAAAATATATTTTAATAATCAAATTTGTTGTTTTGCAAATTATGGCCCAAAACCACCTATCTTTTTTTTACTCTTCTAGAATTTGAAGATTAATGAAGTCTATAATGCTTGAAATGATAAAATATTTATTTTAATGTTCTCATTTCATATGTAAATTTTCATGCATGCATCTTAAATTAAGCCTGAGTGTATAGGAACTTCTATATTCTCTAAGAATTATCTAAGAATGGTTAGCATCTGAGAAAGACTATATAATAAAGAATGAAATTATCAATTATTATGGTTTTAATAATCCACTAAGCTGGACATATCAAATATAACAATGAACCTAATTGTGTATACTATACACTACAAAAGTTCTGAAACATTTCATGAAAACATGCTGTTTGCCATTTAACTTAATTTTGTGTTCAAAAAGCCTTTTTTTAATTTTAACATGTGCAAAATTCTTCATATATACATCAATTATTCATTCTTTCTTACAACTATTCGGTACTCGGCCGAGTACTCGGTTACTCGGTCAAAGTGCTACTCGGTGCAGTACTAGTTTGGTTTGCATCGAATTATATTGGAACGGTTTATTTTATTTTATTTTTTTATTTTATTTTATTTTTTTTTTTAAAGAAGGAAAAGAAATAAAAAACCAAATGACATCTATGTAGTTGAATATGCAGATTTATTCTTATGTTATACATTTATTCATATTCATAAACAAACATATTGCAAAGATTTTTTTCAAAGATTAAAAATACTCAAATTTACTAAGATCTGTTTTCATGTTACATTTTTTATTTTTATTATTCAATTTTCACACCATTTATTATTGCCCTTCTATGAAGAATTTTAGCATCATCTAGAGTACAAAATTTCTGTGAAAATAATTAATCTCTACCCCACTCCCTCACTCAAAAAAAAAAAAAAAAAGTAAAAAGATAATTTTTCATGCACGGGGATGAGACACATTATATTATTTCTAAATTTTACTCTTATCAGTGCTAACTTATTCTCCTTCGAAAAGATGGTCTGAATAGCCTGTACACTAATCGCACTGACTGTCCGATTAGCCACTTCGGGTTTTTGGAAGTTTTCGTTTGGTAGTTTTATCCCTGTTTATTAAATTTTTCACATTTAATAATTTTCATATTAAATGTAATTAAAAATATTCTTAATTATCGTCTCACTACAATGATTACAGTGTTGCATTGTTAAAGTTTTCAGAAATTTTTTAACATTTTATTTTTATTTATTTATATTTTACATTCCTTGACTCATAGTTTTTTTACATTGGCAAACAACTGTTTTTTCTTGCTTATGTAGAAAGTGACGCAGCTTTGCTTGCTTATGTGTTTTTTCTTGCTTATGTTGTGTTACATCCATAAGTGCTTTTTAGTTCATCCTAACACTTTAGCGGTAACATCCATAAAATCACAATCATCACTTTACGCCTAACTTTTGGCAAGATTTAAAAAAATCAATTTTGTCAGTTTTTTTTATTTACAAAATGCTCTTTTTTTTTTTAATAAATAAATATATATATATATATATATATATCATATTAAAAAAATTCTTACTTTGTCAGTTTCAACATATATACTTAAAATAAAAAAATCCAGCAAGTACAAAAATACATAAATGCTTTTTGCAGAAAAATTTTCCAAATTATGAAAAATTTCAAATATTAAAAAAAAAAAAAAAAAAAAAAAAACTTATAGCTATTACTTAGTTTGTATACAACCAAAAATTTGCCATCATCATAATTTATGAAATACTGAATTAATTTGAACCAAATTTTTGCTTTTGGAACCTGAAAATATATGAATAGTTTAAATGGATATTTTATGGTAGTTCTCATTTTGCTTGAAGATGAAATACATAGTATTTGACTTATTTTAAAAATCAGTTGACCAGCAGATAATTAAAAATTTTCTTCTACTATTTGTTCCAGGGTTGGCGAGTTTCTTCCAAGGTGGAAAAAACCAGCCGGAAGAAATGGAAGAAACTGTTTTTCTTAAAAATTTATCCTATAAATTGCAGATTTGTAAGATACAGTGGATTCATTTATCTTATAAACAACTTTAAGTAACTTTAATTATACCTATAAAAATTTAATTTCATACTATTTAATTAATAATTATGAGATTTTTATTGAAGTGTTCTTTGGTATATGATGATCACGTTCCAAAATACTCAAAGTCCATTAAATTAAAAAAAAATAAAAAATTGATTTCAATTTAAACAGTGTAAAGTTTTATAATCTAGACGATTGTATTTCTTTAACTGGTAATAAATAATAGTTTGGATTACTTGCTTATACTTTTTGATAAAACAGCTCTTAACAAACATCCAGTTAATTAACCCTTTCGCTACCAGCGTCACATATATGTGACGATCCGATTTTCTTACCTGAGCCTGGCGTCACAAATATGTGACGGGTGTTCATTATTAGTCTATGATAATTGTTTGCATCAAATCGTGTCGCACACAGACGGGTTATGTTATAAAACAATAAAACAGATACAGGATGTTATTGGTTTTAGTTAGAACGTTATAGATACATCCCACAAAAATAAATGACAATGTTATCATATTTAAATAGTAAGACGTCTGGGCTGTGGTGGCGGTTTTTCTCCTGAGGCTCTGGTAGCGAAAGGGTTAAGAGTACTAATATTTAATAATTACTGTATTACAAAATGTCATAAAAAACTTTATTTTCCTTATAGGGTCATTCAATGTCAAATCAACGAAAAAAAGTAGCATTTTTGACCTGACCCCTCAGATTTCTAGGAAATTGGGCTCATTTATTTTTTGTATAGAGAAATGAATCTGTACCTATTAATAAATCCCAACCTCTTTTAGTTTTTGATATACAGGGTTGCAAAAATGCAAATTTTCAAAATTCTTGTTTTACAAATGTGCCCATATTTCTTTCCCTAATTGACTTAGAGGTATAAATTTGGTATCATTAGAAAGCTTATAATACAGGCTTTCAAAAAATATATCGCATGCACACATTTTTAAAATTTTTCATTTCAAGGTCAAACTTTTTTACCTTTGACCTTCAATAACTCAAAAAGTGCATTTTTTATTTTCCTTTAAAAATATATATGTTTTTCCTGCATTTATTATCTATAATTACTGTGATTTTCAGAATGGGATTGCCATGGGATGCTGAGTTATAAATTAAAATGTAACATCTATCAGTGTATTCATACTAACATCAGGGTCATTCCAAGTCAAATCAACGAAAAAAAGTAACATTCTTATCCTGATCCTCTTATTATTATTTTTTTTAATTGGGCTCAGATATTATGTTTATATAGAAATTAATTAATACTGAATAAAAAGTCTGCATCTATTTTGGTTTCTGTGATAATAAACTTCAAAAATGGGCAAAATATGTTAGTTTTTGCATTATGCATATTGCGTAAGTCATAACTTGTTCCCTAATTGTCACAGAACCTTATTTTTGCTGTTGTTAGAAAGTGCTTGAATAGGCCTTTCATTTGATATGTGACATACATATATTTCTTGGATTTTTTATTACAAGGTCAAAGACTTTGACCTTTGACCTATATTTCAAAAAGTGTGTTTCTTAAAAAAAAAAAAAAAAAAAAAAAAAAAAATTATGGTATTTTTACATAAATATATTGCAAAATATCTGTGCATATTAATTTGGGATTTCTATGGGATTCTGAATTAAATTAAAATGTTAATTTGTGTCTCACCTTTATAATACAGTATTAGATTTTTTTAAAGAAAAAAAAAAACTTATCTTAAAAAAAAAAAAAAAAAAAAGAGAAAATTTTGAAAACTGTAAGTAAAATTTATGAAAATGTTTATTTTGTGCCATCTTATCCAAATTAATTGAAAACGCATGCAAATAGATAGTGTGCTGCAAAGAAACCATTTGCGAAATTTTTAATTGTGGTTTTGGATGGCGGGACGAAAAAGATAAAATAATTCATTGAAATAAATACATTTCAGTACATAATATAAACTTAATGAAAGTGATATATTTGACTGGGTATTAGAAAATTAAAAGCAATATTTCAATGTGCAAATATACTTTAATATACAAAACAAAATAATTGCAGTGGAATTTAAAAACAAATCATTTAGTGTAAATTCACAGCGTTGCTGGAATTTCATATCATTTCTTTTAAAACACATATTTTAATATTATAAGAGATGTGAATGAAAAGGTATCGGTGAGTAAATGTTATATATTATTTTATGTTGAAAATAACGTTTACACTGTAGAAATAAATAGAAGAAAAAAGCAAATTCAAATAAGAAAATCTATGTAATTTTTAATTAATAGCAAAGCGTCACAGAAAATTTGATATCATTATTTTTAAGACCCGTATTTCTAATTCTTATAGCCATAAAGTACAGTGCTGCGTCACAAACTTTTAACCCGTTAAGGGTTATTTGTATTGATATAAATTCAGTAAAAGTGCGATTATTTGACAGTATATTTGAAAATTAAAAGCATTATTTCAATGTGTAAATATACTTTATTCAACAAAACAAAAGTAATTGTAATGAAATCTAAAAATAAATCTTTTAAAGTAACACTGAGGCGTCACAGAAATTATATCATTTCTTTTAAAACTCATATTTTGAATTCACGAGGTGCAGATGAAAAAGTATCAGGGAGTAAATTCTATATATTTTTTCGTGCTGAAGTTGAAAATATTATGTATACACTGTGATGTAAATAGAAGAAAATAAACAAATGATGAAATAAGAAAATCTATGTAATATATTTCAATTATAGCAAAGCGTCACTCAAATTTGATATCATTACTTTTAAGACCCATATTTCCAATTCATATCGAAATAAAATGCTGCGTAACAAGCTTTTAACCCGTTAAGGGTTTTTGTTCTGATATTCTATACATATATTATAGTCATCATATTCATTCATTTAAATATACTCTATAAGAAAAAAGTGACGCACCAAGAAGGAGTAAAGCAAACTGGACACAAATTGACATACATACAGGTTTTGATGGAATCAAGCACTAATTTATCATTATCGTCGATCATACGTGCAACTGGTACTTCAGTGACTTCAAATACCCTTAATAGGCGGCTCAGTGGGGTTGAGCTCAGTCCACGGATCTATCTTCCACTGAGGACGTTTGGAGCATCATAAAAAGAGTCCTAAAACCAGCTCGGAATTTTACCAATCTAACGCAAAAATTGGACAGAATTTGGCACGATACTTCACAGGAGCACATCTCCCAACTCTATCAATTAATACCAAGCCGAATAACTGCGTAAATAAGGGCCAGAAGTGGACCAACGCGTTATTGACTCGTTTACTTTGTGAGGCCCTTTCTCTTGATTAATAATTTTAATAATTTTAATTATAATCTCATTATAATTTTCTGAAACTGTAATCAATTGTTTTTCTCCACATGTGCATCTACCAATTTTTGTCCCATTTGGACCGCCCATTCCACCCATCTACCAATTTTTGTCCCTACTTCTGCTTGGTGCGTCGTTTTTTTTTTTTTTTTTTTTTTTTTTTTTTTTTTTAATAGAGTGTACACACACACACACACACACACTCACACATATATATATATATACTATTGTTTTTACATAATCCCACAGTTTGGATGCTTTTAAAGGATATGCAAAGTTATCTTTCGTCCTAACTTTTGTAGAAATTTTAAATTAGGATGTCTCATCAAGATTACACCAACCCTGCACAGCCAGGATTTTCTCTTAAAACATATTTAAAAAAATCCTAAAAACCTCTATCGCTATAACCCATAGTTTTCGAGAAAAATGAAGAAGAAAAGTATGGCATCATATCCAGCTCAAGGCAAAAAAAAAAAAAAAAGAACCTCTGTATTTTCATATATTTACATAAGAAGTTGTTTAAAATGTCCACAGCGCATATTGAGGTAAGCATTCTCGCGCAACTTCAGGCATTGCAACGGCATAGCGTTTAATAAAAAGAAAAAAAAAAAAAAAAAAAAAAAAAACGATTTCGTGTTATTTTTCTGGAAAATTACGAGTCATAGAGTATTGCTCTTTCAGTATTTTTATGAGTACAATCGAGGAATCTAGCTGTGCAGAGTGTGGGTGGTCTTGATGTGGCACTTTATATTATAATGTTGTATGCCAAAGCAAGATTTATTCGTTAAGAAAACCTACTGTATTTATCTCATCCTTAAATAAAATGTTATTCGTATTTTACAGTAAAACTTTAAAAAGATTGTTGCAGCATAATTGATTCTAAATTTTGTTTTGGTTATTTATAATGATACCAATTACTGTCTGTCACGACCTTATTATGATTTTTGTGAAAGGTTTGCCTTTTCCGAATACCGATTCCTACTTGAAAATATAAATTCAATCATCCTGATGTTTTTCCAGAACAGCGCAATTTCTTCAATAAATAAATAAATAAATAAATAAATAATCTGTAATAAAATACTGTAAATATATAAGATAAAACGAATATATATATACGTATATTTTTTAATGATAAAAAATGAAATTTAGATAAAAAATAATAATGATCATTTTATAACTTTAAATATATATTATAAGTTATTTAACTTTAGAAAATCCTCTGAAAAGCAAAGCATCTAGATCCAAAAATAAAACAGAAAAATGTGTTTTTTTCCTGAATTGCTCTAAAAATTGCAACGCGTTCCTGTCATCTCAGCGTGGAAATCTGTGAAATCATAAAACTGCAAAGTTGTTTTTAAATTTCAAAATTTCTATATATAGCGTTCAGTCTGATCTTCTCACATGAAAGCACAATTCCCTAAAACAAAACACTTATGGCAGATTTAGATAGTTTCTTGACATTTATTTGCAAAGATTCGTTGAGTAAAGTGTGTGGAATGATTTTTCTTTTTGCCTGTTAGTATTTTTCGTACAAATCAAGGCATTTCCCAGATGATGTAGAAACAGAATTTTACATCAGCGTTCTTAAAAGAAAACAGACACCATTAATGCTGAGACGGTCTATAATATATTAGACCTAAACACGTATGTTTTCTTACTGTTTTTTTTTTTTTTTTTTTTTTTTTGAGTCTTCGATATGAAATATATTTTAGCAAATTAAACATTTTTTTTCAATGGTGCGGCACATGCAATGAAGCATATGCCGGGGTGTGGGGAGGGACGCCGAATCTATGACCATTTGTGAAGGAGCACCCAATGGGAGGTCATCGCTATCCCTAACAGGAACAACATATCCATGCCTTGTCCGGTTGTCCGGGATTCGAACCCAGGCCCAACCGCACAAGAGTCAGCGACGTTAACTATTACACCGTCTGGGCGACAATTGAACAAAAAAATAAATAAATAAATAAACCTTATTTTAGAATATATAAATAAGTTTTAATTTAAACTTCTCTTTTTAAACATAAATGCTGAATTTCGTTTTATATGAGACTTTTTAAAATAACAATAAAAGCATTGTTGTTGAAACCACATCTGTATTATGTGGGACCTAAATGCGTATTCTTCTTTCAGAATGCAGTGAATAAGTGTACATCCATTTAACATGAATACTAATACAAAATGTAGTTAAAATTATGTTTTGGTAATTAACAAACGTAAAATTTTTGTTATAATTTACAATGACATTTATATCGAAAGCTGAAATTAGTTTTAACATGTTATCTTGCTCAATCGATTATACAAATTTTCATTGGGAGTTGTATTCAAAATGGAAAGTGCATTTTTAATATTGCATGATTGTAAAAGTTCAAGCCAAATTTTATAAGTACCTTCATCAGTTGTTTTGGACCATACAACACACAGATAACCATTTAAAAAACTACAGAGAGACTATGTATTGAAAATTGCATGAATGCATTTAAAAACATGAATACACTTAACGGTCTGATGCAAGGGTTCCAGTCGTTTCCATAGAACGGAAGAAACTGAACGGTATTTCAAGGTTTTCTCTCCTTGCTGTTCAACAGAGCATTGTTTCTTTTATTTTCTTTTTTTTTAATCAATTTGAAACTAAAGATGAAATGCAGGCTTGGCGTAACAACAGTTAAAAAATAAATAAATAAATAAACTCTAAAATTAGAGTTTAAGAGAAAGTCTGAGTATCATCTAGTAAAAGTGTGTAGAATGGATTGCAGAAAAATAGGATTTCGCAATGTATCCAATTTCCTTATGTAAATTTATTTTCAATATCTCAGAAATCTTTTCAGTGGTAATCCGTGGAGTGTAACTAATTAAATCATGTATAAAGTCATATAAAATATTAGTCACAAGCTTTTTGCAGTCAATATTTTTAAAGTAAAAAAGTATGTACTCGTAAGTACATTTTTAAATGATTAATAATTTTTAAATAATTAATAAACTTCCACTAATAACTAGTAGTAATGTTTCTTTAAATGTTAAAATATTGGAAATATAAGTAACTCTGACGTGAAGCGTAATTACGGAACTCATGTTTGTGAAAATTACAACACCATGAAAGAATTGTCAGAAATTAATGAAATTCATTCCACATATTACTGATAATGATACAAATAAACAATCAAATATACAAGACAAAAAAAAAAAAAAATAAATAAAAAAATAACGTCTGAAATTATTACTTTGTGTGTCCGCCACACTGAGCGATGAGAGCCTGTACATGTAGTGGTATTGAATCGTACAGGTTATGAATGTATTCCTGGTGAATGGCATTCCAGATGGCTTTGACGCCGAAGTTCAATCTTACTATGCGCCCCACCAGTCGTACGAGCGAGTCCCGACCAATGAAATACCAGATATGCTCGATGGGCGACATATCTGGGGAATAAGCAGGCCATGGAAGAAGCGAAACCTGTTGTGCACTGAAGAAAACTTGTGCGGTCTAAGAAACATATGCACGCGCATTATCCTGCTGAAATACAGCACCCGGAATGCGTCGAAGAATGGGAAGGACCTCTGGCTCCAAAATTTTCCTTATGTAGCGATCACTGTTGAGGTTGCCCGCAATGTGCACTAGATAAGATCGGCAATTATACCCAATAGCTCCCTACACCATGATGCTAGGCGTTTGTGCAGTATGACGCTGGTTAACACACTGTGGGAGCAGACGTCTCCCCCCCCCCCTGTAATGTATGGTGCGTACTCTTCCATCATTGTACTCCATATTGTAGCAAAATTTACCGGAGAAAACAATTTGTTGCTAATGGGCACGCCACGAGCTATGTTGCTGAGCCCATTGAAGTCGTCAGTTTTAGGCGTCTGTGATTCAGCGAAAGGGGAATCCTGCATAGAGGAACCCTTGCATGCAGTTCATGCTGCAGCAAACGGCGACGAACCGAGAAGCTAGACAACAAAACACCTGTAGACGCGCTCCAACGTTGTGCTAACACACGAGAGGAAATTGTACGATCAGTCACAGCCATGCGGATAAGGATGTCGTCTCGTGCCGTTGTTCTATTGCGTGCCCCAACTGCCAGGTTTTCGACTTGTTTGATTCTTGTCTGTCCATTTTTTTCAAACACGCGTCACTGTTGTGGAATGACACTGGGTGCGGGCTGCGATTTCTCGATACGAAAATCCATCCTCTCGCACACCAACGATGCGGCCTCGTACGAACTCCGTTACTTGTTGGTAAGGCACCCTCAGCTTTTGACGAGACATATTGACAACCAATGAAACTTTTAACGCAGACAGAGGACGATAAACAGATTTCAACGTGCCTTTACAGTCCTTTATATACCTAGAACAAGCGACTGATAAGGAGTCTGTTCTCGTTCCACGCATGCGCAATCGCTTAATAATTCTAATAATTTGCATGTGTTACCTCATTTTACATTTCCTGTACGTTTGGTTCAATTTGCCTAATCCCTTCATAGTGTTGCAATTTTCCCAAACATGGGTGTATATATAGATCCATTCTGTAAATCACACTAGTGTAATCAATCAGGAACACTCGTTTTACTGATGAGAACACAAAAATTACGTTACACATTATAGCTTTTAGTAATATATAATGTTTCAATTCATCAAATCCACGTAAAAAGGAAAAAAAAAATATTACGCAAGCGATAAGTTCTAATTATGCTTTCTCTATTAATGATGTTAATATCTTTCAAATTATCAAAATTAAACTTTAAATAAGAAATAACTTTCTTCGCTAAATTTTTGTGATTCTGGAAGCAATAAATATTTAGCTAAGTGGAAGATATTTTAATTACCACGTAGAAGATTTTTTAAATAACAGGTGGTGGAAAGTTTTCCTTAAATGCTTAGTTTTATATTATTTAAAAAATGATTTTATGGGTTTGCATATGTTATTGTGTTTCTATACCAGCACTGCAACAGAATTTGCTTTTTGGTACCAGTACTCTTTTCAACATATTATACATGAAATTCTATTATAAGCTAAAAATTTGAAATATTCTATAAAGAAAAAAATATCTGTAATAAAATATATAAAAGAAATTTTTTTTAAATGAAATCAGTTTACATAAGAAAAATTTTATCGATAACTTGTAAATATTTTGCGCTTCTACTCTTCAACCTGTTTGCAACCCACGTTTTTCGTATTGCAAAAATAGTATGGCAATAAATATACAAATAGATTGAGGAAATAAGTTTGTTTTAATTCTGCAGTTGTATATGGCTTACTTCTAACTAATTAAGGAATTAGTCTAAATTAAGTTCATTAATTATTCAAAATAATACACTTAATTTAGTTCATAAAACAAATAAGTTTTCTTGAAAACGGTTTTTAAAAATTAATTCACTTACTCCTTACTAAAATTTTAACTTAACATCTGAAGTATCAAAAACAAATACAAAAGCAATAATCTTCAGTTTACGCCTAACATCAGCAAAAAGTCTTCGTAATTAAATAAAAATATCAGATATATATAACTGATTAAACATTTTACTGATATGAAAAATCTGCAGTATATGATAATAATAATAATAATAATAAGTTAGTCATAATTCTATGTGTTTAATGTCGCAAGATATAGATTTTTGCTCAGATTATTTTTTCACGTTTTACGTATTTCTTATAAGCCTTTTACAGTTTTGTATAACTGTTACATAAATTTTAAGCAAATTTAAACTTTTCCACACAGCGCAAATATTTTTTATATTTTTACTAATTATGGCATACTCAGTTTACTCTACCAATGAAAATTTACAGCTCTATTATAAAAAATGTATGTTAAATATCTCAGTGTTAATTAACAGACTTTTAACACATTTAGTTACATTAAAATTGAAATATTACAATTTAATTGTATAGTCTGTAAAATTACTTACTTGAAAATATATAACTAAAGATTTCTACAATTCAGATAATAAAGTTTAATATACAGATTTAGTTTCAAATTAAATTCTTTATCTCCAAGATTGACTAAGTGTTACTATCTCAAGAACTATACTTCTAAAATTTTCTATACACAGTCACTCGTAATTTTAATACTGTTATGTTTGCAATTCTCGGTTAATTTAAATTTATTCTTATATACCAATACATTAAAAATTTCTTTCGGGATCATCTTAACAATAAAAATTTAAACTTCAATACCGTCGAACTTTTTATGTTCTTTACATACTTGAATTACTATAAAATGTTCAAATAACAAAAACAAAAATCTGCTTTAAAAAAATAAAATTAAAATAATTAATTATTTTTACAAATAATAATCTTATTATTATTATTAGTATTAGTATCTTTTAATTTTACAGTATTATTTAACATATTTTAAATTAGTTATAGCCTATTAAATTTATAGATATGAGCATATTTGTGTTTAAAACTCAAAGGTTCTCGAAATATCAAGGGTAAAATTTATTAATATTTTATTATTATTATTTGTATGTTATACAAATATATATATATATATATATATATATAAATGCATTATTCACCACATAATCCTATTAAAAGATTTTTTAATATAAAAATCATTATAGTCTAGAGAAAAATAATAAAAATAAGTCGCAGTAGGAGGAAATCTTATTAAAAAAATAAAGTTATCCTCTTTTTTTTTTTTTATATATATATAATTAATAACTTTGCTTTTATGTTTATAAATATATATAAAGAGCAAAAAATTTCCTACAAAATAAATAAAGCTACCGCAAGTAATATATATATGTATAAATATATATTTAACGTTCTGTAATATTAACTAATAAATTGATTTTTCCTATAAAATTTTAATTATATTCAGAAATCAAAGAAGAAAACAAGTACTTTTTTCTTCTTTTAAGATAGGTATGCTCTTAATATAACATTGTTCAAATGAATTTTTTTTTTTTTTTTTTTTTTTTTTTTTTAATTTCTCTTTAGAGTAAAAATTTTCGCAAAAAAGAACTTCTATTATTATCATTAACTATGCAGATTAATGTTTATTTTTTAAATCATATATTTATTATTATTACTAGCAGGCTTTGCCCGCTTCGCTGGTCACTAAATTTAAAGGAAACTCTTTTCTATATAGCTTTATAAAAATAAAATAAAATACTAAAATTGCTCAAAAGCTCGCTTCGGATCCCTGCTGCCTTCGGTAGCGATTTGGTCATCCGCTAAAACTCGGGCGCTTGTCCCTATTACCTGAGACAATGGTTTACCAATAGGCTTGCATTAAGTCCTTATTAGATAACAGTTTCGAAATAGATAGTATCGAAAAAAAAAAATGAAGTATCCCCTTTATATTTGAATCCCAGTTACATATGAACAACACTATACGTGGTGCACATAATATTTGCTTTTACGTTATTTCCTATGTTTATTTTGTTTATCCCCGATCAACCATAAAAATGATAACAATTTCACGCTAAATATTATAATATGCTATGACCGGCTACGTCTGTTGCATGAGACAATTAATTTTTTGTGGTTATTAGTATTCATGGTTTGTAAGCATGATCATAGTACCGCCTTAATATAGCTCTCTTTGGCGACTTTTGAATTTTTGTCACCATTTTAGATTTTATCCCTTGTAAAAATAAGACTTAATACCTTGTAACAATATGCTATGAGCGCTATTTCTGACATATTTTAGACAACTAAACTTTTAATGGTTATATATATTTCCCATTAAGCATATTTTTATTTTCATTTATTTATGTAAATATTGATGAAATTTGAACTTCAATTTGGTCTAGTGTTGTACAGGCTGTATACTACACGTTTGTGTTTGTGAAAGAAAATTTATAAAATACATACATTAGTTAATTTTAAAAAATCTAATTGTCCGATCGATAAGCTGTTTAATCCGTTGGATTCACAAAAATTGTATCTTTCATTTGGTATCTTATTTGTAACGATACGACTGATATTGCTAATTTTTTTAATTTACTTTCCTCATTTTAAATACATGTAATTTTTATTGTTCACGTTTTTTTTTTTTTTTTTTTTTTCCGTCGAAAAAATAATGATAATTTTTTTTACAACAATTAAATTAAGGAATAAAATTAAATATTTTAAATAAATGTAATTTTTATTGTTCACGGTTTTTTTTTCTTTTTTTTCTGTCCAAAAAAGAATAATTTTTTTTGGCAACAATTAAATTAAGGATTAAAATTAAATGGCCAATTTATCAGTTATTAGAAGGTTTTTATTTTAACATTTTAATTAATTAAAAGAAAACTAAAACAAAATTCGAAATTCCGGCTTCGAGGTGCATCAGGGGAGGTCATTACGAATCAACATGCAAATTTTTGTAGCTGAGCCATCAGCCGTTAGGAACACACCTAAACTTTATTGAATAGCAATAAAGTTCAAATTGACTCTAGAAAACGTTTGTATGGGAAATAGAAAAGGGCTGTTTTTAGGGTTTTCCCGGAAATTATTCGATTTTTTCTCGCCTTTTAAACCTTTCCTAGACCTCCACGAACATTTCAAGACTAAGATAAGATAAATCCGTTCAGCCGTTCTCGAGTTTTAGTGAGACTAACGAACAGCAATTCATTTTTATATATATAGATTATTATTACTGTTATTGTTATTTATTTATTTATTCAACATAAAATTTCGTGAAATTGTCCAACTAGCTCTTAATAAAGTTTTATCGTTTTCTACTTGAAATAATTGTGCATAAGAATATTCTCAAAACAATTTTCGTTGAGTTAATAAAAGAAATCTAAATTTTGTTTATCTGAATTATGCATGTTCGTTTTATTGAATGAGCAAACATTTTACTAAAATGTCATGTATATTAGGCAAGATTCATCCAAATATATATTAAAAGCAAATAAAAAATATATATCTATTACAATTGACATTTTTAATAACGTTAAACAAACCCAGGATATCATTTCTTAATATTTCAAAAAAAGTCCAAAATTTGCTTTAATAACATATTTTGTTATTTATGAACTAGTTATCTATTTATGTTAGTGGAACTATTTATCTAAGTAAGCAAATTTCAACTGGATAATTTTTAGGCTTATCATGGATACAGAGGCTATTTTTATGAAAACGCATGAAAATAATTCAAATAATTAAATGAATATTTTATTCTTTGGCAAATATTTAAGATATAGGGAAAAAATGTAGACATAAAATATAAGATTTGAGATTTTGGTAAATCTTTACGTTTTGAGCTAGCTTAAATTCAATTTTACTATTTTTATTATGAAATGTATATACATGGAAACATTAATATACATTTTATGTATATTAATGTTGTGCGTGCATGTTTGTGCGTGCTTGTTTGAGTGAACACAATAGTATCAAAGTGCTGTTTTTGACTATATTGAAATGTAGTCATTTTATAGGTCACCATCACACAGACTGTATTAATTTTCATAATTGTAGGTCTAAAAGTTCTCATACAGGGTACAAAGACGACTTTTTATATAATACCATTAAGTAACTTAAAACTTTTAATATACAATATGTAATTACGAACTATAAACGCAAATTATTTAAAGTAAGTATTAGTACCATAAATCATTTAATAAGAATAAAACTAATATATGTTACCTTAAGTATAGGTATTGTTGGGATTAACATGCGGAGCCGTCATATTTCTTTTGAAGGAAAAATGAAATAATGGCCGTTATATTTCTTTTAAATAAAAGGGAAATAATACAGAGGCTGTTCGCACATTTTTTAGACGATTTTTATGGAGTGTACTGAAGCAATTTCACTCATATTTCGTGTTTTATTTGTTCAGTTTGATAGCCCTTGTTCTTAACTAACATTCTACATCATAATTTCTATGATAATAATGCTTTTTATAATATCGGAAGAGGTATATTTTTCTACTCTTCTTGAACGGCTTTCCAGAGCCCACAAAGCGTTCTAGGTCGGTGTTTGGATAATGTTGATTTTAAGAGTCGAAAAACACAAAAATCCAACAGTGATACATCAGAAGATTTAGCAGGAATGTCAGTGAAGGGTATGGTTTTAATTCCCGTTTTTTGTTCCATTTTTTTTCTAGAAAAGCAATTGCGGATTGCGATGTGTGGCTGCTTGTTTTGTCTTGATGCAGTTCAACGGATAGATAGCATTGTGGATAAAGATCTGAATTTTCATTTTTAAAAATTGGAATTAAAATATGTTCTTGAGAGTATTTAGAGTTGATTTTGACATTTTTGTCACATTTTTTTGCTTTTATCTTGCACTTGTATGAAAAAACCAGTGGCAATCATAAATCCTTTAGAAAAACTCTCTTTTGATGCTTTGAGCCATGTAGCAAATTTTTTTCTCCACTTTTGTGATAATAAATTGATCTTTTTTTATTGCAACCACTTAAATAGACCCACGATTCATCTGTTGCTGCAACATTTTTCCATTTTTCTCCTGATAAATGCTTTTCATAAAGATTTCACAAAAAACTATCTTTGGAAAGAGTGGAAACCTATCCTTCCATCCACTGCCATTTTAAAAGCGCATTTTTGCATCTAAACAAAAATTATAAATATCAGAAGATAAATAAAACTTCCAAAAATATAACTGTTGTGAAAATAAAATTCTCCATGCAAACGATTTTTTCTTACTGCGAAATAAAATCGTCTAAAAAATGTGCGAACAGCCTGTATATACATAATAAGTCCCATGAAACCTTAATTTGTTAAAATTAACAAAATTATTTAAAAACTATTAAAATAATACCTAGTAGAGCCATAAGTTCTGATACAGTTATAAAAGAATTGAAATATAATCTTTGTAATCAAATTTAAAACTAAATCTTCTTAAAGTTTTATTTTACCTTTAAATTTAACATATCGCATCTTTTATTCAAAATGGTCACCTTCTTACTTTAGACAGGTTTTAAGTCTCTTTGTCCAATCATCTATCGAGGTGCGCACTACTTCCATGGGAATTTCCATTACTGCTTTCATAAGACTTTTCAAACTGGGATGTCGTTTTTGGCACACCTTGGCCTCCAACACCGACCACACTTTATGGTCGAGCGAATTCAAATCCGGACTGCTGGAAGGCTAATCTTAGGCTTTTATGAAATCTGGCACATTCTCTTACAACCACCTCTTGGTCGTCTTCCCTTTATGAGCAGGAACATTGTCCTGTTAAAAAGTCCAATCGTGTCCATTGAACAAATTTACGTTCAGGGGCTTCACTATTGGTTGGTTCTACGATAGTGTCTTGATAATCTTTTGCCGTGATTTTCATTCTTTTTCGCAAAAATGAATCTCTTTGGTGCCTTCAAAACTGATATCCCACAAAACCATTACGGAAACCGGATGATGAGTTTTCTGTAAACATTCTTTTCTTCTATTTTAGCTTCTTGAGAAGTCCTTGCGTATACACGATCATTCTGGCGATCAAAAGATTCTTCAACGTGAAAAATGTGAAAATTTTTCTGGTCGGTAAACAGAATTATTCTGTGGTAGTTATGAACGTTCCATCGCAACAGTACATTTGCTTTAAGGTACATCTGGTGCTTTAATTCATTTGTAAGAAAATGGCCAGTTATTTTTCGATAACCTCTTAGTCTAAGGTCTAATATTGCAGATGATCCCGAACAATGAAATTTAAAATTTTACTTTATCGTCTGCTGCATTTGTATCCCAGCAGATGATCTCAAATTTTTGTAATATCAGAACTTATGGCACAACTATGTATATACTTTTGAATTTCCATATAGAATGTTTAATAATTTCGTACAGAATATTTATAATTATTTTTCAGGTAAAAACTAAGATAAATTACTTTGTATTTTAAAAACATGGAATGGAGTATTCAAACACCTCCATTATCATTTTCATCTTTGTTTATTTATAGAATTATTTCCGGATGAACTTTTTTTAAACGGTTTATAATCTTCTAAATATTTTGAAAATCGAAAAAGTTAATCCTGATTTTTTAACTACGAATAATTCAGATCTTTAAGATAGAGAATGATAATTTTTTTCTCCCTATTTCCTAATATGTTGGTTGTCCCTTATAAGTGCAAATCACTAAAATGTCATTGAAAAAAGGAGATTCAAGCTTTTTCTGCATCTGTGCAAGATAAAAAAATAAATAAAAATAAATAAAATAAAAAATTTGTGTCTAAAAAAGTTTAAATAAATGACTAAAATTAATGGGTCTCATAGCATGGTAGTATGTAGCGATTTTTACTGAGAAAAAATAACATAGAACAAGAGGACGGGACAGAATATTTCTATTATATTAATATATAAATACTGAAAAATACTGGAAAAGGGTATAACTTATTTATCTCCGCTTTGATTAGCATTGTATCTGATAGCATAGTTTGAAAGCCGTGCACAAAAAAATATAATGTAAAATTCAATAAAATCTGTACATTAAATTTTTTAAAGAAAATATTTAATTCAAATTAGAAAAGACACTGAAGGAAATATAAGTAAAGTATTCTTAATAATAGATAGTAGTATTTACGAGATAAATTCCGTATATGTCAGATTTTTCCATTACAACGACATGTACTAGAAACAGAAAATTAATTCCAAAGAAGTATTTCCAAACTCTATTAAAGAATTATTCAACAAGAATGTTCTGAAAACAAATTATTTTCTGCAATTTGATTATGCAGTTATTTATCAATTACATATGAAGTTGACACACGAAAGTTGTCCTAGTGTTCAAACAATTATGCATCGATTTACGCCATGGACGGTCTATCCAATTAATTGGAAATAAGATGGGTTAGGGAAAAATTCTTATGAAGGTGTGCATGATTATTCTGTTTTACAGCATAAGCTTTTATTATTCTTTCTCATCGCGTAAAAAAAAGAAAAGTAACTCGATCTAAAGTATTGCTTATGTAATGAAAAACAGTAGGTAAATTCCAAAAACAAAGACTATTTTATATTACTATGATAAACATACATTCAAATTTGCATAAAATAAATATTTATAAAACAAATTTAATAAAACGGATTTAACAATACGTTTAAAAAGTTTTTAACACAAATTCTTTTAAACTTCTGACCAAAAATCTTTGCCTGTATATGGCATTGCACATACAGACTGATTTTAATGCTTTATTATAATTTATTTTATTTTTATTAAAACTTTTATTTAATCAGGATAATTCTTGGCTATATTTGATGAGAATTTGTTACATAGGTTTTTAAAATTGATTAGAACATGTCTTTTCTGACCAGTTTGCATTGCTATTTTAAAATCTGGGAGCAGGTAACTTTCCAAATTTTAAACAATATTAGATTATAAATCATGTAGTTTTCTTATTTGGATTGGAGCATGAAAATGCTTCTTTTAAAAATCACAAGTTCTATACCGATTTTGACAAAAGTTAAAAATTGGCTGTAATTAGTGATTATGAATCCACAGTCCAAAACTCATTAAATTCGGCTAAATATTATAGATTTTATAGAGTTTTTTTCCCCTTTAATAATTACTATTTCTAATTGACATTTCAACCGAATTTTTGCGAAAGGTAACGCTATAGTTTCCCGCACTTTCCTGTTGCGAGCATTTCCTTATCCCAGCGATAAAATAAAATTTTCAACTGATTTTGACAAACGTTAATAATTGGCTACAATGAGTGATTATGAATAATAAGATTGCAAAAGCAAATGATAACTAAATTCGGTTTGAAATAGAAATTTTAAAGAAAAGCAGAATTTTAATTAAATTCAAAGCGATCTAAGACATTCTTCTAACTCAAAAATATAGATTACATTAAGAAATAATATTTAATTAAATTCATGATTTTTTAAGCTAACTTTACACTTGTTTGCAGCTTTATTTGACAATAATACTTTTCCTACATATTTAAATATATTTTCAATATATTTTCAATATAGTACATGCTATGCATACTGCATAAGCCATGTTAGTAATGTAGAATAATTTCGTGTTATATAGTATTAGTAATATATATTTACAGTACATTGATTTATTCCAAACTATTCTAAATGTCATTGTTACCACTTATCAATGCAACTAAACCATTGATGCGTGAACAAACTGTTATGATATTACCAAACTAATACTTTTCTTCTCTGGGATTGCTTATTAGATAGAGTTATGCATTTTAAGAGAATGGTTTAAAAAGCAGAAAATTTAACTTAAACTTTTTTTTTTATAAACATTTATATATTTTTAAGAAATAAAGTTTTTTTTTTCTTCTCACATGTAAGATTTCTTTTCATTTTTTAGTTTCAGAATTATAATACTAGAAAATTGAAGAAATTACATTACAGTAAGTCTATAAAATTCATTTGTAAATAAATTTTGAAATTATAAATTTTAAATTATTAAACACTTCAGAAAGTAATAATTTACAATTTTATCTATTTTTTTTTTTTTTTTTTTTTTTACGAAAATAAACATTTTTAGAATAAATGTTTAAATGTTAAATAGATATAATTTAGAGACTTTGAAAATTAATAAATAGTTTTAGAAAATTTTTTTTATTATTTTTATATGCTGATTTAAACACTTCTAATCAGAAGTAATTTTTCAAATTACAACTATTTAAATAGGAAAATCCTTAATATTTTACATCTACTGAAACCATTCATACAAAGAAAAAAATGTCAGAATAAAACGTTTTCATTTATTGACAAAAATTGTGCAGTTTTATTAAAAAAAAGAAAAAAAAAAAGATATTAGTCGCAACCTGTTTGCTCAACATAACTTCACTATCTGTTTATTTTGGTCCTTTTATAACAATATTTAATCGTGGGAAAGGTATTAAATTATCCATTTATGAATAATAGTTGTATTATTATTATTATATTATTATTATTTGTGTTTTTGACAGATGACGTTTTATTGAGGGAATTAAAATATCTCGTGGTTATTTTGTCTCCTTACTATTACTTCTATCTTCAAATTGAATAAGGTTTCAGTCCATAAAAACACTTTTTGAGAAAACTGAAAAAAACTATTTATCTCCTTTTCTCTACGTGAAAAAAAAAAAAAAATTCTGAAAAAAAAAAAAAAAAATGCACTAATGGTCTAGTAATCCCATTGTACAAAATTTAGGTTATACAGAAATTAATTAAGACCCTGGACAAGCCATTCTTTACGAATTTAATAAAAATTATGGATTTCTCTCAATTTTCTATTATCGTTTGAGAAATAATCTTAATTATTCATTTTTATTTCTGCGTGGATGATTTATTTCGAAGATTAAATGATCTCTTTTCATATTTAGGCCCCATAGAAAGCATACAAGACCCTGTACCGAAGAGCTTTCTGCATGCATATAAAAAATATGTGCATTTCTCCCAATTTTATGTTGTCTTATATAAAATGATCTTACATATTCATCTTTATTTTTGTTTGTGGATGATGTTTTCAAAGAATGAAACATTTGTTTAAGGAGAAACTTCACCTACTTGACCTACAGTCTAACTCCATGTTATTCTAGGTTTTCTTTTTTTTTTTTTTTTTTTAAGGATTGAGGGCCTATTAGTCTCAATCTCGGATTTTTGCGTTGTCGTTTTCGATAGTTGGACATTTGTCGAAATCTAAAATTTATCGAAAATATAATTGAATAATTTGAAAGCGATGTTATAATTTGAAAAAAGAAAAAAAAAAAAAAAAAAAAAAAACCTAATAGTCCTCCGTCCTAAACTAAATTCTGCATTTGCCAGAATTTCATCAAAATCTTTTTATTATTATTATTATTATTATTGAAAGAAAAAGAAAAGAAAATTAATAATAATCAGTATCTTTACAAGCGATATCGAAAAAGTTTTTTTTTTTTTTTTTTTTAATAATTTTGAATTAGGAAATAAGAAGTGCGTGAGCAATATGAAATAAAAATAAGTAAAAAAATGAATTTAATGGTTTAATTTTTATATAAAACAAGATCGCGTGCTATCTTAAAAAGTAGATGTAAAATTTAAAGTTTAATTTTTTTGCCAACAATTATAAATTAAAATAAATAATTTAATGAAAGTTTAGAAGTTAGAATTTCTAATTTTAT
Organism: Salticus scenicus; assembly: GCA_963930645.1. Taxonomy (NCBI): domain Eukaryota; kingdom Metazoa; phylum Arthropoda; class Arachnida; order Araneae; family Salticidae; genus Salticus; species Salticus scenicus. The sequence goes on from OZ005650.1 coordinate 263,972,100, forward strand.
TTTTAATATTTTTGGTCAGTGGCGGACCTACAACTCTCGAGGCCCGGGGCAAAAGTCTCACTGGGGTCCCCTAATTAAAACCACTCTTAGATTGAGGCATCCTTGCACTTTTTAACTTAAATTTGTTACTAGAGAAAGACACTCATGTAAGTTTTAAGATTGATTCAGAAGCTCAACCCATCAAGAAGGCCAGAAGCATTGGCCCCTTTTGCCCTGCCTTAGACAGGTTTAGCATAAATGAGTTTTTTTTTTTATTTTTTTTTTTATTTTTATTTATTTATTTTTTTTTTTTTTTCGGTCCATAAGATGAATTTCGTTATTTTGCCTTGTGAACCAGAGCGAAATTTCGCGATTTATTTTATTTTGTTTATTGACTTTTTTTTTAACGTCTCTTTAGTACTGCACAATGGGCGATTGGCGACGGTCTGGGACTCACCCCTAGAAGTTGTCCGGAAACATGACATCACAATTTTGGTCCTCCACGTAAGGGATGGCTGGCTCTCTCGCTTCCGTGACCCCCAGAGGTATAATTTTGACGGGAACATGGAGGACACGACAGATTTTACGTGCACCAGCCACCATTAGAGTACACGACGGTCTTTGGCCGGCTCGAGTACCGAATCCGAAATCTTCCAATTACAAGCCCGGCGCTCTACCGACTGGGAGGGAGAAATTTATTTTATAAATTACTTTTTAACTTTTTTTTTTTTTTTTTTTTTATTTCCCTTTTCACATTTAGAAAATTTACACATTTGAAATGTTTCTAGTTTTCGAAAAGTAAGTAACTTTTAAAATTTCTAACATTTCATTTTGAATCTATAAAGTGAAAAAATAGTTTTTAGTTAATTTTTCGTTGTATTGTAAATTTTCTAAATGCGAAAATGAAAAAAAAAAATACATTTGGTAATGAGTATTGCATAAAACAAATTTCTCCGTAGAATAACATGGGCTTAGCCTAACGGTCAAATTTGGCGATTTATCCTCTCAACCTTTTTAATTGTAAGTAAAGAGAAAAGGAAAAAAGATATGCATGTTTTTCAATTCATATTTAAAATATCTTGTTAAGTATCAACATTTTCACTACAGGTTGACTAATTTTCAATTCTTTGCTTGTAAAAATGTGATTATTCTTCAGAGCTGAAAAAAAAAAAACCCTTTATGTATCTAAAACCTATTTTGCAGTGCTTCAATCGAGTAGATGTTACAGTCTATTTTAAGCAGTAACGGCTTCAGTATTGGACTGAAGCCGCTTTTGCTCGCCACAAGAATATTGAACCCTCTGCCCCACCCTAAATTATTATTAGACTCATGTATTTTCTATACATATTGATGGGTGTGCCGTCAAACATACTACACTCATGTCCATAAATTAAGGATAATGCTAGCTGAGGCAAATAAAGGTTCAGAAGCAAAACAAACATGACTTATTCATAAAGACCATTTATTAAACAAATGATCAAGAACAAAAAATGGTGGTTTATGTAGGATACCATTTATAAAAACTACGATTTTTGCTCCCTGAAGCAATTACAAAAAATATCTCCCTTACAAAAACTTAACATTACATGGTTGGTATGAAGGTTAATACATTGTATGTGTCTCAGATGATGAAATACAGTCCTTACAACGCCTAGGAATGTTGAGTATTAAATTATTGATCTGATCTTGGGGAAGATTACTCTATTCAGTAGGCAATGCTCTCCAAAGTTCCAGTACACATGTAGGAGGTGGTTGACGGACTACAACTCGTTGTAAAAGCATGTCCTACACACGCTCTATCGGATTCTACTCAGGTGAGAATGCTGGCCATTCCATGCGGGTGATAGCTTCAGATTGTAGGCATCCGTTTACAATGTTTGCACGGTGAGGACGCGCATTGTCATCCATAAACACAAATTCTGGGCTCCTGGCACCCCTAAACAAACGTACACGTTGCTCCCGAATGATGTCCCGATAAATCCGGCCTATCATTCTTCCGATTTGAACATGCAGATCTGTTCTGGTGCCCAATATGACCCCCCCCCCCCTTAAACGAGCACTCATGCCCTGTAGTAACGCGTCCAATGATGTTGTTTTGGTGCTAACGGTTACCTGACGTTCTACATATGAAAGTCTGGCGTGAATCACACTGCAAGCTAAACATGGACTCGTGGGAAAACATCACACAAGCTGACTGTGTCGCTGTCTACATTACATGTTCTCTACTCCAAGTTAACCGCTGGCACAGAGCATTGCCATGAGTGGAACACATCTAACAGGCCTGCGAGCATATAGAACAATATCTCCCAAACGTCTATACACGATTTGTCTTGAAACTGTGGCACTTGTGGCTGCAGACAGCTGACGAGACAGGTCTGATGCTGTGCTTTATCTGCTTATTTTCGCAGTTACTGCCAAATACCGGCGATCACACGGCATTGTAAATCCGGGCCGACCAGTACGGTAACGTCGACTGGCATTTCCATCATTTTGGAATCGTTCCCAAAGTCTAGAGATGACACTTTGGGTGATTCTAAGTTCCCCCTATACTTCTATCTGAGTACGCCCACATTCTAGTCGGCCGATAATTCTACCACGTAAAAAATTATCTGCATGCGTCCTCTGTGTCATAACCATTCCGTTCTGGCACTAAGCTGCACGCAGAATGCTTGTGAAGAATTTTCCTTCTTTGCTCTCATTCCTTATCTACCCCCTTCTTACACTTTCGTCATTGTAACATCATATCTGCGTCATCTGATGGCTTCCTATAATTTGCATATTATTCTTAAAGATGTGTGTGGTATTTCTACAGGTGAAATTTTTGCATTAAAGTTCGATTTCAGCGTAAATCTGAATTATCCTTAATTTATGGACATGAGTGTAAAACAACTATCTTCTCAATTTTGAGAAAAAAAAAAAAAAAAAATTGACTGAAGCCCTGCACGCACTGACTCAATTTTAAGATTAACTGAAATCAACTGAACTGACTCAATTTTAAGTTCGTGATATATTATGGCTTAAGTGTGTCGCCAAAAATTTCAGCATTATTTTTTAACATGGACAACAAAAAAGCACTTGTGAAACTTAAAAGAACACTAAATTCTCGTAGTCATCTTTTTCAGTAGCATTAAGTTCACAAACTGTTTGCAAAGTTTTTTAAATGTTTCACTTACGTTTGCTGTTTTATTAAACAATAAACAATCTGAAAAGTATCTATTTCTTCTAAAAAATACTTTATTTTCGTTAACTCAAAAACAAAAATTGAAATTAATTTTTTTTTTTCTAAATTTTTGAAATATTTTGCAAACAAAAGTCATTAAAAAACAACCGAATGATGTTACTCGATAAATTTGTAACACCACATTAAACAGAACGAAGTATATTTGCACATTCAATATAGCTTACTACTTATCGATAGTAAAACTAATGTCACTAAATTTCCAAAATGTAAATAAAATAAATAAATAAATAAAAAATTCTCTTTTATTACAAAAAATAAAAAAGTATAATAAAAAAAAAGAAAAAGAAAGAAAAAACTCTTATTTTATTTTATTTTTTTTTTTTTTTCCGTAAGGCACATTAAAAAAAAAAAAAAAAAAAAAAAATCTAAAGCAGTCTTTGGGGACTGCCGATAGAAGTGAAAACTAAGTAACTTGTGAATTGTATCGTCGAGCTATTAGATTATTATTTTAGAATTATTTTTGGTTTGTAAAGAAGTGTTTATGATCTGTATTATATGATTAGGCACAATATTTGTAGCTACCCAAATTAAATGAACTAAGTCTTATATTAGGTAAAAATATTGATTACTTGTGAAATTATTTTAATTAGTAGCTAAGATACAAATGAAAACCGATTCAGGACACCTCAAAACATGTAAATCAGCTGAAATCTCGAATTCCACTTTCGATAATATAAAAGAACTTTAAAATATCTTTCGAATGATGTATTAAAAATAATTTAATCATAATTAGAATTTGAAATATCGAAATTTTTAAATATTACAGCGCCATCTGCCGGTAGAAATTTCTGTAATCTACTGTTCAATTCCAAATGAACAAAGCTTTCTAATAATGTATTACTTATGAAATTATTTTAATTGGTAGCTGAGATGCAAAAGAAAACCCATTCAGGACACTTCAAAACGTGTAAATCAGTTGAAATCTCGAATTCCACTTTCGATAATATAAAAGAACTTTAAAATATCTTTCGAATGATGTATTAAAAATAATTTAGTCATAATTAGAAATTGAAATATTGAAATTTTAAAATATTACAGCGCCATCTGGCGGTAGAAATTTCTGTAATCTACTGTTCGATTCCAAATCAACAAAGCTTTCTAATGATGTATTACTTATGAAATTATTTTAATTAGTAGCTGAGATACAAAAGAAAACCCATTCAGGACACCACAAAACGTGTAAATCAGGTGAAATCTCGAATTCCACTTTCGATTATATAAAAGAACTTTAAAATATCTTTCGAATGATGTATTAAAAATAATTTAGTCATAATTAGAAATTGAAATATTGAAATTTTAAAATATTACAGCGCCATCTGGCGGTAGAAATTTCTGTAATCTACTGTTCGATTCCAAATCAACAAAGCTTTCTAATGATGTATTACTTATGAAATTATTTTAATTAGTAGCTGAGATACAAAAGAAAACCCATTCAGGACAACTCAAAACGTGTAAATCAGCTGAAATCTCGAATTCCACTTTCGATAATATAAAAGTACTTTAAAATATCTTTCGAATGATGTATTAAAAATAATTTAATCATAATTAGAAATTGAAATACGCGCATTAGAATAAAATTTAATTTGCAATTAAAATGTAATTTTTTTTCCAAAATCAATGAAATTTGAAATGCAACTATCCCGTGTGCTGTTAATGGCGCACAGTAAGTTTCAAAGAATTTAGAAGAAAATTGAAGCATTTTGAAATTTTCAACTTTTATTCCTAGTAGAAAAACCACGTGATGTCAATTGGCAAAAAATACGTTTCTTCCCGAGTAGATTCTCTGTGACTGGGTTGTCATAGTAACGAACGCCTGCAGAATTTCATTTAAAGCGTTAGCTGACGATGACGCGAGTTTCATGATTTTTGTTCACCCAAAAGTGCTCATCGCGCCTAAAGAAGTTTTCACTTCAAAAAAAAGAAAAAAAAAAACTAGCAGTCACGGAACATTTTAATCTATTACTTAGCATATCTCAATTGTTCTTGTTCAAGGTTAATAATATTACTTTTCAATATTTTCTAAATTCAACAACAAAATTAATATTTAGGACCTTAACGAAGTATAAAATATTACTGTCATTGATACTTAAAAATAAACCTCGGATGAGGTTTGTAATAAGTTTTAAATGATTTCTATCCAAGTTAATATATTTAAAATAGTTAAATTTTTCATTATATATACAGTGGGCAGCAATATTATTGAAGCGCTAGCAATAATTCGTATTTAAAATATGTGCACCTAGTACTGTTTTATCAAGTAAATATTTGTCGGATCATGATCTTAGTCTTTATGCTGTTTATGAAAGTAAGGTTGTGGGAAAAAAATTAGCGATCACTTTCTAAATCATGTTAAGAATCTCGAAAAATGTTAACAATATTCCAACTTAGGATTTTCAAGATCCGTTTAATAACATAATTGAGCAGACCTCTACCAAATTATGTGTAGTCATCTTAATAAAAACAAAACTAAAATTAAATTTTCTAATAATTTTAAAGCTGAATATTTTAAAACACTTTTAAATTTTATCATACATAACTATATTTTGCATAATAATCATACGTCTTTAGAAAAAGCCTAAATCTCACAAGGGCGATGCAACTCCAGTCTTTTGGTTGGTGTATATATTTCTTATTAGGAGAGCAATTTTGTTAAGACAGTATTATACTATACCGTTAGATTGGTGATATAATTATTTTTTATACTAATAAGAAATCTCTAAATTTATTTACCTTAATTGTCTTTCAATTTTAATTTTAAGTCAAATTTCTCTTGAAAATCAATCAATTATTTTTAGATCTTAAAAGTCATGTTAATGTTAATAAAATTCATAATGATATTTATGATAAGCGACAGTATATTTGTTTTAAGTTAAATTTGTTTACTCATTTTAATTCATGTTTCTATCTCTCTGTGTAAAGAAATGTCATTATAAATAATTTGTTCCTTAAAAACAATTTATGTTCACCAAAGTATAAAAGTAACAATGTCAATAATTTATAAGGAAAGTCTTCATACGCGCATATCCAAAACATTTTGAAAAAATTATTGAAGATTCTTCTCATGAAGTTACGCATATTCATTAAAAAATGAAGAAAAAAATCGACGGAATCTGTTTAATGAATATCTTCGTTTTTTGTCTATTTATCTGGCGACACAAGAAAATGTGAAACAAATCGGTTGTTTGATAATCTTTAAAGAAAATCTTTTTGTATACTCTTCACAATAAAATAATTTAAGTAGGATTATTTCAAATAGACGGCTTTATAACTTCAGTTCTGTCATATGTATTTATTATAAATGTATAAGTCAAATCTAATGACCGTATATTAACAACATTTGTTGATTGCAGAACATCAAACTTAAATAATATTTGAGATTGGCGTGCTATAGCTTAAAATAAACTATTATGTACATTTTTTTATTACATAGTAAACTTAAAAGAACAAAACAGTTTTCATATGAAAAAATACCAACCAGTTATCGAAACGTTTTTTCTACCATGTTGAAACTTACAGTGGGTGCTGCGGAGAAATTAGAAAAATCTCGTCGAAGTGCATGCTGAGTACATATCCACGAACTAAAACTCGCAGTCTGAAATAATTTGAAGGAGAGTTATGAGTAAAAAACTTTATTTTTGCCATCTTCATTCTTAAACAAAGAAAGGGGATTTCGCAAAATGCTTTTATGGTGTGTCTTGAGTACAAATAACCAACCCAAACACCAAAATAAGCCTTCATGAGATAATTAGGTATAGAATTACGCTGTAAAATGTGTACTTTGCTTTTCTGCCCTCAAAAAGGGGAAAAGGGAAACATTTCGTAAAATACCCTTATTGTATATGTTGAGTACCCATAACCAAATATATTCACAATAAAACGCCTTTCTGAGATAATTAGGAATAGAGTTACGCTTGAAAACGTATATTCCCTTCTCCCCAAATGAGGAAAGAGAAGGACATTTTGCAAAATGCATTTATTGTGTGTGTTGTGTACCCATAACCAACCTAAGCACAAATAATTCGCCTTCCTGAGATAACTGGAAACAGAGTTGTTCTTGAAGACTTTTTTTTTGCCCCTTAAATCTCGAAGGGAAGAAGATGGTCATTTCAAAAAATCCCTTTTGAGAGAATGTTTGGTAACCATTGACAACCTACGCACTAATAAATCGCGTTCCTGAGATAATTTGGAACAGATATACTGTTGGAAAGGTCTTTTTCGCTCTTCCATCCAAAAAGGGACACATCGCAAAATCACTTTATATTCGAGTTAAGTACAGATAGACAAACCACATACAAAAAATTTGCCTTCTTAAGGTAATTTGAAAAAGAGTAACGTTTAAAAAGTTTTTTGCCCCTTCCCGCCCCGTCCTCAGAGGTGAAAAAGGAATTTTTCAAATATATTTTGTTTGTGAGTTTGATACACATAATCAACTCACATACCAAACATTTGGCTTCCTGAGGCACATTTGAACAGAGTTACGCTTGGAAATGTGTTTTTGCCCCCCACGCGTACTTCGCTCCAAAATCGGGATGGGTTAATTTCCTCAAAATTCTTTTACTGTGTATGTTTGGTACACATAACCAATATACACACTAAAAATCCAATTTTTTGAGATAATTTAGAACATATTTGCACTTGGAAATGTGTTTTTTGTCCCCGCCCTCCCCTCCAAAAGCAGCGAAAAGGAGAACTTCGCAAAATCCCGCTACAGTGAGTGTCAGAAAAACATAACTAACCCATACACAAAATTCCGGACCGCAGCTATAAAACATTCTCCAGGACAATTTTAACGCTGAAAGGGCTCTCGATTTTGCCACTTCGTAACTTCTCCCTGAAACCAAAATTCGCTAACCACACAAAATGATTTTTTGAAAATATACTCCAAAAGTCGCAAAGCCATTTTCAATCTCAATGTGGCATTTTTGATAGAGGTCTAATTTAAAATACGAATTTTAAGAAAATTTTCCTTATATCGATTTACCCCTTTACACCTTCAAAAAGAAAATTTAGAAATTTGCTTTGATTTTTTTTGTACTCGTCGTTTAAGTCTAGTCTCCCCATGTGCAATTTCTTTACCGTGAAATAATTTGGAGCGGAGTTATGATCTCAAAAGAAGTTTTGTCCAGGGTGGGGAAAGAGGGAATTTCACAAATGTCTTAGTTAGTGTCAGCGCCCCCAAACCAACATTCGCATCAAAGTTAGTGACTCAATCATCTAAAAAATCACCACGGCCGTCTTGATTCAGTGAATGAATGGATCTATTCTTTTCTATATGTTTTATACATGTAAAATCACGTTTTATACCCTTCCTCTCTTGGGAAGGGAATTTTAGAAAATCGCTTTATAGAGAGCGTCTACGTCACAGAAGGAATGTTTTCTCTAATTTTCCTGCCTCTAGGTGAAAGGGTTTGGGCTTGGAAAACATGAATTAGTCACTTACAAGGGAAGTATTCAGTAAAATTATTCGTATTAAAACAGAACGAAGCTTAAATTAAAGAGCATGATCAAAAATATAGGATAAGGTAAATTTTTGCACAGTAAAAAGACATGGGTCAAGATATAAATAACAATTTTCAGCTGTTTCTATCAAAACCAAGAAAACAGATGAGTAGCAAGAGAGCGTGAAGCAGAAGTAAAGCATTTGACTAGTGTCTGGAAGGTGTTGTGTTCGAAACAGGCTGAATCTCTTTTTTTTTTTAACAGATTTTTTTCAATTGTAATAACGTTGAATAAAAATTAATGAATAATTTAAGGGGAAGATTTTTTTTATATTACAATGAGATAACATTTCGTTAATAATTCGTGCTAGTGTTTTATGTAAATTTATAATAATTATTTTTTATGGACGCCATTAATAGCGTTGATCATCTGCTCTTAACTGTGTTGTTACTCATATAATTTTTTTGCATGAAAATCCTGAATGGACAACAGCTGTATTGCTCAACCATTCAATGTTGCTTTAACTTCTACCTCAAATATTTTATTAAATAATTGTCAAATTTGGTATTATTGAAAGAACGAACAATAAGAATTAAGTACAAGGGCACATTTAATGATTTCACTAATGTATCATCAGTAAGATTTTCAAAAAACTCAAAATTTGGGCAATTATGAATTTTACAAATCTAGTTAAACAAAAAGCCGAATATTTTCCAAAATATTCGTGAGGAACAATATTTGACGGTGAACAAGGGTGCAGTCAGTTGTGATTAATTTTCTTTAACATCTTGTGCTCATTATGAAAAATGCTTATGTTACAACCAATTGTAATTTTTAATTCCTTGTTAACATTTTGTTAATAGGTGCATATTAAAAAAAAAAAAAAAAAAAAAAAAACATTTTCTAAATATAATAAATATTTTTTCTTAAATTAAAATTGCATTTTAATTAAAAAATACATTTTTTCATTAAAAAGAAAATAATAATAATGTACTTTTCCAGGATGGAAATGCAGCACCTACCAGACACAAGTCAAACGCTTCAACGCTGCACCACGCTTGCTTGTTATCTGCGTTTGTTTTGTTGGCTTTGGTACTAATAACTAAAACCTCCAGGTTCATATATTGACCCACTGAGGGTTGTTGAGCAAAATTTGTATCCTGTCCTATGTTTTCGACCATGCTCTTTATTTAAAGCGTGAATTAGCTTCAATGGGAATTCTAGTGATCCATACTTCCGTTGTTAGTACAAACGTATTTATATATAAAGAGAGAGAGAGTTAATAGATTTGTTTTCTTTAGTCTATAATAGCAAGAAAAATGGTGATTTATGAACTCAAGTCCAAATCAATATAAGATATGCATTTCTTCAAAAGTTAATAAAATTATTTCTTTTTGATATTTAACAAATTATAATGCATCTTATCTTTATTTTACTCAGAAATTATGAAATAATTCAATTTTTATACTTAATATTTTAATAACGCATACATTAAACGGTATACCATATTTTTCATAATGAATTCAATTTTCACTTATTTTAACCTTTAAATGGTTAGCGATGTAGATCTGCATCATATTTTTAAAACTCATGTCTCTTTATGTAGCAATCTTTTCATGGTGATTTTTATTTTTTTTAATTTTGCCAAAACTATTTTATTATTTCCGAACGCAACTACTATCTTTGACAGTTTATTTCTTTATCTGTGACTTTTTCATTTGTTGGCGACAATTCCGGAGTACAATTTCATTTCGGCGGGTGTTAGGAATTACGATTATTTATATAAAAAAATAATAAAAACATACAGGAAAAATTGCTTTCTGATATAAACAAGGTAAGAGTAACGAATCATATTTATATTTTTGCATATACTGATAAATTTAAGCAAGAAAAATACAGCCTTTTTCGTTTCTTTTCGTTTCTTTCTTTCTTTCTTTTCTTTTCTTTTCTTTTTTTTTTTTTTTTTTTTTTTTTTTTTAATAATGTAGAAATACATTTTTTTTTTCGTATTTTCCCCATTAACTACACCGATTTCCCGGTTTATTTCAAATGTTATTTATTAAAAATAAAATTGATGAATTTGAGGGTTAACCAATAAATATTTATTAATTATACTTTTTTATTATAACAATAACTTACACTCCAATCCATTTTGAAGTTCCTCTCATAATCTTTACTCCACTGATCTTCAAACGCAAAGAGAAATAATCGTTGAATTATATATATCCTATTGGAAAGTACTGAACTGGAAATTACTTGTCACTAGAAGCTGCCGTATGCACTCGAAAAAGACGTTTATCTATCGGTTAAGCCAAAAATAACCCGTTCTGGCGATACATTAAAAGGAAGTATTTATTTAAGCTGGAAATGACGGAGTTTTTGTTTACTATACTTAGAATTTATTATAAAATAAATTATTTTGGTCAATGTAATTACCTGAATTGCCAAATGAGTTGTAGTAAATAATTGCATTCTTTAGTTAAGCACAAATGTCACTTATTTGGACAATTATATTAATTCAGTTGAATAATTACGTAATTTATTTAGCAATTTATTTTTATATATAATTTTATTTATTTTCTGCCTAGACCGTATCATTCTTAAAGTTTTCATCAAGTAAATTAGACGAAAGACAATAAATATATATATATTTATTTATTTAAGCAATAAATAATAGATTGTGATAAGAATGGTCGAATTTATTTACAGAATAAATAGAATGTATATAAATATCTTTTCATATAATTACAGAAATGTAAACTAAATTGGATTTAATTTGTTCCAATTGCAATTGATTAATTCACTGAACATAGTTTTATTTATTTATTTATTTATTTATTTATTGTTATTATTTATTTTATTTATTTATTTATTTATTTATAAAAAACTGCTGAGAAAAAATTACACACTGAGAAAAAAAATGCACACTGAGAAAAAAAATATACCACCTTCATCTAGAACGAATAAGTGGTCATTTTCTAAATACTTAAACTAGAAATATATATTCCGAGCTATGCGTATAAGGAACGCCAATAAGCTGAATAGACGAAATGATCGAAAATTTTTAGTCTATACATTTCAAGGTGGTGAAATAATATTCTGCATATTATGAATATTATGAATCCTTTGTATAACGAGAAATTTTCGCTTGATTTTCAAAAATTGGGTCCCAAACGGTGATTATAGTTGCTCAAACTCGCATCTCGTATTAGTATTTATTTACAGAGATTTTTAAATAAGTTTGACCTCGATAATACAGGAAAGCGCTCTAGAGTTCTAATAGGGATTTCTAGAATTCGCTTCCAAAGGGGACTAGAATTTAATAGGATGACATTGAACTATTTTTATTAGAGCCACAGTTTAGATTCTAGATGTCAGTCACAGAAATTTTTCTCAGTGTAGCTATTATATTAGCAATAAATTCATTTAAAACATTCTTCGTGCATTTTTCTATAAAATTCAATACATTTAATAAATTTGTCAAAATTTTTTTATATTTTTCAAATATTATTTTGTATAAATCAAAAAATTCCATTTAAATTAGGTTAAAACATAAATGTGTAGTCAATTTCGATTTAATTATTCGAGATTTCATAATATGAATTGTGTGCCGTTAAACATATTTTAAACTTTTCGACTAAATAATTGAAAATTTAGAATTTATGGGATAGTAAATTATAAATCATTCTATATTTCATAATTAACAGAATACTATACATTGCTTCTATTTTTACATCAAATGGAAAAAATAGTTTTAAAACACAAAATATAAGTTAAAATATTTAAAATAAAATAGTAGATTGTTTTAAAAATTTGTTATATTTATTTGTGCTTTTATATTAAATGTCTTCGAAAAATCCCATTTACATTAGGTTATAATGTATGCATGTACAGTCGAACTCAATTAAATTTCAATTCGTTTTCATAATTTGAGCTGTTTGATTTTAAGCAAATTTTATGCCTTTTTACTTTGTCTTACCCATAGGGTCGAGAAAGTATTGTTTTAGGGGTACATACAGACGGAACGCTTGCAACTTCGATGACGCAAATTCTGCAAGTTTTTTGCAAATACAGTTGGCAGCAAAAGTAGTCAGTCTAAGAACACGATTCGACAAGGATTTATTTAACAAAATAGCGTTAAGTGTGCTATTTTTTATATAGGAATTTTTGCTAGTGCTCGGATACTTTTGCTGCCGACTGTAGTCATACATTTGGAACGCTTGCAAACGGCTGCAAACGGCTTTGCAAAAGGAAGTGTTTCATTTGTATGTACCCCTTAGGGTCAAATTTTCGAACGTGTGTTTTTGTTATATTTACATGTTCTGAAGTCCCCTGGATACGAAAATCATGCTTTTAGCGAATGGTCTGTGTGTCTATTATCAGCATATCTCAAGAACAAATAGTAGCAGAAATTCCAAACTCGGTATTCTAAATGTGTATCATATAGGGATGCTACAGTAAGCTCTTCGTTGAGATGAAGCAAATGGTTCGTGTACAGGGACACCCAAAAGTATTCAAATATATTACGTCTATGGGGGGAAATTGCAGGTAAGTAGAATTTAACATCTATAGACTGCACTAAACCAAATGAAACTAATATATATTTTTTGTAATAGAGATAGTCAACAGGGAAAAAAAGTATTATTTCAATGATTTTAACAATTCAGTTTTCAGCAGCATCTACATTAAAGAATTATAATTTGCTCATGAGAAAATTTTGTTAAAGCAAAGTATTTTTGGCAAATGCTTGGTTTTGCTAAAGCAAAATTCGATAGTATACCAAGTCATAAAAAATGCATTTCATGTTATTGTTTATTATATGACATCAAACGTCAAAATCAAAGCAAAGAGAAAAAGTCGGAAAATTTTTGGACGTAGTGTTTCTAAAGGTGAAAAAAAATAATAACTTTTGATTAAATGATAATAATTAGGAACAATCAAAATCAACTGTATCATAAATTTCATGCTGACGTTTTTATAAAATTCTATAGAACGTAGAAAGCAATAAACTATACTTTTTTATTATTTTTTTTCCTTATCCTATGTTCTTAATACTAAAAGCCAAAGTTTCCCAGGAATCCAGGAATAACATTAGAAGCTATTGTCATCGATACAAAAATGTTTTGAATGACAGAAAATAATTTTTTATCCTTGGTTTGTAGACGTGAATAAAATAATGGGAAAAGAGTGATTTAGCAGAAAAAATTGACGTCCCAATTGCAACAATATACTCAGAAAAAATCAATTTTACTCGTCATGTAAAACAAATAGAAGATAATTTAAAAGAACAGAAGTAATTTTACATAAAGACGGTCAGATGGCGATCGTTATAAAATGTCAAATTCCGGTCAAAACATTTAGCTAAATATGAATAAAACGTATAAAAATGATTATAATAAAAAATAAAAATAAAAATAAAAATAAAAATAACATAACGGATAATGATTTCAAACAGAAAAAAAAAAAAAAAATCTGGTACTTTTCTATTATCAGGGTCAAATTCGGGTAGAGTAAAACAAAAGGAATAAATAATTTGAGCATTCAGGTATTAACTCTAGGACAAATAAACAGCGGCGATTTTCACGAATTTACGTACGAGTTAATTTTTATAAACAATTAATTTTAAATTTTATTTCACAACTCGAATTCCATTATTTTAATTTTTAAAAATAAGCAATTAAATTTTAAATAAACTTGTGTCCTTATTGTTTATTTATCACGATATTTTGTCACTGTTTCTCATTTTATAAATATTTCACTTCTAAATAGATTCCTTTGAAAATATCGATTGCTAGGCGGGCGAAGACTGTCTAGTCAGTAAATAAATAGCTATATTCCTTGAAATTAAGCCACGCAGTTTTTAAATTACATTTTATGAACTATTATTTTAATTTCAGGAAATATTGCAGGATGAATTTAAATATACCAGGTGATCCAAAAGTTATAGAAAAAGATACATTAATTAAAAAAGTATTGACTATATATGCGTTTTTTCACTGAAATACGCAGAAAAATCACGGATTTTTTTTATATATAAGAAAAAAATATTTTTTGTATTTTCACTAACAGATGGCACTGTTTTTACAGTGTTATGGTGAATTTTGAATTTCAACAAAGACAATATGGTGAATTTTGAATTTCAACAGAAACAATATTTTTTAAATCTTAATATTTTAAATTTTACAGAACTGTTTTATTTTTATTCAAAACTTGTATACTTTTACAAAACTATATATTTTTTAAACCCTTAGTACATGAGAATGAATTTTTTTAATTTATCAACTATACAAAACTATACCTTTTTATAATTTCTAAATGTCAGAAAACTAAATTTTTTTAATTTACCAATTCGGCAAAAACTATATGTTTCTATAATTTTTTAAACTAATTTTTTTTTTAATTTACCAATTCTGCAAAAACTATATGTTTCTATAATTTTTTAAACGTTACACGAATGGTTTAATTTTATTTAAAAACTTTTATATATATTCTTCGTTTTTTTTAATTCAAAAATTGGGTGTAGTTGCACTTAAGAATTTTCTTAGCTTATTTACGAAAACAAGATAGGCGGTGGGAATGGAATGACTTTTATATTTTTTTTGTTTTTGTTTTTACTTCGAGGGAAAGGAAGAGTATTTTGCCCACAGATGGTGTTGACAACAGTGTCGCAGAAATTTCCATTTTCTGGGAAAAAACAAGCGCTAGGGAGCTGTAGGAATTTGTTCGTGTGTGGTTAGTACCTCGTTCGCAGGAATTTTTTGTTTTTGGAAACTCAAAAATGCTATCTTGCTAGTAAAAATGATGGAAGTATTAGGTAACTTGAGAATTTAAGGGGATCTTTGGATTACATAAATTCGCGGGCAGTGTCAGTCGGGTTCAGAGTTTAATTCTGGAATTTTGTGAGTTGACGAAAAAAATCCCAGATGTTTTTGTTTCACAAACAGGGCATCGGGCGGGAAATTTTTATTTTTTTTTACTTCATTACATAGGGGTGAGAAATGTCCCTCCTTGAGGCGAAGTGTCCTATCACCGCGTGGGGGAATCACGACTAGGTGTGGTTTTTTTGAGGGAATGGATTTTCATTGGGTAATGAATAATTTAGAAATCCCGGATGGCAACACTAGCTCTAATGCTCGTCGCCTTTTTTGAAAAAAAAATTTATTATTCGAAGTTAGGACAGCGATGTACCACGACATGTAAAAAGGCCGCTCAAAAAAGGAAGGGGAGCTCGCGGGCTCCCCAGAATATGGCAGAAGGTTTTGAGTATTCGAGCAGCATGGTCGCCCCTTCGTACTTCTCCCGAAGGTCCGATGTTAGGCCTAGAAATAGACGTAGCATAGAAGCACTTCCTGTGCGTGGCCGCTAAAAACATTAATCCGGTTAGCATACCCGCTACTAGAATTTGATTAGTGATGTGGCAAAAGCAGTTTCAACTCATCTATCCGAGAATCTGAGCGGTAATAGGCATCTATCCTGAATACATTTCGCTCAGAGAAAATGGACTTGTGAAAGAATATCCGCCAGTTTATAGACAATCAAAGTTGCGGATGGGTTCAAATTCTAGGGCCCAATTTCAAATGTATGTAGTACCTCAAGAGCTAACGTGGAACTTGATGTTCTCCTTTGTGAGGCTGGAAGGAAATGCTGGTTAAGAATTACCGAAATGCCAAGTGAGGGTTCAAGACATACAGAGAATATAATAATCCTCCTAGTATCCCAGTATCTACTCTCATGTTTGTCGACTACAACCCCCGCATTGAACGAGAGCCACTGCCTAGTACTAGCAGCGTGAAAAGCCCCCCCCCCCTCTTCGGACCACAACTACACGACTGGAAGACTCTTTCTTAATTTGTAAGTTTTATGCTATTTTTTTAGTATTCTCTACCTTGTTGAATGTTATCTTATAATATAAAATGATTAAATACTAATCCCAGATATGTTGAAGTAATTGAATGGGGTTCAAATATATATATATATATAAAGCAAAAAAAAAATTTTTTTGTGAAAATTATGGACTATAAATTCTTGTTTTTTTTTTTACCAATAACTGTGTGGTTTGATTTTGTCATTAAGTAAGAGTTTATTTATTAGAAATTATGTAATAAAATTTTATGAATATAATTTATTTTTATTTATTTATTTTATTTATTTTATGTTTTAATACAAAAAAAAAGGGGTAGAAACCTGATAATAGATAAAGAATTTATGAAGTTAGTAACTTTACAAAAAAAAAAGTTTTATTTAATACTCAGTGATGGCGGTGTCTCCTTGTTAATTTTGTATATGATTAAGGAATAATTGAGCACATAGTTAAAACCAAAGTAATCGAATAGATCAGAGAAGCTATGATATATGAATAGTAAAGCTTTAATATAGATTAAATGAAGCTGATAATGATTATCATATATATAAAATAAAAAAAATAAAAAAAAAAAATGTTGGCAAGTAAAATCTATGTGGGTTTTGAACACAAACATGATCAGGAATCTGGGTAGTGAGTTAGTTCAGTCCCCTGACCTGGAATTGTGTTTTGACTGCTAATTGTAAAAAAAAAAAAAAAAAAAAATACAAAAATACAAAAAAAAAAGGGGTGAAGGAGTAAATTAATTATTTAGACTAAGAGAATGGGTGTTGATATGAAAGTAAAAGCAATGTTTTTGTTGTTAGCAATTCCAGAGGAGGACTGAGGTAACCTTTTGCTTTGCAGGTCCAGAAGTGTTGAAGAAATAAAATTTACATTTATCTTTATTTTTATTTTTTATTTAATTTAAGTACTACCCGATTCCTTTTGATAATAGAAATACTTGAATTAGAAGTGAAAATAAGGAGGTCTAGATCAAATATAGGAGAGATATAAATTTATTAACAATATTTTTAATACTCAAATAGATGATAGAATTGAATTTTTTTTTTACCTGTTCAGTTTCCTTCAAGATATGTAACAATTGGACATTGCTATCACTGGTGTTTTTTTTACCTGGGCTAAAATTGAAATTACACAACGCGGTTTTATTTTAGTTATGATTAAAGAAAATTATTCATTGAATTTGTTTTGAATATTCAATCTGAGGAGTAAAGAGTTCGAAATTTTCTTTATTTCACTATACGTACAAAAGTATAATAAATGCTGATGCTTTCTTTAGTAAAAGGTAGGGATATGAACTTGCTTGGATATAGATCTGTATGATTAAGATTGTTTGATAATTTAGTAGAAAAACCCTGTACTGTAACCTTTTGGCCTTACATCAGAAAACATAGATATATTAAATTACTTGTAAAAATAATAAGTTAGAATTAAATTTATACTCGAGTTTTTTTTTGTGTTTCTTTATTTGATTTTGCAATCTCTTATATACAAAGAAAAGGTAGTAATCTATTGAATTTTAATATTTAATAATTTGATAAATTTTATTTGAAATTAGAATTATTTGTATGGATAACAAAAAAAAAATATCCAGGGAGAGTTCAATTTACTAGTGTAAACAAAATTTGATGGTATATCTATTTCATAAAGTGTAAATAGTTTTTGTTTAAGGAAAGCATCAACTTTAAGAAAAGTAAAGAGAAAAGGCCATTATAACAATAAAAGTTACTTAGTAGGATTAGGAAAATTTAGATATGTAAAAGATAAAAAGATTAAATTTAAAAAATAATGTTGTGAAAAGTAAAAAGCTAAAAAAGTAAAATAACACAATATAATAACTGGTAATTGTCACAACATAATAACTGGCGCCGTGAGACCAGGATCTCACATAATCGTTATTGCGGAATAGAAAAGGTTCTTTTTAATTGTGATGCTTAATATTATTAATTTGCAGTATTTTTATCTGTATAATTTTTTTTATTTTTGTGTTTTATGCTTTTATTGATTTTTTTTATAGAAGTATATTTATATCCAATGTATTAATTCTTTTAACAATATAATTAATTTTGGTATGGCCCTCTTCTTGCATTTGAAAAAGTTTCCCCTCAAGGAAAGGATATATTTTTCTTTTTCTCTCTCTCTCGGTATATATATTTTTTTTATTTATTTACTTAGCCCCCTATATAGATAGATATAATCTGATTCAAAATTAATGATAACAAAATATTTTTCCCAGTCTATTTATATTTAAAATTTTACAAAAGAAAAGAAAACACGATTTGATAATTTGTATTCAGAGTACTGTCTAAATGCTAAACTTTTACTAAACTATGTTTATATATATGTGTATTTTTTAAATTTTCTAGACTTGTTATTTCAAAAAAAAAAGGGGGTAAAGATTTTTTTTTTTATAACTGGAAGGTAATTAGATTAAACAGGTTAATTACAAAAATGACAGGTGACAATCATAAAGGAACTCCGGTAGAGCCTGGCTTAGAAGGTAGTGGACTTCAGAATGATTCACTAGTCGCTAAAAGTCAGAATTCGAGTGCAGCCCTGACAGTGGGGGTGGAAAATGCGCAGAGTCAAAGAAGAGCGCTCCTCTTAGATAACCTTTCTTTAATTCCGGTTTTTACAGGAAGGGACCCCACATTCTCAGTTAATGAATTCTTCTCGAAATTTCATGAGTTCGCGGGTTTTTTGGGTTGGAAGCAGGAAGAGCTTTTCTTCGCTGTCACTCAGCGGTTAGCTGGAGCAGCACAGAGCGTGTACAAGGATCACAAAATGCATGTCAAAAATTTTGGGGAGTTAGAAAAATTATTAAAAGATAGATTTGGAGCAAAGGAAGATTTGCATCGTTGCATACATAATTTTTGGTCCTTTGTACAATCACCCGACATGTCAGTATCGGATTTCATAGTCAAGGCTAAGGTTAGAGCCAGGAGAGCTCTAGAAGCCCAAAAAATCCCCAGCGAAAATTTAGCGCAAACTGAAAATGAATGGTTGCTAGCTCTTTTATTAAAAAACTTGAGGCCCGAGATTAGAAAAGGAGTTATAGCTAGGTCCCCTACTACGGTTGAAGAGATTGAGCGCATTGCGCTTGCAGAAGAGGAAGCTTTTCTCTCGGTTAGCCCCCAGCAAGTATCTAGCTCAAGCGGCTATGTGGCTGAGTTGGCCTGCGCGGCCCAAGTAGCGACCCAGGATAGGTCAGCAACTCCCCACCAGACACTAGCGAATCTTATTGCTGATTTATCAGTACAAGTTTCGCAGCTTTCCTCAAAAGTCCAAAGCCTCGAGAGTAGGAGAGATGAGCGACCATCTCCGAAATCTAAAAAAGACATTGTGTGCTATTATTGTGGTAAAGTCGAGCACTACAAGAGCGAATGTTTAAAGAGACAGAAAGATGTTCATCAGAATAGGAACTCAGCCCAAAATTCTCAAAATTATACTTTCAGAAGCGGATATCGTTCCCAGGGTAGGGGAGGTGCTCAGGTAGGCACTGAAAGATTGCCAAATAGTGCCCACCATGAAAACAAACCTTTAAACTAAAAGGGATCTCACCTAGAGAGGTAGCGGCTTGGGATCCTGCACCTTCAACACTCATACCTCAAAATACTGAATATTTCTATTCAGGTTGGAACAAATCTTTTGTAAATGAACTGCCGATATTATCATTTTTCTATAAAGGTGAACATCATAATGTGTTAATTGATTCTGGGTGTTCCTGCAATTTGACAGCCAGTAATATTGTAAAAAAAATTAGGGGAATAGGTAAACAGACTTGTTCAACAAGTCTCAGAACACTTTTAGGCGGTGAAGTTTCTTTAAAAAATAAGGCAGAGCTACAGTTTAAATTAGGAAAAACTGAATTTTCTGACATTTTTGCTATATGTGAAGGTTCTCTATCTCCAAGTTTTCAAGTTATTTTAGGGATACCTTGGCTTAATAAATACAATGTTAAAGTAGATTTAAAAAACAAAACACTTACTGGAGATAATTTTGAAATTTTGTTTGGGTCTCAACAAGACCAGTCTGTTAATTTTGGCACTGCAATGCTCAACCCTATCCCCATATATGCAAAAACAAAAAAAATTATTCCTTCTCTCTCAGAATCAGTAATACCGGTAAAAGTAAGAAACATGAACAATTCTAATTCCAAAAATGTGTTTATTTACCCTCATAAATTTATCTCTGATTCCATTGTCATTAGTCATACAGTTTGCTTAAATAACCCGGATAAGTTGTATGTAAAGGTTTTAAATTTAACAGAACAGCCTTTTCATTTAAATAAAAATTGTCAACTTGGATACTTAGAGGAAATTAGGGAGGAAGAGCCAAAGCCCCAGGTAAACTTTGGGGAAGTGACAGAAATTGGAGCATTGGAAAATATAAATTTGCAATGGGACACAGAGTTTAAATTAGATCACTTAGATGAAAATTTAAAAGAGGAGGTACAGAAATTTTTACAAAAGAACTCTGATGTTTTTGCTGCCTCAGTACTTGATTTACCAGGGTGTGACACTGTTATGCACCACATAAATTTAAGTGATGACACCCCTGTTAGGAGTTCTCCCTATAGAGTTCCCTACAACTTAAGAGAGGAGATGAATAAACAAATAAATACTCTCATCGAAGCAAAAATTCTTGTGCCATCTAATTCTCCATATGCATCCCCCATTATTTTAGTTAAGAAGGCGGACGGTTCATTTAGGCTAGCATGTGATTTCAGGAAATTAAATAATAAAATAGTTAGTGACAATTACCCTATCCCTAATATCTCTGAAACTATAGACTCTTTGGCAGGCGCCAAATATTTCTCCACTTTAGACCTTACTAGTGGATTTTTTCAGCAAAAGATACCTGAAAACCAGCAGCATATTACAGCAATTGTGACGCACGATAAGCTATTGCAATGGACCAGAAGTCCATTCGGTTTAAAATCTTCCCCCGCAGCTTTCCAAAGATTAATGAATTTTATTCTAAGTGACTTACAACATCTAAACATTCTAATTTATATAGATGACATCTGCATAGCTTCTAAAGACATAAAATCCCATTTTGAAAAATTAAATTTAGTTTTTGATAGGTTAAGAACCCATAATTTACGTTTAAAGCCCTCTAAATGTCATTTTTTTAAATCTCAAATAACATTTCTTGGTTTTAACATTAAAGATGGTGAAATTTTTCCTGCAGACAAAAATGTTGAGGTACTTTGGTCCCTGGTTGAGCGTCAACAAGTTCCCAAGTATTGTTTTGTCTGAGTGAATTCATTTCGTCGAGTGTGGCATTCAGCCAATTTTCTTTTTCAGCTGGGTTTTGAATTTTTAGTATATCATCAAAACACTTAGGCTCATCAATTCTTTTGTCATTTACTGCAAATGCAAATCTGTCGGGCGGAACACCTTTATTTAATCGTTGTGATCGTCGCGGCAGAGTTTGCGTGTCATCCGGACTATCGTTATCGCCCACTATATCTATATTTATATCAGTATCTAATATTGGTAATTTGGACACCGGAATTTCATCATTTGAATTTTCATTCTTGATTAGTGATGTTTCATTATTGTGGGATTCTCTATTTTCATCCTCCAAAAATTTTACTGTTCTGCTAATTATTACATTTTTATTATTTGTGCAAATTCTGTAGCCTTTGCTACGATTATCATATCCCACAAAAATTCCTTCTTGAGCGGTGCTATCCAGTTTTCCCCTATGTATTTTATGTACATATGCGTATGCGCGACATCCGAATGTTTTTATATTTGATAAATCGGGTTTACGGCCGGTCCATTTTTCGTAAGGAGTTGAGTCGCATGAGGAGGTCGGGAGCCTATTTTGTATGTAATTTGCAGTATTTACGGCTTCCCCCCAAAAGAAATTCGGTAAATTACTGTCTTTAAGCAGACAGCGAGCCATTTCGGTCAGCGTACGATTTTTACGTTCTGCCACGCCGTTCTGAGCACTAGAGTAAGGAACGGTAAACTGATGCTCAATTCCTTCTTTATTCAAAAATTCATTTACTTCCATACTAGTGTATTCACCCCCGTTATCGGAGCGAATTGCTTGCACTTTTCGGCCAAATTTGTTTGCGGTCATAGCCACATATTCCTTTAACTTAGAAAATACCTCAAACTTATTTCTTAGCAAATATATAATAGTATAACGACTGTAGTCGTCTATAAATGTAAGAAAGTAATATTTTCCACCTACAGTGGGGGTTTTCATAGGGCCACATAAGTCTGTGTGGACCAGTTCGAGTGGTACGGAGGCTCTAAATTGTGCAGCTTTGGGGTAAGGTGAATCAGTAAATTTTGACATTATGCATGTTTTACATTCAGTATTATGTTTGCAATCATTTAATTTTATACCCACAGCCATGTCCTTGTTAACTAAATCTTTAATGTGGTTAGTATTTCTGTGGCCAAGTTTCACATGCCACTTGTTTATGCAATTTTCGTTATCACAAGTTTGTATTACAATGTTCGCTGTGTGTTTGTTTTCAGAATAATTTAATTGACATTCATATAAGTTATTTTTCACATATCCCTCAATGCATGTATTACCCTGATTTACAATTTTACAGGTTTTATCATCAAATACAGCGATACAGCCATTCTCTGTTGCTCTTTTTATAGAAATTAAATTAGTTTCTACTTCAGGGACATAAAGAACATTTTTAAGTGTTATTTTGTTCTGTGTGTTTTCCGAATTTACGGTATACAAATCCACAGTACCGGAACCCAAAGATTTTAGCTGCGTGCCGTTCGCGATAATGACGTTAGAAACGTTATTTTTAAGATCGCGAAATTTTAGTTTATCATTGCAGATACGTGAAGACGACCCTGAATCAACCACCCAATTTACAGTTTTATCTCCAACATAAAAAGAATACAATTTATCAGCTTTTGGTTTATTGCTCCCCTCTGCAATTTGAGCGCTATCTGGCTTCTCATTGTTCTGAGAGCATATGTTGGATCTGAAGTTGGGTTTTTTGTTGAAATTTTTACTGTGACTTTTAACAGCAGAATTATTTTTATTTTTTAACTTATAACATTCTTCTATATTGTGGTTACTTTTCTTACAATATTTGCAGAATTTCTCCGATTTGTTATGGTATTGGACTTTTAACGCTGTATTTTGAATACTTTTGTTTTCAAGCCTTTTGGCATATTCATCAGCTAATTTGTTTCGTATATACTCAGGTGTCAATTGCGCTTCGTCTTTCGATTCGAGACTTGTTATGAGAACGTCATACGAAGGAGGGAGTGAGCATAGCATTAATGCAGCTAGGTGCGATTCATCTATGACTTCACCTATGGCGGTGAGTCTGTCGCGTGTTTTATATATATCAGCTATATGTTGGTTTACATCACCACCTTCCATTAATTTTATGGAATAAAGTTTCCTAAGTAAGAAAAGCTTACTCGTAAGCGATGATCTTTCGTGGACTTGGCGCAGAGCATTCCAGCACTCTCGTGCTGTATCTAGATTCATAACGTACACTATCTGTTCGTTATCAATAAGTAGATTTATAATGGTTCTGGCCTTTCTATTTTTTGAACGCCACTGATCGGTTATTGGGTTGGGAGGATCGTCAGTAATGACTGTAAAAAGATCCTCTTTTTGCAAGTACATCTCGATACGAAACTTCCACACATTATAATTTGTGGAGTTCAGCGGTTCAATTTGTATATCTTTTGTTGCTGACATACTTAAACAAAATTTTTGTAACAGTTTTGTTAATATTTGTTCATTACGTAAATATTCATTTAATATTTTAAATCAACACAGTTAGGATAAATAGTACTTGAAGAAGAAAATAAAATTAAATAGTTTTCATGAAAATAAGCACTTTTCAATACTTTCGATTTAGTGTCACTTCAGTTTTGAAGAAACAAAAACAAATATTTTCGCTTACATTTTCATTTTTTATTTTATTATTTTAAATGTAGCAATTTCTTCCAATGTGCAATGAAAAAAAAAAAACTTTTGAACTTTGTCAAGAATAAATCTAAATTTTCAATTCAAAATATCAGAATCATAATCTGATAGAAGAATACTTTATAAATAAGTGCATGAGTTCGGAGTTTCCTCAAATTAGTTATTTAAATATATTTATAACAAATATTTCTTACTAATAATTCTTTGCTAAAATAACGGTCATATAATTAAATAAAGTTTAGCTTACCTGGGTTGTCACAGGTAATTGTTTATTCCATTGGTGAAGAGTAAGTAAATTTCCTTAATATGACTTCTGTATTAAAGACCAGCAACTACTTTTCCTATAATGAATCTTGATTAGACTGAGAAATTCTTACATAATATGTAGATCAATTGTTATTTAGGATAATTCACTCGTTGCTGCGTAATGAAAGAAAGCCTAGATGTTTTTTACTTTAATTTATTCATCTTAGACAAAAAGAAAAAATTATGATTAAATAGAATAAGAAAATGGAACGTCAGTTCCGAATAACGAAAATTACATGATTGAAAAAAGTATTACAATGTACTTGTAGAGAGACGCGACACATCGTCACGTGATACGGCAGGTGCTCCGAACAATCAATTGGCGGGAAACAAAAAACAAAAAGAGAAAGTCCGGAACAAGAAAAACGAAAGTTAATAAAAGAAAGTTCTGAGATTAAATATCACAACAGAGGTGATCAGTAAAATTAAGCGTCCAGTAAACAGAAAACAAGTTAGATCTTTTCTGGGATCTGTGGGATTTTACAGAAGGCATATAAGTGATTATTCGAAAAGAACAATAAACTTAACTAATTTGACAAAAGAAAAGACAAAATTTCAATGGACAGACAAAGCTGAACGAGAATTTTTAGAGATGAAAAATGAAATTGCTAAAATTCCTTCTTTGTTACTCCCCGACATGAAAAAAGATTTTATTTTGTATACAGACAGTTCAGCAGAGGCCATGGGGGCGGTTTTATGTCAGTATGACAACTCAGGTTTTTTTTTACACCCTGTAGCATTTGCTAGTAGAAAATTAAAAGAGGTTGAGAGAAAATATTCGGCTACTGAGAGAGAACTCTTGGCTCTGGTTTGGGCAACTCAGTATTTCAAATGTTACATTTTCCATCGAAAATTCATTATTTACACTGACCACGCAGCCCTTACTTATGCATTGAAACTTAGGGACCCCACCTCTCGAATTGCTAGATGGTTGTGTGCTTTAAGCGAATTTGAATTTGTCGCCAAGTATATAAAGGCAAAATGTAACTCCGTAGCGGACTTCTTGTCAAGGTTTATAGATCATGATTTACAAGTTGAGGATAACCCTACCATAGACTGTAATGTACTGGAAAATGTCAATCAAGAAATTCACACCTTAAGTAATGTAGAGTTTTTAGAGGAAATCAGGCGAGCTCAAAGCCAAGATAATTTTTGTAAATATGTTAGTGCTAGATTGTGTAAAGGCTTACCTATTGCTCCTAAAAATTATAAATTTTCAGTAAATAAGGAAGTTATTGTATGCGAAAAAATTAACCCAATTCACAAAAAGGAAAAAGGTGAGAGAATTGTTTTGCCTAAAGCTCTTGTGCCAAAAGTTTTCCGTATGACTCACGAGTCTCCAGTGGCATGTCATGCGGGTTTTTACAAAACATTTTTTAGGATAAAAAATAATTATTTCTGGAAAGGGATGTATTCAGACGTTAAAAGGCTAGTGGCTTCCTGTCAATCTTGCTTAGAGTTTAGGGCACACAAACCTAAAAAATTAGCGGAGCTCCAGAGATTAGAAATTCCAAATAAACCGTTTGATACAATACACTCAGATATCTGTGGTCCTTATCCCATTACTGAAAAGGGAAATAGATATATTGTAGTGTATGTTGACAGTTTTAGTAAATGGCCAGAAGCTTATGCAGTAAAAAATATCACCTCTGATACCTTAGCAGAAACTTTGATAGACTTTATCTCAAGACATGGGGTTCCCACAAAGATTATTACGGATAAAGGTAAAAATTACATGAGCGAAGCAATATCACAGGTATACAGTAAATTACAAATTAATCACAGACACACTTCCAGTTATCATCCCCAGAGCAATTCTAAAGTTGAACGCCAGCATGCAACTATGAATAATGCACTCGCCCACTTAGTAAATAATAATCACAATGACTGGGATGATAAATTAAAATTTGTACTTTAAGCTATGAGGTCAGGTATACATTCCACAATTAATGAAACACCCTTTTTTGTTACATACGGCAGAGATATTCAACTTCCTTATAATATTTTCTGTCAAAAAGAACCTATTAATTATAACGACTGCCCTACATACTGTGAGCAACTAATTCCCTCTCTAAAACATACATTCTTACAAACCAAACAATTATTAGAAAAATCTGCTGAAAGGCAAGAAAGTTATAGGAAAAAGTTTGCTATTGATAAACATTTAAAGGTAGGAGATCTGGTGATGCTGTATACTCCAGCAATTACACCAGGCCTTTGTAAAAAATTTAACAAGAAGAACTCAGGTCCTTTTCGTGTTATTAGAAAACTAGGTTTTGTAAATTTTGAGATACAGGAAGTGAAAAATCCAAACAATGTTCAAATTGTGCATGTCGACAGATTATCGAAAATAAAAATTAAACCCGTATTCCCTGTCTTAGATAGTATAGAGAATGAACTGACAGAAAACATTACAACACCACAGGTACAAGTTAATGGAGACCTACACCCTGTAGTGGAGGATATTTGGGAAAAGTATAGGTTAGCGAGAAAAGAAAAGAGGAGAAAACGATTTCTTTTAAATTTTGTTGGTTCACCAGAAAGTGATTCGCAGATTATTCACAGTTCTCAGGATCAGCCAGGGTTTGATACTGTTTTCGAGTTAAATTCCCCTCATAGGACTCTGGATGAGCAGGTGACAGGTTCGATTCCCAGCCATACTCTACCTTCTCTAGTGTTTAACCCTTTAGATTCCTCGCCTACAGTTAGTGAAGCGGAAAATGAGGAAGTGCCGGGTTCAAATCCCTTATATCTTTTACCCTCCCAAGAGATTAAAGAAAGGTCGGTCTCTCCTACTGTCAGTCAAGCCGAACTGGATTTCTCGCATATGCCAGGCCAGTCAAAAGTGAAAAGGTCTAGAGTTAATTTAAAAACTGCGTCAAAAATCCCCACACACCAATACTCACTTAGAAAGCGAAAGTGAATTTGGTATATAAAAAATTTTGTAAATAATTTTTTTTGATAACCTTTATTTTGATATGTTATGTGTTAGTATATGTAAACACTCAATTCTTAAATTAGTATTTTTTCTTAAAATGCCAGAAATTTTGAATGAAACTGTCATTTTTACTTTTCTCGCATTTTTTATACTTGAAAAAAATGTAGGAAAAACTTTTTATTTTATTGGTTTTGGTTTTGTCAGGATAGCAAAAAGCTAAGTTAGAGCAAATTATGATACTGTTTATTGTATTCTTTGGATGCGAAAAAAAAAAAAAAACTTAGCAGTTTTCGATGGAGTTTATTAGGAAAAATGTAAGCATTTTTATGCAAACCTGTCATGTTTGAGCCATTGTTTATACTATGTGGATTTCAAAAAAAAAAGAGAAAAGGGGCGGTGAGAATAAAAAAAAAAAAAATTTTTTTTTTCATTGCACTGCAGTATAATGCAGGAACTACATGATTATAAATGTAAAGTGCCGAAAAATGTTAAAATGGACATATTTACTTGTCCACACTCAGTTAGAGTGAGAAAGAGAGAATGAGAGAAAAAATTCTTACCTCTAACTGTTTTTTATCATATATACAATGGACTTTCCTTGTTATATTGGTTTTCTGGATGTAATCCCATTACAAGGAGAGGTTATTCAACCGTACATGATAATTTAAGAAGATTTTGTGTTTAATTATGCACAATGGGTAGAAAAAACACTTGGTCATTTTGCATATTTATTTTTGTATATATCTACATACCTTTTTGTGTTCACACTTCATTATTTTCTATATATATGTTTTTTTTTTTTTTTTGTTTTACTTTATTTACCATTGACCACCGGTGGTCAGACAAAAATCGATGTATCATCACAACTCGGTATTTATATTTATTATTTATATATATATATTATCTTCTGTGTAACAATGTCTATGTAATCAATTATTATTTTATTTCTATGTAAAATGTAGTGTGTAAAGGATTCTTCCGGACGTGTGGCCCTGTCCGATAGATTACAAAACCTTATTGCCTAGGGAAATTTCAATCCCAAAAATGTCAAGTCCCTTATGAAGTTTAGCGAGTAATTTAGCTTTTTCGTAAATATTTACATCACCGCGTCGATAAGATTGGTTGGTTGGGGAAAAGTCGAGACAGGAAGGAGAAATATTTCGGTTCTTCGGATTGAATGGTTGACTGCCGTTAGCTTCAGTCGGAGAAAAAACCTCTTACGGTTCTTCGCGAATGGATTGATTGATAAGGTGGTTGCTCGTAGCAACGAGTTTGTTTACATTAGCTACGGTTTTGGTAGCGAGGACTCCCGTTTGCTGTTTTCATTCCTTATACACACCGATTACATTATTACCTTATATGTATTACACAAAGACTAATTTTAATATTATTTGAGCAAGGTATTAATTAAAAGAACTTAGTTTATTTAGTACAATTTTAATTTCGGGAACTTAGTTTTTTTTTGGAGAAGGACAGAAATCTCAGATATAAGGCCTGATTTGGGGTTTCTGGTAAGGTGTGTGTTTGGTGGTTCTGGGAAATTTATGGATCGTTGTTTGATTTATACGTTCGCCTGGGACACTTTAACATTCTCTTTTTCTTCAGAAAAAAAAAAAATAAAATAAATTTTATTTTTTTTTTGCATAAAAGGGAGGGTGAAATGTTATGGTGAATTTTGAATTTCAACAAAGACAATATGGTGAATTTTGAATTTCAACAGAAACAATATTTTTTAAATCTTAATATTTTAAATTTTACCAGAACTGTTTCATTTTTATTCAAAACTTGTATACTTTTACAAAACTATATATTTTTTAAACCCTTAGTACATGAGAATGAATTTTTTTAATTTATCAACTATACAAAACTATACCTTTTTATAATTTCTAAATGTCAGAAAACTAAATTTTTTTAATTTACCAATTCGGCAAAAACTATATGTTTCTATAATTTTTTAAACTAAATTTTTTTTTAATTTACCAATTCTGCAAAAACTATATGTTTCTATAATTTTTTAAACGTTACACGAATGGTTTAATTTTATTTAAAAACTTTTATATATATTCTTCGTTTTTTTTTATTCAAAAATTGGGTGTAGTTGCACTTAAGAATTTTCTTAGCTTATTTACGAAAACAAGATAGGCGGTGGGAATGGAATGACTTTTATATATTTTTTGTTTTTGTTTTTACTTCGAGGGAAAGGAAGAGTATTTTGCCCACAGATGGTGTTGACAACAGTGTCGCAGAAATTTCCATTTTCTGGGAAAAAACAAGCGCTAGGGAGCTGTAGGAATTTGTTCGTGTGTGGTTAGTACATCGTTCGCAGGAATTTTTTGTTTTTGGAAACTCAAAAATGCTATCTTGCTAGTAAAAATGATGGAAGTATTAGGTAACTTGAGAATTTAAGGGGATCTTTGGATTACATAAATTCGCGGGCAGTGTCAGTCGGGTTCAGAGTTTAATTCTGGAATTTTGTGAGTTGACGAAAAAAATCCCAGATGTTTTTGTTTCACAAACAGGGCATCGGGCGGGAAATTTTTATTTTTTTTACTTCATTACATAGGGGTGAGAAATGTCCCTCCTTGAGGCGAAGTGTCCTATCACCGCGTGGGGGAATCACGACTAGGCGTGGTTTTTTTGAGGGAATGGATTTTCATTGGGTAATGAATAATTTAGAAATCCCGGATGGCAACACTAGCTCTAATGCTCGTCGCCTTTTTTGAAAAAAAAATTTATTATTCGAAGTTAGGACAGCGATGTACCACGACATGTAAAAAGGCCGCTCATAAAAGGAAGGGGAGCTCGCGGGCTCCCCAGAATATGGCAGAAGGTTTTGAGTATTCGAGCAGCATGGTCGCCCCTTCGTACTTCTCCCGAAGGTCCGATGTTAGGCCTAGAAATAGACGTAGCATAGAAGCACTTCCTGTGCGTGGCCGCTAAAAACATTAATCCGGTTAGCATACCCGCTACTAGAATTTGATTAGTGATGTGGCAAAAGCAGTTTCAACTCATCTATCCGAGAATCTGAGCGGTAATAGGCATCTATCCTGAATACATTTCGCTCAGAGAAAATGGACTTGTGAAAGAATATCCGCCAGTTTATAGACAATCAAAGTTGCGGATGGGTTCAAATTCTAGGGCCCAATTTCAAATGTATGTAGTACCTCAAGAGCTAACGTGGAACTTGATGTTCTCCTTTGTGAGGCTGGAAGGAAATGCTGGTTAAGAATTACCGAAATGCCAAGTAAGGGTTCAAGACATACAGAGAATATAATAATCCTCCTAGTATCCCAGTATCTACTCTCATGTTTGTCGACTACAACCCCCGCATTGAACGAGAGCCACTGCCTAGTACTAGCAGCGTGAAAAGCCCCCCCCCCTCTTCGGACCACAACTACACGACTGGAAGACTCTTTCTTAATTTGTAAGTTTTATGCTATTTTTTTAGTATTCTCTACCTTGTTGAATGTTATCTTATAATATAAAATGATTAAATACTAATCCCAGATATGTTGAAGTAATTGAATGGGGTTCAAATATATATATATATATAAAGCAAAAAAAAAAATTTTTTTGTGAAAATTATGGACTATAAATTCTTGTTTTTTTTTTACCAATAACTGTGTGGTTTGATTTTGTCATTAAGTAAGAGTTTATTTATTAGAAATTATGTAATAAAA
Organism: Salticus scenicus; assembly: GCA_963930645.1. NCBI lineage: Eukaryota > Metazoa > Arthropoda > Arachnida > Araneae > Salticidae > Salticus > Salticus scenicus. Next base: position 264,003,488 of record OZ005650.1, read on the forward strand.
TTTTATGAATATAATTTATTTTTATTTATTTATTTTATTTATTTTATGTTTTAATACAAAAAAAAAGGGGTAGAAACCTGATAATAGATAAAGAATTTATGAAGTTAGTAACTTTACAAAAAAAAAAAAAGTTTTATTTAATACTCAGTGATGGCGGTGTCTCCTTGTTAATTTTGTATATGATTAAGGAATAATTGAGCACATAGTTAAACCCAAAGTAATCGAATAGATCAGAGAAGCTATGATATATGAATAGTAAAGCTTTAATATAGATTAAATGAAGCTGATAATGATTATCATATATATAAAATAAAAAAAATAAAAAAAAAATAAAAAAATGTTGGCAAGTAAAATCTATGTGGGTTTTGAACACAAACATGATCAGGAATCTGGGTAGTGAGTTAGTTCAGTCCCCTGACCTGGAATTGTGTTTTGACTGCTAATTGTAAAAAAAAAAAAAAAAAATACAAAAAAAATACAAAAAAAAAAGGGGTGAAGGAGTAAATTAATTATTTAGACTAAGAGAATGGGTGTTGATATGAAAGTAAAAGCAATGTTTTTGTTGTTAGCAATTCCAGAGGAGGACTGAGGTAACCTTTTGCTTTGCAGGTCCAGAAGTGTTGAAGAAAAAAAATTTACATTTATCTTTATTTTTATTTTTTATTTAATTTAAGTACTACCCGATTCCTTTTGATAATAGAAATACTTGAATTAGAAGTGAAAATAAGGAGGTCTAGATCAAATATAGGAGAGATATAAATTTATTAACAATATTTTTAATACTCAAATAGATGATAGAATTGAATTTTTTTTTTACCTGTTCAGTTTCCTTCAAGATAGGTAACAATTGGACATTGCTATCACTGGTGTTTTTTTTTACCTGGGCTAAAATTGAAATTACACAACGCGGTTTTATTTTAGTTATGATTAAAGAAAATTATTCATTGAATTTGTTTTGAATATTCAATCTGAGGAGTAAAGAGTTCGAAATTTTCTTTATTTCACTATACGTACAAAAGTATAATAAATGCTGATGCTTTCTTTAGTAAAAGGTAGGGATATGAACTTGCTTGGATATAGATCTGTATGATTAAGATTGTTTGATAATTTAGTAGAAAAACCCTATACTGTAACCTTTTGGCCTTACATCAGAAAACATAGATATATTAAATTACTTGTAAAAATAATAAGTTAGAATTAAATTTATACTCGAGTTTTTTTTTTGTGTTTCTTTATTTGATTTTGCAATCTCTTATATACAAAGAAAAGGTTGTAATGTATTGAATTTTAATATTTAATAATTTGATAAATTTTATTTGAAATTAGAATTATTTGTATGGATAACAAAAAAAAATATCCAGGGAGAGTTCAATTTACTAGTGTAAACAAAATTTGATGGTATATCTATTTCATAAAGTGTAAATAGTTTTTGTTTAAGGAAAGCATCAACTTTAAGAAAAGTAAAGAGAAAAGGCCATTATAACAATAAAAGTTACTTAGTAGGATTAGGAAAATTTAGATATGTAAAAGATAAAAAGATTAAATTTAAAAAATAATGTTGTGAAAAGTAAAAAGCTAAAAAAGTAAAATAACACAATATAATAACTGGTAATTTTCACAACAACAGTATCTTCTCACATTTTTAACATGTCTGCCTTCTCAAATGATGCTATATCTTGTGAGGAATTTGTGGCTGTCATAATCTCATTAGATTAATCTAACTTAAATAGTAAATAAGAGCACGAGATAAAATTAAATACAAACTAACAATGTTTATTAACGATCAGTTTCAAGGCGGGTGTTGGGCTAACTCGGAAATAACTCTTAAATAACTTCAGGGGATAACTTCAGCAAAGCATAAAATAAAGGTAAATTAATCTCACCAATACCGATATTGTCGACGATTGCTGCTCTGTCGACCACTAAACTATTCTTGCACAAGAACCGTCGACAGGATTCCCTTGGCGCGACAAGTTCTTCACTCAAATCTTACTCTATTCTACAACGCTACAAATCTCTACCATCGCTTAACACTCGCATAAGAACTATTCTCATCTACACCACTCTTCTACTCTCTTCTTCATACACCTTTTCACTCCAACACACATCCATATTTATGTCTAAGCTTACTCCATTCCACTCACTTCATTTGATTCTATGGCTTCTCCTTATTCACTCGCGCTTCCCAACTTGTGAACTTAGCTGCAGAGCCATGCTGACGTGAATTCTACTACACACCGACCTTACAATTTTAATACTGATTAATCTGACTTAGGTGTATTACATATGATTTCAGATGCTAACGAATGTTTAAATTAAACATTTATTGGTTATTACTGCTATTAATTGTTCAGAAATGATATCGTGAGATTGTTAAGAGATAAAGTATAAGGAAAGGGTATGTTTACAAACAAATGCTCCTTTAATCAATCTTTTCCACTCACGAGTGGCAAAAGGACAATCCGTATTGGTGGAAATACCAATGTTTTGCCCTGAGTAGAGTGTTTTGCCCTGAGCGTGACGTCAGCTGCGCTTTCCTTATTGTTAGTTAAGCTCTGTTATGAAAATTCCCAATGCGCAACCTCTGACGGCCATCATATTGCACATTTATAGTCCTAGTTGTGTTGTATAATGTACTATGCGACTGTAAAAAGTAATTTCATAATTAAATCCCCCCCCACCTCGATGTAGAAAAATTAAAGAGATTTAGAAATAAATATTTTGCCACATTAAAAAAAAAAAAAAAAAAAAAAAGAAAGAAAGAAAGAAATCTCAAATCTTTTCCTGCATTTCAGTGAAACCGAATAGTGCTACGGTCAATACCTTTGAATAATATATATATATATTTTTTTTTTTCCAGTGAGTTTTGGATCTCCTGGTATATAAATTATGCAGTTGACTTTTACTTTCAACACCCAGGATAATGCGCGATGAAATTTTCAAGTATCTAATTTCTTTTAATCGAAAACTCTTTTATTACAATGTTTTTTTCAAATTGTATTTCTTTAATCAAGAAAGAATTTACAATAGTAAATATATTGGAAATATTAACTTGTACTTTAAAATTGATTTTAGATTATGATATCGACGTGTAAAACTTCTCGACTTTCAAAAAGTTAAAGAAAAAAACATTCTTAAAACAGTCTGTGCATATTGAACGCTGAATGTCTTTTTCTTTATATTTTCTACATTCAACATATTATGAGTCAGTTCAGAATAAGTTCAAAATTCTTCTTTCATTATTTTACAATTCTTAACATTAGTTTTAATGCTACTAAAGATTTCACTCTAAAATTTATTAACATGATTACAGTTTGATATAAACATGGTTTTTGCAAGCACTCTGTCATATTACAAAAGTACAATTCATTATTTCATTCTAATTCAATCAGTAAAACTGTTTACAAAGGCTGATGATTGATTTAGGTGGTTGCAAATAATAAGAAAAAGATTTCAGTGTCTTAAGAAAGCAATTGTTACCATGAGAATTCCGAATTCTTAATTGAAAATACTCAAACTCAGCAAAGAAAGAAAATTTAATCAGAGATAGATGAAAAGCAATCATTTAATCGATTACACAATAAAATAATTGTTCTACCATTTTTTTTTTATTGCAGGCAAATCTTTTCTTAAATAGTAAAGTAATTAATTGCAATGTAATATTTTCTACATGGCTTACTCATATTCAGTGGATATGAATGTGTGAAATTTGAGTCATATTAATTTACATGGGGATTCTTATATTGATAAACTAATTTTGAAAGGTTTTACAGTTTACTAAAACCACTGTTTCTGGTATACAGAGAGATACGTATAGTTTCAATCATCAAAAAACTAAACATGAAAAAAAAAAAAAAAAAAGGGGTTTATTGCTTACAGTATTGCCTCAAAATGGCTTTTAATAGCAATTATTGCAAGAAATTCTTCATATAAACACTAATAGTTTATATGAAGAATAATGAAATAGATTATATGAAATATAATTATTATATTTCATATAATCATTATAATATATAGTTTATAGATTCATATAATAATTTATATATAGATTCATATAATAATTTATAGTTTATAGATTCTATAATATATAGTTTATAGATTCATGAAATAGTTTATATGAAGAACTACATGTTTGGCAACTGAAACGCCAAGGTATTGCTAGAAAGTTTTTTTTTTATTTTTCCATAAATGTTACTTCATGAAATGCCATCTGTGATCTGTCGTACCTTCGAGATAACGTCATTTTGATCTGTGCTTTTCATCCTAAATAAGAGGCAGTAAACGCCAATAAGTTAGAGAACATGAAATGTAACAATGAAATGCAAATATTAGACAATGGTACATCTGTATCAGATAAGCTTACTAAAAACACTTATGACAAATTACGAAAGGTTTTCAAAATTGTTTCAATGACTGATTACAAAACGCGTCGACAACTTTTTCAAAATGCTTCATTTATTTCCTGCATAACAGAAACGGTGGAATGAGAGGTGCACGACATACATATGTTAAAGAAAAAAACACCTAAGAGTCGATTGTCATTTTTGTGACATTCACACATAAAATAAATCATGTCGAAGACTGTGTCTGAAATGGCCCTATTCAAATTCGTAATAGGGCCACACGGTAGCCTAGACAATAGGTCTCCGAGTTCGTAATTGGGAATTGTGGTTTTGATATTTGAACCGGGCGCATTTTTACAAACCGTACTTCTATGCAAGTAGGGGTAAAAAATCAAGCAGTTTCATTGGTTCCCTCTTGCTAGACCATCCCACTACAAGACGAAATTCTCCTCCCATATGAACGCTCCGAAAAAAATAAAAGTGTAACTTTTAAACACTTGTAAAGATAAACTTTTAAACTACAGATTTTCTTTTTTTATTTAATATCAATAACATCGTATTTGTTGAATTTCAGTAAGATTATGCAAAAATTACAGTTCTGTATAAAAATTCAATGTTTCTGTTGAGAAAGTAGACATTAGTATAGAACAGTAATATTGAATGGGGAAAAAATTATTTAATTCTTTATCATTGAAAAAATATGGCAGGGGCTAGATTTTTCTTCGAGTTTTAAAAGGAGCTCTTTTATAAAAGTTTCCAGTTTTTTTTTTTTTTTTTTTTTGTATTCGTAAAAATCATTTATTTATTGTTAAAGTAAAAAATGTAAACAATGATACATAGTAATAATTATCAAAACTTTTAATAATTTCGAAGACTCGGAGGTAATTTTTTCGTAACATAAGTATACAAATTTATATAATTTTAAATTTAGATGACAAAAAGCAATATTTTTAAATGTATGTACGATGTTGAATCTCTGAATGAAAAATGAAATTCAAAAAATAAAATTTTAGAAAAAAATAACTATTCTATCCAATAAATACATTCTAGAAATATTTCTAGCAACCTTAAGATTGCTCTATGCGTTCCACTATTTAAAATTATCTAAAAATAACACTATTTATTTATTTTATTTATTTAATTTATTTAATTAATTTATTTATTTTAATTTATATTATTTTAATTTATTTATTTTATTTTATTTTTTTTATTTTTATTTATTTATTTTATTTTATTTTATTTTATTTTTTATTTATTTTTTTATTTATTTATTTTTTTCGAATTTTACTTGAAATAAGATGGAATTTGCAAATAAATTTTGCTTATTATTTATACTTTTCAGGTTGTACGATACACAAAATATATAAACTTAATAGGATTTTTAAACATATGACAAGAAATAATCTTTTTAAATGTATAATGCAAATATTGAATCTGTCAGCGTCATTGACTTATAAAATGCAAGAAATAATAATTAAGAAATTTTATTATATCAGAGATGAGAGTTGGAAATAGACAAAAAATCTGAAAGTATGTGCAAAACTCAAATATAATTTAATTTTTGCAATGAAAGAAGAAACGGATACACAAAAAACACACATTCTATAAGCAAAAATGGGGAGTTATGAAAATAAGTTGCTTAAGAAGAGTCAAAAGAAAGAAAATTAAACAAAAACAAGAATATTTAGAACAAAAACCTGAAAAATGCTTTTTAAAAATTAAGAAAAGTCTGAAATTTCTTAAAATTCTGAAAAATCTCATCCCTGTTACATGCAATAATAAATTATAGACCTATTTTTAATAACCCCAATAGTTTCTTAGCACACTAGACATATATCTAATAACAACAATGTATTTTTTTTCCTTACATGAAATTTTACAATACAAGCAAAGGAAATTTATAAATAAATATTTTGCATGATTTATATTTTTAAAATGCACGATGAACGTAGAAATATAAACACGCTGAACCAATCCAGTTTGTGCGACGTTGTTCTATGATATACTTAACAATTTTCAACTCATTTGAATGAAGAGTTAAAACGATATCGCGCTTTAATAATCTCAGTCAATAGGCCATAATGATAAAAAATTGTTCTTTATGTCCCTGTAAAAAAAAGAAAAGAAAGAAAGAAAAAACCTGTAAGTGCTATATTTATCAAAATGTATTCATTTCTTGCACAACGGAGACCTATAACATACCTACAACGTTCAGTTCATTCCAATAAACAGATGCCATTGCACTTAAATAATAACTTGAGCCCACAGGCCATAACGATAAAGAATTAATCTTTGTATTACTGTAAAAAATAAATATATAAACTATAAGAGCTACATTTATCAAAGTCAGTATAGTTCGTGCAACGGTTACCAATAACATACCTACTAACTTTCAGTTTATCTAAACGAAGCGTTTACACGTTATCGTGTCCATTCACATACATATATACACACACATACACACATACATGTATCAACGTAGAAACAGCGAAAATGAATTCAAGAGACCTCAAAACGTATAGATACATCAAAATTGCATACGTACTTATATACATCACCGTAAAAATAGAAAAAAATTCACGAGACCTCAAAACGCATAGATACATCAAAAACACACACATATTTATGTACATCACCGTAAAATTGGCATAAATTAATTCAGGAGACTTCAAAACGTATGGATACGTCAAAATCTCATCGTCAAATTTTTTCGTGATTACAATAATTTTCTTACATAATATATGTCCAGAAAGTTCAAATAAGTAAATAAATAAATTTGACTTATAATTTTAACAATGATGTTTTCTGAAAACATTTGGAAAATGTAAACGATAACCGAAAGTTATATATAACTTAAAGCTATAAACTTATCTGTCATTCTAGTTACATACAGTGTCTAATTTTATCTTCACTATTACCGAAGAATGGCTTTCGGCATTCTTTAATATACCTCGCCTATTTTTTTTTTTTTTTTTTTTTTTTTTCAGAAGGCGCTTTATTAAATGAACTGTGATGATATAAAAAAATGTTTCTTGTAATAAATAAATAAATAAACAATAAAACCTATTTCGAGAAAGAACAAAACAAGAAACGAAAAAGATAAAACACGTTCCGTATTTAATGTGGAAAAAATAAAATTAATTTAGAAACTAAAAAACTAAACTTACTAGCAAACAAAACTTTCTCCTTCAGGGCGTGAATCGCTGGTATTCCATTTAGTATTTGTTTTATACTTCCGAACACTTTAACTCATGTATTAATATCACTCATACATTTTCTATTGGAGCAAATGAAAATTGTATCGTTATTCTCCACAGTCTCATTTTCGAAATTTGAAGACCAGCTCTCGATTGTAATATTCATGCGAATATGCTGAGGCAATTCCATCTTTATTTTGAAATAAAATGAATAATTTACACTCGAAAAAATAAAAACGGATGTTCGTAATTCCCTAATAGTGAACGAAACTCCTTCAACGGCAAAATGAACCAATCAAAATGATTGATTTTTTGCCTACTTGAACTTGTTTCTGGTACGCTTTGTAAAAGTGCGACCGAGCCAAAGATCGTCGTATACTCAAATGGTGGTTGGTGCTCTTAAAATTCATTGAAGCCACAATGACCACCATGTACCGTACCAGTAAAACATCTCGAGGTTACCGAAACGGGAGAACTGTCTTCTCCTCCACGAATCAAAATTTTGATGGCATGTCTCCAGACCTCCACAAGGTTTGCTTCCTAATCTGTCGCCGATTGACCAATGCGTATCTATAGTTTGACGTTAAAAAACGAATCCACAATCCACTCCATTCAAATTTAAAGGATAATCTTTGTCGTGAGCAATCCACCATCTGGAGAAGGCTACGAATAAAGATATACCCAATCAGAATTCAGGTACTCCAAGATCTGGAAATTAAATGAATAGCCCACACTGTATTGACCATAAATCCTCGAATTAAAACGACCACTATATTCTGGTTGTCAGAGCGCCGAACTTTTAAAAAATGGATTGTTGGTTCGATTCTCAAGCCGCCTAATGACCGTTGAATATATTTATGGTGGCTCCTGCATATTAAATCGGTCATGAATGCAAAGTCTTCAACGTTTCTTAAAAATGATACCTCCTGGTTTATCAAATCGGCGATTCCATTCCCTCTGTGCAAGATCAAAATTGTGATGCTGATCAAAATCTGGATTACCCCTAGGGATAAATCCCAAATCTTCGTCAATTGCTCATTTCATAGCTCTAGTCTCTAGCACGATGTTAATTTATAAGGATTACATAGAACTTTTTTTTTTTTTTTTTTTTCTAGAGCCACAATTTAGATTCTATATATCAGTTACAGAATTTTTTCTCAGTGCATTAATTTTGTGGTCCACAAGGCCAGAAAGATTAACGACGGCATAATGATACATATAAGATATTATATTTACTATTAATTAATTAAAGAAAAAATTTTTGTTTTTTCAAACTGATGATAAAGTTAATTGTTTTTTATCAAACTTATGAAATGAATTTATTTCTCTGCTGAAACACAAAATTATTCTTATTTACAAAATACCATTAAGCATTATATATTTTCATTGAACCGAAAATACGAAATTCAGCAAAACTTATGAAAAACTTGTACGAAAATTTAAATTTCATCCGGGAACCAGGTAGACACAAGAACTACTTGATGAAAATTTACGGGCATCCCTTCCAAAGAAAATCCTTTTAATTATCTACTTTATATGGAACGGAAAGTAATATTCTAAATCAAAGTTTTGCATTCTTTTTAGAGTAAATAAGATAACTCCAAGCCTGACTATAACACAACAGGTTTAGAAGATTACGTGAATGTTGATTTTCATTTAATCAAAAAAGAGTTCAGGTGTCTAAATATTTTTTAGTTTAAATTATATCAAAATTTCAAATTTCAAGCAGAAAAAAAACTTGGTTATTATCAAATAAATAATAAACTAAAAAATTTTATACAAAAAAAAATTACACTGTATATAAGGTAAAAGTCTCGGATATGTAATTAGCATTAGCGTTGTGCATTTTATAGCTAATCAAAATTATGATTTTTGTTTCATCATTTGAATACAAAAAATATTTGTATAATAAAAATTAATAAATAAATTTCAAAAGCTATTTATTTAGCTCACTTTTTTTTTTTTTTTTTTTTTTTTTTTTTTTAAATCAAATACCTAAAAATTTTTACTTAAAGCAACAAAAATCAAGAAATTGTAAGTCTTAAAAAACTAAATATTAAGAAAAGCAGAACTGGCTATCATTATTCTAGTTTGAATCATTATTTTGCATCTCACTATAAGAAATTTGCGTGTGTAAAAAAAAAGATTTTTTTTTAATTTAAACAATTTCATATTTTGATCATTTATCTAGTCTATACAAACTAAAAATGACAATTTTTTTGCAATAATAAACTATAACAAATTGATTCACATATTTGTCATAGTTTTGCACAAATTAAATTGCATTCTTCTCATTTGATAATGTAAGTAAATGCATACAAAGATACAAATATACATAAAATATATCCGTGTGTCATTTCATCAGTTTAAATATTCTGTTTAGAAATAGACTGATTGAAGCGAATTTGCTTGATACATTCGCAAAAAGACATTTTACAGCTGAGATACAAATTACAAATATTACAAATATATTTTAACCAATTTCTCTTACAATAATTTCATGATAATTATCTTTATTTTCAAATAAATTTATTAATTCAATCCCGTTATCGTAATGCTGCTGACGTTTGATATAAAGATACTTTGAAACAAATGCATACAAACATATATATACACACACACACACACACACACACACACACACACACACACACATATATATATATATATATATATATATATACAGGTGGTTCGCTACCGGTGCGACAAACTTGCAGGAGACGTAGCAGGTACAAAGACGATTCGGAATCAGACAGCAATGCTAGGACAGAAATGCAATTCTATCGAGATAGGGGGGATTTCTCATCGCTTTTGTAATTATTTAAATACACACCCAAATGCTTATAATTTTTATTGAATTCAAGATTCTTGTATTAAAATAAGCGTATGAATGATAGGCATTTTCATTCATTTGATACTTTTTAATACATTTAAAATTTTATAACGCTAATTGATGCTTTCTAGTTCTCTAAAATATCGAAACAAGAAAAACAGGGGTGGTCAGATCACATGGCTTTTATGTACACGAGAATTAAGGGGTTAAAGGCTATTACAAGAAAACTATCATCAGTCACTTGCAGAAGTGTTAGAATTAAAACTAAGAATATATGGTGGTCATAAAATGACAGTTAAAGGCCAAAATCTTAAAATAAGTTATGCGTTTCACATTAACTATGCCCCTTAATAACCTACCTATCACGTTAAGATTACATTTCCAACCCAGCATTGTTATGTGATTTCGAATCGTCTTTGTGTCCTCTATATCTCCTGTAAGTTTGTCGCACAAGTATCGAATCACCCTGTATATATATATACATATATATTTCAAAAGGAATATTTTTTTTATGTTAAAAAACCAATAATGACTGAAACAAAAACTACGAAAACTACAAATTCACACACATTCCTAATGCCTAAGTAAATGCAGCAAAATGGAATATATGTAAACAGAATATTAAAGTAAAAATTTCCTGACAATGGCTTCAATGTTTTTTGTGTTAATGATAATATTCTGTCTAGATTTTTGATTTAGGTTTTTTGACTGCATGCACTTTTAAGATGTTTATATACACACTACATAAAATTAGAAAAAGAACAACAAGAAGGAATTGGCAGATCTTTATGGAATTTAGATACACTGAGTGCATATACATGCTTGCATACCGCCAAGATCTCGATATACAAACTATGCATATTCAGTGAGAACGTAAGCAGGAATTAGTGACATATTGTCCATAGTTTCGCAAAACCAAAGGATAAAGGAAGTTTGTCGGTTGTCGAAAAGCCTTAGTCGGATGTGAAAATTCTTCGGGCAATAGCAAAATAGTACCGTGCCATAAATCATCGATGCCCAATTTCCATTTATATAACTCTCGAAGACAAAGGTATAGCTAAAAGTCCTATTGGCAGTGTGTCTGTCCACCGTGAGTGCTTGTGGCACTCAATGAATCCTTGTAAATGCGATAATATTTTTCACTGAGACCGTTTTCTGCCGAATGATATGGACTCGTGTGGGTACACTGGAGGCGCCATTTTTATCAGTCTTGCTTTTTCAGGGAATCTTAAACTATAACCACCTTTTAACCGCAAAAATATTTTAAATCAGCTTTCTGAAACATAATATTAATGTTCAAAGTGAAATATTTTGTTATGTTAATAAGGATTTTTTTTAAACAGATTATTATTATTTTTCCCCTAAAATGCAAAGCGGTCAATTTTTTTACGACAAATATCACAATTAATTTTTCATTAAAAATAGCTTTTACTAATAATAATTACAGAACTTTGTGTAAACACCATAAAATGCAAGAAACTCGCAACAATTGTTTCGGGTCGAAAGAATACACGACCCTTCGTCAGGCGAACAAAGTAGGCACAAGCGCTGCCGCTTTGACTGCAGCACTCGTGCCTCGTTTTTTATTTTATCCATTTCCTGTTTGCCTGACGAAGGGTCGCGTATTCTTTCGACCCGAAACAATTTTTGCGAGTTTCTTGCATTTTATGGTGTTCATCCAAAGTTCTGTAATTATTACTTTAAAACGCTAGTTTTTTGGTGCTTTATTGCTATTATTATAGCTTTTATTATTGGCAGATTTGTAGTGGAATAAATTTTTGTATAGTTTTTTACTCTATTCTGTTTTAAAGCATATTTTCTAAACAAATACTGCTAAAAATTTGTTAAAGTTTCAAATTCTGAAAATTCTGAAATATGTTAAGCATTTAAAACCGTTATTCTCACCATTGAAAGTATACCCCGCGACAAAAAGATAGGTACAAAGGGTTTTTTCTTTGATTTTTCATAAAATAACATTATCTAAATTGTGCTTATCATTTATTATTATCATAAAATAACACTATTCCCGGACTAATTTTTGTTTTAAGACTAATTTAGAAAAATTTTAAGACTAAAATTTTTCTAATTTAAGACTACACAGCGCGACAAAAAGATAGGAACAAAGGTTTTTTTTTTTTAAATTTTGAATATGAATATTTTGAATATGATTCAAATATTTAATATATTTTTTATATGATAATATTTTGTTATGATAATAAATGATTAGCACAATTTAGATAATGTTATTTTATGAAAATTTTAAAAACACCTTTTGTTCCTATCTTTTTGTCACGGAGTGTAGTTTTAAATTAGAAAAATTTTAGTCTTAAAACTTTTCTAAATTAGTCTTAAAACAGAAATTAGTCCGGGAATAGAGTTATTTTATGATAATAATAAATGATAAGCACAATTTAGATAATGTTGTTTTATGAAAAATCAAAGAAAAAACCCTTTGTACCTATCTTTTTGTCGCGGAGTGTAGAATGTAAATTAATAAATCTGTCCAGTTTACATTTAGCGATCTTCATGATGTTTACTTGAAGAACCTTTTAAGAAGAATATGTTAAAGAACTTCAAAAAATACGAAATATTTTTGATCAAAATAAGAGTTATCCAGTGCTGATCTTCGAGAAAAGAAGTACTTTGTTTTACTAATACTTATTGTAGTTCTGAAGAATTGTATGAATAAAATCCACACTAAAAATCAAATATAGAAATTTTGTCTTATTAGATACAAAATAAAATGCGACATATTCCTACATAAAAACGAAATGTTGAGGTAAATAAAGTATGTGTCTGGGGTTCATTAGTTTACATGTATTCACAAAAAGAAGAAAAAGCTTAGAATTTTATCTTTATACTGTAGCTTATTAAACCTGCATTGCAAGAACTGGTGGAAACTTTATACTTTGAAACTATTTTTGTATATTTCTTCAACATAAGCAGAGTGTAATATTAATATAAAAAATGAAATACCCTTTATAAATATGTTATTTTATATAAATAACATAATTATCTGCAATGAAGAAATTCAATTATTAAAAGAAATCTTTTATCGGGGATTATAAATTAAGAAAAATCTTTCACTTAAGTCAAAGAACCAAAACAGAAAATATTTGCAAAAAAATTTAATAAATAATTGGTTTACTCTTTTCCGCAAGTAAAAATAAATAGGTAAACAGTATTCCGATAGAAGGAAACCTAGTATTTTCGGTTTCTGTACACTTAAATAATATTTTATGTTGTAAAATTTAAACATAATTATCTTCTAATGCTAAGCGTAGTTGAGAATCTGACCATAGTTTTAATTTTCAGCAAGCCAAAATTATCTTTTATGTAAATGCGTTTCCGAATTGGATTTCCCGGAAAATTTAGTTATCTACCTTAATCGTGATAAAATTGTAAATGAAAAACTTGATTCCACTTTACTGTCTACAACTTGGAAAAATTTGTTTAATTTCGTTAAATAATTTCCTACATTTTGTTGAAATAAGTAATAATGTATAAAAAAAAAAAAGAAAGAAAGAAAGAAAGAAAGAAAATAAAATAAAATATATAAAAATATAAATAAAGAAATAGCAATTAAATAAGTAAAATATAGTATATTAATTAAATTAATAAATACAAATTTAAAAAAAATAATTAATGTTAGGTATTTACATAAAAATAGAATCAATATATATAATTTAATTATTTTAAAACCCTTTCCCTCAATCTTTCGTGTTTATTCTTTTGTTACCCGTTTTTTGTTGTGTTCCCCCTCTGTTTGGTTTTGCTGCCTGCTTCCTATTGTTTGGCTGTGTTGCTCCCGCACCTTTGTGTTTTGCCCTGCTTTCAGTCTTGCTTTTGCCGCCACGTGTTTGCACCTGAGGAAGAAAGGCCACGCCCTTTCGAAACCGATAGTGTTTTTATTAGTTTTATGGTGTGTGAAAACGTTTTTAGTTTGAATACATAATAGAATTGTTCAAATAAACCTTTATACACATATACAGGAACTCTGAATTGTAATCTAATGCATATAATCAGAAATTCAAGATATCTTTCTCTAATCAGATTAAAATATTTTGTGCAATTTTAAATATAAAGACTATTAAATGTACTATTATATTACAATTAAATGTGTGTAATATAATTTCCTTTATATTAAGTTTTGTAATATTATTATAAGTTCTGAATGTGTAGTTATTAAAGTGTACATATTGCCAATTAGAAATTCATGATGTCTTTCTCTAATATGGATAAAATTATTATTCGTAATTTTAAAAAGAATAAAAATTACAAAAACCATATTTTGTTGTTCATTATTATTTTATATACATATATGTTATATAATTTTCTTTCTATTCAATTGTATAACATAATTATAAGTACTGAATGCACAGTCGGGGAAAAAAAAATAAAAACGCATCACTCGACGTAACTTCGTTGCTAATAGATGTAGAAAAATGTAATGGGTATCATTCGACGGAGAATTGTGAGTAGTTTTAGAAAATGATATGAAATTTTGAATTCGGGGTCGTCTACATATTAAAACGAACACTAACTTTGATTTTTTTCAATGATAATGCCACATTTTTATTTTATATTTGAATTCCTGGGATCGCGACAGCGCAAAAAAGTATATTGGTTGTATATTTTAATACTTATTTTTTTACAGAGTTATAAGCGTCCAAAATTTGAAAGTGCTAATGATGAAGTCATATTTCAAACTTTTATTAATATCTTCACAAAAAATAACTTGATAGATATAATTTTTTTTCACGAGATACAGTGAAGGAACTCAAACATAATCCATCATTACTTTTGATTCTGAAAAATATTTTTAATTCTGAAAAATATTAATAAATTCATATTCATAAAAGTTATGAATTATGACCTATATTAATTTTTACATAAAATGGATCCTAATGCTGAAAAATAGGAGTATGGAAGTTTGCAGCTCATTTCAGATATTAGCTTTTGAGATATAAAGAAATCTTTCTTTTCGAGTGGTTTAGGGGGCCGTCTCTTATAAAGTTTTGCATGTGATAACGAATCAAATCTTAAAAAATAACAAAGAAGATTAAACAAAATATGTTTATTTTTTATTTACGGGTCAAATTGTATAACAGCAACGTCAAACGCAAAGAAATGAAACCAAAATGATGAGTGTTAGCATCAAGAATTCCTGTTTTCAAAAGAAGAAGAGCCCTGCCTTCATCGTTCTTCAAAACAAAACAATACAGAAAAGAAAAGTAAATGTGACATTGAGTATTCGTGTTAAACCCCTTATTTTAAGTTGACAAAAATATGCACAAGGGGTATTTACTTCATTGATTATTGGTGATAAATTTTGAATCTTTTAAACGAACACTAGAAGAAAAAAAATAACTAAATAGGCGTGGTTTACTGTTTTAAATTGAAAAATAGGTTAAATGTAAAAATTGTCAATTAAAAAAAAAAAAAAAAAAAAAAAAAAAAAAACGAATGGAGTTGGAATGCAAGACAGACTTGTAAAATCGTTTCTTAACTACCGTCATAGTTAATCATTTGTTTCATATATTGCTTTATTTTTATTTATTTATTTATTTATTTTGTAGGGGGAGGATAATTATTTTAAGGATACATTAGCCTTTAAAATTTTATTAATGTATTTTAAATTTATATATTTTTAAAAATATACTTTTACTTTTATAAATATATTTTAACACTTTTTGTGACCGCAGGATTTTGTCCTTTTGACAGTAAGCTCCGATTACGGGCGTTATTCTATCAAAATAAAATATTTCAGAACAAATTTTCTGTATTCACAATTATATTACAAATGGATATATATTATAATTATATTCTTTCTTATCAATATATTTTATCTATAGTATATTTTATTTCAAAAATATGAATTCTGGGTACAAATTTAAGAAATAAGTAACACACAAATTCGAAAGAAACTCCCACTGAGAGAGTTATAGATTTTCAAATGACTTGAATCTACGTCAGCAGTCGCGAAAGGGTTAATTACGAAATTATATTTTCATAGAAATTATAAAACGAATCGTATAGTTCCAAAGAGTTCAACTGACCCAAATCTGGTAAGTGCGATTAAAATTGTTTAACATTTAGTTCATGAACCCTTACAATAATTTATCCGAAAATATTTAGTTTATGCGGTCTTATATATATATCTATAATATTTCATTTCGTATATTATGTTACACCTACGAAAGAAAATTTAAGCTTTATTGGTGATCAGTACAGCCATAATAGACACTTTTTTCAAAGAGTACTGTCTGGACAAATCGCAAGTATTTAAATAGACCCAAATTTTTCTAAAAAAGTACTGAAATATATACAAATCTAAGAAACTGAATTCAAGGTAATTAAAGAACTGGAACCGGGTCAATACTTTTATTAATTTTTATAATTCTTTTTTTTCCTGAAAGATTTCCGGTGTAAAACATTAAAATTTTGTCTATTTCTTATAGGATCTTCATATTATTTTTCTACATTTACAGATAACCCCTAGCACATTTTTGATTATAACTCTGTAAATACTAAAGATAAAGTATATAAAGAGTATACTTTTCCGCACTGCCAGACTCTCAGAAATTCGAATATGAAGTCAAAATTGGGTGTTTCTATTGAAAATATCAAAGTTGACGCTCATTTCAATATGTAGATAACTCCTAATTCAAAATTCAATAGCATTTTGAAAAAGTGCATTTAATTTCCTGTTGAATGGTGTCTATTAAATTTTTCTGCGTCAATTAATAATGAAATTTCACCGAGTGCTGTGATTTTTCCCCCCCGACTATACAATCATTAAAGAGGAATATTTCCGGTTGTGGAATCATGTAGAGGAATATTTCCGGTTGTGGGCATTCTCCGGTTATGGGCACCCCCCCCCTTCATATCTTTTAACAAAAAGCAAATATGGTGGATTTGAGTAATGCCAAACTTGTATTGTGAGAGTACGCAGTTTTCACGCTATCGCCGAATTGAATAGACGAATTTGCTTAGTAAGTGCACGCATCGAAATAAATTTTTGAAAAAAAAAAAAAGCAACACAAAAGCAATTTCTGAATGTTTGCAGTGTGCGATAAATCGAAGTGAATTAATTCAAAAGTGTAAGTGTAATATATATTAATGCAGTATATTCAATATATTTTGTGATGCAATATCGAATTAAGCCAAAATGTGGACCGAAAACTGTTTTTTCTGTCATTATAAAAATGATTGTCATTCCCTGTTGTGGGCACCTTCATGTAACAGGTTGTGGGCACCCATGTTTCTTTCATTTAAAGCGTGTGTTTGACTTACAAGTTATCAAATAGGGTCGTTTACGTCAACATAACATATTTTGTAGGTGTTTTATGTATTTAAAGGCATTTTTAGCTATGTCAACCCCGGAAAGTCAACCGATCCAAAAAAAAAAAAAAAATATGGATTTTAATGCACTAGTCGCATTTAAGATTGCTTAGTAGATACGAAATCCATTAAATCGACTGCCCGAAAATATGTGTGTCCCTCGAAAATAAAAGTGTCCCTCCAAAAGAAGCCTAGAAAAATTAGGCAACTCCAAATATCAAACTGCCGGTCAAGCGCGCTAATAATAGGAACATCCACAATCAGATGATGATGTCGACTGCTGCATCATTTGTTTGGAGCACCTGCTACTATGCCGAACAAGAGCAAATTCAATCAAATGCGACGAGTATGATCGTCTGGTGCATTTGAAATGTTCCAATATACATGAAAATTATTTTATTTGCTAGAATTGCTCTTCTGATTTGAAGGAGGAAGAAGATGACGAGTAAGATTAGACAAATACGTTTTCTGTTGTTATTTTCGCCGCTGAATCCTTACAAAATAAATAGTTTTTATTATTTTCTATATTTATGGTGATTTTCTTAATATTTTTCCATTTTTAGCGGATTTTTCAGGTGTGCCCACAACCGGATACAATTTTTTTTTTATAAAAGTTATCACTTCACAAAATTGGTGATAACATTTTTTTGATTGACGGAAACGATGCAGTTGCTTTATCAAACGTTAGCTAAGGTTTCTAGCTTTCTATTAGTATTCATATGTTTGCATAATATTTACGCTATCAAAAGTTATGAGCCACAATCAAAACTGTGCCTACAACCGGAGACATTCCCTTACATATTGTCAATTTTAACAATGATAACAATTATAAATGATGTTATAAAAAAAAATTAACAACATAAAAACTCCAAAGTAAATTTGTCAAATACAAGAAATTAACAATTTTAGACAAACTATATTAAGTTAAATATACTTAAGTAGCCTTAATTGTATTTTAATTATTCAAAAATTTAATTTTTACACAAAATTTAATTTTTATTCAGAAACTTAATTTAAAAAAATTCTTTTTAATTATTAACTTTAAATTAAAGTTGAATACTTTAGATTAAGAACGTGTGTAAAATTATGTTAAACTTTCTGTAAAAATATTAAATAATTTTGATGAAAATAAGACTTATGATTTGCAGATCGTGAAGGGGAAAAGGAAAATTTCGTTTCAATACTTACTGTAATACCAAATCAATATATGAATAAAATCTGTACTAAAATCAAACACAGAATTTTCGTTTTACTAGATACAAAGTAAGATTTGACACATTCTTGCATAAAAAGGAAATGTCAAGGCAAAATAAGTATATTTCATCGGAATTTTAAGTTCGATAGTTTACATATATTCATAAAAAAAGACAGCTTCTTAGAATCTTACCTTATGCTGTAGCTTATTTTACCTGCATAGGAAAAGCTGCTGGAAAATAAATACTTTCAAAAGAATTTTTACGGGCTTCAAAAACATAACAGAAACTTTTCATAAATATAAAGAATAAATGTTCTTCGTTTTTATAATATTTTATAAAAACACTGCATTTTACTTACAATCAAAGAATTCAAGCATTTTGAAAACTAGAATATTGTGGCGAACACAAAACTTTCTTCCATAATTCATGCAGTACAAATTATTTGTTATTTTTTTATTCATTATGAATGCAAGAGGAATTACACTAATTTCCAACGAAAAAAAAAAAAAATATCGTGCAAATAACATCCTTCAGGTTCCAAGAGAAAACTGCAGTATACCACCGCCACCTAAAGGTGGATATGCAAACAATTTCATCAACATAATATCTCATAATGGCCAGTCCATATATCAAGTTTTGTTCGATTATATGCAATAGAGCCTGAGATATAGCGTTTCCTTAGATTGCGGAAAATGCTGTATAGCAGCGTCACTTGTTGAGAAATTAGAAACAAACTTTGACATAAAATCATTTATGTTAAGATGCATCCACATATAAATTTATATGTAATTCTGTGCAGAAGTTCCTGAGATATTGTCTTCCATGAAATTGGTGAAATTTATGTATAGCAGCGCGATCTGTTAAGCGATTAGCATCAAAAATTGATAGACACTCTTTTGCAAAAAATTTATGTTCAATTATGAGCAGTAGTTCCAGAGATAAAGTCGCCACAAATTTTTGTCTCATACCATCATACACACACAGGCAGGCGGAAAGACAGGCATTTTCTAAAAAATGGTCAAATCGTATTCTGGATCTCTCAAAACGTGTAATTCATTTCAAAATCGGAAATCAAAAATTTTTACGAATTCAATACTTTGTTTTATTGAATATAGAAGAAAGTAATAATAATTTTTATTTGGTATTTGAAACTAAGGAATTATTTTTTACTTAAGTAAAACTTCTTCAAATTCAACGTGGTTTTCTCTGAAACTTGCGTATATACGGGCTAGGACCCCTTAGAAAGACCTCCACGGAAGGTACTTCCACTTAGGTCTAGGACCGTAGAGGTGTCAATCGTCCCTATTCCCACACACCACACCATCTTCAAATTCATCCAAAATATTATAGGAAAAACCTATAAATAATTAGCTTTGTAACTTTTTTGCAAATGAAAATAAATGATTATTATTATTATTATTATTATTTTAATTTATTTATTTTATATATAAGTATAAATGATAAGACAGCTTATTTTTTTTTTTTTTTTTCTATCACTTTAAATAAGCTCAAAATTGCCTACCCACAATATATTTGATAAAGATTAAACAAATTATAATTAATATTTCTTCATATAAACTGTTTTTAACAGGAAATATATATTCTAATCTCATTCATTCAATCCGAAAACTTACCTCAAGCTTAATTAAATTATTATTTACAATTTTAAAAGGTAAGAACATTAGAACATCCAAATTTTGAAGAGTATTTTTTTTTTTTTTTTTTTTTTTTTTTTTTTTGTATTAAATGTTACCAGTGTTCCGATTTTTTAAGTAAGCATTTAAATAATATAAGAGATTAAAAATTTCAGTAGAAACAATGTTCTTAGTGTCTGTCATAAAAATAAATAAATAAAATGCATAGTGAGATTGTTGCATATATATAGTTTAGAAACTGAAATATTGTCTGTCCAGAAATGAAAATTAATTAAAGCATAGTAGTTCCACCTTTCGTTAAATTATCACCCAAATTGAATCAGCACGGTTTTACATATTATCCATCTCATATACAAACTTTCTCCCTAAAGTTTTTGGAATTAGAATCTCACTCCGTTAAAAGGTGACACCTATTAAGATGAGAAAACACTATTATCTATCTTGAAAATGCGGCATTACTCACTTTTCGCGAAAAATTGTATTACTCTGTCACAATTGTGTAGTCACTCTGTCAGAAAGTCTGAAGTCGTCATCTACTGCAAGATCAACTTTCTGTAGAGTGATAAATTGTTGGCGCCATTAATTACTCATATTTCGAATGAGATGTGAAGAATTTCTGGCCAATCTTATGCATGTATTTGTTTAACATAACTTATTGAAGACTTTTAATGAATAAAAAAATATTCATGCTAATGATAATTTCAAAAATATTAATTTTTTTATGTAATTGACAAATTCGAAGTGTTGCTGTTTCTAAAGAATCGAAAATCATAGAAAGATATAAAAATTTGTAATAGAAATTAAACAGTTTTATTCAAAAATAAATAAAGTATTAAAAAAAATGCAAATATTTAATGCATAACGTTTTAAAATCTATAGGAATTTATATTTTTATTACATTCATTCACAACAAACATATGTGATATATTCTAAAAGTTGGCTATAATATTTTACTAATATTTAAAGTCGATAGCAAGTTATATACTCCTGAAGACACGAGCAACATTTTACATTTTGAATTGGCAGTTTTTCAAGAAACCTCATAATTTTGTAAGCAAATATTTAACAATTTTTCTAAACATGTACACTTGAGTAACTTTTGTCTTTCTTAAACTACATTAAAAATAACTGTTTGTCTCAGAGGCTGCCACTAAATCTGCAGAAGAACTTGTCGCCAAACTTTTGGCCAATGCAGGAAAAGTGCACGATATGCCTGATTTATTTTAGAACGTTCTCCAATCCTCTCTTTGCTGTTGTACCTCATGCATAGCCACTGACGGTCAACGTTTCGTACACTTGTTGTAATCACATGTCATTTAAACTTGCTTTTGTAACTCAATCGTAATTTTGTTGTTGTCTTAGCAACTACAACACATTCGACATCGTCTAGCACCTTTTGCGTTTTAATTTCGATCATGCATTCTTTGATTAAAATGGTTTGTTTGAATGTGTACCTCTTATTTGTACTTCTTAAAGTTTTGCCTATCTTTTATGAAATGCCCTGTATATATATACGTCAATCAAATATTTAATTTAATAATAATAATTAAAGATTTTTAATTGTTTCGGCAAAAATTAACTGAAGAACATAGAAAATATTTGAACATTCCATTCACATTCAAACAGATAATTCTAAACATCATTCAGTTTACTAATAAGAAGATATAAAATCAGACTTCAATAAAAAGTTTCTTCACAGCATCTCTGAATTATTTTATATCTATAATCTGCATGTAATCTGTAAATAAAATTACACTGCAAACCGGTATAGTTAAATAAAACTGATAAAAGAAATATTATTTACAGTGAGAGTTTTAAAAATCAAACATATAATTACATAAAGTTCAAAGTTTAGAAATAAAACGCGATTCAAAATTATAATAAAAAGTATTTTTTCCCCTTGTGTGTTTCATTTCTAAAATAAATCAATAGTGATTTTAATATAATATAAAATAATCCTTCATGATAAAATCTCAAATACATACAGAGCTTAAAATTTATATCCTAGTACATTTTCATTTTCATCCTGCTTATTCATTTTTTAAATACTAATCTTATTATTCATAATTATATTAAAAGTATTTCACCGTATATGTTGATACATTTCTCTATTGATAAACAGACATCCAAACAGTATATGCATAAATTGAAAAAAAAAAAAAAAAAAGAAGGAAAGAAAGAAATATAAATGCAAATACGCCTTTTTCAATCTAGTAATCTTTGTTAACCAATACATTTTCTTTCTTTTTCTTATTTTTTTTTCCAAAAATAAATAAATAAATATAAATGTAAATATGCCTTTTGAAACCTAGCAATAATTTTTATTTGATACTTTTTTTTTTTTTTTTTTTTTAATCGTTATTTTAATCTGAATTTCGATGATTGGATTGCATTTCATCAAACTGATAACGTAAAATGGAAAAGGATTATGTGAATTCTCTTTATGTGAAAATATTTTAAGATTAAGTTTTATATAATTGAAAACTCCTAATAAAATCTTTTGAAAATATATTAAATTTGCAATCAAATTATTGGAGATAGGTTTATACGTATTGCGTCGAATCTGTTCTTTTCTTTATCTAAGTAATAATTCAAGAATTCTTGTATTTCATCCACACTTTAGTCATCATTAAGAGATTTAAAAATAATAAAAATAATAATAATTAATTTAAATTTCTTTTGGTCAAAAATTGAAAAGATATTTAATTCTGTATCTTTTTTTTTTTTTTTTTTTAACTGCAATATTTAAAAAAAAAAAAAAAAAAAGTTTCCATGAATATATGAATTAGCCTCATAAAAATTTATAAAGATAAGTAGAAGAATCCATATAATCTCATGCAACAGTTAAAACACATTTCAAGCATTACTTTTTACATGGTAATGCAAAACATTTTGATTTTTCTTTAATATTTTTTTCTGCTCCTCTTTTCCTCTTCAGGAAAAAAAATTTTGATTAAGTATATGAGGTGTAACATGTTTTGTATACTCACAAATTTTGAAGATAATTCCTAAAGAATTTTTCTAGATATTTGACAAAACGTCTTAATTCAAAGTGTCCAAATACTTATCGATAATTAGTGTATTACGTACTTTTTTATTATCCGAAATTTAATGTACCTTCCCTTTGGAAAAGTTTGAGTAGCAGTGCACATGCGCGAAAATATTACATGTACTGCTTGTTTGCTCAGTTCAAAATAAAGTAGACTAAAAGGAACGTTTGACCGGTTACTAGTTTATACATAGTGTATATATGTATATATATATATATATATATATATATATATATATACATACATACATATATATATATATATATATATATATATATATATATATATATATATATATATATATATATATATATATATATATATATATATATACAGTCCGTTAAGAAATTATAAGGCCACTTTAATTTTGTAAATTATAAGAAAAATAAAGATTCTAATCATAATTTAAATACATAAAATAATATATTTCTCTATATTGTTTTATAATTAGTTTGCAATAACTTGGTATAGTGCAATAAATGTTTAATTGAAATATATATTAGAAATAAGTGAAAAATAATCTGTTAATAAAATATAAGACCACTTGTCAAAAAACAAAATTGTATAAAAAATTAATATGATATTTGTCCTCCAATTTTCCTGATGACCTCAAACACTCTGTTTTACATTGAAGTAACCAGGTGATTAAGTTCAGTTATAGAAATATTGTACCATTCTTTTACAATGGCTACTTCCAGTTCATTGGCAGATGAAAATTGTTTATTATTAGCATAAACTTTGCGAGATAATATTATATACCCCATAGGTTTTCTATGGTGTTCAAGTCTGGAGTTCGACTTGGCCATGGCAAAACATTATTTTTTTCTTTTTTAAACCACTCCTGTGTGGATTTAGATGTATGACAAGCAGCATTGTCCTGTTAAAACATCCAATTAGCACCACCTAATAAAGGTCCAAACGGTATGATATGATCATATAGCATAGACTGATATTGTGTAGAGTTCATATGACCCGAAATCCGCTGTAAATCACACAACCCCTCATAACTGAAAGCTCCCCAAATCATTACTGATCCTCCACCCATTTGTCGACTGAAGCATTCTTTTGGTTCCTTCCTCAAGTCATGCCAATAATGTTTGTAACCATCGGGAACATCAAGGTTAAATTTCTTTTCATCAGAAAATATAATTTGTTTCCACTCATCATTCCATGACATGACATTTTTAGCCCATTTTAATCTTTCTTCTCGATGGCATTTCAATAACTTTGTTTTTTTCTTCAATTTCATAAATTTCGTATTAATATTTAACTTTAAAACTTCCAGACTGTTACACGTGAAGTTTTCTTGCTGTAAAGTTTCGAAATTTCACGAGTTGAAAGACTTGTTTTAGTTGACAGTCGAAAAATTTGTCTATTATCACGTGATGTCAAAATATTTTTTCTACCAGATCGTTTTATTTTGTTTGAATAATCTTTTCTAATTATGGCATTATGAATGGCAGTTTTAGAACGGTTCATTAACCTCGCAATATCTCTTACAGATTTAGCAGAACCTTCATAAAATAAAAATTTTCTTACTTCGCACTCCAATAATTCTTTACCTCGAGACAT
This sequence comes from Salticus scenicus, assembly GCA_963930645.1. Classification (NCBI taxonomy): domain Eukaryota; kingdom Metazoa; phylum Arthropoda; class Arachnida; order Araneae; family Salticidae; genus Salticus; species Salticus scenicus. The sequence continues at coordinate 264,028,678 of OZ005650.1, forward strand.
CGTCAAATTAATCGTAGATAACACATTCAAAACCTAAGCCTTTACTTCTTAGGTAATGCTTTTACGAAATACAGACGCATGCGCTTTAAATTGAGTTTGACGTCATGTATAATATGATAATTTTCTCAGGTGGTCTTATAATTTCTTAATAGTCACAGTCTTCAATTTTTAGAAAAATGAATAAGTTTTAATGAAATTTAATTTAATTTTAAAAGTTGGAATTAGTATAGGATGCGTTTTCTTATCAATTTTAAATACGCAACTAAAAATTTACATATTATGCTCTCTTCTTCAGAAGTGCAGCAATACGCTTGTGGTTTTATAATTTCTTAACGCACTGTATAACTTTTTTAGTAGTTTTATACATTATATACATGTTTATTTCTCTTGAGTTATTGGTGGTGTTCTGTTTGGTGAGAAGTTGGGGCTAAGGATAGTTATTAGCTGTGATGACCCCCCCTTCCTTCACGGAATCTTGCTGGAGTTCCCACGGACTTCATTGACGGCAGCGCCAGGAAGTCTGGACTTTTGAAAAGAGTGGTGGCTAGCGTGGTTCTTGAGTAGCACCGACGCTATTGAATCCTGATTTCATGCTGTCCTTTGATTTTTCCGACGACTCTAGCACATCCCATGGGAGGCGGCGACAGTGCGGCGCCCATCTTACGGTCAAGCGACTGGCCGGCGAATGTTCCTAGGTGTGGTTTGGATCCCGAAGCGCCTATGAGGAGCCTGATTGCATCAGGGGGTTGGTCCCCTCTCTCAAGGCCCGGAAGAGACCGGCAGACAAGGAGAGGACCTCGAGAATTAAGAAGAGTCAGATTTGATCTTGGAGATCTGAGAGGAGGCAGGAAGCCTAATGTGGACGATTAATATTTTAATCAGGCATGAGGCCTATCAATTCTAGTTTTTTCTTTAATTGTAAATTTTTGTAAATATTTCTTTATTAAACTAGAGAAGTGTCCAAATGGCTTTTTATTCCTGCCCAATCTTTGAATTTTTACTTGTTCTTAGCTGTTTGTTATTATGACGCTACCACATAGCTTATAGCTACTGTCCTTTCAGAAACTTCTCGTTCACCCCTACACTGAGGGGTCTCCCTAATGAAGATCTCAGTGTTTTTGGGGTTTTGATTTCATTCATTTGTTTATATATTTCTACATTTATATATTCCTATATATATATATATGTGTGTGTGTGTGTGTGTGTGTGTGTGTGTGTGTGTGCAACACATAGAAATGTTAGAAAACGGGTATAACTTAAATGAAACGCAAAAGTCACAATAAAATGTATAAGTAAATAAAGAAAATTCGATAAAAGATAAGATCGAAAAGACCTTCTATATATATTTGATGAATTTGGCATAAATATTCGTATCTTCGCTGAGAAAAAAAAGTATATACTGCCTTCATTTAGAACAAAGAAATAGTCATTTTCTGAATTTCTAAACTAGAAATATAAATTAAAATATCTATATATATTGAGACAATAAAATTTATAAAATCTTTTTTTTTTTTTATGTAAATGAATGAGACGGTGTGACGTTTGTGTATATTAGAAATATAAATTTTTCAATTATGCGTTTAAGCTAAACAAATAAACTGGATAAACGAAATGAACAGAGCATTTCTAGTTTACACTTTTCCAGTTGTTGGAACAATATTATGAATATTATGATTATTATGAATCCTTTGCATTGCGAGAAATTCTCGTTTGACTTCCTTGAATTAGGTCATACGATAAAATAATACTTACTAAACGTTACCTCTTGTGTTCGCATATATTTTAAGAAATTGTAAAATGCGAATGACAACGATAATATAGGAAAACACTCTATAATTATAATAAAGGATATTTAGAACTCACTAGCAATGAGAAATAGAATTTATAAGGACAATGTGGAAGTATTTTTACAAGTGCCAGAATATAGTTTCTAGATTTCAGTCACAGAAATTTTTTTTTCAGTCTCAATGAACTGAAAAAGGATTTTTATTCAGTATTTTCAGAGGAGGTGATTAATATAAATATTCCATCTTATAAATAAATATATAATTCTTGAACACTTATATCTTAATGGGGAAAGGTAATTTTTCTATCTATTTGGTCTTTTGAGATGAAGAATCTCGCACTGTAATAATCAGTCTTGAAAATACATTTTTCTACATCTTTAAAGAGTCATTTTCAACTCTTGAATCAAGAAATTCTCATTTAACTTCCTAGAATTAGGTCATGCAATAAAATTATAGCTAATAAAACTCGCCTCTTGTGCTCGCATATATTTTCAGAGATTTTTAAATGCGATTGACAACGATAATATAGGAAAACGCTCTATAATTCTATAAAGGATATTTAGAACTCACTAGCAATGAGAACTATTTTAATTCCAACTTTGATTTGATCAATATTTTGAAAAATATTATTTATTTTATGTGATTGACAAATTCGAATTGTTGATATTAGTAAAGAATCGAAAATCATTAGAAAACTATCAAAATATGTAATAGAAATTTAGAAGTTTTATTCAAAAATAAATAAAGTATTAAAAAAAAATGCAAATATTTAATGCATAACGTTTTAAAATCTATAGGAATTTATATTTTTATTACATTCATTCGCAAAAAACATATGTGATATATTCTAAAAGTTGGCTAGAATATTTTACTAATATTTATAGTCTATAGCAAGTTATATACTCCTGAAGACACGAGCAACATTTTTCATTTTGAATTGGCACTTTTTCAAGAAACCTCATAATTTTGTAAGCAAATATTTAACAATTTTTCTAAACATGTACACTTGAGTAACTTTTGTCTTTCTTAAGCTACATTAAAAATAACTTTGTCTCAGAGGAGCTGCCATTGAATTTGCAGAAGAACTTGTCGTCAAACTTTTGGCCAATGCAGGGAGAGTGCGCGATATGCCTGATGTATTTTAGAATGTTCTACAATCCTCTCTTTGCTGTTGTACCTCATGCATAGCTACTGACGGTCAACGTTTTCAGCACTTATTGTAATTACATGTCATTTAAACTTGCTTTTGTAACTCAATCGTATTTCTGTCTTCTTATTAACTACAACACATTCGACGCCGTCTAGCACCTTTTGCGTTTTAATTTCGATCATGCATTCTTTGATTAAAATTGTTTGTTTGAATGTGTACCTCTTATTTGTACTTCTTAAAGTTTTGCCTATCTTTTATGAAATGCCCTTTATATATACGTCAATCAGATATTTAATTTAATAATAGTAATTAAAGATTTCGGATTGTTTAGGCAAAAATTAACGAAGAACGTAGAAAATTTTTGAACATTCCATTCACATTCAAACAGATTTTTTTTTTAACATCATTCAATTTACTAATCTGAAGATATAAAATCAGACTTCAATGGAAAGTTTCTTCACAACATCTTTAAATTATTTTATATCTATAATCTGCATGTAAACTGTAAATAAAGTTACACTGAAACCGGTATAATTAAATAAAACTGATAAAAGAAATATTATTTACAGTGAGAGCTTTTTTTTTTTTTTTTTTTTTTTTTATAAAATCAAATATATAATTACATAAAGTTCAAAGTTTAGAAATAAAAACGCGGTTCAAAATTATAATAAAACTTTTTTTTGTGTGTGTGTGTGTGTGTGTGTGTTTTATTTTTAAAATAAATCAATAGTGGTTTTAATACACTATAAAATAATCCTTTATTAAAAATATCAAATAAATAGAATTTTTATCCTATTAAATTTTCATTTTTATCCTACTTATTCATTTTTGAAATACTAATCTTATTATTCATAATTATATTAGAAGTATTTCACCGTGCATGTTGATACATTTCTCTATTGATAAAAAGTCATTCAAAGAGTATATGCATAAACTGAAAAAAATAAATAAATAAATAAACATAAATACAAATACGCCTTTTTCAATCTAGTAATCTTTGTTAACCGATACATTCTTATTTTTTCAGAAATAAATAAATAAATATAAATGTAAATATACCTTTTATAATCTAGTAATAATTTTTATCTGATACTTTTTTTTTTTTTTTTAATTCGTGATTTTTGGTATTTCAATCTGAATTTCGATGATTGGATTGCATTTCATCAAACTGATAACGTAGAATGGAAAAGGATTATGTGAATTCTTTTTATGTGAAAATATTTTAAGATTAAATGTTATGTAATTGAAAAATTCCTAATAAAATGTTTTGAAAATTTATTAAATTTGCAATCAGATTACAAGAGACATGTTAGTACGTATTGCGTCGGATTTGTTCTTTTCTTTATCTAAATAATAATTCAAGAATTCTTGTATTTCTTCTACACTTTAGTCAACATTAAGAGATTAAATAATAATAATAATAACAACAAAGTTGAATTGCTTTTGGTCAAAAATTGAAAAAATATTTAACACTGTATCTATTTTTTTTTCCTGCAATATTTTAAAGAAACCGTTTTGTCTCCATGAATTAGCCTCATAAAAATTTATAAAGATAAGTAGAAAAATCCATATAATCACATGCAACAGTTAAAACACATTTCAAGCATTACTTTTTACAGGGTGATGCAAAGCATTTTGATTTTTCTTTAATCTTTTTTCTGGTCCTCTTTTCCTCTTCAGGAAAAAAAAAACTTTTGCTTAAGTGTATGAGGTGTAACATGGTCTGTATACTCACAAATTTTGAAGATAATTCCTAAAGAATTTTGATAGATATTTGACAAAACGTCTTAATTCAAAAGTGTCCAAATACTTATCGATAATAGTGTATTACGTACTTTGTTATTATCCAAAATTTAATGTACTTTCCCTTTGGAAAAGTTTGAGTAGCAGTGCACATGCGCGAAAATATTACATGTACTGCTTGCTTGCTCAGTTCAAAATAAAGTAGAATAAAACGGACGTTTGACCGGTTACTAGTTTATACATAGTATATATATATATATATATATATATATATATATATATATATATATATATACAGGGCGCGAAATTTCCGCTCGCCAGCTCGCCATTGGCGAGTGCAAATTTTACTGTGGCGAGTAAAATTTCGGTCTAAATGTAGATAGAAATTCTTACAGTGTACGGTGCTACCAAATATATATATATATATATATATATATATATATATATATCGATTTAAAAACCTAAAATTATGCTAATATTCAATTCGTTCACTAAGGGTGTATTCAGATCTAGAATTTTGAAAAATATATTTTTTTTCCCTATTCTTAAAAATTAGAAATTTAGGAATCGCTGATTAACAAAATAAAAATAAAATGAAAATAGAATGGTACATCGTACCATTCTATGACTTCGACTGCTGCGGCTGCCTGAAAATTTTACTCAAAACTTGAAACGCGTTTTTCCAAAACTACTTTTTTCAACATGGTTTACATGATATCTTAACAATTTACAATCTTAACATTTAACTATTTTTTTAACATTTTGTACTAACCTTCAATTTATAACCTTTTATCACCCCTACCACTTTTGTATGTTTTTTTTTTTTTTTTTTTTTTAATTATTATTTTTAAAAAAATAAAAAAAAAAATTAGAAAAATAAAGGTCGAAAAAGGCCTTTTTTCATACAGTTGCTATTTTGCGATTTTGTTTCCTTATAGGTAAGTGTTATAACAGCATTCCTACTAATTAAAAACATGTTTTTTAATTTTTTTTCATGTGATTAAAAAACTGCAACTGTGTCAACAAGAACAGTCATTTTCTTCTTCTTTTTTTTTTTCCTTCTTATTTATTTATTTATATTTTTTTTCATTTTGTACATTTTTAAAATATTAATAAATAGGTATATTGTTAAAAAAAAAAAAAAAAAAAAAAAAAAGAATAGTATATATATATATAGAGAGAGAGAGAGATATGTATGTATAAATATACACATTTTTTTTTAATCGATAAAATGCCTAAAATTTATGCCTCTAAAGCAGAATACATCCAACTTAGATGATATTGAGAAACCCTCAAGATCTAATATAGCTTTTGGCACGAATAAAAATTTATGTTATTTAATTTTGATTAATTAATTAATTGTTTGTTTGTTTTCTATTAAGTAGAAACTATAACGGCAAACTTACTGATCAAGAACCTTTTTTTTTTTTTTTCGTTTCAGACGACCAGAAGGCTGCAATCGTGTCAATGAGAACACCCACTTTTTCCCCCCTTTTCACTTCATCATATTATAACGTTTTTAATTAATTAATTAATTATTATTTTTTTCGGAAAAATTGTTATATATTTTTAAAATATCTATAAATATATTGTTAAAAATAATGTATAGTAATGTACGTATACATGTACATATACATTTTTATTTATTTATTTATTTATTTATTATTATTTTATATTTTTTTTTAATCGATAAAACACCTAAAATTTATGCCTTTAGAGCAGAATGCACCCTGAATAGAAATACCAATTGAGGTGGTATTGAGAAACTCTCAAGATCTAATACATACCTTTTGGCACGAATAAAGATTACTTTATTTAACTTATTTATTTATTTGTTTTCTAATAAGTAGGAACTATAACTTCAATCTTACTGATCAAGAAACTTTTTTTTTTACTTTTCACTTTACCAGTTTGTAACGTTTTTAATTTAATTAATTAATTAATTAATTTATTTATTTTTGTGCTATTTTAAAATATAACTAAATACGTTGAAAAAAAAAAAAAAAAAAAAAAAGAACTGTAATATATATACATTTTTGTCGACCGAACACCTAACATTTATGCCTCTACAGCAGAATACACCTTTAATAGAAATGTCAACACATGAAAAACTCTGACTGACGATTTACCTTCTGACACGAATAAAGATTTATTTTATGCTATTTTTAATTTAAAATATACTTATTATGGTACACAGGTGAATTCGTAAGAAAATAAATAAATAAATAAAAAATATTTCTATTCATATATCCTTACGATAATTTATTTTTAACATAAAGCTTATTTTGTATAAGAGTAGACAAATCAACAATTTCGGTTTGGTTTAAAGCATTTTTATTGTAAACTTTAATATCAACAATTTTTTTTTTTTTTTTTTTTTAAGAAAATTAATTTTTTTATTTATTTGTTTCCAATCGTTGGCTTTGTTTTTTCTAATCATCAGCTTATTAATCAAGGTGTTTTTCCTCCTCAAACGCATTGATTCAATCGTAAAAATGCATTTACCGTCCCGAAAACAAGTTCCCATATAACGAAAATTGCCCTTTCTCGTAGTTCAAGAGTTTGCACTGTTATAAGCTTTGGGTTGTCCACCACCTAGGAAATAAATTACATAGCATCTTATTTATCAAAACGACAGTAACCAACTGCCGTATTAATAGTACAAAGCACAATACGAACGCATATCAATCACTTTTGTTCACCTATTTCCTTAAGGAATTAAAATCTGTATTTAATTATAGCTGATACGTTAAATTCTACACCGGTGACAAATTTTGTTCAATCGTACAATTCCAAATGGATTTTTTTTTTTCAACTTTTAAGATAAATATACTACAGAACAACATATAATTACACAGAACATACTTTTTAAAATATAAAAATTTCAATTTTCAGCTCAGATAACGATTGTTTTATGTAATTAAAAAAAGTAATTTTAGGAATGAAAAGTAAATAAAACAATTTGTTGAGATTTAATAATCAATTAAAAATTCAAAAAACGATAAAAATGTGTTGACTTATAATTCGCTAACTATATCTATTTGGTTTTCAGAAAGTTTGAGCCAATTTTGAAGAAAAGTTGAAACACATTCAAATGCTCATGGATAGTAGACTTTAATATATTTTTAACTTCTCTGTGAATTCACGTGTCGTATGGTGGGGTTATTTTCGATCAGTGTTTTAATCTGATCTTCACCTGTGGCTGGAGGAACTACCCGGGCGCCCCCTTTAAACTCAGTAAACCACTTCCGCACAGTTTTTTTTTTTTTTTTTTCCTTTTCTTTCAGCTACAGCAATTTCGCCATAAACAGCGCATATTTTGCTTGCTGCTTGTGTGGCATTTTTGCATTTCTGGCAGTGATGCCAGATTGGGGATTTTGTCCCCATTTTGGGGATTTTTTAAGCTTCGGGGGACAATTTTGGGGACCAAATGTTTGTGGGGACTTTTTTGGGGAATTCTAAAATTTTTGGGGACAAATCTGGAGAGTTCTTCAACTTTCTGTCAATGTTGGCAACGTAATGATTTATCCCAACGACTAGAGATTTTCAATAGCTTTATTGTTATTTGGGGATTTTTTTCAAAAATTGCCTTAATTTGGGGGAAAATCTGAGCTTAAATCACAGAAAAATCTGCTTGATATATTTTTTGAAATTTTTTTAATTTTCTCTTTTTAGTAGAAATCAAGTTGGGCATTTAAAAAAAAAAAAAAAAAAAAAAAAGACCCCTGATTTGGGGAAATTTGAAGACCTGTTTGGGAAAATAATTTTCGACCATCTGGCATCACTGATTTCCGGTAAAAGAAAAGCATTAAATATATAATGGCACTTTGTTTGCTTCCATATTCAAAGGCGTATAAAACTGACAACGATTAGCGTATCGTTGGCAAAATTTATTATAAGTATGCCTGCTGTACCGACTTTTAGAATATGTACGCATGTCATTTGTTTTCAATCGTTCTGATATGTTCAGACCTGTCCTTATGCCGCCTAACGAAAGTTGGCACGAACTTTTCGGATGGCCCAATAAAATCAGCAATTAGCTTTTAAATACAATAAATGTTTTAAAGTACATAAAATATTTTATTAAATCGTTGAAAATAGTTATTAAATATAATAAATTATAAAGAGCTTGAACCCTATATTATTTAAAATCAATATATTATGCGATTTAAGTGAAATTAATTATTTTAGTTTCTTTACTGAGTTAATGCTTTGATTTATTACTTGGTCCTTTTTTAATTCCTTCTGATCGAACTATAAATAACGAATTATTCTTTTGTGGAAATTCTTTTCTAATTTAGTTAAATTCATTAAATTTAAGTGTTTTATTTAATTTTTTGTTTAGTTCAAAAGCTTTTCTTCAACGTAGGCTCTTTCATCTTACAATCAAATTAGAATTAGCGAATAATCAAATTATCCTTTGAAAGTGACGTCTCACGAATAAAGTTTACAAACAATTTTCGTGCATTAATTTTCCCTATAAAAGACTTTATCAATCTTTTAGGAAAAGTTATTTTCTTCATCAGCACCTTCTATTTGTATAAAACTTTTTTTTGTTGTTTTTTGTTTTTTTCTGCTAACCGTACCATGCATATTTTTTTAATTTATGTAATTAATCAAACCTATTATTCTCTGCTTCATTTGGGCTTTAGAGATTTTTTTTTTTTTTTTTTTTTTTTACTATCAAAAGAAAAAAATTTAATCTAGTGTGAGTAATTGCACAATAAGAAAAAATCTAATAGATATTCTTAATAAAATCAGTTTTCTTAGTTTAATAAAAAAGGGAAATATTACTTTTTTTTCATATTTCTCAAGATATACAGAAATATAAAAAGAAAAGTTCGTTTAAAGTAATTTCTGTATATTCTCACAGTTATAAAGAATTAGTATGAACGATTTTTTTTTAAATATGTTTCAAAATTCATTAAGTCTTTTATATCAGATGTACGCATTGTCGTTTTTATTTGATAATCTTAGAACCAGGATGAAGGCTTTTGATCCGAAATAATTTTTAATGTTTCATACGACAATTCTGGTTGAAAAAAAAAAAATTACCACTGCACACAGAACTTGTTGCTTCACGAATTCCTTACACTTAAAATTTAATATTATGGCTTTAGTTTTACAGTTTTATTAACCCTTGCTTTCCCAAGATGGGATCATTTTGACCCCATTTTGTAGCTGAAATTTAGTTAAGCCCGCAACATTCAAAAAATGCGCTAATTCGCCAGAGATAATATACGTTACTAGTGGAATGTTGAAACTTCTAAACGATACAAAGACGCGCGGTGTTTTTGATTTTCGCCAAACGTTTCAAGCGGCACCTGAAAGTAATTTTTCTGCAGTAACGCCTTGATCTTGGGAAAGCGAGTGTTAATTAATTAGCTTGTCAAAATCCCATATCATTATTAATAACCTAAGTTAAAGTTCCCGCTGTGTTCGGTAGAGGTTTTTTCCGCTCGCAACGTGAGGAGTCCGGGTCCACACTGCATTCAGCAGCAACTTAGCCGCTTCTTACTTCCCCTTCTCCAGCGAGTGGGTTCGAAGTTTTTCGAAATCCCACCAAAGTACATAATGCGTACACTTAATCAACAACGCACTAAAACTCGCCATTCTAAGATAATTTAAAGCGAATTCAAACGCGAAAACGTGTTTTTACACTTGTTTAATGATCCCAACCGCGAGGGTGGGGTAAGAGAGGAATTTCGTAAAATATCGTTACAATAAATGTAGAATACACATAAATAATTTACGCATAAAATTTCGTAACCGCAGATCCCACAGAATTCACAAAACAAATTTATCGCTAAAAGGCGGGTCTCCAATTTGTTCCTTCGTAATGCCCCCCTCTCCCCCCCCCCCCACAAAAAAAATCGAAAATCACAAAATAAAACGACGAAAACGTGTTTTTGGAAATATCCTAACTTAGACACATGGATGGCTGTTTTAAATACCTTTGTACCTCTTTTAGTAGAGCTTTACTCAAAAATCCAGAATTTCTGAAATTTCCCTCCGAAAAATGATTTTTCTTCTCCCTTTTGTAAGAATTAAGAATTCCAAAATCGTAAGTAATGTTTTCTTTAAACTCAAGTCTAAAAAAAATCAAGTTTTGACATGATTTTAATGAAGTCTATATTATGAATTATATTTTTAATGAAGCCTATATTATTTTTTGATTTTAATGAACTCTATATTACGATCATAAGTAAGCTTGATTTTAATCAAATCTAAATCAAATTGCTCATGTCTCCTCATGTGCAATTTCTCCACCTTAAAATAATATTGGTGCCGAGTTATGCTTAGAAACGAATTTTTGCTTCCTGTCCCCCAGGGGGAAAGGGGGGGGATTTTGATAAATCCCGTTACTTTAGGGGTCGAATACATATAAACAATCCAAGCAGCAAACTTTGTAACCGCAGCTCTCATAAATTTCTCAGGACAAATTCAGCGCTTTTGTCCTGGGAAGATCTCGAATTCGCCCTTTGTAACACATACCCCCTCCCCCCCCCCAAAAAAAACCCTGGCAGATTACAAAAAATCAAAAACGTCTTTTAGAAATATCCTAAGGAAGACGCATGGCTGTTTTCAACATCTCTGTTCCATTTTTGGTAGAGTTCTACTCAAAAATCCGAAATTTGCGAAATTTCCCGCCAAAAACCGGTTTTCCTCGGGACTCACCTTAAAAATTTGTAATTTCTGAAATCGCAGATAATATTTTATTTATATTCATGTGTAGTCTCTCCATGTGCAATTTCTTCACCGTGAAGTAATTTGGAGCCGAGTTATGCTTACAAAGGTGTTTTTGTCTTCTTTCCCCCTCCCGAGGGGGGACCAGGGGTAATTACGATAAATTCCATTATTTTAGGTATCGGATACATACAAACAATCCAAGCACCAAAATTCGTGATCGCAGCTGCAATAGATTTCTTAGGACAAATTTAGTGCTGAAAGGGGTGCCTTGACTTTGTCCCCTAGTATCTCTCCCCCCTCCCCCCCCAAAAAAAAATCGCAAATCACAAAAAAAAACAGAAAATGTATTTTGGAAATATTCTAAGAAAGTCGCATAGCCTTTTTCAACATCTTTGTTCCATATTTGGTAGAGTTCTACTCAAAAATCCGCAATTTACGATTTCCCGTCAAAAATCGATTTCCCCTCCCTTCCCTTAAAAATCGAAAAATCCTAAAAATCGCAGACATTGTTTTATTTGTAATTATGTCTAGTCTCCCCACGGGCAATTTCTTTACTGTGAAGTAGTTTGGAGCCTAGTTATGCTTACAAACGTGTGTTTGACGTTTCCCCACCTGGAGGGTTGCGGGACGGAGGAGAATTTCGAAAAAGTTGAAAGATATAATTTTAAGTTGGGTAAAGATCTAAATTTCTGCTAAGCGCCGTTGAATTCCGTGCAGCTGTTCTCAAGTGAAACGCGGACAAAAATAGCGTTACAGACATACACACACGATGGCACACACACACACACAGGGAGACAAAGTTTTCTGAAGTCATTTTTTGCTTTCATGGTATGTGAAACATGAAAATATCGCAAAATATTTTGATTCTGACAAATTTACAGACAAAAGTCTGATTTTATTAATATAGATATGTAACGCACATTAACATCAGTTGTATCGTTATATTTTATTCGATAATAATATTTTTTATTTTTCTTTACAATATAGCACAAATGTGATATTAACTCATCTAAAATATTCTATTAGTTTCAACAATTATTTTATTTAAAAGATCGTATTCTGTAGAAAGTAACTTCACCAGTTTACGTTGCTAAATGTGATTTGTTGGGTTTGATTCTAGGTCACGTTCTTCGGCCTAGCAATTTGGAGCTTTCCGTGATTTTCTCTGACACTCACATAAATAAAGGTAGGACCCATTTTAATGACTCCCATGGAGGCACAACACCCAGACCTTGGAACACTGTGTAGTCAATCGGAGTTAAAACGTCTATGTCACAAGTACCTAAAAGATTTTTAATTGGTTATATAATTTGCAAATGCTTTGAAATAAGGCACAACAAGACCACGCAAGAATTAACAAATAATTATAAATGACACACTTTATTTGAATAATAATAATAATAAAATATAAATAAAATAAAATAAACCTAATTCTTGCATATCAATGATACATGTAAATAGATTTGTTGCCTTTGATAAAATGAGTTTCATTTAATAAGAGTAATTATTGCCACTGTATCATCAGAAATATGGCTCACATGTTTAAGGTAAAACTCATCAAATTAATGTTGAGAGACCATTTTTTTTTTTTTCTTTATGAATGGGATCATTTTATTTGGTAACATGTTTTTTAAAAAATAAATAATCAACAACTTATGTTTCCTGAAAATTTACAAAATATTGCATCCTGGCACAACTCAAAAATGAAACAACTCAAAAAATAGCAATTTTGAGTTTGTGTCATTGTCAGATATATATGAAATGTTTCAACGTATTCGAAAAACGTCATATCACTATCCGGAAGGCAGTTTAGTTAGTTTCATGCCAATGCTAGTCAATGCTTTATCCATATTTTTTATGTTGATTTTTCTCAAATATTACTCTTTTGAGTTGCATCACTTTTCTTGCCGAGGTGCAAAGCAATTAAATGTATTCATAACTCAATAGTACCCTAGCCAATTCAATCGTTATTTGGGGTCGATGGGGACCATTATTAGCTAAAACAATGTAATCTCATGTTAAAAATTTAAGTTATGAAGCACCAATTAGTTACTAATATGGAACAGTTCATTTTAGATCCTCGCTGTATTGGACACTATATAATATTAAAACACTAGTTAAAAAAAAAAAAAAAGAATGAGATTGAGGTTAATATTGAGTGGATTTTACGTCCCACTGATGTTGCATTGTGGGCAGTTGGTGACGGTCTGACTATTCACCCCTAAGGGATGTCTGGCCAAAAATTATAGAAAAATTCCTAAATAACGCTTACTAAAAAATTTAAATCTAGAATTTAATAAAATTGAGTCACGGAATACAACACATCGTATGTTATAAAATAACATTAAAACAAAATACCACCCTCCCTCCCACACACAGTTACGGTGTTATAAAAATCAGAACATGATTAAAATTAACACACTGTATGCGTCAGTTTAGTATAACGAAACTGCATTTAATAAGAACTATAATCCCCTTATACATGTTTCCTCGTTCAGGGTTCCACATGGAGGTCTGTTTCTTTATACAAAGAGATATCACTCCAAACATAGACACTGCCTTCTCCAAATGAATCTCTTTTACAGATATTTAATGTGTTTTAACGGGTATTTCATCCTCCTTCCAAATCAAACGTTTTCTATTTGTTTGGAGAGTAAACATGGAGTCATGTGGGAAGAGAACAGGCCTCCATTTGTAAGTCGTCTACTAGTAATATTGACGTGCCCACCTCAAACATTCCCTCCTGGACAACGAGAAGTTGTCGGCACTTAAATGGCTGGCCACCTCGAGTAAAAACCATTTTTGAGAAGCTTTCTACGGATGATAGAAGTTGACATCAACGATCCGATGGTTTGAGCATGACTTAGCCATGGTTTGAGTAATTGAGGTTTCAAGATGAGCTGATATTGCAGTTCTATTCTTGCGAGTATATAACCGCAGTCGGTACTTGTCATGGCGCTTAGGAGTCTTTGGCGCAATCTTCTGGATGCGGATACGGTAGAATAAAATTATTGTTAAAGTCGATGAACCACTAAAGGACGCCCATTTAGCAACTTGTCCTTCTCTCTCTCTAAATTTGACTTGCTTCTAGTCTCTCAGTGGCTCTTTAATGCAGTTTTTCAGACAAATGAACCCTAGAGGCCATTCTAAAAAATTGGCTATTCCATGTATTTTTATCTGACTAATACATCGATAATTACAACCTTACTCTTTAGCAGGAGTTTTTGTGATTTTCAAAAATTAAACATTCTGTTTGCCGTACCATTAATTTAAATACCGCAGCTTCATTCAGCCCCTTTTAATTATTATCATATTCAATTCCAATACAAATGGGTTTATTTTTGAAGAAGTTGTCGTATTATTAAAAAAAAAAATAGAAAGAAAGAAATGTTTTCTTAAATTATTTTAAACCAATATATCTTCTATTTTACAAATAGTATTTGAATTCAATTAAACATTAAAATATATTTAAACAGCATTATATGCATTCATTAAAAATGTCATACAACCACTCACTGCCTCAAATTGAAAATTTTAAGACGCAAATGGAGAGTTATTCCGAGTAACATCTTTCGTCAAAATTATAAGACATAAACAGGGTTTCCCACCAAGATTGCCCAAACTCTTCACAGCCAAATTCCTCTCTTAATATATATGCTTTTCCCAAGAAATATCCGTTATATCTTATGTTCCTGTTATGTTAATATCTTATGTTTCTTGGGACTCAAATTATTTTTATAGAGTTACCAAATGAATAATCGAAATAATATATTTATTTTTAAAGAATAAATATTTCTATCACAAATAAAAGTAAGCCAAACAGTATTCTAATTTAATAAGCAAATATAATGCAGATAATTATGAAAACATTATTAAAACCTCCAAAATACATTCTTTTGCAAATATTAAATCATAAATAATTTATGTAGTGATGAACTTTTAAAAATATAATTATAAAATGTTATTAATTAAAATTAGGTAGGTATGATCCAAAAATACAAAACTTCCCTTTTTAGAATGAAAATTGGGTGATTTTAAATATTTTCAATAATATGCTTAAAAATTTTGTGCTTCACAGAATGACACTGTAATATTATTGAGAATATCAATCATTTAATCGCATCAGCTATATAAATTTTGCAATTATGTTAATTAGTTACGGTAGAATTTCATCCTAATGCTAATCCAAGGCGTCACGTGTACACTGAATTACTCTCCCATTCCCTGTTAGTAGTTCAACAGAATACAAAAGTTACGCAATTCTAACAAAGTCAATAGGGTAAAATTAAGTGCTAAACATATTTTGTCATGCTAATTTGAAAACTCCCTAATTGCTGTCTGACACTTTCTCAGAAGCAGCGGGAATAGCTAACTATTTCGTGCTTAAGTCGTTTATTCATTAAAAATTATCTTTAAGTTATATTTTACTTGTTTCACCGCAATTTTATCTTATATTTACTTTTAACAGATATTTAAAGTAAGCATAATTCTATGGTTCAAATTCTGTCGTAGATACTTAAATTTTATAGAAAAAGTAGAAATGTTTAATAACAGTAATAATAAATTATAATACATTGCAAGTTAAACCATAGAATATAAGAACTCGCAACAATTGTTTCGTGTAGAAAAAAAACACGATTCTTTTTTGGAACGTTGCAGCTCTGTTTGCAGCACTCGTGCCTACTTTACTTGCCTGAAGAAGGGTCGCGTTTTCTTTCGACCCAAAACAATAGTTGCGAGTTCTTATACTTTATGATGTTTATTCAAAGTTTTGTACCTATTATAATACTTTTAAACGCCAGCTCTATGGTTCTTTCTTATAAGAACACCTAACAGCCTATTCGGTCATCCAGTCAAAACTAAATGTTGTAGGTGTTGTTATCTGAAAGTATGAGATCAATATTATCATGATTAAAGAAACAGAAATTTTACGGTTATGTTTTTAGCTGTCCTTAAGTGATTGTGGACCTCTTGTCTCTCCACTTGCATATGTGCAAACTCTCCCGATTTTCTAGAAAGACTTAATAACGGAAATTTTTATAATTGTTTTCAACTTATTTAATCGTCTAAGATATATGAGACATTTTTCTTAAAAAAAAAAAATACTGGTGATAAATCTGATTGAAAAATTAAAAATGTGGGCAGCTATACACTTGTCATTCCACTCTTGTCGGGGAAAACCTTCTAAAATTTGAAGTGATTTTGCCAAGAAATTTCAAGAAGTTATTTATAGTTAGAAAGAGTGTATAAGTTTACATCACAACTAAAAAGCGGCCTTCAAAATTACGTACGATTCCGTAGATCTGTCAGATATAATTTATAGAAATCATAAATTTAAAATTTTAGGTTTCATTTAAAAGAAATCATATTTTAATGCCAAAATTTACAGACATCAGTTGTATTACTTTTCGACAGCTACTTTTTTTTAAATCTTACTTTTAATTATTTTGTCAGTATAATTTGCGCTTTTGATATTATATTTAAGTTACAAAAATATATTGGGAGTACAAATTAATTCGGTCCGTTTTTTTTCGTTAAAAAAACATTTTATTTATTATCAAAATGAAAAAACATGTTATTCAAAGTATTGTCCATCGGTAGCCACAACTTTTGTCCACCTTTCTGGCAATTTTCGGATTCCATCTCTGAAAAATGAGTCCTCTCTGGACGCAAACCATGAATCGAGCCATTCTTGAATTTCTTCGAAAGAAGTGAAGCGGTGTCCAGCCAAATCGTGATGCATCCGTCGGAACAACCAATAATCAGAAGGAGCAAGGTCTGGCGAATACGGCGGGTGGGGTAGGACCTCCCATTTCAACGTTTCCAAGTAATTTTTAACGACAAATGAAAAATCGCTTTTCAACGTCGCGCGGTTTCAACTCGTATGGGACCCAATTTCCTTGCTTTTGAACCATTCCCATTTTTTTTAAGCGCACGGAAATTGCTTGCTGAGTGACTCCCAACGATCCTGCAAGCTCTTGTTGCGTTTGGCACGGATCTTGATCGAGCAATTCCTCCAATTCGGCGTCTTCGAACTTTTTCGGCTGGCCCGGGCGCTCATTGTCTTCGACACTAAAATCACCATTTTTGAAGCGTCGAAACCACTCTCTACATGATTTATCAGATGGCGCAGATTCACCATAAACTTCCACAAGCGATCGATGCGCTTCAGCGGCACTTTTCTTCCAATTAAAAAAGAAAATCAAAACTTCCCGCAAATGTTGTTTCTTTAGCACAAAACTCGACATATTGAATGCTCAAAAAACCAATGTTGTTGTATAAAACTCAAAGCTTCGTTGACTGAATATGGTTGACAAAGGTCAAACCTTTCTAACAATGCCAAAAACATCTATCATTATTCAGTAAACAAATCAGCCAGAGCCATCTATTGAAAACGGACCGAATTAATTTGTACTCCCAATATATATATATAGAATACTGATTAATGTAATGTACATTTCTAAAAATCTTTGTCTCTTTAATATTTATAAACAGCCTCCATTTCTCAGAACAAAATGTGTCTCAATTTCAAGCAGATTGACATCTGGCAATTTTAGTCGTATAACATAAAATACTTTGTGAGGTTGAGACTACAGAACGTGTCCACAGTCTGTTTGAAACTAAGCCAAATCCAGCAAAGTATGAGGTTGGGACGGTTAAATCACTTCGTTGCCAGTGACTCGGCGAAAGTCTTGGTCGAGTTAGTTTTATGTCGGCATGGTGCTGCAACAAAACAATTAGGTTCTGAGAGTTAGATGAATGAGAAGCGATTTTTAAGACTGATTTAAATGAAGAGAAAAGAAGTTTGTACAAAGTAGTATAAGATGGAGATTGTTTTAGTGTGAAGAGGTGAAGTAAAGAGTGGAAAGAGGTGTGTGTGAAGTGAATAGTAGGAGAGTAGTGTTGGTGGTGATAGTTCTTATGCGTGTGTTAAGTGATGGTAGAGAGGTGTAGCGTTGTAGAATAAAGCAAGAGAAGAATCTGTCGCGCCTAGGAAGTCCAGCCGACGATTCTTGTGTGAGAATAATTAGTGAGTGACAGAGAGCAGTCGTCGACAAGATCAGTATTGGTGAGATAAGTTACCTTTTATTTTATGCTTTGTTGAAGTTATTCCCTGAGGTCATTTGAGTTAAAATTCAGTTAGCCCAACACCCACCTTGAAATTAAGCATTTATAAACTTTGTTTTTTTATATTTAACTTTGTCTAGAGCTCTTCTTATTATCTAATTAAGTAATTAAGTTAATCTTTAAGATTAAGATCTGAGATTGAGACATGGCCAACTCGTATTCCTCACAACTTTTGATAATAAATTTTAAAATGTAAAACATTTTTGTGATTAGAAGTATACATCTGTAATTAATATTTGAGTAAATAATTGTCTGGTACCAAAAACATTAAAAGCTATATATTTATATAACACATTAAAAAATCAGAAAAAAATGTGTATAAAACAGTATATAGAATAGTTTTTAAAATAAACTTACTAGTTTCAAATTAACTTTATAAATTAACTCTCATTAAATTTCCAAACAGTTATTAAATTAGCAATTAGGTTTTAAAGTATAATATTGATTACAATGCTCTCATATACTGCATTAATGCAGAAATTTCTAATAAGAAACATTGATTAATGTATTTCGGAGTATTTCAGTTACGTAAAAATAGGAAATAATAAGGGCACATCTGTTAGTGATGACCCTGCCTCATGTTTAATATTTATTATTAGATATATTTAAATAGAATTTCTGCAGAACATGTATTAGCTCTTTAAAGATGTATGCATATTCTCGTAAACACCATATTTTAAATGATGCATTCGTTAAAAATATAATTTACAATTGTAATTTATTTTGATATTTTTCAAATAAAAGCTCTTAGTAGATTAAAATTTAGCTTCAAAAGGATTTTAATGGATTTTTAACATTTCAACATTCATCGCTTTCGCACTGAAATTAAACTATTAACGTTTTTTAAACAATAATTTTTCCAGATTTTTGTTTGTTTGAATCTATTTCTAAGCCTTTTCTCCCTGTATGCTCTGTAGAGAGCAGTACTAGTCTGAAACCTTAGAAAATTATGTTTTAGAGGAAGTCATATGCATAAATCACTTTTAATTTCTTAGTGGGCGCAAGTGCATTTTGCTGTTTTAATGATGCATCCGTACCTAGTTTTTCTTCATCTGATGAAGAGTTCTGCTATTACTTTGATCGCAAACAACTGTTGCGAATTTTTGAAATTCCTACTGCTTCCTTACAAAGTAATTAATTTATTAAATTAATAATTATTTTAATTCAATCAGGTTAAAATATACATATTTCACACTGGAAATTTCTTTAAAATTAAAAATGCTACTTTTCCTTTATACAGTACGAAGCAAAAGTTTAGACAATGAAGAAATTCATACAGACTTCGAAAAATATTTAATCAATTTTCCTAACACAGCCTGAATGTAATGTGCTGTGCATATAAACAATATTTATAACAATGAAAAGTAGTGCTGTGCATATTGCAAGTAATTAAATGGTAACAAAAATATAATACTGTCTCAAAAGTTTAGGCAAAAACTAAATAAAATAAAAATAAACAATTTTTAAAACCTGATTGAGCATCTGGGATTCTGTATTACTTCATAAATACGAGATTCCATCGAAAAAACTAAATCTTGCATAGTTTTGGGATCGATGTCGTACTATGCATCCTCAATAGATGTCTTGAGTTCCTGTACAGAAGAGTATTGTCTACCATTGCTATAAACTTTGTGACACATGATGCCCCAAAGATTCTCTGTAGTGTTAAGATATGTGTTACATGCTGGCCAGCCGAGAACTCTTATATTATGAGAATTAAACCAAGATTTTGTATTGTTTTCAGTGTGAATGGAAGCATTGCCTTGCTGAAATTCCCACTGAGGGCCACCTAGAAGCTCAGCAAATGGCCTTAAGTTTTTTTCTAATGTCTTTGTATAATGCTGTGATTTTTGACGACCACTGGTAAAGGTCAGAGTTACTTGTCCATCATAGCAAATGGCTGCTCAAATCAACACCGAGCCCCCTCCTTATCTGCGATTGAAAAAAACCTAGAGGTTCTTTCCGCAATCATGGCAATACGATGACCAGACATCTGTACCACCCAGATTCCACTTTCTTTCATCGCTAAATATGACTGATTGCCATTTCTGTCCATATTTCATATGCTTTCGAGCCCACAACATTCTTTGTAACTTATGATTGGCTTCAGAGATGGTTTCTTTTTTCATTTTGCTATAAACTGTTGTTCCTTTTTCACAATTCGTCTACGAATCATATCCTTTGATACAGAGAGTCCCGATGACCTTTGAACTCCACGTACACTCATTTGTTGGGTACTCGCTAGTCTTTGTATCAGGCGATCCTCTTGTATATTTCTTACACGTGGCCTCCCAGATCTACATTTTGTTTTATATTCTCAACCACGCGATAAAACTCGATAAATAGATTTCTTAGATCTATTAATAATAGCCAAAAATTCTGAAACACGCTTCCCTTCAGCTTTCAACTGTCAAATCCTTGAAACCTCATTGCCTTGAATTTTTTTAGCTCGTGGCATGTCGACTACGAAGCGTTATCGTTTTCAGAAGTTAAGTACTTAAAATCTGTGACATCATCGATTTTAAATTTGCATATACCAGCAAATATTCACAGAAACTCATAATCGTGTCTAAACTTTTGCGACAAGAAAATTTTTATTTTTATCAAAAAAACTAAAATTATAGCAAATCAAACGACTGTCTTTTGATTTTAGCATTTTAAAACAGATTTTGAATATATTTATAGGTTTTTGTAATTCTGACGTCATAATTCTAAATTTTAAAGCTGAATAACGTCACTGTCTAAACTTTTGCGTCGTACTGTACATACTTACAGTCGACTGCAAAAGTATCCGATCACTAGCAATAATTCCTGTCTATAAAAAGTACATTTAATTTTGTTTTGTTAAATAAATCCTTATCGAGACATGTTCTTAGTCAGTCTAAGAACATGATTCGGCAAGGATTTATTTCACAAAACAGTTTTAAGAGTACCTTTTTGAGATCAGAATTATTGGCTAGTGCTCGGATACTTTTGCTGCCGACTGTATGATCAGCTCTATGTCTGCCATTTTGAAAGTATAGTAGAAATTTTTGGGCGAAAATATGTAATGGACGCTAAAGTATTAAAAAATCAAATTGTAATGTAATATTTTATGTAAGTTTCCATAAGGCAGTTCGTTACTTAAAATTATGAAAAGTTATACTCTTATTAAAAATCTTGCATTTTTAATAACCACTTTCGATCTTTTAAGTCATACTTTTTATTTCATAAAAAACATAGTTTTTATCCGTAAAGTCTAATAATTAACACAATATAGTTGAAATAAAAGACTGGAGAATGAAAATTTATAAATCACTTTTATATACCAATTTTTATCTATTAAAATTTCATCGTAAATAAGATTTTATTTTTTATTATCTTGTTTAAATTAATTCGATTTAGAAATTGTTTCTTTCTGAAACTTTCGGTATAATTGACAAATTTAATTTCTTTATAATAAATTTCATTTTTTGAATCATTGATAGCAAATTCATGCATGCTATAAATAGACATTTTTCAGAAATCTGCATTTAATTTTAATATATTGTATATATTTAAAATATATACAGACCATTCTAACGCAGCGTGTTCTCGGAAAGAGTTCAAAATTTGATATCGCTTAGTTTTGTCGTTATTAAAAAGATATACAAATCAGACTAATACAGCGTGTTCCCGGAAAGACTTGAAAATTTGATTTCATTTGACTGAATTTATGTTCATGCCGTTCCGTTCTGAAATTATAAATCGGATAATATTTCAAAGGTTTATTACTGTATCCGACATTCAAATAAGTTTAGATCTATTTAAATTTCGTTGCAAACTTTTCTAAAATAACAATTATTTAATTTCCTTTTGCATACATTAAATTTAGTTCCCATTCTAAGCTTTGGCAAAATAAATCTTTTGAAGCTTTAACTGATGACAAGTTTTATGTTTGGAGTGTGATTCCAGAAGAGTATTTCAAATAAACAAAAAATATTTCTTAAAAGGTGAAAGTATTTTAGTGATTTGCATTTTCTGCTTCCAATGCGATATTATAATTTTATGTAAATACTGCAACTATGAAATTTCTAAATCTACTTGTCATAATTATGAAATGGGACACACCAAAAAGGTTTCAAGTGCCCATAGCAGACGACGAACAAAATTTGTGTACGTCGCCGGAAAAACAGTTCATATTAGAAAGCAGTTCAAAGAAATAAACTAGAAAATGACCCTCTGAAATTTCTAAACTACAACCAATGAAAAACAAAATTTCCTGTTTATATAGCATTTAAAACAACTTCAAAAATCGTTAAAATTTGCTGAAGTTTAGAACCAAGTTCAATTTAAAATGTTTTATGAAAATAGTTTAGGAGCAAGTTTAATTAGAAATTTTTATTCTAATTTGCAGTCAAAATAAATTATTTAGCCCATACATGCATTTTTTCTAGATAAAACGTTCTTTTAAGAATATTAATAATGTGTGTTAATACCATGATGTTGAATGCAGCATAAACACGTTAAAATTCGTTTAAACGGAAATTAGTCCATAGACTCTAATGTCACGAAATTCTTTTGTGTGTTCCTGCAAACGAGCCATAAACATCTCTCGCCATCTAATCGCCGATAACGTGATGAATGGCAAAAAATTAACTTTTTCTCTGTAGTTAGCTGACTCATCTTTTACACACTTTCTTATATTCTCGTATTAAAGCAATGCTCCGTTCACTGTCATAATAGGTAGTCTATGAATAAAAATTAATGTTATTATACATTAGTTTTCACATTCTAAAGAAATAATTTCAGTACTTTTGCTAATTTTAAAGTAGTTCGCAAATAAAGTATTTTAATTTGTTACAAAGAATTGTTTTATTTTACATGACTTGATTACAGCTTTAGTGATTACCCTCTTAGTGACATTTAATTTTTTGTCCCATTTTGGTGATGAATCAAAATGACTATTGCAGTTACGTTAGGAAAGACCTTTGAGAAAAACAACAGAGGTGTGTTCGGTGGCACATTTCAAATTTCTTTAACTGGAGATACTAAAGCTATTCCAAAATGTAAATAATTAATTTCTCTACTTTATAACGCATATATATATATTAAGTGATTCCTGTTATCGATATCGGATTCGAATATAGCCCATTTGATGAAAATTCAATGCAAAAAAAGAAAAGTAATATATTTTCGTTACAGTTGAAATTGAAGAAAAAATGTAGCTGTAAGGAACTTTTCGCCGAATTTTTATTTCATAGCTATTGTACTTGTTTTTCGAAATGTAAACGGCAATAGAAATTAAGATTTTTGGTCGTCGAGAAAATTTGTGTCCAAATCAGTGCACAAATAAATACGCAAATTAAAAGCAATATATATATATATATATGGGTTAAAATTTACAAATTGTACTTATTAACTATAATAATCCATTTTCTATCTTTATCACCATAGTAAGCTTCAACTAAGATAAATATAATTTTAATAGTATACTGTGAATAATAATTAGATTCCCGTGCGAAGAACGGACACAACTGCTAATGAAATATATGTAGGGGAGACTGGGGCACAGTGGTCCACCCTATTTTAAATCTCTTAATATTTAACTCTTTTAGTTTATATTTAAACTCATAGATTACAGCATGGTACTACTTGTATACATCCAAAAAATCACATGGTAAATGCTAAGATAGCCATTTTATACAATTTTTATGTTTTGAGCTGCTCGAAGTAATTTTTCAAGCTTGAAGTTTTTTTTATTTTATCAGGACTTAACTATTGACTACAAATGGATAGTTGCTAAGAAAAGGTAAGATATTGTTGTTTATAAATTTATAAAAATTATTAGCATATTTATAGTCTATATATAATTTTAATATTATTATTTGTTTTGTCTAAACATTGGGCACAGTGGACCATCTCTAAATGGGGCACAGTGGACCGCCTTCCAGTGTGCCTAAAAGTCCAAATTATATTTAATACCTTATTTATTTTAGTTAAATTTACATATACAAATATAATGTGACTCAAAATAGTTAATAAAAAAAGAATAATCTTAATGTTATAATAAAATAAATTTCTGAAAACGGAAAATATTCGAACTGTAGTATAATAATTATGAATATCTAAATTTAATAACTCTTTGAATTGTTTAATATTAAAAAAAAATGATTATGTGATATAATAAATAGTAGGTTATATAAATTTATTGTTGTTGTTTTTAGAAATAACATGTAAAAGATAAAAGCAGAATAATTTTAGTTAAACTTATCTCACAAATGTAATGTAAAGTATTAATATCTCAAAATAATTAATAAAAATTTTGAATAGTAATATAATGTTTAATTATATATTTCATAATTTTTATAACTATATAACATTAATAAACAAATTAAAATTATAGCTTATTGTTTTTAGTGATGGTACGAAAAGCAAATGAAATCTGATATAGGATTCTTCCTCTAATTTCATATCTTATTTATTTTGATTTCCTTTAAATTTTGGTAATTTTATTTCATAAAAATGTTCGAATTATGTTATTTAGACTAGTATTGCATAAGAAACTAATTTTAGAAGGAAAAAAAATGAGTAATTTATATTAATTGAACATGAACAACAAAGGTTGGTCCACTTTGTCAGTGCACACAATTTATTTTTTTATTCGTATTCGAAGTATTGTTATAAAAAAAATTAGTGCATATCAAAAAAGGTTTAAAGAATGTTTGCTAATTTTTTCAAGTACTTTACTTTTTTATTTTTGGTGAAATAAATTATAAGTGTAAAAGTGGTCCACTGTGCACCAGTCTCCCCTACTTCTTTTCTTAATATATTTTATAGAATAGATACGCAACATTTTAGTTTTAAGATGGAAATTTTCTTTTAATAACTTTACTAAGTTCTCTCAGATAAGGCGCTACCATTTGTTAAAAATATGCCTTTGAAGTATAATTGGTATTGCAATAAAAATTAAGATTTAATGAAAAAATATCATTGGTTTTATTTTTTAACTCATTAATCTGAGTACACAGGTTTAAAAATGATCTAGTTAGCCAACTTCTGTTTTCTCAAAAATGAAATATCATAATGTTATTTTTGAAAAAATATGAACAAACCACTGCTCCAAAATTGGTACATTTTTCTAATTATCAGGGGAAAAATTTAACAGAGCACGAAAAAAAAGAGAAAGAGAAAAAGGAAAATTATAATGAATTTACTAACTTGAAAATAAAAACAAGTTCCGAAGTAAAAATTACAAAATGATATTCAGAAATTTTTTTTAAAGAATCATAAAAACATGCAAAATATTTATTGCATTTTTTTCCCCTTTTAAATCCATTTAAATTGTATTATACATTTTCCTACATTTATTTTTGTTATATATTAATAATAGAATTAATCAAAAGATTAAATAAGATCTAACTATAATAATAACATTACTTAAAGTTCTATAGTTATTAAGTTCAGTTAATTTCTCTTTATATTTTATCGAACTTCTAATTACTGTCTCTGAAATTCATGAATATTAAAATAAATATTTTTATTTATTCAGGCAAAAACGTCAAAGATTTAAACCTAAAGTAACTGGATTTACTGATTTAATTAACATTATAAATTTTTTAATGTTTTAATTAATTTTGAAAAGGCAATTTTTCAAAGCTTTTACAAATTTAAGAAATTTCAGTTAACATTTTTAAAGAGCGCAGCATTTTAGAATATAAATGATCAACATTGATTTAATGTAATGAAATGAAAAACTAAAGGATTTTAATTAGTAGAATGTGTATACGCATTAGAAAAATTCAATTAAATTATACGTTTGCTGAAAAATCTTTAGCTCATTGAATTTTTACTAATTTCAAAATTTATTAACTAAAGTAAAATAAATCTCATTTGGATTTTACTAAGAATAATATGTTTTAGTTCAAGTGTCTAAATATTCAGGTCATTAATATAGATTAAACATCTTTAAACGCATAAATACACATACGTAAATAAATTAATTTAAACTTCACTTATTCCGCATTTTCAAAATACAACATTTTATCACAACTATTTTTTTTTTTTTGTTTAATATAGAATAATTTTTAATACAGGGTGATTATAATTAAAATTACGATTTCAAAATGCTATAATTTTAAAACTACTTATCAGAGAGATTTGATATTATACCAGAGCAATCGTGAGGCAATGAAATTTTGTTTGACAAAAGAAAAAAAAATAGTTTCAAAATATGTCGTTAATTATCCGTAAAGTATTTGTTTCATGAAGCTTCTCTTTTTCTCTTTTCGCTATGACTGTTTCCGCTGTAAACACGTATTTTTGTCTTTTTGCTTAAAAAATTGTAGTAAACCCTTGAAGTCTATTGTTTGTGTTCTGTGTCTATTCCATTGTGTTACTAACGACATTCCTGTGTTTAATGAGTCCATTTAGGCGTTTCCCCTGACAGCGCCATCTATAGGAACATGTCGGAACTACTTTTTTCCTCCCCCAAACAAAATGCCATTGCCTCACGATTGCTCTGGTAAAATATCAAATCGCTCTGATGGGTAATTTTAAAATTATAGCGTTTTGAAATCGTGACTTTAATTATAATCACCTTGTAGTTCAACTTATTCAGAATATCGCCCCAACGTTATGTATCCACAGTCATCACCCTCCAGCAATAACTTCTTCATGCATACCTCTTCATTTAATATACATCTTCTAGTCTCAGATACACTCTTTTTATTTTCTTTTTTTTCCGAGTTAACAGTCAAGATAATAAAACTCCCATAAAACCAAAAAATCGATATTTGTTGAGTGAAAGAGCCTCACTATTGCAGAATCGATATAGACCTGTCGAATTACAGATGGGAGGACGGTTACAAACAATTTTACCCATAGCTTTCTTACAACTTTATTCAAAATTAGTATAGAAATTCGAGAAAATGGAGAAAATTAAGGAAAATATAATAAACACACACACACAAAAAAAAAAGTTACAATAGAAGGCATAATGCCTACGAACACAGGCCAATGAAGGCAGGAAAACATGTTTGGATAACAGACCAGAGTAAAAGCTACTAGTTCTATAGAAATGGAGTCAGGTACAGCAAGATCATTAAGAAAGGACAACATATCTTATGAAGAAATAAAAAACAATTTAATTCCAAGTACTAAATTGCAGCCAAGTAAAATGGAATAAGGCATAGATGATATTCTTTCAATCATGGCCTTTAAAGATGAAATGCCCAAAACGAGACGGTCGAACTCCTTAATCATAACTAAAGATAAAGATGTAGTCAGACCACAATTCAATCAACAACATGTGGTCACGAAGAGTGGTAGAACTGTGAAACTCCCCCACAGATTGAACTTTTGCAAAAAGAAGTATGCTTTGACTCTTAAAAACTATGAACGTTAGTTATAATTCTAAACTTTATATTTTACCTGTAACAACTCATATCTGTAACTATTAATTTTAATTTTTCTGTAATTAGCGGTATTCGTATTCATGCGTTTAGGTTTATTAAAGTGTTGCGTTTTTAAACACGCAATTTTTAAATTTCATTCTCATATCATGCTATCAGATATCATAACTACTGATAATGGCCGATTGTACCATAAAGATACGTAACTGTACACTTCTGACTCATTTTTTAACTACATTTACAGAAATTGATGTTTTTTTTTTTTTTTTTTTTTTTTTTTTTTTAATCTTTCATTCGCCGAATGTAGCTGATGTAATGTTACTATTCTGATCTTGGAGAAATGATAAAAGACGAGGTGACATAAGGCGTATCCACATGCAGAGCAAATGATGTTAAATATTGTCTACTAAAGATGGCTCCCGCAATACAGTCGGAAGCAAAATTATTGAAGCACACATCCACACTTTTCATATACAGTACCCGCCGCTTATTAAAATCACATCCGTTCTGAGCAAAAGTGATTCTATTAAGCGGCTGATTTTTATATCCGGCGAACGTTCCTGCACTGAAGAAAAAGGTATTATTTACCTGAATTTGGAAAGAAATTTCTAAAGGTACCAAATAATGGAACTAATAAACAATATTAATTAATTTTTAACAGATAATTATTTGTTTGTTCCTTCAAAATAAGTGAATTATACACGTCTCAAGTTCCGATGCGCTCTCATTTGAGGAAAATTATTAATACTTTGCCGAATGTTCACGATTTTCTTTTAAATTTAAAATCTTTCCTTTAAAGCTTCTTGCCTCTTAGTTATTTCAGAATAAGAACTTAAAATTGCCTTTTAATTAAACATTACATATATTTTTAAAAAAATTACTTGAGAATCAAATAAAATTTTTAACTTATTACCACCCTTTGAAGAATACATTGCTTGAAATTATTACTAAGACAAGTAATGGGACGTGTTTAATTGCTGTAAATGTAAAATTTCGACAAAAATAGATAACGGAGGGATTGCTGTATTTTCTTTTCTTCGTTTTTTTTTTTTTTTTTTTTTTTTTTTTTTCAAATAAAAAATTACAGCGTAAATAAAAATTTGTTTAGTGTGCATAAATGACATTTTTGCTGCTAAGAGATTTTTTTGAGTTTATTAACCGGCGATGCTGATTTTATTAAGCGGCGGTTTTTAAATTAGTTTGCATTGATTTGATTCCGGTCCTGGCAATTTGATTATTTTAAGCGGCTGATTTTATTAACCAGTGATTTTATTAAGCGGCGGTTACTGTATATATATATTAGTTTGATCGCTAATTTTTATCATCAACTTACTTTTCATAAACAGTATAAGACTAAGATCAGGACTCGACAAATATTTACTTAACAAAACATTATTAGGTGCCCATTTTTTAAGTAGGAATTATTGCTAGTGATTCAATAATTTTGCTGCCGACTGTATTATCCAAGGCTACCTCTGGAGTCATATTGAGTCTCAAAGAAAAACAAAAATAAAACCACTAAATAAACATATTGAGTCTACCAAAACATTCGCTAGTACCGTGTTATTTTATTTACTTGACATGTATTTGACATCTTTGAGCACTATAATTGCAACGAGACTTTCGTCTCGAACGATCCATATTACATAATTTCACAATAACAATGCAGAATTTCTTATATAACTGTGTTACTTGATGGCTTCTGTGGTTGTGATTTTAGCTTCATGTTTTTCCTACCGTGTCATCTTCTCTTTTATCATTCCAAGAAGTTTCTGATAAACTACATTACGATTAATATCATTCTTTACATATTATTTTCTTATCAAGCGCTATGGTTACTGTGAGCAAATGATTTTTTAACTCTCATAGCAACACTTTTTTTCATATTACCCATCTGCACTTGGATGAGGCAAAAAAAAAAAAAAAAAAAAAAAAAAAAAAACAGCTGTTTGGAAAATTTGAAAATAATTTTCCTCTCAGTCTCATCATCTACATGACATACATTTGAAGTTAAATTTGGATCCGATCAACAGAAACATTTAGTAGCTGAGTATCCCAATTTAATTTTAATCACTAGTTTATCGTCAGATTAATTTTAATCACCTTTATATAAATGATTCAAACAAAATAATCTTACAAAAACAAATTATGTAATCTAATTACTGTCCCCAAAATTTCTTTTTAAAGTTAATTTTTATTATCTTCATATCTCATGACATAAAAGACTCCTCATTATTAAACTCCTATTATTGAACTTCCTCATATTTGTCATCAAAACTTCATGCTAAAATAATGCTAAAAGCAACTGTATATAAAAATTTGTTTTTCATTAATTTATCCATATATGCTTAACTTTATTATACTTATAAATTTTAATATTTAATAGTTTCCTTGTATAAATTCAAAAACACAGGTTTAAATGTTTTATGACGTTTTTAGTTACAAGAAGTCTTTTTGTGTTTATCATATGAACACAAATGAGATAAAATATAGATTTAAGAACAATTGCATTAAAATTCTTATTTTATAAATTATTTAAAAACATTATAACTTTTACTGTAACTGAAAAAAAATGGTATTAATCACTGTTTTACTAATATTACTTAAGAAAAAGGAAGATTTCACGTAAGAATCTTTGAGAACAAATCTTTATTTTGTTATATTTTTATCTTTCAGGACTTCTATAAATCAAATTAAAGAAAGAAGTTAGATATTTTTGCTGGAATTGTTTTATAACCCAGGGAAATTTACTTTTGATGACTAAATATTTAGGTTTTTTTCTTTTTTCTTCTTGTAAAACAATGTTTAGCAACCTATAAAAAATATTTTCGATTTTTAAGTAATTTTCGCAATTTCTATTATGCTAAAAAGAAAAAATACATATAAGAATACGAACACTCTTAAATTGACAGTAACTCGAAGAATTAAATACCTCACTAGTTTTATGAGTCTCAAATATACTCGCTATTGTTATAAATAATCTTTTATTGTCGTATTCTTTCTCTTTAGAAAATTATAGCTGAACATGGAAATACATTATTATTGTCAAACATCATCCCATTACTAACATTTTTATAGTATATTTACTGATAAAGTTTGATTTATCGCACAAAAGGTTTTTTGGAAATGTCTATAAAAACAAAATTTTCCTTAACTTAATTAATAAATGCATGTATATTATTTTCTTTTACTGTA
The DNA here is from genome assembly GCA_963930645.1 of Salticus scenicus. Lineage (NCBI taxonomy): Eukaryota > Metazoa > Arthropoda > Arachnida > Araneae > Salticidae > Salticus > Salticus scenicus. The sequence goes on from OZ005650.1 coordinate 264,059,742, forward strand.
TACTTATTAAGTTTAGAAAATAATCTGGTGTGTCACTCACACTACTTTCTCTTACCCTGAAATTTAATACTATAAATACAGGTTGGAGATTAAGAGGTAAGATAGCGAGTAATGGTATGTAAACCTACGTTGAACAATTCAAATTCGGCTTAGGAAGAGTTTTATATGATAATTAATTCTGTGTGAGGGGGCTACCGCTCCCCTCAACTTCACTGATGTACAAAAAACAAGCGATGAATATTTAGCTTAAAACATACATTATTTACCATATCTCTATGAGGAATTTATTTCAATTCTCTGACAGCTTTCCTGTAAATGGTAAAATATCATTAGTAAAGCACATCTACTAAAAACAAATAACTATTGTGTTGTGGCCACCACACGACATTCCTCTATATTTTATTATACAAATTCAATCAGTAAAAATAATTTATTAAAATTATTATTTAAAACAATTATCTTCCATGATAATGCACACGGTTTCCATATTAGAGAAATAGTATAACACTAAATATTCAAAAAAAAGTTGAATTTATTCTCAATATTACATTTTTAAAAAAAACTGCGTGGGGGGGGGGGAGGAAATGAAAGAATTCGATAACTTTTTTTTTAAATCATCGCAGATCGATGGTTCAACCATTCGTTTTAAAGGTATTGGCGAGCTATTATGAAAGATAACCATCATAAAAATTTACTCCCCTCAAGGGGGGACTTCCCACCAGGGAGAGGGGGAGGCGAGGCTCGTACATACACAATTTTTTTCCAATTTATTATCTCTATTACACGTAATATATATTTGTTTCATTTGGTTTAGTACAGTCTATAGATGTCAAACTCTACTTACCTGCAATTTCTCCCATAGACGTAGTGTATTTGAATAATTTTGAATGTCCCTGTACACGAACCATTTGTTCCATCTCAACGAAAAGCTTAGTGTAGCATCCCTATATGATACACATTTAGAATACCGAGTTTGGAACTTCTGCTACTATTTGTTCTTGAGATATCCTGATAACAGACACACAGACAGGCAGACACACACACATACACACAGAGAGACACACACACAGAGACCATTCGCTAAAAACATGATTTTCGTATTCAGGGGACCCCAGAACATGTAAATATAACAAAAACTCCCGTTAGAAAATTTGACCCTAAAACAATACTTTCTCGACCCTATGGGTAATAGAAAGTAATAAATAATATTATAAAATAAATATTAAATGATTATTTTATAAGTACTAGTATCGCCCAGTGGTCGAAACTCGACCATTTTTTTTGCAAAGCGAGGCAAAGCAAAGTTATTGCCTTGTCCTATACGGAATGCAATTGCAACACAGCTGCGGCAATTGTTTGCCAATATTCACTCTAACTGAATCAGCAGAGTTTTACTTAATATAACTATTTCTCTCTGTAGATGTTAGCCTTTCCTGAAATGAGAGAAAATCGCAACGTGAAAACGCCCCTTGTTGTGTGATACAGCCCAGAAGCTAATAAGGTACCATGTCAGACCAAGGTCCAACCAAGTATCAAATTCTGTTAAATTAATTCGATTGGTTCATAAAGTACAGTGTTTGAACAAAACAAAAAAAAAAGATATTTTTCAAAAATGGTCGAATTGAGTTCGGGAAATTTCAAAACGTGTAACTTTATCGAAAACCGAAAATCTAAAACATTTCTGAATCTTATATTTTCTACTTATATATGCAGAGGAAAGACTAATAAATCCACTTTTTAAAAAATAAAAATAAGTAGTCAATTTCACTTAATTAAAATGCAAGGAAATCTCAAAACGTGTAAATTCATCGAAAACCGGAAATCAAAAGTTTTTATGTATCTTCTACTTGCTTCTTCTACCCACAAAAGCTAGCAATAAAGACACTTTTTTAAAAAATAAGTAGCCAATTTCAGTTAATTGAAACGTAAAGAAAGCTCAAAACATGTAAATTCAGCAAAAAACGGAAATCGGAATTTTTTCCGTATCGTCTACTTATACATGCAGCAGTTAGTAACAAATCCATTTTCCTTTTATTTAGTATATTAGTTCAATATTTATTGTTTAAATATCACCCTTTGAAATGAAATGTTTATGTTTACATTCGATACTGGAAGTTTGCCATTTTTTTTTCTGGAGTTTTGTGATTTTAAATTAAAATTTTATCAATTTTACAGAAAAAATAACTCAATCAAACACATGTAGACAGTAACTTATATATAACTGTACCCAAATATCGGAATTAAAATCGGCAGATAATTTCCGTTATTTTTTAATAATTTTTTACAAAAAACTCAATGGACAATTAACATAGAAAATCTTTTACATGGCTCCATGGACAGTGACGTCATCACTTCGCCTGCGTATAGTGATGCTACATTATACAAATTACTGTGTCTATGGTTTTATTTGAGCTTTATGAAATTGCCAGATTTAACAACCTTCTACTTTTAGGTATTTTTTAATGTGAAGGAATACGTGTATAAAAGGGAAAAATGGGGGAAAATGCATAAAAAATAAATGTATTTTTAAATACCTTCTTGACATCGTAAGAAAATAATATTTGTATTCGCACCTTTCGGCTAACCATACCTTTCGAATGATACCATTTTCAACCCTCTACTCCCATGATTAATATGTTAAAAAGGGACAACAAATTTTATGCTTGCCTATTAATATATAGATATCTAATTTTGTATTTTGTTGTTCATATCTACTAGCCTTTTAGCTTCTACATCTGACATCACATACTTCTATTTCATTTTCTTACTACTTTACTTTGGAATTAAATATTCATTATTTCTTTATGTTAATATTGTTACGAAAATATTGACTTTTTTCAAGAAAGTAGTTCGTAAAGAAATGAGCCGATTATAATCAATGAATGAATTTTTTCTTTCAACATATATTTTCGAAATATATTTTCTAAACATATATTTTCAAAACTATCACTCGTATCATAAAAGTTACTTTTCCACGAATATTCTCTAAACAGTGTAATAAAACAATCACATGTACCACATTATCCGCTTGAATTACTGTCTCTAAGACGCGACTGCACAGAACACCTTTTGCAGATAACGGAATTTTCCTATGTTAAAAAGCTCCTTTTTTCTTGACAGCAATTTGGTAAAATTCTACTTACTTTTATGATAGAATCCAATGAAAATTTACATAAGTTAGCTCCTTTTAAAGATAGAGCATTGAAATTTTGGCAGCCCTAAACTACCATTTCTCGCCAAATTTGGCCGCTATTTCGCCAAGTTTGTCGTCAAGACTTTACTAGAAGGGAATGCACTGCTATTTTTTTCCACTTTAAGAGCAAATCTACTTTTACTGCCGCAACACATTTGTTGAAGAAATGAAGGTGAATCTTTTGCAGCAATAATATTGGCAAGGATTTGTTTCCATTCAAAGTTCACGAAAAATATCAGTGCTATGATCGGCTTTCAAGAGTGTTATAGTATTTTAATTTCTTAACATAATGTTCAATATACCAGCATATTATTTGAATTCATAGTACACCGATAATATTTTTCACACTTTTATAAGCTTGTAGCATAATTTTCGAATTACTTACAAATAAGAGAATATGTGAAATGCTCCCAATTCATTTAAATGAATCTTGAAAATTAATACACTGATCTCAGAGAATTTGTAAGTTATTGATTAAAATATGTTTCACCAAAACTAAATGGAAAACTGGTGTACAAATGATATGTAGACAATAAGACTTCTTCACACACCATAAGTTTTAAGCCAGCACGTGCTGGCTTAAAACGTATGGTGTAAGAAGAAGTCTTATTGTCTACTTAAAATATGTTTGCTGTATTTCTCAAAATATGATGAAAAGACGTCTTTCAATTACAACCAATACTGTAAAATAGTTGAGAATTTAATTTTTATTCCAGCCAAGTCTAAATCATTTACATTATTAATATTCATTATCAATATTTTAATTTAATTTATAACATCACCAAATTTCATCTGCCTTCCTCTACATTACGAATACACCATTCAAAATTCATATATTTGATTTATTCGTTTTAAATTTTTGTATATAACAAAATATAAAGATCTCTGTTAAGACCTTTAATGGAAACAATAATATGTGTACATTAAAGATGAAAGTTTCTCAGTTATTTTATTTAGCTCAAAAGAATCACATCACAGCACTCATGTAAGCGACCATTTCTTGATTATATAAAATTTCTTTACATCTAGTTTTTTGATAAAATTGTTATGTTATGCTATTTGATATGTTTATAGTTTTGTTATAATAAATAACAGGTTGCTAAATGTTTTTTGTTACTTTATTAGAACATAACTGTCACTATATCAAGTGGCATTCGTTTTATTACTAAGCGTACACTATTGCTTGCGAAAATTTTCATTATTTTGTTAGTTTTCCTTTCTCTTGAAATTGATATTACATGCATTAATTAAAACTAGTATCTCCCAGAGGTCAAAATTCGACAACTTTTTTACAAAGCAAAGTAATTGCTTTCTCATAAATGAAATTAAATTGCAACACAGCAGCGCAACTTGTCAGCCGATATGCACCCAAATTAAATGTTCATATCCTACATCATGTTTGGTGCTTTTAGACTCTACAGAAGATGAGGTATAGCCATGACTTAAATGAGGTGAATTACAACATAGCACCTATTGTGTGATATATTCCAACAGCTAATCAACACCAATTTAAATCGAGGCTAATCAATTATCAATTGTACTTAAATTCCGCCCATTGGTTCATGAGATACTACAAAATTTCTCTAACACATCATACACACACAGACAAATAGTCATTTTCTAAAAATGAACAAATCATGTTTAAGACATATCAGAACGTGTAAATTCATAGAAAACAAAAAGTCAAAAATATTCACGAATCCAATACTTTCTTCTATATCATTTTAAATGGCAGTGTCACTTACCGATTAACATGAAGAAAAATTTAATTTGTTATAAGTGTACATTCAATCCATTTAAAGTAGAATTTATTGGTTCTACTTTTGTTTGATCGAGTCGGGTTCAGCATTATGAATAACTTTTTAATGGGGTTCTGAATGTTTGTATTGATTTAAATTGTGAATGAGAAAATATTTATGTTTTCTGAAACGTATGTATCTAAAATTACATTCATGTATTAAAACGTATTTAAGCTTAAAAAGTTTTAGTGATAAGAGAAACCAAAGAGTATGCCACTTACCGATTAACATGAAGAAAAATTTAATTTGGTATAAGTGTACATTCAATCCATTTATAATAGAATTTATTGGTTCTACTTTTGTTTGATCGAGTCGAGTTTAACATTATGAATAACTTTTTAATGGGGTTCTGAATGTTTGTATTGATTTAAATTGCGAATGAGAAAATATTTATGTTTTCTGAAACGTATATAACTGAAATTACATTCATGTATTAAAATGTATTTAAGCTTAAAAAGTTTTAGTGATAAGAGAAACCAAAGAGTATGCCTCATAATACAATAACAAATAATATTTTTCAAAAGCATTCTTTTTTTAATTTGCTGCATAATAAGTTAACAACAACAAAAATAAATAAATAAATAAATAAAAATAAAAATAAAAATTTAGGGCAAGTACACCAGCAGTGAACCCTGTATCAGGAGTGGACACTTTGAAACGCCAACTCTGAAAACACATTTTCTAATTCTTGCATAGGTTTGAGGAACATTCATGGTTGGTGTTACAATCTTCTACTATTAATACATTGAGCTAAAGATATTTCTAGCCATAACCATCAGTATTGAAGTGAACAAGTTTAACTAAAAAATATTACGCTTTCTCTCATTTTGCGTTTTTTCTTATAGTTTTGAATTAAGGAAATAAAATTTCGTTTGCTTTCGCTCTGCCAATTTTTTATTGATTTCGTAACTTTTGCTTTTATATGACTAAAACATATATACAAAATTCATTTACTGAGACAAATTTTGAACTTCGTATTAATAAATAATATTTTTAGGGGTGTTTACTACTGATGCCATAAATGCCATCATGACTAGTGGTAGTGGGGTTGAATCAAACGCTGATTCATTTGACCTATTCTACTAGATCTAGTAGTTCGCACAGCTCAGTATTCTTCAAAATTCAGAATACTCAACGAATATCAGTTCATTTCACTCAGACGTATATGGCAATGCTTCAACCGGTTCATAAAAGTTTATTTTCTTCCAAATCTTTAGAAAATATTTGCATGTTTTGGAAATAATACTCAGAATTCAAGTAAACATCTGAAAGGACAGAGTGAATAGTCTTGTTATTTGTGGATTTTATAAAATTTTCACATAGGGGGCAATAATAATGTTTATTATTATTATTATTATTACTATTACTATTATTACAAATTAAGATTCATATTAAATTAGACAATGTGTTATGGAACACGCTATTGTTTTCAGAAATAATTTGTTTTCAATATATGATATAAGTATATATATATATATATATATATACACATACATATATTTAGTACACTACTGAAACAGAAATTACTTTTTTATTAATTATGTATTCATATTAAATCAGCTCGCAATTTATTTCGCCTTTTCCGAAGGAATTTACAGGTGTCCACTGCTGGAATAGAAAATGTATCCACTATTATTGAGTTTTGATGTGTCCACCAGTGTCTGCACATTTCAGGCTCTCGAAGAAAATTAATTTTTCGATTTAAAAAAAGCTTCAATTACTATTTTTCGTATTTAAATCATGTAAAGAAAGATTCCTTTGAAATTATTGAACCCTATTTATAATTTCAGCTTCTAATATTATGAACATTGCACAAAAGTAAGTCAATAATAAATCCTTAAAGTGTCCACTGGTTGTACAGTTACCGTTCCTAATTTTTTATTTACTGATCAGGATATTTTAATCATTTCAAGTTTGGATAAGTACATGTAGAACAGTATAATATCAACAATAAAATAATATACTTTTATTTTCATAGTGATTTAGAGAATTAGAGAATGATACATATTTCTTTTACTTTTGTCAGTGTAAAAACATTATATTTTTTAATGGTGAAAAATTTACTAAAATAAATATCTATTATATTTTCGTAGCTGAAACGGTGCTATCCATTTATATGATACAAACCAATTATTTTCTTTGTCAACTATGTATTTTAATTGAACTTAAATTTAATTAATCTTTACTCTAAAGTACGTTTTAAAGGAAGTGATTATTATATTATAAATTAAATTAAGAATTAATAAAGAAATACTTCATTTTTACCAATCACGTACTGATCAAGTCATCGGTATTATATGTTTCACACTAAAAATAAATAAATAATTTTGTTTCAAAACCTGCATATGTCATAAGATATGTGTTTGTTGTCAGTAATAAATATGTACCCATGATTAAAAAAAAAAAAAAAAAAAAAAAAGAATTGAAGCTTATTTGAAACACTAAAAATAAATATAGTAACACAGCTGAAAATTGTTTTGCTTTTTATTTTTATTTTTAGTGCTTTTAGTAAAATATTTCATTTTATTTAATCAGTTTTTTGAAAGTTAACTTTTTTTTTCTTTTATACACAAAGTAAATGTAAAATACACACATAAGTAAACATGTAACTAAATATGATTATGAAAAAGAACAAAAAATGAAAAAACAATTCTGAAGTTTTCATTACACATTCACATCATGAAATGTAAAACCACGATTCCGCTTTTGATACAATTTTATTTAAGGATGCTTGGACAACTTACCCTATGCATACATGTAGGCATATGCATGCATGAATTAAATATAAATGTTTGATAATTATTGTGATGAGTTATAAATAATTATCAGACTGATTAAAAACTATTTGCAAATCATAGATGTTTTATGCAAAATTAAGTTTTTTTTTTATTATTTAAATATTTGTTGCATTTTATTTGGACTTCATTCTGATTAATGCCGTAAATATATCTTATTTTCAAGTTTCACTAAAATATATATGGAGAATATTTACAGAATTTTAAAGTGTTATATTGTGACATATTTTACAGTGAAAGGAGTATATTTTATCAGATTTGTTTACTGTCAATGTATTTACTGAATAGGCCATCTCTATATCACACTGCATTTTTAAAAAGATGCTTCACGTCCTCTCTTTTAGTTTAAATATATGATGCGGAACATTCTTAGACAAAAATTTTCTAGAAGAGAAAGTTTGTAAAAAATTCCTTTTCAGATTTTTTTAAGAGGATATATTTCAGGAGACTAAAATAAACTAGTATTTTGAATATAAGCATTACTTTTAAAATATTTGCATATTCCTACTTTTCTTGAAAACAAAATAAACTAGAAAATATCTTCACAAATAAATTGACTTAATTTGTTAAAATAAATCAATGTGGTCTAATATGACTGACAAAAAATATCAAATATTTTAAAGAATAAGATTGTTCAACTGACAATACATTGTAAATGATATTAACAATTCCAAGTGGTTTAGTAGTCACTAAGTATCATTTTACCCCCAAAAATGAGTTTTATGTCGTTTAGGCGTATACATAAAATTACACATTATTGCATCGCATTTTTACTTTCACTTACCCATAAAGTAGAAAAAGTATTGTTTTTGGGTCAAATTTTCGAAAGGGAGTTTTTGTTATATTTACACGTTTTGAGGTCCCCTGAATAAGAAAATAGTATTTTTAGCGGTTGGTCTGTGTGTGTGTGTGCGTGTGCGTGTCTGTCTGTCTGTCTGTGCATGTGTGTGTGTCTGTTATCAGCATATCTCAAGAATAAACAGCAGCAGAGATTTCAAACATGGTCTTGTAAATGTGTATCATATAGGAATGCTACACTAAGCTTTTCATTGAGATGAAGCAAATGGTTCGTGTACAGGGACACTCAAGAGTATTCAAATATATTACGTCTTTGGGGGAAATTGTACATAAGTAGAGTTTTTCATCTATAGACTGCACTAAACCAAATGGAAAGGATATATATTTTTTTCATATGCGTAAAAACATGTCTGTGTAGAACATGACAGGGAAATCATTCACCGTTCATTTACGGGGCTACACAAAGGAACTAGATTATAGTGCGACAATAGCTTAAAATTGATGGAGGTGGATTTCAGGTTGTGCCGAATTTTATTACTATAGGATTATATTTAGGTGCACCATGTGGTCTGTACATAATCTTCAAAAGATATACAGATTTGCAAATATTTAAGCGATAACATACTTTTTTATTGTTAGTGGAAGTGCTTTACCATACTATTTTACCATGACCTGGATAACTGCTCAGAAATAGAATTGAAATCCTCATAGACATATGATAAATAATGTATGCTTTTAAGCTAAATATTCATCGATTGTTCTTCGTGTATTTACACGTTTTGAGGCTTCCTGATTACCGTAGTCAAGAAGCCTCAAGTTAAGAAACGTTAAGAAAATTTTTTAACGTTTGATCTTTGTCTGTATCTTTTAGAATAACTTAAAAACGAATAATTTCAGGAGATCCAAAAGTCGTATTTTCAAATTAATATCAGTTTGTTGCTGGAAAAGTTCGCTGAAGACTGATAAGTTTCAAGGAATATTGCATGTGAAAGCCGTCTGGGTAATTTCAAGTGAACTTTTAATTTTAATAACAGATTTAAATCTATATAAATGTAGGTGCAGTAATAAAACGCCCCCCCCCCCCTCACAGAGAACTAATTATCATATGAAACTCTTCCGAAGCCTAATCTGAATTGTGTTAACATAGGTTTAACATAACAGTACTCGTTACGTTACCTCTTAATCTCCAACCTGTATTTATAGTACTAAATTTCAGGGTAAGAGAAAGTCGTGGGAGTGACACACCAGAATATATATATATATATATATTTAAAATTTATTTAAAGATCTCAAGTTGATAATAGTATGCCCCCATGAGCAAAATATTGGTACTCGCTTTATCTGCACTAATAGTGTAAGAAGTTTCAATTACAAAACTCTCGAAGAATTCATATAATTTTGGAACTGTCTATTTTGTTTTTTATTTTATTCTACACAAAAATTCTGTATAACATACTATTTCTTTCTTTCTTTTTTATTTTATTTATTTTTATTATCTTATTTATTTTATTTTATTTTATTTTATTTTATTTTTTATTACGCTCATAATCAGATCCTATATGGTTATTATTATTTTTACGATTGCTGCTCCATTTATTAAACACCGTTATTTCAAAAAGTGTCCCGTCCCTATATTTAAGGCACACTCTAGTAATGTATTTCTACAGGATGCTATGTAGACCTACGTACAATCGATCCTTCCCTTATAATCAATTACTTATAATTACTGTAATAGTTCCGAAAATTTAGTCGTGTGATAGAAAGTTTTGATAATTCAACTCCAGGTAGAGCTACAAATACAAACGGCAGATACCAAAATTTTTTGAAGCAATCTAATTATCTATTATCACATGCATGTGACTAAGAGGTTTCTTTAGTTTGCTTAAATAGAATTTACGTTTATGCTGATTCGGTTGACAAAACAGCTAAATAAGTGGAGTAGATTGATTGATTGTATAAATACCATGAGTATTAATTATATATTTCCTCCAATTTACACAAGTTAGCAAAAAAATTCATTTTTTTATTTTATTTCATTTTTTTACATAAACGATAAAATAGACTCACTATCGGATTTCTTATTCCAACTGTATTTTTCGTGTAATTAAAGTTATTTAAAATTCACTCAACTTATACTACAAAACTTTTACTAGTTGCGCAATAAATCAGGTAAACAAAAAGATGACTTTGTCAGGTGGAATTTATATTATATTAATGCAAGTTTGATATTAAATTTACAAACGTAAGTTTGCTTTTCAGTTAAGCTTTTCAGTAAACTGCTCTAAAAATTTATAGCTGGATGCTTTTAACCAGTTATAATTTAATTTCTCTTTTCAGATATCAGATATGAAGCTGATTTACAAAATTCTGAAACATAATCTTTTGAAGAATTTTATACAGTTATCTATATCATTTTAAAAGTATTTTACACAGAAGGGAAAAGTCTATGATTTCTAAAATATTTAAATAGATTTCGCTTTATTCAAAAAAGACACCCGATAAAAATGTATCACTTTAAAAGTCGTGTATATAAATAGGAAAATTACAGTTGAACTGCGTTTTTTGGAAATTTTGAAATTGTCATTAATAATAACAAAAATTAAATCAAATCAGATTGGTAATATGTTTCGTTGTCTAATTACTGCAATAAAAAATCTGGAGTGACTCCACTCGACTTTCCGAACATTGAGTAACTAACAGTTTTGTAGATAAAATAAAGAAAGAGGAGTTGCTAAACAAACAAAAAAGAGAAAACCATAACAGAGTGTTTGAGTATTTTTTTCCATATATCACACGAGGTTTTATTTAACGCAACTGAACTTTGAGCCCTTAGATCATAATGATAAAGAATTTTTCGTTGTGTCCCTGTAAAAATCTATAAATGCTAGATTCACCAAAATGCTTATAGTTGGTGCAACAGTGATTTATAATATTCATACAAATTTTCAGCTCAATTGAATAAGGTGTTTAGATGCTATCGCTGGTCTCATAGGCCATAAAGATAAAGAATTTTTCTTTGTGTCCCTGTAAAAAAACTGTAAGTGCTAGATTCACCAAAATCTATACAGTTGGTTCAAATGTGACCTATAACATGTGTACAAATTCTTTGCTGAGATTAACAAGGCGTTTAGACGCTATCACACTTTTAAAAATTTGGCAAAGAATTTTTCTTTGTGTCCCTGTAAAAACACTGTAAGTGCTAGATTCTCCAAAATCTATACAGATTGCGTAACTGTAACCTATAATATGTGTATAAAGTTTTTGCTCAATTGAATAAGGCGTTTAGATGCTATCGCACTTTTAAGATTTTGGTCCCTTGGCCATAATGATAAAGAATTTTTCTTTGTGTCCCTGTAAAAAAACTATAAGTGCTAGATTCACCAAAATCTATAGGGTTCGTACTATGGTGACTTACAATATACGTACCAACTTTCAGCTTATTCGAACAAAGCGTTTAGACGCTAGCGTGTTCACTCACAGACATACACACATACATACACACATACATACACACACACATACATACATCATCGTAAAAATAGTGAAAACGGACTCGTTGAACCTCGAAACGTATAGAAACATCAAAATCTCGAATTCGGATTTTTGACATGATTACAATACTTTCCTCACTATAGTGTTCGGAAAGTAAAAATCTGGAGTGAATTCACTCGGATCTCCGAACGTTAAGTAATTAACAGTTTTTTAAATAAATTAAAGAAAAAAGAGGTTTAAAATCAATCAGCTCAATTAAATGAGTCGTTTAACGCAATTTCACTTGAAATGCTCTAGTGGACAAAACCTGAGGACGGATGGCATTAGCTAAGCTATCTAGACTTTTTTTTTTTTTTCTGAATATCTAAGCAAATACTTCATGGATTCTCTTTAAAATTTACAGGTAGAAAAAACATGTCATGCCACATATATTCGAGTGAAAGTTTTGCCTCGAAAGCTAAAAGGGAATCAGTCACAAATTAACCATAAATGCATAATCTGTGGAATCACCCTGTAAAAAAAAATGCTTGAATTGCAGCTATAATATATAATTATGAGACTTTTTTTTTTATTATTATATATATAAATTTGATAGCGGAAATTTGCGATTTGCTAGCTATTTACTAGCACTTGCGTTGGCATTTTGTATAATTTATTAGCGAAATGTAAAGACTAACTCTAAAAATATCTCCAAGCAAATATCGTTAAAACTCAGAAATATAACGTCATAGAAAAGTTGATTTTCAAGTACTTTTAAAAAGGTTCGAAACGCTTAGAAGTTTATTTTATATTTTCATTTTGAATCAGCGAATAGTCATGAATATAAATAAATCCTCTCTACCTTTTTAAGTTGCATGCAAAGTAAGTTATTCTCAATTCGCATATTTATTCCGACCCAATGCTGAAAATGTTTTATAATAAATAAATTTATTCTAGAGCTTAAGTAACATTCATTGTATAATTGTATTCTTTTTACCCGTAAATAACTATAATAGAGATAAATGTAGTGGAGGCATACCGCTGTTTAGTTCAGAGTAAATTAATCAATCTACTGATATACTCTTTTAACTCTCTCTCTCTCTCTAACGTTTAATAACAATAACAAAGTTTTTTCGTTTTTTTTATTATTTCTACAGAATTTCCGCGTTATTACCCAGCTGAAATTCAATTAAGCTAAATATATATATATATATATATTATTTATTATTATTATTTTATTTTTAGTGTACCTCAACAAAGAAACTAAATAAATTACTTAAAATTCATCGAATATAAGCATATTCAGCTTTTTTATAACTATATCATAGCTGCCAACACTTTCGATTTTTTAGCATCACATTTTTTAAGGAAATTTTTCTTTTATTTAAAAATTAAAATTCTGCATTTATCTAATTATTCTAAAACAGTGTTTGGTGCTTAAAAGAAAAAAAAAATGAAGCTTTGTTTTATAATAAGAAACATTGTACTTTTGAAACAATAATAGATTTCAAAAACACTGTATAAGTAAAAATGAAGCATTATTATTAATTTTTATTGTTAACACGAAATTTACATAAATGCTAAGTTATAGCTATCATGTAAAGTAAAGTTTAACATCATTGTGTAAAGTAAAAGATACAGCTATCTAGAAAAAATGCAATTCTAATTGTTAAATCAGCACATAAATGCTCATATATAGCTATCGCGAAAAGTAAAGTTTTAACAGTTAAATAGATATATGCTAAGATATAGATGTAAAAAATGTTCTAAAAATTAATAATCTCATAAAAACTAAATTCCTAACAATACACAGTTTTTAATGTTCTAAAAGCATATAAATTTTAAATCATTGCTTGCATGTAACACATTGCTTTCCTGAAAACTAAAGCTCTGACAGCATTCAACTAAAGTTCTAACAGCTCTGGATCATTATATGCATGCTGAAATATAGCTGTCATAAAAACAAAATTTCTAACAGTTTATAAATTCCTAGAATATCAGTAATTCCAATTTAAGCAGTAAAACGTTTATAATACATTGATTTTATTTTATTTTATTTTATTTTTTAATTATCAATAAAACTTTCACAAATAATACCATAACATGGAAAAATAGAATTTCTGAATTTATTATTTAGTATATATGGATGTTTAAGTTAGATTAAAACGTACATTTAATATGAATTTATTTTCTGGACGATTATTTTGCAATCCAATCGAAGCAAATACACTGCACATTCATAAATATCCAGTAGAATGATCTGAAGTAATTCCGTATTTAATAATTAGAAAGGCCCTCCAGGAAGTGCATTCCCCTCAGAACAATCTACTTTGAAATCTCATATTAACGTCAATTTAATAATTTCCAAAATGTTCTCAAATCTCTCAAATATTCTTCAGAAATAAAGAATATACCGATCTCTATAACTAAATAATTACAGCGTCAGTTATTCTAAATCCAATGCTTTATTAAATTAGACGGTGATTTTCCATTATAAAGACCGTTCGGAATTTATATGTAATTAAAAATGGCATTCCTCTCAAATCTAAAATAACTTATTTAAAAATAAATTTTAAATGGTCAAATTTAATTAATGAAATCGTCAAGCACAACTTATCCCTTTACACTTTAAATGAACAAATTTAGTAAATTATGCATATTTCTAATTTATTTATTCGAAATACTTAAGTATAACACAATTAATCTGTCACCTGTTATCCCAATTTCCACTCACTTAATTGCACTATTAACGAAACCATCTCAGTTATGTTTGTATAGTTGAATGGACTTTTGTCATTGTACTAATTTAAATGCCGAGTTCTTCATTACATGAATTTCATATGTTTAACTGAATCTGAATTAATTAAAATTCAACGTTATAATTAAGTTATTACTATAAAATTTCTTGTTAACTTCAATATTTCATTTTGTTTATCCACTCTAAAATTAGATGCTTCCTTTCTATAAATATGGGTTAAATTTTGGGCTAATGTATATGCATCCATAATCAAATATTAAGCCTTATGGCAATTACAAATTTCATTTCTTTTCTTATATATATATATATAATTACTAAAAGTTTTATTTTTATTGAATTTTTTTTTCTTTGTACAGATTGTTTTTAGAACTTCTAGATGCAGGACAAGTCAAAACGAAAGCCGAGAATTCAAAGCTTTACTACAAAAAATGTAATGAATGTATTTATTAATAAGATACATGCACGGGAATATAATAAAAATAACTTTGGAAAGTAGTCTTTATGAGTTATAAACATACGCCCCTTTTATTACAAGGTATGTATCGAGTATCGAAAGCAATACTTGGCAAACATCATGTAGCATGTCTTTATGGATGTTTACGATAGCCATTGTGATACAGATTTTTACATCCATCGTAGTGATTGGACTTGAAGGCAACTTACGCGCAACCTTTCACCCCCCCCCCCCAAAAAAAAAAAAAAAAAAAAAAAAAAATGCATGGGTGAGATTGTAGTGCCCATGATAACAATTCTTTGTTTAACGTAGACAAACGACGTATCTAGGGTCGGATAAAGTATTATTGATGTGGTTTCGCACTTTTTTTCAGAAAATGTAGTGATATACCTTCGGCTGCTAAATAAAGTTAAGCAAGTCATCTTGTAGCTGCGGTAGAAGCTCTAATTGGAGCCAAATCGAAACACACAATAGTTAAATACCTTACATGATAAGAAACTAAACATCGATCCGTTATGATAAGAGATTAAATCGATACGCCATGCTTATTTAGTCTGTTATATACTATAACATTACGTTTTGTAAATTTTTTGAATGGCTCTCTGGAGATAAATGAATGTATTTTCAAGAAGATTTTAATTTAAAGGAAGTGTTAGACGCTGCTAAAAATACATTACGTTCTTACGTTGATCTTGTAGTCTTTGGACGAATGTCCGCCCCTTTAGTTGTAAATTCAATTTCTTTGCATTAAAAGTCTCTTACAATGCCTAGGAATACTCGATAATCAAAAAAGGTCTATGAAGGGTCTCTTACAATTCCCCAAATGCGATTTCATCTATCAGTTATTTATGAAATTACAAACTGTTATTCATGATATGTGTATATTACTTTTATGTCATCATCATTATCATCATCAACACGACTAAAGGCTTCTCAATCCATCTTTTACGTGGCCTTCTGTTTCTTCTCCCCGTTGGCCTGTGTTCCAGGGCTGCCTTTGGTGTACGGTCAGTGCGCAATCGTTCTAAAAGTTCTATCCCCTTATTTCTGTATAAAGGTAAAGTATGTATTATTGGCTTAATTTTTAATCCCCCCCCTCCCCCTATGATCGTTGTGTTTTTTCGTAATTACATTTTCTGTTATAAACCTTTGAAATTCTGACATTAATTTTGACTTAACCATTACAGTATTGGCTCGCGTTTCTATTTGTATAAATTTGAAATACAGTTGGTTGTAACTAATCGTTCGCTATAAACATCATTCTGTAATTAAAACTCTCTAGTAGATTGCTACCAAATTTGGTCCGTGGACGACAGATAAGATTTGCTCAAAAGTGTTTAATAATAATGATATCAATAATAATAATAATTTTAAAATATTCACCAAATGATACTTTGCCCATGGAAAGGAAATCATTCGCGAGGATAGCATAAAAATATTGAACGTTTACTCACTAGTTTATTATTTTATGTAGGTAATTCTATTTAATGAATTTACGAATTTTTCATGTAAAGCGCCCCTTGGTGGACATATATATTTTTAATTTAACGTTTTTTATTTTATTTTTAAAAATATCCTTGAACGCGTATATCCTGATTTGTCTATACAGCAAATTTGGCGGCAATCCCCTCGACCTTTAAACGACAGAATACCGTTTAAAAACATTCTGTATACATTTTATTTTCCTTAAATCATACGTATGCTTCATTTTGCATAAGTCTTAATTATGAATAAAATATAATAGTCATAATTATGTAATCGTATCCAAAATAATATAATAGTTCTTATTTTGTTTAATAAAATACAAAATATTTTTATAATTAAAAAATAAATAAAAGTATAATTAAATTAATAATATTATTTGATTGTAACTGACTATTTTATTTAATTTTCAAATATTTTTTAATAAAAAAAAGAAAAAATTCTGAAATGTTCATTGTTTTTAAAATTAAGTATGTATGCGCACACCTATAATTTTGCATATACAATAATAAATATGATAAGTTAGACCACAATACAGAAACAATAAAAATAAGTAATTTTATTCATTTTTAGATTACTTTTAATTTATTTTTATATTTATTGCTTATTACTTATTTTATTATTACTTATTAAATTTTTCTCTTAAAAACAGAATTCATTTATAAAAAAATGAAACTTTAATTTCAGTTAAAGATCTTATTTTTGATATTTATTTCAGAGCTTTCTGATCTATAAATACAATGACTTTTACCTCAAATGTTCAATATTACATACTTTAACAATAACAATGCACATTTTTTTAGACATTTCACTAATAAAGGAACCACAAGCATCCATGTCTAACCCAGGATTCGAACCCGGGGTGTGAGGAACCGGAGAGCAGATCCCTACCGACTGTACCATCACGAAGGATCTCGTATCTTTTGTAAAGACGTAGTCTGCCCTGCCTGCATCATACTTAACGAGGTAGTGGATATAAATAAGTTTCAGAGACAAATATAAAATTGAATAGTATATTTAATTAAATTTTAGATGAAGGGAGCATGGGACTACATTACTAAACGACTATTCGACAATACTTAAATGCGCCAACTTCCTCGTGAAATTATGCATGCTAAATACTTTCAATAATTTAATAAACATAGGTCGACTTATAATCTCACCATAACACAATAATTGAAACTAAATTACCCTTTGGCAAAACTGACGACAAACTTGATGATCTTTTAAATATCCGTAGAAGACCTTGCCTCGGAAACACTCGTGGCCGGAAGAATACTTCAAGGTAGAAGCTACTTCACTACCTACTACACATCTAAACCACTCCGAGCACGATATCTTCATTCATTTTATACGTTTAGCCAATTTGCATCTTTCCATTTAACCCTGCTTACACTAAAAATCACTTAGCAAATCTCGTAAAATACGAAAGTTCTTTTGAAATTCCATCTCCTTACTATAGTGCTTTAGTAGGGACAGTAAAATACTAAAAACAGTTTCATGACTCTTACTTTCCGAACCTGCTTCCTACCTTACACTTTAATATTTTCAAATATGCATACAAGCGCATAAAATTATCTGTGTATGTGTACGTAATCAATAAGTACAAGCATAAGTTGAATTTAAAGGTGCAAAATTTTATTCAGAAATATTTAGAAAATTTTATTTATTCGTCATTCACTCATTAATATATATATATATATATATATATATTATTATTATTATTATTATTATTATTATTATTCCCAATTATTTTCATTAATATCCGAATAAAAATTTGGTATGTTATAAGTTTTATCTGTCTGTGTGTCCATTTGTGGTATTGTAAGCTTCCAATAAAATAAACAAAACATTTTTTTTTTTTTTAATTAGAGTTTATCTTTTTATTCTATTTTTTAATCACAAATTTTTAACATAATTAAAAGTTAATTTTAAATAGTGCTTAAGCTTTCACAGTTGAAAGATCTCTAAATTCAATTAAAAATTACATATTTTAAAGGAAAGTAATATTGATTAAATTCAAGGTCAGCCCTCCATTGACGTCTTATAATTTGTAAGCTAGTGTTCTTCAAACTAAAAATTGCAAAATTTATAGAAAAATAATATTTAATTAAATTCAAAGCCAGTTTATACATATATATAGCTAGATTTACGTTTGTTTTCTCTCAGAAATTTAAGGGTAATTCGACAAGATTCTATTTCTCTCCAGAGTTCTTAATAGTCCCTTGACCGAATTTAAGATTTCAGTTTATTATCGCACTAGAAATACCTACATGACCCTATTTGGATCTTTCTCAGTCTCCAACACTAAAGTAATTCTCACAGTTAAAGTTATATGTAATAAAAGTTACAGAAGATGCATGCATATATAAATAATGTACAATATGTACAAATTTTAAGTGCAGTGAAAAATAAAGACATAAGATGATACAAAATGATATTTGAACAATTCTTTTGTACTTCACATAATGAAACTTAGAATGGTATTACCTTTTCATATAATATTTTTAAGAAACATTGATGACATCGCAAAATTATATATATTTTGAAACATATGCAAGCATGTAATAAATAAACTGTTTAATAAGTAAACTAAGATTGTAATGGGGAACAGTTATTACTTTCCGAACATACATATGTACGGAAAGTATTGTAATCATGAAAGTATTCGACTTTGATATTTTTGCCTATTTATACGTTTTGAGGTCTCATGAGTTCATTTTAATTATTTTTACGGTGATGTATGTATGTGTGTATGTAAATGAACTCGATACTGTCTAAACACTTTGTTCCAATGAGCTGAAAGTTGGTATTTGTGTTAGAGGTCACTGTAGCACGAACCTTATTGATTTTGGTGAATCAAGGTATTCATGATTCCATATGTATTCTTGATTACCACTTACAATTTTTTTACAGAGACCCAAAAAAGTTCTTTATCATTATAGCCTACGGGCTTAAATTATTTAACGTGCGAAAGCATCTAAAACGCTTATGCGATTGGACTGAAAATTTATATACATGATATAGGTCACCGTTCCAAGAACTGTATAGGTTTTGATGAATCTAACACTTATAGTTTTTTCACAGGGGCACAAAAAAGATTCTTTATCATTATTAGCCTATGGGCTCAAATTATTTAAAATGTGATAGCGTCTAAACGCCTTATTCGAATGAACTAAAAATGTAATATACAAATATACATGTTATAGATCCCTGTCGCATGAATTAGATACATTTTGAATAATGTAGCACTATAGTTTTTAACAGGGATATAACGAAAAATTCTTTATTGTTATGGCTTACGGGCTCAAATTGTTTGAAGTGTAATAGTGTTAAATTAAACAGCATACTATACGGAAAAAAATACTCAAACACACTGTTATAATTTTCTCTTTTCTTTATTTAACGACTTCTATTATTTTAATTTATTTATATACCCGCTAATTATTTAATGTTCGGAAAGTCAAGTAAAGTCATTCTAGATTTTTTAAAGGTTTTTTCTTATGTTTTTATTATTTAACGGAAAAATAAAACTTTTAATTCTAATTAAAATTCCGATTTTTCATAGGACTTTTTCTTTTTAAATCGTTGTAAATTTTTTTAATACAAAGTTTTATAACATGCATTTATTTTTCTTCATTCTTCTAAAAAAATCCTCAATTACATAGAAAAATATTTCCTAACACTGAAAAGACATTATTTAGCAGATTAGATTTCTGTCAATGTAATAGCTGTGTAGGCAGTCACTTCATCACACTGCATTTTTCAAAGAACTTTATCGCGCTCTCTTTCGTTTAAAAATATGATGCGGAACGCTTTTAGATAAAAGTTTTCAACAAAAACATTTTGCAAATTATTACCTTCTAAGTTTTTTTTTTTTTTTTTTTTTTTTTTTTTTTAGAGGATGTATTTCAACGAAGAAGAAATAAACAGAAGATTTGAATGTAAGTATTAATTTTAAAATATTTGCATGAGAATTTTTGTTATTATGTTTATCATTAAGATAAATACGACAAAAAAAAAAAAAAAAAAAAAAAAAAAAAAATCTGAAATGTCACATTAATTTTATCACGTTTAATTTTAAAAATTCATAGTTAAAATATAATTTCTTTTTGAGGAAATCAATCAAATATTGAAGAGATTTACATAGGTCAGTTTTGAGATGCAAGGTAATTAACTTTTATACTTTTATGTGTTTTTATCAGTCATAAAAAGTATTATTATGTAAGTTTCGGTAAAGTGTTTAAACAAAGTTTATGTGAAGATGAGTATAAAAAATTGTGCAAAAATGATCGCAAAACTTTTAATATTGTATACCATATTTGAACAAATCGGTATTCAATGCCAAATACAAAAGTTATGCAGTAGAATTATCGATATTTAAGAAAAGAGTAATCTTTTTAATATAACTTATTGGAAAAATTATTTGAAGAGAAAGAAATGCTTTAAGCACAAATTTTCTGGATCAATTAATTACTTTTACTAAATAAACAACGCCTAATGTTTATTAAAAAAAAAAAAAAAAAAAAAAAAAAAAAAAAGAAGAAGAAAGGAAGATGGAAATATATAACCAAAACTAGGAATGCCTTCTTAAATGCAGTAATTTCTCCTCGATGTAATTTTTTAGGAATAAAGGTTACTCTTTGTAGTATGCCTTAAGTATATCTAATAAGTCAGATTTTTCGATTGTCTGACTTCCGTTGCACTATCTGACATTGATAAAAATTCTTTGATACATACAAGTTATAAACACTTTATTTATTATATAAATGGCAAGTATGTTTTAATTGAAAAGCTTTTATAAAATATTTATAGATTATTCAATAGTGGACATCATAACTGGAATACAGCTCTAGAAAGAACGAAAAAAACTTTCAAGTTTTATTAATGTTTGCAGAAAAGTTCTCATGCAGAAACGAATTACATGCCGTAATAATTGTATTATTCGAAATATTGACTTATTTTGTTTTTAACAGATCTAAAATCACATATGCACTAGGAAATTTGCTTAATGTACCTCAATTGGAGAAAATCAATAGCGCCTACATGAGAACAATGCCGAAGTCTCCCCTATCGGCGACTTTTTGTTCTAAATTTTTTCATCATCTCTCCATGTCTTCTAAAGTAGGTGAAATTTGCTGTAGATGAAATTTTAGATGAATGCTGTAGATGAATTTTGGTTTCTTTCGGTTTACAGACTAAGGAGAATCAACTAGACCCGGCAAGACGACTATCTGGTATGGGGAAAAAGTGAAGTAACTAGAAGGCGCTTAGATCACAAGACTAAGCTCGTCCTAATATGGCTGCTCAGCTACAGTTGAGACTTCACTATTAGAACCGTCTTGACGGGTCTAGTTGATTCTTTAGTCCGTTAGCAAAACATTAAGGTGTTTTCCATACAGTTGTATTGCTACAATTCTGTGTTATTTGTAGAAGAGGCTAAAATTTCCAATAATGGTATGTGCAGCCTATGGTTGCACCAACAGATCATCTAAGAAGGTTCCGGGAATGGCGTTTCACAAGTAAGTTTCTGTAAATATACATGATTAACAAAAAAATTTTATATTTATTTTAGCGTGAAGAGATGTGGTAGACATTTGCCAGACAAACATTTTAGATTACCCATTACTTCATTGAATAGAATATGTGACATATATAATGATCTATTATCATTCCGTTAGTGTTCAGTTATCTTAGCTTTATAACATATCTGAAATGTGTATATTATTTCTTTTAGCACAAATCATAGTTGGGTACTAAAAACATTCGTATAAAATACTGATCTATCAAGTACGCTTAAAAATAATAATAATAATAATAATTTTTTAGCTAAAAATGGAAAAAGAAATTGGTTATTTTGCTTCAAATTATCCCAGATCTATGTTTCATTCATTCGTTTTAAAGGTATTGACGAGTTCTTTTAAAAGGTAATCATATTGAAAAAATTTATCCCCCCCCCCCGGAATACACTCTCGATGCTCTAAATATAAATTTATTTTCCTGGTTGACTATTTATTTGTTCTATTCTAAAATATTAAAAATTATAAGAAAATGGTATGACAACGCCATCACGTTGAGCAAATTGTTCCCCAAATGTAATCAACAGCAGTTTAAGTCAATATCTAACTAAATATGAAGTTTGTTTAAATTGTGTTTACTTGTTTGTGAGATGCAGCATCCACAAGATGTATGGCACACAGACAGATATTTATCTTTTTAAAATGATCAAATTATGATGAGGACATCTCAAAACGTGTAAATCCATTGAAAACTACAATTTTTTTCGAAGCAATACTTTCTTCTTATGCATATAGAATTAATAAAGGGATAAAATAAGAAGATATCTGAATATATTTAAAAAACAGTTTGAAATAGTTTTAGAAACAGTTTTATTTGGCATATATTTCTGTGTGATAGGGGCCAGCTCCCCCCCCCCTTTTTTTTTTTGAAGCAGATATATAAGCAGTTTTATAAGTAGATATTACATTGTTACTTTTTTCTTGCTCATCCAAATATGGCCGTCGGTCGCTCTAAGCGTTACTTCACTTTCTCCCCATACCATAGAGTCGTCATGCCGAGTCTAGTTTATTCCTCGTTTTGCTCGTACTAATATGGCTGATCTCAGCTGCATCCTTCTCTTTCCGGCCAGGTCATCATTTTTTCAGATTCACAAGCTGCGATTCTGTCCATTGCCGACTGCTCTCAAGCCCCTAGCTCTATGTCCGTAATGCAATGCAGATCTTTAATAGAAGAGATGCGTGAAAAGAATAAAAAGATTGTTTTACAATGGATCCCATCCCATTGTGGTATCACTGGCAACGAAAAAGCGGATGAGCTGGCCAAAAAAGGTTGTTTTGTTAATCAGGCCCCCATGTAACCTAGTTAGCTATAAGTCCGCCTCGTCAATGATAAATCAAGCACTTAAGAAAACGCATTATGTCCCTATTAAAATTAATATCTCTTATTAAAAGAACGTACGAAAGAAAAATCGTAAAGAAATTTCATCTCTAATATCCCCGATTGGCCAAGAAGCAGTGCTGTAGCTGCCTTTCGTTTCACGACTAAGCATGACTGCCTATATGCCCATCTTTGCCGACTTCGAATAGTGGATAGCCCTGCCTGCCCTCTCTGCCGCAGTGGTGCGGCGATGAATGCTGATCACCTCCCCGTGTGTTCAGACCTTACAAAGAACTGTATCCACACCCGATACTGGGAAGCCAGAGACTTTTGAACAATTTAACTTCTTAATATTATGTGTTTTTCATGTTCTAATTCATTACACAGTTCCAGTGTTTGATTTGTATTTTGCTTTTGACGTATTTTGTATTTTACATAGATGTGTATTTCTGTATTTTCATATTCTTTTGACCTCTGTACGGCGTTAGAATAATGTGTGTATCGCCTGCTGCATTCGAAAAAAAAATATGGCTGCTCGATTACAGTTAAGGCTTCACGTTTAGAACCGTCTTGCCGGCTCTAGTTGATTCCTTAGTCTGTGCTTTGGTTCATTAGTTTTTTCTTTATATGCCTCCAAACACTGAAAGTTACTTTATGGTCACCCCGTATATAGTTTTATAAAAAATCCACGCTTACCTGAACCTTTATACTTCTTACTTATCAAACTTATATAAATTCATTTAGTTTGAGCTACGCAGAGTCGTAACTAGGAACATGGGGACCCCGGGGTAACAGTTGATAATGGGGCCCAATCTTTATTGTTTCTTCCAAACAAAAATTTTTTTTATTCAAGTGATATTTGAGCATTTCTTTAGTAGAGAAAGTAGCTTTATACACTTTAATTACAGGATTAATTTTTTTTTTATTCCTAATGCGTCAAATAGAATACGCGACAATAAATGAAAATGAGCTTAATTTGTGATGTCAATAGAAAAGTAAATTTAAAAAAAAAATGGCTTTCTTTGAGTGCTTAGTATCATTGAGAGCAATAGCGTATTTAACAGTCAGGAAACATGAAAAATTGGATTGTGCTGTGGGTATAAAAGTACCAGTTAAGAACTGGACATGTGCTGGAAGTTGAGATCGCCAAATAATGGAATTATCGCCCTTTAATTGTAAGCAGTAAAAGATATGGAAAGAAGTCAATTAGAAAGCAGTATAATGTTCTCGATTCAGGGCAATATATATCTTGCGCACAATTATGCTGAGAATGTGTAAAATGTGCGTTTGTTTGGTTGATATTTCCTTAATGTATGGTGCAAAAAAACTCATACGAACGGTGAAAAGAATAAATGATTTAAACCACAATCTTCTGAGTTATACAAGTTCTACTTCTTGGTCGAAAAGATGATAGTTTCTCCTTTCGTTTGAAGCTTTTAACGTGAAATTGTTGATAAGTCATAAACCAAACAAACACGTGTTTTTTAAACTCTTTTTAGAAAATATTGCGCGCAAGACTTTTCGTACGAAATCTAAGACGTTTTATAACTTTTAATTGACTTTTTCGGGTATCTCTTAATGCTTTTTGAGATAGGAACGTTAGCTTCTCTGTTTACTACTAGGTGACACTATAACCCATGTGGTATATAGACCATTGAAGATTAACAAGTATAAAAAAGAGTGAGTTGATTTCTGCAAGAAGTGTGTGTAGTCACTGCGATTCGGAATTCTTAAAAGACTTATTCTGAGCGATTGCACTTTGGAGATCATGATCTAAGCGACTGAACTTTGTTCGTAAGCTAGCGAAGATTTCTGCTCTGGAATATTTGATGTTATTTGCTTTACTCCTGTGGAACAACTGACTCTTTTCTTGGCCTGTTTCAGAACATTCATCGAATAGTGACTTTTGCGGTACGAGGGACAGCTTCATTGGACTGTTTCCAAAATATTCAAAGAATTAACAGTTCTATTGGACTGTTTCCAAAATATTCGAAGAATTAACAGTTTTATTGGACTGTTTTCAAAATATTCAAAGAATTAACAGTTCTATTGGACTGTTTCCAAAACATTTGAATAATTAACAGTTTTATTGGACTGTTTCCAAAATATTCAAAGAATTAACAGTTCTGTTGGACTGTTTCCAAAATATTCGAAGAATTAACAGTTCTATTCGACTGTTTCCAAAATATTCGAAGAATTAACAGTTCTATTGGACTGTTTCCAAAATATTCAAAGAATTAACAGTTCTATTGGACTGTTTCCAAAATATTCAAAGAATTAACAGTTCTATTGGACTGTTTCCAAAATATTCGAAGAATTAACAGTTTTATTGGACTGCTTTTGAGAATATTGATTGTAAAAACAGTTTTGTTTACAGATTCGAGAAGTTACGCAAAATAAAGGGCTGGAACCTGCCTGTTTCTCACACAAGAAAGTCGTCCAGTTTCCGTAACGATATTTTAAATTAAGCATGCTTTTTTATATCCCTGTACAAACAGAACAAAGAAAACGAACTTTTGTAATAATATTTACAAAATATTCGTAAAGGAGTATAAATAGATGTCGAAATTTCTTATAAAGTTTTTTTTCTATTTTTAAAAAAAAATATTTTGTCAGTTTTTTCTTTGTAAATTTCTTCAGTATTGTCTCATTCAACATCCAACATTAGTTGTTCTACCTTAACATTTATACATCTTGGCATTGTTTTTCCATCTATTTGATATCTTGATGGAATTTCTATCCTGCTCTTCACTGGACGTATTACGATTTTCCAAAATGTTGTCCACATTTAATTGTAAAAAATAAACCGTCAAGATCATATTATCAGGGTCTTATTTCCCGAACCTTTTCAAAATACTTTTAGGGGTAGGAAATTTTGGCTCTTCTTTTTTTTTTTTTTTTTTTTTTTCTGCAACTATTTTCATACAGAAATCTTTATGATATTTTTATAGTACACTGTTAAAAATTTCTGTAAATTTAATGTAAATATTTATCCAGAGTCTCTGTAAATTTACAATATTTCTTAGTTAAAAGTGAATAATCGAGATTCTCAATCTTTGTTCTCCATTTTTACCTAATTTTATTATTTATTTTTTTAATTAAAATTAAAAATGACTGTTTCTACTTTAGAAAAAGCATTCTAAGTTCGAAATATATTCTCACCAATAATTAATTAAATTAATATTATTTATAAAAATGAATGTATAAAATAAGTTTTTTAACATCTCCGTTTATATTTCTCTGTAATTTTACGCAAGACTTAAGATAATACATTACACAGAGTTTTCTGTCGAAATTTTTAGCAGTGTAATGTGTCGTGATTAAATAAAATAGAAATTAAGGCACAAAATTGACTTTCTTTCGACGTTTAGTATTATATTTTCCTGAGATTAAAATCATCTACGTTCATCAAAGGAAATGATTTTTAATCATAAAAGTTTTGATAAATAATTTGCACTGCGTGAATTTGTATAGAAAATTATAGAGGATAGTTTTGTGATACCCACAACATAGTAGTTTTTTTTTTTTTTTTTTTGTCTTCATATACTCTTAGTATAGTTTTGCAATGAACTAACTGATTAAGCTTTTTTTCACTAGAACACCAAAATGCAAGATTTATCGGATGCTATCAAAACGTGGGAGGGTTAAGTTATTAAGCCTCTCTCAAGACTAGACATAGAAAAAGCAAGTTGCGTAAAATACAATACTAAATTAAAGAACTAGTGTATAAACAATACTTAAACTTAACTACTTTACACACCATAAAATTAATTAATACATTACAGGTTTCGTAAGAACGTGGCTTTTCTTCTTCAGAGGCAAAACACGTGCTACTACCTTGAAGGCAAAAGCAAGACTGAAAGCAGAGTAAAACCAACATGAGAAAGACTAGCACAACGAACCAATAGGAAGCAGCATGCAAAACTGAACAAAGTCGAACACAATAAAAAAAAAAGTGTGGGGGGGGGAATACAAAAGAAGCAAGCACAAAAACTGGAGAGAAGAAATTTTTCAATGATTTATTTATTTATTTTTATTTTTATTTTATTTTTATTTTTTAAATACTTTATATTTAATTTTTTTGTTTTTATTTAATTTTATTTATTTCATTATTATTATTTATTTTTTCATTTAATTTATTTTCATTTATTTATTTTATTTTATTTTATTATTTATTTATCATTTGATTTATTTATTAACTACTTATATTTATTCACTAGCAAACCCATGCGACATATTCGCATTTTATTTCTTTTCTTATTTACCTTTAAAATTTAAAACTCATAAATGTTATGCAAATTTCACCACCTACTTTAAATTTTAATTTACCAGAAGCCAAATTATTAATAAAACCAAATTAATATTGTACAATAGTGAATCCAAAATCATTCAAAGAAAGGTTTCCAAATAAAATTCATGGTTCACGACGCAATTTTCATACTTCCACAGGCAAATACAATTTTAATATAGGACTCCCACGACGCCTTTTAAATTTTTGTCGTCATGTTGGCGATGACTTTTTATTAATTTTGTTATTTATTTATTTATTTTTTAAATAAATAAATAAAATAAAATAATTCCTATTTTGATTATATTTTTTATGATTGTGTTTTTTAGTCAATTTATGACACAAAAGTTCATATTCTAAATATATCTTTAAAATATTGCTAGGTTTAAAATGATGCTTGCAAAGATTCTGAAGAAACAACTGTTAAAAATACATTTTTTTTTTCGTAAAATAACCTCATGAGACAAATGTCGTCATTTTTTCTTATTAGTCCATTGAGCTAAGTACGAGTGCTTAAATATTGTTCATGTATATATATTATTTTTTTATCCTCGCGTATTGTATCGTTTCAATAAAAAATAATTGAAACTGGTCCACGTAAGAGAAATATTGCATAGATTATACATACTTTATTAGTATTATTATTATTTATTAATAAAATGAAGGAAATTGTTTAATCGAATTAAACAAATATTTCCAAGCTGTAGACGGCAAAGTGAAATCATATTTTTCGATAAAAATTTTATCGCGATTAACATAGATAGCTAAATTTTCCAGGAAATCCAACTCGGAAATGCGTTTGGCATAAAAGATAATTTTGGCTTGCTGAAAATTAAAACTATAATCAGATTTCCAACTGTGCTTCGCAATAGAAGATTTAGATATTTCTTCTTTATAGACCTACCGTGAATGTTCATGTAAACGGCATTCAAGATTTCTTTTAGTTTGACAGACGTAAAAGGCAATATTACAAGGGACATTATAGATAACCTGTGAGGTCTGCGCCCCATCTTAAACTTAATTAAAGAAACAAGTTGATGAGACTCTTAAATACATGTAAAACTCAAAGTTTATTTCTACTTGAAATTTAAAGGGGAGATTTATTGCCGAGAATCTCAGTTTGATAGTTAA
The DNA here is from genome assembly GCA_963930645.1 of Salticus scenicus. Classification (NCBI taxonomy): domain Eukaryota; kingdom Metazoa; phylum Arthropoda; class Arachnida; order Araneae; family Salticidae; genus Salticus; species Salticus scenicus. The sequence continues at coordinate 264,088,808 of OZ005650.1, forward strand.
ATAAATAAGTAAATATGAAAATATGAAAAGGAATTCTCACCACTCCTGAGTTACTTGTGGAAACGCAGGCACGCTACTCTGAAGACATGCGGATGATTCATAATTATCCTCTTCCAAAACTCGCACGATCCACAATCTCTAAAAAATCACTACCAATAGCACAATATAACGCAATAAATCCTACTTTACACTCCATCAGCAACACACTGTATCATAATATCTGCGACTTCTTCCTCCGTCAACAACCACCACACAATACAACACCATACCATACCACACTTCACTTATTTATCTACCTTGAAAACCGATAACCTTCATCAATTCAATTCCCTTAACTTCAATAACCGATCATATTCATACACCTTACGCAAACTGCGTAAGGTTTACTCTCCTTTTATTGGCTCTAAGCCGGCGTAAATTCATCCCGACTCCATTTTATTACGTCACTCTGTGCTGGTACCAGACTTCGTATTTTCAATCTCCGATCAGCATTGCTTCACAAGTGGCTACAATGTAGCCACTTGAAGCAAAATGATGTAGCCGCTACATCATTTTGCTTCAACTCCGGCGCTACTCTACGATTTTACTCTCCATACCGCTTACCTGCGGTAACCTGCAATTGACTCAACCTGTTACCTTACAAACCCACTTAGGAAACACCATAAGTGATGCTGTTCCACCCCATCTGGGTTTTGCCCTGCTTTCAGTCTTGCTTTTGCCTCCAAAGTACAAGCAAGGGTACACGTTTTCTTCTGCACGTGCTTTACAACTGCAGAAGAAAGGCCACTTCCTTTCGAAACCGGTGGTGTTTTCATTAATTTTATTGTGTGCGAAGAAATTTTAAGTTTAAATATTGCGTAAAACAGTTTGATACTTGTTAGCCTGTTCTGCACAATCAAGTTCTCGATTTCAAGCGTAAATTGTCGGCATGCATAATAATGATTTGTGAATAAAATAAAAAGGAATTACAGTCGGTGACACAGACTTTGTGTTTGTAGGTTTGAAAGTAATTGCCTCAATATGGACCAACAAATCAAACAAAAACACTCTTCAATATATTATCTGTCTCTCAATACAAAGTAAAAATATCTTACCTCTATTTTTTTTTTTTTTTTTTTTTTTAGGAATACCACTTTTTGCCCATGCAGAAAGCCATTATTGTTCTATATTAGATTTATTTTTCCTAATTATATTTTATTTTATTAAAAATAATTGTAATACAGATAATTATTAAACATTACTTTCTATCTTTAATAAAATAAATAAAAATGTCAGACTTATAAACGACAAACGAATTTTTTTTTTTTTTTTTTTTTTTTTTTATTAGCAGTGTCGAAATCGATCCCAATAAAGTGTATACAATTTTATAGGGCAGAATATGATAATTAAAAATAATTTAATCTTCCTTTCAATTTTTAACGTGCAACAGTTTTTAAAACCATTCTAATTAAAAAGAATGCAATAATCAGTAATTAACATTTTTAATAATGTGTAAAAGCTTCAAAATACCTTTTAAAGAACATAACATAATTTTTCACAAACATTTGATTATAAAAACTCCATAACTGAAGTTTTTTGATAAAATATATTCTTTTTCTTTTTTTTTTTTCCTTTAACGTTTTCCAATTTATAAAAATATAGAGAAATGTAATCAAATTCACTTTTTAGCTCATTTCCTAAAAATATTTAAATTGACATTTATCATGCAATTTTTTATACTAAAATTTAATTAAATTTTGTGATTTCTCTCATATTGCTAGTTAAATACATCAAAATTACAAAAAAAAGAAAGCACATTTTTAAAATCTTTAAATTATGTTTTTTCTGCGTCACATTCTTTTAATAAATTAGGAATGGCAATTTCTTTTGGAATGTTAAATCTCCAAAATAAATGCTATCTATTTTTTGAAAAAAAAAAAAAAAAAAATTACCACATTTATGAGTAAAATTTAGAAAAAATTTCGCTGTAATATTATGATATTTTTTCTGTCCTAAGTATCTTACTATTTAAAATTTTGAATTTTACATCATATTGATCAACATATTCTTAAAATAATAATAATAATAATTTAATTGTTTTTTAATGTAAGTTAATGCAAGGTTTCGTCTCGTTCTTTTACTGGGGTCCTTTGTCTTAATGATACAAATATTTCGCCAGTGATTTTTGCTATTTTACACTCTGGATTTGATTTAAGTGTTTTAACATCACTAATACAGTTCCAAAATCTTTTTAAAAACTCTATTATTTTGAAAATTAAATGTCTGTGTCAAGGTAGGCAGCTTTGTACTTTTAATGCAAATGCATTGTCCCTATAAACGGAATAAATATTTGGCGATATCGATTTTTTTTCTCTTTGTCTGCTAAAATGAAAAATAGCGATACGTAGGAAAAATTTGTTTTTATGTTCAATATTATTTACCTCGAACCATTTTCAAATCTGTAGATTTTGAAAATAACTGCAGTTTTTTTTTATGATAGCGATAGTGGTTAAAAGTAAAAGAAAGCAGTTTTTCATTAAATTTAAAGCATGTTATACTCTTGTATTCATAAAACAGTATTTTCAAAAATTTGCATTTTTACAATGTGTAAATTCAGCAAAGAACATTCATCACAATTACATATCTATTATTCATAAATATTTTCGCTGATTTTGTCAACACAGAATATTTTCCAACGTATAATCGATGATAATGAATCTGAGGCTTTGCGTACACTACTGACGATTGATCGGTTCTCACGTTCTGTCCTCTCTCTACGCCGATCGCTTTCTTCTTCGCGCTGTTTTAGACCATGGTTTACCATTTGTGTCGTCATCGTCTTAAGGCTGATTTCCATTGCGGTTGGAACTTCGAGATTCAAAAAAACCATTATTCACGCTTCTGACACAAAGAGCCAAATGTCTTGTCATCAGTTGTAACCTTTTTTTTATCAGATTGCGCAGTTACTTCACAGAAAAGTACGCAAAATTGACAAAGATATGTGCCTCTGGCCCCTCAATTATCTCAGCAGGGAGGCTAGTGACTTTTCCGGCCTTCCAACCACATCCAACCGCTTGACCACATCAAAAGATTCTGAATAGTGCCGCTCGAACCAACCGCAGTGGAAACTGCACTTTATAGTAACATCGCTCCTATCCAAATGTCAAACGATTTGCAGATTAGACCGACCAACCAGCTTTTTTGAGCCAACACACTTATCTCTCAAATGCTGACATTTGCAAATATTGTTCGCGCACCTGTATGAGGCATAATTATTGTGTGACCGTAATAAAATTATCAAAGTATTTATGACTTGGAATTGACATCTTTCTTCTTTAATGTTCTACCAGTTGCGCTTCAGCATCACATGTTCATTCACTGGCAGCCAAAATTTAAAATTTTGTATTTTTCAACGAAACCGCTATGCAAATCAATCTGTGCCCAATTTGCATTAACCTTTACTGTGCGTCATGTTTTTTGTCCTAGAGTTCATATTGCTGCGTACTCGGGGTTCGTGAGTTGTCCGTGAATGAATGACAGGTCATGCAGATTCTTCAAATTTTATTTATAGAATATTTTCGAAGTTTACAAATCTGTGAACCAAGTGTCAACTTCAGTTATGCCAGAAAACACAACTTAAATAATAGCTGACAACATAAATATTACAGCATAAACTGTACCATAAGTATAACGCGCACAGAATAGGCTGCATTGAATAGCAGAGGCTAGGTCAAAGAACTCTTGACACCTCAGAAACCTTGCTTCAACTAAATGCAACTGCCAGAATGGTATCCCTTTATTATAGCCTCGTACATTTCCAGAATGTTCCAAGTTTTTCGATAAATATTTGATTTAGAGCTTCGATAATCGATAATAAGTATCTAAATTCTAAATCTAACTCTAAACCTGTATCATATAAAGATGCTACACTAAACTTTTCGTTACGATCAAGCAATTGGTTTGTGTACAAGGACATTCAAGAAAATTCACATACATTACATCTGGAAATTTCCATTAAGTACAGTGTATCATCTGTAGACTGCCTTGAACAAAATTGAATGAACATGTTTTTCATATGCATAAAAATATGTTTTGTGTAGATTGTGGTATGAAAATCATCAATCATTCCTTTACAAAGCTACCCAAATTATTTAGATATATTGGGGGCTATACACTTGGAAATTGCTGGAAGTGGATTTCATTTTGTGTTAGATATTTTTCATTTTACACTAAATTTAAATCCTCAATGTGATTTGCATATACTACCAAAAATTGTGCTAAACGTTCTTTTCTATAGAATGTAATTGATGGAAATACTCTGCTACATTTTACTATGTCGATGAGCACGGCTGAGAAAAGAAAAATAATTTTTCATTCCCATATTATAAACAAAGTATTTTTTAAAGTTCAATTTTTAACTCAGCATTTTTTGCATATATGAAAATGTAATTTTTAGCGGTTGATATGTATGTATATTTGTTTTCAGCTTAACTTAAAAACAAATAAATGCAGGAAGTTCAAATTTGGTATTTTGAATTTCGTATTAGGTTTCCACTGGAAGAATTTGATTAAGGTTGGCAGGTTTCAAGACAAATTAATAACAGCGTTGATTTTATATATATATATATATATATATATATATATATATATGTAGGCATTACAATTGATCAGGGATTTGGACGGAATAATATGTCGAATAAAACCGTTCCTAAACCTATTTTACCTTATTTTTAAACAAGATTTAATATTATTATCTTACCTTATTGGTCTTACAACTTAATCTGAAATCTATCTTTATAGCATTAAAATGCAGTGTCAGAGAAAGTCGTGTGAGTGACACACCAGATTATTTAACTCTACCTGAACCCAATCCTGATAACAGAATATTTTCATATCTATATTTTTTTTTTCGTTTGAATTTTTTAATATTTAAACTATTTTTAATGTCATTATTATTATTATTATTCAGTTTAATACTTTTATTCATTTTTTATATATACTTTTTCAATGTTTTTCTCTAACTTAACTAAATGTTTTCTTTAAAATAACGGTGGTCCAGCGGTGCCCGAGAAAGAAAACCAAAAAATCGCCAGTTATTGATCCTTATATAGAATTACATTAATTATTTTAAAGTGTGTTTTAGTCTTTTTTTTTTTTTCACTTTTTCTTACGCATGTATATGGTAAAGAAAGTAATGTTTTTGGGTTAAAGATTCGAAATTGAGTTTTTGTTATAGTTACACGTTTTAAGGTCCCCAGAATAAGAAAATCATGTTTCTAAGGGTTGGTCTCTGTTTTCTCTCTCTCTCTCTCTCTCTCTCTCTCTCTCTCTCTCTCTCTCTCTCTCTCTCTCTCTCTCTGTGTGTGTGTGTGTGTGTTTGAGTGTGTGAGATTGTTATCAGAATATCTCGAGAACAAATAACAGCAGAAAGTCCAAGCTTGGTATTTTTCACGTGTATCATATAAGCATGCTACAATAAAATTCCGTTGAGATTAAGCAAATTGTTCGTGTATAGGGACATCCAAGATAATTCAAATACATTACGTTTATGGGAGACATTGCTGGCAAGTACAGTGAAGCACCAGTAGGCTGACTTTAATAAAACGGGATGAGGAAACATTTTTACATGAATAAAAGTATATTTTACGTAGATTGTGGTATGAAAATCATTCAACACCTGTTTGCAGGACTATCCAAAATATTTGAAATATATTGGGGCGATACTTTGAAATTGCTGGAATTGTAATTCATTTTGTGTTACATGTTTTTCAAGTAAGACTAAATTTAAGTACACAGTATTGTTTATAGTGCATATTGTTTATAGACAATATACAGGGCTACCCAAAATTAAGCTAAACGTTCTTTTCTATTGAATGTAATTGAGGGAAGTGCTTTGCTACTTTTTACTATGTCGACGAACTCTGCTCAGGAAGCAAAATTAATTTTTCATACCCATACTGTAAACAAATTATTTTTTGTTCTATTCTTAACTCTAGTTTTCATATAATATCTCATTTTGAGGAGCCCTGATTAAGAAAGTCCAACATTTAGCGGTTGTATTGATATCTGTAATCAGCATGACTTAAAAAGAGATAACCGCAGAAAGTTCAAATATGGCATTCTGAAGATCGTATTCTGTTGCACTTAAAAATTTGATCAAGATTAGCATGTTTGAAGGCAAATTAATAACAGCCTTGATTATTATTATTATTATTTATTTATTTATTTATTTTATAATTATAGGCACTATAATCGAACGGGGGTTTGAAAGGTTCGATAGCCCCCACACACAGAGTTATGTGACAAGTAAAACTGTTTCTAAACCTATTTTAGATTATTTTAAAAGTATATTGAACTTTATTATCTTACACAAATGATCTTAAAACTTAATATGGAATCTATTTTTTTATAGTATTGAAATGCAGGACAAGAGAAAGTCATGTGAGTGACACACCAGATTATTTTTTCAAATCACGTGTAATTATTTTTTATTGCATTATTGAAGTTGTGTCGTACTTTCTTCTTCTTTTTCTTTCTATTTTTTAATTATCCTTCTTTTAATATTTTATTCATTCCTCGAAATCAATTATAAAAATTTACTTGCTTTATTTCAGTTAATTGTTCTAGTACTCGCATCAGTTTAGAACGTTACTTCTTCAGAAACTTGGACTTTAATTATTACAAAGATACTGTAATTCTGTACTATTTTAATGATGTAATGCTGAAAAAAAAGGATTTCCAAACTATTTGATAATTTTTCTCGTTCTTTCTTTTTCTTTATATATATGTATGTGTCATGTGTGTACGTATACCTAACTTTTGTTCGATTCTTGACATTTTGTTTTAATCCCTGCCCAGTTGGCGAACATCGATTCCGCCGCAGAGCATTACGTACCCTTCCCCCCCCCCAAGATGTTATCAGTAGTTAACCCTACATATCGTTTCTGCCGAATGTCTCCCCCCCCCCTTTCCAAAGGCAGTACTTTTCTGCCGTTTCAGTGATTAAGAATTTATCTTTGGCAAGGTTCGGCGACATTTTTCATATTATGCTATATAAAGCATTATCAATCTAGCATTTTTATTAAAATTAGCAATTAAAACATGTTACAAAAATAATTCTTGTTGTGAGTGGTAAAATGAACAATTTCCTTCCCACTTTTTCCAGACTTAGGACTGGCGGAATTAAAAAAGAAACCTTGGTGTGGTTAAAATTGTTCTTCCCTATGTAATAGGAGCGTCAGATCATGAAAAATTTTCATTTGTCAAGCTTTCTTCCCTTAATTTAGCTGCATTAAATGTTAAATACATGAAAGTTTTATTGTGATATAGTTTTAAATTTATGACTGGCAAACCTTACCAAGGCAATCCTGTTGAGGCTGCCTTCCAAATACATAGTAATCATTTTATGCAAATTTTCACGCTTCTGGAGGATTGTCTTTGAAACTGGTTTTTCTTTTTTCGTACTAGACATTCGAATGTAAGAATCTGTCTGCCTCTGTAGTAAAACTTCCACGAAATGAAAAATGTGAGGATTGCGTGTGATAAAAACAAGCATTAAAATGTGAATGGAATGATTCACATGCGTTAGTTGTATTTCCAGATGAAGCATCGGCTTTGACCCACATTGTAGGAGGAATTTTTGTATCTTGTTCATCAATATAGTTTTCTGCTAAATATTCTACAAACACCGAAACTTTTGCATCTGGAGGTTGGATTGGAACCAAATCTAATGCAAAGCAGTCACCAGCGTCATTCGGTTTTAAATAGGACAGTACGAATGATTTTTTTAACCACTGGCCAACTTAATTTGATTCAGCCAACCGGAATTCTTTGCAAAGACCAAGACTGATAATTTTTCTATGCCAAGATTGGTACAAATGAAATTTGCAGCCTTGCACTGCTGCATTAGGCCATGTTGTTTCAATGACGCTATGAATGGCAATTTCAAAATCAACCATTAAATGACTTGGTTGGAAACCAAGATTGCATTCAACACATTTCTCGATTATTGTCTTCAATAATTTTGCATGAGTGTCTTCTTTCTTATCTGGCAATAAGCAGAAAAACAGGGCCACATACCTGCCATTTTCTATACCATGAATAGTAAAGAGTTGTAACCAAAACTTTGCACAGTACTTAAATGTTCCATCCATGTAAATTATTTTTGCATTTGATAAGAAATTCAAGATTGGAATCACAGGTAAAAATAATTATTCCAGAATCTGCATCAGCATATAACAGAAATTCTTCGCCTTTTACCGATTTCACTCCCATTTCTAGTAATTTCTCTATTGTTTCTACTCTGTTCTTCGGATGGCTTGGTATCCGTTTTCTTCTTTTCCCATAAATACTCTGTTTCAAGTTATTAACATTCCTATTAGTCAGGTTTTCTAAGTAAGTTGTACTTTCAGTAATTTCTGTATGAATAATTTTAGAGGGTCTTTCTAAAATATCTTCTGCTTTCTTTTTTGCGGCTTGATTAAGTATTTTCATTGGTAAATTTTCACCCTTTTCATGGCAATGCACGTTATCAAGCCTTGAGATAGATGTTTTGTTCGGCATCGTGTACACTTTTGCAGTGCATTTTTTTTCTCTGCTGCAGTGCTACACGATTTCACAGCTTTTAAATCTTCTTTTCTCATAATAAGTATAGCAATCTACAATAAGTAGATTTTTTACTTGCTTGCTGGTGTAGAGGTTGACATCCATAGTAAAAAATTAATCAATCAGTATAAATCAATCAATAAAAAAATAATAAATAAAAATCAATACGAATATCTGCTGACTGCAGTCCCTCGCATACGCGATTTCGCCCTACGGTTGCTCAGAAAAAAGTGGCTGAGGAGAGACAAGCCCTAGGACATTTTTGAAGACGGACAAATCAGCGTAGATCATCTAATGATGCCGCCAACTGACGCCAACAGATAAAGTGATAAGTCGCCAAATGTGATGTATCATAAATTCCCCTATTTGCCTATGCTTCCGCGGCGATATCAATAGGTGTGGGAAAAGGGGGTTAAGCTCCTCGGCGGAAACAATCATAGACCTTATATACTAGACAACGCCACCAATACGGCTGACCACTACAGCGAATGTCTTCAACATGAGGGTGTAATCTGATACCTCCATCCTTTGTTCTGAGTCTCGGAAGTCACGCGATCTTGGCCTAGGGGTGATTCCTCTCTCTCTCTCTCTCTTTTTTCCCGTATGCAAGCATAATCTCATACTTCTCTGACTGAAGTAAGAATTCAAACGCAATTTTTTCGCTTGCAAAATGATTTACCATAACTTTTTTTTCTATGTAATTAATCTATGAAAGTTTAGCTTTCCATCCATGTGTAAATCTAAATGCTAAAATAAAAAGTGCGTGCACAATAAAAATATTAAAAAACACAAAATTCGTTCCTACAGAAAAATAACATAGTGATCATTCTCCACTCTTCCTCTAGACCAACATCACGTGACAATTTTGCTGGGGAAGCTCGTTCATGATGCAGTCAAATAACGAAGGGGAATGCGTTGTCTAGTATATAAGGTCTATGGAAACAATAATGGAGGGGAAGGGGGATTAAAATTTCGGCGGAACCGATAATCGCCGACTTCATCATCATCATCATCATCATCACGAGAGTTTAGTAAGTTCCTGCAATGATCGGGATCACCGCTTACCTCCACCTGAAGTTGTAAAAGCATGATGAGGTGTTACATAATCAAGCTACGCCAGTCTTCTTAACTGCAGTAAGACCTAGTTACTTCTAAAACTGATTTTGCCTGATCTTGTTTTTTGTTGTTGTTGTTTTTTCTAATTTTCTTGTTTTTAATCATGATATAATAGAAATTTATGAACACTGTCCTTGCAAAACTGATACGTTCTAGCCATCACAAAACTTTTTCTATATCATTCTATATAACATATTTCTTTACTGTTTAACATGCGTACAAATATTTGAGCTTAGCATCTCACAATAAATTTTTGCACACAGAGTTTGGTGCTATTTTAATCAAGAGATGCTGAGATGTAGCCGTGTGAAATATCACAATATTAGATTCATTATCGGCCGATATAGGCCTAATTTAAGTCAGTAGTTGTTTTCATAATGGTTAGCTCTCATATGAAATTTCGTGCAATTTTACGCGCAATAAAAGTTGAGATTTAGCCTTCCTATTCACGGTGTAAACTGCAAAGCAGTAGCGCCACTTCTTGGCCGATATACACTGAAACTAAACCGGTTTGTTTTAGTTTGTTATCCTGTGTTTCATAACGGTTCCCTCATATATTAAGTTTTGTGAAATTATACACAATAGAATATGAAATATAACCTTCCCGTTCTAAGCGAAATTTGCAGTAAAGTAGCACCACCAATAGGTGGATATGCACCCAAATTGAATCAGAATTCTACATAATGACCTTTTCACTAATCAAGTTTAATTTGATTATACGCAATAGAACTTTAGATATATCATTCCCTTAAATGGCGGAAATCGCTGTATAGCAGTGCTACTTTTTGAGCGATCGGCACAGAATGTTCATAGGCACTAATTTATGTCAACGTGAACCAATATATAAATTTATATGCAATTCTGAGCAGTAGTTCAGGAGATATAGTTGTCACACATACAGAGAGATATTTTCTAAAACTTTTCCAATGTTGTTCTGAGTATCTCAAAACGTGTAATTCGCTCGAAAACCGGAAGTCGAAAATTTTGACGAATCCAATACTTTCTTATATAGAATATAGAAGAAAGTAATAAATTGAAAATATAGAAAAATGAAAGAATATAAAATTATTGTAGTTTGACCGTATATTGCACAAACCTCTGGGCTAAGCTAAGGGTTTTTTTTTTCTTTTAATGTAAAATTTAGGACTTTTATTATTAAATTATCTTACACAATCTGTCTTAAAAGTTGTTGTTTTTTATTGATATATTGATATTATGTTGCCACACAAAGACTTTTTAAGAACAATGTCTTATATGTTTTGTGCTCTCTTTCCAATAGTAGATAAACCAAGGGCATATAAGAGTGTTTCATGTTGAAAAAAGTTTAATATAAAACCTAGCAAGTAAAAAACTGATCAGTAAAAAATCAACATTAAACAATAATCTTATTTTTTAAAAAAAGGGGGATAACTTTTGCTTCGGTAAAAGTATATACTTTAAATTTTTGTTTTTCCGAACACTGTTCAAATATTATAATATCTTTTGGAAAAAGCATATATATCTATTGCACTGTCTTTCAACTCAACTGCTCAACTACTATCGTTAAGAGTTTTAGAAAAATATTCACGTATATCTACAAATTTGTCTGAGTCAGGTGTTCTAAATACCCAAATATTTTAAATAAAAGGTTTCCATTTTCTATAACTGTTTTACACAATTTAAAATGGAAAAGTTTCTTCCTTTATCTCGTAACAAAGGAAAGAATATTCCAAACAAATTCAAATGAACACGTGTGCTTATGTCATACATAATATCTGACAAAGATTTTTTTTTTTTTTCCGCGAAATTAAAATGTTGAACTTTCCTGGATTTTTGATACATAATGAGATTTCAAATGAATTTTTCATAAATTTGGCAATTTAAATGGCTATCCTTTCCTGGATTCATAATTTCTGAATATGACTCATTGAAATTTTATTTTTACATCAAGAAATATATCTATACGAAATTCAGTAAAAAATATTCACGGTAAAGAAGGAAAGTTTTCTCTAAAAAGATTTTTTTGTAAAACAAAATATTTTGCTTTGATATTTCAGAGATAAACTATGCAAATCCAACTCCGTATGAAGAGTTTTTAGAAAAAATTCTATTTAAATGGACATTTAATTTCCATTACTAAATTATAATTCAATTTACGTAGGTACAGCATGTTGAATATTATTATTTTAAGAAATATATCATTAATAACTAATTTAGTTATCGAAGCTATATAAAGTACAGTACGTGAAATTTATTACAAAACTCATTTCCTTAGAAACCTCTATTTTCACTGTTATCGAACAAGAGTGCAAAACTAGATCCGCCCTTAGAGTTAGAAAAATCTATAAACAACAAAAAAGGCTTATTGCAATCATCGACACTAAGAATTATCTTACTTTTTAAGTATTAACTGTATTTGTTCTTTAGTATATTCCATGGTATAACTGACAATTTTTTATTTTCTTCTTTATTCAACAGAAGAAAGTATTAGATTCGTAAAAATTTTCGACTTCTGGTTTTGGACGGATTTACACGTTTTGACAGGTCTAAAACACGACTTTACCGTTTTTAGAAAATGTCTGTCTGTCCGTGTCTCCGGAACTACTTCTCAGAATTGTATATAAATTTATATGTAGATGCACCTTGACCTAAATTAGTGCTTATCAACTTTTGGTGTCAACCGCTCAACAGGTGGCGTTGCTGTACATCGGTTTCCGCAATTTAAGGGGAGACTATATCTCAGGTTCTATTGCGTATAATCAAACAAAACTTGATATGTTAGAAGGTCATTATGAGACATTACGTTAATTCAATTTAAAGGCTTATCGACCGACAGGTGGCGCTGCTATACAGCAATTTCATCAATTTAAAGAAAGGCTATATCTCAGGTTCTATTGCGTATAATTAAACAAAACTTGATATATGAGAAGGCCATTATGAGACATTAGGCTGATTCAAGTTGGATGTTTATAGGCCGATAGATGGCACTGTTATACTTGAAATTTCCTCGATAACGGGAAGGCTATATCTCAACTTGTATGGCATATAACTGTACGAAACTTGATATGTGAGATAATTATGAAAACACACTTTTTAAGATGTTATTCACAGACAATAAAACTGTCTTTCTTTGGATATTTAGTGTTAGTTTTCTCTAAGATGAAAATCATTTAAATTCATCATGTTAGATTATTTTAATAAAGAATAGTTTTAATAAATTATTTGCCCTTAGCGAATTTGTATACGAAAATATAGAAGAAAGTCTTGTGGTGGCCACAACATACTAGTTTTTAAATGGATTTTAAAAAAATATAATTGACATAGGTGGATTCTGCTGATATCCATCCTTCCCCATCATATAAACTCTAAGACAATAAACGACCCACCAAGAATGAATTTTTCATATGGGACAAAAATCTGTACATGTGATGTGCAGTCGGCAGCAAAATTATTGAAGGACACATCCACATTTTTCATTCTTTTTTTTTTTTTTAGCTTAATCGCTAATTTTCATCATCAATTTACTTTTTTATAAAAAGCATAATACTAAGATCATGACTCAACAAATATTTACTTAACAAAACAATACCAAATAATAATTATTGCTAGTGCTTCAGTAATTTATTGCTTACTGCACATGTACAGAAAAACATATGATTACAATTTCAGAAAAAACAGATAAATTATGCAGAAGAAAGATCTTCCCAAAAGAAACAAACCAATAATGTGTGGGTTCACTTCTGGTCCTTATGCAAGCAGTTATTCGGCTTGGAATTGCTTGCTAGATTTAGAGGATATCCTCCTGCAGGATATCGTGCCGAATTCTGCTCATTTGGTGCGTTAGATTGGCAAAATTCCGAGCGGATTTTTGGAGATTTTTTCCTAATGCTCCAAACGTTTTCGATGGGGAGAGTCCGGTGACCCTTTTGACCAAAGTAGTGTTTGGCAAGTTGAAGACAAGCAGCAGGAACTATCGCATGTGTGGGAGGGCTTTATCACGCTGAAATCTAAGCGCATGATGATGTGGTACGAACAACAACAGGGCTTAGGATATCGTCAACGTACTGCTATGTTTTAAGGATGCTGCGGATGACAACAAAAAGCATCTTGCTATGAAATGAAATGCCCCCTCCCCCCATACCATTACTACTGATTTTTGAGCCACATGGCAAGCGATAAAAAGATCCCACCGTTATCCGAAAATTTCCAGACACATCTACCCTGGTCATGGAGGCTCTATTGGAAGCGGCCCTCATCTCTGAAGACAGTTCTAATTCCAGATAGTGACATTTCATATTGAATGTTCCTGACGGTACTGCAACAGGCTTGTCGGTATACAGAAGTAATGGTAGTTGGCGCAAGGTGTGCAGTGAGCTCAGCCCCTCTCTCTGAACTGCTTACAGCCCGCATTCAAAATTATTCAAGCAAACATCCACATTTTTCACATATATATATATATATATATATATATATTTAGTTAAACCTCTAATTTTTATCATCAATTTACTTTTTTATAAACAACATAAGACCAAGATCATGACACAACAAATATTTATTTAACAAAACAATATTAAATAGGAATCTTTTAACTAGGAATTATTGCTGTTGCTTCAATAATTTTGCTGCCGATTGCATTGATGGTCCTTGTGGTCAGTGAAGCACCAGCTGCATGTAGGATCGATGATAATGATGAGTATGGGGCCCTAAGTGTCCCTCTGACAACTGATCGGTATTCACGTTCGGTCGTTTTTCTAGGTTGATCACTTCCTCCATCACGCTCTTACTGTCTATCTGAGTACGCAAAAAGAATTTCTTAAATAATTTGTGACTTGGCATCGAAACTTTTCCTTTTTTACATTTTGTCAGTTGCACAGTTAGGAATCGTAGCGTCACACGTTCATTGTTCGTCGCCAAACTTTAAAATTTTCATTTTGCGTCTAAATATGTATCCATATCAATTTGAATCCAATTTACATTACTCTTTCTTGGTGCGTCTTTTTTTTTTTTTGCTTAGAATGTATTTGTTGTGATAAATTGCTACAATAAGCATACTATATTCATGTTAGGAAAAGTAAATTCTGCCGTTTGCTCAACACGATCGCAGACTGAAATGCCCCACCTTGTAGAATACCCACCATTCAGCTACCTTATCCTAATTTGTTGACTAATTTTATGAGGATCAGTTAGCTACCTCACTTTTCATGCAATCCCATACTATTTCCGATTCAATGAACCTCATAATGCAAGTTTACGTAATAAAGATATTGTTCTATTTTGTTATGTTATAAAAAAATTTAATTTTTGGTATAACATACAATGTTTCAATGTTAGAATATCATAGTTAATGATGCTCAAGCCAGTAACATAAATAATATTATAAATTTTGACATCTTTATGCTGCAAATATTACTTATAATGGATATTTATTCAAAATTCTGCCTTTTTCTACTATGTTAAGATAATTTGAAAATACGGATAACTTACGATTTTTTTAAATTAGAGAATTCACAATCAATTATGTTCGTATCCATATCCATATCCATATTCGCATATCCATTATTCATATGTTCGTAAAAATGTCTGACATCCGCACTATGAAATGTTCCTCATATAGGAAGTTTATACGAAATTTTACCTTATTCTCGCATGTTAAGAAAATCGCAAATTTTCAATAACTTACAAGGATTTAAAAGTGTAATTTTAACAGTTGATTATTCTACTGGCCAGTACCCTAAATAATATTCTGAAAGTGACCTGGCATCTTTAAAATGAAAATATTCCTCAAAATGGATATTTACGCAAAATGTTATCATATTCTGCCCTGTTAAGAAAATCGTAAATTTCGAATAACATAAGAAATTTTCACAATTAATGATACTCATGCCGCATCGTAACTGATATTTTAAAGCTAGTCTGACATCTTTATATTAAAAATATTTTTTAATGCGCTTTTAAAGCTAAAAGATCTAAAGCTAAAGATCTATTCTCACATGTTAAGAAAATCGTTAACTTTGAATAACTTACGAAGTTTTTTAATTAAAGTATTGCAAATCAATAGAGTTCTTATCAGTATCATAAGTGACTTTTTTAAATTAGTCTGACCTCTCTTTCAATCTTGAGATATCGTGTACCGAGTTTAATAAACTAACACCCTAGCACTACCAGACACCCTACAAACGGGCACCATGCAGATTTTCGGATTTATCAGACTTCAAAACGTGTAAAAAAATCAAATAACGAGGTCAGAAATTTTTATGTCTGCCTAAGTTCCCCAAACCTATAGTTTTATGGGAAATCAAAAAATCTGTCTTTATAAGTATTTTCTCTAATATTAAATTATGCTCTGTGATTTAGTGTACAAAAATCATATGTACAGTCGGGGGGGAAAAAAACGCAGCACTTGATGATATTTTGTTATTAATTGGCGCAGAAAAATTTAATAGACACCATTCAACAGGAAATTAAATGCACTTTCTGAAAATATCGTCAAATTTTGAATTAGGGGTCATCTACGTATTAAAATGAGCGCCAACTTCGATTTTTTCAATAGCAACATCCAATTTTGACCTGATATTCGAATTTCTGAGAGTCTGGCAATGCGGAAAAGTATACTGTTTGTATACTTTATCTTTAGTATTCATAGAGTTATGATCAAAAATGTGTTAGGGGGTTATCTCTAAATATAGAAAAAAAAATTAAGATCCTACAAGAATTAGACAAAATTATACTGTTTCACACCGGAAATATTTCAAGAAAAAAATATTTCTAAAAAGAAATAAAAATACGAACACCTTTTCGGTACCTTAATTATCAAGAATTCAGTTTTTTTTTTATATGTATATACTTCAGTACTTTTTTAGACAATTTTAGGTATATTTAAATACATTACACTTACGATTGGTCAGATAATACTCTTTATAAAAGTGCAATATTTTTCAATTAAAAAGTAGCTATCATGGATATACTGATCACCAATAAAGCTTAAATTTTCTTTCGTACGTGTAACATAATATACAAACTGAAATAATATAGCTATATATATATATATACAACAACGCATAAACTAAATCTTTTCGGATAAATTATTTTAAGGTTTCATAAAGTAAATATTAAACAATTTTAATAGCACTTACCAGTTTTTGGTCAGTTGAACTCTTTGGAACTGTACGATTTGTTTTATAATTTCTATGAAAATATAATTTCTTAATTACCGCTTTTGCGACTGCTGACGAAGATTCACATCATTTGAAAATCTGTAACTATGCCAGTGGGCGTTTCTTTCGTAATTTATGTGTTACTTATTTCTTAAGTATGTACCCAGTGTTCATATTTTTGCAATAAAATATAGTATGGATTGAAATATATTAATTAAAAAGGATATAATTATAATGTATATCCATCTGTAATATAATTGTGGCACAGAAAATTTGTTCTGAAATATTTTATTTTGAGAGTATTTCAAACAGTAAACCCCGCCTATTTAGTTCGCCCACTATTTCACCCACTACAGCAACGAAAAGTGAATGTGACTGAGTATTCGTGTTAAACCCCTTATTTTTGTCAACGTAAAATAAGGGGTTTAACACGAATACTCAGTCACATTCACTTTTCGTTGCTGTATTGTTTTGTTTTGAACGATAAAAGGCGGGGCTTTAGAAAACAGGAATTCTTGTTACTAACACTAATGTCTAAAAATCAACATTTTTGTTTAATTTCTTTGCATTTGATGTTGTTGTTATATAATTTGACCCGTAAATAAAAAATAAAAATATTTTGCTCAATTTTCTCCGTTCTTTTTTAAGATTTGCTTCGTTATCTCATTCAAAATTTTTTAAGAGACGGCCCCCTAAACCACTCCAAAAGAAAGATTTATTTATATCTCGAAAACTAATAACTGGAATGAGCTGCAAATTTGCACACCCATATTTTTCAGCATTAGGATTCATTTTATGTAAAAATTAATATAGGTCATAATTCATAATTTTTATGAATATGAATTTATTAATATTTTTCAGAATTAAAAATATTTCTCAGAATCAAAAGTAATGATGGATTATGTTTGGGTTTCTTCACTGTATCTCGTAAAAAAAAAATTATATCGATCAAGTTATTTTTTGTGAAGATATTAATAAAAGTTTGAAATATGAATTTAACATTAGCACCTTCAAACTTTGAACGCTTATAACTCTGTGAAAAAATAAGTAAAATATACAACCAATATACTTTTTCGCATTGTCGTGATCCCAGGAATTCAAATATAAAATAAAAATGGGGCATTAAAATCAAAGTTGGTGCGCGTTTTAATATGTAGACGACCCCCAATTCAAAATTTTCGTTCATTTTCTGAATCTACTCTCAATTCCCCGTCGAATGATACCTATTACATTTTTGTGCATTGATTAGCAACAGAATTACATAGAGTGCTGCGTTTTTTTTTTTTTTTTTTTTTTTTTTTCTCCGACTGTACATATTTTAAAGAATTAAAATCTAACGATTTTGAATTATTTAAAAAATACCCACTGAGTAATACAGGGTGCATCTGAATTCATCATCAGTAGTTGGTGTGTCGTTGGGTATAAGAAAAGAAGACTTTTTTCATGTAGGGGAACGTGGGCGCAAACGAACGCATGACGGTGTAGAGGGCGCTTTTTCGATATCTCCCATTCACGTGCAAAGCTGTCTAACGTGAGTAGCCAGTCATCGTTCCAGAAAGTGACTATACAGAAATAACATGAGCGTGTTAGTTTAATAAACTTGTAGATATTCTTCTAATTTACGGTGTCACAGCGGAAAACTGTCTTAAGAACTACACAAATGCACACAGAATTCTACCTCAAACAGCACGTGTCATAAGTTAGATGCATGCCAAAATATATCTATGATGTGATGACTTTTTCTTGAATTGAATAAGAAAAAAATTCAGTGGTTCACATAGATTATAAAACTCATTCCGACTGTACTTAACCGTTCATCGTCAAATATCAGTTTAAAAGCATTCTAAATGTATATACGAAAATGAGAACACGAACAAGAACGTAAAAGGACGAATTAAAATGATAAACACTTTTCAACTTTATAAAAAAAAAAATTTAAAAATGCATAGCTCAGTGGAAATATAACTTCAAGCAATTTCCACTTATATCCGATAATCTATCTGAATATTTCTGTGGAATCCTGTAAACCAATCTTGAAGACTAGGCGTACAATACTCTAAAAGAAACATGCTTTTATTCATTTTATTTAATGATGTACGTTATCCTTGTTATGCTTTCTGTATAAAACAAAATAGTAAAATACCCTTTAAAAAAATAACTTTTATTGACAATAATATATCTAATTTCTTTTGTGAGTCCCTGTAAATGAAGTAACATGTTTTAAATAAAATTTCCAATGAGTAACGGGATTTATTGAGCCTGAATATAATCTTTAAGTTTCAAGATATTCCAAATATATTTAAGGAAATGAAAGCGCGAGCAGACATGTAGAAAAAACGAATTTATAAACAGTTTTTAATTTTGTCAGCGAACGTTAAAGAAGGATAAGCTTTAAAAACTGCATACGTATGATACTATAAAAATAAATCTAAATATTTTATCTTTTACTTTATTCTATATTCAATAGAAGAAATATTACTATACGTAAAAATTTTCGAATTCAGGTTTTCAATGAACGCACACCTTCTAAGAAATCTAGAACAAGATTTGACAACTTTTTGGAAACATCTGTCTGTCTGATTATCTGTCTGTCACGAAATTTTGCAGCAATTGTACCTCAGGAACGGCTGCAGAGAATTTCATAAAATTTTATGTGTACTTGCATTTTAACATAAATTAATGCATATCTATGTTTGGTAAAAATCTCCTGTAGGTGAGGTCGCCATCCCATTTTTCTAAATTTATAAGTAGCAATATAGCACAAAACGTCATATAAATGTACATAATGCGGATTATTTTTAATGAATTCTTAAGAAATTATAAAGTTACTGATAATAGTTACAGTCAACTGGGAAAAGTACTGTATATGCAGGAACATCATTTCTCCTTACGGAAGCGGGAAAGAGCCAAATTTTCAATATGGCTATCTTTCAAAAGGACTCGTCAATACTTTTAAAACAAATAGTTGATTCATATATTTCTAATAATTTAAAATAAATTATGAATTTATATCTTTTTTAACCCCCCCCCCCCCGAAAAAAAAAAAAAAAAAAAAAAAAAAAAAAAAAAAAAACTTTTTAAGATATTATTTGTAGAAAATAACATTGTTTTTCTTTGGGTATTTATTTTCATGCTGCTTTAGAATGAAAACCACCAGCATTCATCATGGAAGATAATTTTAATAAAATATTTTATACTGAGAGATTTTATATAAGAAAATATAAAATAATGTTTTGTGATGGCCATAACGTACTATATTATTTAAATGATATATTCCATAAATTTATTAATAAATGAGAAAATAATCAGTTTCTTGTTTTATTCTTCGCTTTCGAACCATTTTAGTAAGTGTTTGTTCTTTCTTATTTTGCAGATTTTACCATTAAACCCCTTTGACAAATTTAAAAGCAGAATAAATGTGAAAAACTTTGTTCAAAACAAAATGTAAATGTATATGATAATTTTTTTTTCGCCTCCGCATAATACCACGAGATTCTTTTTCTATGATGTTAGAAACTTTTGAAACTTTAGACATAAATAGGAATTTTATATTTTCACCTTCAAGAAAAAAAACTTAAAGTATGCTTAGATTTAAAACTAGTTTTAGTCATAAATATTTTTACTTCCATTACCCTACTACCGTAGGTAATGGAAGTATTGTATTCGGTCTGAAAATTCGATATCGAGTTTTCACCTGATTTACACGTTTTAAGGTCCCCTGAGTCCAAAAAGAGTGGTTTTTGGCAATTGGTCAGTGTGTATGTATGTATGCATGTGTGTGTGTGTGTATGTATGTATGTGGAGAATCTTCTGGCTATCATAGCTCAGAAACTAATAAAGATAGAGCTACGAAACTTTAGAATTGAAATACGTCTGGCCTACAGATGAAATTTCAAAATTTTGGTAAAAATTGAAAAACCGGAAGTGGGACATCGGAAACCGGAAGTGGGACCGTAAGTCCGTATCTCAAAACCGGCTCTAACGATTTTCTTCAAACTTGCTATATAAACACTCTATTAGATGTCCTTTCGAATGATATAGTTGGTTAGTTCAGGAAAATTGATAGGCGTCCTGTATAAATAGCTCAATTTTAGGCCTCGCAAAGGCGTTCCTTTAAAAACGGTTGTACGGATTTTTTTCAAACTCGCCATTTTAACTCACTTTTAAATATGCTTTTGTATGTAATTATTGTTTTCCTGTCAATAATTGAGTTTAACCGGAAGTGGGACATCGGAAACCGGAAGTGGGACCGTAAGTCCGTATCTCAAAACCGGCTCTAACGATTTTCTTCAAACTTGCTATAGAAACACTCTATTAGATGTCCTTTCGAATGATATAGTTGGTTAGTTTAGGAAAATTGATAGGCGTCCTGTATAAATAGCTCAATTTCATGTCTCCCAAGGGCGTTCCTTTAAAAACAGCTGTACGGATTTTTTTTTTTTTTTTTTTTTTTTTTCCTTACTTTTTACCTCGCTATATGTAAGCTTCGTTTTATATGTCTTTACATGTGTATAAAGTTTATCTTACCAGAAAAATTTTAGGTTTCTATTTCTTTAGGTCACTTTTATATCTTCTGATCACATTATCTCCAAAAAATGCATATAATATGTGTAATAGTGGGTAATGGAAGTCGTGTGGCTGTTACACACCAGATTTTTTTTACATTTTCCAACAAACTTATAAAATGTTTATGGATTCGGTTTGTCTGTTTACCTTCATGTTCTATATTTCTGAAATATTAGGAGAAATTTATTTCTGATAGATTGGAAAATCTATCAGAAATGAATTTTCAAGGTTGATGAATAAAATTTCTAAATATTAGAGGAAAAGCTTTAAAATAGATGCATTCTATTTAGGATAACATGGCATGTTTTCTATTGAAAATTATTTAAATAGCACTAAACTTCTTTGCCTGTAAAACATCACAATGTCGTAACACATTTCAGTCAATGAGATATATTTCTTTTAATCCTGTTCTAATATCTTTACAAAGCCCAAAACTTAAACATACAATATATGTAGACATATACAAACATATTTTCTACAGAAATATGTAGTGTTAGAGAATTAATGATTATTTTACGGGAAAATATAAGAAATATTCAGATACATGTGGAACTGTTTCAAAGTACTATTTTAATTATGTTATGAGGGTTTTTTTTTTTCAACTATTATAAATTTTAATTAGCAATATCGAATGTATTCTGTTTTTAGCATTATAGAACTACACAAAAGCAATTTAATCTACACTTTGTTTTTAAAAATAAAACAATAAATGCAGTTTTTGTGAGAGTTTTTTTTCCTTCGTATTAAAAAAAAAAAAAAAAAAAAAAAAAAATGTCTAAATAGATCCAATCTTTTTTTGTTCAAGGTCTGATGAAGGAATTTGTATGCGTTACGGTCCATGATAAGTATTTTTTAAAATACACATAATACCATTTTGAGGTACAAAAAATATTGATTTTAATATACGTTAGTAAAATGCACAAAGGTGTTTTTTCTACAGAATATTGCTTCATAAACATTAATTATTGGTTTAGAGAATCATACAATATTATTTAGATAATTGTAGAAATTTCTCAAGTGAATTTACAGTTGCGTTTTGCATTTTTAATACTTGAAACAAAGATAAAATATTGAAGAATATATAACCAGACTTAACCTTAAAGAGAAATATAAATATTAACACAACGTTCAAAACGCCAATGCAAAAATATTAAATGTATATGCACTTTCGGTAGCGTAAAACGAGCCGTCATCAGTGTAGAATGTAAAATGACGATGTGGATTATATCTATTATATATGGTAAGCGAATTTTGGAGTCGTAAAAGCAGCCGATAGGAATTGAAGAAACTGGAGGTGTTAGTCAATAGGAATTTGGAATGTAGAAAGCTATGTAAAAATCTATAATATGTGAATTTTATTTAATATTTCCAACAATCCGCGAGAGTGTGCACAGTAAAATCGCAGTTGCTGATATTTTTATGATTTTTATAGATATGTAAAGCTTTTTGAAAACAGAGTTTATGTACGTGGTTAGGTCAACAGATTGTTTTGGCAGAATTAAAGTTGTTAATAGGGTTATTCTCTCAACAATGATTATGAATCGCTGATTTGTTTATTTCTTATTTCTGAATATAACCCATGTGTTCTTTAAGACGAAACTTGGGTTTATGTTTTGTTTGATCAATATATGATTGTCCACATTAACAAGGAATACTATATATACCCCAAGAATTGCGTAGGATTATTTAACTGAGAAAGGGCTAGTTTGTTTGTCGGTGAAAAAGTTATTTTAAAGTCATATTGTCTGAGAACTTTAGCTATGGCAAAACTATATTTAGGGACAAAATGCAAAACAGTACCGATATTGGAAGAGAACTTATACGTAGAAAGATGCGAATTATGGGGATGTTGTAATTTAAAAAGAGTTTATCAATAATGGAAGGGTTAAAACCTCTGTCAACGCTTTTAGATATTTGATTTCAGAGCGGAGGAATTCAGGATCAGAGTGAATGTTAAAGGCACTCGATTGAGAAATGTAAAAAAAAAGCGGTCATTTTTAGGGTATTTGGATGACATAAACGAGCATGGTGAGTTAATGAAACTGCAAAATTTTGACGATAAACGGTTGCGCAGAAGCATTTTTCAGTGCGAGAGATAAAGATATCATGAAAAAGGAATAAACCATTGTTTTTTTATTTTGTACGTAAATTGGATGTTATTATAAAGTGAATTTGTGATCTGTAATGCGTCATCAATATTATCCCAAGAAGAATTAAACTGAAAGTAACATCCGCATAGCCGGTCCAAAATGGAAAAGATATTTTTTTCAAATGGAAAATTTTCGAAATAATGTACGTAAATATCAGCGAGAATTGGATAGATAGGGGAGCCCATGGCTAAACCTTCTGATTTTTGGTAAAATTTACCTTGAAAATTAAAAGTAATTAGAGATAAACAAGTGCAGGTAAGATAAATTAATTCTTGAATTTCAAAAATTGTGTAATAAAATTCTTTTAGTTTCTTTTCTAGGCAGGAAAGGGCGCCACTATACTGGGAATCAATGAAAAGTGATTTAACATCAAAATAAACCGTAGTGAGTTTGTATCGGGGAAATTTCGAATAATTTTGACAAAGCTGATAGAGTTTTTCACAGTATGGGTGTTAGCAGAAAATAGAGGGGAAAATACTGGCGATAAATTTAGCTGAATGGTAAGAAGCAGTACCTATGTTGGAAACAATAGGATCAAATGGGATATTGGGTAAATGATTGGCATATGGGAAATTTAGGGAAGGCATAAAATCTAACACAATTTGATACAGATAGAATGAGAGAAGCTTTTGTGTGTAATCTAACAGCAAAGGAGAAGACTGTACAGTGGATTTAATTTCAGTAAATACTTGTGTGGTCGCGAGAAAGACGGGTATATGAGTCATCATTAATTATGTTAGTAGCACTTTCAGTGTAATGAGTTTTATCCAGAATGACAATTTGTCCTCCCTTATCAGCTTTAGTGATGATGGTATTGTCCTTGAATTTTAAATCTTTCCAGGAATTTTAAACTTTTCTACAATTTTCGGGAGGACTGGGGTTAGATTTGTAGTTATTGGAATTAAAATTAGTGTTGGAAAGGATAAGATGACGTAGGTTTTCTTTCTGAGATTCTGTAAAGCGAGAGTTACTGAAAGATTTTTCAATAAGAACTATTAAATAGAAAAAAGAAGTAGGTTTAGAGATCGCAAAGTTTAAATTCAATTTTAGAATAGTGCACTAAATTTTAGAAATTTTCCCTCTAGAAAGGTTAACGATTGCATTTTGATTAACAATAGGGAGATCTTTAAAGGGAGTTTTTCTGCGAAATTAAAAGGCGGTCAAATTTATATTTTAAGAGTTTTCGAATGCTTTTGAGACAGGTTTTGAACAGGAATCAAGGAATTAAAATCAATAGACGTAAAACTTGGAAGACATGAAGCTAACTTTAAATGAAAACTATATAAATCTTTTTCGATATTGGCAATATAAAGATATGTATCATTTATGATAGCACGAATAATGTTGAAATGCGATCAAAGAACAACTTTGTTAACAAACGTGGAACAAGTAATGTTGCATTTTAGCTGAATAAAACGTGAAATAATACAATGTTTCTTGCATCGAAGAAGGAATTTCAAATGATTAAGGGAACACAATTTCATGACACGTACACATTATAATAGCTTAATAAAATTTTTCATCATGGAGTGACTACAAAGGGGAAAAGTGAAGAAAAAATTGCTGACCCAATCTCCTCCTCGAATGTAGCTTCTCAGATTAGCTTGCTCATTAATATAAAGAGCAAAAAATCCAAATAAATTTAAAGTCCGTTAAAGCTTTATAAAATATATAACGAGAGTTATGCTGAACAGAAATATAAATATTTACATAATGTTGAAAATGCTAGTGTAATAATATTAAACGCAAACTACAGTTTCCGGTAGCGTAAAACACACCGTCATCAGTGCAGAATGACGATGTGGATTATTGTTCTTATCTATAGATACGGAAGCGAATTTTAGAATCAGAGTAGCAGCCAACAAAAATTTAAGAAATTGGAGGTGTTAGCCAACAGGAATTTGGGATGTAGAAAGCTATGTAAAAATCAAGAAAATATTACTTTTATGTAATATTTTCAACAATCCGAGAAAGGAGGTACAGCAAAATTGCAATTAATGATATTTTTATGATTTTTATAGATATGGAAAGCTTCTTGAAAATCGAATTCATGCAAATGTTTAGCCTGGACGATTATTTTGGCTGAATTAAAGTTTAAAGTATGTTTATTACACTAACATTGCTTAGCAATGGCCAATTTTATTTTTATTTTTTCTTGTTTTTGAGTGTAACCCATGATGGGTTCTTTAAGACAAAACTTGAGTTTACGTTTTGTTTGACCAAAATATAATTGTCTACATTCACATGGAATACTATATATACTCCAAGAGTAATTATATCAATAGGGTCTTTTAACATAGGAAAGGCTAATTTGTTTGTGGGTGAGAAAATTATTTTAAAGCCATATTGTATGAGAACTTTAGCTATGGCAAAACTAGATTTAGAGGAAAAAGGCAAGAGAATATTGATACTGGAAGAGGACTTAGACGTAGAAGGACGTGAAGTATGGGGATCTTATAATTTTAAAAGCGCTTTATCAATAACGGAAGTGTTGTAACCTCTGCCAACAGCTACCGCTTATAGTGAAGACTAAACGATAAAAATAGTAACTACAGTTAAAAATATTTTATGATCTATGCAAATTTCAGAGTTTTCTTTCCTTTTTAAAATTGTCGTTAAAATATTAAAATTATCAGAGTGAAATGGTTAAATACTGATGATTTTGGGAATGATAAGTTTAAAAGTTTGTTCTAAAAATTGTAATATTAAAACAAGGACCAAAGAAAGCATTATATAAATTAATAGATATATGTTGCCAAAAAATGAACAAGACGCATATTTGTTTCAATCTCTCTTACCCACATATATGTAATAATAAAGTATTTGTAAATTTGCACGTTTTGAGTTCTCTTGAATTAGAAAGACAGGTTTTTAGCGGTTGGTCTGTGTTTCTGTTATCAGCATATTTCAAGAACAAATGGCAGCAAGAAGCCCAAAGTCGGTTTTTTGCCGTAAAAAAAAAAATAAAAATAAAAAAAATGTTGAACTAGTTCAGATCAAGGTTTGAGGTCATTATCGTGTTGGAAAAACCTATCTTCGTGGCATATTTTGGCCCGCATAGGGACGTATTTGACACATTTAGATGTTTTTTATACATAACGTTGTCCATAAACCCTTCAATTTGCATTAAAGAGCCAACGCCCTTTTACGAAAAAACACCCCATACCATGATGTTTGCTCTTTCATGTTACACAGTCGAAATTTGATATCTGGAAACATATCTGGCATTTTTCGGTCGTCGAACATATCTCTTTCTGTCATTTCCGTCATTTTAATCTTTGTTCCGCTTGTAAATAACATTTTGTTTTCAATCTTCAACTGTCCAATATTCACGAGTTTTTGCAAATTCTAATATTACTTTCTTATTCTTTGCACTTATCAACGGTTTCTTTGTTCTGATGCATCCAAAAAGTCCAACTTGGTTAAATCTGCAAAAAAAAGCACTGCGACTAACATCAGCCAAATTTTCCTCCGCAATTCATGCACAATAATTGCAGCATGCTTCTTTGGATCTACAACTTTCTTTTAACAACTTTATCAACTGACGTAGTCGTTTTTCTGAGTCTTCCAGGTTACTGGTTTGTCTGTCAAAGTGTTTGATTCTCTCCATTTTTTTTTTTTTTTTTATTATATTATAAACAGTTGTTTTTCTAATAGGTAATATAGAAGCAATATCACGAGAAACTATTATCCTATATTCCGTTTCACCTTAAGTTGGCAGCATTGAGGAAGGCAGGGAATGTAATATTGCGCACTAAAAAGTAGTTCTGAAGTTATTTTGCGTTTTTAAGTTGATTAAATTGATAAATAAGTGTTATAAAGTAAGGAAATATAGCTTATGCAACAAATATTTAATGTTTTTCATATTTTAAAAGTATTTAAATAATAAACATCTTTTTAGCAAAGCGAACGCGTAGTGTCGAAAAAGCAGTATTTCTGAGTTTCATTTTGGCTTGATCGGCTTCCAAGTTTAAACATCTGGCGCGCTCTTTAAAATTTCTTCGACAGTTCTCTCTGAACCTCTCCCTGCTTTTATTAGTTTTCTTTCTCTCCGTTAAAATAAAAAAGAATTTATCGATTTTACAAGAAAATTTGTGATTCCTGTCATACTTCCTTCAGAAGATTTATTTCTTTATATGGGAATTTAGGCATATTCTATGCTTTTAATAAAAAATAACCTTGTTTAAAAACATATTTAAGTTAGCAAATAAATTTAGTAAGTGTTTTCTAGTTTGAAGTTTAAAATTGAAAAATTATATATAAAGAAAGTTTCAAAATACCACTGGTAACTTATTCTATTCCGCTAATTAATGATTTAATCATATTTTATTATCCATTTATTCGTTAAAACCTTTATAATAAATAATAATAATAAAAAAAAAAAAAAAAAAAAACGTAAAATGCAAAATACTCGTAACAATTATTTCGGATCGAAATAAAATGCGCTTTGTTTGTACCTACTTTGTGTTCGCCTGACGAAAGATCGTGTCTTATTTCAAACCGAAACAAATGTTGCAAGTTTTTAGTAATTCTATTTAAAAAAATAATAATAATTAACTTAATACTTTTTTATACCAGTCCTCCGGTGCATTTTTTGTTATTTCGTATGTTTTTATTTTCATAAAAATCTTTTTTTTTTTTTTTTTTTTTTCTGAATATAGTAATATTTAGGTTATTTAATTGTCGCAAATTGCTGAAAATGATAATTTTGTGAAATATTGGTGCTAAAAAATATAAAATGTCTGTGCACCATACCAGCAAAACTGCTAAGTGGCTAAAAATTAAAATAGCTGTTAAACACATAGCTGAATACAAATATGTAAAAAGAAGAAAATAGCGCTTTTTAGTTTTTGAGAAATTTTTGGTTTGAAACATATATATGTTAAATTCAAATAGTAATATATATATATATATATTTAAGTAAGTTTGTATATAAACACTATAAATTTCAAAAACTCGCAGCATTTGTTTCAGGTCAAAATAACAGTACGGCTCCTCACCAGGTGAACAGCAGGCACGAGTGCATTCTCAAAGCAGCAAGGTTCACTCACACCTATTAAGAAATTTAAAATGACTTCTGCATATTTCTTCCTTTATAAAACCATTTGTTGAATTTCAGAATAATGCAGTTAGCTAAAGAACAGAAAAAGAACAAAAGTTTAAAAATGCATTAAAACATGAGGAAAAAACATTGAAAAAAATGTTGCATGTAAAAAAAAAATATATATATATATATCAAACGTTTCGTTCCTGTGAGGAAAAAAAAGGGAAATTAAAGGGTTTAATAGTTCAATTGCAATTTCATAAATTATCTTATGCTTTAAAATATTATATCTGAAACACTTTTATGAAATGTAAAGTGTAATATGTATGATTTTTATTTTATTTTTGTAATAAAGGACCACCGCTGCGTTTTATTCGTCCTCATTGTAACCAAATTAAATAGTATTTCAAATAAAACATCAAACTAATTAATTAATAATAATATTTAAACTGAGAAGTAAAAACACTTTTTTTATAGTATTATGAAATAAAAAGTACTCATGCACACCAACAGGAAATGTAAAATAGGATAGAGGAAATGAATCTTCCAGGATTTTGAAATTTTAATCTTTTATCTAAATATTTTCTTATTTTTTTTATTTATTCATGAACGAAACAAAAAATTATATGTATACTTTTTTTCATGTAACTTTACATAGTTAAAAAATAATAATATATAAATATATATACAAAAGATTTTTTTTATCATTAAAAAATTAATAATTATTGTAAAATTTCACCCAAAATTTTTTTTCCTTTTCTGGGTTTCGTTAAAACTCATAATATGAAATAATTATTATCAAGCAGTTTTTCTTTTTTCTTCTTTTTTCGCCAAAATTGCAGCTTTCATTGTTTGCTAACAGCCCCACCTGCTTTATAGTAACCCTGTTACTATGACAACAGGTGTGATAAGGTCGCTGTAGCTTTCTCTCTACTGCCAACTTAGGGTGAAACGGAGTATAGTGTAATTTACGGCCGCAGTTGCCCAGTTGGTAGAGCACCGAGCTCGTAATTGGAAGATTGCAGGATCGGTATTCGGGCCGGCCAAAGACCGTCGTGTACACGAAGGCGATCTGGCGTATATATACGATCTGGTCCATCAGGCATTTTGTTGCCTTTAGGGTTGCCATATGTGTCCAGCGCGTTCCGTAGATAAAAAATGGCAGCTATTATTTCTGTCGTCTTGTATTACTTTGGAATTAATTTTTTAATCATTTTTCATTATTTTAGCTAAGTAGATTGTGATATGGGAGATGGTTTAGAGATAAATTGCTGTAATCACTCAAGAAAAAATATAAAATGGTCTGATTTCCATAAGAAAATTTAAGAAGATTAAAATAAAATTACTTTTATTTACTTGTGTTTTTGACATGTGCAAATATAAAAATACAAAAAAATGTGTTATTTTAATCAAAATATTTATATTAATATACATTAATTAAAGAAGACCTTTCATTTATGTGTGTTTGAGTTTTGGCGACGTTTTCTGGAGTCGCCAAAGTTGTTTTGGCCAATGTAGTTTAGAACACGGAAACCCGCGTCCTAAATTATATTTATTTTAAAGTTCATTTTTTTAATGAATAGTATATGCTAGAAATAGCAAAACAAGTAAGTAAATAAATAAAAATTTCCACTTTTAAACAGTGAGCTCTTTTTTAAAAAAAACGAATAAAAACGAATAATTTAAAAACGAATAATTTTAGGAGATCCAAATGTTGTATTTTGAAGTTAATATAAGTTTGTTGCTGGAAAAGTTTGAACAAGATTGATGTCTCAAGGAATGTTGCGTGTGAAAGTTCTCTGAATGCTTTTATGCGAGCTTTTAATTTTAATAACAGATTTAAATTCTATATAAATGTAGGTGCAGTAATGAAACGGGTGGTTGAGGGAGGCGGTACCCCTCACCCCCTCACACAGAACTAATTATCATATGAAACTCTCCTGAAGAATTCTTCCTATGTGAATTCTTTTAACATAGGTTTACATATTAGTTCTCGTTATCTTACCTTTTAATCTTCAAACTATATTTATAGAATTAAATTTCAGGGTAAGATAATCAAGAAGAATCCTATGTGAATTCTTCTAACATAGGTTTACATATCAGATCTCGTTATCTTACCTTTTAATCTTCAAACTATATTTATAGTATTAAATTTCAGGGTAAGAGAAAGTCGTGTGAGTGACACACCAGATTATTTTGTTTATTTTTAAAGTCTAATTCAGACATTCTTATATTTTTATTTCTTTCTTTGTTACAAGGTTAAATTTCAGTAATTTTTTACTTTCTGTTGCCCATGTGAATGGTGCAGAAAGTATTGTTTTGGGGTCTAATTTTCGAAACCAGTTTTTGTTATATTTACACGTTTTGGCGTCCTCTGAATCCAAAAATCATGTTTTTAGTGGTTGGTCTGTATTTCTGTGTGTGTGTCTGTCTGTTATCAGCATATCCAAAAGTCCAAAATTGGTATTCGAAATGTGTATCATATAGGGATGCTACACTAAACTTTTCGTTGAGATGAAGCAAATATTTCGTGTACAGGGACACCCAAGAGTATTGAAATACATTACGCCCAAGGGGAAATTGCAGGTAAGTAGAGTTTAACTTATATAGGCTGCACTAAACCAAATGCAACGAATATGCATTTTTTTATATGCGTAAAAGCATGTTTCATGGAGAATATGTTATGGAAATCTATCACTGTTCGTTTACAGAGCTATACTAAACTAGATTATAATGCGCAATGCTTGAAAATCGATGAAAGCATATTTCAGGTTGTGCCATGTGTTATTAATATATGATTATATTTATATGCGCCATATGGTGTGTATACATAACCTTCAAAAGATATACATGGCTGCCAATATTTCAGCCATAACATCATTTTTTATTGTTAGTGAAAATGCTTTACTATAATACTTTACCATGTCCAGGAAAGCTGCTCAGGAATTAAAATTAATTCCTAATAGCTGCATGGTACATAATGTATTTTTTTAAGCTAAATTTTCATCGATTGTTGTTTATATACATATATTTTATATACATATATATGTTGTTTATATACATATATATATACATATATTTACATATATATATATATATATATATATAAATATATATATATATATATATATATATATATATATACACGTTTCGTGGTTTCCTGAATACCGAAGTTTTAACTTTTGATCTTTCTCTGTGTCTCTTAGAGTAAATTAAAAACGAATAATTTTAGGCGATCCAAATATTGTATTTTGAAGTTAATACGTTTGTTACTAGGAAAGTTTGATGAAAATTGATGTTTCAAGGAATGTTGTCTGGATAATATTAAATAAACTTTTGAATTTAATAGCATATTTGAATTCTATATAAATGTAGGTACAATAATGAAACGGGGGGTGGTCGTAGGGGCGGAATCCCCTTTTTACACAGAGTTAGTTGTCAAATAAAGCTGTTCCGAAGCCTAGTTTGAATTGTTTTAACATACGTTTACATAACAGTACTCCTTATCTTACCCCTTAATCTCCAATCTATATTTATAGTATTAAATTTCAGTGTAAGAGAAAGTCGTGTGAGTGGCACACTAGATTTTTTTTTTTTTTTTTTTTTTTTTTTTTTATGGAAGAAAGGGAAAGAATTTTCTCATTAAAACATCATTTTTTCAAGTTAGACGATGAGTATGGACGGAATAATAAAATTAATATTTTTAGCTTCTGAAATTTATGTATAAATATATATATATAACCTATACGTGTCCTTAAATTATTCTTTTAGGGAAAACTAAACGACCTATTAATATATTTTTAGGAAATAAATTGACTTTATAAATTTAAACAAGAGATTCGTGCCATCTTGACATTTACCGAATCTCTTTGTTCAATTTCGCTTCCATCACCGAAAAGCTCTTCTTAAATTTGTGAAAATTCTTTTATATTTAGGTTATAAAATGCGTTTAATGCATTTGCACTGTTTCTGTCTGCGTCCTCTACCAGAAACGTCTTGAATCTTAATAAATAAAGGAGTGATTTAAATTATAAAATGCAAGGATTTTTTGCCCTAAAACATTATGCAGTATGACAGGAAATGCACTTTATGTGTTCATTTTAAAAAACGAAAATCAGATAAGGAAAGTATAAGTAGTACTGTAAGAAATAATATTGTTTGTATTTGTAGGAGGTTGTCTGTGAGGGAATGACATTTCTTTTCATTATTAAATATATATAAATATTTTAATTAATGCTCTAAATACATGAATTTCTGTAATAAAACTATGTTTGTTGTACTATATGCTGAATACAGAAATTATTAAATTCTGTTTAAAAAATATGCAATTTTATCACCGTGGCATATTTGAAGCTAATTAATTATAAATCTTAATTCATAAAAATAGAATATATATATATATATATTTTTTTTTTTTTTTTTTGTTGTTTTTTAAGTAGTATTTTTGAAATTAGAAATTTAAACTTAGCATAAAGAAATATAACTTCCTTTATGTACTGAACATTTAAAATTCTCAAAACAATATTATGCAATAAATCAAATTCACAATCAATTATTAACATATTAAATCTTTTTTGGAAAATATGTATATGTTAATACCACTATCTTCATCTTGTTGCAGAACTTTTTCTTGTAAAAAACGTGACAGTTAAAATATGAATTTTAATTCGTACAAGTTAAATACTTTTCAATATTAATGCAAAAAGGATTTTAATTTTCAGATTACTACCTCCAAAATTACACAGCAAAACTTTTTTTCTTTTCTTTCAAAGATGTGATAGTTCTCATCCAATGCAATTTAAAACAATTGGGCTACTTTTCAATTAAATACACATATCCAAAACTTATGTCATCTTTTAATTTCCATGCCTGAATCTTTCGTCTTAAAATCATCTATATATTGTGACATTTCACTTTTCTTTTCTTACGATAACCTTTTTCTCTTTTTCAAAAACATATTAAATAAAGAAATCTGACTTTTAGAAGGAATATTTTATGAATGTCATGAAAATTTTGTGCTATTCAGAGAATAAACACGAAAAAATATTTTATTTCTCAAAGGCTTTCTCGCTAACTCTTGCCGAAAATATATTTTGTCTGATTGTCTGACATCGAAGTGCCATGTTTTAGGGAATCACAACATGCTCCAAAGATGTTTTGTTTATGTAATTTACACAAATATCGATAAAAGGGAATTGAGATTTTTATTTTGAATCCATGTATATTGTGAAATCCTTAAAAACAAATCAGGATAAATATTTCCATATACAACTTATTTTATGCAGTACTTTAAACATGAATAGAAGATTGAGTTACTATCACGACACACGCAAAAAAGGGAATTCTAGAGAGATTTTTCGGAAAAAGTTAAATGATATGCAAAAGTCAGAGGTCAATAAAACTTATTTTTAGCCCATGAAATAATGGAAAGTTTTTATCGTCTATGCAACACGTTTCAATAGAAAAATTTTGTTTTGTTGACGATATATTCAAAGAACTGTAAAATATATATAGAAAATATTTTGATATAGGGTTTTTATTGATTTTCAAAGAAATAAGTAAAAAATTAAATTTATGTTTAGCAAATATTCTATTTACAATACAAAGATTATATATACTCTAATTCAGAAAATTTGTCATATTACTATACTAAGTCGTATATACAAGCTATCGCAATGCATTTTAAAACTGAATTTTAATTTATAAATATATTATTATTATATTTTATATTATACATACATACATATATATATATATATATATTTATTATTATTATTATTATTATTATTATTATATTATAAATATATTATTATTATATTATTATTATAAATATATTATTATTATATTTTAATTTAGAAATATAATTTAGAAACATATTTTATAATGAGATTGCTTGACTTGTAAAAAAAGTAATGATATAACGAGAAATGTTATGCTGAATTTTATACTGAATTTTGTATTTTATAAGGTAATCACTTACAGAGAGAATTCTCTGATAAATTAACTCATAATAAAATTTTGATAGAATATAATATAAATATAAGATGTTCACTAAAAAACAAAAATTTAGTGATCCAAAAAGACCACTCAGGCATCATTTAATTGTTCAAAAATAATAAAATTGTAGACAAATATATGCAAGTAAAAAGGTTTTATTTATTTATTATATATATATATATATATAATTGTAGACAAATATATGCAAGTAAAAAGGTTATATATATATATATATATATATATGTACTTTTTTTTTTTTTGAGATGCATATCTTAATGTTTTTTATGTGAAAACATGACAAACACTTTTCTTTTAAGGTATAAACACAAGTTTGTTTTTATATTCCTGTTATATTTTCATACTGATTCATTCAAAGCTAGAAAATGTTAATTTCAAAATTTTATTTAAACATATAATTTATACAAGACAGATTTTTAACATGCACGGAAAATTGGTAGTGAAGGAAAAAGAAAGTAAGCAAACGTTATAAATGACAAAAAACATACAATAATTGTTTCAGATTGATATAAATAAACACGACACATTATCAGAAGATAAACGGGATGCATGTAGTGTAGTGTGAAATCAAGAACATAATACATTAGATTCAAAACAGCACTGATACGAAACTTTGAATATAGAAAAAAAAAAATCTTCCATCTGACATTGAGCTGTAAATGATGTTTTAAATATGGCATTTATGTAAATGTTTGTTTTAAACGTTTTAAATATATGAATTTTGATAATTATACAAAAAAATTTCTTTTATTTAATAAATACCAAACTCTATTTGTAGAAAATAGGTTGATATAATAAAAAATAATAGGTTTATATAATAGGCGACACATTTGACGTCTATATGTGTGATTTGGAGGATGTGTAAGTTGGGCAATCTGTGATTTAGACATATTTTATTATAAACTTAGTATTTTTAACACTGTTCAATCCATTTAAAAATATTTTTTTTTAATAATTGTTTAAATGTACAACACTTATATTACTAATAATCCCATTTTGAGAATAAATCAATATAAAATACGTAGCATATAATATAATTAATTTTGAGGTCTTATATAATTAACTTATTTATAACTGTTTATTATTAAAATACTCGAGCTCAACTTTTATTTAGATTTATTGAGTTTCATTAACTAACTTTTTTCATAGATTCGAAAAACTAAAGACTTTATAGCATAACTTGGTAGTAATTAAAGTAAACTTTCTATTAAGAATTTACCAAAAAAGTATTTTTCATGGCATTTTTATTACTTCTGAACACTTCATACGATGAAGAACCTAAAAAATATTTTCTTAACTTAAAATATCATCTTAAAATAATTAAATTTTCTTAAAATATCATCTTAACTCAATAAATCTACTTCAAAAAACTTTTCAGTAGCGTAACTTTTAAAAGGTTTGTTATCGAATAAAATCTGTTAAAGTATTATCTTGTCATTATGTATTACGTTAATACATATCATAAGAACCATGGCTGCAAAAATTTCCGTTTCGAAGCATAACGCTTATAGCACTAATATTTTCAATAATTTCTATCACATTTGCACAGTCATGTTTTGTTTGAATGTGATAGAAATTATTGATAAAAAATACTGGTGTAATAGTTACGTTTTTAAACGGAAAATCTCGTACCCTTGATAATAACTAGCAGTGTATTAAAAACTAAAAATGTTGTTCATTTTTTAAGTTATGCATTTACACATTTAACAGATGTCTGTATTTCTTAAGTAGGTATACACAAATTATTTATCATACTTTAAATATTTTTGTTCAACTCGATAAATAAGGATTTAAACGAATCCAAAGTTAAAATCAAGTTTGCTACAAAAATTCTGCTAAATTGCAAGGTATCATACGATCAACTACTATCTTAAACAGAACAGAACCTACATGAAGAAAAACTAATTTTGCCTAAACGATAAACACACATCTCACAACAAATAATTCCTGTTGTTTCACTGTACAAGAGCAAATATAAATATCATTATGACTAGTATGAAATTGTAAAATCGTACGAAGTTGATTCATTGTGTGCCCTGTGAAGCAAAACGAAAGTAAGAGAAAACTATGAAAAGAAATATATAAATTACTTGAGGACTTTCATTTTATGCAATTTTCGGTATCTTCTTTGATACTGTGTGAAAATGAAACAAATATTATTAAAATAAAAAGTAAGAACCGGAACTAATTTTAAAACAAAAAGTTTTAGAGCATTTTAGCACTAAACACGCGATAATGGAAAGTGGTTAATTTTACGGCATGGCTAAATTATTTTTTACATTACAAATTATTAAGGACATTTCCATCTGCCAAACTATTAGCTAGTAAACTTTTTTGATACTGTGATAAAATGCCATGTAATATTATTTTAGCAGAACAGAACCTAGACTAATTTTAATTACAATTACTTTATTTAATTTACTACAAATTAAAAACACGTTCAAAGAAATTGGAATGTAACATGGCTGAGAAAGCGGGCACATTGTTTAAAGTCATTTCTAAGAACAGTTAATATAAAAACTGGCAAGATACTGAAATGAAAGATTTTGAGTTTATATATACAAAGTGGCCATAAAATATGTTTCACTTTTTGGAACACATCTACGCAAAATTTGCTTCTTCATAATGTGGATAAGTCAATATTTTAAATAAATGTACGAAAAATGGATTATTTATAACAATGACAAACAGCATAAATAATATGTCATCCATTTCTGCATGTGCATTTATATATTCGAATCTTAATAATATTTACATAATCCGTTTTCTGGGCATTTATTTAAAATATTGATAATTCCATTTTAACAACTGCATAACCAGGTATTATCAAACAAAATTACTACTACTATAATCTACCTCTATTATATATATCCAACATGATAAGAGACTAGACATTGACCCGCCAGCCGATACGCCATGTTTGTTCAATCTGTTATAAGCGATACCATTAAGCTTTGAAAATTTTCAAATGGCACTCTACAAGGCATTCTAAAGACAAATAAAAATGTTTTGTCGAGATTTTAATTAAGAGAAAAGTGTTAGACGCTGGTAAAATAAAATTACGTTCTACTGCGATCGACTGGTTTTTGAACGAACGTCCGCTCTTATTTGTACAATGTCCAGTTTCACTTGACAGCAGTGGCAGAATTTCCCCTATCGGAGATGTTTCGTACTACTTTTTTTCTTTACGAAAATCATCTTCCAGTATTTTCTATAGTCTGTCAATGAAGTTTGGCTTTCTCCGATTCTTTAGGTTTTTCTGTAATGTCTCCAAATGGTGAAAGTTAATTTAGGAAAATTCTGTATGTATATATACGTGTGTGTGAGAGTGAAGTGACGGTATATATAGAAATCATGGGGCATTTTTTACAGTTAAAATATAAAGTACATTTTTTAAGCATTCCATTTTTAAAGAATGTGCTATGTCTTTAAAATAAGAAAAAAATGTTCTATTTAATATTTTTAATATCGCTTTTTTATAAAACAGCTTCTAAGAAATAAGATATATTTTAATATATATAAATATTCTATTAGGACTATGCCCATTTATGTTTAAAAGGTAAGCAATCTAATAAGATTAAGTATCATTATCTCAAAACAAAGTCTTATTTAGCTAAGATGAAACTATTTATAATGCATGGTATTGTGTTGATTTTCGCCGATGGAAACATTCCTAGGCTGTTTTATTTATTTATTTATTTATTAATATCACATCTGTTATAATATAGTTTTCTTTAATAACCAAAGATATGACTATACAATTTTCTCGGGAAATATTGTTCCATTAATAAATATCTTAAAAGCTATCACATACATGTTTATTACATTTAAAAAAAAAAAAAATCTTCTAATTATATGTAAATAAATATTAGTGCAGTTAAAAGAGCTGTTTGTTAAACTGTAAATTGTTATTCCTTTTTAAATGCTAAGCCGTTTATTTTAAACGCATTTTAGTTAGCGGTTTTAAATTTGTACAAGAAAAAATATTTTAAACAAAAGTTGATGCTGCTCTTACACAATTAACAAAAAAAAAAAAAAAAAAATCACATCTACTGTACATGAAGTGGCAGTAGTTGGAACAGTACATGTACCGTTACTTCCACCAGTGGTACATGTAGCGTAATTTTTTATAGTTGAAACAGAAATGTAGGTTACATTTACCCATAAAAAACAAATAAAAGCAGTATCTATAAAGTCCACACCCAGTACCACCCCACCACTACAAAAAATAAATAAATGATTATATGTACCAATCTAACTAGTTTTAATCGTTGATTTGTTGATTTCTTCATTTACTTAATCCGAAAATTAATGATTTCTCACTAGTTAATTGTATTTTCACAATTACTTATTGATCAAACATTACTTGTATCAAGATTGAGGACTAATCCTTAATTGCAAAGTTTGTAGAAAATGATTTATTATTCATCAGTTGTGAAATTCGTGATTAACCCCTGATTAATCGTCAACTATCCAACATATTGCGTTTTGCCCAACACTGTCGTAAACTAATGGTATAAATACCTTATATTTAATAAGAAAGCACCACAGAACTGGCGCTTTAAAATAATAATTACAAAACTTTGAATAAACACCATAAAATGCAAAAATCTCGCAACTGCTTTGACTGCAGCACTCGTGCTGACTTTGCTCGCTTGACAGAAGGTCGTGTGTTCTTTCGACCCGAAACAATTGTTGCAATTTTTTTTTTGTATTTTATAATGCTTATTCAAAGTTTTGTTATTAATACCTTATATTCACTCGAATCCTTTTATTTTACGATAAAAATGACGTCTATAAAGTGGTACACATAACGTATTTTTATGTTTAATGTACCGTAAAAATATTGTGCTTATGCCGCAAAGGATAACAACGGCACAAGTACTGTAAAATTTGTGGTATTGATACTGATATTTTATTTTGTTTTATCTTTACAATGAACTTTCAACGTGTATATGGAGGTCAATATTGCTTCTCTGACAATTAATTAACTTGTTACTTTATTCAAAAATGCATTTTGCTTTACAATTTTTAACATTTTCCAACATTTTGGCTTTGCATTGAGTATTAAACCCAATGCAAAGCCATTTTTACGAAACACAACGTACTACATTAGACACAGCACATTGCAATCAGAATGAAAAAATGCTAAACATCTTACAAAATATGAGTATTATACTAAATTATTCTTAACTACACAAGGGCGCAATCTTTTTAAAAAATTAATTTGGATAATTTGATAGTCAAAAGTATGGAGCTACTTATATGGAAACCTGAACAAACATTGTATGAATTAAAAACAGTTTTGAGAGATAGAATGAACAGAATTTCAGTTTCTCTCTCTCTCAAAAAAAAAAAAAAAGAAAAGAAAAGAAAATGATAGGGTTTTTATCAATATTTATTTACAATCAGCGACCACTGTATCACCATTGGGCATTGATTGAATAAAAATAAAAATATGAGTAAAACCCCTTATATTTTAGCTTCTATTATGAGAGGACCTGAAATTCTGTTCATTCTATCTCTCGTAACTTTTTGAATTTACACGATATTTGTTTCGGGCTTTCATATAAGTAGCTCAATACTTTTGGCTATAAAATTATGTAAATGAAAGTGTTTAAAAGCTTGCGCATGCGTAGTTAAAAATTATTTAGTAAAATTGCTCATATTTCGTAAGATATTTTACATTTTTCCATACCAACTGCAGTATGTTGTGTCTAATGTAGCATGCCAGTTTTCCAAAAACTGGCTTTGCACTGGGTTTAATACCCTATGTGTTATAACTAAAAATGTGACTTTTTTTTTTTTTTTTTTTTTAGGACGGAGGACTATTAGTCTCAATCTGGGATTTTTGCGGTGTCATTTTTCGATAGTTGGCATTTATCAAAATCTAAAATTTATTGAAAATATAATTGAATAATTTGAAAGCGATGTTATAATTTGAAAAAAAAAAAAAAAAAAAAAAAAACTAATAGTCCTCCGTCCTAAACTAAAATCTGATTTTGCCAGAATGTCATCAAAATCATTTTTTTTTTTTTTTTTTAAGAAAAAGAAAAGAGAAGAAAATTACTAATAATCAGTATCGAAACAAACACTATCGAAAAAGTTTTTTTTAATAAATTTGAATTAGGAAATAAAAAGTGCGCGTGCAAAATGAAATAAAAATAAGTAAAAAAAATTAATTTAATGATTTAATTTTTATGTAAAACTTGATCGCGTGCTATCTTAAAAAGTAGATGTAAAATTTAAGGTTTAAATGGTGCGTGTAGCATCTATAAAAATTGTTTTAAGACATAGAATAGAATAAAGGAAGCAACGATGTTGGTTGCATTTTGTTATACAGTTTGAATTTTTTGAATTTTATATAAGTAATATCTACCGTAGGAATAGTTTCTTATGTTAAAACTATAGGGAATTGTTATGTGAGCACAAGCGATGCTACTTTATTTATTTGTTTTTTAAGGGTAAATAAATAAATAAAAATAAATGAAATTTGAATTTTTGGCAGAATTATATGCAAAAACAGTACAATTTTCGGAGCATTTTATCAGACCTATAGCATTGTAAAATTATCTGTAATGGGAAAAATATTCTTTATTTATTTATTTTTTATTTATTTTTCAATTTTTTAAAGAAACCGTTTTATTTCCATGAATATATGTGGTAAACTCATAAAAATTTATACAAATAATAAAAAAAATCCTCATAATCGCATACTGCAACAAAAACACATTTCAAGTATTTCTTTTTACAAGATGATCCAAAATATTTTAAATTTTGTGTATTTTTTTACTGGTTCTCTTTTCCTTTACAAGACAAAACTTTTGCTGAAATAAATGAGGTATAGCATGTTCTTTATACTATCAAATTTTCAAGATAATTCCTAAAGAATTTGTTTAGATATTTGGCAAAACGCCAGTGGGTTCAATCAATCAATCCATGAAAAGGTTGTTTACATATTTCGGATAGCTCAGTAGTAGAGCATGAAGGACATGTTATGCCACCCCACTTTTTTGAGGAAGGTCGTCGGATTAATGCTGCCACTTATATCAAGGTTTTAGAAGAAGTTGGGAAGCCTTGGATTGACAGTGTACCTAGAAACAGACCTTACATCTTCCAACAAGACTCTGCTCCAGCACACAAAGCCATGACAACTCAAGATTGGATGGCTGTCAATTTCCACGACTATATCACCCCAAGTGTATGGGCACCTAGCTCCCTAGATCTTAATCCCATGGATTACTATGTATGGGGCGAATTTGAGCGAGAGACCTATAAACATCCCCATAACACTATTTCATCGTTGAAAGGTGCCATATCGTCTAAAATGAGGAATACGAGTAAACAGCATTTGATTCGGGCATGCAGTCGTTTCCGACACCATATTGAGTTAGTTATTGACGCTAATGGGGATTTTATTGTATAA
Organism: Salticus scenicus; assembly: GCA_963930645.1. Taxonomy (NCBI): domain Eukaryota; kingdom Metazoa; phylum Arthropoda; class Arachnida; order Araneae; family Salticidae; genus Salticus; species Salticus scenicus. Next base: position 264,130,841 of record OZ005650.1, read on the forward strand.
TTGTATAGTCAGAGAGTCAATTAACATTGTGTAAAATTTTTATGTAAACATAATAAATTTTAAAAGAAATATGAATTAATTTGTTTTATTGTCAATCCGTCCTCAAATACCTTACGCACCCTGTATATTGGTCACAATAAGGTGTGTTTCGCTCTTTTTATGGGTTGTATTTTTTCTGTTAAAATTTGATATAATGCAGTTCGCGAGATGAAATCAAATTGGACCGAAACATGTAGATCGGTAAATGTCCGGTATTACTCAGCAGTAGAGTACAGACACGTTAAACCTCAGTTCTGAGATTAGATTCATCACCCACGAATATTTTCGCTCTGAATATAATTATTAAACTTCCAACTCAAGATTTATTAAATAGCAATTTTTCTAAAAAGTAATCGGTGATCTCATTAATACATACTTATTAAAATAACTTTATCTTACAGAAATAAATTTTTCGACTACAAACTTCCAATATACGATTTAACTTAATATTAACACGCAAAAATTGTATCATTATAAAAAATAGGTTTTATTTGTAACTTTTTGTAACATGAACTTCATTATAAATCTCAAAGATTTAGCAATATCTCAGAAATTTTCCAATTCCAAACTCGATTCTAGAATAAGTGTTACAAATTTCTTTTGTTGATAAAAAAAATTTAAAAAAAGCCAGAACTTCTGAAAAAGAATTGAAAAGCTATAATTTAAATGGGAAGAGGAATACTTGCATCTTTCTCTATGATCTATGTTAGACAAAAAAAAAAAATGCAAAGAATTAAGGTTTGTCAGTTTTAAATTTCCAATTTAAATCCATGCCTTCGTAAAAGGATTATTAGTTTCCGAACAGAGTAAAATTAAATGATCTCAGTATCAGAAAATGTGATGGAAATTGATGCAGACATCATAGATATAAAAAAGCAATTCTCTTTTTAAAACAATTTCGATTGATATTTTCTTCACAGATACCAACATTTTTAAAATCAAGTTGAATTTTTACAACGCTGTTAAAGCGCACTTCTCAAAAATATACAGAATCTTCACATTTTTGAGAAGTTTCATTTCTTATAATAGCTCTGAGTAAGAACTTCTTATTTTTAAGAATTTCTTTTTTCTCATTTAACTACTCATTTCAAATTATACATCACTTTATATACAATTGATGAATTTTATAGAACAGAATATTCTAGAATTCGGAAAGTCTAGAAATTTCATAAAATTAATTGAATAAATAACATAAACATAATTAAAATAATGACATAATGAATAAATAGGAAATAAACAATTTAGATTTAAACAAAAACCATGTTGCAACTATGTCCCTAGGCGGGAATCGACCCCACAATCTCTGGTTTCGTTGCCCGATGCTTTACCTCGCACCCCGGCTTTCACGAAGGAAATAATTTTCGTTGCAATATTAGAGTCGGTAACAAAAGTGTCCATACACTAGCAAAAATTCATATGTAAAAAAAGTACACTTCATACGGTTTTGTTAAATAAATCCTTATCGAACCATGATCTTACACTGACTAAGAACAGGATTCGACAAGGATTTATTTAACAAAACCGTATGAAATGTGCTTTTTTTGGGTAGGAATTTTTGCTAGTGTTCGGACACTTCCGTTACCGACTGTACAAGAACGAATATGAAATGAATAGTTAAATGAGAAAAAAGAATTCTTAAAAATAAGAAGTTCCTACTCGGAGCTATTATAAGAAAAGAAACTTCTAAAAAAATGAGAAGGTCCTGCTTATTTTTGAAAAGGTCCCATTTGTTTTGAAAAGATTCTGCTTATTTTTGAGAAGTGTGCTTTAACAGTGTACATTATTCAAAGGGTTTATAAAATAAATTAACAGCATTTATCGTAACGCCTTTCAAGAAATTAAATTATTAGTAATTATACTTATTTTTACTAATATTGCCATTTTTAAGAGAGCAACGGCTTTTGCACTTTTTTTTTTTTTGAGAAAAATCTTCTTAAAAAGATATGAGGATGTTCAGCTTTTCATTTTTAAGAAGTTTATTTTTAACAGTGAAATTATAGGGCTGCTATAGCCGACTTTTTTTTTTTTTAATCTAAATGTGCTAAATAGCTGTACTTATTAATTGTGTATATATTTAAATAAGGCAAGGTTTACTGTATGATATTTAAAATGTTGTCAAATGCTGCCCTGAAATTAGAATAATTTATTAACTTGAAACTACTAAATTGTTTCAAAACCAATTGATAAATGTATTTAAACTATTTTAAAGTTCATATAGATTTATTATTCATATTTTACATTTAATGAGTTCTGGTATAAAATTTAAAAAATGAATGTGTTTATTTATTTTTCTAGGGTTTTAACATTCCAAAATATTCCGATCAAGGAATGTACAGTCGGCAGCAAAATTATTAAAGCACTAGCAATAATTCCTACTCAAAAGATGGGTACCTAATACTGTTTTGTTGAGTAAATATTTGTCAAGTCACGATCTTTATCTAATACTGTTTATAAAAAAGAAAGTTGATGATAAAAATTAGCAATCAAATTAATATATATATATATATATGAAAAGTGTGAATGAGAGTATCAATAATTTTGCTGACGACTGTATTTCTTAGCTGAACTTAAGGGATTGTGTCAAGTGCTTTGACGCCAGGAGCACAACAATATTGGCCAATATCAGAATTTGTCACACCAATCAATATTGTATGGAAAACCTTTATTTTTCCCATGTGAACCGATTGTTTGAGAACCTACATCGGTATTCCCACTCCACACAGTAGGTCGGAAGAGGTTTAAAATGGAAGAGAAGATGGTAATAAAATGTAAAAGGAGATGATAAAATACTGACTGCAATGTTAAACCACTTGAATGTTACCACTGCAAACCACTTGAATGTTAAGATATTGACCTAATTTATGACCTTGTAATGATTTTCTACATCTGGCTACATCTATAATGATCTTCCAGATCTCTGGTTACATCCATCACAGAGTCCCATTATCTAGCAGAGTCAAAGCAGAGCATTTCTCTTCTATTTTAAGCTTAATCCTACACATTGTGTGGAGTGGTAATACCGATGTAGGTTCTCAAACTTTTAAAAAATGAACGAAATACTGGTTGGCGAGAGCAAAGAGCATACAGCCTTCCTCTAAAAGTCCACGAGGCAAACTGAGTGTTAAAAGGTTAGGGAAAAGTCGTCTTGTGATCGACTAATACCACGTGTCATCACTGGGGTTCGACACACTTTTATGACGGAAACAGCAATTTGACGTGCATTTTTTTTTTTTTTTTTTTTTTTTTTGCCGGCATTGTATGATATATTACAAAAGAAAAAAAATTCAAAATGACCCCCTTTCGCTCTACACATTTCTTCAAACGCTCCGACAACTCATCTATTGCTGCACGCACGACTTCAATCGGAATTTCTGCTGCTGTCTTCACTAAATCTGCTTTTAAAGTCTCACTATTTCGATGAGGCTTAGCGTAGGCCTTCTCCTCTAAAATGTTCCAAAGTCCAGTGGATTCAAATTCGGGCTTCCTGATGGCCAATGATCAGCTCGAATAAACTGTGGTAAATTGTTCTCACGTCATCGCTTGTTCGTTCTCGCCTTGTGCGTTGGTGCTGAATCCTGCTGGAATATCTAGTTCTTTCCAGCGAACAATGTATCACTTAAGAGCTTCACAACTTGTTCCAGGATGTCACTTTGGTAGTTTGTAGTTGAAGTTTTTACACCATTTGCCCAAAAAAAGGTAGCCTGGTTGCACTTTCATACGAAACCTACCTCTAAAGCATTACTGACATCTTACAATTTGTGGATTTTTTGTTTCTGCAGCTTCTTTGGTACTGCGAGGCTAACACCCCACCATTTTGCTTGTTAAATTTTTCCTCTACAGTGAAGATTTTATTCGTCCGAAAAAAAAAGAATTTACCGATGTTTGTTATCCGCGTGCCGCTGTAATTATCTTCTTCAGTTTCTTGCCACATTTGTGTAAAGCAATTACTGCGATTCTATTTTCTTTCCCTTTTTTTCCCACTTCATCTTAACTGTGCAAATGTCTAACAAATATTGTTATTTTTTTTTTTTTTTTCACATACTATTTATACTTTTACAAAACATAGCGGGGTCATTTCCAGGACATTAAAAAAATAGCGATTGATTTATTTTCGTGGACAGAGCTTATGGCAGAACTATGTATATTAATAAAAAGGTGGAATTTTTCAGAAAGTACAGGATTAATGTCCTTGCTCTGATACCTGGGAAGTTAACAAAATTCAATAAACTCCATTACTTCCTCAACCCGGTGACATTGTAGAGATTTTATTGTTAATGTTTATTTTCTCACTTTTCTGATATCACATAATTTAAAAATATGAAGTATGAAACTGAATTATTTTTTCTTTTTTTAATCAGAGTGCTAGCTTAGAATAATAATCAGTATTATTTCCTAGATAAAGGATTCGAGTATTGGTTTTAGCCATATATATTTGTAGTGCTTTGGAACCAACTTTAAGCTGTGGGTAGAAGTATAAAGTGTCTTAATGTGAAAAAAAAAAAGAACGCAAATCGACGTCCAAAACTTTCCTAGATCGACATGTCCTGAAGTTTTCTGAAATTTTATCAAAATAAATAATGTATTATCAAAGTCTGTATTTTTTAATTTTAAACGTACAGGAATCTTGAAATCGTAAAAATATTTTTTGGCCATTGCTTTGAAGACTGCATTAAGTTGCAAAAGTACGTCTTACTTTTATAATTTTAATAACATTTAAATTCAGTTATTTAAATTCAGCACATTTCACTTTTTAAAGAAAATATATTAATACTATTTTAATTTTTAAAAAATCGTAAAATAGACAAAAGGGAATCTTAGGAATTGTGAAATTTACACTTCAACTGAGTTATGTTTTCCATTAAATAAAATTTATAAGCTTCTAATTTTTTAATTTTTTTTTCTATAACCAATTATAAAAATGAATTCTCATTGTTTATTTTTCTTCTCTTAAGTACAAGCACCTAAAAGACCATTCTGATCTAGGAATTTTTTTTCCTTCTTTTTTTTTTTCCTTCTTTTTTTTTTTTTTTCATTAATATATCATGGGTAAATCCTGATTACTTCTTGTAGATTATTCAGAAGTGGTTAAACGAAGAATTTCAATGAATTATTTAAAAATCTTTTAAAATCTACTTACAAGGAAATATTCAAAAGGTGTCATCTTTAAAAAGTATTGAAAAAAATATATGTGATTCTACTCTTAATAAAACAACAGAAAATGAAAAAATTGTCCGCTGAAATTAATTACAGCGACCACAAACAATTATCAAAATTAAGCATATTTGGCGATTTTACACTGCTAGGCGATTGATTTTGAGTACTTGGTGGAAAAGCAAAACACGGTTCTGTTCATACATGGCAATCTCGGTGCTAGCAAACGGTGCTAACAGCGCTAAATCGCCAAATATGCTTAATTTTGATAATTTTTTGTGGTCGCTGTAATTAATTTCAGCCGATATTTTTTTTCATTTTCCGGTGTTTTATGAATAGTAGAATCACATATATTTTTTCAATACTTTTTGAAGATGACACCTTTTGGATGTTCCCTTGTTAGTTTATTTTAAATAAGTACTACCCACTCATAAATCGCTACAGGATTTTATTTCAGATACATGCATATGAATAATACCTTTCTTCGAGAAAAAAGATGAAAATGTCAAATTTAGAAAAACTATCCAAAGAAATAGAGAAGTAAATTTGAAATATGAATTACAAACCGTAAAGCGAATCATTGAAACAAATATTTAACATATAACGCTAAAAAATATCTTAATATGTTTAACCCCTTACCTGCCAAAGAACATTCACTATATTCGCTTCACAGTGCCATAGTTTTTCACACAAGCAAGCGTAGTTAAGCGTTCACTGATCCAGAAATCTCATTTTTACCATTCCTCCCACTCTACCTCTTCTCTAAATAAACTAAATCCATCAAAAACAGTAACTAGGTTACATTTAAGATAATTTTATTGTATTCCAAAGCCTTGGGACTAGTTTCACTGGTAGCAGCGAAACACAAAGGATCGTTCTTCGGCAAAATACATATTAAAGACATATAAAAAATCTATGAAACCATTTAAGCTGTATGTACAACAGCAATGTATAAATTTTCTTATAGTTAATAAATAATGTTTTAGAAATTTACAGTAGTTTTATTTATATTTTAGTGTTTTGCTAAGTAATAGATTCGTTAAAATCTGCAACGTTATTTTTATTTTACTCTCTTAACGGCCGTCTTCACTTACCATCGCCGGAAGCTCGAGCCAATGTTATTTTATGGGGAAATATTATTTACAAATAATTTATTAACTAATACATATTTTTAAATTCTGTTTTCACATTCAGAAAATTCCCAACTGTTAAATTGACGGACCTTTTATAAAATGTATTTTTTTAATTTTTAAAATTTTATTTTGAAATTGCAAAATGAAAAAATTATACATATTGAAAATTCATATTTTGCAGCTTCAAAATAAAATATAAAAATATATAAAGTACTTTTTTAAAAAAGGTCCGTCAATTTAACAGCTGGGAATTTTCAGAAAGTGAAAACAGAATTTAAAAATACGTATTAGTTAATCAGTTATTTGTAAAGAAAAATTTCCCACAGAATAACATTAGCTTCGGCTTCCGGCGGCGGTAAGTGAAGAGGACCTTTAAGGTGTGTGACCGGATTTACTCAAAAGTGAATGCAAATTTTTAGCCGTAATTTGAAAGGAATTTCTAGGAAAATAATCAAATTTGAGAAAATTTAGACTTTTCCAATCAAAAATCTTTTCAGTCAAAATAAATGTTCAAGAAATATACATATTAGAAAATATACATATCTTTTCTGTGTTTCTCGTGAAACACTTGTACCAATTTTAAACTTAAATACAAATTTTAGTTCTTAAAAATGGAATATTTTTCGATAGTAATGGCAAAATGATTTTATCTTTCATGTCACTACTTTTCCATATCATGTTGCGAACTCTCTACAAGCTTTTTCTTCAAAGAATGAAAAGATTTCAGCCAGTACACTTTTAACGCACTCAGTTAAATACACATTTCTTAAAGTTAGTCTCATAATTCTTATGTCCAAACTTATATTATGTCATATTATGTCTATTATATTATTATGTTTCAGAGCCACCATCTGTATCTGGTTATATTTCCCTTACCTTTTCTTATGATAATCGTATCTTATGAGCACATTTTATAAACACATATTAAATAAATAAATCTTATTTTTAAATGAAATATTTCCTGAATGCGATGGAAATTTTATGCCATTCAGAGAATAAAACACGCAAAAAGATTCAATTTTTAAAATGCTTTCTCTCATGCCCAAATTCTATTTTGTGTGGTTGTCTGACATGGACGTACTATGTTTGAGGTAATCATGACATGCTCTAAAAGAGGGATTTTTATGTATTTACATAAATATCAGTAGAAGAAAATAGGAAATTTTTATTTTGAATGCATATATGTATGATGTGAAACCCTTAAAAATAAATCAGGATATTATGCTCATGTACTATTTATTTTATGAAATGCTTTACGCATGAATAGAAGATTGAGTTACTATGACGACACAGGCAAGAAAAAAAATCTAGAGTGATTTTTTGAAAACAGAAGATTTATATGCGAAATTCAGAGGTCAATGAAATATTCTTTTAGATTATAAAAAACGAGAACGAAAAATCATTCGGTACGCATTGATTATAAACACTTTCCAACTGTATGTATACAAGTACGTTCAGTTGTATCGTATCTCTTTGTTCTTTGCCTACGTTATCACACAACGGAAATTCTTAATGCTAATCATGCTGTATTTTATAGAGAACATTTTTTTTGTACATTTGTATAACATATTTCAATTTCATTAAATTTTGGGCAAAGTAAAATTATTAAAATTTGCTTTACAGAAATACCTCTCATAGAATGCAATGCTTTGGAATACTTTCGGGTGTCCCTGTACACAAACCATTTGGGATATTTGCTCCAGTTTCTATGAAAAACATCCAATATTAAACTTGAGTAACATATTTCAATTCCCTTAAAATTTCTGTAAAGTAAAGTTATTAAAATATGTTTTAAAGAAATACCTCTCATGGGACCCAATGCTTTGGTAAATTTTCGGGTTTCCCTGTACATACACCCGTCGAGGTATTCCCTCCATTTTCAATAGGGAACATCTGAAAATAAACTTGAATAACATATATCAGTTTCAAGAAATTCCATGAATATTTACGGGAGTTAGAGCGCAGATAGACAGAAAAACCGAAGTCATTAACACTTATCAACTTTGTTGGAAAGTGTTAAAAAGAAAAAAATTCAAATTCCTTGTAGTATTTTTCAATAGAAATATTTTGTACTGTTGATATTTAAGATCAGAATAAAGTATCAATAGAACTTATTTCAACGTAGATGTTTTATTACTTTTTAGATAAATGAATAAAAAAATAATTTTCTGCTCAACAAATAATCATATTAAAATATAAAGTATTATGTGTACTATTTTAGAAAATTCGGCTGAACACTGTAATGATTATACACATATTTTGTCAAATATATGGACTATACCACTACAAATTTAAACAAAATTTTACGTTATTTAGGAAAATAATTTAATTATATAATTTCTTTTCTTTTTGTAAAAAAAAAATTAAATTAAATTAAAAATAAATAAATAAATTCATTACGAGAAATGTTATAAATATCACAAATACATTTTAAAGTGAATTTTAAAATTAGTAATGTATGCATTTACATAATTGTTTAATAAATTAATTGATAATACAAATATCTATTTCAGAATGTAGTATATATCTGTCACGTCACCAATGAAAACTTAGCTGTCTAAAAATATAAAATTGTGCACAAATATGCGCAAGTGCATTCTTTTTATAGACATTTTTGAAACATACACATATATTGTTTTTATGGGAAAATATTTTCACTGTAAGCTATAAACACAATCTATTTAAATGTTACACTTTTGTTTTAAAACTAAATTGCGCAAAGGTAGAAAATTATAATTTTTTAAATTAATTGGAATGTATAAATTACGCAAGACAGATTTTTAGCAACTTATAATTAAATGCATGAAATCTGGTAGTGAAGGAAAAATAAAATAAGTAGACTCATAATGTTTTGAATTTATTACGTTCTTTACGTTATGTATTACGTTCTTGCTTTCATATTGCACTACATGTGCCACTTTCTTTTTCTGATGAAAGGTTGTGCTTAAATATTTCATCCTGAAATGTTTATTTGACACTCACTGTTAAAAAAAAAATGCAACTTTGCTTCCAGAAATTCTCTGTAATTTGAGAAAAAAGTCGTATTTTTTTTTTTTTTTTTTTTTTAAAGTCGTAAATTACGGAAAATTTACGTTGACAAAACGTATTTTTCTGTAATTATGAGACTTTCTGGCACCAAAGTTGCATTTTTTAACAGTGCAACTAGTACAAAACTTTGAAGATAAAAACGAATCTTCCTACCAACCGCTGATCTCTAAATGATATATGAATTTCCATAATTATATGAAAATTTTTACAATTATTTCATAAATATCAAAATAGATTTGCAGAAAATAGATTTATAAAAATATCTTAGACGACAATTTACCGTCCTCATGCGTGATTTGGGAGACGATTGATTTAGACGTATTTTATCATGAACTTAGGATTAATAATTTTTATAGTTATCTATTTTTAAATAAAATTATTTTTATTTCTTAATAAGTCTTTAAATATACAACTCTTAAAATACTTATAAACCTTTACTTTTAACATAAATCAATATAAAATCTGTAGAATTTAATAACATACATTTTTATATCTTATAATAATAGCTAACTTATTTGTAGATGTTTATTTTTTAAACATTTGAGCTCATATATATATATATATATATATATATATATATATATAAGTGTGTGTGTGTGTGTGTGTACATACGAAAAACAAAATATTTTACAGCATAATTTGGTAGCAATTAAAGTAAACATTCTATTAAGACTCTACTAAAAATAATTTTTCGTGATTTTTTTATTATTTTTATGCACTTCATAAGATAAATAACCTAAACGAAATTCCCTCACTTTAACTAAATCAAAGTACTTCAACAATCTTTTCAGTAAAGTAATTTTTAAAAGGGTTATTAAATAATAAAAATGCTTTTAAAGTATTAGCTTTACATTATATAATTTGTTAATACATATCATATTAGCTCATAGTGTTTTTACTCTAAAAATATTTTTTTTTTTTTTTTTTTTTTTTTTTTTTATTGTACATTTACATATTTAACCCCTTCCTTCTCGCTCCCGTGAGAACGACGGTGTGAATTTTCGTACTCTATTTCTCGTGCCCGTGATAGTTCCAGGCTGAAGTGTTCAAAAGTAACGCACTAAAGAGATTTTTTTTTAAAAAAATCTGATACCCGGAAATTTGTTTATTTCTTATCTTACATTCAAGATGGAAGTAGCACACTTTTTAAAATATAATTGAAGATAGTAGGTTTATTTTAAATTGTAAGCAATATCCGATTTTAAATATTTATAATACTTATTTTTCTCAGTTTGGCTTTTGAATGCACGTGGTTTTGTGCTCTGTTTTTTTTTTTTTTTTTTTTTTCTTTAAATCGTGTACATTATGTAGTCAGAATCACAAAGTGATTTGCATTCTAATTTTAATATTAAGGCATCTGAGAGTGATTCGAAAATAAGTGATATTTATAAAAATTCGGATAGTGAATCTGAGAACATTATATTATACGCATAGTGTTATATTATACATAAAATTATTTTCCTAAAATTCTGTTTCAATGTTTAAAACACATTTTTTTTTTTTTTTTTAATCTATGTTGGAAAACTAACTTTTAATCATAATAAGCCTGATTATTGGTTTTTCTAAAAAATTAAACTTTCTTGATTTAGAACTAAAAAAATTTTCAAAAAATAAAAATGAATACATATTTTGTTTATACACTTTATTTTATAAAATATTCTTAAATAAAAACAAATAGGTACCTTTTCACAGTTTTCTTGAAAATTACGAGACGTTGTTAAGGGGTTAATAGGCATCTCTAATTTCTTTGAAATATATATACATATTTATTATAGTACTTGGAATAATTTTGTTTGACTAGATAACTAATGATTTATATAAATAGAAAGTTAACTTCGTGTGGTATGAAAATTCTGCTAAATTGTAAGGTAGGGTGGGTGTCCCAGATATCGCCTTTGAGCCTAATATCACCAACTGGTATTTCTAAAATACAATTCTTGATAACTATGACAAAATGCAGTAACCTTGTAGCTTATGTTTAGTACTAATTGAAGCACTGGCAGCAACAGTCTTATCACTCACATACAAAAAACATATAGCTATCTCAAGTTGTTTTGAAAGATATGTCCAGTGAATGACCAGGTAGGTGCATTGAAATTCTAAATTTGATGGTATCCTTTGAAAGTGTATTAAATGGAGAATACAGATGTACTATTATTTTTAAAACACCGTGTTTTAAACTTCTTCCTTAGCATGTTTGTATTGACTTTCTTGTATTCCTAATATCGTCTACCATCTTGATTCTAGTACTGAATTTTTATTTCCATCATAGTTTTATTTATGTAATAACACTTTTTTTTTGTAGGTCTGGTGTCTAAGATGGCAAAGAAAGTTAAAAAGAGACAGCCATCGGGTTACTAAGTCAACAGGTCGTATTTCAAGCAGTTTTAAAAAAAGAAATGGAAACATTAAAGGCATTCAAACAGCTTGTCTTACCAATATCTACAACTCATGCGCTGGTGTGAATGAGACAAATGGCAGAATTCAGGAGGTTCATATATAGTAGGTGATAATAACAGTAGAGAGAAAAAAAAACTAGGGAAAAACCTGTACTGACAGAATATTTAGAAAAGAAGCTATTACTGACTACAAAGAAATGGAATCTAAATTTTTTGGTTTGACTAGAAGCGATTTTAAGCACATGCCCTACCAACTTGCTTTGAGAAACAATCTTCCCTACTCCTTCTCTTAAAATGCACGCTCAGTTCCTCAAAAGTGAATGAATTTGTTTTTGAAAAGTAACGCTTTCCAATTTACAATCAGAACACCACAGTCATTGTCAAGAGCCAGAATCCTACGGTTCATTGAAGAGAACGTAAAATCTTTTTTTGCAACTTTTAAAACCGAACTTGAGATTGTTAAGTTAAACCGTACCCAAACTTTCATTCTTGATTAAATGAACATTACAACTATCCAAAGTAAAAATTCTCCCAATTTCGCCTGGGAGGCTATAATAGGAACTTCTCTGAGTTTTACTGAAAATTTAATATTTTTCAATCCAGCTACAGTCGGTAACAAAAGTCTCAGAACACTAGCAAAAATCCCTATGTAAAAAAGTACACTTAATACAATTTTGTTAAATAAAACCTTGCCGAATCCTGTTCTTAGTCAGTCTAAAAACAGGATTCGACAAGGATTTATTTAACAAAACTGTATTAAGTGTACTTGTTTTACATAGTAATTTTTGCTAGTGTTCGGAGACTTTTGTTACCGACTGTACATAACTTAAACTGAAGCAGGTTTTGGAGCTAGTTCATGTTAGGACACCAAAGGTTCTTAATGATGTGTATTGTGTTTTCAACTGAGTTAGAAGCTAAAAAAGGGATTAAATGTCGAAAAATAGTATGGGAAAGTCATATCTTGGTCACTTAGCCTATCATTAGATCAAACCAATTACTGTTCTGAACAGACGTATTAGGCGACTAGTCAACGAAAAATTCAAAGTTCGTTTGTCCAAAATCTGAACTTGAACATTCATCTTGCAAAAAATTGTTGTTGTTTCGCTTTACCACAGCAAATGTGACTATGTTTATGAGTAGTATGCATTCACTTAATTGTACACTGAGAAAAAAATATATATACCTCATCCATCTAAAACAAATAGATAGTCATTTTCTGAAACCCAAAACTAGAAATACAGATTTACAAGCTATGCATATAATGTAAACAAATAACTTGGATAGACGAAATGATCGAAAATTTCTAGTCTATACTTTTCCAGATGTTGAAACAATATTATGAATATTATGGTGATTACAAATCCTTTGTACGGCGAGAAATTCTCGTTTGATTTTCTAGAATTAGGTCATAAACCAAGATTCTAGTTACTAATACTCGCCTCTTAAGTTCATATTTATTTACAGAGATTTTTAAAAAAGTTTGACCACCATAATATAGGAAAACGGTCTAGAATTCTAATATGGGTTTTTAGAAATAGTTAGCAAAGGGAACTAGTATTCATAAGGATGACATGGAATTAGTTTTACTAGAGACATAATTTAAATTCTAAATGTCGGTCACAGAATATTTTCTCATTGTACGAACTTTATCCATTGTAAGTCCTGCAAAGTTAAAAAAAAAATAAAATAAACATGAAAACAAATACTTAAATAATGTTTTATATTACAAATTATTTATAAACTATTAATATATAAAATTTGTGAATGACAAGATTCTTTGACGCTGTGGGAAAAAAAAAAAAAAAAAAAAAAGAAAAAAGATAAGATTATTGTTAAAATAGAAGACCAAAATTGGGATTAATTTTAAATACAATAATTTTCAATGTATTTAATACGGCAATGGAAACTGGAATGTTTTGCGGCATTGCTAAAAAATTTTTCACATTAAAATTTACTGAATAACTCTTAATCTACCAAATTATCAGCTGACAAACTTTTTTGATACCGTGATAAATTGAATTAATAATTTTTAGGAAGAGCAGAACTTGGACTAATTCTCAATACAGTTATTTAAACGCGGTAAGGGAAAATGGAGTGTAGCACAGTGTGAAGAGCAGGAATGTTGTTTAATGTCTCATTTCTATGAAAAATTATAGCAAAACTATATATAGATATATATATACATAGTATATACACACAGGTTGGCTATAAAAAAAACCTACTCTGTTTGAAAGCATCTGCAGCAAAAACTAATGAACCGAATGAAACAAAATTTCGTAATAATAGTACCAAAAGTTGCCGATAATAGAGGTTTGGCGCTGTTGTCATGTACGCATTATTGTTTTTGTACAATGGAGATTAATTATCCAACTTTTCTAGTGAATATCTGATTTTGAAGCTTTTAATAAATAATAACAAAATAAATCATTTCTAGAAAATGAATATATATATTGTAAAAGACATTTAGTATTTCTTTAAGATTGAAAAATAAATATATATATATTGTATTTAACATTATAAATATCGCTTTTTTAAAAAACAACTTCTAAGAAACAAGTAATACTTTAATGTTTAAATATTCTCTTAGGAATATGCCCATTTATTTTTAAAAGATAAGTAATCTAAGAAGATTAGGCATCTTTGTCTAAAAACAAATAATCTTATCTAGATAAGACGAAACTATTTATAATGCATAGTATCGTTTTAGTTTTCACGAGTGGAAACTTTCCTAAGCTATTTTATTTCTAATATTATATTTCCAACATTCTATTAGAATATTTATTTCATTAATTACCAAAACTAAAACCATACAATTTCCTGGGACAATATGGTCATGTTAATAAATATTTTAGGTACTATTACATACATGTAAATTACATAAAAAAGGAAAAGAATCCTTTAATTGTATACGAATAAATATAAGGCCTTTCATATTGAATGGGGAAAAAAGAAAGTATACCTGTCAACGTTGTATTTACTTTATTTTGAAAAATCGAATTTATACTGAAATTATAGTTATTCAAGTTTTCATAGATGTTCTATGTAGGCCCCTCTGGTTACTCGGAAAATCTTTTTGCGGTGCTCCATTTCCTGCCACAAATATCTTTTCTTTAATGATTCGAGCACTTTAAAGTTGTCTGCTGGATCAGTTGTTGTAAGTCTGGGAAAAATGGAAAAATGGACACATGAATGCACTTTAACATAACTTCATAGGATAAAATCACAAAAGATTAGAAAGGACAATCTCAGTTTTTAACAAAGTAATGACATACAGTTTCATTCAGCACGGCCAATCCTTCCAATTCTATGCAACTTGGGACGTTATTTTCATTAACAGTGCTTCTAGTGGTAATTTTGTAACCGATGTAGAAGTTTCACTGCTGGCAGATGAAACTATAATTGTAGTTTCAGAATTGATTTGCTTCGGATAAAAATATCAAGTACAGAATTGGTACTGTGGTATTCATTTTGTTCCATTCAGTATCAAACACCTGTATTAATGCAGTTAAAAAAGTTGTTAAATAAACTGTTAATTGTTATTCTTTTTTAAATGCTAAACTTTTTACTTTAAACTTGCAAAAATTGTGCAAAATTTTCCACAAGAAAATACAGGTAAAATTTTTTTCTTAAAGTCGAATTTATATTGTTGTAGGGATTTCACTTATATGGAACTAATATTAGTTGTGAATAATGATGAATACAATGAGATAATAATATCTGAAGTATACCAAACAATGATTGTCTCACTTAAATTGCTTATTGCTTCTATTTTCCTGAAACCTACCCGAATTTCGGAAATTATCATATTGATAATGGAAATAATTTCTGTATACTGTATACATATTATTTTTAGTTAAAATTTGGGCAAAACCGTGTAAGTCATATAAAATGAAATACGGTGATACTATTTATAACTTTTGTGATCGAGAAATCGTAATATTTGATTGATCTAGACGTCTAGATGGTTTAAGACAACAATAAATTTATCAATTAATAAGGCCCTACTACTCCTGAACCCTTTACTAATATATAACTCTTCACAAATAATCTTTATTAAGTTTCGAAATACAGGTTTAAATAAACTGAATGAACCTTTCAATCTTACAAAGAAACATTAAAAAGGTTTCGTCTTCAAAAAATATTGAAAATAATATATATGTGATTCTACTCTTCATAAAACACAAAAAAGTGAAAAAATTATCGGCTGAAATGAATTACAACGATCACAAAAAATTATCAAAATTAAGCATGTTTGGCGATTTCACACTGTTAGGTGATTGATTTTGAGTACTTGGCGGAGAGTCAAAACACGGTTCTGTTCGTACACAGAAATCTCAGTGCTAGCGAACTTATCGCCTAACAGCGCTAAATCCCCAAAAATGCTTAATTTTGATAAATTTTTGTGGTCGCTGTAATTCATTTCAGCCGATAATTTTTTCACTTTCAGGTGTTTTATGAAGAGTAGAATCACATATATATATATATATATATATTTTTTTTTTTCAATGTTTTTTGAAGACGACACTTTTTGAATGTTTTCTTGTTAATTACATCTTATTAGTATGTAACTAGTCCGAAAAACTGAGTTACAAATACTTGAATTTAGGAATATCACAATTAATATGACGTAATACTTTTTAATGAATCACTAGACATCCGAGATACAACCAATTATTGTAATACTGTCATTATATCTTTGTCGAATTTTGAAATTTTTACCAAATATTTAACTTTGCAATGAAGCATAAAAAGTTTATTTAAAAGTTAAAAAAAAAAAAAACAATAAATTACTACTTTACTGTAAACTTTTCAGCATTTGCTCTTTTTATTTTTGAATAAATTTACTATTACTTTATTAATCGGAGAATTTTTAGTTTTTAAGAAATACCTTAACTCTGTGAGTTTTATATAGTTCTCAAAAGTGCGTTAGTCCATTGTAAGACACTCAAAATATAATATGTTTGATACTGTTCACGTTTTACATATTTTTAAATGTAAACAGAATTATATGTAATATATATGACGATTTTCATCTCATAGAAAATAACATTAAATGTGTCAGATTATTTTATGCTCAAAAGACAGCACCTTAGAATTTTTTAAATTATTTTTTATCTTACATTAAGGCAGAAAATCGATGTATTCTTTCAAATTATCCCAGATCAATTGTTCAATTATATATAAATATATATATGGCTATATCCATCTATCTATCTATCTATCTATCTATCTCTCTATATATATAAGCAAAATAACTAAAGCCAGATAAAAAATTAATCCCAAAGCAGATGGGGGCCTTCATCAGGGGAGCTCCCCCATGTAGGAAAAGGAATATGAGAAGTTTCTAACGAAACGCTGGTAATTTAACCAAAAAACACGTTTCTAGCCCCCAACTTCTCACAGATGGAAGCAAGAGCATACAGCAAACGAATTTAATTAATACACAGCATAAAAATCAATTAAATTCGGAATTCAAGCACAAAATATAATATAACAATATAAAATACAAGAATATAAATAATACAAGAATATATAAATACACACCAGGACAAACTCGAATAGTCATTAGAATATGGAAAATTGAAATCCACCCCCCATTATAAACATAGAACCCGCTTCAGCTAGTAGGACCACTTACCAGCACTTAAATGTCGCCCAATATAGAACAATAAACCTTAAGTAGGATTGTAATCAAGAATACTGAAATGTTTATTGAGTAAAAAAAAAAAAAAAAAAAAAAAACAATATAGCGGTTAACAATTAGTACGTTTTTGAGACTTCTCCTACTTTTTTTTTTTTTTAAGAACTTGAGGGCTACAAACGTTTTTTTTTTTTTTTTTTGGTTAAATTACCAGCGTTTCGTCAGAAGCTTCGCATATATTTTTTTTCTACATGGGAGAGCTCCCCTGATGAAGGCCCCATGTGTTTTGGGATTAATTTTTCATCTGGCTTTAGTTATTTTGCTTATTCATTATAGTTTTATATTTCCTTTTGCTGCATTTGCGCATTGGTTTATAAAACTCTGTTCTAGTTCTAAACTCATGTTTGTGAAAATTGCAACACCATGAAGGACTTACGCGAGTGAGGTGAAATTTTCAGGAAATGCAAAGTAGCGCATGATATGCAAATGATTAGAATTTCAAATCCGTAGCGCATGCGTATGCTGAGCAGCGCCCTCTGGACGGCGGATGGATCCGAATAAATAGACGGCTGTAGTGAGGCGTGTATGGTTATCGGTGGTTATCTGCTGGTGATAAACGTTAGCTCAATCTTTACTTATGCCTCTTCGACGAAAGAGAGCGAGATTTGAACAACTTACAGAGTTTGAACGGGGGAGAATCATCGACCTCCGTGAAGCTGGATTGTCGTATCGTGCAGTAGCCGCTCGTGTGCAGCGTGACAGCAGCACAGTGATGCGTGTTTGGAAGCAGTGGACGGACGAGGGTCGGACAACTCGGAAATCCGGGAGTGGACCCCGAAATGTGACGTCAGCTCGCGATGATCGACACCTGGTCCGCATGGCGCGGACGGACCGTACAGCTTCCTCTAGACAATTGGCAGCACAGTGGTCAATAGCTACAGGTGTTTCATTGTGTGCTTCATCAATTCGTAGACGTTTGCTGCAGCATCGACTGCGCGCAAGGACTCCTTTATACAGGATCCCCCTCACGCTAAACCATCGCCGCCTGCGGCTACAATGGGCCAATCAGCATAGAGACTGGTGTGCTGATTGGCAGCATGTCGTGTTTTCTGACGAATCCCGCTTTAATTTGTGGAACAATGATGGCCGCATTCGCGTCAGACGGTGAACGCCACCTTCCGGAGTGCATTATCGAACGCCACAGTGGACGAACACCCGGAGTTATGGTTTGGGGCGCCATAGCATATCATAGACGATCTCAATTGGTACGAATTGTGGGCAATCTGAACAGCAACCGGTACATCGGTGAAGTTCTACAGCCCCAAGCTGTTCCCTTCCTTCAAAGCTTGCCAGTCGCTGTATTTCAACAGCTACTGGCTATTTCAACAGCTTTCGTCCCGCCCTCATATTGCTAGGACTGTTCAATCCTTCTTTGCAACCCAGCAGGTACAGCTTCTTCCTTGGCCTGCGTATTCCCCGGATATGTCGCCGATTGAACATGTGTGGGATTTCGTTGGTCGGCGTCTCGCTCGTGATCCTCGTCCTGTTGCTTCTGCAGACGAACTTTGGGTACGCATACAAACAATATGGAATGCTCTTCCTCAGGCAGACATTCAAAATTTGTTTGACTCCATGCCACGTCGTGTAGCAGCACTTATTGCGGCGCGTGGTGGCTACACAAAATACTGATTCCTATCTCTTGTTATTGTTTGTTTGCTTTGAAAATTTATTATTTATTTGTACCATACCACTCAACTGTGTATTAAATTTCACTCAATTATGACGATTCCTTCATGGTGTTGCAATTTTCACAAACATGAGTTTATATAGTTAATAATTCAAGTTATACTCCATCTTATATTTAAATTTTATCTTATATATATATATCAAAAGAAACATAGCGTGCAATCAAAATTTAAATGATAAAGATTTTTTTGTGTCATTTTTCCAAAGATATTTTATTATTACAATTATTATTATTAACCAGTAACTAACTAGAAAACATTCATTTTATATTTACAGTAGGGAATATTGTGCCCACATAAATATGTCAGTTTATTATATTTGAAATCCCTTTATTACAATTTTTTTATGTGTCGTATATTAAATTAACTTAGAGTTTTAATAAAAGTTGTCATAAAAGTTGAATTATTCATAAACTACAAATGAAATAAAAAAGGAATGCTGTTACGTACAAAGACATAAAACAAGTTTTTTTTTTTTTTTTTTAATGATTTATGAAAGTTTTCTTCACAAATCAGTTTAAACTTGATATTCTAGTTGTCCGTTTTTCATAAATTTTAGTTTTGATGAATATAGGCAGCTGGAATTGATAGAAATATTTGTATTTAAAATCACTATTGAAATTGCATTTCTTATATAAAACCTTTTTTGTTATGTAAAGTATTTTTATATAAAATATTCTATTGTATTTTTCACATAAAATATTGGAAGTATTGTTCATTTTACAAAGAGAATAAATATATCGTGAGCTACTTTTTCATTTACATGGTCTTATTAATATTTTACGAGAATATGTTCTACAGTCTTCCTTCTTTTTCTAAACCGCTTTAATTCTTTAAGTGAAATACTTAAGAAAGAGCTATATATATTGAAATATTTTATAACCCAGAAGCTACTCTTATTAAGTTTGTCAATAAATTTTGTTCTACCTTAATTTAAAACTGTTTTATGCATGTAAATTTTTATTGTTTTCAATTTTTTTGTTATCAAAATTTATCATGAACTTTGAATGAAATTGTAGATGTGAGGCCCAATATCTCAGTAAAATTATTTTAATTCATAAATTTGCATATTCATAATCTGTTCTATATTTAAAATTTTTGCAAGGTACACTACATTTGAAACTTATGCAAAAAAAACTGATATGAAAACAATTGAAATTCTATATAAAAAATAATATTTTCTATAAAAAATAATTTTATATCTTTAAGAATTAATGTATAGATTAAAATTTATTCATTTTTGATAAATTTGTTTGTTTGTTTTATTTTATTTATTTACTTTATTTATTTATTTTATTTTATTTTATTTTTATTTTTATTTTTTTTTTTTGAAATTTTTGAGATTTGTTTTGAGTAGTGGCCATTTTTAAATCCAAACTGTAAAATTAAGCTTCCTATGTAGTGCACAGTTTCTCCTCACAATCTAGGTTGGTGTTTGTACCCTGTACAACTAATGCCTTAGACTACATAGGTTTAAAAAAGAAAAAGAAAGAAAGAAAAAACTTATCTTCAAACGTTTGAACACCAAACATACAATCCTTTCAGGAATTACATTTTTCACATCAACTTAATTAATTATAAAATTATAGTTAAAAATGTAGTAATTATATTTTGAAAGAAACAGGTCCTGAGCTAGGAATCGAACCGGACAACTACGGCTTAAAATTCTTATGCTCCACCTGTGATATTTCTCGGACAATTGCCAATCGACATGGTTCTCTCAAGGTTGATTACTTCCTCATATTCTGCTACGGTAAAGTAGTGGGAATATAAGCCGTAGATGTAAGGTTCGATTCTGAATGCAGGATATTTTCTTCCCTCTAATATAATTATTCAACTCAGAACTCCTAATTTATTAAATAATCAAGTTCAAGTGAAAAATATAATTCTTAATATATAGAAAGAGGGATCTATGGCTTAACATGCCACTGAAGTTTCCCGCACAATTGTCAACCGACATAATTTTCTCGAGGTCGATTATCTCCTTGTATAATGCAGGGGTTGAATAGTGGTGCATTAAACCGTAGATCTAACGTTCGATTCTGGGCCCAGGATATTTTCTTCCCTATAATATAATTATTCAAATTATAAGTAAAAATTTATTAATTAATCAAGTTCAAGTAAAAAAAATCTGGTGTGAAACAACCACACGACTTCTATTACCCACGTATTATATGTGGTTTTGAGAGATAATGTGATCAGAAAACATAAAAGTGACCTAAAGAGAAAATCGTTAGAGCCGTTTTTGAGATACCAACTTTTACAAAAAATCAATTATTGACCGGAAAACAATAATCACATACAAAAGGATATTTAAAAGTGAGTTAATATGGCGAGTTTGAAGAAAATACGTACAGCCGTTTTTAAAGGAACGCGCTTGGAAGACCTGAAGTTGAGCTATTTATACAGGCTGCCTATCAATTTTCCTGAACTAACCAACTATATCATTCGAAAGGACATCTAATAAAGTGTTTATATAGCAAATTTGAAGAAAATCGTTAGAGCCGTTTTTGAGATGCGGACTTACGGTCCCACTTCAGGTTTCCGATGTCCCACTTCCGGTTAAACTCAATTATTGACAGGAAAACAATAATTACATACAAAAGCATATTTAAAAGTGAGTTAAAATGGCGAGTTTGAAAAAAATCCGTACAACTGTTTTCAAAGGAACGTCTTTGCGAGGCCTGAAATTGAGCTATTTATACAGGACGCCTATCAATTTTCCTGAACTAACCAACTATATCATTCGAAAGGACATCTAATAGAGTGTTTATATAGCAAGTTTGAAGAAAATCGTTTGAGCCGTTTTTGAGATACGTACTTACGGTCCCACTTCCGATTTCCGATGTCCCACTTCCGGTTTTTCAATTTTCACCAAAATTTGGAAATTTCATCTGTACACCAGACGTATTTAAATTCTAAAGTTTCGTAGCTCTATCTTTATTAGTTTCTGAGCTATAATAGCGAGAAGATTCTCCACATACGTACATACACACACACACACATACATACACACTGACCAATTGCCAAAAACCACTTTTTTGGACTCAGGGGACCTTAAAACGTGTAAATCAGGTGAAAACCCGATATCGAATTTTCAGACCGAATACAATACTTCCATTACCTACGGTAGTAGGGTAATGGAAGTAAATATATTTTTAATATATATCACAATTCAGTGTGACAGGTGATTTTCACTGATTTTATGTCTCTTTTAAAGTCTGTTAAAATACAGAAATCAGCTTTGGGTGAAACATGTAGGTAGGAAATTGCCCGGCATAACTCAATGGTAAGGTTCGATTTTTGGGTCAAGCATATTTTACTCTAAATGTAATCTTTCAAATCGAGGTTGGTTGGTTGATTAATTGGGTTTAACGTGTCCCTATTGCTGCACAATAGGCAATTCTTAGAAATCAAGATTTATTATATAATATCTATACTAAGAAATATGTAGGTGATCTCATTAATACTTTCTTACAGCTTATAGAAAAAATTATGAAATACCAAATTTTCAAATATACGATCAAAGTTTTCTTTAAAGATTAATAAAAACTTGTATCTTTACAAGGAATTATTTTTACTTGAAATTTTTTGTAACATGAACTTCATTAAAAATCTCAACGTCTTTAGCAATATCTCAGAAATCTTCCAATTTCAAACTCAATTATAGAGTAAGTGTTGTAAGTGTTACAAATTCATTTATTTTGTCGATAAAAAAAAGACAAAACTTCTGAAAAAGATTTGAAAAGATAGCTAAACTTTAATTGGAAAGAGAAATACCTACATCTTGCTCTGTGATCTATGTTACACATAAAAAAAAAAAAAAAAAAAAAGAAAATAAAGAAAAAAATCCGAGTAATTAAGGTTTGTCAGATTTAAATTTATAATTAAAATAACATGCCTTCATAAAAGCGTTAATAATTTCCGAATTGAGAAAAATTAAATGATTTGTGTTTTACATAAAGTGTTAGAAAGTGACGTGTACCACTGATCTGGATAAAAAGCAATTTTCTTTTGAAAATGGTTTCAGGTAATATCTTTTTCTCAAGTATCAATGTTTTTTAAATCAAGTTAAAAATTTACAAATTATAGAGCTGCTATAACCGATTATTTTGACTATCACATTTGCTTAATAGTAGTATTTGTTCCTATTGTATATACTTTTGAATAAGGCAAGAATTGGTGCAGTGATAAATAAATTGCTGCCTCTGGCAGTTCTCCAGTTAGAAGATTTTATTAATTTGGAATTGTTAAAATTATTTCAAAGCAAATGGAAAAGTATTAAAACTACTTTAATGCCCATATGGTTATTTATGAGTCATATTTTATATTTAATGAATAATGGTATTAAAAAATTTGCTTATTTTTATTTATTTTACAGGAAATTTTCATAGATATGGGAAAAGCAGATGTTTGCGCATAATATTTCAGAATTCCAAGATTTTCCGGTCAAGGAATGAATTTCCCCTTATATGAACTCAAAAATTGCGTTAAGTGCTAATTTAGCAAAGTACAACTAATTTCATTACTTGCAGAGTCAAGGGGCATTTTAGAAAGCTTTTTTCTACTAGGCCTATCAATTTCTCATTTTTCTGATATCAAATCCATGAAAAGTATGAAACATTAAATTACGCTTTTTTTCCCTGCCTTACGCAGTTCTATCGAAGACCAATAGATCAAGGGCTCAGTATAAGAATTATCGACGTGTTTAGGGGTTCACAATACACTTCAAGCTGTAAGTCTTAGTATACTGAGCCTAAAAATGATCGTAGAGTGGTAGCCCAAACCTTCCTAGATCGTCAAGGCCTCGTGTATTCTGATTTATTTTTCGCGAAATAAATAATGTGTCTTAAATGATATACTTAAGTTTTCAACTTATAGAAATTCTGCGATCAACATATTTTTTTTTTTTTTTTTTAACTCGTATTTACTTCAGGATTGTACTAAGATACAAAAATAATTGTTACTTTTATAGTTTGAATAATGGCATTTAAGTTCAGTTATTTGATTTTAACACTCTTCAATTTTAAATAAAATATAGTAGTTTAATTGAAAACTGAAAGTACCTGCAAATAAATCTTAGTAATTGTGAAATGTAACATTTTCAACCAGGTTATATTTTTCATCAAATAACATTTTTCTTCTCAGATTTCCATTCTTTTTTTCTTTTTTTTTTAATTAGCTAATTATTGAGAAGAATTATCATTGTTTCTTCCCTTTTACAGAGTAAACTATTTAAAAGAGCATTCTCATCTAGAATTTTTTTTTTTCCTTCTTTTTTTCCTAAATACTTCATAGGTTGTCCCTATTTAGTACTTCTTGTAGATTGTTTCAAAATAGTTAAAGGAAGAATTTAAATTGACTATTTAATATACATATATATATAATTCAAAGATATTAAGTTTTATAGGTATATTGATGACGTAATTGCAATAAACTGTGTAGATTTTGCGAAATATGCAGCTGAAATCTATCCCTCCGATCATGTCTTAAACCGTACTGACTCTGAAGACCAAACTTCTTTCCTGGATTTAAAAATTAAAAAACTAGATAATAACTGGTTTATTGGGATTTATGATAAAAGGCAAGATTTTTAACTTTAAAGTTTGTAATTTAACAAATTGGTTCTCCTGTATTAGTCATAAAGTTTTAAAAAATATTATGTTCACCCAAATAAACAGAATTAAAATGATTTGCAATAACAATTTAGACCTGAATCTGGCTATGAAAAATCTCAAAAACATACTAACTGTTAACCGCTATCCTGTTAATTTAATCAATAAACATATCAGTATTCTTGATGACAATCCCACTCAAGATTTGTTGTTCCATTTTGGGCGACATTTAAGTGCTGGTAAGTAGTCCTACTAGCTGAAACGGGTTCTATGCTTATAATGGGGGGTGGTTTTCAATTTTTCATATTCTAATGACTGTTCCAGTTTGTCCATGTATGTATTTATATATTCTTGTATTATTTATATTCTTGTATTTTATATTGATGTATTATATTTTGTGCTTGATTTCTGAATTTAATTGCTTTTTATGCTTTGTATTAATTAAAATTCGTTTGCTGTATGGTTTTGATTCCATCTGTGAGAAGTTGGGGACTAGAAAAGTGTTTTTTTCCAGAAAGTTCCTTAATAATGTATATGGTTCATTTCGCCATACCGATTCATTTAAACTTTTAAAACTGAAATTAATTTGCAAAAGCTCAATGGCAGCACCTTATAGTTGAATAATATATTTGATTCCAGAATGTGTAAGAAGATGAAATCGCCTAGAAGAAGGAGCATGTTTCTGTGACATTCATCTACTAAGATTTTAATACTGTGTTTAATTCATGCTGTTGGTTATATATATATGTTTCCTGAGTATTATCCTGTATATGACCTTGCAATGAAAACGTGCGAACATCTGCAGAATATAATAGATTATTACAGACAAAATCTAACACGTCAACAACTCCTTTTCTTTTTCATTTTTAGTCCTTTCGGTGACAGATAAAATAATATGATCTCATCTTGATAGAGGTAATCTACAAAAAAGACACTTAAAATGTACAAAAAAGCCAAGCTCAAAGAAAGAGAATTGATTAAAGTTGTGTCTAAAAAGGGTGTGATATCAAATTCCCAAGCTTACATTCAAATACTTATTTAATATTCCCTTTTAACTAAATTTTCACATGTGAATCAAGTGCCTTATGATATGTTGATAGAAATCCTTCTTTCCTGTACTAAATACATCATAGCGTGTTTCTGAAAAATATTATTATTTTTATTTATGTATGATGGGCTTGGCGGCCATCTTTCAAAGTTTTACGTTAGTTTGAATTCTATAAATCTCATCAATTATAGGATGAGTTGGTTGATTGGTTGGTTAATTGAGTTTTATATCGCACTAGTGCTGCGCAATGGGAAATAATTATAGGATGGGAGTGCGCCAAACTTAACACTGTTAAAACTTAAATTGATTCAACTTGTGTGCTTAACGGGGCTTTTGCGATGTTTTTAATGCATTTTTTTTTTCTTTTTTAATCTGAATATTTCAACCCTTGTTGAATGGAATAACCATATTATTTTTATGAGATATTTATTCCAAGAAGCTAAATTCAAATTGGGTAAATATAACGGGGGGTGGAAGCTTCTACGCTCCCCCCCCCCCTCTCCTTCATGTTTTTACGTTAATTTAAATTTTTATATTCTTTATTCCCGGCATTTATAGGATGGAAGTGCACTTAATACTAAATAATTATAAGAAATCATGTTATCGAAATATTTCCGTCTCTGCTGAATGGAATAGCAAAATTAATTTTATATGAGATATATTTTAAGAAACTTCTTTCAAATTGTGTGAATGTTTATTCATTACTTGAAAGATGGCCGCCAAGCCCATCATACAAAAATAAAAATAATAATATTTTTCAGAAACACGCTATGATGTATTTAGTACAGGAAAGAAGGATTTCTATCAACATATCATAAGGCACTTGATTCACATGTGAAAATTTAGTTAAAAGGGAATATTAAATAAGTATTTGAATGTAAGCTTGGGAATTTGATATCACACCCTTTTTAGACACAACTTTAATCAATTCTCTTTCTTTGAGCTTGGCTTTTTTGTACATTTTAAGTGTCTTTTTTGTAGATATCATTTATTTTTTTTAAATAGTTTTTATATTTACTAGAATTAACCTGATACTTTACATCAGATATGTCCTGTATTTCAACTCAGCTTTCGTGCGATGTTGTTCTTTGCGTTAAACTGTATTACAAAGTTTTCTTTGCGTTAAACTTTCCATGATTCTGGTTGCTAGACATTATCCGTGGGTTTTCTATGCAGAATAGTATGTCGTGTCCATCACAAAACTTTCTTCTACATTTTCCTATACATATTAACGCAGCACAAATAATTTATTATTTTTTTCATTATGAATGCTGAATATTATCAACTCAGAGAGGTATTGTTGCACAAAATGTCCAACGGAAGTAAATTTTCACCATGCAGATGGCATCCTTTCAGTTCTAAAAAAACATTGTAGTATATGAGCTCCACTTATCGGCCGATAGGCATCGAGATTGAATCAGCATAATGTCTCATAATGGCCTTTTCACATATTAAGTTTTGTTTCATTATATGCAACAGAACCTTTCCTTAAATTGCGAAAATCGCTGTATAGCAGCGCCACATGTTGAGATATTGGTACAAAAGTTGACGAGCACTATAATTTGTAACAATGTAAATTTATTTGTAAATTTATGCAATTCCATGTATTAGTTACTCAGATATAGCCTTCTCTGAAATTGCGGCAATCACTGTATAGCAGCACCATGTTGAGCAATTGACACCAAATATTGATAAACGCTATTATACATCAAGGTTCAATTGCATATAAATTTATATGTAATTCTGAGCAGTAGCTCCTGATATCTAGTTGGAACAAAACTGTCGCCACACACATAGAACACACACACGCAAATAGAAATTTTCTAAAAATAGTCAAATTGTTTTCAGGAGCTCTTACAACGTGTAAATCCATTAAAAACCGAAAGTTGAAATTCATTTCAATAAAATGACAAGCGAAGCGGGCAAAGCCTGCTAGTATACTATATAGAAGGAAGTAGAAATCTTTATGCATCATAATTATCATTGCCAGATTGAATTGAAGGATATTAAAATTGGATACTATATCGTGTACTGACTTTCTTATTCTAAGGTATGAAAAATATTAAAAAATCAGCAATTCAAGCTATAGATTTGAAACAAATGTTATTCAAAAATGTATTCATTTCTGTTTTCAGGGATATAAAATTTAAAATTGTACAAAATAATAAAAGCAAAGATTCTTTGGTTAAAAAAATAACTTATAAAAAGAAAAAGCAGCTCAATTTGAAATTAATATTTTTCGGGTAAACTGAGATGAAGCAATTTCATATTTGGCGATTTATGTCTCTTTGGCGATATTTAACAGTTTTTCAGCAATTAAGATAGGAAATTTTGATTTTTAAAAGCTAAATTTTATAAAAGTTCCTAGATTAAGTAATTGTCTATCTGAAAAACCAGTTTTCAAAGAATTCTGCACATTTATGAATTCTCTAGCTTGTTTTTAAAAAAAATTTCTTGCAGAAGAAATTTTTTCAAAAAGTTGTCAAAACATCTAATTTTACGCTAAATTGAAAATGCTCCCATTTTTTTACTTATTAACTTAGAAAGTTCGTTTTTATATCAAATTAAAGATCTCGGTTATACGAATATTTTACTCTTTGTTTCATTTTACTGCGATATTTGGTTCGTCCAATATTTAAAACTTTACGGGAAAAAAATTTGCCGATTTAACATGGGAAAGTTGGTTTCTGTATAATAAGCATTTAACGATCTTGGGTTATTTCTGTCGATTTTATTATTGGCGCGTTCTGCTTTGTGTTAGTGGTAGTTTGTTTTGCTTTTCTCTGAGCTTGGCTTGGCAAAACGACCGTTTCTGCTTGATCAGGTTGCTAAGCTAAGGAAATGATGTTTAACGGGCCATTTTCTCCCTGGACTTTCAACGACTAAACATATGAGGAATTGAAAGCGAAAAATTAAAATCAAATTGAAACGAGGGATAAACAAAAGGTATAAGAAAGTGTTTAAAAACAAGCCATAATTGAAAAGTATTTTACAAATAATGAAAATTATAAAAAAGGAAAGAAAACTTAGAGAGAGCTCGAAAAATATCAGAAGGAAGGCAAAGAAAATTATCTGACGGACCTGTAGTTTAAGTAAAATGAAAAGTTCACGAATTCATCTGATCATCTACCCAAGGACTTAGAGGATTTTCAGCGTGCCAAGATGCTTCTTCTTAAATCAATCAAGAGGTGCGTGTCTAGTAATTAGGCCCATGAAACCACTAACAGTGCTTAAGTCTTGATTCGAATTGAGTTCCTGCAATAACAATCAAATTATTTTTCTTTTATTAAAACTGTTTTCGGGGTGACGATTAAAGATATGTCAACAGAGAGCATCAAGTGCCCAGGATAATGAGCAATTTCACACAAAAACGCACTTAAAATAGCAAACCAATATTTTAGAAGCAATATCCTTTTAGTGAGTACTTTTCTGAAAGCGTAATATTTATTTACAATAATGATTCCCAGCAAACGGTTTCTACATAAATGAATTCGAAAAAGTGTCTTTTTTTTTTTTTTTTTTTTTTCTTCCGTGACATGTATTTCATGGGATAGACGTATTTATCCTCGGCGTCTTGCAGGACGATACTGTCAAAATCCCGAAACTCCACATCAGTATGTAGCTTACATTTTATCCATGTGTTCTTTAAAAAATTAATTCTTTTTTCACATATATTTTCTGAAATATGTGTTTAACAATTATTTTTTTTTCTTTTTGCGTACATTTTATATGATTAAAAAAAAAAAAAAAAAAGTGATATATTTGTATCCTTAATTGCAAATTTATTCATCTTATATCTCGCTAAAATTCAATTCCTTTTTATACTCTATTGTGTTTTATTAAAATATATGTATATATGAATATTTTTCATTTAAAATCTAGAATTTACAATATATTAGCTGTAATATCCGTCTACAAATGTCAGTTTGTTTATAGTTTTAAATGTATTTATACTTATTTAAATTAAATATAATTATTTTTAGGTTCTTTCTCTATTACATGTTTATTGTGTTTAATGTACGTATATAAACATAAATAATCTAAAATATCTTAATACACTGCCGTTTGTTTATAAGACAGCTTTTTCTGATACAACAAAAAATTATATATTTCACTTATGAGAAATGTATAATGAAAATTGATTAAAAATATAATATTAATTAAGAAGTAAAATTTATTCTAATAATATACTAAAGTACTAGTAATTTTGAACTATTTTTATCTCTGTTTATCAATTTCACATAAAAAAAATAATTCATTGCATAAATTTAAATACCTATTTATTTTTCAGTTCTCTAAGCAAAATAGAAAACGTTTTCAAAAAACACTTTTCTAAATGTTTCTTTTTCAATGCATTTGCTATTAAATACATCGTTTAAGTAACAAATTCGATTTATGTAAATATTCCATCTTGGTATTGTAAAAGGAAAAAGAATGAATAAATAAATAAGATTTCAAAAATAGCTTTTTCGATAATGGCGTACAAAAATTCCTTTTTCATAGTATCCACTACAACAAAATCAAAGAATAAATATGAATAAATGTTAGTGTCGATTGTTTCTTTGTAAAATAAGTAAATGCTTACGGTGAATTAATACTTAAAGGTATTTACTAATTACACTGCTCGGCGTGAAAATATCCTCTGACACTATTTCAGCATATTCTTATGTAAAATAACCTCCTTAATCCGAATATGACCACCATTTTGCCCAATCACCCACCGTTTTCTAGATACACCCCCTCCCTCATTTTTATCATTGTTTGGTAATTTTATACCCATCAGTTTGATTTGGAGAGGAACGATGATTATTTTAACCGTTAAATGGCTTCTGACCTGAGAATCTACAGAGGTAGAAAGTTCTAAATCGAACATTTGTAGTAAGGAGAAAATTTGAGGGGATTTGTGCCCAGGAAACAAAAGAAAATCAATAAAAACAATCAGTTTCTGTTTCTTTTTTTTTTTTTTTTTTTTTTTTTTTTTTTCAATATTTCTCTTACTTTTTACATATTCCAGCGTCCAGTTTCCCATTTTCTTACCAAAACACACCAAATAATAAAAATTATACAGTGAAAATTTTTTCAAAATGTTGGTGAGAAGAGTAAAGTCTCAAAGCCCTCCCAAGACAATTTGATTGATTCACTGTACGACGTTTTCTTTCAATAACTCCCACGTTAAATGTTTAGGGCAATAAAACATGAACAGTAAAATCTCCTGCTTTGACTCGTGTTAAAGGTCATTGCTCTTATTATTGTAGTCGTCAGTCGTTATCTACCTTTAGTACACGTTTTGCGATAAGAGAGTGAACTTTATGGTGTTCTCTGCGGTCGGGATCTTGTGTGGTGATCTTTAACACGTGTCAAAGCAGGAGATTTTACTGTTCATGTTTTACTGACCAAAACATTTAACGTGGGGGTCACTGAAAGTAAACGTCGTACAGTGAATCAGTCAAACTGTCTTGGGAGGGCTTTGAGACTTTTACTCTACTCACCAACATTTTGAAAAATTTTTCACTGTATAATTTTTATTATTTGGGGTGTTTTGGTAAGAAAATGGGAAACTGGAAGCTGAAATATGTAAAAAATAAGAGAAATATTGAAAAAAAAAAAAGAAAGAAAAAGAAACAGAAACTGGTTGTTTTTATTGATTTTCTTTTTGTTTCCTGGGCACAAATCCCCTCAAATTTCCTCCTTACTACAAATGTTCGTGTTTTAGAACTTTCTACCTCTGTAGCTCCTCAGGTCAGAAGACATTTAACGGTTAAAATAATCATCGTTCCTCTCCAAATCAAACTGATGGATACTGAATTACGAAACAATGATAAAAATGAGGGAGGGAGTGTATCTAGAAAACGGTGAGTGACTGGGCAAAATGGTGGTCATATTCGGATGCAGGAGGTCATTTTACATAAGTATCTGCAAGAATGGTATAACATCTCGATATTTTTTTTTTTTTTTTTTTTTTTTTTTTTTTTGTGCAGAGCAGTGTTAATAAGGCGTAGTTAAAATTTAAGCAAAATGTTTAAAGTAGCATTTGAAAAATAACAATAGGAATGACCAAGATGATTAACTTTTAATCATGGACTGTGACAGCAGTTGTCACGATTCTGTATATGGTTTTAAGGGAACTTGGTACGTTTCACTTGCCACCAATGAAGATTTCATATAAAAGCTTATATTTCCATTTAATATTATAAATTAAACTATGTTAGATTTGTTCTATGAAATATATATTCAGGCAACAATTCTTATGGTTTTTCATATTTACATATTTGAAATCTTTAAATTAATGTTTTCTCAATTTGCATTTTTTTACGAATTCGTCACTTTTAAAATGCTAAAATAAAAATATATTTAAGAAAGCATTTGATATTTTTTTAGATGTTTCATAGGACTCAAAAGAAACAGGGATGGATTTTGCAATATTTTTAAAAGAAAATCATATTAATAATAAAAATGTAACTTTTTTTTTTGTTTTTTTACATAGACATTCACTTATTATAATTTTTTCTTTTTCCAAAAAACTAGTTAATAAATTTCAAAATCCTTATAAATATGCTCTATTAAGCATTCAAAAAAGTATATTATGTCATATTATGCCTTTTCTTAAATACTTTTAGAAATTTTAGCATTTTCAAGGTCATCAATTCATAAGAAAATGCAAACTGAGAACACGCAATTTTAAGATTTCAAATCTGTAAAAAATATATCAAAAACTATAAGAACAGTTGCCTGAATACATACTTTATTGTATAAACCTAATATGAATCACTTTATAATTGTTAAATGGAAATATACGCTTTTATATTAAACTTTCAGCAGTGCCAAACCAAAGGTACTAAATCCCTTTAAGAAATCTTCATAGAAAAGGTTAAAAAAGAAAATAAATAAATAAAAGTAGCATTGCTAGTGCTCGCATAGCAATTCCCTATAGTCTTCACATAAGAAACTATTCCTACGGTAGATATTACTTCTATAAAATTCAAAAAATTCAAACTATATAACAAAATGCAACCAACACCGTTGCTTTCTTTATTCTCTTCTATTTCTTTAGATGCCACACGCACCACATAAACTTTAAATTTTGCATCTAATTTTTAAGATAGCACGCGGTCATGTTTTATATAAAAATTAAATCATTAAATTCATTTTTTTTTATATATTTTTATTTCATTTTGCACGCGCACTTTTTATTTCCTAATTCAAAATTATTTAAAAAAAAAAAAAAAAAAAACTTTTTCGATAGTATTAGCTTCGATACTGATTATTATTAATTTTCTTTTCGTTTTCTTTTCAAAGAAAAATATATATATATATAATAAAAAAATTAAAAAAATGATTTTGATGAAATTCTGGCAAAAGCAGAATTTAGTTTAGGACGGAGGACTATTAGTTTTTTTTTTTTTTTTTTTTTTTCAAATTATAACACCGCTTTCAAATTATTCAATTACATTTTCGATAAATTTTAGATTTCGATAAATGTCAAACTATCGAAAAATGGCACCGCAAAAATCCCAGATTGAGGCTAATAGTCCTCAGTCCTAAAAAAAAAAAATAAATAAATATTTTTTGTACCAAGTAGGGACAAACAGATTTCCACGCTGTAATGAAGAACATTAAAATCTTATTGGAAACATTCTAAAAACTTAGGCACTTCGCGTTTCGAAAGAGTATATATTTCTTCATCAGATGCATTGGAAAACATTTCCTGATAATGCAAAAGCAGAATGTCTTAGATTTTTCTATTTTTGCAGTGATGGGACATATACTATAGAATTCCTATACAACGGTGAGGAAATTTACACTCTTTCGAAACGCATAATGCTTAATACTTTTTTAGAATTTTTCAATAAGATTTTAATGTTCCTGAGTATTCCGTTCTCAACCAACTATTAAAATATTTACAGATTACGACGCAATCACCATCATCAACCATTGTCTTATTTTATATAGCAAAATAACTTTTTTTTTCTAATTCTGTTGAAAAATTGAATTTTTTTTTTTTTTTTTAAATATCAAATATTTACCTGTTTTTATATAATTTAAATATTTAACATCATTAAAGCAAACTTTAATTTTTAACTGTTTTCTCGTTTTCTTCTTTTACACATAGTTTTTAAACAAATAATTTTGAAACTAGAATTTGGAGGGCCTGTTCGTTATCATATTATTAACCGAATTTTGTGTAACTTTAGCATAAAAATAATTTTTAAACTAATAAGTATTCATTTTTCTCTCAAAAGTAAGCTTTGGAGACAATGAAAACTTTCAATAATCTTAGGAAAGAACACTTAATGAGTGTGGTGTTAGAGATAGATGAAGATGGACATGCATCCATATGTTAGATTATAACCAAATCTTTCTACCTGAGTTCACTTTTCTGTTTCTTATTTTTTCTTCTTTATGTACATACAAATATGAAAATTGAATAAGATGATCATTAAAAATTATTTATCGACGTCTTTATTATTCTGGTGATGCTCATAGTTTAAAAATTATTATATATATATATTTATTTAAAGTCCATTATAAAAGTAAAAGAAAAGTTAATACAGAAAGAAAAATAGAGATTTAATTTAACATTTTAAGGCATGTGTGTCTTTACCTATCTCTAATGCATCCTTAACACCACTTTTCATTAAGTGTTCTTTCTTAAAATTATTGAAATTTTTCAATTTTTCCAAAACTTACTTTTGAGAGAAAAATGAATATTTACTAGCTTAAAAATTATTCTTATGGTAAAGTTACATAAAATTCGGTTAATAATATGATAACGAACAGGCCATACAAATTTTATGTTCATATGTTTATTTGTTTAAAAATTATGTGCAGAGAACTTGAAAACAGATTGTTGCTTTAATTTTGTCCACCAGTGTTGTTTGAACTCATAAACCGCAATGTAAAAAAATTTTAGTTTTCATACCGATTAAAAAAATTATAAGTCGTACACTCATGTAAATCTGTGCTGTTCTTGCACTATTCCTATAACATACATACCACTTTATATCTTAATCGAATGTAGAGTTTAAATGCTAGCTCACTTCAAATAAAGTGTCCCTGTAAATAAACTATATGTCCCGCAATCATAAAAATCCATTAATATTGTGATACGTTAACCTATAACACACCTACTAAATTTTAGTTTAATAGGATAGGGTGTTTAGACGCTGTCCCACTTTAAATAATTTAAGTCCATTGGCCCTAATCATCTTCCGATCACTGTAAAAGAATAATCAATGCTATACTCATCAAAATTTAAGTTTTGGAATCTTGGTGTATCTATAAGTTTTCAGTTCTCCCAAGTTCATTGTTGCTGTTTCTACGGTAATGTATATGTATGTGTGTGTGTGTATGTGTGTGAGTGAACACGATAACATCTAAATCCTTTGATCGATTCGGCTTAAAGTCCGTAGGTATATAATACGCGTCACAGTCACACGAATTGTAGGTATTTTTATAGTCTAGCTCCTATAGTTTTATTACAAGAAGACAAATAAAAATTCTTCATGATTATAACCTATGGACTCAATGTATTTAAAGTGCGATAGCGTCTAAGCACTTTATAAGATCGAGCTAAAAATTAGAAGGTATATTACAGATCGCAATCACATTATTTCTATAGCTTTTGAAGAGTGAAGAGTTTTTTTTTTTTTTTTTTTTTTTTACTAACGAAGACACGAAGAAAATTCTTTATCATTACGGACTCTAGACTCAAATTATTTGAAATGTCATAGCGTATAAACTCTACATTCGACTATGATATAAATTTCTGGC
Source organism: Salticus scenicus (assembly GCA_963930645.1). Taxonomy (NCBI): domain Eukaryota; kingdom Metazoa; phylum Arthropoda; class Arachnida; order Araneae; family Salticidae; genus Salticus; species Salticus scenicus. The sequence continues at coordinate 264,166,431 of OZ005650.1, forward strand.
ATATTAAAAGTTATCATTGCACAAGAACAATACAGATTTACACAACTGTAGGACTTATGGTGTTTATTATTATTATTATTTCTTTAATTTCATTTTTACCCAAAGTAGAAATTTTATGTCGCAGTCAATGGCCTCAAACTATTTAAAGTTTGCTTTAGTAATGTTCAGTTGTTTAGAACATAAAAGATTAGATAAGTATTTGACATTACGAGCTTATTATTAATAATTATTTTACATGGATGCACAAACAAATTTGGAAACATTACGATTCTTTAAACAACATGCAATTTGGGGAGAAATTCTTAAGCACACTATTATGATTTCCCCTTTTGTATACCTAACAACGTCTCTTATTTAAATTTATCTGAATAATTGTCGATTGTCAAATACTGAAAATGTCAAGTGAGGTTACACTATAGTTTTAATACTGTTAACGGCCCTCTTCACTTACCGTCGCCGAAAGCCCGAGCCAATGTTATTCTATGGGGAAATTTTCTTTACAAATAACTTATTAACTACTACATATTTTTAAATTCTGTTTTCACATTCAGAAAATTCCCAACTGTTAAATTGACGGACCTTTTTTAAAATTGTATTTTTTTAATTTTTAATATTTTATTTTGAAATTGCAAAATGAAAAAAATTCACATATTGAAAATTCGTATTTTGCAGCTGCAAAATAAAATATAAAAATATAATTTAAAAAAAAAAAAAAAAAAATCCGTCAATTTAACAGCTGGGAATTTTCAGAACGTGAAAACAGAATTTAAAAATATGTGTTGGTTAATAAGTTATTTGTAACGAAAAATTTCCCGTAGAATAGCATTAGCTTCGGCTTCCGGCGGCGGTGAGTGAAGAGGGCCCTTAAAAGGCTGATTTTAGTATATAATTGTGTTAAAAATATATCTCCTAAATAAAGTTTCTTAAGAAAATGCTTTGACAACAACAGAATAACTTATATATATATATATACGGCAGCCAGAGCCAGTGTCCTTGCTCCTGGATCATTCCTAATGCCTTTCAAACGTTTCGAAATGTGTCCATCTACTCGTAATTATTTTGCAAGTTTAGCTAACGTCTGACATGAGTTTTCATTAAGTAATTCCTCCAGTTCTTCGTCTTCAAACTTTTTCTATACGCCAGAGCATTCTTTATCTCCAAGATCAAAATCCTTATTTTTGAAGCATCGAAACCAGTCTCGGTATGTCGTTTCTGACAGAGCATTTTCACCATAAGTCTCAATGAGAATTCTGTGTGCTTCAGCTGCCGTTTTCTTTTTTAAAAAATAGTGTTAAATTTCCCGCAGATACTCTTTACGTCGCACAAAACTCGACATTTTTAGAGCTAAGAAATAAAAACGCTGTTTACACTGTGACGGACGCAATTCAAGCTTACCGGCAGTTCTTTCTTTTAAATGTATTAACATCTGAAATTACATTAACATAGTCCTGGTAATTCCATATGTTAGCGAGAATTTATTCAAAGTCCTAATACTTTAAAAGTAATGTCTTATCTTTCAAAAGAAAATTTTAAATGTACCTTATTTATAGTTAATATACCTGGTATATTTCTTTTTTTTTTTTTTTTTTTTCGTTTTTTTTTTTTTTTTTTTTTTTTTTTAATAATCCCTTTTCAGTTACATGGTGGACTGAAAAAATATTAGAAAATTAATTTATTTAAAATTTAAAAGAGTTTATTTTCTTCGCCTGAATTTGAAAAGAAAAAATTCTTTGTGATAATTTATCCTAACTCTAGACGTTGAGTAATTTTTCATTTCCTGACACTGAAAACATTTTATATGATAAAAAGTCCATAGAACATGATTACAACTTTTGTTCTCAAAAGTTAGACACATAATGCTTTTAAAACATATATCTGAAACAATACTGATATCGACATTCAATAATTTCTCCTTTTATGTTTCGCTAAATTTTTATTGAAACACTTCTTTAATGGTTTTCCGGTGTCCTTTTTTATCCCTAATGTTTTCTCTCCTTCCAGGTGATCTGTCATTAATGGTTTACCGATACGTTTAACGTATTTTTATATGTTAAGAAATTTTCCTCAAGTGAAAAATGTATCCTAGACATGATACTAAAATAAAAATAATTACAAGATAAAAAGATATTTTTATATAGGGGAGATCCGTATACCAATGGCCGCTTTTTTTCAATGCCCAAAACCAGAGCCCTTGACCTGTTTAAAATTACCAGACTGGTATGTACATATCTTTAGGACTAATTACTTCCAATTGGGATTAATATAAATAACTAAAATAATAAATTCCGACAAATAGAAGGTTTTTAAAAAAAACTTCACACGTGGCCCTAGGTACAACCACCTCATTGTACCTGGGGCCTGACCACATTGTACCTAGGGCCATTCTCTCAAATTTAGATTTCACTTTGTAATGAATAGAAAATAAGCATATAAACATGTATTTTATAAAAGAAACAATATCAAGTAATATATTTATTTATCATTTAATAATTATCATGTTGTTGCCTTAAGTTAAAACACGACATTTTTCTTTTTTTTTTTTTTTTTTTTTTCTTTGGGATATTCTAACAGAATGTTTTTTTTTTTTTTTTTCTTTTTCTTTTTTTTTCTGGAATGTCTCTTGGATTTCTAGATCTCTCTGATTTTTGGTCACATCTTTTCTTTGATGTGGGAGGTTTTGCTTATGTTCATACCTGTTAAAGCATGACACACCAAAAGATGTTAGATGTCGAAGGTTTCGAAATTTCAACAGGACATGAAACAGAGACATCCATTTCTATCATTGTTAGTTCACTTTCTTCCTGGAAAATCTTTTTTTTTTTTTTTTTCAATTTATGGAGGGATGTCTTTCAGTCACATTTGAACTTAAATATTCATCCTAAGTAAATGTGTTTTGATTCATTCGCCATATGCCGGATACACGAAAGCCTGATAGAACGTTTACAAGAGTAAAGCCGACGGATAGGACTTGCCAACATTTTCAGCAATATATTATACAGTGATTGGTTTACCAGGGTTTGCCAGCATCTAATTACTATAGGCTGTACTGTGTTTCTTAACACTTTCGCGACCGCTGACGTAGATTCACGTCATTTGAAAATATGAAACTGCACCAGTGGGCGTTTCTTTTGGAATTTGTATGTTATTTGTTTCTAAAAAATATACACAGTATTCATATTTGTACAATCAGTATACTATAGATGCAAATACTTTAATTAGAAAGAGTATGATTATAATGCATATCCATTTGTAATATAAATGTGAATACGGAAAATTTTGTTTTGAAAAATTGTAACTTATAAGAAAAACGCCCACAGGCGCACCTTACTCTCCAAAAGACAAAAACATGCGGTCGCGAAAGTGTTAAAGGGTCCAAACACACTGTCCCTAGGTACAAGTTGCTATGTGGCCCTAGGTACAAGTTTTAGTAACTCTATTCAAAATGCCTTCCACTAAAAAATCCACATGCAGAAAGGAATAATTAAACATCTCATTCATTACTCAGTATAACAAGCAAAATTATGCACTAGAAATGAAAGAAAAATATTTGACTTGCCTTTGTAAAATAGCAAAAGAGATAAGCTGCAAAATTTTACTTCAAACCATGTAAATTCGTTTTCTACATGTAACTTGTCGAAACTTTCTCCTCAAAAGTTCCAAAGTAGTTGTAAAAGTAGCAATTGGTGTTGCTACTCGCCCAAATGAGTAATAAAACTTAAAATTAAATATTATTCAAATAAAGTGGGGTGGCCCTAGGTACACGGGTCTCCTCTACCATGTTTTTAAATTTTCTGCTGAATCATACAAGCGATACCGTAGGCAGCGGGAACCCGGAACAATTGGCTAAAAGTATTTAAAAAATTCACATTGCTATCGTGTTTTGATCTATTATAAAAATATCAAATGGATAGCTAGCCGGGAATTTAGTTAAAAATCGATTACAAGCTTTGTATGGGGAACGCTGCCGAAGGAAGCAGGGTCCCGAAAATAATCCGCATTCGATCATATAATGCATCGTGAACCAGAATTCAACTCATCATATTGCTTTTCACAATGTTTCAGACTTCATTATGAATAGATCAGGTAATGTGTTAGTACGTTTTTCTTCTCCGTTTTCCATTTAAATTTAAATGCAGTATGTGCCCATATTGAAATGTATGATTCTTAATCCTTTATCTGCCAACGGTACCTCTTGAGAGACAAGGTAATTAAGCTTGCTTAATGTTTAGAGACAGGTGGGGTAACTATAACCAATTCTTACATTTTTTAACTTTGTAATTATTTTTATTCTTTTTCTAGTGAAAATAATTTTGTTTAAATTAATTAGGTGTAACTTAAACCTTTCATGAATACCCCCATTAAATATTTACTTATCTAGGATTCTTTATTTAAAAATAATAGGGGAAGTTATAATTGCTCCACAAAAAGCACAATATTACAAAAAATGGAGTAATTATGACCGACGGTAGGGAAATAATAAATCCCCTGTTTACTTATTATAACAAACATTTTTCTGTGGTTATTCAGACCACTATTATTATTGTGATTTATTATTAACCTATTTTTATGTAGTTTTGGTTAAATTTAAATAAATAAATAAAAAACACTATGCAAATGTTGCTACATAAGGAGATAGGAGGTTTTAAACATACGATGTTCGTTTACGTCGCTGTGCATTTAAAGGTTAGATGAAATCCATGAAAGAGCTAGAATATGTTTTTGTCTACAAACAGCATTTATTTTTAATGCATTTGATCAGTGGTGCAATATATCCATGAAAATTGATTTAATATATACTAATGATGCTTAAAAACATGTTTTTTGATAATGGTCTGTATAGACTTAAAAATAAATTTAATTTAATAGTTTATAGTTACACAAAAAAATTCTGACAGGCTACGTATTTATTAATTATGGAATATGTATATCGGATCTGTTCTTCTTTTTTGATAAATATATGTGCATATATATTTATATATATATATATATATATATATATATATATATATATATATATATATATATATATATATATCGATATAAATGTGTAGTTAAAACAGGGTGGTTAGAGGGAGTGACAGACCCTTTTATAGACATATATCGTTATGCAGCTATTTAATTATGTAATTCATTTCAATATACTGTTCATGGGTTTATTCATATGATATTTTAGACTCAACTGGCATTAATAATTTATCTCTTATATGCTAATTTTTATTAAGTCTCACATTCACATTTTTATATATATACTATTACGTATTATATATATATAATATAATATATTACGTATTATATATATATATATATATATATAATTATTTTAAACAATGTGGAACAAGTAAATATTATTGTATGAGTAATGAGTAATTCAAGCAGGATGTTTAGGCTTTTGATTTGCTGATGTGCGTTGCAAAAACGAGTTGCACGATGCCGAAGAAGTTGCCGAAAGGCCTCTCTGTTGAGACTTAAAATGTTTTTGTATTCTGTGTGTGTGTGTGTGCTGGTACCGCTTTAACGTCCGCAAAAATTCCCTGATTGTCTTGCAAATTAGTACACATATTCAAGAGCCACTCAGAATCAGCTGTATATTTTTAGGGTGTATTCTGTTGTGGTTCAGCTACAGGTGCATATCAAAGTTTTTCTTAGCATTACGGACTATGGAAAGATTTTATATGTAACACAACAGTGGTCGCAAAAATCATCTGATTTACTTGCAAATTGGTACACATGTTCATAAGCCATATGGAATTAGCTGTATGTTTCTTGGTGTGCATATTATTTATGGTTCGTGTACAGTAATGTACAAAAGTGTTTCTTATCGTTAGGGCTTAAGGAAAAAAATTTCGTTTAAGGCCATTTCAACGTGATTACACTGCATTCAGTGTAATTAAATTAACTGTGCATAGACCTGGCTGTGCTTACACAGGGTAACAAAAAGCGAATGACAACCATATTATTTATTTATAATGTGTAAAACATATTATTTGGTTTCGAAAAATAATTTTCTGATTATTCTGTTTGACTCAAATGATAACGTTAATAGCATGTCTTTTTAAACATATGTTCGTTAATCTATCTTGTTACTTATTTGACTATCTTTGAATTCTTATTTACATATAAAAACAAAGTACACCATTTGTATGAGATTCTTTTTATTTTATTACTTATATCATGATATTATTAGAACCCATCTCTTTTTCTTTTGTTGAAAGTTTATGAAAAGCTCCTCACAATTAATTTCATTTTACGTACAGCCAGAAGCTATAAAATGGTTCTTTTCAATATCGTTTCCTTTATGAAATACTGACGTAAGGTTTGTTACATTAAATGATAAGCATGTGTTGTATTGTTTTCCGACTAGCTTTATCTCTAATGCTTTAAATAGCTTTCAAACGCATCTGAAAGTAGTTTTAGCTACTAAATAATTAAGCATAAATTTTCTATTATAAGAGTGTTTCGATAAACTTTAAATAATGACTTTTGGTAAAATATTTGCTGATAATATTTTTATTTATTTTATGGTAGTTTATCATATTTTCATAATTAATTCACTAGCTTCAGAGATATTAAAGTTTACTTAAAGAACTTTACTTCTTAAATATAAAACATAATGGACAAAATAAATTTTTAAATCTATGAATATAAATCATTAATTATCATCTGACATTTTTTTCTCCAAAAAATTAAATGCTTCTTTTAAAAATAATAAAAAGGCAAAATCATATATTTTAAAAGTATTTTTGAAGTAAGTATAGAAAATAAACTCTTAAAAGTAAAAATTGCAGAAATATTTCTTTGCATTTAATCGATAACAATTTTTCATGCCTACCATTTTCAGTTGACCATTAGTGTCAAACATCTTGCTCTTTCCTTAAGTTATATGTTTATGATAGCTGCCTTGTAATAAGTGTCGTTACATTTATTTATATACCTATAGGAGCTATAAATGCTTCTCTCTATTGTAGCCCATTATGTAAGACGTATAAGACATTCATAACATGGATTGATGAATAAAAAGAAAATCATGATCTTTTTACAATAGTTTTATCTTTAAAAATTAAAATCTTTTGTTTTGAAAATAATTTGAATGTAGAATATTTTGAAATTTTTCTGGTGTTTTAAAATTTTGTTCATTTGCATATGATAAATTTCGTTATATATATATATATAGCAGTTGTACTGAGATTTTAAATTTTCAGTGGCATGTAAAGATTTATATTTTAAAATCTTGAAATAACACTAAATCTTTTAAATAAATAAATAATTAATACAATTTTTAAAAAATGTCATATCACTGAAATAAACATACGTCAAATTAGCAAAAATTAAAACTGCCAACTGGTGTGCCAGAAAAAACTGCTTCATTTAACAAAAAAAAAAAAAAATAGATTCTATACATTTAATAAAAAAAAAAATAAGGTGTTTGTGTGTGTGTGTGTCATTGTGTATGTTTGTCCGAAGCATTTTAGGAAAACGACTGATCGCAGAGCTATACGAATTTACATGGAGGTTCGTAATGGCCTCGCCTGGTGCATCTCGATGCTCGATTTTCGAATTTTTAATTAGTTTTCTTTTAATTAGAAGATTTTGTTTTATTGAAATTGGATTTTGCCATAGTGTTTCCGTGTCACGCTGAAAAGACAAGATTTTTCCATTTGAAAGTAAATATGAAGCGTTTCTTATGTTGGTCAATGGCTTAGTCGGTTAATGCGTCAAGTTGTTAATGCGATGATCGTGGGTTCGATACTCGGTGGCGGATGTGTTATGTTTTTGCAGATAATAAAGAAAAGAAAACATTTTATTTTCTACACAGTATCCTAAGAAATTCTGATTAGATTTTTTAAAAGCTTTCTTTTAGTTACTAAAACGCACAAAATAAAAATTTAAGTGAAAAAAAAATGGAGCCCTTAAAATCATAAAATAAATGTTTATTCTTGAAGAGATATGGCTATAAGAAAATCAGCGTGTCATCAATAAGTATATTTTAGAGAAAAGTACAATTGTTTCACTTTTGCAAGAGATGAAATATTTTAACTAATCAAAATATTTTATAAAGCTTTCGAGAACAACATACGAGATTGTTTTTATGTTTGTTAGAATTTTTTTTTTTATTTATTAATTAAAATATGAAAATAATTTCTTTATAATAGCTTGAAAATTAGCCATTTAAATATAAGTTTTAAATTTAATTGTTGCGAAAAAAGTTTTCCAGTTCATTGTTTTCGTCAAAAAAAGAAATATATTTTCACGCGAATAATGAAATTTTGCTACTGAACAATGAAACTAAAATATTTAATAAATATTGAGATACAGTCATTTTTGAAATCCTAATTCCTAAATAATAACAAATCTACTTTTCGCCGATAAATACCCATATTGAAATATCCGGAATAGACATTTCTACAGGCAGTGGGTAACCTGGACCCGATGCAGTGCGGGCGGAAAAAGACCTGCCAGCAGGTACCTAGTCGGTAAGTAGCAGGCAGCATGTACCCGAAGCAAGGTTTAGGGCGATTTCAATGTACGTATTTTTTTTTCTTTAGTTTTTATTTATAATGTGATATAAAAATGAACAGTGATTCAATTATTTTCAAAAATCATATAAATATAGTGACCAGCGAAGCGGGCGTAGCCGGCTACTAAATAAATAAAATAAAATGTTTGTAACAGATTCAAACTTTTTTTTTTTTTTAACAAAGAATAAATTTTGCGTAGTCAATAAATGTACTGTAACAAAACTGGTTACTCCTGCCTGTAAATACCATGGTGCCAAGGTAAAGCATCCGGCTCCGATGTAAAAAAAGTTGTTTTTCAAACCCATCGATGCATGTCATCTAAAAACCATTTTCGTGAAAATTTATGTGGGAAGTTCCTTGCACAGCCAACAGATGGCGCTGCCTCTGATGCTTATCTTTGAACAAGATGAGATGACGGACGGGAGTCAGTTGAGATCTGGCTGCAGTGGAGATCGGTTGAGACCGTCAGCGCGAAGGCTGACAGGCTGATTTTCTCGTAATTTGAGCTTGTTGTGCTCTTAATAAGTGTGTAGAGCCATGGAGGGCTCATTACTTCATTTTTACTATTTGATAGCACGCGTAGGTGCTTAAATGTCGTCTTGTTACGGTTATACTGATCAAGAGAGTTTATTATGTGCTAAGCCTCGAAACCAGCAGTTGGTTAATGATAGAAAGTCTGCTATTATATTAATCCTTGTATTTAATCTGTGTTGTGTATGTTACGTAATAAATGCTTTCGTTATCTAAGTCGCAGCTCATCATTGCCCCACCCCTAGACACCCAGCCAAGATTCTACATTTATAGAGAATGTATTTTAAGGATAGTGTTTTACTGTTAAGAAATAATAATTTGTCAAAAACATTTTTTTTTTCTGTTAAAACATTGTTTCTTATAGGCACAAAAAGTGGCAGTTTTTTCAGTTAAATAAACTTTTTTACAGTCCATTTACAATTGTGATATGTCATTTCCTACTTTCTTTCTTTTTTTTTTCTTTTTTTTATAATGCTGAGAAGTCTTTATGATATTAAACATAAGTATAGTTAGAAAATATTTTATAGGCTACACAATTTTTCTTTATTTTAATTGTTGAATTTTTTTATAACATTTCGATTTAAGGAATGCAATTGTTCATTACGATTTTCATGTAATTTACACTCAAACCTTAAACCTACATAAATAAAAATTCTGATGCGGAAAGATGAGCGCGATGTTACAATTTTTTCAAATACAAATCTGCAGTGTGACACAAAATTTCAAAAACTACTTCTGTTTGAAAATTCAAGAAATCTACAGAAATAACGTGAAATAAAGAAAGGAATCTGCAAGGTGTCTGAAAAATTCAACCTCGGCGATATTTTTTTAAATATTGATTTTTGGCATGCATAACGAATTATAAAGATATGTATTTAAGAAAAAAAAACTACAGAACTTTATAAAAACAGTCACAATTTTCTGGAATTTTAATTAAAAAAAAAAAAAAAAAACTAATTTTAAAATTGTTGTTTTGTAAATTTGTTAGACCCTCTCTTCTACAAACAAATTCCAATCACTGAAATGTGCCTCATAGCCTTCTTTTATTTGCCAGCAAAATAAGGCAAATTTTACAGATTGCACAAAACAAGGCCATGTACAAAATGTGAACATTTTATCACAGAAAATCCTAGAAGTATATTGATACAAAATAGCAAATAAAAGTATAAATTTATTTATGTTGCATTGCGTTTACTCGCTATATATATTTACCATTCTTCAAGCATAATTAAGATAAAACCTGGCCTCAAAAAATTGGATTCCAATGCAATATTTTATCTATCATATGATTGAAATAAAATAATTACCATTCCTAAGCGATTTGGCTGGACATGGTATAATTTTTTTAAGTATATTTCATTGGCATATTTATGTAAAGCATCTTTCATGCTTTTATTCGTTGGAGAACTTCTTTTAAGACATTTAAATGGGATAATCTTTACATGTTCCAAACCAGTGTTGTTAGTTCTGCAGATATTTTATTGAATAATCACCAATAATTTTTAATTGAAACTTTTGTCTAATCACTATGATAATCTATTATGTATATAAAATATCACTTTTCAAAATTATTGGCAATTATTGAATAAAAAAACTGCCAGATCTGGCAACATTGTTCATACACTTTTAAGACGTAATGCTGAAATTTTGAATACAATCTTTTTAGTGTATGAAGTACTTTCACTCATTATAAATTGTTTTGAATAGGCAAGTGTAATTTTTTTTTTTTTTTTTTTTTTTTTTTTTTTTATTAAAATAAATAAATGTCTAGAAAATGTTAATGTATTTTATACAATTATGAAACTTTATTACGCCACTCTGCATCTTGCAATATGTATCTCAGATATTTATTTGATACATAATTATTTGTAGCTATTAAATAGATAACGTATTGGATTTTTCTTTATGAAAAGTAGATAATTCTATCATAATAATTAGGTAAAGTTTAAACAACTTTAATCCTTACTTGAGAGTTTAATTTAAAACAAAGAAACACACACAAAAAACAGATTTAATTTTCTTTTATACTATCTAACGAATTTACAAAAACAAATTACAATAAAAATAAAAACAAAAACAAAAACACAAAATAACTCTTTGATTTAGTTTTAAATTTTAAAACAGTAGTCCTTTGTTTTTAAACCGCTGTTTTCAATTTACTCAATTGAAAATACTGCTGATTTAAATTGCAATCAAATAGCTTTCTGTTTTGAATAGTTAAAAGGAATTTTTTGAAGGAAAATTCTTTTAAAGTATTCTAAATATAAATTCAAATAAATGAGTTGTCCTTAAAACGCGAATACTTTTTGATTCTTCTTTCATTGAATTTAAATTCCGTTGTTTTATTAATCCAAAATATTATGTGCATTAAATTTAAACAAAAATTATCAAGTGATTCACTCATATTACTTTATCTTACCTTGTATTTCCACATATTAGTACAGTTTGAGGTGTGAGATAAGAATGACAGTACTGAAATAATTCCAAGCAGTTTCTAAACCAGTCTTATTTGACATATAGGTATTTTTGTGTAAAGGAAGGAAGGTTACAACGTATTTCAAACCCCTGTTTGAATATTGAAAATATTATTATTCATTTAAATTGTTAATTTGAAAATTTACTTCAAAATATTCAGAGAATTTTCACCCGCATTATTGAAACTCATTTGACTAAATTTGAATAGTTCTATACATTTTCTTTATATTGTATTTTTTCCTCTCCGTAAAGGATCAAAATTGTGATGGTATGTCTCCAGACCCCCCTTAGGGGTATATCTCAGACCATTGTCACTTCTCCGTAGCTTGTGCAACATAAAACCTTCTCACGCACTCACTTGTATTGTGAAGCCTCATAGAATTTTCGTAGAAAATTCGTAAATCAAGAGATGCGAAGACGTGGATTTGGGTTACTCTAAGTCTAATTTAGAAAAGTGCTCTAAGAAATATAGCCAGTAGTTACGAATTTTAAATTTTAGGGTTTTTCGAGATTAAGCAGTTAATTTGTTTTGAATAAATTTGTTGGAAGCTAGGTTGCCTGTGAATGCAAATTGATTCTCGAGAGTATAAAATGCAAATTCTAATCGTACTTGGAGTTCATTTTCAGATATCACTTCGAGTTCATCTTATATCGAGTGCAGTACTGTGGAGTACATCGGTGTTTGACGCCAGTTGTGTCGTCGGTAAGGTTGCTGGTAATATGAAACCACTTATTGTTTGATATTTAAGTAAAAATGGAGGTCATTCATTTTCATTAATCTGCTATAGAGTAGTCCCAACCTTTCTCCTCCACCCCATTTAAAATTTTAAATAAATTATTTTGTTACGTTTAAATTAGTCTCAGCACTTCATACTTGAATAAGCAGTGAATAAACATTAAGCAATCGTACAAGACAATTCTTCACAATACAAGCACCGAATAATAAATTTAACTCTGCAAAAATATTCATAACACAACCTAAAAATTTCTCAGTAATAGCTTTAACGTACCTGACTTCAATTTGTGTGGACCTGTAAACGAAGGGAGAATGATTTTCATTTCATATTTTACACGAAACATAGAATATGATATAAAAATAAATGTGATATAAAAATACATATAATTTAATTTTTTGCTGAATATTAAAGACTAGCCGCCTTCGGTGACCAGCTGGTTCGCGATCCTTGAAAAATCCGACCGTATGAAACACCCGCTCGGTGGCGCCTCCGGTGCCTTTTTCCAGTTTCAGGACATACAACAGTTTATTGACATATAGTGCAAATAGATTTATTAAAAGTTTTAACTGTAATAAATTCCTGCTCGATAGATTATTTTAATTAGTAGCTGAGATACAAAAGAAAACCTAATCAGGGCACCTCTAAACGTGTAAATCGGTTGAAATATCGAATTCCTCTTTCGATATTATAAAAGTACTTTAAAATATCTTTGGAATGATGTGTTAAAAATAATTTAATCATAATTTGAATTTGAAATATTAAAATTTTAAAATATTACAGCGCCATCTGGCGGTAGAAATTTCTGTAATCTACTGTTCCATTACAAATCAACAAAGCTTTTAAATGATGTATTTCTTATGAAATTATTTTGATTAGTAGCTGAGATACAAAAGAAAACCTAATCAGGACACCTTAAAACATGTAAATAGGTGAAATCTCGAATTCCACTTTTGAGAATATAAAAGTACTTTAAAATATCTTTTGAATGATGTATTAAAAATAATTTAATCATAATTAGAATTTGAAATATTGAAATTTTAATCAAATTAAATTTGCAATTAAAATGTAAATTAAAATGTAAATTTTTTGTTTATTGACGGAAATCAATGAAATTTGAACTGCAAGTTTGTCTTGTGATGTTAGGTCTGTATAGACAGTTTTGTGTGAGACAAAGAAAAATTGAAGAGTTTTGAAATTTGCAATTTTTAACCCCAGTCAAAAAACACAGGAAGTAAAAACATTTTTTTGCTGAATATTAAAGATTCTGCAAAAACGACGAATTTTGAAATTTCGTTTACAACTGTAGTAATTTTAAATATTCCACTGCACACGATTTATCCGATCTCGGTAAAAAGTTTCAAGTAATAATTGTTATGCAAATTTAGAATGCCAAGTTTGGTATGTCGTCTGATATCTGTTTCTAAGTTTTGCAGGTAACAATCATTCAGGTACACACAGACCAAGCGCTGACTAAAATACTTTATTTTTAGACTAACAGGCTTTGCCCGCTTCGCTGGTCACTATATTTAACGGAAACTCTTTTCTATATTGCTACCATAACAATATATATATATATGCATACTGAAATTGCTCAAGAGATCGCTTCGGTTTCCTGTAGCTTTCGGCATCGACTTCCTCCTCCGCAGAATCTCGGGTGCCTGTCCTTATTTCCCGAAGCAGGTCGTTTCGACGCCGACGGTTCGACGCCAACGGTTCGACGCCAACGTTTCGACGCGGGGGCAGTTCGACGCCGTACGTTTCGACGCGGGGTCAGTTCGACGCCACATTTTTTTTTTTCGTATTTTTATTTATTTTTTAGAATAAATATGCAATATGCCTGATATAATATATATAATATATATAGTATATATATGAAGCGTGATTCAAATAAATAAGTAATATAACTGATTTTTATTTATTGAATTAGCGTTTGTTTGCATGCATATTTGAAATAAATATATGTGTATATGTGTAAAAGTTTTCTAGATTTTTTTTTGTATCCCAGATTAGTGAGAAGCCCCCACGCCAACTTCAAGGCCCCGGGACATGAGCGAGGTTTTTTTTTTATTTATTTCACAAAACAGCATCAAAAAGGCAAAATACAGAAATGGTAAATAAACATATGGTTACAAAGAAATTATATTGCAGACAAATATAATTACACATAAATAAGATTACAGTTAAATAAGGTTACACATAAATAAGATTACAACACGGAACTGTTATTATACTAATCCATTGCAAAATTATGCGCCACACCTTTCAGGTATTCCATTATTTCTCGATTTTCAAAATCTTCAACTATTACTTTATTTCTCATATCAACTCGCAGATACTTATTCCGCTTGTGCGGCGGTTCATCTCCACTTACAAATTGTTCATAACATTGATTAATTGTTTTTTGAACACGTCTGAGACCATCTATGAATTTCCATAATGTGGGGTGTGAAACACCAAATTCGGCCTGCAGACGCCTGTGCGCTGCTTCCGCGAAATTATTGGTGCGTCCTTCGTTATTTAAGGTTCTAGCATAACATGAAAACATTTCTGGTTTAAAGGTAGGACGACGGCGACGATTATTTCTCTGAATCCTTCCAACGTAATAATCTTCAAAGTAATCAAAAATTGGGGTTAACTGATTAGGTAAATTTTCAGTCAAAACTTCTAAAGCATTTTCAAGTTCTTCGATAGGCACAAAACTTAATGCAGGAATCATACGTGCATAGAAAGCAAAATCAGCATCGGTATTTGAATCACGCTTCATATATATAACATATAAAATATATATATTATATCAGGCATATCGCATTTATTTGAATGATGATGCAAACTTATTCTAAAAATAAATACAAATACGAAAAAAATGTATGGCGTCGAACTGACCCCGCGTCGAAACGACCTGGCGTCGAACTGCCTCCGCGTCGAAACGTTGGCGTCGAACCGTTGGCGTCGAAACGTTGGCGTCGAACTGACCTGTACCGCTTATTTCCTGCGATAACAGCTCACCAGTGGGCTTCCATTTGGGTACTTATCAGATGACAATTTTTAGCGGACAGTATCGAAAAAATTGAAGTAGTCGTTTTATATTTGAATTCCAGTTACATATGAACAACACTATACGTGGTATACATAATATTTATTTTCACTTTATTTCCTATATTTATTTGATTTATCCGTTTAACTATAAAATGACAGCAATTTCACGCCAAATATAATATTACAATATTCTATGATTGGCTATGTCTATCGCATGAGACAATTGATTTTTCGTGGTTATATGTACTTCATAGTTAGTTAATAATAACTGGTATATAGAAAATTAATAAATAAATATGTACACCTGATCATGGTACAGTCTTAATATAGCTCCCCTTGGTGACTTTGGAATTTTAATCACCATTTTAGACGAAAATACAAAATTTATGAGATTATAGTTTCTTTCTTTCTTTTTTCAATACTTTATAATTTATATATATATTTCGCTACTTGGCTTAAAGTGGCTGTCTCGAAAGTAGAGTCACTGGCGAAAAATGTCCGATCTACTACCGCATCAAAATTCTAAAACTGTCCAGAATTATCTATAAGTAAAGCCCTTTAATGTAATACTGATTATTTTTCATGCCAAATGTATTATCCGTGCCAAAAACATGCTTTTTAATATATATATATATATATATAATTGAAGTATATTAAAAAAAAGTTATGAAACGACGTTCGGAAGAAACATGCTGGATTTTTATTTTAAAATGTTTTTATTAACTCGCTTTTTTGTTTGTTTATTTGTTTGTTTGTTTTTCCAGTACAAATATTGCAATCGATTTTTAACTAACTTCCCAACTAGCTAGGCATTTGAAACTTTTAGAATAGCTCAGAACACGATGGCAATGCATTCTTTTAATATTTTTATTCGATTAATAAATGTTTTCTTTTAATCAATTAATAAAGTGTGAAAATAATAAACTCATAATAGTTTTTAAATTATCCATTTAAGTTTAATTTATAATTTAATTGTTGCAAAGAAAAAAAAAATACCTGTTCATTTTTTTTTTTTTTTTTTTTTTTTTTGACAGGAAATTTTTAATACATTTTCTTAAACGTGAACAATAAAAAATTGCAAAAAAATAAATTATCCATCTCACAAAAATTGATGTCATTATCACTTTAAAATTTTTATACACATTGATAAAGTTCTAATATAGTTCTATAGCTAAACTTTCCAACTAGCTAGACATCTATGACTTTTAGAATAGCTCAGAACATGACGTCAATGCATTCTTTTAATACTTTTATTCAATTAATAAATGTTTGAAATTTTATTATAATTGCTCTCTTTATTACGCATTTGATCATTCTCTTTCAAGTTGGTGGGTAATTCATATTTAAAAAAAAAAAAAAAAAAAAAAAAAAAGTATTTAATAATACATAAAATTGTCGAGTTTATGTTATTCAACAGAAAAATCAGAAACATGCTTATTTTTATCTTTTAATTATTTATTATTTAAAGTTATAATGACGTCATTTTCTCATTTAATATTTTATATCATTTCAAATTTAATATTTGATAATTTCTTATTTATTTTGTGAAAATATATTTCATTTTTCATCGAAAAGTAAATTAACTACTAAGCTTTTTTGGAAATAATTACAAATTTAAATGGCTAATTTTAAAGCTATTACAAGGTTATTATTTTCGTAATTTAGTTAATTTTATAATAAATTGTATATTTTGCCGCCGCTTTACGTTTCATGATTTGAAATAACCTGTTCGCTCGCTATATAGAGGACCTTGAAAATTCTGATCGTGGCAAATCCGCAACCCGGTGGGGCCTACGGTCTCTCAATTTTCTCACTATATGTAACTTACTGTTAATCAGAATTGGAGATATTGAATTATTAAAATGTCAAAGCGCCCTCTGGCGACAGAGATTTGAAATATGTAGTCCTAAATTTCAGTTTAAAAGACTTTTAAAATGATATTTTACCTATGAAATTATGTTAATTAGAAACTGAGATACAAAGGTAATATAAGCATTGTTATAACAAAATTTGTGTCTAATTTTTTCGTGGGTTTTCTTTGAAACTTGCGTGTTAAAAATCCTTAATACGAAATGTGAACTGAGTATCGGAATTCGAAAGCCTGCATCATAATTAGAATTGGAGATATTGCAATAAAGGTGTTCTGGCTTTTCTGTGGTTTTCTCTGAAACTCCCGTACGGAATTTAACGGCTTATATCGGTTTAAAAGTCCGTAATATTTCAAATGATGTGTTATAAGTAATTTAAGCCTAATTAGAATTCTAGATATTGAATTATTAAAATATCAAAGCGCCCTCTGGCGACAAAAATTTGCAACATATACTCATCAATTCCAATTAAAATAACTTTTTAAATGATATATTACTTATGAAGTTATGTTACTTAGAAGCTGAGATACAAAACTAATATAAACATTTTTATAAAAAGATTTGTGTCCGACTTATCCATGTTTTTTTCCGAAACTTGCATAATTCCGGGCTATATAACGTTAAAAATCCTTAGTACGATATGTGAGCAGAAATTGGAATTCGAAACTCTGCAAAATATTAAAGAATAAAGGTGTTCTGGGTATTCCGTTGTTTTCTCCAAAACTCCCGTTCCTTTTCTACATCTTTGCCCCTTCGCTCCCCCCCCCTTTCTGTCGCTAATAATAATTTTACACTC
The DNA here is from genome assembly GCA_963930645.1 of Salticus scenicus. Taxonomy (NCBI): domain Eukaryota; kingdom Metazoa; phylum Arthropoda; class Arachnida; order Araneae; family Salticidae; genus Salticus; species Salticus scenicus. The sequence continues at coordinate 264,184,390 of OZ005650.1, forward strand.
GAAAATATCCCAATCGATTTACCTTGCCTTATAATCTAAATATACCAATTTCAAACACTGTAACTTTTTTTTTTTTGCCCCTTTCCCCCCACCCTCAAGCCCTCCCTAATAATTCTACTCTTCAAAAATATTCACAATCGAATTATCGGGCATTAAAACCAAATACTACGAAATTTCATCGGCATATCTCAATTTAAAATACTGCAAAATATAAAAGAAAACTTAATATTTTTTCAATAAATATGTAATTTTTTTGTTTATTCATATTTTTTCATGAAACTTGAACAGTAGCTTTATAATATGCTGTCTAAACCGAATATTCATTTAAATGTAAGGTAAATGAAAATTTGAAAAAGTTTGAAAATTGTAATTTTTCCACCACTATAAAACACGTGATATCTTAATTGATTGCAACCATTTCCTTTTTCATCCCAGACAGTCGTCTGCCTGTCGCCAACTAAATTTCATACTTTAGTTAATTAAAAAAAATCTAATTGTTGTATCGATACGCCGCTTGCACTCTTAGATTCGGAAAAATATCCCCTTTCATTTGGTACCAAATTCGTAACGATCGGACTAATATTTCTAATTTATTTTCCACTTTTTCTGCTTTTAACTCCGTTAAAATATCTATTTTTAAGCAATCGCGGTGAATTCTCAGTCATTGAGATCGCTTTTTGATTAGACATGGGTCTACATTTTAATTTATATCGCCGGAACTAATTAAAATTTTTAAATTCTGTTTTCAGGAGCCCCTCGGGAAGGCTTCGGAGCACCCGTATGTCAAATTTTGTACTTCTGCGTTCAGTAAGGGCTGAACGTATAGATGCACAGACATCTTCTTTTATTATTATAGATAGATATAGATATATCTATGCATGTATGTGTGTCTATATTAAGGTTTTTTTTATATATATATATATATATTTTTATCATTATTATGTTCAAAACTACAGTAGTTAGGTTCTTTACTTTTGGTATAACAAGTAAAGAAGTACGCTGCTTTTTCTTATAAGTAGATATAATAGATCGTCAGACAGATAGATAAATATATTAATTAACAGTTAGTTTATGTCATTATTCAGACTTGAACGTTATTGGAAAGTATTAAAAACGCTTAATAATCTAATTCAAGATTCTAAGCATGCGAATTGAGCAATTTCTAATTTTATCCTTTAATATATCTGAAATTTTTTGTGTAGCCATGTAATTCTTGTTTCTGATTATACTACATTCTATAGAAATAATGTTTTGTGCAAATAGATAATAAATTCCTGTCCCAGTAGGTTTTATTAAGTATTAAATTATTAAAATTTGTCTTATAAAAATAGCTCTCATTGAACACAATTCAGTGGAATTTTCTTGGTCGTCTCTGTATACAAACCAGTTACTTGCACGTTTACTCGTCTTTTTACACGTCTTTTTTCAACAGAAAACATTCTATACTAAACAGGAACAACATAATTCAATTTCGAGCAATTCTAACGATATTGTCCGAAGTTGAAATGCAAAAAGACGCAGAGAAAAAAAAAAGATTTTCTAAAAAGCTTTAAAAAGATGGTTTGGGTTTTCAGTGTTGCTCTAAGGGAATTTTTTGTGTATTAAAGCTCAGTAGACTGAATATGGAAATAAGAAAAATATAACTGAGTAAAAAAAATAGAATGAGAAATTCAGCTTTCGATTCTGTACTGTATCAAACCGGTGCAATATTTAAAATTGTGAATAAATGAAATATACTGTGATCATTACAAACAAATTGCCATATCTTTCTCTATAACAGAGAAAGATATAGATCTACCCGTTTAAACGCACAAAAATTTAATATTCAGCGTATCTTTTGTCGTTAAAATTTTGCGTATGCAACTTGGAATAATTTTATTCAATCGATGCTGAGGTAAAACTATTTAAAAAGTCTCAAGAAATAAGTAATAGCAGCAACACTATTTGCCCGTTATACACCCAAATTGAATCGAAATAATTTTTCATAATACCTATCTTGCATATCAAGTTTGATGCATTTGTATAAAAATAGATATATAACCTTTCCACAAATCGGAAATATTGTGGCATAACAGCGCCATCTGTCTTTCCATTTGCACCCAAACTAAAACAGCACAGCCTTTCATCATGGCCCTTTTCCATATCCAATTTCATGCACTTTTACATTATAGAAGCTGAAATACAGCCTTTTCTTTTATGAGAGAAATTTCAGTTATTAGCACCCATTTAAGTTCAAATGTAAAGTTTTGTTGCATTCCACACATTGGTTCGTGAAATACAGCGTTCACAAAGGTTTCGTAACCTACAGACACACAAACATTTTCTAAAAATGGTCAAATTATGCTTAGATCATTTAGAATGCATAAATCCACCAGAATCTAGATATAAAAGTTTTTCATGAATCGAATACTTTCTTTTTTTTGTATATAAAAGGAAATAAATATATGAAATAATTTAATTTACTGCCTCCAAAAGCTATCACGTGCTATCTATTACATGCTGCAACAATCAGATATATATATATATATATATGTGTGTGTGTGTGTGTGTTATATACCTACGGTTATTATTTAAAATATATAAAGTTTTCATTCTAAAATTGATTATTTAAGAGTGGTTATACTTTTTTTTTTTTTATTCCACACTAATATCAAACAATTACCAAAAAATTCTAGAAGCAAATTACATCAACCTTTATTACATTTAGTTAAGATTTTATATTTATTTAAACGATTCTCAACATATTTTTCTTTTTCTTTTTTTTTTTTTTTTTTTTTTTTTTTTTGAAATACGTATCCATCTTTTATTCTTTTAAAAATCCCATTTCTGGTATTCTGCTCTAGTAAGTTTTCATAATGGCAGTTTTATACTTCTGATAATCGGATAAATATTATCTAAAACAGGAGGTTGGCTTTTAGTTCTGAAACATTAATTCACAGGAGGATATTCTTAAAAAAATATTACGATCATTTAGATTTTTATTCAATTCAATGAAATAAGTACACTCGTAATACAGTTGAAGAGTAAAAATATTTAAAAGTTATGAGTAATAATTTCCATTAAAGGAATCATTGTACCCATAAATATTGAACTGAAAATCCTCTCATACTTATGAAGTATATTTGACTGTCTCCGTTTAAAGAAAAAATTTTATTTATATGGCTGAATAATTTTGACGATATTTTTTTTTTTGCTATAATTCTTTAGCAGGTTCTGTATTATATATATATATATATATTTAGAAAATGTTTCTAATATATTGATTGAAAAACAATTAGTATACATTCATTTTCTTGAATTTAATACTTTTGCAGCAGTATAATTTTATGATCAAGTGTAACTCTGTTTCTAATATGTAACTTCAAATGACAGAAAAAGTTCTTTAAATTATGCGAATTATTGAAATAATGAGTTAGTCACCAGCCACCATATACGGTCGGTATTTAAAATTAAACTTATTACCAAATTAATTTTTTTTTCCTATTTAGCTCTCAGGTTATTTTAAGTCATTTAACATCTGTTTATATGACATTTCTTAAAATAATGATAACATTTACATCATAGCATTGTAATGCTTAAAAAAAAACAAAATGTACCAAGAAATTAAAAGTACCATCTGTTTAGATGATACTTTTTAAAATAATAATGTTATTTACATCATAACATTGTAATCTTTTAAAAACCAAAAAGTACCAGAAAATTAAAAGTAACATCATAATCATTTAATTCTACTATATAAAAAGAAAACAGGTTTAATAAGTTTTGAAAATGCTGTCAGTTTAATGGAAATGAACGTACTAAAAGAAAATAAGCAGCAGCAGAACGTATAGAGGTATATATAAAAAGAAGTTTAAAAAGACAGAAGCCTTACTAAAAAAAATGGAAGCAATATCATACATTAAAAATTCGGTACATTTGTAAATTTATGCCACCCGCAATAAATTTCAATGATTATTTCAAATACCGAAATGTAAATGTCGAAATGTAAATGTATTGACGAAAAAAAAAAAAAATCGACTAATTTCGCAATAAATTTTCGTAGAAACATGTGGCTGTTGCCGATTTGTAATAACATTTAGATATTAATGCAATAGTTAAATTTTGCTTAGGGGTCGTTTACTTATTAAAATTTAAGACTTTTTTTTTTTTTTTTCGAATGTTAAGACCCATTTTTAACTACAGATTCAAATTTGTGAGATCAAGGCGAATCGAAAAAAATGCTTAGTTCATATACTTTAAATTGATCAGGCTTAACAGTCATTTCTTACTGGAGGATAAAACTGTTTTTAAAAAATTTATCTGCATCTAATGCCTTACGATATCTTGAGAATCGTACAGCTCTAAAGAAATGGAAGAATTTAAGTCCTTCTCTTATTCCTGATAAACCAAGACGTAAGGCAGTTGCGACTTTCCGCCTATCTACAGGACATGACTGTCTTGCCGCTCATTTGAAACGCATAGTATCTTAGACGACCCTACTTGCCCACTTTGTGATTCTGGAGAAATAATGGACAGGGACCATCTGTCCCGTTGTAGGGCTCTTCAATGTTCTACAGAAGAGTCGAGATATTGGGAGGCAAGATCGCTCTTTAGGCAATGACTTCGGTCTTTTGTTCTATGCTATGTTGTCTATAATCTGTTTTGTAACTTTATAGTTCTCTGTAACTTTTGCCTAGCCATTGGGAAAAAATTTGACCCTTAATAGAATAACAACTAAAAATGTGTTAAGGGTAAATCCCTATATTTAAAAAAAAGTTAAATTAAGATCTCCCATTAAAAAGTATTATGTCACTTCAGATAATAATTGGAAAAGAAGTACAACAATTTTAAGTATAAAATAAACTAATGTAATGCTAATTAAGAAATGATATGTGCATCTAAACTTACTTGAATAACTATTTCAAATCATGTGTATACAAAGTTAAAGATGACATAAATGATAACAAATGACAGCTTACTAAAAGCAATAAAAATTGAAATATCACTGTCACTTGAAAAATATCCATATGAATGAGCTGAAAAATATCCATATGAATGAGCTCTAAATTTAGAAACCTATATTTTTGATGATGCCCGTTCTATTCGTGTAAAACTTAATATAGGTGTTTTTTGAAATGAGAATTTATTAATGATTTTCGTAATTTAATATATGTTTTATAACCAAAACTATGCATGGTCACTTTATTCTAACACATAAAAAAAAAAAAAAAAAAAAAAAAAAAAAAATGAAATTTGAATACAATAATTTTTCCGGACGATATGGTTTAATGTCTGTCACATTCATTTAACATTAGCCTCCCCATGTTTTGACAAATTATAACTCTATGAAAAAATGACAGAAGTGTATAAACTATACCATTTTTCGGGCTCATTTGATCCAAATAATCCAAAATATTTTTTTAAAATGGGGAGTTGCATTGAAAAAAAAAATTGAAGTTGGTACCAGGTTTAATATGCAGACGAACCCTAAGCAAAATCTAACTATACAAAACTATATAAAATAGACTAATAGGTTGGAACCAGCCGCATATTTCTAGGACGGTTCGGAATAAAATTTGTAGGGGGGGGGGGGTTATTTTTATCTATACATAAAATACATGAAACGTAATTACATGTTTCTTAATTAAACAAAAGCGCATTTTAATACATTATGCACATACTTTAATTTTATTTATTACCATTTCATGTTTTATACGGTCATGACGGTAATCTTTGCGCTGGGGTCAAGGATTAAGCCATGTAATTTACGCATGCATAAAAAAAGAAATGAATATATTAATTTACTATAAAATAAAAATTGAATAGCTCTAGTTTAACTAACTGATTGATGCATTTTTTTTCCCCTTTCTGTGGGAGTAATCCTCTAAATCTTCTTTGTTATTTTTCTGTTATGTTATTTGCATTATATATATATAGCCTTTTGTTACGATATTATATCCAATGTTTAATAATGCTGTTTTGGCTATACTAACTCTATTGAAAAGTTTGATGAGAAACCTACAAAAACATTTGCCAAATATTGTTATTATTTTTAATTATATTTTTAGTTTCATAATACGGGATAAATTTAAATGAATGCGGTAGTTTAAAAGTTTTACTACACAAAAAGTAATTTATGTTTTTATTCGAAGGTATATACATCTAAAGATATTATAATCGAGTTTTAATTTCAGTCTTCACAAATGTTCAGTATGCGCCTCTTCCGTTACAGGGCACACATAAAACATATAAGGAGATCCGTGTAATATGGACCCCCCCCCCCCTAAGCAAGAATGCTCATAAAACTAAAATTATTAAAATAAAAAGATTTAATTTGTTAGCTGCTCATTACAATTGTATAGTTGCATGGTTCAAGCTTAGTACAGCACTCGGGGAAGTATTAATAATTGCAGGAAATAATTATTTTATTTATGCGTCGGTGGTCCATATTACACATACGTTCGTGTAATATGGTCCAATTAGTCCATAGAGGTCCTTCCCGAGCAGTTGACACACTTGGAATTCTGAAACGAACTGTCCAGCATGTTCCCTCATACACTTTTCCATATCTAGGGAATAGTAGAAATGGACGAAAAAAATGGAGGTTCAAAGGTTATTCAATGGGTAGTATGCGAAGGAAGTGATAGCTTGATTATCCCTGCTTCTCTGGCCTATTCTATAGCCTCAAGGTTTTGAGTGAGCGACATATGTACGCCGAGCATCAACAAAAACTCTCTGTTTTTATCACGGACCACTGGTCCATATTACAGAACGGAGCATGGTTCATATTACACGCATAAACAGAGCAAAGTTGTTTCCAATCATATATCGCTATGCAAATTGGGGCCCATGAAATACATGTCTAGATTATTCAGAAAATAAGTACATTTGCTACTATTAACGCGAAAATTATACTATAATTTCCTAACAGTAGAAAGTAATACTTTCATTTTAACATACTTGTTACATAAATGATCATATAAACTGAAAACTCAATTTCATAACTGTCCAAATACAGGTATGCATGTACAAGTAACTTCTTGCTTTGGATAACAATAATATTCATTTAGGCAATGAGTTGGTTTCACCATTTAGTGTTGAAAATATAAATTTCCTCATGGTCCGTATTACACGGTCCATATTACACGGTTCTCCCCCACTGCATTTCCTGGAAAACTACGTTTAGTATGTTTGTATCAGTTCTGTGTATAGCAGCTGTATTAAGGGCTACCAAATCATTCAAGGTCGTTAGATTTGCAACTACATACCTGCAATACTTCATAAACTATCCTGCACCTAAAATAAATAAATAAAAATTAGCCGATGTAAAATCCTTTTAACGTGGTAGCTATGGTAAAAATGTTTTGTCTGGAGTAAATAAGCGCTCATTTCACCGTAGTGGTAATGCATTTTTTAAATGGCACTACATATGACGCAATATATCCTGCCCTACATATGACGCAAACATGTGATGGTGCACCATCCTTCCACACATTTAAGTTCGACAGGTCATCTTGTAATAACGACAGATACAATAACAAGTACAGCGAGATGCACAATTCCCTCTATTTGCTAAATTTTGTTATTAGAAACTTGTGTATGTTTCTTTTAGAATGTGTATACTTTGAATAAATATATACTGGCGTTCAAAATTAAAGGAAAAGCCTCCATTCCTATTTTCTTCTTTTGCGTACAACGTTTAAAAAATAAACATATGAACTTGAAATTTGGATGATATGTTTGTTATCATATCATTAATCGAATTTTATATAACTTTAGCATAAGTAATCATTTTTAAACTCATAATTATTTAATTTTTCTCAAAAATAAGCTTTAGAAAAAAAGAAAATTTTCAACAATTTTAGAAATTAAAACTTAAGAAAAATGGTGGTAACGATTCATTACGGATAGGCGAAGACGCACATGCCTTCAAATGTCAAACGAAATCCCGATTTTTCTTTCTGTATTCACTTTTTTTTTTTTTTTTTTTTTTTTTACTTTTATAACAGACTTTTGAAAAAGGATAATTACTAATTTATAAACTGTGAGCTTCAGCATGATAATAAAAATGTCAATAATTAATTTTATAATGAACGTCTTATCCAATTTTCATGTTTGTACGTTATTCGCATGCCAAAAAAAGAAAGAAAAAGAAGGAACAGAAAATTGAATACAGGAAGAAAAATTCGGTTTTATTCTAACACATGCATTTATATACATCTTCACCTGTCTGTAAGGCATCCTTAGGACCATTTTTCATTACGTTTCCTTTTCTAAAATTGTTGAAACTTTCCATTTTCTCCAAAGCTTACTTCTCAGAAAAATTGAATGATTATTAGTTTCAAATTTGTTACTTATGCTTAAGTTATATAAAATTCGATTGATGATATGATAACGGACATGCCATCCAAATTTCATGTTTCTGTGTTCTTTTGTTTAAAAATTATGCGCAAAAGAAGAAAATAAGATATTGCTTTAATTTTGTACAATAGTCTATTAAATGCATTTTTCATAGTACAGCTTCGAAATTCCAGAATTGGTTTTGACTTGCACGTTATTTCTCATTTTTAACATTCCTTACACATATATATTAACACTTCTGGTTTTTTAACCCCACATTTTCGATAGGGGGGAAAATGCTCTATTTAAAGATTGAAATTCTGCAATAAAATAAAATAAAAATAATTATCTTCAAATAATGATGTTAAAAAAACAGAAGAGTTGACACCTATACTTACATATGACATACATATGCGAACTCAATATATGTACATTCATAATTGTTAAAAAACAAACTTTACATAAAATAATAAACATGATGCATCTTCAAGATTTATAGGTTAAGCATTATAGAGCGCCACTTAACAAAGAAAAATAAAACGCATTATAAATTTTGTTAAAGCTTTTCTTAAATTCAACTATATTTATGACGCGTATGTTTATGCCAGTGTTACAAAAAGCCATTCATCAAAATATTCGATTTTAGTACAATTTTACTATGGAGAATTTTATGAGCCCTTTTGCTACTATAATGAAAATTTTAAAGATAATAGGGCAATCAATCATCACATGACACCTGAAAGATCTCTTTATCATTTTATCATATTTCAGTGAAAAGATAAACCTGCCAGTATTAATCTTATCTCCTCACAATGCACTTTGTATGCGCTTCTACTTTCAGAATAAGGTTTATTTCTACGATGTACTACGTGGTTTAGTTTTAATATCAAAGATCCATCTGCAGTTAAAAAAAATTATGGCATATTGATTACTAATTTAAATATCTGTCTAACATTATAGATCTAAAATGTAAGAAATAAATTAATTTTTCAGCAGCATGAAATATATTTTTTAATACTACTATACTAGCTGTTGTTCCCGTTATTCGCATGGGAAATACACAATATATTATTTAACAAAATATTTATCATAATTGAAGTTTATTATGCTGATGAAAATAACGAATGGATTATTACAGTTAATAAGTTTACAATTTGTAAAATTTCACTCATATATATATATATATATATATATATATACTAGCAGGCTTTGCCCGCTTCTCTGGTCACTATTGCCACGAATTTGTAAATAATTCGTAGTTATTTTTATGCAAACTCATTCATAGAAGCTTAGTCAGGTGATAAAATGTTAATTATCAGCATTTCTAGCTGGTTTCCGTGTTAAACTAGTTCATTTCCCGTTAAAAACACGTTAAAAAGCCTCATTAAGGCAGGCAATGATTTTGGAGCAAAATTTGGTGACATTTTCGCTCCTTGGCGACTGTTTGGGATATCTTGACGAGAAAATTCTTATCGATATACCAAATACGGAAGCTCTAACTTTTATTTATTTATTTTTTTTTTTTTCTTTAAAAGTAATAGTTCTCAGAAAAACGTCTATGCACTATTACAATGCCACCAAAACAACAGAACAATAAACAACAATAAACAAAATAATCCGATGTGTCACTCACACGACTTTCTCTTACCTTGAAATTTAATACTATAATTACAGGTTGGAGATTAAGAGGAAAGATAACGAGTACTGTTATGTAAACCTATGTTAAACAATTCAAATTAGGCTTCGGAAAAGTTTTACATGATAATTAGTTCTGTGTGAGGGGGGTTTCGCCCCCCTCAACCTCCCGTTTCATTAATGCACCTGTATTTATATAGAATTTAATTCGGTTATTAAAAATAATTCTGTTTTTAAAAAATAATTTATTAAAATTATTATTTAAACAAATTATCTTTTATGATAATGCAGACGATTTCCATATTAGAGAAGTAGTATAACGCTAAATATCCAAAAAAAAGTTGAATTTATTCAAAATATTTTTTTTTTTTTTTGTTGTTGTTAAAAATGAAATAATCTGGTGTGTCACTCACACGACTTTCTCTTACCCTGAAATTTAATACTATAAATACAGGTTGCAGATTAAGAGTTAAGATAACGAGAACTGTCATGTAAACCTATGCTAAACAATTCAAATTAGGCTTCAGAAGAGTTTTATACGATAATTAGTTCTGTGTGAGGGGGGCTACCGCCCCCTCAACCCCCCGTTTCATTAATGCACTTACATTTATATAGAATTTAATTTGGTTATTAAAAAATAATTCTGTTTTTAAAAAAAAAATTATTAAAATTATTATTTAAAAAAATTATTTTTTATGATAATGCAGACGATTTCCATATTAGAGAGGTAGTGTAACACTAAATATCCAAAAAAAGTCCATTTTACTCTCAAAATTTCAAAAAAAAAAGAAAAGAAAAAAAAAATACGATTTTTTTTTCTAAGTTTTTTTTTCGTTAAAATTAAAAAAAATCTATAACTTTGTTTTAAATTATGACAGTTTTATAGTTCAACCATTCGTGTTAAAGGTATTCGCAAGCTCTTTTGAATGATACCCATCATGAAAATTTACTCCCCTCGAGGGGGGCTTCCCCCCCAGGGGGGGAGGCGAGGCTCCTACATACACAAAAAAATTTTCCCAGTTAACTATATATATTACAAAAAATATATGTTCGTTTCATTTGGTTTAGTGCAGTCTATAAACGTTAAACTCTACTTACCTGCAATTTCCCCCATAGACGTAATGTATTAGAATTCTCTTGATTGTTCCTGTGCACGAACCATTTGCTTGATCTTAACGAAAAGCTTACTGTAGCATCCCTATATGATACACATTTAGAATACCAAGTTTGAACTTTCTGCCATAATTTGTTTTTGAGATATGCTGATAACAGACAGACACACACACAGACACACAGACCATTTGCTAAAAACATGATTTTCGTATTCAGGGGATCTCAAAACGTGTAAATATAACAAAATCTCGCGTTCGAAAATTTGACCCAAAAACAATACTTTCTCTACCTTATGGGTAAGAGAAAGTAAATAATCTGGTGTGTCACCCACACGACTTTCTCTTACCCTGAAATTTAATACTATAAATACAGGTTGCAGATTAAAAGGTAAGATAACGAGTACTGTTATGTAAACCTGCGTTAAACAATTCAGATTAGGCTTCTGAAGAGTTTTATATGATAATTAGTTCTTAGTGAGGGGGGCTCCCCGTTTCATTAATGCACCTACATTTATATAGAATTTAATTCGGTTATTAAAAAATAATTCTGTTTTTAAAAACTAATTTATAAATATTATAATTTAAAAAAATATATCTTTTATGATAATGCAGACGATTTCCATATTAGAGAAGTAGTATAACACCAAATATCTAAAAAAAGCCCATTTTATTCTCAATATTTAAAAAAAAAAAAAAAATGCGATTTTTTTTTTTATGGTTTTTTTTCGTTAAAAGTAAAAAAAATCGATAACTTTGTTTTAAATTATCACATATCGATGGTTCAACCATTCGTTTTAAAGGTATTTGCGAGCTCTTTTGAAAGATACCCATCATGAAAATTTACTCCCCTCGAGGGGGACTTCCCCCCCCAGGGGGGGAGGCGAGGCTCCTACATACACAAAATTTTTTCCCCAGTTAACTATCTCTATTACAAAAAATATATATTCGTTTCATTTGGTTTAGTGCAGTCTATAGACGTTAAACTCTACTTACCTGCAATTTCCCCCATAGACGTAATGTATTAGAATTCTCTTGATTGTCCCTGTACACGAACCATTTGCTTGATCGTAACTAAAAGCTTACTGTAGCATCCCTATATGATACACATTTAGAATGCCAAGTTTGAACTTTCTGCGATAATTTGTTTTTGAGATATGCCGATAACAGACACACACACACACAGACACACGCACACACACACAGACACACACACAGACCATTTGCTAAAAACATGATTTTCGTATTCAGGGGACCTCAAAACGTGTAAATATAACAAAATCTTGCATTCGAAAATTTGACCCAAAAACAATACTTTCTCTACGTTATGGGTAAGAGAAAGTAAAAATCGATAACTTTATTTTAAATTATCGCAGATCGATAGTTCAACCATTCGTTTTCAAGGTATTGGCGAGCTCTTTTGAAAGATACCCATTATGAAAATTTACACCCCTCGAGGGGGAACTTCCCCCTCCCCCAGGGGGGGGGGGGCAGGCGAGGCTCCTACATACACAAAAAAAATTTCCCAGTTGACTATCTCTATTACAAAAAATATATATTCGTTTCATTTGGTTTAGTGCAGTCTATAGATGTGAAACTCTACTTACTTGCAATTTCCCCCACAGACGTAATGTATTTGAATACAACGAAAAGCTTACTGTAGCATCCCTATATGATACACATTTAGAATACCGAGTTTGCAATTTCTGCTACTATTTGTTCTTGAGATATGCTGATAGCATACACACAGACAGACACAGAGACCATTCGCTAAAAACATGATTTTCGTATTCAGGGGACCTCAGAACATGTAAAACTTGCGTTCGAAAATTTGACCCTAAAACAATACTTTCTCGACCCTATGGGTAATAGAAAGTAACAAGGGTGACATATAGAATCTTTGGGAATACAACAAAAGTCAACTATGAACAGGGAAAACATCAATTAGTCCAATGTTCTACCGTCCTCATTAGTTCTCTGGCCTCCCAATATCTACCAGCAATACAGGTACTTGATAATGCAGAACACAGCATTAAGTGCTGTGCATCAAAAACTTCATCGTCTCCGCAAAATCTCTAACTTGATTGGCTGCGAAGTTTCTGGAATTTTCCACATTTTCCTACTCGGGTATTTAAAGAATTCCTTCGCGTCAGTCTCAGTGGAGTTTTCACCGATGCTTTCAATGCTGATGAAAGAGCTCTGAGCCTCTTTGGATTGCAGTCGATTTCTGTATATTTGTTCTCTGATACAGTTTGTACTGTGAATTTGTTGTTGACAGCTGTTACTTAAGCAGTGTTTACTGGTGAAAGTGAAGTTGATACTTGGTTTATAGACCTGTAATCTTCTCGAATTTTCTAATAAAGTTTGCAAGATTTGTCTTTCACTCTCTTACAACTTACGAACCCCCAAGAACGTAACGCTATATTTAAATGAATTCTCAAAATTCCATATCACTATTAATATAAAAAATCTCAAAAATAAAATATTTCAAAAAAAATCATTGAAATCAGACAAAACCACTATTTGTGTTACCACTGCATTCAGTAGCGGATTTCCTGCCCGCAAAATGCAGAGTTTGAGTCCCTGCTGCCTGCGGTAACGTCTTACAGGTAGTGTGATTCGAAACTTTTTTTTGCTCTCACCTCCCCTTAAAGAGAAAGGGGGCAAATCTCGCAAAATCCTTTTATAGTGTGTGTTGGATACACAAAATGAATCCACCCAACAAAATATCATCTTCATGAGATAATTCGTAGCAGAGTTATGCTGAGAAATGTGCTTTTTGATCCCCCCCTCCAACAAAGAAGAGAGGAAGGAGGAGGAAATTTTCGATAAATTCCTTTATGGTGTGTGTTAAACACACTTAAATAACCCACGTACCAAAAAATAAACTTCCTGGGATAATTTAGAAAAGAGTTACATTTGGAAGAGTTTTTTTTATTTCCTGACCTCCCACTTCCCTCCTGAAATGGGGGGGGGGGGTGAGAAAGACTTCACAAAATCACCTTTTAGTGAGTGTCAGGTACACATAGCACATCCACGTACCAAAAAAAAAAAAATCTTTCTGACAGAATTTACAACAGATTTACGCTTGAATATTTTTTTTATCTCCCACTGCCAAGGTTAGGAAGGGGGGAATTTTTCGTAAAATACTATTATAGAATGTATTAGGTGCACATAACCAAACGATACACCAAAAAATTACTTTTTGAGATAATTTAGAAGAGAGTCCCACATGGAAATGTGCTTTTGCCCACCGACATCAAAAGAGTGAAAGAAGGAGACATTTTGCAAAATTCCTAATAGTGCGTGTTGAGTAAACACAGCATACCCACATACCAAATAATTGTCGTTCTGAAATAATTTGGACTAGAGTTATTCTTGATGTAAACAATCAATCTACATACCAAAATTAGAGAATGTAGCTCCCACAGATTCCTCAGGACAAATGTAAAGCTAAAAGCGGCTTTCTCGTATATTGCCTCCCACTTCCTCCATGGACGCTTGATTTCTGAAATTCCAAAAATTGGGATTAGTGTTTATGCTTGCTACATTTTAAAACAAAAATTTAAATTTGTCTATACCATATTTTTGTTTGTGATATGAAGGGTTATGCGAAAGCCAATTTCGCCCCCCTTCCCTTGGAATTTCTAAAATTCCAGAAAATATTTTTTATGTGTTTGTGTTTTCTATATTTTAAGATAAAAATCTTCTACTTTTTTTTTCTTGTTATTTATTCGTTTGTTTCAGAAACGAAGGATTATGTGAAATCGCATTTTGACACTGTTAAATCATGTTTTACCCCTTCCCCACTTTGGGTGTTCAAAAAAAAGACCTTAGTATGGAGTATTTCCATACAAAATAGTTCAAATAAGAGCAGTTTTTTTTTTCTTTGATGTAAGTTAAGATAAACAATTTTTAACTGGTTACAAAAACAGAGAATTACGCAATGTGCAGCAATTTATATATTTACTTTTATTTATTTATTTATTTTTATTTATTTATTTTATTTATTTATTTATTTATTTTTTCATTACCTCACTACTCTAAGTAATTTAAGTAATTACATTTTATGAAAAAAATAGAAATGAGTTTTCACTCGATTTACATGTTTAAGTATTTGCAGGATTGTATTCTTGCAGGATTTTTTTTTTTTTTTTTTTTTTTTTTTTCAAACTCTCCGTATTAATTTTTTCAAAGGTTTTTCTTTCGTATATGTAAGTTGGTTTCCAGTGTCAAGATGAGTTTGCAATTTTTTCGTGAAAATCTGAAACGGCATTGAGAACCAGTATCTCAAATATAATGGCTTTAACGTTTTTCTTCGAATTTGCTAAATAAAATTACTTTTAAATGAACTTTCGTAAATCGAATTTGTTACTTTAGGAAAGTCGATAGGCATCCTGATTAGTTAGGTGTTTTAAATCTTGGAATTCGGTATCTCAAAAAATAGCTCTAAGAATCTTTTTTTTTTTTTTTAACGCGTTATAGTAACTCTTTTTTAAATGTCTATACAATGCATTTATTATTTTTCTGTTAGAGGAAAATTGGTAGATGTTTGATTACTTGTGCAAATTTTATATTCTTTCACCATGCTATCTTCAAATAGCAATTTATATTATGTGTAACAATGGGTAATGGAAGTCGTGTGGTTTTTACACACCAGACATATTAATAATGTTTCTCTATATATTAAAAAAAAGTTTCTGTAGTTGGCGTCAAATTTTTTTTGTCTGCGACAGCATCTACTCGCGGAGGGCAAAATGCTCTGCATCATGGGTGGTGTCAATGTGTTCCGAATACTTCAAGGATGGCATTTCAGGTAGTTAGAAATCTGTATCATTTTAATTAACGAAGTTATTAAAAAAAAAACCTCGGGTTTATAAAGGTACTCTATTTGCCATTAAAGAAATAATTTCTCTTATTACATCATTTTCCACAATGACGTCATTCTCCACAGAGTAATAAAAAGGGAACCCTTGTGTAAAAAAATAAAATAAATTCCGCAGACATCTTTTTTTTTTTTTTTTTTTTTTTTTTTTTCCCTACTTTCAGAAAATTAGTTTTATTACTGGCAATATTTATGTTTATTTTATTTATTTCTTCTTCTTCTTTTTTTTTTTTTTTTTTTTTTTTTTTTTTTATGAATAACGAAATAATGTCGTGTCCGTATAACTAACCGCGTTTCTCTTTACCATTAAAGTGTGTTTATTATTCTTATTTAAAAGCATTGATAATTTTTTAACATTACAGAATTAGACATTTCCATGATACATTTCATACTTCTAATTATGCCAACAATAAATCCACCTAAAATTTTTATAGATTTTATTCTTCGTAAATGTGAGAAGTAGATAGGGGAGAAGGTACTTTTCATTTCGCCGGCGAAATTCTCACCAAGCAAACTTTATTGGCGACAACAATACATTTATGGATTAAAAGTAAAGTTATAACTTAGATTTTTTTTTTCTTTTTCAAATTTAAAAATTATTTATATACGTTATTAAGGATTTGACAAAATAAATGTTATACTTTTTATGGAACAACAATTTTAAAAGCTAGCTTTAAGCAAAGCTTCAGAAAATTTAATTCTTAAAAATATAAAATGAATAAAATAAAACAATTAAACGTAAAATAAGTTTCTCTTTTTCTTATTATTATTCGAAGCGTTTTGAAACAATTACTCTGTCTTAGGTGCCTAATGTTTGGCGTCGGTTATATCATTCTTGGCAACTTTATCGCTTCACCGGCAAAATGGAAAAGTACCGCAGAGAATTAATAATTGAAGCTGCAGGAGGTTTTTCCAAATTAAAATGATAATAATAATAATAAACTTTTTCTCTTTTCGATATTTTCGAATATCTAAAATTATTATCTAGATCAATAAATACATACACTATATACTGCAATAAATTAACTAAAGAAATTCAACAATAAAAAGTACGGGCATTAGAAAAAATAGGTTCTAAATTTTTAAAAAGGTTATTCTAATTTAAATTAAAGGTTTTATTTTTATTTATTTATTTATTTATTAACAAACAATTCTACCAAAAAATCCATCGCCAAATAGTGACAAAAATTTAAATGTACCCAAGTAGTTCACATACTGTATCTGTAACATAAAATGATCTAGATGTTACGAATGGACTCTTCCAAGCGTCGTCTGCTCAGTCATGTGATAGGGGAAAACAAATAATCCAATTCTGAGAATCCAATTCAATTAAATATTGTTCTTAAGAACAAAAGTGTTACTATTTACTATAAAATAAAATAAAAGTCATAAATTGTGCATTTGTAAACAGTAGAATAATTGTATTTGTAAATTTAATAATTTTTAAAAACACTTTATGTGTTTATTTATTTTCACCTGTAAGAATCGATTTTTGTATGTTGTAGTCAGGGACGTATCCAGAGGGGAGGCTCTGGGGGCTCGAGCCCCCCCCCCTTCCCCGAAATTGTCTGAGACAATTTTTTTCATGTTCTACTAACCAGAAAAAAAATTGTAAAAAAAGTAAATTTTTTCTCCACGATATCTTATTTTTTTGTTGTTGTTGTTAGTTTGTTTGCTTGTGAAACCTTATTTATTAGCAATTTTCTGTCTTGTAAAGTCCAAATTACCGAAATGCATATTAGCTCTTTGTAAAAAACACTTAAAAGAGATCTTTATGGTACTTATTGTTGAACACTGTAATGCGCCTCCTTTCTTTTTAACACGTCTCTTGCCAGAAATAACATTTTAATTCCATGTGAGACAAAAGATTCGTCATTAATAAAGATCACAGTTGCATATGGAACTTCTAGTTTTGTTAGTTATGCACGTAGTATACCTTCCATAGAGTATAAACTTTAACAATAGAAAGCAGCCAATATAAAGTATACTTTACAGAAAGACATGTGATGAAAGATGGTACTATCTTATCCTACTTAAAGCAAAAATGCCAGTAATCACATCATAGAGTATAGCATTCAGTATTCATATTTGCAGCGAGGCAGATTTTCAAACGAATGTCCAGATTCTCAAACCAGACTGGGCTTTGACTGGACCAGACTCTAGTGGCTACATGCAGTCAACAGGTTCTGTCAAAGAAATTCCGTATCAATTTTCCTTGTTTACCAAAAGGAAACCGAAGTGTTAAACCCACTTGCGGAAAAAGCCACCATATGTGGCTACTACATTTACAAAACATGGAGGACACAACCGATTTTACTTGCACCAGGTACCATTAATCTACATGAGAGTCTTTGGATGTCTCCAGCATCGGTCGCTCAATCTTTCAATTACGAGCTCGACTCCTTATTAACCGGACTACCGTGAGTCCAGTTTTTGGGGATTTTCTCCGTTTGTCACGGATTAAAGAAGGTTACGTGCTAACTCCGACGTGCCATCTCCGGACATAGTCAAACTCCCTCTTTGTAAGGGATTAAAGTGTTGAAAAATTCCCATTTGCGCGACCAGAAATTGCAAGACCGGGCTTGCAGGGGATTTCGTCCTTTTTTGACTTGATAATCTGAGAACGCCTGTAAGTCTGCTCCGCGGCAATCCCTACCACGGACGTAAAAAGAAAAAGAAAAAATAAATACTGGACACCCCTACGATCGCTGTGCATGAATCTGAGAACGCCCGTAACTCGATTTTGTAGCAATCAGTATCACGCACGTATGTTCGCTTCGCTCACATGAAAAACAAAAAAACACATCACTGGACACCCCTGCCTCGCTGTGCATGAATCTGAGAACGCATGTAACTCGTTTTTGCAGCAATCAGTATCACGCACGTATGTTCGTTTCGCTCACATGAAAACCAAAAAAACATCACTGGACACCCCTGCCTCGCTGTACATGAATCTGAGAACGCATGTTCTCTGTACAACTCGTTTTCGAAGCCATCACTATCACGCACGTATGTTCGCTTCGCTCACATAAAAACCAAAAAAAAAAAAAAAAAATCACTGGACACTTCTACCTAGCTGTGTATGAATCTGAGAACGCATGTAACTCGTACTATTCTTGTATTTATACTTTATTCGCGCAAATGGAAATTTTTCAAATTACTTAAAACTAGTAAAATTATCGCCAAAATTCAACTTAGCTACATTTCCGGTCAATAGACTTTAGGGAGTGGGCCAAGTATAAAATAATCCTTTTAAGACACATTCCTTCAACACTTTAATCCCTTACAAAGAGGGACTTTGACTATGTCCGGAGATGGCACGTCGGAGTTAGCACGCCACCTTAAAGAACTCTCTAGCAGAGACTTGTGCATTTTAAAAGACTAGTTCCATCAGTTTTAGGCCCAAGGCACATTTTAGAATTATTATTATTATTAAATCTTTTCTTGCCATTTTAGATTTTAGGAATTCCATTGTTTGTCGGCATGCGGCGTTGTAACCGATCTTATTTATAGCGCATAACCATTTTACTATGCCTAGATACGAATTTTAAGGCAATAACTTATATTTGTTTTAAAGTTAAGGTGATTTGTGGGGGGGGGGGACAAACTTTAATGCACACGCTCTTGGTGTACATATATATGTGCGGATGCACGACCAACATCTGAGTGAAAGTTGGGCCCCCTCCGAAATTTTTTTCTGGATACGGCCTTGGTTGTAGTGTAACTGTTACATTAACTGATCTGACAATAAATAATAGCTTGTACTTGTGGAATGTTTACGGATTATAATTCGAAATTTTTAAATGTTTTTATTTAAATTTAATTGCATAATGGCGTTACAACAAATTAATTAACTTAGTTACTTGTCTAAATGGCTTTACACCGTACGATGTTGCACTGTCAATGATTTAAGTACCAAAAATCAGAGTATTTAACATGATCTCCATGAACATCAATAACAAATATAAACTATGATGATTGCAAATGTAAACAGCAAACAAAAGATGATGAATAATGATATAAAATGGATTAAAAATGATGATGTATAAAAAAATAACACAGATTAAATACGATTGATTAAAAATAAGAATAGAAAATATGTCATTTCAGAAATCGCTATAGATATAGAAGACTTCGTCTGCTGTTTCCTTTTCCCCCTATCATGTGATCTCTGACGTCAGGTGGAAAGAATCCATTTCTTTCTTTTCCGAAAAAAAAAAAAATAAATAAATAAATAAATACTGATCCATAGCACATTATTTGATTAAAAAAATTGTATTAAATATTATGTATTTCAATTTGACATTGAATAGGGGTATTTTCTTTTTTCTTTTTTTTTTTTTTTCTTGTTTTATGCAGTATTAATTTTCCTATTCAGTGAAAGGTAAAGAAGCGAATATCAGCAATTCCTATTCAGCGAAAGGTGTTAATAAGTGGAACGAGTCGGGGGGAGGCGAAGCTTTCCTCGGGGGTTGGTGAGCGGAGCGAGGGGGCCCCCTAGTTGTTTAAAAAAATATATTGACTACTTTTAAAAAAATTGCAGTGCTTGTACACATTTTTCTTTTTTTAGTATTCGTTTATACTCTGGAAGCTATACTTAATTTGGATTTTTTTTTATTATTAATATTATCATTATTGAAATATTAATGTTAATTAAATCTTGTTGTATATTATTTTTATCTTATCGTCTACAAAATTGTATAAAAGTTACACTGTGAGAATGCTTGTCGAAGACGAAGAATGCAAAATAGTGTTAGTTGAAGAAGGGCAGGATTGTATTAAAACATTATCGATTGTGGTAGTCGTTTTGTGGATTTGGATTATAAACAATTGATTACGCAAGGTTCCTACAGTTGGGTGAAATGAAGGTCTTTCGAAGTGTTCCTAATCCGCTTATACTCCAGTTTCGGAGAAGACAATGGAAAACTCCAAACGGTTGAACCAAACAGCGCGAACTAGGATCGAACCCAGCACTTTTCAAATTCAGCTTTCAGAGTAGAACCTGAATTGGTATTCTTGGGGCTATCAATTCAGAATCTTCGCTCAGGAAATAATCCAATAGCTGATCCGACGGCAGACAGTAGAACACTACATGAAACATTTTCTAATAAAGTTATGTGAGCGAAGGTTTATACGAGTGTACATATTTAATACGTACCTTTTAATGAAAGAATTGACTAGAAAATAATTCTCTTGTCCTAAATTAAATTTTGTCTGGGAAAGAATCTTAATTTATCTTTCTTATTTACTTTTTTTTTCCTTTCTCTAGAATTTTATTTTTAATCAATTACTCATAATATAGTATATGTTTACACGCTGCACTGGTAACAACATTTTTTTTTCACAGGATGAATAATCGTGAAATTTTGATCTTAAACATTTATTGTGTGTTTTTGCAATATATAACATTTGCTAATAATTTTCGTATAATATAGTGATTGGTTGAAAATCAGTATGTTACATGATTAATTATACATATATACATAAAATATATGCTTTGAAAATAAGTCGCAATTAAAAATAATTTTTAGACAAACTTTTTGTAATACAAAATTTAACTTACTACAACCAGAAGGATACTTTTTAACACAATTTTGAGTAAGAGCATTATATATATATATATATACATCTGGGAGATACGATACAAAATTTACTTTGTAGCTGAAATATATATATATATATATATAAATTGGTGGACTTAATTACCTTCAGCTAATAATCATACAAATCTGTGAACGAATACAGTGAAATAAATTACTTTTTCCTCAGTATATCTTATTGCAGGTGAATATATAAATAAAACTAGTAAATAAAACTTAAGTATAGATAAGAATATTTTCAAATTTTTAATTTTCATTAATTAATTTGCTCTGTAATATTTAAACAAGAAAACGAGGAAGACGTTTCATTATACATTAATATGATATACAGCTTATTTTTTAATCCTGCCGTCAAAATAAAGTCCTCATTTAAAAATCTCATCTAAAATTTTAAAATACTGTAAATTAGATTTTAAATAAAGTACTTAATTAGGTTTTTTTTTTTTTGAGAAATGAGCCTTCTATCTTAAAAAAGGATGTTCTACAACTATTTATTTATTTTATTTTTCCTTCTACATTTTAAAAACGTGCATCTAAAGAAAACATATAATTAGTGATGATAACCGTAAAAAACACAAAAGTTCTCACTTCCTTTTAATTTTCTTCTTCAAATAAGACAAAATAATCTTGAAACATTAAAGTAAAAAGAATAAAGTTATTTTGATTGTGTCTCCTTGCATAAATGTGAAATAGACAAATCGGTAAGTGCAAATTCATTCGACACAAGTTGAAGGGATAATGGCGCAGTTTCATTAATGTACATGTTTCCATTGGGGAAAAGATGCATTTTCTTTTATAATGGTTATTTATTTATTTATTTATTTTTTTTCATAAATAAAACTATCTTAATTAAATAAACAAAGAAACCTTACTTTAGCTTTACCGATGTGACACTTTTTGGCGAAGTACTTTCTTATTAGGGCCCCCCCCCCCTCATCGTCATCGTCGGTCACTCCATTCTGTGCGCTTCTGAAGATTTTCTGCAGGTGTTTTAGCTTCTTTTTTCTTTTTTAGGATATGGCGCCAGGTGGCGTCTATACTTGTTGTTGGTTGGTCCAGGTTGCATGCGTTCGGTTGGGTGATAATTTCAATGGTTTCTCGAAAAAGTGCATAGTTGTGACTGTTATAGTTCGCGATTTTTTCGGTATTTTTAAAATCTATTTCGATATTTTCATTTTTATATGTTTGTGCTAGCGCGGTGCCGTATTTGCCAAATTTTATACCGTTAGTATTTTCCTTAATTCTTGTATTAATTTTTCTCTTAGTCATTCCTACATAGTAACCGCTGTTATTGTTTAGATATTTAAAAGGGATCTTGTAAATGCCGGCGGATTCGAGAAATATACCGAGAAACATCAATACATTAACCTATCAAAATATCAAACCAACACACATGAAGATACCATATTAAAAATGGGACCGAAATACATGTTAGAGCAACCCATAAACATAAAAGATAGCATAGCCAAAATAGAAACTGCCATTAACAAAATTCCAACTCATAATCAAAACACAATAAGAAACACTGCTGAAAAAGAAATAACAAATCTGATGAAAAATAAAAACATTAACAGACACGACCTAAAAGCTTTAAAATCTTTGAAAAATAATAAAGAAATAACCTGCACAATGACAGATAAAACAGGCAAAATTGCAATTTTAGACCGAGATGACTACATCAATAAAATGAACGAAACCATCCGCGAAATCAATGCAATAGAAACAAAAAAGGATCCAAATAAAAAACTCAACGAAAAAGTTAACGAACTAATCAAAAATGGCCATTAGTCCAATAACCAACCTCCAAAAATAGACAATCATGCACCAAACACCCCTAGACTTTTTGGAAAATACAAAGACCATAACCCCCCCCCCCTACCAAAATCAGACCCATAGTTAACAAACGCGAAAGCCCAACCTATAATCTAGAAAAATATATGACAAATATTTACAAGAAAATTCTCCCCCCATCACAATATAGCTTAAACTCAACTGAGGATTTCATCAGAAGAATAAAAAACTTTGAAATTCAACCAAATCACAAATTTATTAGTTTTGATATAATTAACCTTTATCCCTCTATTGACACCGATGAAATTATTAATACAATTAACAACGAAATAGAAAGAAATTATAGTCCACTAATAGCCCAAACTTTAAAGTCTACAACCAATTTAATTTTAAAAGAAAGTTTTTTCAAATTCAATCAAAAGGTATACCAACAGATCAAAGGAGTCCCGATGGGGTCCCTTATATCAGGGATTGTAGCAGAGTTTAAATTAAGAAAATTAGAGGATACTATATTAGAAAAATTAAAACAGAAAATAATATACTGGAATAGATATGTAGATGATATTTTTGCCATAATCCATGAACAACAAAACACAACCGAACTCCTAAATGATTTAAACAGCTTAGATAAAAATATTCAATTCACTAACGAAATAGAATTAAACAATGAAATTAATTTCCTCGATGTCAAAATCAAAAGAATGAACAATACAATCAACACAACTGTCTACAGAAAATCTACCTCCAGTAAAGAAATTATTAATTACAATAGTAAAACCCCTTATAGATATAAATTAAACGCCATTCAATCCTATATTAATCGCGCAATACTTATATGTACAGAACCAGAAGACCTTAAAAACGAAATCAATTACATCAGAAACCTAACAATAAAAGCAAACTACCCTAAAAACCTTGTAGGTAAACTTTATAAAAAACGTATAAAGAAAATCGATAATATCCCTAGCTACCAAAAACCAAATAAAAAATACACTAGTGCAATACCTTACGATCGCGGAGCCGCAGTGAAAATTCAAAATATCGCAAGCAAACTAGAAGTAAACATTCCAATTAAACCAAACCCAAATATCTATCAAATAATCAGAAACGATAAAGATAACATTCCCCCCCTCGAATCCGCCGGAATTTACAAGATCCCTTTTAAATATCCAAACAATAACAACGGTTACTATGTAGGAATGACTAAGAGAAAAATTAATACAAGAATTAAGGAACATACTAACGATATAAAATTTGGCAAATACGGCACCGCGCTAGCACAAACATATAAAAATGAAAATATCGAAATAGATTTTTAAAATACCGAAAAAATCGCGAACTATAACAGTCACAACTATGCACTTTTTCGAGAAACCATTGAAATTATCACCCAACCGAACGCATGCAACCTGGACCAACCAACAACAAGTATAGACGTCACCTGGCGCCATATCCTAAAAAAGAGAAAAGAAGCTAAAACACCTGCAGAAAATCTTCAGAAGTGCACAGAATGGAGTGACCGACGATGACGATGAGGGAGGGCCCCCTAATAAGAAAGTACTTCGCCAAAAAGTGTCACATCGGTAAAGCTAAAGTAAGGTTTCTTTGTTTATTTAATTAAATTTGTAGCTTTATATGTTTAAAATCGTAAATAAATTAAAAGTCGAAAACCTGGACTATTAAGTTTTATAAATTCTGTGGTTAAAGCTGATGAAGAACTTCATTAAGGTTGCATGCATATATATTTCAATTTCCTTTAATTTTGGAAACTATACATTTAAAAAAAAATTAAATTAAAAAATTAAAAAATAAATAAAAAAAAAAAAAAGTTTTCTCTTATTCTACAAACTTTAATGTAAACATACCGTAAATTTTCTTTCCTTTTTTCTGTTTAATGTCCGTTTAGTGGGCGTTTATTTATTAACGTTTAACTCGCGATCGTTTTTAATTAATATGTCTCAAAAATAAAATTTTCTTTCCTTTTTTCTGATTAATGTCCGTTTAGTGGGCGTTTATTTATTAACGTTTAACTCGCGATCGTTTTTAATTAATATATTTCAAAAATAAAATTATCTTTCCTTTTTTCTGATTAATGTCCGTTTAGTGGGCGTTTATTTTTTAACGTTTAACTCGCGATCGTTTTTTAATTAATACGTTTCAAAAATAGAAAATTTTTTTGACTTTAATATTTTAACTTGGAATTGATAAGTTATTTTTCGTAATAACAATTTTCAATAAACTTTCGCGCTAATATATTTTGCTTCAGTATGGATCATTCTGATTTATATTCTAAATGGAAAAAGTTAAATAAGAAATTAGTTCACTTAGAAAATCAATCCCGTTTTTTAAACGATTGTAAATACTTTAACATCATTCCAAATTCTTTACGAATCAACAGTAAATTTATTAGAAAAAACTTCCCACATGAAGTCCGAAGCTTCGAAAATAAAATTTTAAACAAAGCTATACGTATTAACAAAGCAACATACTACAAAAATAGAGATAATGAAAGGACTTTAATCGACGAAATCAGCAGGAGAACGAATCATCAAAAATTTGAAACTATGGAAAATAAAATAAAAATCTTTTCCGAAATTGAGAATAATATTAGCATAAAGAAACACAATAAGAAATTAAAATTTCTGATTAAAAAGTATAATATTAAACCTAAAATAACCGAGAAACATCCATACATTAACCTATCAAAATATCAAACCAACACACATGAAGATACCATATTAAAAATGGGACCGAAATACATGTTAGAGCAACCCATAAACATAAAAGATAGCATAGACAAAATAGAAACTGCCATTAACAAAATTCCAACTCATAATCAAAACATAATAAGAAACACTGCTGAAAAAGAAATAACAAATCTGATGAAAAATAAAAACATTAACAGACACGACCTAAAAGCTTTAAAATCTTTGAAAAATAATAAAGAAATAACCTGCACAATGACAGATAAAACAGGCAAAATTGCAATTTTAGACCGCAATGACTACATCAATAAAATGAACGAAACCATCCGCGAAATCAATGCAATAGAAACAAAAAAGGATCCAAATAAAAAACTCAACGAAAAAGTTAACGAACTAATCAAAAATGGCCATTAGCCCAATAACCAACCTCCAAAAATAGACAATCATGCACCAAACACCCCTAGACTTTTTGGAAAATACAAAGACCATAACCCCCCCCCCCCCCAAATCAGACCCATAGTTAACAAACGCGAAAGCCCAACCTATAATCTAGAAAAATATATGACAAATATTTACAAGAAAATTCTCCCCCCATCACAATATAGCTTAAACTCAACTGAGGATTTCATCAGAAGAATAAAAAACTTTGAAATTCAACCAAATCACAAATTTATTAGTTTTGATATAATTAACCTTTATCCCTCTATTGACACCGATGAAATTATTAATAAAATTAACAACGAAATAGAAAGAAATTATAGTCCACTAATAGCCCAAACTTTAAAGTCTACAACCAATTTAATTTTAAAAGAAAGTTTTTTCAAATTCAATCAAAAGGTATACCAACAGATCAAAGGAGTCCCGATGGGGTCCCCTATATCAGGGATTGTAGCAGAGTTTAAATTAAGAAAATTAGAGGATACTATATTAGAAAAATTAAAACAGAAAATAATATACTGGAATAGATATGTAGATAATATTTTTGCCATAATCCATGAACAACAAAACACAACCGAACTCCTAAATGATTTAAACAGCTTAGATAAAAATATTCAATTCACTAACGAAATAGAATTAAACAATGAAATTAATTTCCTCGATGTCAAAATCAAAAGAATGAACAATACAATCAACACAACTGTCTACAGAAAACCTACCTCCAGTAAAGAAATTATTAATTACAATAGTAAAACCCCTTATAGATATAAATTAAACGCCATTCAATCCTATATTAATCGCGCAATACTTATATGTACAGAACCAGAAGACCTTAAAAACGAAATCAATTACATCAGAAACCTAACAATAAAAGCAAACTACCCTAAAAACCTTGTAGGTAAACTTTATAAAAAACGTATAAAGAAAATCGATAATATCCCTAGCTACCAAAAACCAAATAAAAAATACACTAGTGCAATACCTTACGATCGCGGAGCCGCAGTGAAAATTCAAAATATCGCAAGCAAACTAGAAGTAAACATTCCAATTAAACCAAACCCAAATATCTATCAAATAATCAGAAACGATAAAGATAACATTCCCCCCCTCGAATCCGCCGGCATTTACAAGATCCCTTTTAAATATCCAAACAATAACAACGGTTACTATGTAGGAATGACTAAGAGAAAAATTAATACAAGAATTAAGGAACATACTAACGATATAAAATTTGGCAAATACGGCACCGCGCTAGCACAAACATATGAAAATGAAAATATCGAAATAGATTTTTAAAATACCGAAAAAATCGCGAACTATAACAGTCACAACTATGCACTTTTTCGAGAAACCATTGAAATTATCACCCAACCGAACGCATGCAACCTGGACCAACCAACAACAAGTATAGACGTCACCTGGCGCCATATCCTAAAAAAGAGAAAAGAAGCTAAAACACCTGCAGAAAATCTTCAGAAGCGCACAGAACGGAGTGACCGACGATGACGATGAGGGAGGGCCCCCTAATAAGAAAGTACTTCGCCAAAAAGTGTCACATCGGTAAAGCTAAAGTAAGGTTTCTTTGTTTATTTAATTAAATTTGTAGCTTTATATGTTTAAAATCGTAAATAAATTAAAAGTCGAAAACCTGGACTATTAAGTTTTATAAATTCTGTGGTTAAAGCTGATGAAGAACTTCATTAAGGTTGCATGCATATATATTTCAATTTCCTTTAATTTTGGAAACTATACATTTAAAAAAAAATTAAATTAAAAAATTAAAAAATAAATAAAAAAAAAAAAAAGTTTTCTCTTATTCTACAAACTTTAATGTAAACATACCGTAAATTTTCTTTCCTTTTTTCTGTTTAATGTCCGTTTAGTGGGCGTTTATTTATTAACGTTTAACTCGCGATCGTTTTTAATTAATATGTCTCAAAAATAAAATTTTCTTTCCTTTTTTCTGATTAATGTCCGTTTAGTGGGCGTTTATTTATTAACGTTTAACTCGCGATCGTTTTTAATTAATATATTTCAAAAATAAAATTATCTTTCCTTTTTTCTGATTAATGTCCGTTTAGTGGGCGTTTATTTTTTAACGTTTAACTCGCGATCGTTTTTTAATTAATACGTTTCAAAAATAGAAAATTTTTTTGACTTTAATATTTTAACTTGGAATTGATAAGTTATTTTTCGTAATAACAATTTTCAATAAACTTTCGCGCTAATATATTTTGCTTCAGTATGGATCATTCTGATTTATATTCTAAATGGAAAAAGTTAAATAAGAAATTAGTTCACTTAGAAAATCAATCCCGTTTTTTAAACGATTGTAAATACTTTAACATCATTCCAAATTCTTTACGAATCAACAGTAAATTTATTAGAAAAAACTTCCCACATGAAGTCCGAAGCTTCGAAAATAAAATTTTAAACAAAGCTATACGTATTAACAAAGCAACATACTACAAAAATAGAGATAATGAAAGGACTTTAATCGACGAAATCAGCAGGAGAACGAATCATCAAAAATTTGAAACTATGGAAAATAAAATAAAAATCTTTTCCGAAATTGAGAATAATATTAGCATAAAGAAACACAATAAGAAATTAAAATTTCTGATTAAAAAGTATAATATTAAACCTAAAATAACCGAGAAACATCCATACATTAACCTATCAAAATATCAAACCAACACACATGAAGATACCATATTAAAAATGGGACCGAAATACATGTTAGAGCAACCCATAAACATAAAAGATAGCATAGACAAAATAGAAACTGCCATTAACAAAATTCCAACTCATAATCAAAACATAATAAGAAACACTGCTGAAAAAGAAATAACAAATCTGATGAAAAATAAAAACATTAACAGACACGACCTAAAAGCTTTAAAATCTTTGAAAAATAATAAAGAAATAAGCTGCACAATGACAGATAAAACAGGCAAAATTGCAATTTTAGACCGAAATGACTACATCAATAAAATGAACGAAACCATCCGCGAAATCAATGCAATAGAAACAAAAAAGGATCCAAATAAAAAACTCAACGAAAAAGTTAACGAACTAATCAAAAATGGCCATTAGCCCAATAACCAACCTCCAAAAATAGACAATCATGCACCAAACACCCCTAGACTTTTTGGAAAATACAAAGACCATAACCCCCCCCCCCAAATCAGACCCATAGTTAACAAACGCGAAAGCCCAACCTATAATCTAGAAAAATATATGACAAATATTTACAAGAAAATTCTCCCCCCATCACAATATAGCTTAAACTCAACTGAGGATTTCATCAGAAGAATAAAAAACTTTGAAATTCAACCAAATCACAAATTTATTAGTTTTGATATAATTAACCTTTATCTCTCTATTGACACCGATGAAATTATTAATACAATTAACAACGAAATAGAAAGAAATTATAGTCCACTAATAGCCCAAACTTTAAAGTCTACAACCAATTTAATTTTAAAAGAAAGTTTTTTCAAATTCAATCAAAAGGTATACCAACAGATCAAAGGAGTCCCGATGGGGTCCCCTATATCAGGGATTGTAGCAGAGTTTAAATTAAGAAAATTAGAGGATACTATATTAGAAAAATTAAAACAGAAAATAATATACTGGAATAGATATGTAGATAATATTTTTGCCATAATCCATGAACAACAAAACACAACCGAACTCCTAAATGATTTAAACAGCTTAGATAAAAATATTCAATTCACTAACGAAATAGAATTAAACAATGAAATTAATTTCCTCGATGTCAAAATCAAAAGAATGAACAATACAATCAACACAACTGTCTACAGAAAATCTACCTCCAGTAAAGAAATTATTAATTACAATAGTAAAACCCCTTATAGATATAAATTAAACGCCATTCAATCCTATATTAATCGCGCAATACTTATATGTACAGAACCAGAAGACCTTAAAAACGAAATCAATTACATCAGAAACCTAACAATAAAAGCAAACTACCCTAAAAACCTTGTAGGTAAACTTTATAAAAAACGTATAAAGAAAATCGATAATATCCCTAGCTACCAAAAACCAAATAAAAAATACACTAGTGCAATACCTTACGATCGCGGAGCCGCAGTGAAAATTCAAAATATCGCAAGCAAACTAGAAGTAAACATTCCAATTAAACCAAACCCAAATATCTATCAAATAATCAGAAACGATAAAGATAACATTCCCCCCCTCGAATCCGCCGGCATTTACAAGATCCCTTTTAAATATCCAAACAATAACAACGGTTACTATGTAGGAATGACTAAGAGAAAAATTAATACAAGAATTAAGGAACATACTAACGATATAAAATTTGGCAAATACGGCACCGCGCTAGCACAAACATATAAAAATGAAAATATCGAAATAGATTTTTAAAATACCGAAAAAATCGCGAACTATAACAGTCACAACTATGCACTTTTTCGAGAAACCATTGAAATTATCACCCAACCGAACGCATGCAACCTGGACCAACCAACAACAAGTATAGACGTCACCTGGCGCCATATCCTAAAAAAGAGAAAAGAAGCTAAAACACCTGCAGAAAATCTTCAGAAGCGCACAGAATGGAGTGACCGACGATGACGATGAGGGAGGGCCCCCTAATAAGAAAGTACTTCGCCAAAAAGTGTCACATCGGTAAAGCTAAAGTAAGGTTTCTTTGTTTATTTAATTAAATTTGTAGCTTTATATGTTTAAAATCGTAAATAAATTAAAAGTCGAAAACCTGGACTATTAAGTTTTATAAATTCTGTGGTTAAAGCTGATGAAGAACTTCATTAAGGTTGCATGCATATATATTTCAATTTCCTTTAATTTTGGAAACTATACATTTAAAAAAAAATAAAATTAAAAAATTAAAAAAAAAAAAAAAAAAAAAAAAAAAGTTTTCTCTTATTCTACAAACTTTAATGTAAACATACCGTAAATTTTCTTTCCTTTTTTCTGTTTAATGTCCGTTTAGTGGGCGTTTATTTATTAACGTTTAACTCGCGATCGTTTTTAATTAATATGTCTCAAAAATAAAATTTTCTTTCCTTTTTTCTGATTAATGTCCGTTTAGTGGGCGTTTATTTATTAACGTTTAACTCGCGATCGTTTTTAATTAATATATTTCAAAAATAAAATTATCTTTCCTTTTTTCTGATTAATGTCCGTTTAGTGGGCGTTTATTTTTTAACGTTTAACTCGCGATTGTTTTTTAATTAATACGTTTCAAAAATAGAAAATTTTTTTGACTTTAATATTTTAACTTGGAATTGATAAGTTATTTTTCGTAATAACAATTTTCAATAAACTTTCGCGCTAATATATTTTGCTTCAGTATGGATCATTCTGATTTATATTCTAAATGGAAAAAGTTAAATAAGAAATTAGTTCACTTAGAAAATCAATCCCGTTTTTTAAACGATTGTAAATACTTTAACATCATTCCAAATTCTTTACGAATCAACAGTAAATTTATTAGAAAAAACTTCCCACATGAAGTCCGAAGCTTCGAAAATAAAATTTTAAACAAAGCTATACGTATTAACAAAGCAACATACTACAAAAATAGAGATAATGAAAGGACTTTAATCGACGAAATCAGCAGGAGAACGAATCATCAAAAATTTGAAACTATGGAAAATAAAATAAAAATCTTTTCCGAAATTGAGAATAATATTAGCATAAAGAAACACAATAAGAAATTAAAATTTCTGATTAAAAAGTATAATATTAAACCTAAAATAACCGAGAAACATCCATACATAACCCTATCAAAATATCAAACCAACACACATGAAGATACCATATTAAAAATGGGACCGAAATACATGTTAGAGCAACCCATAAACATAAAAGATAGCATAGACAAAATAGAAACTGCCATTAACAAAATTCCAACTCATAATCAAAACATAATAAGAAACACTGCTAAAAAAGAAATAACAAATCTGCTGAAAAATAAAAACATTAACAGACACGACCTAAAAGCTTTAAAATCTTTGAAAAATAATAAAGAAATAACCTGCACAATGACAGATAAAACAGGCAAAATTGCAATTTTAGACCGAAATGACTACATCAATAAAATGAACGAAACCATCCGCGAAATCAATGCAATAGAAACAAAAAAGGATCCAAATAAAAAACTCAACGAAAAAGTTAACGAACTAATCAAAAATGGCCATTAGCCCAATAACCAACCTCCAAAAATAGACAATCATGCACCAAACACCCCTAGACTTTTTGGAAAATACAAAGACCATAACCCCCCCCCCCAAATCAGACCCATAGTTAACAAACGCGAAAGCCCAACCTATAATCTAGAAAAATATATGACAAATATTTACAAGAAAATTCTCCCCCCATCACAATATAGCTTAAACTCAACTGAGGATTTAATCAGAAGAATAAAAAACTTTGAAATTCAACCAAATCACAAATTTATTAGTTTTGATATAATTAACCTTTATCTCTCTATTGACACCGATGAAATTATTAATACAATTAACAACGAAATAGAAAGAAATTATAGTCCACTAATAGCCCAAACTTTAAAGTCTACAACCAATTTAATTTTAAAAGAAAGTTTTTTCAAATTCAATCAAAAGGTATACCAACAGATCAAAGGAGTCCCGATGGGGTCCCCTATATCAGGGATTGTAGCAGAGTTTAAATTAAGAAAATTAGAGGATACTATATTAGAAAAATTAAAACAGAAAATAATATACTGGAATAGATATGTAGATAATATTTTTGCCATAATCCATGAACAACAAAACACAACCGAACTCCTAAATGATTTAAACAGCTTAGATAAAAATATTCAATTCACTAACGAAATAGAATTAAACAATGAAATTAATTTCCTCGATGTCAAAATCAAAAGAATGAACAATACAATCAACACAACTGTCTACAGAAAACCTACCTCCAGTAAAGAAATTATTAATTACAATAGTAAAACCCCTTATAGATATAAATTAAACGCCATTCAATCCTATATTAATCGCGCAATACTTATATGTACAGAACCAGAAGACCTTAAAAACGAAATCAATTACATCAGAAACCTAACAATAAAAGCAAACTACCCTAAAAACCTTGTAGGTAAACTTTATAAAAAACGTATAAAGAAAATCGATAATATCCCTAGCTACCAAAAACCAAATAAAAAATACACTAGTGCAATACCTTACGATCGCGGAGCCGCAGTGAAAATTCAAAATATCGCAAGCAAACTAGAAGTAAACATTCCAATTAAACCAAACCCAAATATCTATCAAATAATCAGAAACGATAAAGATAACATTCCCCCCCTCGAATCCGCCGGCATTTACAAGATCCCTTTTAAATATCCAAACAATAACAACGGTTACTATGTAGGAATGACTAAGAGAAAAATTAATACAAGAATTAAGGAACATACTAACGATATAAAATTTGGCAAATACGGCACCGCGCTAGCACAAACATATAAAAATGAAAATATCGAAATAGATTTTTAAAATACCGAAAAAATCGCGAACTATAACAGTCACAACTATGCACTTTTTCGAGAAACCATTGAAATTATCACCCAACCGAACGCATGCAACCTGGACCAACCAACAACAAGTATAGACGTCACCTGGCGCCATATCCTAAAAAAGAGAAAAGAAGCTAAAACACCTGCAGAAAATCTTCAGAAGCGCACAGAATGGAGTGACCGACGATGACGATGAGGGAGGGCCCCCTAATAAGAAAGTACTTCGCCAAAAAGTGTCACATCGGTAAAGCTAAAGTAAGGTTTCTTTGTTTATTTAATTAAATTTGTAGCTTTATATGTTTAAAATCGTAAATAAATTAAAAGTCGAAAACCTGGACTATTAAGTTTTATAAATTCTGTGGTTAAAGCTGATGAAGAACTTCATTAAGGTTGCATGCATATATATTTCAATTTCCTTTAATTTTGGAAACTATACATTTAAAAAAAAATAAAATTAAAAAATTAAAAAAAAAAAAAAAAAAAAAAAAAAAAAGTTTTCTCTTATTCTACAAACTTTAATGTAAACATACCGTAAATTTTCTTTCCTTTTTTCTGTTTAATGTCCGTTTAGTGGGCGTTTATTTATTAACGTTTAACTCGCGATCGTTTTTAATTAATATGTCTCAAAAATAAAATTTTCTTTCCTTTTTTCTGATTAATGTCCGTTTAGTGGGCGTTTATTTATTAACGTTTAACTCGCGATCGTTTTTAATTAATATATTTCAAAAATAAAATTATCTTTCCTTTTTTCTGATTAATGTCCGTTTAGTGGGCGTTTATTTTTTAACGTTTAACTCGCGATTGTTTTTTAATTAATACGTTTCAAAAATAGAAAATTTTTTTGACTTTAATATTTTAACTTGGAATTGATAAGTTATTTTTCGTAATAACAATTTTCAATAAACTTTCGCGCTAATATATTTTGCTTCAGTATGGATCATTCTGATTTATATTCTAAATGGAAAAAGTTAAATAAGAAATTAGTTCACTTAGAAAATCAATCCCGTTTTTTAAACGATTGTAAATACTTTAACATCATTCCAAATTCTTTACGAATCAACAGTAAATTTATTAGAAAAAACTTCCCACATGAAGTCCGAAGCTTCGAAAATAAAATTTTAAACAAAGCTATACGTATTAACAAAGCAACATACTACAAAAATAGAGATAATGAAAGGACTTTAATCGACGAAATCAGCAGGAGAACGAATCATCAAAAATTTGAAACTATGGAAAATAAAATAAAAATCTTTTCCGAAATTGAGAATAATATTAGCATAAAGAAACACAATAAGAAATTAAAATTTCTGATTAAAAAGTATAATATTAAACCTAAAATAACCGAGAAACATCCATACATAACCCTATCAAAATATCAAACCAACACACATGAAGATACCATATTAAAAATGGGACCGAAATACATGTTAGAGCAACCCATAAACATAAAAGATAGCATAGACAAAATAGAAACTGCCATTAACAAAATTCCAACTCATAATCAAAACATAATAAGAAACACTGCTAAAAAAGAAATAACAAATCTGCTGAAAAATAAAAACATTAACAGACACGACCTAAAAGCTTTAAAATCTTTGAAAAATAATAAAGAAATAACCTGCACAATGACAGATAAAACAGGCAAAATTGCAATTTTAGACCGAAATGACTACATCAATAAAATGAACGAAACCATCCGCGAAATCAATGCAATAGAAACAAAAAAGGATCCAAATAAAAAACTCAACGAAAAAGTTAACGAACTAATCAAAAATGGCCATTAGACCAATAAACAACCTCCAAAAATAGACAATCATGCACC
Organism: Salticus scenicus; assembly: GCA_963930645.1. NCBI lineage: Eukaryota > Metazoa > Arthropoda > Arachnida > Araneae > Salticidae > Salticus > Salticus scenicus. The sequence goes on from OZ005650.1 coordinate 264,220,246, forward strand.
AAACACCCCTAGACTTTTTGGAAAATACAAAGACCATAACCCCCCCCCCCCAAAATCAGACCCATAGTTAACAAACGCGAAAGCCCAACCTATAATCTAGAAAAATATATGACAAATTTTTACAAGAAAATTCTCCCCCCATCACAATATAGCTTAAACTCAACTGAGGATTTCATCAGAAGAATAAAAAACTTTGAAATTCAACCAAATCACAAATTTATTAGTTTTGATATAATTAACCTTTATCCCTCTATTGACACCGATGAAATTATTAATACAATTAACAACGAAATAGAAAGAAATTATAGTCCACTAATAGCCCAAACTTTAAAGTCTACAACCAATTTAATTTTAAAAGAAAGTTTTTTCAAATTCAATCAAAAGGTATACCAACAGATCAAAGGAGTCCCGATGGGGTCCCCTATATCAGGGATTGTAGCAGAGTTTAAATTAAGAAAATTAGAGGATACTATATTAGAAAAATTAAAACAGAAAATAATATACTGGAATAGATATGTAGATGATATTTTTGCCATAATCCATGAACAACAAAACACAACCGAACTCCTAAATGATTTAAACAGCTTAGATAAAAATATTCAATTCACTAACGAAATAGAATTAAACAATGAAATTAATTTCCTCGATGTCAAAATCAAAAGAATGAACAATACAATCAACACAACTGTCTACAGAAAACCTACCTCCAGTAAAGAAATTATTAATTACAATAGTAAAACCCCTTATAGATATAAATTAAACGCCATTCAATCCTATATTAATCGCGCAATACTTATATGTACAGAACCAGAAGACCTTAAAAACGAAATCAATTACATCAGAAACCTAACAATAAAAGCAAACTACCCTAAAAACCTTGTAGATAAACTTTATAAAAAACGTATAAAGAAAATCGATAATATCCCTAGCTACCAAAAACCAAATAAAAAATACACTAGTGCAATACCTTACGATCGCGGAGCCGCAGTGAAAATTCAAAATATAGCAAGCAAACTAGATGTAAACATTCCAATTAAACCAAACCCAAATATCTATCAAATAATCAGAAACGATAAAGATAACATTCCCCCCCTCGAATCCGCCGGCATTTACAAGATCCTTTTTAAATATCCAAACAATAACAACGGTTACTATGTAGGAATGACTAAGAGAAAAATTAATACAAGAATTAAGGAACATACTAACGATATAAAATTTGGCAAATACGGCACCGCGCTAGCACAAACATATAAAAATGAAAATATCGAAATAGATTTTTAAAATACCGAAAAAATCGCGAACTATAACAGTCACAACTATGCACTTTTTCGAGAAACCATTGAAATTATCACCCAACCGAACGCATGCAACCTGGACCAACTAACAACAAGTATAGACATCACCTGGCGCCATATCCTAAAAAAGAGAAAAGAAGCTAAAACACCTGCAGAAAATCTTCAGAAGCGCACAGAATGGAGTGACCGACGATGACGATGAGGGGGGGCCCCCTAATAAGAAAGTACTTCGCCAAAAAGTGTCACATCGGTAAAGCTAAAGTAAGGTTTCTTTGTTTATTTAATTAAATTTGTAACTTTATATGTTTAAAATCGTAAATAAAACTATCTTTTTAACATAAAAATTAATGTAGTGTGGCACTCACACTACTTTCTCTTATCCTACTTTCATTTACATCATTATACACAACAGCGCCACCTACCCATTAACATGAACAATAATGTAATAAATATATCTTCTTACAATTAAAAATATATGCAAATCTTTATCAATATATGTTGAGATATAGTCCTCTGAGAAACCGCAGAAAGTAATACCAGCGCCATTTTTCGGTCTGTATTCACCAAAATTAAATATAATTTTGTATAATTTATAGAAAACACAGGGTTTGGCGCATTTATATAGCGCAGGAGCTGAGATATAGCGTTCGCGTACATAAAAAATAATGCAGAAGAGTAGCGCCACCTATCGTCCAATATACTACATCCAGAGTGAAGCAGCATAATTTTACCCAGTTATATAGACGCATTATTACAGTTTAAGGTGTGAGATATGATGTGCTGTATTTAAACATTTATAATGTACTTAATAAATACATAAAAATAAATAATTTTAGAAATAATTTCATTTTATGTAAATTAGTGTTTGTGAATATTTTAGCTAAATTAATTTATACGGTAGGTAGGGGTAAGATACCGCGCTGGACAAGAGGACGTGTTTACGCGATTTTGTTATACGCAGGCTCCACAGGGCATCGCCTGCCATACTTAAAAAAAAGGACCCCCCCCCCCCCAAAAAAAAAAAAAAGCACAAGCTAGAAGTACAAGCAAAAAAGTAATAGACATCTCAGTAATGAGACATCTGTTTTTTTTTTTTTTTTTTTTTTTTTTTTTCGAATATTTAAGAATTAATTACATTAGTTTGGATCAATAATCTTTCTCCAGTCCATCTCTCTTAATCTGTTGAGTGTTAAAAAATTTGATTTGTCCTTTGTTCTGTAAATTACGGTTTACATAACTATGCAAACCGTAATTTAAACAGAAAAAAAATAACTCAGATATTTTTAAAAAGTACAATTACTATTGGTTGGTCTTTCCGTCAAATCTTTATAAAGGGGACCGATTCCCTTTTTTGTAAATTAATAAGTGGACTTACGTTCCGTTCAAAGTAAAACTTTGAAAAAAAAAAAAAGATATCTACGGTTGTCTTCTTTGTTGTTTTAGGTTACACTTGAGCTTTCATTTTAGAAAAAAATATCAAATCAGGTAGTATATATTACTAAGATAATATTTAAAATGCTTAACGTTAAAAAAAGTAGTTTAAAAAATATATATTTTGTCGTTTCAACTAAAATGCGTATTTTGCATCGGAAATTCTCCAAACCTTACCCCTAAATAGGTGGCCATCTTACCCCACTCTTCTACACTGGAAAAAAAAAAAAAAAAAAAAAAACGGAAGCTTTTACAGCAAAATGTACCAGCACATTCTGCTGTTAAATAAGGCAATTTACAGCGGAAACATCTATAAAACAAGGCTCTTTTACGGCGGTTTCTACTGTAAATTACTTATTTTTTACTTCCCCCTTCCATGCACCCATATTGCCAGCATATTATGCTGTAAATCTACCTTTTTCTTTTTTTTTTTTTTTTTTTGAGTGTACGCTGTCGAAAAGAAAAAATTAAAAATAGGTGACCTTCTCTATTGGTAACAAAAAAGTATTTAAAAAAAAATTATATTTTATTAATTTATTTTTATGTTATAAATTATTTATACAAATTTATTATAATTAAATAATTTATTATTTAATAATTTATTTATTTAAATTATTTGTAGTTATAAACATTAAATGTGTTATAAAATGATTAAATTTAGGTTAAATGTATAGTTGCATTTGACCTATATTTTGCAAATATCGATATGTAATTACGATACTTTAAAATATATATATATATCACAAAAATCCGTTATTTGAGACGAAAGTTTTTAATGAATAGGGCTATAATATCAAAATTTCCTTTTCTATTTAAATAACGTCATGCTTCAAGGGAAAAAAATTATAAATTTTTAACTATCAAATTGATCTATACGTGACTGCTTAAACTTATACCATTTATGATTGATTAAACTTCCACTTTCTTTTATTATTCTTGTTTCTAAATCAAATCGGCGTTTCAAAATAATAATAATAATAATAATAAAATATCGAGCGTTTATTCTTGTTTTATAAGTATTTACACATCGTTTTTTTTTTTTTTTTATCTAAAAAATACTTAATATAATTATTTAATTGATATTAGTTGTTGAAATAGTTAAAACATACCTTATAGTTCAAAGTAAATGGTATCTTTTGATTGTTAACTTACATTCGATAAGACCGAATTCGTCAAAAAAAAAATTTCATTGAAATTTGTAATAAAAAGTATGTGTATCAATACAGAATGTATTATAATTTAAAATATGAATAAATACTGCAGTTATTTTGAAAAATACACTAAATACTCATTTAAAGGATGTTTGGAAATTCCTATTATTATTACTATAAAAGTTTAGCTTTGTATGCGATTCAATCACATGATAATATTTGCAATAACAAAGAAAAAAAAAAGAAAAAAAAAAAGTTTGATACTTATTTATCTAATTCTTCTATATTCAATAGAAGAAATTATTGTATTTGTAAAAATTTTTGTCTTTCTGTTTTTGATATTTATATATGTTTTGAGACGTCCAGAGCACAATTTTACCATTTTTAGAAAATATCTGTCTTTCTAATTGTGTGTGAGTGACAAAAGCTTTGTGGCAGCTTAGTCTCAATAACTAACTCGCAGAATTTCATTCAAATATATCCGCAAGTACACACTAACATGAATTACTGCTTATCAGCTTCTAGTGAATATCGCCCTAGGAGGTGGCATTGCTATCCCGTTTTGTTAAAGTTTTTAATGTGGCGATAAAAGACAAAATTTGGTGTAAATGTGCTCAATGAGAATTATTTTTAACCAACCATTGTTAAGTTAAAAAATTTTATATACAATATTAATAGTCAATTAGGGGGGAAATTGTATATGTAGGAGCACCTCTTCCCTCTGGGGTGTAAATTTTCAGATTTGGTATTTTTTAAAGGAACTCATTTATAACTTCAAAATTAATTGTTAAATCATAGATCTGTGAGAGTTTAAAACAACTGCATCAATTTTTTTCATTTTTAACTAAGCAGATCTTTGATTTTTTTTTTTTTTTTTTTTTTTTTTGAGATGCCGTCTGCTGGTCACAAAATTGACTTTCATTTGGAATTTAGTGTTATTCTTCTAAGAGATCAAAATCGTTTGCACTTATCATGGTAAATATTTTATTTATAATAGTAATAGTTGTATTTGTATATGTCGGAGCGTCTCGGAAGTATAAATTTTGCGTATGTATATATCTTTTTGATAACTTTAAAACGAACCATTGAACCATAGATATGTGATAATGTAAAAGAAACGTGTAATTTTTTTTTTATATATAATTTTCAATAAGCAAAACTTTTAAACAATAAAGAAGCGATTTCTCAGATATTGCCTATATGGCACAAAATGGACTTTATTTGAACATTTAGTATAATACTTCTCTGAGATGAAAATCGTCTGCATTGATTATGGATATTGATCGTAATAAATAATTTATACTGCGGAAATATATACAAGAAAATATAGAATTTTATAACGTCCTACAATATACTATTTTATATTTTATATTCTTCTGAATCCTTCTACTTATTTTTTTAATATACATCACTGATAGCCATCCATGCAAAATATCTTATCAAAATCTTCGCATATTTAGTACTCTGACATTTCCTAGTTCATAAAAGAATATTTTCAAACGCGAATTTTCACAACCTTTTTTTATTTTTATTTTTATTTTTATTTTTTTTTTCTTAATAATACCTGCAAAATCATACACCTATACTATTACCTAAAGTATTTTTTGAAAAAATCCGGTTCTTTCCTTCAAACTTAGGTAGCTAATGTGTCAAATATTTACAAGTAATTTTTCTTGAATATGTCAGTAACCATTAAATATATCATTAAAAATACCCCTAAACTCTTGAAATTGGGAAGGACTTGTGGACAAAAATCTGTTACTCTCGGAAATTTAATCAAAACATTAAAAAAAAAAAAAAAAAAAAAAACAGGAATACATCCGATATATAAAAATAAAAGTAACTTTTTTTTTTTCTTTTTTTTTTTTTTTTTTTTTTTTTTACAATGTAATCAAAATACTGTTGTCACAAAACAAATAAATAAATAAATAAAATAAAATATACATATATAATGTTTTGTTTCCTTTTTGTAAAAAGCTTTTTTTAAACTTATTTACGTGCTTCTAACAATGAATTGCAAGAGGCTTGACCAAATTTCTTATCTTTCAATATTACTATTTGAACATCATACTGTTCGTATAAATACACATACATTAAAAATAAAAATAAGCGAACCATTTAGACAATTTTTTGAAGAAATCTATATTTCTTTTAAAATTTACAGTCTCTATCAAAGCTATCATTTTAGCACTATCATTCAATAAAACGATTAATATTAATTTAAATTTAAATATAATATTAAAAAAATAATAATAACAAACTACCAAAATATAAATTATTAAATTATGAATAACCATTAAAGAATGGTGTTGAATTCCACGAAAGTACGTGTTCATTTTGAAATCTAAATTTTGAAAACTAATTTCAATACTGGCGTAATCATTTTTCGTAAGTATCCTAATTAAGTTTCAGTCAGAGAGCCACTATATTTAGATGAGTATAAAATTTTTAGCAGTAATCAAATAAAATTGTTGTTTACATTAATTATTCTTAACTAGTTTTATAATTGTAGTGATCGTCTTTTTTAAATAAGATACCCCACTTAACAATGTAAATTAATATAGATTTCTTATTTCGTTCCTCATTCATAAGTATGCATGACTTCATACTCACTTCAGAAAATTTCAAAATTAATTTTGATTTTTGTGTGAAAGGATTAAAATTTTTCCTGAATGCTAAATACTCACTCTAAAAGTTTTAATTGAAAAATATACGCTCTTGTAAATACTAAAATTATTTTCTCGGGGAATACGCATTATAAATGTCTTGAAGGGAAGTGACTTCATTAAATTTTCTGAGCATGTAATATCATATAACAATTTTTATATCAGCGTTTATTTGCCTTTTGATGAATTTTAAATACACATTTAAAAAAAAAAAACATCTACTATGAATTACATGCTATTTAATGTGTGCTGCTTTAGGCGTTATCAAAATGTTTAAAACTGAACATAAAACATTTTTATATCATTTTCTAAAACATAACTTTAAGTATTTAAATCTCTTATTTTATTTATTTTATTTTTATTTTTATTTTTATTTATTTATTTTATTTATTTATTTATTTTATTTATTTATTTATTTATTTATTTTTGTTATCTTTGAATTCTTGATATATATAGTATATATTTAGAGAATATCAATAGACAAATTATTGCGAACAAAACTTGTTATATCAAAATGAATTTTTTTACAAAAATGTGCAGACATATTAACACATAGATTTGCATATTAAATGCTTCATTTACATTGGGCAAGAAAACTTCTTTAGCTACTAGGTTTAAAAGCTAAAACAAGATATATGAAAAATATCAAAAGAATTTTAATGGAGGTTGTTTTCAAAATTTTAAAATACTTTATATACAGGGGTTGGTTCCTATTACAAACAATTGACCTTAACCTCCATAGCAATGTTAATCAGTCGTTGCACAAACATTCTCAGCATCAAACAATGTTGAGTAAATTCATTCAGTACCTAGGATAAATAACTTGACGTGACGCAGAGTAGAACTATCAGTTTCGGTAGTGTAAAGCGTACCGTCATCAGTGCAGAATGACGAACTGGATAATTGAGCATATATATATGTAGGGAAGCAGATTACAGAGTCAGAGTAGAAACTAATAGGAATTTAGGAAACTGGAACTGTAAGCCAATAGAAATTTAAGATGAAGAAATCTATGTAAAAATTAAAAATATGTGGATTTCATTTTCAACAATTCGAGAGAGGGGGTACCGGAAAATCGCAATTAATAATATTTTTATGATTTTTATGGATATAGTAATCTTCTAGAAAATCGAGTCCATGTAACTGTTTAGGCTGACAGATTATTTTAGCTGAATTAAAGTTGAAATTATAGTTATTTTCGCAATAATGTTTAGCAATGGCCGATTTTTTAGTTTATTTTTTTAGGCCATTGCTAAGCATTGTTGGGAAAATAACCATAATTTCAACTTTAATTCAGCTAAAATAATCTGTCAGCCTAAACACTTACATGAAATCGATTTTCTAGAAACTTTCCATATCCATAAAAATCATAAAAATATCATTAATTGCGATTTTGTTCTACCCCCTCTCTCGGATTGTTAGAAAAATTACACAAAATCCACATATTTTTAATTTTTCATCCCAAATTTCTATTGGTTTGCAGCTCCAGTTTCCTAAATTCCTATTGATTGCTACTCTGACTCCATAATCCACTTTCCTACCTACATATATGAGCAATAATCCACTTCGTCATTCTGCACTGATGACGGTATGCTTTACGCAACCGAAATTGCAGTCTGCACTTAACAATTTTTACATTGACGTTTTTAACATTGTGTTAATATTGATATTTCATTCAGTACCGGCTGATTTTTTACAATACAATAATTTAAAAACCTTTAAAAATAGTACAAACCTTAAAATACACGCACACATAAACAATTTTGGCTACATATATACTTTGTACGTCTTCATGATTCTTTTATTTTTTAACTAATTAATATTAAAAACTTAAATAAACACTTTTATTAAACAGCAAAATCGCGTGTTCTTTAGTCCTATATACAATAATTAAATATGCAATTAATGTTTCGACTAGAAATATTTTAGCCCGATCCTTTATCCGATGAAAATGACAGAACTAGCACAGTCGCTTTTAATCTATAATTGAGGAGCAAACATTCAAACCACATTTTTTCCAAAAATGGTTGTAACAGTTTTTAGAAAATTATATTTGAACTGTATTTACGTTTTCTTGTTTATAATTGCTGTTTTCCCTAGCATAACATACATATTCCTCTATTATATTCATAAAAAAGAACTTTCATTAATTTTGCTAATTTTAGCACAAAAAATATATTTTCAAAATTATTTCCCTGTCACAATTTGCCCAGGATTTGGGGCAAATTGTAACAGTTATGAGGGAAATACTAATGATAAAAAACGACAATATTTCAAAATGTTTTTGTTATCAATCATTTATTAATGTAATAGAAAAAGGCAATAAATAGGTAATATTAAATTATACTTTCTTGATGTAGTAACAATGAATTATATCAAATGGATTATAGTAAAATAAAGAGAAAATTAAATGTCTAATCAATATAGAAGTCACTCTTTGTCAGAACTGAAATTAATACAAAACAAAGATATGTTAGAAATTAAAACTTCTTCACACACCATAAATTTTAAATCAGCACAACCGGTTTCGAAAGGACGTAGCCTTTCTTCATCAGGTGCAAACACGTGCAACTGCCTTGGAGGCAAAAGCAAGACACTCAAAAGCAAGGTGTCTTGCTTTTGCCTCCAAGGCAGTTGCACGTGTTTGCACCTGATGAAGAAAGGCTACGTCCTTTCGAAACCGGTTGTGCTGATTTAAAATTTATGGTGTGTGAAGAACTTTTAATTTCTTTCTATTTCCAAAGTATGTTGTTTATGTTCCCTCTCAAATATTTAACGAGTGCCCACATTTTGCAAATTAGCCATTATCCTCATTCTTCTGCCTCAGAAAGACTGTGGCCCCGCCTTTTTTTTTTTTTTTTTTTTTTTTTTTTCAAGGGCACTTTCAGGAATGAAAAAATTCCACCAGTTTTGGAGCCACTTTTTTTTTAGAGAAACTTCTATTGTATTTTTAAAGTAATATATCGTGATTAAACGGGATATAAATTATTGTATAAAAATAGTGGTAGCAAAAAGATATATATTTCTAATTTATAAAAGTGTCCTAAAAAAATATAAAAAAGGCGAAGACTATGACCCCTGTCTGAAAGCATCTCCAGAAACTAAGTAAAACAACTCCTTTTATTCAGAATTTATATCTGGGATTGAAATCATTTTATTTATATTTCTATCCTTTCATTTTATTATTTATTTTCTTAATCTTTTCTTTCTTTTTTCTTTTTCCTTATGTTTGTGTTACTTTTTAATTATCTCTTCAAATATTTTTCAAATGCTTTTTTTTTTTTCGGGTGATGGTGATTAATATTTGTACCTTTATCAAAGACTTCAGCTGTAGCAAAATCATATATGACCCTTTGAAGCCCTTTCAAACTTCTTTTTATAGTTTCTTATTATAAAAGAAGAAAAACAAACTCATACACAGTAAAAAAAAAATGTGTAACTTTACTCAACAATGCTGAGGCAGCTTACTTGCCTCAATCATATTGAGAAACCTTACCAACTGTATTTGTGTAACCTTTGTAGTCCGTGAAGAAATTTACACTATTAAAATCGGTGATATTACACAAAGTTGTTGTGTAATGAAAAGTAAAGTCCCATTCTCACAAATGGTAACTTTACACAACATTGTTGTGTAACGTATGCAGGTCAGTGGGTAAGTTTTCATTCTCGCAACCGGCAACTTAACACTAAAATATTGTGTAACGTATGCACATCAGTAGGTAAGTTTTCACTCTCGCAAATGATAACTTTACACAACAATGTTGTGTAACGTATGCAGATAAAAAGGTAAGGTTCCACTATGACAAACGGTAACTTTACACAACATTGTTATACAACGTATGCAGATCAGTAGGTAAAGTTCCACTCTGTCAAACGGTAACTTTAAGTAACATTTTTGTGTAGCGTATGCATATCAGTAGATAAGGTTCCTTTCTCGCAATAATTTTACACAACATTGTAGGTGACATAGGCAGATCAGTTGGTAAGATTTCAGTTTCAAAAACGGTTACCTTATGCAAGGATGTTGTGCAACTTATTTAGATCAATAGGTAAGGTCATAGTAATACGATTGGGACTTAACAAAGGTTTTTTTAATATCTAATCATTGATACCCTATTTATACCCTAATTATTGATCTGTATAACATATGTAAATCAACAATTAGGTTTCACACTTATGTTCTGTAATTTTCACAACTTTGTTTTATAAAGTATGCAGGCGTGTAGGAAACATTTTAATCTTGTGATCGATTACTATACATAACTTTGATGTGTAGGATACACAGACCAGTACGTAAAGTCCAACTTTTCATACAGGGACTTTATGTAATTTTATTATATTAAGTAGGTAGACCAGTAATTAAGGTTTCATTTTGGAAATTCTGAAAGTTTAACCTTTTTTACAAAAAAGATTTTGTAACTAGTTTAAGATGATGGTGGACATCCTTATAAATTGTCAGTAGATTACCGTCTTAGAATTATGAATGTTTGCATACATTTTAATTAAATGTATCAATATATTAAAATTTCTCAAAAATTACTTGAATCTAAAAAATTCTTTTTTTTTTTTAAACGTTAAAATGTTTAATGCAAAACTAGTTTTAATTTCCCCCCTCCATTTTACATTATTACGGTTTAATTAAATATTTCAAACATGGGTTATGCATTTGGGTTGTGAATTATGTTAATAAGAAAGAACAACAGAAATAGCGTTTTGCAGTAATAAGTACAAAAATTTAAATAAACACCATAAAGTACAACAAACTCGCAACAATTGTTTCGGGTCTACGTTGCCGCTTTGACTGCAGTACTCGTGCTTATTTTGTTCACCTGACAGAAGGTCGTATGGTTTTTCGACCAGAAACGACTGTTGGAAGTTTATTGCATTTTATGGTGTTTATTCAAAGTTTCGTACTTATAAAGGAATTACGTTGTTAATTTATTGATAAGTGAATTTCTTTAAATCTATACTTTTTTTTTTTTTTTTTTTTTTTTTTTTTTTCAATTCAGAAAAATTTCATGAAAATTCTGACATTTAAACAAAGTATTTAAAAACTTATCAATCAATCGACAAAGTAATACACGAATTTCTTTAGAACATGTTGTTAAAATATAATAATTCAAAATCAAAGGGGAAATTTTAAAACTAGTCTACATGCTGCATTCTAAAATTTTTGAGAAATTTTTAACTTTTTTTTTTTTTTCTTTTTTTAGACAGTTGCATATGAATGTTTAATTTTATAATAATGAAAACCAATAGATATAAATAAAAAAAAAAACTATAATGTCCGTCACCCCGTTAAACATGGAGATATTGCCGAATATATTGATATTTTTATAGTCATTTAATAAATTGTATAATAATTTGTAAAATATCTGAAAAATTTAAATTTTTACGCATTAAATAAACGATCTTTTATTATAATTAAGTCTTCTGCCGACGTGGTGACAAAGGATGTTACCCAGTTAATAAACAAATGTTGCCAAATCATTCACATGTACAACGAATTTGTCCGCTAAAATATTTTTATAAGTCTATGTCGATATTCATAAGCTTGTAACAGTAATTTCGATACTTGTTTGGCAAGCATTATTAATTTTTAATGGTCGATTTAAAGATTTTTTCTATATTCAGAGTTCTTTTACCAGATGTGATAGATTGCTGTTAAATTAAATGTTTACGATGCGGTTGAATTATATGTTCATTGTACTACGATGTTTATTTAATTTCTGTAAATTGCTTTTAAATTACAGTTTCATGTCACCATCAGAAGTCTTCTGGTTTTGTTTAAGGCGATACGTTTTAAAGGGTTATGCAATTCGTGTTGACGATGAGTCCACTTTATTACGTTTTCTTTCGTACTGCATATTGGGAGTACTTTTTTACTTAATGAAGGGTCATGCTTAATTATTTCGATGCAAAACAACTATTGTGTATCAGCTTTTTGTGCACCACCAGCTTCATGTGCATTTTATTGCATGTTGTAAAAAAAACTGTATTACATAATGTATATATTTAAATATTTTTTTTAACTAAAATTTTCACGGATTAAAATGAATAAGTATTAATCAAATAAAAACGCAAAAAAAGCTTGTTTTGCCATTATTTTAAAACAATTTTAGAAGCACCTAAATGATAATGGTTAATTCAGACAATTAAAATATAGAAAGAACAATGTTATATATAAATTATATAAAGTATGCATTTTTACTTTCTTCTATATGTAATATAGAGAAAGTATTGGATTCGCGAAAATTTTCGACCTCCGTTTTTTGACGGATCTACACGTTTTGGGATGTCCTGAACACGAATTGATAGTTTTTAAAAAATGTCTGTCTGTGTGTCTGTCTGTATCATTTTTTTGTGGACGCTGTATCTCACGAACCAATGAATGAAATTTAACCAAACTTGGTATTTAGTTGCACCCTGACATGAACTGGTGCCCATTAGATTTGGGGATCAATAGCTCAACAGGTGGCGCTGTGATCGCATTTTATGCAAATTTTTAACATGGCAGCATAGGACAAAATTCCGTATAAATGGGCATAATGAGAGTTATTTTAAACTTGTGATTGTAAAAATAATATAAATTATTGATAATAGTAGTAGTTAACTAGGAAAAAAAAATTGTGCATGGGGTGGCATCGGTTCCCCCCCCCCCCGTAGGGGGTTAAATTTTGAAGATGGGTATCATTCGAAAGATCTCGTCAATACCTTTAAAACGAATGGTTGAACCATAAATCTGTGATAATTTAAAACAAAGTTATCGATTTATTTTACTTTCAACAAAAAAAAAAAAAAAAAAAAAACTTAGAAAAAAAATCCTATTTTTTTTTTTTTTTTTTTTTTTTTTAACGAAATTTTACCAAACTTGGTATTTACTTGGTCCCCGACATAAACTGGTGCTGATTATATTTGGGGATCAATAGCTCAACAGGAGGCGCTGTGATAGCATTTTATCTAAATTTTTAACATGGCAGAATAGGCCCATCTTCAAAATTTACCCCCCGTAGGGGGTAAATTTTGAAGATGGGTATCATTCGAAAGATCTCGTGAATACCTTTAAAACGAATGGTTGAACTATAAATCTGTGATAATTTAAAACAAAGTTATCGATTTTTTTTACTTTTAACCCCCCCCCCTCCCCAAAAAAAAAAACTTAGAAAAAAATTCGCTTTTTTTTTTTTTTTTTTTTAAATATTGTTAGTGATTGAATATGTATTAATTTTTACAAAAAAAAAAAAAAAAAAAACTTAGAAAAAAAAAATCGTATTTTTTTTTTTTTTTTTTTTTTAAATATTGTTACTGATTCAATATGTATAGGAAAATATAGAAGAAAGTCTTGTGGTGGCCACAACATACTAGTTTGGAAAAGTTTTTAATTGCATGAAACTAGTATCTCATTTATTTTTTTAGAAAATTTTAAGTACAGAAATGTGTAAGTGGTGATATACTTCAGATATGGAAAAAGATAAAATGTTTACAGGTTACTTCTGAAAAAGTTTATTTATTGTAACAAAAGTAACTAAAGTGTGTTGTACGTTATATTACCATACTAAAAGAAATAAATTTGAAAATAATCTAAAATAATTAGACTCCATTTTGTGTGACAAACTTTAGTGATTGTTTGAATGCAAATTAAATATGTAAAATTGTATACTTTCAAAATCGATATTAAATAAGTGCGATTCTATAACTTTCTAAACTTTTATTGAAAACGCTAAAGTAACATTTACATTAACAAAATACTTTTCTCCTTTATTAAAAGAAAAATTATGTTATTATAAAGCTTTTTTTTTTTTTTTTTTTTTTTTTTTGTTATAAATTATTAAACATTCAAAAACATAAACAAAAGTAAAAAAATTCAACTAATCAATATATAAGTAATTAATTATGTAGTAATAATTGCTTGGAAATAACTTTAATGTTTAACTCTATCAACTATAAGGTTTTAGAAACTTGGTAGGCCACCTTTCAAATAACTTGAAATGTTTCTACTGGAATCGTTTCGTGATCACTGCAATTTTCTGAGTTTCATCTGCATTTCTGTATTCTGAAAAATGATATATAATTAAAAATACTATTAACATTTTCTTGATAATTTTAAAAAAAGTTTTATTTATTTATTTATTCATTTACTTTTTTTGAGGGGGTGGGGGTGGGGTAGGGATGGATTAAAGACGATTGACTACACGAGTGTCCTAGGCCTGAGATGATGGGTTTTCCATGGGATAATTTCTAAGGTATCGTGGCCCGTATTTATGTGAGTTTCGGAGAAAACCACGGAAAATTCCAACATGTAATCCAAACTTTGTGTTAATTAGTATTAAAGCTAGAACAGCAAGAATTGATTTTTTTTAACTTTGAAATAGAAATATACTTTATTTTTATAACTTGCCGCAACTTTAATTTATAATTTTTCTAAAGTAAGGTTGTTTCTTTAATTCATTGAATGCCATTACTGTAGAATTCGTGGGCGGTTAGAAAATTTTATTACTGAGAGATCAAAAAGTGGGCAGTAGGTATAAAGTGGTTAATTACTCTTCTGATGGATTATTTGCATGCCCAAAACTTTTCAAATCAATGTATTCAACATTGATAAATTACAGAATGGGCAAAACAAGCAAACATTTTTTTTTTTTTTTTTAAGAACTCTTGAAATATGTGCTGTAAATGAACTAAGAACTCGAAAAGTTCTACTATTATGCACGTGATTATTTAAAATTTGGTTTACGTGTAGGACAAAGGTGTAAATGTGTAGTGAGACGGTAACCGTTACAAAACAGTTTACAAAAAGATTGAAAAAACTATAATTGTTTATGGCAATTAAAAAAACAAAAACTTTTAATAAGAAAATAAAATCTAAATGCCATTTTGAAAAGATTTTGTGATTAAGTAGATTAAAGGAGACTTTTCATTAAAAATAACAAATAACATAAATTCAAAATACCTTGTTCAATTAAATTTTATAGATCTGTAGTTAAAGCAGCTTTTCTTACGACAGAAGTATTCCAATCTTAAAAAAAAAAAAAAAAATACTCCTGTAAGCAATTTGAAATTATTAATACTTTAAAAAATAATAATCCTGTAAACAGTTTGAAATCATTAATACAAAGAGTGCATAATTTTACAAATTTAACTTAAAAACCTAATTTTATTTAAAAAATAATAATAATAATAATAGGTATAAAAAAGTGCATATTCTGCTTATATATGTACTGTAAAAAATTGGTTCTTAAAAATAAGTATATATTGTCTCAAAATAGCCCCGAAACAATATACTATATTTAAATTTGAAAACCCATGTACACATTTTTGAGTACATTGACAAGTCAAACATGGGGATATTGGGATTCTTATTGGTCAACCCCATTTTTTAATTGTTTCGGGGCTATTTTCAGACAATATATACTTATTTTTAAGAACCTATTTTTTACAGTGAAGATATATATGTGTGTGTAGATGAATAAAAGAAAATTGTTCATTTAAAAAAAAAAAAAAAAAAAAAAAAAAAAAAAGTGTAATTATTGCATTTGGACAAATGTAAGATAAATAAAATGGGGGGAGGGTTTAAAGATTTTTTTTTTTTTTTTCAAATTAAGGACAGACGGGGAATACCTAAATTTCCATATATATATACTGCTGAGTTAAGAGATATATTTTCAATATATTTTACATTTTAATTTTTATGATAATTGTTAACAGTTCAGTTTTTTAAATAAGGGAAAATTTTAAAATTACGATACTGATTATATATATATATATTAAAATGAAAAGGGGAGGGATTATGTAAAGTGCCATAGATTTTTTAATTGGATATGTTAAAGTACATATTAACTATCATATTTAAAAGAAATAACCAAGGGTTTAATTAGAACTCATATTAAAAATTAAAAAAATATATAAATAAAATTAGGAGTTTGCTTTTTTTTTTTTTTTTTTTTTTTTTTTTTTTGAAAAAATATAATATAAACATAGACTGTTACAATTTTATTTTCTAAAATTCTTGAAGTCATAGCATATAATAATTTTTAAAGTTTTTATAATTAATTAGAGAATTGTCAATAAAGCCTCCAGCTGATCCTGAGTGTCTAAACGATTCCAAATGATGCGATGTCTAAACGATTCAAATCACAATGATTTGAAAGTCTATAAAATTAAAACTTTTTATGATAGATAAAAAATACTGTACAGTTACTAGAATTTCCAAATCTATTATGTACGTATATATTTCTTTAAAAGTTAACTAACAACAAGTTCTCTTGAAAGTATCTATTCATATTTATTTTCATTATATATTTAGCAGTTCTAGAAATAATCCTTAGAAAATTTTTAGAAAATATAAATATTTAATTAGAGACGGATTAAGAATTTGTTCATACTTACCCATATTGAAATATTTTCTAATTTCCAATATGTACACTTTAATTTTCGTTTTCCCCGCCACAAAAGGTTTGCTCAATTCCACTAACAGAGTTAGGTCCATTTCGATTCCACTCGACAATGACATACGTGGGGAAACATTGCAACCCGATTGGTCAGCTTTTTCTCAGATGTTCTCCTTTGCAAGTCATGCAATTGGTTTATCCTTGTCTTCTAATGTTTATGTTTCTCAAACAAGATGTGTAAAGTTACTCAATAATTTGATGTATTGTAAAACCTTATCTCATTACACGCGCATACTGAGGGAATATACACAAAGTTCTGGAGGAACGATAGTAAGATATTTTACAGTGTATAATAAAGCACAGTATAAATAATTTCCTTGTTAACATTTAAAAGGGAATGTCTAATTGCATTTATAACTTAACACATAGACAAAATAAATAGCTATAAACATTTCTTTAAAATATAAATTAGTGAGATTAGTGTGAGGGTGAGATTAGTGTGAGGCTGATCTCACTATGGTTTCTTTTGATAAAAATTATCTTTACACTAATGTTCCAATAAGTGTCGCCATCTGTTGTCTCGAAAATAGATTAAAAGAGTTTCATTTCACATCTTTTGAAATACAAGAATTAATCTCTCTTACCCGCATTTGTTTATCACAAAACACTTTTTCTTTTCAAAATAAATTCTATCGTCAGTCTGAAAGTTTAGCCATTGCTTTCCCTTTCTCCCCAATTCTCGCAGATGCACTATTTCGAAAGCAAGCCTTTTAAGAAAATATCTCTTCCTTTTTGGAACCGTTACGTTGACGACATCTTCACGCTTGTCGACATATCTCGTCACAATATTGACCATGTCTTAGATACTTTAAATTCAATTAAGAGTAATATCCAGTTTACATATGAAATAGAAAATAATGGCTCCCTTCGATTTCTTGATACCCTCGTCTCTCGCACTGTAAATATATTTTCAACCACCGTCTATCGTAAAAATTTTGCAGTCTCCCTTCCTCCCCATGCGCGTTCATGTCACCAACCTAACCAAAAAAATGGCTGCTTTCTATACTTTTGTATACCGTGCCCTTAATATTTGTTCAAATCCTATTTTATTAAAATCTGAAATTAAATACCTGAAAGCCATTGCAATTGACAGAGGTTATGACCCTTCCATTATAGACAAAGCCATCCAAAAATTACAGCTCCCTTGTATTTCGTCTACTAAATCAGTCTCTTCTAATATCAATATTGTTTTACCCTATTTCCCTAAATCCAGTCAAACCATAGCTAAAATTCTCAAACAATATGATTTTAAAATAATATTTTCGCCTTCCAATAAACTCACCTTTTCTCTGTTAAAAGATCCCATTGATATGCATAATTCTTGGGGCATTTATAGTATTTCCTGTCAGTGTGGTTTATCATATAATGGCCAAACTAAACGCAGTCTTAAATTTCGTTTAAAAGAACATATGAATTACGTCCGCAAAGAAGAAACCAATAAATCGGCTATTTCTAAACATTGCTGGGAGGAAAATCATAATTTTAAATTTAATTCAGCTAAAATAATTTGCAGACCTAAATCCATTCATGAACTCGATTTCTTTGAAGCTTTTCATATTTATAAAAATTTTAAAAACCTTGTAAATTGTGATTTCGCTGTTCCCTATTTGTCTGATTGTTGGAAATTTTACAATCAGTCCAAATTTTCTTAATTTTTCTACTGTTTACACAGCTAACATTCCTAAATTCCTATTGGCCACACACTCCACTTTTCCCGTAATCCTATTGAACTAAATTCGGTCCATTTCTCCAGATTCAGAATTCCTTTTTCACTGAAGACGGTACGCTTAAGGCTACCGAAACAGCTGTATGCATCGCAAATATTTTTCTTTTGGCATTTCTGACGTAGTAGTTTATTCGAGTTTTAATATTCCAACGCCGCCTCCTGTTATTATTATAAATTGAAATTACCTGTTACTTCTTACCCTTGTTACAACTAGCCCCACGCTTTCCTGTCAAGTAATGCATCTAAACAAACGATAATCATGTTTTAAGTTTAGTTATATTTTAATTCATTAGTTTTTGTATTGTCTGAAAAATTGCACCCGAAGAAAACACGTTTTGAATGTTTGCTCTTCAATTGGGCTTTCTTTTTTCACCTCGAAACATTTCACTAGCCACTATCAAACGAAGAACCATACGATAGTCTTTAGCACAAAATACCTCATAAACAGGTTTTTCATGCGGGAAACGATCCAAATATGCCGTTTGATACAAATTGCCGAACGTATGTTCGTCAATCACGCATTTTCGACTGTTTAAAGAACATACGGTAGTCTTTAGAACGAAATCCTCCAATCAGAGAATCGTGATTACAGAACAACCCTCTATTCTTTTCCCTTTTAATAGGGTGACCAGCCGTCCTCATTTTGTGAGGACAGTTCTCATTTTTCAAGTGTTGTCTTCACATGTTTTTAAAAGTTCTCATATCCTCATTTGTCCTCATTTTTGGACATTTGTTCTCATTTGTCCTCATTTTCCAGCAATTTCCTTCTTTACTTAAAATTTCAACATTAGGATTAGATATTAGATTAGTAGAGATGCTGCTGACTTTATTAGTTTTCAATACTGATTCTACAACTCAACACAACGTAAAAAAGTCGCGATTCATTGATTCATTATTTGAATTGAATCATGCTACACGAGGAAATAAATGTTAGATGCACGTGAATCCGTTGTTGTTATGTATTTTCCTCGCGTGTGTTTCTAATTTTCAGTTTTTTTTTTTTTTTTTTTTTTTTTTTTTTTTTTTTTATAGTACTAATTGTTTTATATTTAATATGGAAAGAGGCGTCAAACGGAAATGTAAATTTTCCGACGCTTTGTCTCAGAAATATAAATTTATTAGGAAAGCTTCTGAGCGCGGTGGTGAGTCGGATGTCGCATGCACAGTATGAAATTGCACATTTTCCATTGCCGGTGAGATTAAATCACGTATCGAAAAACATGTGAATACAGAAAAGCACAAAAATTCTCTTTTGAAAGCGAGCAGCAGCAATTATTTGGACGATTTTATTTACTCTAGTTTAGCGGAAAACGAGGCTGAAATAGCAGCTGCTGAAGGTATTATGGCATTTCATGCTGTTCAACATCATTACAGTTTAAGGTCCATGTGCTATATTTTATGAAATTTTATGTCCTCACAAATGTCCTCATTTTTAAAAAAAATTGTCCTCATTTTTCTCATGGAAATGAGGACATTGCGCAATTTGTCCTCATTTTCCATCAAAAAAATCTGGTCGCCCTACTTTTAAACATCCTTGGGGGAGAATAATAGCCAAATGTTGGGTCCGTTGTTTACATTTCTGGATTTCGTTCTTCCGTTTATGCTTAAAAACAACCCCACTGAAGTCGTTTGGTCGCTTTTGAGCGGCAATAGCTTATATTTCAGAATATATCGTAGTAAAAAGTACGTTCTGTCCTGGAAACCTGCATCACTTTATTCAATGAAACCTCGAATGAAGCCTATCAACAGTAAGCAGATAGGCTTCCTAATATAAATTATAATTTAATTTAAACCACATGAATTCCTATTATTATTATTATTCATTATTAGTTTATTTTATTTTCTTAATTTTATTTATTTATTTAATTTTTTTCTGTAGTGTTTTATAAATTAAAAATGAAATGATTATGTTAAATATTTATTTTATTATTTAAAATCTTTAAATACGGTTTAAATGAGTGCTCTCTATTAGTTACGTATCTCAATATACAAAGTGATTATAATTAAAGTTGCAATTTCAAAATGCTCTAA
The DNA here is from genome assembly GCA_963930645.1 of Salticus scenicus. Classification (NCBI taxonomy): domain Eukaryota; kingdom Metazoa; phylum Arthropoda; class Arachnida; order Araneae; family Salticidae; genus Salticus; species Salticus scenicus. The sequence continues at coordinate 264,240,994 of OZ005650.1, forward strand.
CTCTAAAACTACCGATCAGAATGATTTAACATTTTCCCAGAACAATCATGAGGCAATGCAAATTTGATTGCTGGGAAAAAAATATAGTTCCAAAATGTGATGTTAGATGGCGCTGTCAATATAGTGTCAGGGAAAAGGCCTAAATGGATTCGTTAAACATAGGAAAGTTGTCAGCCGAAAGGAAGCAATAGATTTTAAAGATTTATGACAAAATTATGAACGAAGAGAAAAGTGTACTTGCTCACACTGAAAACAATAATAGTGTCAAGAGAAAAAGAGGGGGTTCATGAAACAAACACCTTCCAGATGGATAAGGGCATATTTTGGAGTTTTATTTTATTTATTTTTTTTTTCTTTCGCGAAACAAAATTCCATTGCTTCACAATCATTCTGACCGGTAGTTTTAAAGTTAGAGCATTTTCAAATTCAAACTTTAAATATAATCAACCTGTATACCTTGATTTGATTGTATTCTATGTATATTTGTTACTTTAGGTCATCCTTATATAAATATATATGTATATATATACAGGGTGAGTTTGACATAATCTGCCAAACGAAAGGAGGTGATAGAACAGCCCATGGGGAGCATAAAACACAATAGAAACCCAGTCCTATCTCTAACCGTTTCCGAGTTATGGTAGGTAGAAGAAAAATCTGTTTTTTTCCATCCCGTCTGAAAAAACACAAACTTGTCAGCTTTCTGAAAAACTTACACGCAAAATAAGCCCATATTTGAAAAGGGCAGAAAAACTCCTATCGGTTAACACCATTTACATCAGGATACCTTAATTTGACGACGAGCTACAAGCGCTAAAACATTGGCGAAGTTTAAAATCGAGTTGTCGCCAAATTCTTTAACCGGCAATTCTGCAAACACCGTTCAAGCTACAATCGGTCAAATCTACCAAAAACTTCTCCATTCTACAAGCTTTAGAATGAATCCACAATAAACCATATCGGTGTTCCAGTTCAGGAGAAATTTAGCCTTTTGTTTGCAATACATCACTGAAAACGGCGTTCGTCAAAATTCGGAAAACGAAACGATTGTGAGTAAATGGAACGTATTCAAATTCGTGACTATCTGCATATGGACTCTTAGTGATATGCACATGTATTCCAACCTTCTTGCGCGCCCATCCCACTCGCGGGTACAAAAAGCGAGTCAATCTGTAACAGCTCATTAGCTCGTCAGCTTCTTTTACGTTTTATGCTGCTTCTTGCTTTAGCATTTTCTGGACTTTTCCTGAGCTCGGCCGATTCTTTTCACGCTGCTGTCACATCTACTTGGTCTCTCTTAGTTTATACTTAGTATGTTTTCCTACATTGGCACGAATTAACCAAGTTGGTTCTTATTCCGTTGCACTTTTTTTCTTCTACCTTTGTAAATTAATATTGTATTTTTATCCCTTTTTGTTTACACTTCTGACTTTTATTTTCAATTGAAGTCATCACAGGGATCAAATTGTCATACTTTCTAACCTGTAAACCGATATGCCTAGTTCTACAAATGAAGAATACGCAGATATGCATTTTGTGTATGGATTTTGCGATGGTAACTCTCGGAGAGCCGAAGAAGAGTACCGTCTACGTTATCCACATCGTCGTGCACCCAACCGTGCTGTATTTGCCGCAATTCATCGAAGGCTTGGGGAGAGTGGGTTGTTCGTTAGAGTGTACGAAAGGGGCCATGGTCGCCGCTCCGCCACCGCTGAGGAGTCCGTACTCCACAGAGTGGAGGAAAATCCAAATATGAGTTCACGCATACTTGAGAGAGAAGGTGGAATCTCCCAAAGTAAAGTGATAAATGTTTTGCGCAAAAACCAATATCATCCATACCACTTCACACCTGTACAAGAATTACGCCGCTCAGATTTCCAAAAGCGGGTATTCTGCCGCTGGGTTTTGGAGCGAGATATTGAGGAGCACTATTTCCTTAGAACGATACTGTGGACAGATGAGTCACTTTTCACTCGGGATGGCATGTTAAATTTACATAACTGGCATCACTACGCTCAACAAAATCCATTTGTAACACGAAACTCATCGTTTCAGACGCGATTCAGCTTAAATGTTTGGCTTGGAGTGGTTGGCGATCGCTTGATAGGTCCACATGTATTCCAAGGTCATCTGACAAGCTATACATATTTGGAGTTTCTGGAACATCATCTTCCAGGATTACTTGATGTCATTCCTGTGCCCCAACGAGCGGAAATCATTTTCCAATACGATGGGGCCCCTGCACATTCTTCCAATGCCGTTCGGGACATCTTGACTCATCAGTATCCACGATGGATTGGTCGTAATGGACCAATTCCTTGGCCACCTAGATCGCCAGATCTCACTCCATTGGACTTCTATGTTTGGGGTTTCCTGAAGCAAGAAGTTTACCGCACAGAAGTTGCCAGTTTGCAAGATTTAAGCAGCCGGCTCGATGATGCAATAATGAAACTGAGGGATGAGCTTTCGCTAAGCGCTACTGTTGTTTCCGTTCGTAAGCGGGCAAAGGCATGTATCAGGTGTAGGGGTAACCAATTTCAGAAGCGGCACTAAATTTCACACATCCTTTCGAATGCATATGTGCTTTAATCATAAACGTGAGATACGACTTTTTTTTTTTTTTTGCATATTCCTTTGTGAAAGACGGGAGAAACGTCATACTTCTTTTGTTTCCATTCCATTGTGTTTGTAAACTTAATACAACTGCTACTTTTCTTGTATGTCTTCTAAAACTTTCTTTTTTGCATCTAAAAAGCAGCGGGCTGAAAGCGGACATGAAATCAGGAACGACAATGGCACCCCGTGAGTCTCCTTCTCGAGAAACGTCGCGTTCAGTCATAAATGTTTTTCAAGCAAAAGGCTAAATTTCTCCTGAACTAGAATACCGATATGGTTTATTGTGAGCTCATTCTAAAGCTTGTGGAATGGAGAAGTTTTTGGTAAATTTGACCGATTGTAGCCATAACGGTGTTTGCAGAATTGCCGGTTAAAGAATTTGGCGACAACTCGATTTTAAACTTCGCCAATGTTTTAGCGCTTGTAGCTCGCCGTCAAATTAAGGTATCCTGATGCAAATGGTGTCACCTGATAGGATATTTTCTGCTCTTTCCAAATATGTGCTTATTTTGCGTGTACGTCTTTCAGGAAGTTCACAAATGTGGGTTTTTTCAGACGGGATGGAAAAAAACAGATTTTTCTTCTATCTACCATTACTCAGAAACGGTTAGAGATAGGACAGGGTTTCTGTTGTGTTTTATGCTCCCCATGAGCTGTTCTATCACCTCCTTTCGTTTGGCAGATTATGTCAAACTCACCCTGTATATGTATATATATATATACTAGTATCGCCCAGTGGTCGAAACTCGACCATTTTTACTTTCCGAACACTATAGTGAGGAAATTATTGTAATCATGTCAAAAATCCGAATTCGAGATTTTGATGTTTCTATACGTTTTGAGGTCCCCTGAGTCCGTTTTCACTATTTTTACGATGATGTATGTATGTGTGTGTGTATGTGTGTATGTGTGTATGTGTGTATGTCTGTGAGTGAACACGCTAGCGTCTAAACGCTTTGTTCGAATAAGCTGAAAGTCGGTACGCATATTGTAAGTCACCATAGTACGAACCCTATAGATTTTGGTGAATCTAGCACTTATAGTTTTTTTACAGGGACACAAAGAAAAATTCTTTATCATTATGGCCTATGGGAGCAAAATCTTAAAAGTGCGATAGCATCTAAACGCCTTATTCAATTGAGCAAAAATTTTATACAAATATTATAGATCACAAATACTCAATCTGTATAGATTTTGGAGAATCTAGCACTTATAGTTTTTTTACAGGGACACAGAGAAAAATTCTTTATCATTATGCCTATGGGGCCAAATTTTTAAAAATGTGATAGCGTCTAAACGCCTTATTAATCTGAGCAAAAAATTTGTACACATGTTATAGATCACAGTTGAACTAACTGTATAGATTTTGGTGAATCTAGCACTTACAGTTTTTTTACAGGGACACAAAGAAAAATTCTTTATCATTATGGCCTATGGGACTAAATTTTAAAAAGTACGATAGCATCTAAACGCCTTATTGAATTCAGCTGAAAATTTATATGAGTATTATAAATCACTGTTGCACTAACTATAAGCATTTTGGTGAATCTAGCATTTATAGGTTTTTACAGGGACACAACGAAAATTTCTTTATCATTATGATCTATGGGCTCAAAGTTCAGTAGCTTTAAATAAAACAACGTGTAATAGATGGAGAAAAATACTCAAACACTCTATTATTGTTTTCTCTCTTTTGTTTGTTTAACAACTACTCTTTCTTTACTTTATCTGCAAAACTGTTAATTACTCAATGTTCGGAAAGTCGAGTGGAGTCACTCCAGATTTTTTTTGCAAAGCGAGGCAAAGCAAAGTTATTGCCTTGTCCTAAACGGAATGCAATTGCAACACAGCTGCGGCAATTGTTTGCCGATATTCACTCTAACTGAATCAGCAGAGTTTTACTTAATATAACTATTTCTCTCTGTAGATGTTAGCCTTTCCTGAAATCAGAGAAAATCGCAACGTGAAAACGCCCCTTGTTGTGTGATACAGCCCAGAAGCTAATAGGTACCCTGTCAAACCAAGGCCCAACCAAGTATCACATTCTGTTAAATTAATTCGATTGGTTCATAATGTACAGTGTTTGGAAAAAAAAAAAAAAAAGATATTTTTCAAAAATGGTCGAATTGAGTTCGGGAAATTTCAAAACGTGCAACTTTATCGAAAACCGAAAATCTAAAACTTTTCTGAATATTATATTTTCTACTTATATATGCAGAGGAAAGAATAATAAATCCACTTTTTAAAAAATAAAAATAAGTAGTCAATTTCACTTAATTAAAATGCAAGGAAATCTCAAAACGTGTAAATTCATCGAAAACCGGAAATAAAAAGTTTTTATGTATCTTCTACTTGCTTCTCCTACCCACAAAAGCTAGCAATAAAGACACTTTTTAAAAAAATAAGTAGCCAATTTCAGTTAATTGAAACGTAAAGAAAGCTCAAAACATGTAAATTCAGCAAAAAACGGAAATCGGAATTTTTTCCGTATCGTCTACTTATACATGCAGCACTTAGTAACAAATCCATTTTCCCTTTATTTAGTATATTAGTTGAATATTTATTATTTCCTTTGAAATGAAATGTTTATGTTTACATTCGAAACTGGAAGTTTGCCATTTTTTTTTCTGGAGTTTTGTGATTTTAAATTAAAATTTTATCAATTTTACAGAAAAAATAACTCAATCAAACACATGTAGACAGTAACTTATATATAACTATACCCAAATATCGGAATTAAAATCGGCAGTTAATTTCCGTTATTTTTTAATAATTTTTTACAAAAAATCCAATCGACGATTAACATAGAAAATCTTTTTCATGGCTCCATGGACAGACAGTGACGTCATCACTTCGCTTGCGTATAGTGATGCTACATTATTACTGTGTCTATGGTTTTATTCGAGCTTTATGAAATTGCCAGATTTAACAACTTTCTACTTTTAGGTATTTTTTAATGTAAAGGAATACGTGTATAAAAGGGAAAAATGGGGGAAAATGCATAAAAAATAAATGTATTTTTAAATATCTTCTTGACATCGTAAGAAAATAATATTTGTATTCGCACCTTCCGGCTAACCATACCTTTCGAATGATACCATTTTCAACCCTCTACTCCTATAATTAATATGTTAAAAAGGGACTACAAATTTTATGCTTGCCTATTAATATATAGATATATATATATATTTTTTTTTCATTGCTGCGTACATGTATACGCATACCACCACATTGCCCTTTCGCTCATACACATACTTAAAGTGACAAATTAATAATTACATCTCAAAAAATATATATATATTTTGTTTATGCATTTTTAAATATAAAATATAGTTCACTTTTTAATGGGGAAAGCTATTTTGATTGGAAGTTAAAAAACTGTCATTTCCATAACTTGGTACATTTATAATATATATATATCGAAAAAGCATTAACTCTATTTTACATCTCACAAGATCTGAAATAAAAAAAATAAAAATATTTACAAGATTAATATTGATTACGTAAACAGTTTTAGAATAAAAATATAGCAACCTTTTAAAATGACAAAGAATGTTATTGGCTTCAGTTGTTTGGGATATTTTTGAGAAGAAAATCCTGAAAAAAGGGTGCCAGTCTTCCTCAAACCGAAAAAAAACTATATTTCACGCGGTGACAGCTTCACGAAATCTTTATGAGAAACAATGAACATCATTCATTTTATCTCAATAAGTCCTGTCAACATATGACACGTTCGAAAAACTTCTTAAAACTCTTTAAAATTCAGTTTCGTTTTCTCTTTAATTCTAATAAATATCAGTTAAAAAAGAAAAGTAAATAATAAACTATTTTTAAAGTAAAATGTTCATTTAAATCATTAATTTTCCTGGAAAACATTATTTTGCCTAAAAATCATTGACATGGAAAACGCTTTTATAAGAGTTATTTTAGTAATTTTAAAATGGTATAAAAACTTTACATCTTGTTTTTCCTAATCTTAAGTAAGGATGAAATCTGTTAAGACAAATAATTCAGATTGAAATAAAACGAATATAACTAAATACAAAAATGCTTTAGCTCGACATTTACAATTAAATTCAAGTAGTGCAAATTTATATGATATTTAAAAATGACTTTTACTTGATATATCTGTTTTACATCTCTTCATCATTTCATATAAATGGCTATTGCATTTTAAAATTGATTTCTAAATTTAATACAATATTTATGGAATCTTAAACATGGCCTATTTCAATCAAGAATTTTTTTTTAAGTTAATTTCTATATTTTGTCAGTTTAAATCGGTGGTTGACAAAGATTATGCCAAATGAACAGTAGTGCGCCCTGGAATATCTCCATGTGTGAACTTCGATGCTCCAAATAATCGTATATAAATAAGTGCCCAGATATGAAAATGAATATAATTACTCTATTGTATCAAGTCAATACTGATATTATTACTATGTTAATTAACAAACAAGCATTAATTCCTGGTGTAATTTATTTATATTATGTGTTTTGTCGTAATAATTGTATTTATATAAGTGTCCAGATATGAAAATAAATGTAATTATTCTATTGTATCATGTCAATACTGATATTATTACTATGTTAATTAACAGCAGTTTTTCTTACAAAAAACAAGCATTAATTCCTGGTGTAATTTACTTATATTAAGTGTTTTGAAAATAAATATTATGCTGCATGTTATTCTTTTAGGTAAATACACAAAATTAAAAGACATTTTTTTTTTTTTTTTACATAATAAATAAATAAATAAATTACATTTAAATATATTAAAAACACTTTAAATACACGTAAATTTAAATTTTTATTTAAAAGATGTTAAAATTATTTTATCCAAAGCTTTTCGCTTTAATAGTAAAGCATCGTCAGGGATTTTTAATTATTCGTTTCCAATGAGCAGTTTTAAATATGTTTTCTTTTCGCAGTCAACTAATATATAACTCATATTTAAAACTGCTCATTGGAAACGAATAATTAAAAATCCCTGACGGTGCTTTACTATTAAAGCGAAAAGCTTTGGATAAAAAAAATTTAACATCTTTTAAATAAAAATTTAAATTTACGTGTATTTAAAGTGTTTTTAATATATTTAACAAATGACACGTGTTCAATTTAACTCTCTTTTTTTCTTAGAGATTATTTATAAATTACATTTAGCTGTCGTGCTTTGGAAGTGAACAAAAATTCAGCGCCAAGAAGGAAACAAAATTTCAGACAACTCAAAATAAAATGAATTTTACATTCAATATCACATTTTCAGGAATTAGGACCTTCTATCCTTGTCACAATTAACTGAAAAAAAAAACTATATATTTACAAATTGATTCTTAAGCTCACACTTTTTTGTTGGATTTTAAATGCTTAACGACTTCAAAAAATTCGAGATATCCACTAATCTAAATGCAGATGAAATTTAGAGTTTCAAATTTAAAGATGATAATGTTGATGTTGGTGTGAGATTTAAAACCAATTTTCTGTACTAGAACATAGGTTTAGGAGTATTGTCCTCCATGAGTGTCTTTCTAAGGGATGCTGGAAAGTTCGAGTTTCGGAAAAACAAAAACATTTTTATAAACAAGTATTTTTAAGTTTTATACTTTATTTCTTTTTCTATAACTATACAGCAATAAAGCTAAAAAAAAAAAAAAAAAAAAAGAAAGAAAGAAAGAAAGAAAGAAAAAGAACTGAAATCTAAGGAATGGAAATTACGGGAAGGTAAACTTGTGACTTTATTGATCGGAAACTAATTTCTATTAAACGAAAAAAAAAATTAAAAAAAAAAAAAAAAAATCAGTTTTTTAGCAAAAAATCACTTTCATTTTTTTTTTTTTTTTTTTTTGGTTCCATTTTATGATAAGTATAACTGATTTAGTTTCGAAAGAATTGTTGACTGAATAGTCGTTAAGAAGACATGAAATTATTAAAACTAATAGTAAAAGTTAAAAATTTGTGCAATACCTACGTTTAAATTTTATTTCGTATCTGACAATAAAATAAGGTATTTAAATTCTCATTATTTCCTACTTCAATGTCACTTAATATTTCTCGTGCTTATGTGTAGCTGAATGTACAAAGCCTTTACAGTTGGACTTCTACTTTAAATGATCATATAGGAAAACTAATTGGTCAGATATTAACAAATTTAGTAGTAGTTTCCAAGACCTCACTGAATTATAGTTTCCGGGAAAACAAAAGACATCAGAGGGTAATGTCGTTGTATGGAATATTGTTAAACTATAAACGACACGTGAATATATCGATTTAAAACATTTTTTATCATTTCTAAATCGAAACTACTTGCAAGGTTCTGCAAAATCACAATAACTTGTAAATAGGTTACGGTATGAAAAATGCAAATTTAAGTTATACAATGTGCTTTACACGTCATTTGGTTTTTATTCTATAAAATTAAACAATCTAGTCTGAAGCACATTTGAATAATATAGATACATTAATAAATTATTGAAGGTTGTCCTTAAGTAAAAAACTGTATATCAAATTATTTGAAGAATTTCTGACCAGACCACACTTTGAAACTACTTATTCTACTAATTTTAGATAGCCTTCTGTAACGATTATAAATTTTATACGCATCATATAATATTTAAACTTAGCATTTAAAAAAAAAAAAAATCTTAATATAGTTTAAAATGCTATTCAATAATTTTAAACTATAGTCCAAATTTATCTAAATTCTTTTGTGTGGCATTCTAAACAAATGCTGATTGCTTTTCATTTTATAATCTAAATAAAATATACTTTTGTAGATACAAAAATGTATGATATTTAAATTATTTTTAGTGCAGAGTCTAATCACGCAGAAATTTTCCTCATCTGTGCAATATATTAAAAAAAAAAAAAAAAAAATGCGGGGCAGTCTTTGGGGATTGCCGATAGAAGTGAAAACTAAGTAACTTGTGAATTGTATCGTCGAGCTATTAGATTATTATTTTTGTATTATTTTTGGTTTCTAAAGAAGTGTTAATGACCAATTTAAACTTTAAATTTATATTGAAAGAAAAAAGAAGAATATAACAGTCCGTATAAAAACACGTGCTTGTACTTTGTGAACTATGTATATACTGTGGAAAAAGTACATACATACATAGAGTACAGAAATAGAAAGAGACAGATGCCAGTTGCCAGTATACTACTCGTATTAGTATACATTTTATACATATATATATATGTATATGAGGCGTGCCGCACCATGCGCTACAAATATGGATATATATGTAGAGAGATATACTCTTTGTATATATATAATGTATACTAATAACGCACGGAGGTATATCTATGTACATATATACACAGTATACATATAGCTCATGGAAAGCGTTCGGTGACGATGACGCGAGTTCCATGATTTTTGTTCACCCAAAAGTGCTCAACGCGCCTAAAAAAGTTTTCACTTAAAAAAAAAAAAAAAAAAAAAAAAAAAAAATGTCTCTACATGAATAATTTGTTTAATCTCAATAAAAAGCTTAAACAAAAAACATTGTACAGATTGAGAATATTGAATTTGGTTTTTCTGCTAATATCTGCATATAGGCTGATAACCGACACAGTCACATACGCATATTCGCAGATCAGCCGCTAAAAACTGAGTTTTCGGATTCAAGGGACCTCAAAAAATAATAAAAAACAGCCAAAATAATAATATGTCCCTTCCGTGGAGGATCAAAATTGTGATGGCATTTCTCCGGACCACATCTAGGGGTGAGTCCAAGACCGTCGCCAAATGTCCATTGCGCAGCACTAGTGTGACGTAAAACTCAACCAACCAACCAAAACAATAATAATAATAATAATGATAATAATAATTTCTCGACCATATATGGCTAGGAAAATTAAAATTTAAAAAAAAATATTAAACTCATCAAGTTTTTATTAAGTCGTAATAGTAAGTTTCCACATTAGAATTCTCATTGTTATGAGTCGATGATATTTCGTAACACGCATAGAAAACAATTTAAAGCATCTTAAAGTGATGCTATCAGTTGTTTTCTCGCTTAGAACTATTGTGCACAGCACCTTCAAACTTTTTAACAGTCTAGACATTAATATCTTCGAATTATTATTTTTTTTTCGCATGTGTATATGTGTGATCTTAATAACAAACAAATACACTAAATATTAGTTACTACAAATAAACCTTTTATCTGTCTTAAAGAGTTTTCAAAAAGTAAAGCTGTGAAAATAGGATAAGCTATCTGAAACTTTTACTAGCACTGTCGAAAATGCAAAAATAATATTAATGATTAAAATAATATGTATGCAAAGAAGATACAAAACTTTTCTCTAATGATATAATTTATTGATTTAATACGAATTTAAATTACCTAATATTATTTTTAAGAAACAAAAGAAAATCTAGTAAATTTTCAATAGCAGCTAATAACGAAGAATGTTTCTAACAAAATATATCCTTTTTAAAATAAAAAAAAATAAAAAAGATCAACTTTTTTTTTTCCCTTAAAGTAAAAATATTAACTTCTGATACGAAATAAACCATAATAACATATCATCAGTAAAAGGCGAGACAATATAGAATTTCGATTGAAAAAGTTGATAGAGTTAGAAACATCTCTTTAAAAAAAATTAAGCAGAACATATTAATTAGTGTTCATGAATAAAGTTCTTAGTAATAACAAAATTTATTATAGGTTTCAGACAAATACCTTTTGCTTTTCTTTTTAAATTCTTGTACCAGTCTGCTGCTAATTTTCTTTGTAATAACAATTCTTGGTAACCACATGATACTATTGATTGACCAAGTTCAAAGAAAATTACATGATTAGATAATATAATAATGCTTAGATAAATTAGTTATCAAATAACAGGACATTCGGAATAAGTCTCTAATTAAATAATAATAATAGTAAACTAAATAATAAATTATTGTATTTCCTATGAAACGAAATTTGACAAATCAATATATTTTCATAGGATTTCAGATATATCTAAATCTTTAAATACAAAGTTAAGTGTTGATACCTGAAACGCGAAGAACTTTGTCAATAAGGCTTTGCTATATTTTATCGACGCGTTTTCGAAAATCGGTAAAAAGCCTCGAGAATATAACGTCTTAGAAACAAAAACAAAACTGCGTACAGTAAATACTACATTAAAATTAGAGGAACGATTTATATTTTACCAGACAGACAAATTAAGAGTCAAACAGGAATTATGAAATACCTTACAACTTTTCAAAGTTCTGTCACATTCAAATTATTATTATTATTTTATTTTATTTTTTGGTTCTCTAGGTATAGAAACTGAATACGTGTGCACTTTCTTGACATTTTCAGATCATAATAACTATGCTTTCTTTAGAGGCTTTAGATCTTTTACAAAAGAGTAAGATACTATTGAAATGCAAAAATTTATAAATTGAAATATAGTTTTATTATTATTATTATCATGGCCGATATAAAGAGATGCTCGCAAAACGAGAGTGCGCGAAGCATTAGTGTTACCTTTCCCATAATTCCCCTATACGTGGAGACTCGTAAAATTAAAATTGTTAGAAATATCCTCATCGCGTGACAGAGGACTTGGGACGTAAGAAGTCAAAGATGACACCGCGTGAACAGGGAACTTCGTATATTATCATCATCATTATCACGAGACTGGCAGGGTGCCTACAGGGATCAATATCACCGCTTTCTTCCACCTGGATAAGAAGAGTGCCTCAAAAGGAGTTCATATTCAAGCTGCTCGGGACATATCAGCTGGGTGAGTTCCAAAGAACTCTTGCATGGTGATTTGATGACTTTACATGCCTATTGCCTGTGTGCAGAGGAGAGAGATATGAGGGGAGTTTAACTAACAGCTACGAAACACATCACAAAAAAGTTTTTTTTTTTTCTATCACTTACACGACAAATATGCGCTACCCTACACTACTAATACTTACACTACTTATTGGCTGCCCACACCACGAATCCTACAAACAAACAATAATAATTTCCGATATCTCCACGAGTAAAATAGAATCCATGCAAATGAAATTCAAATCACAACAGAACGATAATTAGATTGTAGGCTAAATCTAGACTCGTTAATAAGTGACGTTACCCCGACGTTGTCTAGTTCATTGCCTATGTTCAAAACTACAGTGTAAACATGCATTCTTAAGTGTATACATCAAAATGATTCAAACAACAAATCGTCTAGCATAGAGATAACATGATGGAGTCTTCTGGAAACAATTTGTCAGGAAACAGTAATTCCTGTGACAGAGTTCAAACCAAAGCAAAGTTATTTTTCAAGATCGTCTTTTGGACTTCTTACAAATAACTCCATTTATAAATTTTTGAGTGATTGTCAGCTTTGTCGTCTTTCAAGTGATCGTGCAATAACATTTTCTATTTTGGAACCACATGCTCCACAGACAGTTCCCACATAAAAATTCAAAAGTTTCTGTTTGAGTTCGATCATATTCAGGCATTCCAGTAAGTAATAATCCACTATAATTCCAGTAAGTACTCCTCATAAACAAGGTTAACTGATGCTTTTGTGGAATACTTTGTCTTTCATTATCTATCTCCTGTCTCTCTCTCTCTCTCTCTCTATATATATATATATATATAAAAGTAAACTCACTCACTCACGGACTCAATACAAACATTTCGATTCTATGGAAGACAGAGTCACAAATTTAGGTCAGCAGGTTGTTTTTAGGATCCTAATCCCCAACAAGACGGCATTTTGCGAAGTTTTCTCCGTTCTCCCCTGAGGGTCAGGAGGAAAAAACACATTTGTGGGCATAACTCGGCTCCAAGTTTCTTCTCGATGAAGAAATTTCACATGGGTAGACTAGATTAAAGTATTAAAAAAAAAATTCAGTGATTTTAGAATTTTCGATTTTCAAGGGGGAAGGAAATCATTTTCGGAGGAAAATTTCGCAAAATTCAGATTTTTCAACAGAACTCTACTAAAAGAGTACGAAGATATTGAAAACAGCCATGCGTCTTCTTCAGAATATATACAAAACTCATTTTAGGTTTTGTGTGATTTTAGGTTTTCGAGGGCCGTTACGAAGGGGCAAACATGAGGACCCCCCCCCCCTTTTATTTCTAAATTTGTCCTTGGAAACCTATCGGCGCTGTGGGTGTGAATTTTGGTGCGTGAATTGTTTTTGTGTATTCCACACCATTGTAACGGGATTTTAGGAAATCTTCCCTTTTCCCCACTGGGGGCGGTGGGGGGATAAACACATTTTCAAGCTAAAGCTTGTTCCAAATTATCTCAGCAAGATTATTTTTTATGTGTGGGTTGTTTATTCGTACTCAACAAACTCTATAAAAGGATTTTGTGAAATTTCCCTCTCCCCCTTTAAGGTAGGGGGGCGGCAAAAACACGTTTTCAAACATAAGTCTGCTCCAATTTATTTCAGGAAGGCAACTTTTTGCGAAGTTATCCATTCCCTCCCCCCCCCCTCCCCTTCATGGGACGACCGGGTTGAAAAACTCATTTTCAAACTTAAATTTGCTCCAAATTGTCTTTGAACTTTACCCGCGGGGGAAAGGGGAGTAAAAAGCGGGTAAGTCACTGCCGAAGGTAGTGGGGATTTGGACTCCTCATATTGCGAGGGTGGAAACCAATTCTGAACGCAGCGAGAACTTTAACTTGGATTTCGACTGTTTTCAGTGATTTTTATTTATTTATTTTATTTATTTATTTTTTCAGATTAATTTAACTAATAATGATATGGAGTTTTAAGAATTCATTTAAATATAATGACTAGCAAAGCGATGAAAGCCTAATAGGTACTAATAAATGCTACTATACCTTAAAATTAATCATTCTTTCGATCCGGAACAATTACTGCAAATGTGTTGCATTTTATAGTGTTTATTCAAAGTTTTTTACTTATTACAAACAATAAATCTTTTATATCTAGGTAACCAATAGGAATTGAGGTCTATTCACTTTTATATTAAAGAACTAGTGTACAATAAATATTAAAACTTTAAACTTCTTTCCACACCATGAAACCAATAGAAGCACTAACGGTTTCGAAAGGACATGACCTTTCATCCACCACGTGCTTTTTGTACCTGAAGAAGAAAAACCACATCCTTTCGAAACCGGTAGTGGTTATATTGTAACTGAATTAGTGGTTATATATAACTCAATTCCAATTCACCAAAATTGAATTTAAGTTCTGTGAAAAAGATTCAAAGTTTAAATACAATATGAATTGAGTTATGCCACTTTGACTTTCCGAACATCAAGTAATTAAAGGTTGTATAAATAAATTAAAGTAAAATAAATCGTTAACTAAACAAAAAAGGATACCATAATAGCGTGTTTGAGTATTTTTCTGTGTGTACTATGTTGTTTAATTTAACGCTATTGCTTTCAAATGGTTTGAGCCCAGAGATCATAATGATAAAGGCCCCCTAACATGTATGAGTGCTAGACTCACCAAAACCTATACATTTTGCGCGACGGTGACCTATAACGTGCATATAATTTCTCAACTCATTCGGATGAAGCATTTAGACATTATAACACTTTAAATAATTTGAATCCATAATCCACAATGCTAAAGAATTTTTCTTTATATCCCTGGGAAAAAAAACTATAAGTGCTAGATTCACCAAAATTCATAGAGTTCGTGAGATACTGATCTATAATATGCATTTAAATTTTCGGCTTCATTGAATAAAGCGTTTAGACGCTATCACCCTTTAAAAAATTTGAGCCCATGGGGCATATTGATAAAGAATTTTTCGGAATACAACAATTCACCAAAATCTATGCAGTTCGTGAAATGGTGACCTATAATATGTCTATAAAATTTCAGCTTAATCGAATAAGGCGTTTAGACGCTATCGCACTTTAAAAAGTTTAAGCCTATAATGATAATAAATTTTTGTTTGGGTCCCTGTAAATAAACTATAAGTGCTAGATTCACCAAAATCGATAGAGTTCGTACTACGATAACCTATAATATGCGTACCAACTTTCAGCTCATTCGAACAAAGCTTTTAGAGGCTATCGTGTTCACTCACACACATATACATTCATCACCATAAAAATAGTAAATAAAAACTCAGGGCCTCAAAACATGTTGATACACCAGAAGTTCAAAGTCAGATATTTGACATTATTACAATACTTTCCTTACATGTGTATTTTCGGAAAGTAAAAATGGTTTAGCTCGAAATCTCGATTATTTTAAGTTACTTATTATTTTATCTCAACTGTTTAACTCACAATTGCAATTTTTTGAGTTACGCGTTTTTATTATGAGAGCAACATATAATCAGTGACTTACCTTCATAACATTGTCTTTCAAAGATGACCGTGTTCCACTGTATCAATATTACCTCTAAAATTTTCTGAATTTATAAATTAGGTTTAACTTTTAAAATTTAATGAGTACTTCTTGCTACATTTCCATATGCTTTCATAGTGCATCAGAATGTTACGTACAAGTCATGTATTTTATTTTATTTTTTCTTTTATTGCAGCTTTACATTTAAACTGCAAAGATGATTCACTTTTAAAAGTATCGATCTCAACTAAAGTACTTTCATTTAGAACACCATTAAAAAAAAAAAAAAAAAGAAAAAAAAAAGAAAGAAAGAAAAATAAAAAAAATTAATTAAACAACCGCATGCATAATATGTTCTATCTTTTTTTAAATGTATTGCCACACATAAGGAAAAATATTTTACAAAGATTCAAATTGACATTCCTCAGAAAATAAACAGCACTTGTGATCAAATGTTTCAATGGCTAAAAATAAAAAAATTCTGAACTCTTCCACGAAATATGCTATTGCCAAACACATGTTCAACAATATAAAAATAAAAATAAAAATAACTGTTTCATGCTTTTCGATGAATGAAATTACAATCAATCTTAAAGCACCTTTGACGTCTAGAGTTTTAGAAAAAGTGAATTGCCATTTCTAAAAAGCACTTTTTAAATTGCTAGATCATCCTCTAACGCTTTCTTTTCAAAGATATGACACTGTTCCTGGTGACGAATTTATTGAATAATGAAAGTGCAAGTGGAGTGTTTTTTTTTTCTTTTTCTCTTTCAGAATTATGATTACTATTCAAATCATGGATAGTTGAGAACACATATGTACAATTTCATTTTCGAAAAATTTTATTATGAATATGATTGATGACGAAGGGATATGCTGTATGAATGTATTTTAAAAGTGATGCGTTATCATTATTCAGACGTATATTAAGTTATAACATTATTTCTATCAACAAAAATTTGTTAATACTTAATTATCTAAATAAGAATTTATATTTAATCAATTTCCTAAAATTTTGAATATATTCATCATTAAACTAATAAGAAATCAATTTTTGACTTTTTAATACAAAGAAACTTACAGCTAATTTATTTACAGTATTAGACAATTTTTAAGGCGAGAAATAGTTTTTGTGATTTTTTTTAAAACTTATATTAACAATCAGCATTCTTGTTTGAACTTTCAAAAGCTAATTTATCATATATATATGTATGTATGTATGTATAGTAATAAGAGTACAATAATACGTTGTTTGAATATTATAGGTTTTTACGTGGGTTAACAAATTACACTTAAAAAAAAGCCGTTATCACACATGCGCATCAAAAACATTTCCGAACATGAAAATATAAGTATCATCATCAGAAAGGTAGCTTCCCATTTTCACGTTTACATGAGAATTTAAAATGCTGTAATTAAAAGGGAATCTGCTTTATTATACAGAAGAGGAGGGTGTTATGGAATAGTCGGGAAATATGGAATACCGAGGTTTCGGCTCTGATTAACGCTGCTATCTCGTGGAAATACCATGAATTACTCAAGAAGGATTCCTACGATGCAATACAGTATGAAGCGACCGCTTCTTGTTGTTGTACCATTCCCTACAGAATAAAGTGTGTTTTGTGATTTTCAAGAGTTTTTGCAGGTAAGTTTTCAAACATTTAAACTGACTAGTACACATGGGGTTTGGACATTGATGTTAAGCATAATGTATACTGAAAGAATTGTTTGTTATACTTTGATCGTTTTTTAGCTGAAAGTATATTGTTCATTAATTTAAAAGTTCATTTTCCAAGATGGTGTGTGGGGTATTATGGAATACTAGGTAAATTGACTTCATATATTCAACCAAAGAACCAGAAAATAAAAACGCTGAATGTGTCTTCTGCAACGGAAAATCCTCCGAAGATGAACGAGGGGAAATTTGGATGATGTGTTTCAGCTCTTCTCTGTGGGCTCATCTTGACTGTACCGGAGCAGAGCAGAGAACGAAAATTATATCTGTGACATTTGTAAATAGCTTTCACATAATCTTAAAAATAGGGTTTTTATAGTTAAAAATATTTATATTTATGAAGTCTAATTAATTTTTCTATGGTTTAAACCACCTATTCCATATTACCCGACTATTTCATATTAAGAACCATTTGTAACTTTTTTTCAAGTAAAATTTTATAACAGCAAAATACTTTTTTTTCTTTGTATTTTGTTTTCAGTGACATTTCATTACAAATAATTACACTATGTACTCATCAATATTTTAGGGGGTTTTATTAAAAACAAATAAAGTTATATTTAGAAATGTAAATGTTTTTTCCATAATACCCTCCTCTCCTCTATATTTTATTTATTTATTTTATTTTTGGAACATTTAAGGAGACCTAATACCCTTAACTTGACACCAATGAAGTATGTTTCATATAAATGCTTATATTTCTATTTAATATCTTCAAGTTGAACTACATTAGGTTTGTTAAATAAGTTATAGAGACTTGAAATGAATTCATGATCTTCAAAATGCTAAAACTTTTTTAGATATTTAAGAAAAGACTTAATAATCTTTAGAATGTTTAACAGTACCTGCTTAAAAGAATTAAGGGTAGATTTTGAAACCTATTCATTAATCTTTGGGGAAGAAATTAAACAACGCATGTCTATATAAAAATTTGCACAGAAACATGATTTTTCTTACATTTTAATTTTTAATATACACTCGAACCTCTCATTAAGGGACACCCATGGGACCCATTGTCCTTTAAATAGAAGTGTCCCTTATTCAGAGGGTCAATGAAAAATTTTTAAATAGACTTTACACTCAGTTACACATCAATTAATCAATGCACTTTGGCAATGCAAATTGCACACTAATAAAGTCAAGTCTTTTTAAAAAGAAAATTACTTACATGATATAGTTAATTATTATATTAGGACCAATTTTACTGAACTTTCCTATGCACATAAATTTCTAATTCAAATTATAAAATTACAAAGGAAATGCATAGCTCAAGACTACTGCACATTTTTAATATCACTATTTTTTAGTGCAAATTTTTGTCATATTTAAACACAAAATTTAAGGAAATGTACTAGAAATTTATTATGAATAATACTTTTATAAAAAAGAAGAAAAATGGTAGATAAAAATGCAGTAGTTGGCAGCTATGCAAATGCATACTGAATACAGAATTTAAAAAATTAAATTAAATTAAAAAAATAGAAACTTACGTGCCTGTAAAATATAACTGATTTTTATATCATAATAGTTACGCTTAAAATATTCCGAAATAAGTGTTTGTCTGTTTGCTGTTTTTGAAACATTTTTTTTTCAATGTGGATGTTTACATTACTAATTAATTGTAGTCCTTCATGCTCTCCAGTATTAATGAAAAATTTTCGTAACTGTTCTGCATTTTTTAAAGCATCTTTCATTTTTTTTTTCTTTTGCAAATTTTGATGTCCCTTAAACAGAGTATCCCTTCTACGGAGGTGAATACATTAACATCCCTATTCCTAGGGACTGGGACCAGAGAATTTGTCCCTTAAATAGAGGCGTCCCTTATTCGGAGGTGCCCCTTATGGGAGGTTCGATATTTTTTTCTTTTGAAGGCATTGTGAAATCCATCTCTAATTCTTTTAAGTAGGTTCTATTAAACATCCAAAAAAATTGAAATCTTCTCTTAAGTACCTGTAGACGTTTTAGCATTTTGAATATCATGAATGTATGAAAAAATGCAAACTGAGAAAACGAAATTTAAAATGTTCAAATCAGTCAAAGATCTATCAAAAACCATATGAATTGCTGCTTGAATATATATTTTATCGAACAAACCTAGTATAATGCAATTTATAAATATTAAATGGAAATATAACCTTTTATATGAAATTTACTTCATGCCAAATCAAAGGTGCTGAATCCCCTTAAGATCATAGAATCTATGAATTCTTCAATGAAATAATATGTTAGAAATTTGTTAAAATATAACAATTGAAATATAAATTTGAATTGTTTCAAGTGTTTTTGTTAATACTGCAATATTTATGTTTAAAGGTGTATGTGTGTGTACGGCGCATGTGTTAGGATTAAGGCCAATTGACTGCTCTAGGTTCCTAGGCCTGAGAAGGAGTATCCGCCATGAAAGATCTTCTTGTCCTATCCCGTATTTACGCAAGTTTCTTGTGTATAAGTCTACGTTTTCAATATATGTCACGAAAAATGAGGTTAAACCAACGAGATATATAAATTAGAGTGCTGATTCAATGGATGAAGGATTAACTTTCCGTGGTTCAAGATGAATCACGTGATATGCTCGAATAGGTTGCTGTGTTTGGACCTTTATCGCTATTTTGGCATTTAAAATATCAGTTCGACAAATTATCATTATTATTAGGTAACATGACAGTCCTATGACCGAAATAAATTGCTTTTAAAATAATTTTACACGTATTTCACATTTTAATAAATAATAAACTACCTTTCTTTTCATCGTTTCTCAACAAACTTTAAAAGTGTTTATAAAACAAAATTTAAACTTTTAAAGAGCTAAATTTAACAACAAATAATAATTTTTCAACTATTTTTAAGCATTTTATCGGTTAAAGTTCAACTACACGAAATAAAAAAGAAGTAAAATCAAAATCAAAATGGTTTAGAACAAAAGAATATTAAACTACGAAAAGTAAACAAAAACATTGAAACCGTTGCCATAGAAATGTACTGAAAATGAGCTGTTACCAAGGAAACCACCGAATACGCATGTGCAAGGAAAGCATGTCACATGACTCATCTTGGACCTTCTCAAGGGTTACCATTTATCACTCTACTTTATATATCTCGTTGGGTTAAACAGGGATATGTTTTATTAAAAAACAAAAACCTTTAAGATAATGCTGCCAATCGTAACGTTGATCTTTTTTATTATTTCAGGACAGCTGTCATAAACGCACAATAATGAAATTCAATTTTATGCGTTTAAGGGGTTACATAGGTTTGGTAGGCTTGGAAAAAAAAGCATATTCTTTTCTCTATTTTTTTTTTTAATATAATAAATGAAATTCTTTATTTAAAATTTTGAACACATAACAACGCAACAATCAAACAACATTACATAAAATTTTCATTAAAATTTTTGGAAAATTCAGCCAGTAGGACCAGGTTTACGGAGACCCTTTAAAAAAGCGCTGGACATGATATAGCTCATGATACAATTATCTAAAATTACAGAAAAAAAAATCTTGAACACATAACAACTCAACAATCAAACAATATTACATAAAATTTTCATTAAAATTTTTGGAAAATTCAGCCAGTAGGACCAGGTTTACGGAGATCCTTTAAAAAAGCGCTGGACATGATATAGCTCATGATACAATTATCTAAAATTACAGAAAAAAAATCCTATTAGCAGACTAGTACTTGAACAAAGTATTTTTTTTTTTTTTTAATTAAAATTTGAACTTAAGGCAGCATTTTATGCAAAAACATTTTTCGGTATATTTTACCCCCATATAACCTTGTAAAATTAGTTATAACCGAATATATATATATATATATATCCCTTCGTTCAAGCACTTGTCATTTGTATTGTGAAGCAGCGTGAAAATTTTCAATAAGATCAGTGCATTAGTTTTGGAGAAATTGTGTTCGCCGATTTCAAAAGTAGTGTTTTCAGAAAAAAGCAATTAATGATAAAACGAACGTAAACTAGGAAATCTCCAAAGGTTCTTTCTCCTAGATTTTTATATTGCCCATTGAGCAGCACTAGTGCGACGTACCAGCCAACCGACCTAGATTTTTATTCCGATTGACTTAAAACTTTGAAGAAAAAAAAAACTTTAGCTATATTATGTAGATAAAGTCATTTTTTTTTAATTGATTTTTTTTTTAATTGATTTGTAGGTGCAATTCTATCCAGCATATGGTCAGCTAAGAATATCAAATGAGCTTAAGAAGAGCGGTATACTTGTATCACCTGGAGGAGTGAGATCAATTTGGTTACGTAATGATTTAAACAATATCAGAAAAAGGTTTAAAGCATTAGAAGCAAAGATGGCTCAGGATGGTATTATGTTCTCTGTGAACTAGAGCGATACTTTACTATGATATAAAGCAATATAATTTAGGTATTTCTATTTTCAACTCAACAACATTGCTTTATTGTAATTTATACGAGGTTAAAAGTTAATCAGAAAAATTTATATTCTTTTGTAGGTGTGTAATTTTCCGGCTATTCACTATTTATTTCCAGCTATTCTGTAAAAAATATGTAATTTTAATTCTGTAAAGAAAGCAAATATTTTGATGTTATTTAATGAATTGCCAAAAAAGTGTCTAAATGTCGTGATAATTAGCCAATAATGAGAAAAAACGATTTTTTTTTTTTTTTTTTTTTTTTTTTTTTTTTTTGTGCTTTTTACCAAAATCATCTCCAGTTTACTTGTCGAAGAAATAATACCTAAATAATCCAACTTCATTACTTTTTTTTTTTTTTTTTTTTTTTCTTAACTCTATCTAGATTCCATCCCGATGACAGACTAGCACCACATTTTTTTTCGACTTGAATTTATTATTATTTATTTTTAATAATATTATTTATCTATTTAATTATTATAATTATTTTAACTAGATTTTTTATGTTTTTCTCCAATTTAGTAAAATGGTTAGACCATAATCTTTCGGCTTACAGTGTCGTTCGAAAACGAAAAACACTAAATCGCAAACTGGCAATCATTACGTAGAATTATATCTAATCTTTTAAACTATCTTTTTTGTTTGTTTATTTCAAATCACAGGTAAAATTTACATTTCTGAATACAGAGTTGTAATTGAGATCTCACATTTTTCTTCTTTATTTTATTCATTCCTCCAAACCAAGGTTAAAAATTTATTATTATTATTATTATTATCATTATTATTATTATTATTTTAATGCATTTTTGTTGAAATGAGGTCAGTTTCGAGCGTTAGATTTAGAAAACTTGGGGGTTTATTAGTATTATTAAGTAATTTACAAATCGCATTCCCATGCGTCATTATATTAGATTGTCACATTTCAAAGTGATATCATTGTTTAGAATTTACGCTGTATCTCTTCATTAATTCAGTTACCTGTGTTATGATTAGCTTATATATTACTCATGATTAGTGTTCGTGTTTTAAGCCTTCGTTGATTTTCTCTGTCAAAATTGAAAAATCGAAAAAAAAAAAAAAAAAAAATAAATACTACTACTTTTTCTTTGTGAGTAAAACTTCATAATTATGTTATAACGATCACTGAAAGGAAAATGCTTTTGACCTCCTTAAAAACTATTTTTCTTGTCTTCAAAAGGCAAAGGAAACATATTTGGTGAAATAAGCGTATCTTAATTATCCTTAATGCCTTTGAATTACGGGTTTAGAGATATCAATGAAAGTTTCCGGCAAAGAACATCGATTTTATACAATTTCTTCCTCAATACCGTAATAGCATAGCATATCACCTGACACTAATTGCCATACTTATCAGATTATTCTGTCACTTCCTAATCCTTCAGTGAATTGTAGCGTTTGACATTGATACCAATACCCAACCAATCCTTTAGAAATAATATTATACGAATGTTTTTTTTTTTTTTTTTTTTTTTTTTTCCAAACAATAAAAGGCGTTTATTTTAAGTATGACTCATGACTTTTTTAAAGTAAATGTTTCACTATATCATGAAAATTTTCTGACAAATATTTTCAAAACAAAATATTGATGTAAAATACATAAATTAGTAAAATGAAGCTTTAGTTTATCCCTGTTTTTTTTTTTTTTTTTTTTTTTAATCATTACTAATTTTATTTTATTTTATTCATTTATTTATTTATTTATTAAGATAAATGTAAATAAATTAAGTCAATGTGAATATAATGGAAAATATTTCAATGGTTATAAGAGTTTTCAAATACCTAAATTTCTGACAAATAACGCATGTATAAATAAATGTAAAATATATACAATTAAAAAAAGCAATTTAACAGACAATATGTTTCCCTTTATAAATATTTTACACTTAAAACTGAATAAAATTAACTGGTAAAAGAGTTTTTACCAGTAATTTTAAATTAAGTATATAATAACCAAATTACGTTACATGCCTCTAAAAAAACATTTTGCCCGTAAAACCAATGTTGTTTTCACGGGATTTGTCTGGAATCTCTGCTGCCGGACTTTCCCCGTAATCTTTTTCCCCGATTTTTTTTTTTTTTTTTTTTTTTTTTTTAACAGTGTAAAGCTCGGTTCATGCACCCTTTCATTAACATTTGCTCGGACCTATGAGGAAGTTTCTCAGCGGTAAGAAGTTCAACTGTGATGAGAAACTCAAACGAAAATGCGAAATTGGCTCTTATCGCAGCCTTAGAATTTCAGTGAGACCAGAATACTCACACTGATCCATCTTCGAGACAAATGCCTTACAGCCATGTAAACTATATGGAGAAGTAATAAATGAGCAATACATTCATTTCTGTTTCAAAATTTCGTTAATTGTTTTATTATTATTATTATTATTATTATTATTATTATTATTATTATAACATTATGTGCATTACTTTTGATATGCTCACGTATCACAGGCTCCCCATCCTCTCAGGCAGCGCATCGCTTAGACACCAATATACAGAAATCGGTTTAAAAGTATAAGTGCTTCTATTTTATTTATTCTTATGTTAAGAGCTAGCTGAAAGAATGCTGTATCTGTAAAAGTAATGTATTCAAGTAAGTGTGTTTGTTCTCTTGCTCTTTACTGACGCTCAGAATTTCACCTTCTGGGTAAACCAAATACTTGTTAAACTTTTCCGATTATCCTTATTTTTTTATTATTTGTTTTGTGCATATTGCATTCGGTACAAAACAAATGCAAATCATTATATTTAAAAATATATATTAAATTTAAATTAATCGCTTGTGATAATTAACATACATTAATTGCATACGTGTGCTCCAGAGCAATTAATTAAATTAACATCTTTTTTAATTAGGTATTCTTAATTTATTTATTTACATTATTTATCTAATTTAATAATTCACTTTTAATCCACTTTATATTATATATGTACACGAAAAACAATTTCACCATGACATTCACCGGGAAAATATTTATAGTATAGTATCAATGAATTAGCTTTCTCATTTATATTGCCAACACTAACACACCTTCGAAATAATCAACGCTTAACGAGAATAATTTGAAACATTTGTTTAATTAATCTCATTAACTAAGAGAAAATGACCCATGTAGTGTTTTCTTTCTAATCAAGTAATTCTTGTAGTGTTAATCGCAGTAAGATCAATTGAAATAAACAAGAGCAACAAACATTTTTTTTTTTTTTTTTCATTTTCTTTACAAACTTTTACATAAAATATTTGTTTAAGGGCTTAAGATTATTTCTTTTAAGTATGTTACTAAATAAATTGCAAATCTATGTCAGTTAAGAAAGGACTGATTGAATGAATGGGCTTAAAATTAAAGTACTAGTTCCCATTATACCAGTATGTGGAATTTAGTTGTTTTTAAAAATTTCGGAACTTTTTTTTTTTTTTCCTATTGTTCTTTGTTTTTACACGTTTTGACATGAAAGGAATCCGAAAAAAGTACAATCGATGCAATGTCATCTGTAAATTTGTCACTTTGTTATTTTTTACTTTCTCTTACCCACATACATATGGAAGAGAAAGTATTTTTGAGGGGTAAAATTTTCGAAAATGAGTTTTTCTTATATTTACACGTTTTGAGATCCCCTGAATCCAAAAATAATGTTTTTAGTGGTTGGTCTCTGTGTGTGTGTGTCTGTCTGTGTGCCTCTGTGTTATCAGCATATCTCAAGAACAAATAATAGCAGAAATTCCAAAAGTTGCATTCTAAATGTGTATCATATAGGGATGCTACACTAAATTTTCCGTTGAGATCAAGAAAATGGTTCGTGAACAGGGACACCTAAGATAATTCAGATATATTACGTCTATGAGGAAATTGCAGGTAAGTAGAGTTTAAAAATCTATAGACTGCACTAAACCAAATGTAATGAATATATATTTTTTTCTATGCGTAAAAACATGTTTTATGTTGAATATAGTATGGAAATAATTCACTGTTCATTTACAGGGCTACACAAAATAACTAGATACGATACAATACTTGCGACAATACTTGAAAATTGATGGAAGTGCATTTCAGGTTGTGTGGTGTGTTATTAATATAGGATTATATTTATTTGCCCCATGTCGTGTGTACATAACCTTCAGAAGATATACAGGCCTGCCACTATTTAAGCCATAACAACCTTTTTCATTGTTAGTGTTCTTGTTAGTCTTTTTTATTTTAGGTTTCTTTTTATTATATTTTACCCTGTCCAGGAAAGCTGCTCAGAAATTGAAATAAATTCCCCATAACCATATGGTAAATAATGTATTGTTTTAAGCTAAATATTCATTTTTTTTATTTTTTATTTTTATATTTACACGTTTTGAGGTTTCCTGAATACCGAAGACAAGTTTTTAACATTTGGTCTATGTCTATGTCTCTTAGAGTAAATTAAAAACAAATAATTTCAGGCGATCCAAATGTTGTATTTTAAAGTTAATAGGTTTGTTACGTTACTAGAAAAGTTTCTTCAAGATAGATAAGTTTCAAGAAATGTTGCGTGTGAAAATTGTTTGAAAAAATTTAAATGTTTTTTTTTTTTTTTTTTTTTTTTTTTTTTTTTTTTTAATAACAGATTTGAATTTTAAATAAATGTAGGTACAGCAATGAAACGGGTGGTTGAAGGGAGCAGTAGCCCCATCACATACAATTTTTTGCGAAATAAAGCTGTACCGAAACCTAATTTTACCATAAGTTTACATAGTAGACTCGTTATCTTACCCCTTAATCTTCAATCTGCATTATAATATTAAATCTCAGGGTAAGAGAAAGTCATGTGAGTGACACACCAGATTATTTTAGATTGTTAGTCTGTTTGTTAGTCTGTGTAGATAATATCTCAAGAATGCTTTTTGTAAAAAATCGAAGTAATTTTTAAATAATTTTTTTTTATTGGCCAAAACTTTATAGAATTTCTAGATTCTAACTTGAAAAATTTATTAGTTATTAGAAATTTAAGAATTTCTTAACATGTCAGAACATGCAAAATTTCGATTTAACAGGAATTATTAGGATTTCTTCATTCAAAAAACAAAAAAACTCGAGTTTTTTTTTTTTTGTAAATAAATTAGAAAAGTTTTGAAATATCAAATATGATACTAGCATGAACATTAATGAACATCAACATTCTATTTCAAGAACTTCATAACTTATTAGAAATTAAAGATGTTCATTACATGGCAGAATATAGCATTATTTCGTATAAATTTGGATTAATGAGATTATTGCTTTAAGTATTGCTTGAAACTCTATGAACTAGCGTAGTGAAATCACGAAGCAAAATAAAGTCAATGTATAAAATATATAAGAAAAAGTAAAAGTAAAAGTGTTTAATCAAAGGGAGATTATCTTAGTGGATAAAGCATCTTAGGGCCGTATTCACCAAACTTCATTGATCGAGGATTAAACCATGGATCAGAAAATCCGAGAATCAAAGCTAACACTGGATTAAATTCCTACGGTATTCACCATCAGCCGATTACGTGATCCATGGATTAACTGGAAGAGAAATAAAAGCTTCGTTTTGATTGGCGAAGAACGAATATCCGCGATTGTAATGATCGATAGATGGCGCTTTCTCAACACTGCAGTTGTTAGTAAACATAGCCACGTGTGTTCTTTTTGTTATTCTACTTAATATTCGTACTATAATTTCTCCGCCATTACATTATGGAAAATTGATTGCTTTTGGAAAAAATACTTCAGTTTATTCAAAGTTCGATCGGAAGTAGATTTTTAACTGAAGTTGAACAAATATTAATTTCAAATCATCTGATTAATTCTTTACTTCCATTAGCCGAAGCAACTGAAATTTTAAATTTGTCATTTGGAAATAAATGGAAGCTCAATTCTGGATTTCTTGATCCTTTGGAGTTAGATTGTAGCACACAACAGTATGTGTTATCTTTTTTACCGTATTTATTCATTTTTATTCAATAAATATATGTGAAACTAAATATCGGCAAGCAATGGCGGCTGTATGGAATTCGAATTAAACCATGTTTATTGTAATTTCACCTTAGCCCACCAGAGGGCGAGCATTTCATTACAATCGCGGATAGCCTTTATTAACATCATTCGGCTTCAATTAATTAATCAATCGGATTAGAAGATTAGAAAAGGTAAAAAGCAAATTGGCAACACTGATACTCTTGTTTACTTTGCTTTTGTTTACGCACGGATTAATAATCAATTTTACTTTAGAACATTTGTAAAAAGAATAATCACACAGACGACAACTGTTTACGCTACGATTTAAAATTTTGATTGTTATGATTAAGAGAATCTTAAAGCTATTAAATTTTTTTCTGCCGAAGTTAATGCATTATTCTTTTCTGTGGCAGATGACAGCCTATTATCTAACATTCGTATTAGAAATTCCACGGAATCTTTATTTAATCGATAGCGATATCGAAATGCCACATTATCCAAAAATCCAAATCATTTACTCTAATTTGATGCATCGTCCTTTTCCTTCTTTCAAATGTTTCCAATAGTTCTAAGCTTTCAATATCATCTAGTGAGAATAGATCGTCTACGTCAGCCATGTTTGTTATTTGTTTACGAAGCTGAGCTGCGGAGTGAGCATGCGTTACGAAAAGATCCGAGAATTAACTCTGTTAATCCTCCGATATTCGAGGATCAAAAACGAAGTGTTAAAGTAGCCGGTGAACTGCGGATTTTCGTTGGAGAATACCGATTTTCGTATGATCGAGCGATTACCACTGATCCGAGGTTTAATCCGAGTGTTAAGAAGTTGGTGAATACGTCTCTAAGTCTCCGACCGTGCCACGTAATCAGCTGAATACCTTGTTTTTATTATGAATATACTATGAGAAATTAAAGAATTTTATGATGGGGAAATGCATAGAGTTCAGATACATTAACTGACTAATAATATAAAAACTTAAATAATTTTCTTTCTCTCAGAAATTTATCATAAACCTTTATTCGAGTTCTCCTTAATAAATATGAACAAACATCTCAAGATGATATCCTCATTTAAATCAATTAAGGTTAGAACTTAATCACTTAAGCTTAGAACTTAATCGCTTTTAAGTTTAATGCTTTAATTTAAGCAAAGGAAAATATGTCAATTTTAGAAACAATCATCTTTTTTTTTTTTCAGAAAAAGATATTAAAATCGTAAAAAATTAGTTTTCAAAAACTAGCTTTAAAAATTCTACTTTTCCGTTACTTCAAATTGAACTCTAGGTAATTTTCCAAAATAGTTTTAAAAATTACATAACTATACATTGCAGAAATTTTAGACAAAGAAAGGATATCATATTATTTATAGCTTATGTAACAGTATATATATTACGTTCAGGCTGAAAATAAATAAAAAAAAATTTCATGAATTTGAAAGTCCGTTTTTTCCTTCATTCAATCAGTTTTCATTAAGTAGATATCAAAATCATTATCCGTTTACAATACAAAATTCAATACCGATTACTTTTTTTCTGCCTTTTTTTTTATATTATTTTATTTTTTGATTCAGTCAGATTATCAAACATTCCTATGGAATTATGGTGTTTTAAATCTGATAATTTATTTTCATTAGAAAACGCAGCTCGTTGATAGAGCATCTAACGAACGCGTTTTACAATAATGCCTCCTAATTGAGCTTTACGACATGGAAGGTCAGCTGATTACATTCGATACACACCATTCTATGGATATCATAAGAGGTTCTCGATGTAATCGGCCGATCTTCCGCGTCGTAAAGTTCGGTTCTGAGACATTACTCTAGCAGTGTTGGTCGAGCTGGTAACAGAAGGACTGTGAGTTCAGTATCCTAGACGGTCAAAGATCGTTCCGTACATTATGTATGATTGGTACACGTAAAAATTTTCAATCTTTATTAATATCTACCTTATGCAATATCCCCATGTTTTGTTAGAATAATACCTCTTAGGATTACCTGGAAAAGGGGGGTGGAGGATGTTTATTCAGGGAAGAATGAGTGTAATGGCATGTCGCCGGACCACACCCAAACCGTCGACAAATATCCAGTGCGTAGCTCAATTGCGAATTTAAACGCACTGAAACATCAACCATAATCTTCATTCATTAGAAAACGTACACTAAATGATAATGTTCCAACTTTTTTTTATTCATCCTTTTAGTCGTTATTTTTCTCATATAATGGAGAAAATATATTACACAGTGGTAATTCTGTATCAATGTTTATCAAAGAATAGTCAATTTGATTCGACTGACAAATAGGACTGGGCGATACATCGATACATCGCGAAACATCGATTTAATGCCTGTAATTTGAAACCGATAACGGAATCTTTCAATTGGCGATATATCGTAACCGCCACAATTATCAGGAACTTAGCTGTGAATGTATTGCGGGCAACCATATCCATCTTTTCATCCCGTGTCGTGATAGCCGGTAATCGTTGATACGAAGGAAAGGGGATGATACTCGCATAACGTATGCGTGATATTTGATATTGGCTTTTCATCCCGTGCCATGATAGCCGGTAATCGTTGATATGAAGGAGAGGAGATGATACTCGCATAACGCATGCGTGATATTTGACATTGGGTTCATCTAAAATCGCTGCTCACAACTACGATATGAATATTCGTTATCGCCTTTGATGATCATGATCTTGTTTTATTAGGAACCGATTATCAGCTCAGCAATAATGCATGCGTGATATTCATCCGTTCTCTTTACTAGCTGCTACGATATGAATATTCGTAATCGCCATCAAAATGTTAATCCAAAACGGTTATTGCCTATAAATATAATTGACAATTGTTGATGTCATTAGTTTTATTCAGAAATAACAGAATAATTTCATCATTTATTTACATCCATATTTATTTAAAAAAAAAGAAAATCTTATACTATTATTTTTTTTTTTTTTACTTTTTTTTCTATTTATATAAATTTTTAAAGTTTTTTCGTCAATTAATACTGAATTTGTTTTTAATATTTTAACAGTTATTTAATTTCTTTGAAATATTTTGTTATTTCTGATCAATTTAGTGAAAATTTGGTGTTATTTATTTTTATAGTTTTATTTCGTTAAACAAACTGAAGCAATGTCTTTACTCAAGGTACTGATTATTTTCTACGGAGAATCTAATTTCAAAGGCGGGGGGAAGGAAGCGCTAATAACCTTTATTTTAGAAAACTTATTATTCTATAGTATAATAAAATAATTTATATTATTATTTTTATTTTATCGTTCATTTATTTATTTGCTTTTTGTGTGTGTAATCTTAGTTTTAATGTTTTTATTAATTATTTTTTCTTTACAAAAGACGAAAATATATTAGGTTCATGAGAATTTTCAATTTCCAGTTTTCTACCAATATTTACTCATTTTCAGGTGTCGTAACACTGGATTCAACCATTTTTAGAAAACGTTTGTCGTGTGTTAGCACAATTTCATTTAACTGTATCTCATTAACCAAAGGACAGAATTCAACAAAACTTTATACTCTTTTCAACCTTCACTTAAGTTGCTATTGATTAGATTTTTGAATATACCGACCAAATGCATTATACTGCAATTTCGGCCATGTAAGATAAGGCTATATCACAGTTTCTATAGTGTATCAATGCACGAAACATAATACAAATGAGAGTGGTGGCGAAAAGCTATGTTTATTCAGTTAGTGTGCGTATTGGCTGAGAAATGATGCTGCTATGTTGCAATGTAACCCTGTTTACGGGAAAGCAATGTATCAACTTCTATGATACATAAATCACCAAACTTAGAATGTAAAATGGATATTTTCCAAAACTATGCTATGATAATTTGATAGTTTGCAGCGGTCGCCAAGAAAGAAAATCTGTAAATCTCTAATTGGTGGTCCTTACATAGAATTACATTTATCCATTTAAATTGTTTTTTATTCTCGAGTTATTTGTTTTATATCGCAGGTAAAATTTATTTATCTCAATACATTGTTGCAATTTTTTTTTTCTGTTGAGTCATCCCTTCTTCAGTTATTTTACTCAGCCATCCAAACGAAGAATAAAAATTTATTTTCTTTATTCTTATAGCTATGACGTAAGTTTCAGCGTTATCGCGGCGAAACTTGTGCTTTTTTTTATTAAGAAGATTTTGCAAAAGTTTATTGTGTTAATTATGTATTTTAGAAAAAAATAGTAAAATTAATAGTTGAATGTGTTTAAATGGTATAGTTGACATTTAAATTAACATTATAAAAGGGATTCGAAAGTATTAAAGTCCAATATCGTGATACATCGCGGTATCACGATTTTGCCTTGACAATATATCGTGATATCGAAATAGTGACATCGCCCACTCCTACTGACAAATAAAATTTTTGTGATATCCTATAACCTTTCACGTAAAACTTAAACGGAAGTACTACTGATGTTGCGACACTTCTGCTACTTTCATTTTTCTAAATAAAATATTATATCAAAATTATTTAAGATAAATACCTCCCAACAGATCACAAGTGAGAATCTACATTGTCAAAACGATAAAAATCAAAGAATGCAACTAAGTATTCTGTAAAATTAAATTCAGGCGACAGAATTATGCCATTGTTATTTCTTTCACGTTTCCTTTTTATAACGACTAATAAAAGCGCTTGAGTTACGCATCTGCATGCAAAACAAAAAATAAAGATCAGCATTAAACAAAAAAGGAAAGTTATGTTGCTCTCATAGATTATAAGTCGCTCTAGAAGTATATTTACGGCAACATTTTTTTAATATTTTTGCTTAAATTTTGTTTTTTGAAAGTCGAAATATTTGTAGCACATTCGTTCTCATTTGTCCTCAAGGTTGCACTCCATGTATGAATTGTTTTTTACGGATTTTGCTTCAAAAACCAAAAAGTATTGGGTAAAATGTGTATTTTAAAACTTTTAATTAGGATTTTCCAACAAAATATAAAAGTAAAATTTTCTGCACCTGAAAAATATATCTATATTTCGTTATGCTTTGTGCGTTAAAATATAT
Organism: Salticus scenicus; assembly: GCA_963930645.1. Taxonomy (NCBI): domain Eukaryota; kingdom Metazoa; phylum Arthropoda; class Arachnida; order Araneae; family Salticidae; genus Salticus; species Salticus scenicus. The sequence continues at coordinate 264,274,035 of OZ005650.1, forward strand.
TAAATATACTTTAAAAATTAACTTTCACTGACCGTAATGCATGTGGATTCTTTTATGAGTTTCTTTATACTATTGCTGTTTGTAGTTCGTTTAATAGAAAACCTTCTATAGTGAACCTGAATAATCTATATCAGTTTTAAGGCTTTCTAAAATTATTTATGGAAAGAATCCAATTTATAAACATTTTTTAATATTTTTGGCAAGTGTTTCCAAAAATAAAAATGAAAAACTTTCAAAGATACACTTAGAGACCGATATATTCATTCTGATTCGACGGATCTGAATGAAACTTCATATTCTCGTTACATAAACCATTCGGCTGAGCATTATGTGGTAAAACATACATGTTTTACATTTCACCAACAGATAGTGCTTTGCAGGCAAAAGTACATACGGAAAAGTAAAATAACAATGAATTTTGCAAGAATAGTGATTCCTGTTATTAAAACAAATCAATTATCCGCAAATATTATCCTCCTGGAAACTAAGGGCCGCCCACTACTTGTTTTTATAACGAAACGGATGATTATTTCTCATAAATAATGTCTAATCTAAATTTTAATCACATATCAACTAAATTTGATTATGAAATTTCTAGTATGTATGAAGTAGGAATGTTATATATATAAATTATTTTTAACAGGATTTATAAATGTAGTGATCGTCTATGAATAAATATGATACTCCTCTTAACTAAACAAATTAATATCGATTTCTATTATGTTTTTTATTCGTAAGCACTAATAATCTCTGAAAATTTTAGAATTTGTTTTAATATTCATTCAAAAAAATAAAAAATTTCGATGCACGTTAAATACACGTTATAAGAGTTTAAATTGAAAATGCGGGAAAAGCTTACGTACTTGCAAATACGTAATAATAAAAGATGTCTGTCTGTAATTCTATAAATTCAATCCCACTGAACGTAGAAGTACAAAAATTGACATACAGATGTTCAGAAGCTTTCTGGGAGGGATAGTGAAAACAGAATTTAAAAAATTTTAAAGAGCTCCTAACAGTGTCGTCTGCTAAATCACGTGATGTGGGAACAACAAAGAATCGAATTCAGTTAAATATTGTTCTTAAGAATAAAAATATTAGTTTAATATAAAATAATATAAAAATTATATTCTGCATTTGTAAACAGTAGAATAATACTATTAATAAGTTTAATAATTTTTAAAAAAGTACTTTATATGTTTATTTATTTTCACATGTAAGAATCGATTTTTGTATGTTGTAGTGTAACTCTTATATTAATTGATCTAGTAATAAATAACTTGTTCTTGTGGAATGTTTATGGATTATAACTCATTAATTAAAAATGTTTTCAGTTAAATTTAATCGCGTAAAGTTGTTACAATAAGTTGATCAACTTAGCTTCTGGCCGAAATGGCTTTACACCGTACGATGTTGTACTGTTAATGATTTAAGTACCAAAAATCAGAGTACTTAACATGTTCTCCATGAACATTAATAACAAATATAAACTAAATGATGATTGTAAATGTGTACAGCAAAAAACAGATGATGAATAAGGATATAAAATGCAATAAAAAATGATGATGTATAAAAAAAATAACACAGATTAAATCGGACTGATCGAAAATAAGAATAGTAAAGGCGTTATTTCAGCAATTGCTATAGATAAATATAGAAGATTTTGTCTACTCTTGGTTTAAAACAACTATATCATATCATCTCTGACGTCAGGTGGGAAGAGCCATTAGTTTTGGAGATATTAATTAAAATGTCAACTCATGTCAATTAATAAACGAATCAATTCTAAGTTTAAGAAGCCTTTAAGGAGAGTAAAAGGGCCAAATAAATTAGAAATATTGCTCTGATATATATATATATATATATTCTATATTTGGTACCAAATGAAAAGAGTGATTTTTCTGAATCCAATGGGGTAATCCCCAAATCGGTGCGACGGTTAGAATTTTTTAAATTAAATAAAGTATGAAATTTTAATGGCAACGCTTCGTTATTTCATTTATTATTCTACATTCCCAGACATTTTGGCAGAAGATTCGTCCAGTTGGGTATAATTGCTTTTCAATTTTCAATATACTACGTGACTGGAAATAAATAAGTTTCCTGAAATGAATAAGCAGTTCTTGAATTTTCTCAATTCTAATCGAATTTAAACAGAAATTGGTAATCAACTCATTTGTCTGCAATTAAAAAAACGCTATAAAAATAAGAATTTTTGACAGATTATGTTTATTGAAATTCATTTTTCTTTCATCTGTTTATGTAAATAGAGAAAATTTATTTTTAAAGAAAAAAAAATTTCTTCTTCTTCCTCTTTTTTTTTTTTTTTTTTTAATTCTTCTTCTTCTTCTTATATATATATATATATATTCTGAACTGAAGAGTAAAAAAGTAATACTGAAGTTTCGCAAATATTAGACGAATTTCAACAGAAATCGCTAATCGATTTTGATAGATTAGCCCTTTTCAGTCAAACATTTACTGAAGCTACTAAAGGTATTCATTAATATTTCGAGATATAGATTTTGTTTGTCCATATACACACAAGATTAAACGTGAGTAAAAAAATTGCCATTTGATACTCCATCTGTAACATCGACTTTATTCATTAATAGGTGCAACACAATAAATGATTTATGTATATATATATATATATATATATATATATATATATATATATATATATATATTATTTTGCAGACGCTGAGGATTTTCTTTTTAAACACGATTTAAAGCAAACAACTTTACGCTAAATATACGTACAAACCAAAAAATAGTGTAGTTATGTACATTAGATTTTGAGCCATAGCTTTTACATAAACAAGGGAAAATACAGCATAATATCGCCGCCTTTTGGCCGATATACACACAAATTTAAATATGAGTAAGAAAAGTAGAGTTTTGTTAAGGTCGTAATGTTCAATAGAAACTGAGATGTAGCCTCTATCTAAATGGTGGAATATGCAATAGAGTAGCGCCACTTTCTGAACGATAAGCACCCAAATACGATCAAGATTAATTTACTTTATACACAAAAAGTTTAAACAGTTGCTCATTATGCTGTAGCTGAATGATAAAACGCTGATTTTACCAACATGTCTATTTTGTCTTTAGTTTTGTATATTTTATTAAAGGAAATTCTTATTAGAATATGTACATTTTTATTTTATTTTAAATAAAAAAAAATAAAAAAAAATTGATTCAGAAAAAAATATATGATAATGACATAATAGAAAAAAGAAAATAGCCATAGCCCAATATTTTAAAGCCATGTCTTACATTCTATTGTGTACGATTGCACGAAACTTGGTATATAAAAAGGCCATTATGAAACGCTATGCTGTTTCAACTTCCGTACCTATCGGCTGTCAGGAAGGGCTGCTGTTCTGAAATGATTCACAGTTAATATACAATCTAAAAGCTTTAATTAAAAATACAGGAAAAGTTTACTTTCTTTTAAACTATAATAAAATTCTTGTCACTACAAAAAATTCTCAATCCAATAAATAAATTCGCTGAAGTGAAGGAATGTCATTAAGTTGTCTAAGCATAATATGTCTTGTAATGCTTTTTCGTCACCATTCATTCACCTTGTCCGTTTTTAAATCATCGTCTTGATAAATTTCAAATACACATTAAAAAATAAAATAAAATAAAATAAAATAAATATGAATTGCATGACGAATCAATATGTGCTGCTTCCGGCATCATCAAAGTACTTAAAATTCAACAGAAAACTTTTATCTAGTTTTCATGAACATTATTTTAAAATTAAAATATTTATATATTTTATTATTCTTGTTCATATTTTTTAAAATCGTTTGTTCTTTAGTCCTGTAAAGAACGATGAAAACTAGTTGGCATTGGTGAACTCTGCTCAGTTCCCCATCACATGTTTTTCATAAACTTCTAGTACGGAACATACATTTCGTTGCATGAATATAAACACACCTTTTCCAATAACCAGAAATAGAATTTTAAAAATTTTAAAAAAAGGAATGTGACTTACAGTTATTGCATATGACTAACAACTGAAAAAGGTGCTTTGAGCACGTATGTTTAGGCTCATGCAAGCTTATGTAAATAAGTGTTTAAGCATTTTTCTTATTTTTCACTGTTTTTCCTTATTTGTTGCGCGAAATTAAACGCACTCTGTATTTTGCGTTTAAAATTTAACAGAGCCACCGGAATTAAATTAAAACACAGATAGTCGTGTGTGGCTGTAGCCCATGATGGCTGTTCGATTTCCACCATACAGTCATATTCGATTCGTAATCGAACTCCGCACTCAATGACATTTTCGATTTAACTGTTTTCATCTCAACTTTACTTTTTTTCTGTTCAACAGGTACGAACATCTCAACTCTACTCGAACAGAAACCGAAAAGAACAGTTTATTCTTTTTCATCCGCACGGTAGCTTGCATGCTATCTTTCGCATTATTTGCAAATATTACTTCATATTATTATTTACGCATTATCTTCGCATTATATTGTTTATCGTAAATATTCAACCGCAAAGAACAGTTTATTCTTTTTCATTCGCACGGTAGCTTGCATGCTATCTTTCACATTATTATTCTTTCGCATTATCTTCGCATTGTTACTTCACATTATATTGTTTATTATTTATTCGCAATGATTTATCGCACCTAATGTTTTCCACGCATATTTACATCTGTGTATTGTATGTTAAATATAGCTTTGGTTTGTGAATGAAAGAACGAGTATTTCTTATTATCTTCACATCACGTCAAACAACATTTTTTGGAGGCACCGGCAAGAATAAAACAGATAAGTACTTATTTTCCTATTTTACAAGTTTGACTTTGGTTTTTCGCATTCCTCCATTACGTAGTAATGGCAGAAAGAACAATGACGATGACATAACGATGGATAAAGAACAATGACGATGACAGTAATGAAACTGTTGCTTTAGAAGATGCTGAAAAAATAGCAAAACATTATCGAGGCAGAGCGAAATCTGCGCTTACTAGAATTATGAATTTCATAAATAATGAAAATCAAATTTTTCAAAAACATGATCTCTTAAATACACTTGAAAAGATTGAAATTATTTATTCTGATTTTGATAAAGCCGATTATGAATTACCTGATGAAATTTCAGAAATAGAAGAATTCGAGATAAAATATTATGAAACCAAAGCCAAGCTTCAACAAAAACTTGAAAATTTATCTGTAAACTTGCAATCTAATGTTTGAAATTTTCAAAATCCTACCATTAATACAAATGCTATCTAGTAATTTTCGTTTACCAAAATTAAATATTTGCCCGTATAGTGGTAATTATAAAGATTGGATGTCTTTTAAGGATTTGTATATATCATTAGTTCATGAAAATGTTAATTTATGTAATGTACAAAAATTCCAATACCTAATGGGTTTACTAAAAGACGAACCGGCTTCTATTATTAAACACATTCCAATATCTGAGAATAGTTATCTAGAAGCCTGGGAAAAATTACTTACTAGGTATGATAAGAAAAAACAAATTATTTCTGCACTTATTAAAACCTTTATGGATCAGCCAACTGTAATTCATGCTAATGCATATAACTTACGTAAGATAGCAGATACTTCGGATGAAGTAATTAGGGGATTAAAAACTATTGACACTAAAGCTACTGAAAGAGATGTATGGTTAATTTATATTTTATTACAAAAACTTGACCATAAATCACGTGAAGAATGGGCACAATATTCTGCAAAAATTGATTTTCCTACTTTAGAGATCTTTTTACAATTTATTAATGATAAATGTGCATCTATGGAATTATGTAATGAAAATGAGAGTAAAGAGAATGAGTATAAACAAAATAAGGATAAACAATTTAAGTTATCTAAGTTTCATTCTAACGTTAATTACAAATGCATTTTATGTAAAAACAATAATCATTTCTTGTTCAAATGCTTTAAATTTAAAGAACTTCCTGTTAAGGATAGAAAACAATTTGTGAGAAAGAACTCATTATGCAGCAATTGTTTATCTAATAACAACTCTTTCGCTCAATGTAATTCCACTTATACCTGTCATTTTTGTAATGCAAAACATCATTCTAGTATATGCGATAATAATTTGAAAACTTATACAGCTTCGGCTTCATCTGCTGGTAATAATTTTGAAAATTCTGAGAATCATACAGAGCCATCTGGCATATCTCAATTCCAAACAAGTACTCATAACCATTCTATACAAACATCTTTCGCTTTACTTCCTAGAGCTAGCGTTTATATTTATGATTCAATGGGTCAGAGACATGTGCTAAAAATTTTATGCGATTCGGGCTCTGAAAGTTCTTTTATAACTGAATCATGTATGAGTATTTTAGGTTATGAGAGAAAAAATGCAAGATTTCCCGTCAAAGGGTTGGCAAATTCAAAAATTGCAATAACTAAAGGTTATACAGACATTGATTTAATTTCCATTCATGATTCCGATGTCAAGTTATCCATGCGAGTTTTTATATTAGATAAATTAACAGCTACATTGCCATCAGAGAAAATAAACAAGGAACATTTTTCGCATTTAAAAAATATGAAACTGGCCGATCCCAAATTTGAAATTCCAAGTAAAATTGACATGATTTTGGGATCTGATTATTTTTTTTCTATTTTACTTCCTGGTCAAACAATTTGTACTGAGAATGGTTTAATTGCTCAAAATTCAATTTTTGGTTTTCTCGTATCCGGAAAATTACCTGAATCTCAGACAAAATCTAATTCGATTTCAAATTTACATATTTACGAAACTAATATTGATAGTGAGTTAAAACGTTTTTGGGAATTAGAAGAAGTTTTTAATCCAAGTGAGAAATTATTTTCACCCGAGGAACAGTTTGTGGAGTCACATTTTCAGGAAAGTTATTCAATTAATCCAGAAGGCCGTTTTGTGGTAAAACTACCATTTTATAAATGTAAATCTGAATTATGTAATACAAAACCCGCTGCACTTTCCCGATTATATACAATGGAGAGGAAATTTTCTGAAAATCCGGAATTCGAACAACAATATAAAGATTTTTTATATGAATACGAACAATTAGGATACATGGAGGTAATTACTCGGAATTCGCTAAATATTTCTCAAAGGGAACAATATTTCATACCTCATCACGCAGTTATTAAACCTTCTAGCACTACCACTAAATTAAGAGTCGTTTTTGACGGTTCCTGTAAAACTTCTGATGGTAAATCATTAAATTCAGTTTTAGGTGTTGGCCCTAAATTACAACGAGATATTTTTGAGATCTTACTTAATTTTAGATTACCGGAGATAGTTTTTTCTGCAGACGTGGAGAAAATGTACCGCCAGGTTTTAATTTCTGAGGACGATCAAAATTATCAAAAAATCCTTTGGAGATACAACCCCAATGAGGAAATAAAGAAATATAAATTGAAAACTGTTACATATGGCCTTGCTCCAGCATCTTTTTTGGCCACTAGGTGCATTAAGCAAATCGCTCTAGATTATAAGCAAAATACACACGTCTCGCGTACTTTGTTAAAAGATATATATATATGGATGAATTGATATCTGGTTCAAACTCAGTTAATAGCGCAATATCAATTGCTAAGGAAACTGCTAATGTTTTGGAAGAACATGGGTTTCATTTGAGAAAGTGGAATTCCAATTCGAATGAATTCCTTACGGAATTTCGAGAAAATTGCATCACAGATACAGACTTTAAAATAATACCAAACAACAATGAAAGTTTTAAAGTTCTAGGGCTTTACTGGAACTCTTTGGCAGATTCATTTATTTTCAAAACTGCACTTACACTCAAGCCACCACTAACAAAAAGACGCATTTTGTCTGAATCCGCACGCATTTTTGATCCTCTAGGGTTAATTTCACCTTGTACAGTAGTGTTAAAAATATTTTATCAAAAACTATGGTTAACAAAAGGAGACTGGGATTCTCCTATTCCGCAACAATTTGAAGAGGAGCTCATTAAATATGAGAATTCATTCAATAAAATTAGCCAATTTTCTGTTCCTAGATGCGTCACGCTTTCATCTGATAGTACATTTGAATTACATGGTTTCAGCGATACGTCAACACATGCTTACGCCGCTGCAATCTATTGTCGACAGACTCATGATAACAAATCAAAGGTCTCACTCTTAGTTGCGAAAACTAAAGTAGCTCCTATCAAGCAAATTTCTGTTCCCAAATTGGAACTTTGTGGTGCTTATTTATTATCTAAGTTATTTTGTTCAGTCATAAAAATATTAGAAAATTATAATTTTGATATTTATTCTTTTTCATTCGCACGGTAGTTTGCATGCTATCTTTCACATTATTATTCTTTCGCATTATCTTCGCATTGTTACTTCACATTATATTGTTTATTATTTATTCGCAATGATTTATCGCACCTGATGTTTTCCACGCATATTTACATCTGTGTATTGTATGTTAAATATAGCTTTGGTTTGTGAATGAAAGAACGAGTATTTATTATTATCTTCACATCACGTCAAACAACAATGGCTTTACAAAGTATTAGATACAGTTTTGTTACTCAGTTATTTATTTTTTACATGTGCATTTAAATTCATGCAACATGTATTTTTGTCATAAATTCAATAAAATTATTTTCTAAAAAATCATATTGGGCTTTCATTGTTTTGACTCATATTTTCATTTCTTGAATCATACACATACAGTTTACATCAAGTGTCACCTATTCATATTTTTTTACACTTCTATATCATTCTAATTCTTAAAGCTAAGGTGCGTTTACATTCATGCAACGCACTGTATTATATTTATACTAAGAGAAATGAATTCGACCATTCGCTCGACATAATGATAGAATGAAATCCCTACCTAAAAGGCTACCCACTGTTCAATTCAATATATTTACCTTATTCTAATGAATTAGTTTAATTTAGTGGGGGTCAGTTTCGTAGTTTAGTTTTCATACAATTCCATACTATTTCCAATGCAACAATTCCCAAAATGCAAATTTACATGGAATATCACCCAATTTTGCTATGTTCATAAAATCTTGAACTTCGAATAACTTACGAAATTTTCAAATTAAAGTATTTGTAGTCAATGATAGTCAAACAAGTATCATAAATGTCATTTAAAAAATAGTCTGGTATATTTATGATGCAAATATCCCTCAAAATGGACGTTTATGCGAAATTTTGTGCTATTCTGCAATGTCAAGAGATCGTAAATTTTAAATTGCATAGTCGAGAATGTTCATGCTAGGATGATAAACGATATTTCAAAAGTGGTCTAGCATCTTTACGATGAAGATATCCCTCCTGCAATGTTAAGTAAACCGTAAATTTCGATTATTTTGCGAAATTTTAAATTAGAAAATTCATAGTCAAGGATGTTTATGCCAGTATGTTATATGATATTTTAAAAGTGGTCTGACATCTTTACGATGCAAACATCCCTCAAAACCGACGCTTATGCGAAATTTTGGCCAATTTTGCTGTGATAATAAGAAATACGTAAATTTCCAATAACTTACGAAATTTTCAAAGTAGCATGCTTGTAGTTAATGATGCTCATCCCAGTATTGAAACTGATATTTAAAAGCTATCCTTACATCTTTACGATAAAAAATTTTCTTTAAGTGAAATTTTGCCCTTTCTTTAATGTTGAGAAAATCATAAATTTCGAATAACTTCTGAAGCTTTTTAAAAAGAATATTGCAAATGAAAAAGGTTCTTTCCAGTGTCATAAATAATATTTTAAAACTGGCCCTACTTCTCTGCGATCATTTCTTCATAAATATCGTGTACAAAGACTAACAAACAAACATACTAACAAACTAACACATTTACAAACTAACAGACACCCTACAGACGGACACGATACCCATTTTGATATTTTCGGATTCCTCACACCTGACAACGAATAAAAATGTCAAAAAACCGAGGTCGAAAATTTTCACGATTACCTAATTCTCCATACCTATAGTATGATGGGGAACTAATAAAAGTATACAACAGCGTTCACTCTGAAAGAAAAGTAGATGAGTATTTCATCTTTGAATTCATATATAACTCTAATTTAGAGGAATGGAAAATTTATAGGCAGAAATCTTAATATAAATAAAAGTCATTGTATGTCTGTATGTGGGTATCTATGCATGTTTTACATATCCTCCAGAACTACTGGGTCTATTTGAACAAAACTTGACAAGTTATTGCTTATGACCATAACTGAAGTATTGTGGGGGTTTCAAATTTCTACCGCATGCGCAATGGGAGGGCTGGGGAAAAACCCTTTTGAAAACCATATTTTTGTATGATTTCTTTAGTGTTATTGTACATAGAAACTTCTAATTTTATATGTACGTTATTTTTAATGTATATATACTCCCTAAGTAGAAACTTATAAAAAGTTGAACTTAAAAAGAGTTAAAATAATTGAGAAACCTTCTAAAATTACACTTTCATCAAAATTTCATGTCTGCGATTTAAACATTTTACTGTGAATAAATCAAAATGACTCAGTGCAATTTAAATAAAAAAATTACAGTATGCCAGAGTGACGTCACTTTAACAAAAAACACCCAAATGAAACACTATCTTCTTTGAGTTTTATAGAAGTTATTCGAAAAAAAAAAGGGCACTTTTAGAGAGAAAACTGGTATGCTTTACTATGAATATGTTGGGCTTTTATTTACTAGAGACAGAATAAGTACTAAGAAAAAGTAATCTTAGCTCCAAATTATAATACAACTAGCAGTTCTACCCGTTTTTACTACGGGGAAAAATTAAAAAAGAAAAATTGAAAGCAAAGCTAATTAATTTGATCTGTTGACCAGAGAGTTTCCATTCTGACTTCTGATAAAGACCAAACTTTGTTCAAATCCGTTGAAAAACTCAATTGGAAACCACTGCGATTTTTCACGTGTGAAGAACGGGTAAAAATGCTAGACAGTCCCTCTCCCCCTCCTTATTCCCTTAAGTATTAAATTTCGGACGATTATGATATTTTACCTTAATTAGGACCCAAAAGAAGATTTTTTTTTCTAAATTTCACGCTTCTACAGGAAACTACTGCTATTTTCTCCGTGTGAAAACCGGTAGAAATGCTAGACATCCCCTTCACATCTTTACGGATCGATATTTTAGCTTATGATATTTACCTTTACGATTATGATATTTTACCTTAATTAGGACCCAAAAGAAGATATTTTTTCTAAATTTCACGCTTCTACAGGAAACTACTGCTATTTTCTCCGTGTGAAAACCGGTAGAAATGCTAGACATCCTCTTCACATCTTTACGGATCAAATTTCGTAAGATTCTAATTTTTTACATTAATTAGGGCCTAAGAAGAAACATTATTCTAAATTTTTAGATTTTATTGGCGTAGAGGGGATTTCCAGTACATGTTTGTTGAGTGGTTTCCATTAGATAATTTCCATTACACCGCCGTATTTCCGTATAAGTGGAAAGTTTCCTTTTTCTTGGGTTGATCGCCGCTAGACATCTGATTTACATCTCACCCATTAAAATACCCAAGATTCTATCCAGAGGTGTTAAAAAAGCAACTTCGACAAATCAATAAAGATCGACATAAAAATGTGCACAAAGTTTTTAATTGAAATTGCTGCATAAAATAACAAGGGAAGGGGCCCCTAACGGATATTCTTTTTAAAGCCTACATTCGCAGGTGTTCTATACAGGAGCGATCAGAAAAGAATGATAAAGTTCCAGCCAAATTCAAATTATCATTACATAATGGCATTTAATTTCTTCGCCAGCAAGAACACATGAAAAAGTGTTTTTTTTTTAAGATACGTTATACTCTAATCAAGCTAATAATTTTGAATGCACAGAGCAGAATTGCTATATATATTAGCCCTTCAATTTCGCCAAATTTTAGTTATAAAAAATGTGAGAAACCACAACGACGGATATTTAAAAAACATATATAATTTAATTCTGTTCAAGGATAATTTTGACTAAGTGAATAAAATTACTTTAGTGATTAGACTATGATTTTCGGAGGAACATAAAAATGAAATAATCCGTGTGTTAATCTTTATAAGTCAAAATGATATTATGAGATTTTGGTTGCAGCGTGATTTTCTTTTACACTTTTTTTTTTTTGGGGGGGGGGGGGGCAGAAAGCGTACAGCGATTAATTAAATATTTTTTTTTAATACACGATAAAATTCTTATATAAAACATTAAATGGATTTTAGTTAAAATTAAACAGGAATTGAAAAAAATATATGTGATTTCTACATCACAATTGGAAACAACTGTGATTTTCTACGAGTTAAGAACGGGTAGAACTGTTATTCGCCCCTTTTCTATCCTTAAAAACTAAATTTTAGAAAAATCTTATATTTTAGCTTAATTAGGGATTAAGAGAAGGCATTTTGCTAATAAACCTCAAGCTTCTAATGGAAACCACTACAGAGATACGGTGAAAAGATTAAAAAACTTCGACCTCCCCTTTCAACACCTTAACGGTCAAATTTCGTTAAATTCGTTTATAGTAGAGCCCCTAAATAAAATAATAGGCCGGCGCATCACCGCCATTTTTTTTATTCCGAAGAGGACAGCATTCCCGCTTGGCGTTCTTATCGCTTCCCTAATGATTTTAAGAAATCTTGATCTGAAGCTAATCCGGTCAAGATAAGAGCAATAAGCAACAATAATATTCCTAAAAACACATTTTTTTTTCACAGTACATTCTCAGGATGTCATTTTATTCTGAGGATATCCTATGCATGTATTGAGGTAAGATGTGTTGTTAGGGCGGTTTCTGTTTCTTTTACAAAATGTCGCCAAAACTCAAATACACAGTAATAGAAGGTCTGTGAACACTTTATATTAACTTCTTGAATGATTATAGCAGTTTATCGCTAAACAAACTTCCATATTATAGTTTACTTAACTAAAATTATGAAATATAATAAAACAAGTTACTCTAAAGTAACGTAAGACGATAAAAAAAAATGTTTGTCGTTTGTTTATCAGAGAAACGCGCCGAGTACATGTGGCAACCCGAAGGCCTAAGGCAACAAAATGCCTGATGCGCCAGCTCGTATATATAGGAGCCTTAGTTTATAGTGAGCAACTACGTCATAAAAAGAACCAAGTGTCCAAACGGCATGTTTTTAGCTTAAGTATTTACACTTTACGTTGATAGATATAGTGCGACCACGTTTCCTACGACTAGCAGTGAGGCCGAGTCCAAAAGTTTGGTGGGATGCAAAATTGGCCGAGAGATAGTTATTTGGCAAACATCCAGTTATTCGGTGTTCCCTTATCGCTTGTTTTCTCTCACTCACCCCTATTTTAACACTGGACTCGCTCCATCTGCACTTGCGCAGAGGCTTCCATGGTCGCAAGAAATGTGGTTAAAGAATAAATGAGTGAATCAGTGATATTTTGCAATTATACATAGAGATATGAAAAGGCTTTTCGACGTTACAGATAAATATTTCATTCGTCTGAATAATAAATTCTTAGAGCAAGATATTTTTAAAAAGTATTTCCATTCAAGAGTTATATCTTACAAATGAATTATTTTTTAAATAAATTATTTCAATCAAACTGTTCACATTTTGAGGCTTATTAATAAATGTGGGTATAAAATGAATGAGACTTATAATCATAAAAAAATATTCTATTACATATAGTGACCAGTGAAGCGGGCAAATATAGCTAGTATGCAATAAATGTTTCAAGTAGAATAAATTCAGGAAGCCTCTTCATTAGATGAAAATGTAAGTACGAGGACAGTCTCTTTTAATCTGCAATCGGCTTTTTTTATTTAAACCGAAACATTAAATTTAGTACAAGTTCTGTTCTGTTCTGGAATGTTGCCTCATTTGATCCAATGAAGCCTCAAATAAAGTCTATCACCAGTAATTTGAACAAAAAAACAAAACAAAAAAAAAAATTAATAAAAACTGTAGTGTGATTTAATTGTCAAGAAATACATGTATAAATATATAGGCATGTTAACACATTGCTGTTTCATTCATGCACAAAGAGAAAAATAAAAAATATATATTCATGAAATATTTTATTTTTTACAATTTTTCAAATTTGAAATAAAGTTAACTTTTTTAAAAGAGAAAAGCTATTTTGATTTCAAATTAAAAACTGTCCTTTTTCAAAATTCGATATTTTTTTTAAATATGTCGAAAAAGCACTTTTTTTTTTTTTTTTTTACTTTTACATTTAATATTAATCTCAAATAAAAAAAAATGTTTACAAGATTAATATTGACTACATGAGCAGTTTTACAATAAAAATATGGCAGCCTTTTAAAATGACATAAGAAATGTTATTGATTTGAGTTCTTTGAAGCATTTTTTGGAAATAAAAACCTGAAAAAAATAATGCCAATCTTCCTTAAACTTAAAAAAATAATATTCTGTGCTGTGACAACTTTGGAAAAACCTTTAAAAGAAATAATAAATATCATTCACTTTATCTCAATAAGTCCTGTCAGCACATGACAAATTCAAAATGCTTATGATAATTTTTCAAAATCCAGGTTTGTTTTCTATTTACTTATGAAAAATATCATTTAAAAAGAAAAATTAAAATGTTAAATGGACTATTTATAACGTAAGATGTTTGTTTAAATTATTAGTTGTTGTAGAAAACATTGATTTACCAGTGACATTAGCACTGAAAACACTTTCTATAAAACCTATTTTAGTAAATTTAAAATGGAATAAAAAGTCTATCCTGTTTTCACATAAATTGAGCGATAAAAAAATAATATGTTAATCTGTCAAAACAAACTTTTCACAATAAAATAAAAGTAATATAATTGAATATGAGAAAAATTATCAAAAAAGACAAAAAAAAAAAAAAAAAAAAAGTCATTTGCTTCTTGACATATATATAAGTGATGTAAATGTGAGTGATATTTTAAAGTTGTTTTGCAAAAGAACCGTTGCAACAAACAAATTTAGTAATCATTATTTATATAAATAAATTAATATTTGCTATCAAGGTAAAACTTCACATCTGAAACCATGAACGTTTTCTAATCACTGATGAAAAAGGCGCAAAAAGAAAAGAAGATAATCTAGTGTGTCACTCATGCGACTTTCTCTTATCATGAAATTTTATACTATAAATACAGACTGGAGATTAAGGGGTAAGATAACGAGTACTGTTATGCAAACCTGTGTTAAAACAATTCAAATTAGGCTTCGGAACAGCTTTATTTGACAAATAGTACTGTGTGAGGAGAGCTACTGCTGCCCTCAACACCCCGTTTCATTTCTGTTCCTAAATTCCTATCAATTTTGGTCGAATTTTTCTAGTAACAAACATATTAACTTCACAATACAACATTTGGATAGCTTGAAATTTATTGTTTTTAATTTACTCTAACAGACACAGATAAAGATCAAACGTTAAAAACTTGACTTAGGAATTCAGGAAGTTTCAAAACGTGTAAGCATACAAACAAACAAGCGATGAATATTTAGCTTTTAAAAAAAATACACTATTTACCATATGGCTATGAGAAATTAATTTCAATTCCTGAACTGCTCTCCTGGAAATGGTAAAATATTACAGTAAAGCACTTCCATTAACAATAAGAAGTCTAGAGTTGCTCCACTCGACTTTCCGAACATTGAGTAATTAACGGTTTTGTAGATAAAGTAAAGCAAGAGGCATTGTTAAATAAACAAACGAGAAAATTATAATAGGGTGTTTGAGAATTTTTCTTTATATAGTACAAGATGTTTAATTTAACGCTATTTTGCCAAACACGTAGATCATAATGATAAACAATATTTCGTTGTGTCCCTGTAAAAACCTACAAATGCTATATTCACCAAAATGCTATTTCAACAGTGACTTATAGTATTTATATTAATTTTCAGCTTCATCGGATAAGGCATTTAGTCGTTATAGCATTTTAAAGTTTGAGCCCATATGTCTCAATGATAAAGAAATTTGCATTTTGTCCCTGTAAAAAGAACCATTGTTATATTCGCTAAAGTTCAAAAAACTCGTCTGACAGTGACGTATAACATGTATATAAATTTTCAGTTCGTTTGAATAAGGCGTTTAGTCGCTGTCCTACTTTAAATAATTTGAGCCTATAGGTCTCAATGATTAACAACTTTTATTTATGTCCCTGTAAAACAAGTTAAGTGCAAAGTCACAAAAATCTATACAGTTTGTGTGATGGTGACCTATAACTCGTATATAAATTTTCCACTCAAACGGATAAGGCATTTAGATGCTATCACACTTTAAATAATTTCACCCCATAGACCATAATGATACAAAATTAGTTCTTGTGCCCCTGTAAAAAAAACTAGAAGTAATAGATTCACAAAAATACAGATCGTGAAATCGTGACCTATAATATGTGTATAATTTTTTTGCTCAATTGAATAAGGTGTTTAGATGATATCGCACATTTTAAAATTTGGTTCCATAGGCCATAATGATAAAGAATTTTTCTTTGAGCCCCTGTAAAACAACTATACGTGCTAGATTCACCAAACTATATGCAGTTCATGCAACGATTACCTATAATATGTGTATAAACAGTTTTCTCCGTTTAATAAGGCGCTCAGACGCTATCGCAATTTTTAAAATTTGGTCCCATAGGCCATAATGATAAATAATTTTTCTTTCCCTCCCTGTAAAAAAACTATAAGTGCCAGATTCTCCAAAATATTTACAGACTGAGTAACTGTGACCTATAATATGTGTATAAATTTTTTGCTCAATTGAATAAGGCGTTTAGATGCTATCGCACTTTTAAGATTTTGGTCCCATAGGCCATAATGATAAAGAATTTTTCTTTGTGTCCCTGTAAAAAAACTGTAAGTGCCAGATTCACCAAAATCAATAGGGTTCGTGCTACGGTGACTTGCAACATGCGTACCAACTTACAGCTCTTCGAGCGAAGCGTTTAGACGCTAGCATGTTCACTCCCATACATACACATACACATACATACACCATCGTAAAAATAGTGAAAACGGACTCAGTGGACCTCAAAACGTATAGAAACACCAAAATCTCGAATTCGGATTTTTGACATGATTACAATACTTTCCTTACATATGTATGTTCGGAAAGTAAAAAGAATGTTATGGCTTAAATATTGGTAGCCCTATATATCTTCAGAAATTTATGTACACATCACATGGTAGACATAAATATACGCCTATATTAATAACACACAGTGCAACCTCAAGTACACTTCCATCAATTTTCAAATATTGTCGCACTATAATCTAGTTCTTTTGTGTAGCCCTGTAAACAAATAGTTAATGATTCCTATACCATATTCTACATGAAACATGTTTTTACGTATAAAAATTATACATTCGTTTAATTTGGTTTGGTGCAGTGTATAGATGTTAAACTCTACGTATCTGCAATTTTTTTCATAGACGTAATGTATTTGAATTCTCTTCGGTGTCCCTGTACAAGAACTATTTGCTTGATCTCTACGATAAGTTTAGTGTAGCATCCGTATATCGTACACATTTAGAATACCAAGTTTGCACTTCGTCTATAATTTGTTTGAGATATGCTGACAACAGACAGACAGACACACACACAGACTAACCGCTAAAAACATGATTTTTGGATTCAGGGGACTTCAAAACGTGTAAATATTACAAAAACTCAGTTTCGAATATTTGACTCAAACACAATACTATCTCTACCTTATGAGTAAGAGAAAGTAAAAATGTTCATATATTTAAAGATAGAAAATATGTACGATATAAAACTTGCATATTATGGACATCACAAAACTTTCTTCTATATAAGTCTCATAACTGCCAACATCCTAATTAATATTCCTTAGAACTATTAGTACCCGCCCATTTTTCTGCGCCTCTTTATTTTCTGAGTAATTCTTTCCAAATGCAATTACGATTAAATAATAAGAAAAAGATTTTAAAAAAGACTGGTGTTAAAAAAAGGTGGGCAGTAACAATAATACGGAATATTAATTAAGATGTTGGCAGCTATGCACTGTACGTGACACCACCACCTACTTTTCAAGATGGACGAATATGTAATCTAGCTTCAGTCAATAGAGACAACATATGTAGTTTATAGCAACATTAATCAATAGAGCAACATTAACCAATAGCTGAGATGTAGCCACATGGAAAATCTCAGAAGATGAGTTATAACAGCACCACCTGTCAGCTGATATATACCCAAATTTATGCAGTATTCTTTTTTTTTTAAATGGCCATTTCACATATCAAGTTTTATATGCTTATGTACTATAAAAGCCAAGATATAACCTTCTAGTGCACAGGAAAAATTCCAGCATAGAAGCAATGTGCAGTCAAACAGAATCAGCGTAAACTTTTTAACTGTCCTTTCACATATCGATTTTTGTGCCATTTTTATAAATAGAAGATGAAAAACTCGATTTTCCATAAATATTAAAAGTCACAACACAGATAGTCACTAATTTATATCAAGGTTCAACTAAGTATAAATTTGTATATCTAATTTAAAAAAAATTCTGTATGTTACCTCAAAAGCTGGAGCTGTCAAAAAGTTTTGAACATACAAATGAACAGTTGGGCATCTTCTACAGATGATCAAATCGTTTCCAGAACATCTCAAAACGTGTAAATCCATTAAAAAAAAAAAAAAAAAAAAAAAAAAAAAAAAGACGAAGTCTTTTTTTTTTTAATAAATCTAAAACTTTCCTAAATGAATATAGAAGAAAACAACCAAAAGAAAAAAAATTCTGGAGTGACTCCACTCGACTTTCCGAACATTGAGTAATTAACAGTTTTGTATATAAAGTAAAGAAATAGGAGAAAGAGAGAAAAACATAATAGAAAGTTTGAGTATTTCTCTTCATATATTACACGATGTTTTATTTAACGCTACTGAACTTTGAGCCCATAGATCATAATGATAAAGAATTTTTCGTTGTGTCCCTGTAAAAACCTGTAAATGTTAGATTCACCAAAATGCTTATAGTTAGTGCAACAGTGATTTATAATATTCATATGAATTTTCAGTTCAATTGAGTAAGGCATTTAGATGCTATCGCACTTCTAAAAATTTGGTTCCATAGGCCCTAATGATAAAGAATTCTTCTTTGTGACCCTGTAAAAAAACTTTAAGTATTAAATTCACCAAAATCTATACAGTTGGTGCAACTGTGACCTATAACATGTGTACAAATTTTTTGCTCAGATTAATAAGGCGTTTAGACGCTATCATACTTTTAAAAATGTAGCCCCATAGGCCATAATGATAAAGAATTTTTCTTTGTACCCCTGTAAAAAAACTGTAAGTGCTAAATTCACCAAAATCTATACAGTTCGTGCAACTGTGACCTATAACATGTGTACAAATTTTTTGCTCAGATTAATAAGGCGTTTAGACGCTATCGTACTTTTAAAAATTTGGCCCCATAGGCCATAATGATAAAGAATTTTTCCTGGTGTCCCTGTAAAAGTGCTAGATTCACCAAAATCAATAGGGTTCGTACTATGGTGACTGATAATATACGTACCAACTTTCAGCTTATTCAAACAAAGTGTTTAGACGCTAGCGTGTTCACTCACAGACATACACACACACATACATGCATCAGCGTAAAAATACTGAAAACGGACTCAGGGAACCTCGAAACGTATAGAAACATCAAAATCTCAAATTCGGTTTTTGTCATGATTACAATACTTTCCTCACTATAGTGTTCGGAAAGTAAAAAGGTATTTCTTTGACGTCGTAATTTCCAATAGAACGTAATGTGTTAAAACATTTTGCAATAGCCTGTGTAAAACTGCTGCCCTCAACATTTCTAACTAAACCCATTCTGTTGTGTTCTTTAATGATGTAAATAAGTTTTTATTAGGGCAAAGTACATCAATGCTCAATTTAATCGCTATAGCTAAACAAATTTAAATTCAATGGTAGTATAACCGACATCTTTTAATGTGGCTGTAACGTCAAATACACCAATTTTTATCTATGGAAATATATTCTGCTGTATACGTTAATAGTATAATTGAACTTTACTTTTAAGATGAACCGATCTTTAAAATGCCTTCATATGTTTTAATCACAAATGTATTAATAAGATATAGATTGATCATCGCTGAGGAAAATATTATTCCTTTTCATTAGAGTAAAGACAACCATTTTACTCGCTTATGGCCGTCTTTCCTCGAGTGAATACGCATGGAAATACACACGGATAATTTAGAAAATAAAATTTATAAACAATTTATTTACTAAAGGTATAGGAAAAACTCTTGATACAGTAACAAATTCATTTTTCTTTCTTTCTTCATCTTTTTTTTTTTTTTTTTACCCAGTCGGCAAAATTATTCGAACGCTAGCAAAAATCCCTATGTAAAAAAAGTATACTTAATACTGTTTTAGTAAATATATCCTTGTCGAATCTTGTTCTTAGACTGACAAAGAACAGAATTCGACAAGGATTTATTTGACAAAACTGTATTACGTGTATTTTTTTACATAGGCATTTTCGCTAGCGCTCGAATAATTTTGCTGCCGACTGTATGGCTGATGACAAAACTTTTTTTTCGGCATCAAAAATCTTTGCTCGATTACATGGGGATGATAGATCTATATAAATTACTGTATATCTATGGTTTTAACACGCTAGACATTAATGACATTAATGTCTTCGAACTATTTTCGGTGGTTTTGTAAAAGAATCACTATAACAAACAACTACTTAGTTGCTAATTTTTATGCTTTTTGGCAACTGGAAAATTTTTAATAAAAATTTTTATTATATTTAATCAGTAAAACCTGTTACGGATATATATATATATATATTATATATAATATTTTAACATTTTTCAGTAGTCAAAAAAGAGTAAAAGTTGACACCTATGCAACTGTAATAAACATTAGTTACATTAAATAAAAATTTGTTTGTCGAAGCGATTTTCCAAATACTAAAGTACTAAAAGCGGAATAAATTATTTAAATACTCAGATGTTTACTAAACTCAACTCATTATAAATATAAAATAATAATAATAATAAAAAGTATGGAAATAAATATAAACATCTCGTAATGGTGTGGTTTATTGATCTAATAAAAATTCAAACGGCCTAATATTATTTTTGTGGAACAAAAGAAAACTTTCTTAATTTTGCTCCTCAGCTAATAACAAGAATACTTCGAATAAAACTTTTCCTCTTTAAAACGTAAAAAAAGACTTTTAATCTCAATTTTCTTTTCCTTAAAGTAAAAGCATTAACTTCTGATGGGGAAAAAACCCTAACAACATATCATCAGAAAATGATAAGACAGTATCGAATTTCGATTGGAAAACTTCATAGTGTTAGAAACATATCTTAAAATAAACAAGAAGAACATATTTGTGTTCAAAGATAAAAGTTTTAGAAAAAAAAAATTATTATAGGTTCAAAAGAAAGAATACTTTGTTTGTTGTTGTTGTTGTTTTCTTTCTAAATTCTTGTAGAAGATTTCTGCTAATTTTCTTTGTAATAGCAACGGCCGGAAACCACATTATAGTATCGATAAATCAAGTTCAAAGGAAATTACATAATTAGATACAGGTACCTATTTCTTCTAAGCGTTACTTCAAAGCAATTGTGTGTACAATACATACCATTTTCAAAAGAAAATAATTTTATAAAATCTCTGTGATAAATATTTTAATTTTGTTTTTATGGGAATATTTAATTATGAAATAAATTAAATTTAAATAATTTTTTATAATAAACTAAAATGTATCTAAATTTTTTGTACGCGAAATATGAATACTATAAACATTATTTTTAGACTGATTTTTTTTTTTTTTTTTTTTTAATTCATATGTAAAATTCTTAAGTTTCATAACAGCAGCTCAAGGTTATACTATCGGTACATTTAGATAAAAACTCAAGACAGACATCATATTGTAACTGTCTATTCATATACTCTGTTATCATAAAGCGGTAACGGAATGCTTATACAAATTTCGAGGTATGTGCAGACATCAACCTTAATGTCTGCCAAAACCAGAATTCCTTCAAACAAATAATTATAATTTCCTGTATATCCACGAAAGAAATATATTACATACGGACTTCAGATTACGATAGAAGGAGAATAACTTTGCAGGCTAAATCTAGACAGGTTAATGAGTGACATTAACTCGCCATTATCCAGTTCAATGCCTATGTTTCAAACTATATAAACGTGTATGTTTCTGTGTAAATATCTCAGTGATTCAAACAAGAAATTGTTTGTCATAGAAATAACATTCTAAACTTTTCTGAAAACAATTTCTCAAGAAACAGTGACTCCTGTGACAGATGCCAAAGCCAAATAAAGTTACCTTTCAGTATCGATCTCGCGACTTTACGCAGTTAACGCGAAACACAAACATTTTTAGCAATTGTCCTCTTAATCATCATAGCTCTGACCATCTGTAACATCTTCTGGGGTTCAATGGACAATATTTGTTTTCTTGGGTTCGAGGCTAAATCATACCCAACATGTGACTTCTGATTCTCGATTTCCCTATGAATTTCCCTCTAGATACAAGTATTTCCCTACACAATGCAAACATTTCCTCATAAAGCATGAATGTAAACATTATAATCCTGCATTTTTCCCTGTAATAATCACGTGTCAAGGATTTATTACTTAATACGGATAAAGTCCATTACAGCACCTAGAATATACAGTGTGGCAAGCGCTTATAACTGAATGCTTAAAATACTAATAAAAAAATTAAGCCTCACAGATAGCGCTGCGGTCGAAATTTTTGCTCAAATCATGAATATTGTATATTGTTTATTGGCTTTTCCCAGTTTCGTCTGCTCAGTCACGTTATCTAAGCACACAAATAACCAAATAAATACATTAGTTTCGGTTTTTCAAGCAATAAACTCGATCGCACTGACATCTGATGAGAGGCTTAATCTTTAAAGCACTGATTTGCTGGTTATTTTCCAGTCTATGTATTCTAGGCACTACAGTTCAATACTCCGGCCTCCACATGGTGACCAAGCATAAAATCATATTTTAAAACACAGGAAATTTCGGTTTTGGCTTGATCACATTCACGCATTCCAGTAACCCATCTCTTCAGAAACAATATAAATTCATGCCTTTTCGACATCTTTAGTCCTTCTTTATTGTTAAAAAATGTTTTTTTTTTTTTCTTTTTTTTCTTTTTTTTTTTTTTTTTTTAATCTTAACAATACTTTTCGTGGTATGGGTTGCTTGTCGATGTCGACTAAACGGTTTTGCCTACATGCAGTGATTTACCTTCATCCCATCGTCTTCCGCAATTGATCATAATCCAAAGTATCAATTTTATTTCTGTGCATTTTGCAATTTATAAATTATACTTAAATTTTAAACTGAATCTATACTTTTTATTGCATTTCTGTATGCTTTCATCTTGTATCAGAATGTTACATACTGTGCACGTTTTTCATTTTTAGGACGGAGGATTTTCACGATAGTTTTACATTTATCGAAATCGAAAATTTATCGAAACTGTAATTCAATAATTAATAAACGATGTTATAGTTTGAAAAAAAAAAAAAAAAAAAAGTCCTAGGTACTAAACTAAATTCTGCTTTTGCCAGAATTTCATCAAAATCGTTTTTTCTGTTTCTTTCTTTTCTTAGAAAGAAAAAGAAAAGAAAAGAAATTTAATAATAATCAGTACCGAAATGGACAGTATCGAAAAACTTTTTTTTTCCCTCAAAAAACTTTTATATGGCATTATAAGACAAAATTTTGTATAGATGCACGTAATGAGAATTATTGCTAGTTGTCCCCCCCCCCAAAAAAAAAAAAATAAATAAATAAATAAATAAATAAAAATAAAAATAAGGGGAATACTTATCGATTACGATTCTCCTGTTTTTTTTTTTTTTTCTGTAGTCAATACATGCATAGTAATCTAGCGTTATCGAAAGTAAGTGCTTCATAGTACGTTATCTCTTGAAAGCATTCATTTTCTATCCATTTTTGTACAGTCGGTAACAAAAGTCTCCGAACACTAGCAGAAATTCCTATACAAAAAAGTACACTCAATACAATTTTGTTAAATAAATCCTTGTCGAATCCTGTTCTTAGACTGACTAAGAACATGATTCGACAAGGATTTATTTATCAAAACAGTATTAACTCTACTTTTTTTATATAGAAATTTTTGCTAGCGTTCGGAGACTTTTGTTACCGACTCTGCATAAATTTGTTGCACATTGGATATTCCAGAATCTTTTTTTTTTTTTTTTTTTTTTTAAGAAAAAGAAAAGAAAATTAATAATAATCAGTTTCGAAACGGACAGTATCGAAAAAGTTATTATTATTGTTATTATTATTATTCGCGAGAAAATATATTTTATTATATGTCGAAAAATAAATGAACTCGTAAATTTTTTTGGCAGCAATTTTACTTTTTTCAATTTATATCAATTTAAAAGATATGAATCAGGCTAGAAAAAGAATCTGCCTATCACGTTCATTAATAAACTCAATAAAACAAATTAATAATTAACATTATTCAATCAAATATGTTTCCAGATATTGCAGTTGATCTTTCTTAATGTAATTATGAAGAAATAAATTTCTTTTTTTTTTTTTTCTTTTACTCCAGCTTTGGATTTAAACTACAATGAAGAATCACTTGTATAGTGCATAGATCTGAACTAAGTTACTTTCATTTAAAACGTCACTTTTAGAAAAAAAAATATATATATACGTATACATGTCACATAAGAAAAAACCTTTCACCAATATTTAAATTGGCATTTCTTTGAATATAAAATGCACTTCTGATCGAATGCTTCAATAGCTAAAAATTAAACCTTTTCTGAACTCTTCCACGAAATATGGTATTGTCAAACACATGTTAAACAGCATGAAAAGACTGTTTCATACTTTTCGATGAATGAAATAGCAATCAATCTTGAAGCACCTTTGACGTCTAGAGTTTTAGAAAAAGTGAATTGCCATTTCTGAAAAGCACTTTTTAAATTGCTAAGATCATCCTCTAATGCTTGTCTTTTCAAAGATATGACACTGTTTCTGGTGACGAATTTGCTGCATAATGAAAGGACAAGTGAAGTGTTTTATATTTCTTTTGCTCTCTTAGAATTACGATTGCTATTCAAATCATGGATAACTGAGAATACATATGCACACTTTATTTTTAAAAAATAATAATAATATTGTTATGATTGATAACACAAGCATATGCATACTTTTTAGAAGAGATGAGTTATTCGGCGTATATTTAATTCAAACGTTAATTAGCTAACATTTGTAAAATACAATTTTAATTTAACCCTACATTCTTTGTTTTTGCACTGAAACCAAGCATTTAAAATATTTTATGCTTCAATTTTTCAATATATATACATATATTTTTTCTTTTTTTTCTTTTTGAGAAAGTCATGTGCAGAAGTCACTTTAAGTTTCTTAGCAGGCTCAAGTATACCTTACTACTTCGATGATGCACTCATGCTTATTTTCTTTTCCACCTGAGGAAGATGAATGAAGAGAGCGCCGTTACATTAAATTGAAATAACTGTTAAATGCTTTTGAAATGTATAATATTTAATTAGAAAGTTATTTATTAGTCAAATTAACTATTATGTGAATTTAATTGCATGCCGCAATTGAAAAAGTTGATTCTGTGATTATAATTGCGTTATTATTCAAGAAATACGGGCAGCCGCTGTTGTTCCACTATTCGACGTCGCATTCAACTTCTATTTCAAATATTTAATTAAACAACTGTCAAATTTCGTGTGCTTGGCGAAACTGAGAAAAAATCGAACAAAATATTTACTCAAATTTACAATTAGTTTTCTACAAAATTTCAAAATCTGGTCGCATACGCATTTTACAAAGATAGTTTTTTCGGCAAATATATTCCATAATTTTTACGATTTTTTTTCACAGCGATGTATAAAAAAAATTGTAGCGAAAAAAATTACTTTTTTACTTTCCGAACACTATAGTGAGGAAAGTATTGTAATCATGTCAAAAATCCGAATTCGAGATTTTGATGTTTCTATACGTTTCGAGGTCCAACGAGTCCGTTTTCACTATTTTTACGATGATGTATGTATGTGTGTGTGTGTGTATGTGTGTATGTATGTGTGTATGTATGTGTGTATGTGTGTATGTCTGTGAGTGAACACGCTAGCGTCTAAACGCTTTGTTCGAATAAGCTGAAAGTTGGTACGTATATTGTAAGTCACCATAGTACGAACCCTATAGATTTTGGTGAATCTAGCACTTATAGTTTTTTTACAGGGACACAAAGAAAAATTCTTTATCATTATGGCCAAGGGACCAAAATCTTAAAAGTGCGATAGCATCTAAACGCCTTATTCAATTGAGCAAAAACTTTATGCACATATTATAGGTCACAGATACTCAATCTGTATAGATTTTGGAGAATCTAGCACTTATAGTTTTTTTACAGGGACACAAAGAAAAATTCTTTGCCAAATTTTTGAAAGTGTGATAGCGTCTAAACGCCTTATTAATCTGAGCAAAGAATTTGTACACATGTTATAGGTCACATTTGAACCAACTGTATAGATTTTGGTGAATCTAGCACTTATAGTTTTTTTACAGGGACACAAAGAAAAATTCTTTATCATTATGGCCAAGGGACCAAAATCTTAAAAGTGCGATAGCATCTAAACGCCTTATTCAATTGAGCAAAAAATTTATACACATATTATAGGTCACAGATACTCAATCTGTATAGATTTTGGAGAATCTAGCACTTATAGTTTTTTTACAGGGACACAAAGAAAAATTCTTTGCCAAATTTTTAAAAGCGTGATAGCGTCTAAACGCCTTATTAATCTGAGCAAAGAATTTGTACACATGTTATAGGTCACATTTGAACCAACTGTGTAGATTTTGGTGAATCTAGCACTTACAGTTTTTTTACAGGGACACAAAGAAAAATTCTTTATCATTATGGCCTATGAGACCAAATTTTTAAAAGTGCAATAGCATCTAAACGCCTTATTCAATTGAGCTGAAAATTTGTATGAATATTATAAATCACTGTTGCACTAACTATAAGCATTTTGGTGAATTGTGGCCACCACGAGACTTTCTTCTATATCTTCCTATACAAATTCACTCAGTAACAATAATTAAAAAAAAAAAAAAAAAAAAAAGTGGGACTTTGACAAAATTGTGGGTAAAATGTGAAAATTTGTTTAAGTTTGTCAGAATTTATAGATTTTTACAGGGACACAACGAAAAATTCTTTATCATTATGATCTAAGGGCTCAAAGTTCAGTAGCGTTAAGTAAAACCTCGTGTGATATATGGAGAAAAATACTCAGACACTCTGTTATGTTTTTCTCTCTTTTGTTTGTCTAGCAACTCCTCTTTCTTTATTTTATCTACAAAACTGTTAGTTACTCAATGTTCGGAAAGTCGAGTGGAGTCACTCCAGATTTTTTTTTTTTCTTCGCACGTTGTGCTCATTGTGAAATAATAATACTTATGCTTTGATCATTTTTTAATTCTGACCACAGCCATTATTAACTAAAAACTAAATTTTCACTTTAAGCATTTTCTTCTTGATAAATAATAATAATTATTTTTACTTTCCGAACACTATAGTGAGGAAAGTATTGTAATCATGACAAAAATCCGAATTCGAGATTTTGATGTTTCTATACGTTTCGAGGTCCAACGAGTCCGTTTTCACTATTTTTACGATGATGTATGTATGTGTGTGTGTATGTATGTGTGTATGTATGTGTGTATATATGTGTGTATGTATGTGTGTATGTCTGTGAGTGAACACGCTAGCGTCTAAACGCTTTGTTCGAATAAGCTGAAAGTTGGTACGTATATTATAAGTCACCATAGTACGAACCCTATAGATTTTGGTGAATGTAGCACTTATAGTTTTTTTACAGGGACACAAAGAAAAATTCTTTATCATTATGGCCAAGGGACCAAAATCTTAAAAGTGCGATAGCATCTAAATGCCTTATTCAATTGAGCAAAAACTTTATACACATATTATAGGTCACAGATACTCAATCTGTATAGATTTTGGAGAATCTAGCACTTATAGTTTTTTTACAGGGACACAAAGAAAAATTCTTTGCCAAATTTTTAAAAGTGTGATAGCGTCTAAACGCCTTATTAATCTCAGCAAAGAATTTGTACACATGTTATAGGTCACATTTGAACCAACTGTATAGATTTTGGTGAATCTAGCACTTACAGTTTTTTACAGGGACACAAAGAAAAATTCTTTATCTTTATGGCCTGTGAGACCAGCGATAGCATCTAAACGCCTTATTCAATTGAGCTGAAAATTTGTATGAATATTATAAATCACTGTTGCACTAACTATAAGCATTTTGGTGAATCTAGCATTTATAGATTTTTACAGAGACACAACGAAAAATTCTTTATCCTTATGATCTAAGGCTCAAAGTTCAGTAGCGTTAAATAAAACCTCGTGTGATATATGGAGAAAAATACTCAAACACTCTGTTATGGTTTTCTCTTTTTTGTTTGTTTAGCAACACCTCTTTCTTTATTTTATCTACAAAACTGTCAATTACTCAATGTTCGGAAAGTCGAGTGGAGTCACTCCAGATTTTTTTTTTTTACGTTGCTAATGAGTAGGGGTTAGTGACCTAAAATGGTCCTAACGGGCAAAACGATTCACATGTGTTTTCTTCCTGACAGATAACGTTATCTACAGGGTAACACATAAATTAATTGTACCAAGTCAAAGAGAAGCAACTGCGGTATTCAAGCGATCGCAGTATTACGCATCTGGATAGAATTCTTTGAAAAATTAGATTTTATATCACCTGCCATAAGATAAGCTCTAATTTTTCCATTTATTTACAAATATAGTCTTTCATGTACAGAAATATGACCTGGTTTACTTATTTTATTTCATTGTGTATTGTCATAATTACTTTTATCTTATACTATTAAGTGAGCAATATTTGTATATATATATATATATATATATATGTGTGTATATTTCACTGTTCTCGAAAACAGTAGCTCGGACAGTCACGTGATTTAAGGGTCATAGTGCACACCGAAGTCAGTCAGATTTTCGAATTTTTGATTAGTTTTCTTTTAATTAATAAAAATATGAAGATAAAACCTCCCATTCTTATAATGATGCAGAATGGAAAATCTTAGGAGAGATTTGATTGGTTTATTTGATTTTCATTGATTTGGGCGTATTTTACGTTGAACTAGAGCTATGTTATGAGGAGTTATGAGAGATTTGATTTTCATTGATTTGAGCGTATTTTACGTTGAACTAGAGCTACGTTATGAGGAGATAAGAGAGATTTGATTGTTTATTTGATTTTCATTGGTTTGAGTGTATTTTGCGTTGAAATAAAGCTACGTTATGAGAAATTACGAGAGATTTGATTGGTTTATTTGATTTTCATTGATTTGAGTGATTTCCATAAATTAAGTAAATTATTGATTTCCATAAATTAAGTAAACATATTAATTGGAAAATAACAAAAGTTCTTTAACGAATGTGACACTAAATAATTTAAATTTAGTTTACCAGCATTAAATTTAGCTCTAATAATATAATTTAGAAAACAAGAACATGAATATATTTTCGTAAGTAACTGTAATTTATTAACCATTTAATTGTTAAACCTAGTGTAGACTTCATGAATAATATATGTTTATAATTAAACTAACAACCACACATGTATAAACAAATTTTATGTCATAGAGGAAATTTTATTTATTTTCATATTTTTGTTTTGAATTTAACAATCGTATTACATTTTAGATTGTTATTCTTAATTAAAATTTACTCTAATGGTCTTAACTTCTAAATGGCTCCATTAAATGTATTAAATATGTTATGACTACTTTCTATTACTCATAATTAGTGTTTTAAGCCTTTATTGATTTTCTCTGTCACAATTAAGTGTTCTACAAAAAAAAAAAAAAAAAAAGTACTCAATCACTTTTTCTTTGTGAGTACAACTTCACAATTATCTGAAAACGTTCTGTGAAAGAAAAAAGGCCTTTGACCTCTCTGAAGACTATTTTTCTTGTCTTCAAAAAGCAAAAAAAGTATATATTTGGTGAACTAAGCGTACCTTAATTATCTTTAATGCCTTTGAATCATGGGTTTAGAGATATCAATGAAAGTTTCCGGCAAAGAACATTGATTTTATACAATTTCTTCCTCAATACCGTAATAGCATTGCGTATCACATGACATTAATTGTCATACTTATCAGATTATTTTTTCACTTCCTAATCCTTCACTGAATTGTAGCGTTTGACATTGATGCCCAATCAACCTATTAGAAACAACAATATTAGAATGTTTTCTGCAATACAATAAAATGCTTAAAAAAAAAAAAAGATTCATTACATTTCAAAATAAATGTTCACTATATCGTGAAGTTTATCTGATCAGTATTTATTAAAAACAAAATAGTGATGTAAAGTTATATAAATTAGTAAAAAATAGATTTAGTTATTTTATAACAATATTTTCATGCTATTAATAAACCAAAATATATACATGTAATAAAAATATAAATAAAGCATATCAGTGTAAATATAACAGAAAAAAAATAATGGTTATAATAGACCAAAAAACCCAAATTTCTAATATAAAACATACACATATATATATATATATATATATATATAATTGTAACATCTCGACATCGAGAATAAAAGCAGTTTATCAAGCAATATGTTTTCTTTGAAAATATTTTACACTTAAATTAGATAAAATAAACAATTAAAAGGGTTTTTAAATATAATTTGTACTTTAAAAAAAATTACCGGAAATTCCAAATTTTAAGAATTATTTCTTCGTTATTCTATATAAAGTAGGTTTCCGGACGTCTAAAGAGACACAGAACAATATTACTTGAAAACATTAAAGCGCAGCTTCCACTGCGGTTGGTTGGATGTTGGTTCGAGCGGCGCTATTCAGAATCCTTTGATGTGGTCAAGCGGTTGGACGTGGTTCGACGGGGTTGGTTGCCAGGAAGAAGTCCCTGGCCCTAACCCCTAGCTGAGATAATGGAGGGGCCAGAGGCATATCTTTGTCGTTTTTGCATGCTTTCCTTTGAAGTAATTGCGCAATCTGATAAAAAAAAAAAAAGATTAGAACTGATGACAAGACATTTGGCTCTTTGTGTCGCGAACGTGATTAATGTTTTTTTTAACCTCGAAGTTTCAACCCTAGTGGAAACCAGTAACGGATATAGTACTCGTTCAGTTACCTTTCATCATAATAGCCATCGATATTCAAGCGGTTCTCATACCGTGACGCTATAAGTTTTGTACACAGGGGTCAAAAGGATCCGCTGACTGAGCACGTTGCTGTCACCGTGAAAGTCCTGTCCTATCAGGAACCTGTTTCCCGTGTTGGAACCATAAAACAGATTCTAAGGACGGAAGAGATGAATGAGAGTCCTATTTAAAAAGATCGCGACTAAAGATGAGGTGGTCAAGCACCGCTTAGTGAACCCTGGAGAACGGTCACTGTAAGCTGGTGGGGTTTAAGGTTTAATGCCATGTGTAATTTTAAACACACAGAAATGTACTCAAACCTCTGAATTTCTCAAACTGTGCAGCAGATGCTTGAGGAAAAACTCACCCCCGAACAAAAGAGCCAAAACATGGGACCTTGAACATTTTGGCAGAAATACCAATCCGAAAATCAAGTAACAGTTCATTAAACGGAGGAAATGTGATTTCCACTCAGGATCAAGATCAATTTAATTTTGTTAAAAAAATGTTGTATTGTGCATCTGTAGACTCCTTTTAGTTCCCCATCATACTATAGGTATGGGGAACTTAGGTAATCGTGAAAATTTTCGACCTTGGTTTTTTGACTTTTTTACACGTTTTCAGATGTGAGGAATCCGAAAATGACAAAATTTGTATGGTGTACATCTGTAGGGTGTCTGTCAGTTTGTTAGTCCGTTCGTTAGTTTGTTAGTGTACACGATATCTCAAGAAAAAATACTCGCAGAGAAGTCAAATTAGTTTTAAAATATTACTTTCGACACTGGCAAGAGCTCTATTTATTGGCAACATTCGAATTAAAAAACTTCGTAAGTTATTAGATTTTTTTAACGTGAGAGAATAGGGCAAAATTTTACTTAAACGTCCATTAAATGGAAATTTTTTACTCTAAAAATGTCAGATCAGTTTTAAAATATCAGTTTTGATTCCGGAATGAACATCATTAACTATAAACGTGCTACTTTCAAACTTTAGCAAGTTATTGGAAATTTACGAATTTTTAAACAAGGCAGTATAGGGCAAAATTTCACATAAACGTCAATATTGAGGGATATTTTCATCGTACGAGTAAAGATGTCTGACCACTTTTGAAATATTATATAGGATACTGGCATGAATATCATTCACTATGAATTTTCCAATATTAAAATTTCGTCAGTTATTGGAAATTTACGAATTTCTTAACATGCCAGAATAGGACAAAATTTCACATGTCAATCTTGAGGGATATTTTCATCGTAAAGATGGTAAACCAATTTTGAAATACTATTTAGGATACTGGAATGAATATTATAGACTATGAGTTTTCTGATTTAAAAAATTCGTAAGTTATTTGGAATTTACGATTTACTTAACATGGCATAATAGGACAAAATTGAGCATAAACGTCCATTTTGAAGATCATAAATATATCAGACAACTTCAAAATAACATTTATGATTCCTGATTGAACATGATTGATTACACATATTCTAGTAAGAAAATTCCGTAAGTTATTCGTAATTTAAGATTTTGTCAACATAGCAAAATTGAGCGATATTCCATATAAATACGCATTTTGATGATTATTGCATTGGAAATAGTAGCATGAAAACTAAACTACGAAATTGATCCTTATAAAATAAATTAATAAATTAGAATTAGATAAACATATCGAACTGAACGGTGGATAGCCTATTAGGCAGGGATTTCCTTCTGTCACTGTGCCAAGGGTTTGGTCAAATTAATTTCTCTTAACATCATTATAATATGTCCTGAACTAGAAATTTACGATAAGATATATATGGTGGGGAACTGAGCAGAGTCCACCTATGCCAACTAGTTTTTTAAACTGACTCACAGCAAAATATTAATATACACAGTATTCTGGGATCGATTATTTACGCAGAAGCAACCCTTTCGTCTATGATCTCGAACTTGCTCATACGTTCAACCATTTTTTCAGCACTTTAAAGAAGTTCCTGGTCGTGTAGATTTTCAACCTGTGATGGCGTCGCCTCGTTCAAACATTTGTCACCAACGAGAGAAATAAAGTAGAGTGATGATTCAATGGATAAAGAATTAGCTTTCCGTGGTTCAACATGAATCACGTGATATGAACCAATAGATTGCTATGTTTGACCCTTTATCGCTATTTTGGCATTTAAAATTTCAGTTCGACAAATTATTATTATTATTAGGTAACACGACAGTCGTATGACTGAAATAAATTCCTTAAAAAATAATTTTTCGAATATTTCACATTATAATAAATAATAAAATACTTTTTTCTTTCATTATTTCCCAACAAAGTTTAAAAGTATTTATAAAGAAATGTTAAACTGCTGAAAGAGCTAAAATTTAAAAACAAATAATAATTTTTCAACTATTTTTAAATATTTTGTCGGTTAAATTTTGACTACACGAAATAAAAAGAAGTAAAATAAAAACTAAAATGATTTAGAAATATATATATATATATATATATATATATTAAATTATGTAAGTAAACAAAAACATTGGCGGTTATGACTTTCGCCGAGTACAATCTCCAAGCCGTTGCCATAGAAATTTATTAAAAATAAGCCGTAACCGAGGAAACTAATACATAGGTGGTTCATCTCACATGACTCATTCTGTAGAATGTCAAGGTTACCATTTCTCACTCTACTTTATTTAACTCGTTGGTTGTCACAAGCTGGTTCCTTTCTTTTAAAATACATTGCTTCGACACAGTGGTGCCAGATTTGGGGACATTTTTATTCAATATCAACCACTAAATTTTATTCGGACGGTTGCCTAATCACTTCGAAGGTTAATCGTCTATTATGCATATCAAATATCACTTCTGAAAATTATTGGCGACTATTGAATAAAAATGTTCCCAAGCCTGGTCTCACTGCTTCGACATTGGTACGTAGAAATCAAAGTAGTAGTATACATGCTTTAATTCTGGTGGTTCTTATATTGAGAAGTAACAATAAAGTGTTGTATCTGCAAAAACAAATGTATTTAGGTAATTATGTTTTGAATTTTTTTACTGAAGACGAGAACCTTCCTGGATGTATTAACCAAATACTTGTAAAACTAACATCATTATAGTATTAATATTATTATAAATATTAACGCAAACGAGGGGATATTACGTTACACTAGGATATAATATTATTGCATTATGCATTCAGCACACTATTTGCACATATGTGCATCGTGCATTCAATACAAAACATATTTTAAGAAATTATATTAAGAAATTATTAAATTAAAATTAATCAATTGTGAGAATTAATATTAACTGTATGTGAGTGCTCGTGAGCAACTAATTAAAATACCATATTTTTTTAATTAGATATCCCTAACTTTTTATCTACATTATTTATATAATTTATTAATCTACTTTTAATCCACATTGTGTTACATAAATCCTCGAAAGGTAATTTCACCATGAAATTAACTGGAAAAGTAATTGTAGTATAGTGCCAATTAATTAGGTCTCTCATTTAGATTGCCAACGTTAACGCACCTTCGAACTAATTGACGCTCTGCGAGAATAATTTGAAGCATTCGTTTAATTAATCGCATTAACTAAGCGATAATGAGCCTTAGAGTTTTTCGTTGTAATCAAGTAATTTCGGTAGTGTTGGTAGCAATAAGATCAATTCAAATAAATAAGAGTAACGAGCAGATTTTTTTTTCTCTTAATTTGCGAAATTTTACATAATATATTTGCTTAGGCAGTTAAAATTATTTCTATTATGTTCCTAAATGAATTGCAAATTAATATCATTTAAGAAAGGACTGACTGAATAAATGGTCTTAATTGAACATACTAGTGGCCCATTATCCAGGTAAATCATTACTTACTCATTGTATCCCAGTCTAGAATTTAAATATACTTTTTTTTTTCATTTTTTATACGTTTTGAGGTATGAGGGATCGAAAGTAAATATCCTTTACTAGAATATAACCCCGTCAAAAATGACGGAGTGTGAACGATAAATCTTGAAAACTATGTTTAGATCATGAAGATTACCACGTGATCATTTAAATGTATTTTCAATTCTTGTTTATAAAACAAATGTGTTTTGATATTTTATAATTTTCGTATTGAAATAAAAAAAAATTCTACCCGATCAATAAATATGAATGACAATAAAAAAAAAAAAACTGCTGGTTGTCAAAAAATATAGTCCCGACAACACAACAACAACAACACATCCCAGTGCTCTATTTAAAGTCCTCACAATAATAAAAAACGATTCACTTGATTTTACCAAAATACTTTTTTTTTAATTTTTCCAACTAACTATCCAATAACTACAGACTCTCCATGCTAACCCAAATTCACTTCTACTCGATATCTCCAACCTATCTCACCCACAATATCGCCAAAATATCCATGATTCAGCTACAGACTCTCATTCTCAACCGAACATTTTACTTTGACTCGACATTATCACCTTAGATTACTTCAATACTAATTTCAACTGTTGACCTTTACTTGCCCAACCAAACATTCTATCCCAACTCGACGCTATCACTTTACAATAATTTCAAAACTAAAGTCAACTGGCGACATTTACTCAACTCGACGCCCCTCATACCTTACAATGTAAACAAACAATGAAGCTTGATAAAAATATTTAAAGACTTTAATATGTTTTTACAAATATTTTAAGAGTTTTAAGGCTTTAATATGTTTTAGAAATATTTTAAGAAATTTTTTAATGTAACGATCAAAGAGTCGTTCATTCGGAATTAAAGAGTCGTCCATTTGGAATTTGTATTTTCTGAATGGCAACAGTTTCGTTTTGCTTTTATCTGGAGTTGCGTTGTTTATAATAGCCAGTGATCAAGCGGACTATAAGTCAAGCATACAAACCTGATGTATATGTTATCAATAAACAACAATAGCCAGTGATCCTTTATATTTAATTTAGACCTTTAAACATAACAATTAAATAGTTTTTCAAGGTTTAGGGGGAAATAAATAAGAATAGGTGTGATACGAAACATATTATATGTATGTTTCCGTAAGCTGAACGAACGAAAAAAAAAATGGCTGCCGAAAGTTTCTGTTTTGAAGTAGTCTAACCGGAACTGTTCCTGACAGATTATGCTTATTATTATGTTTATGGTACTGACATGAACATTAATGAACATTAACAATCTATTTTTAAAATGTTGTAAGATATTTTAAATTGAATATTTTCATAACAGGTCAGGAAAGAGTATTATTTCGCATAAATTTCGATTTTTGAAATTATAGCTTAGGAAAATCACGCAGCAAATTAAATTATAGCAAATGTATCAAAACAGATGGAGGGTGTCATAGTGAGTGAAACATTTCAGTTTCCGAACGTGCCGAGGGATCAGCTGAATTCATTGCTTTTATCACGAATATACTAGGTGCAATAGCAGAAATTTATGATGGGGAACAGATTAGAGTGCAGCAGTAGTGAGATAATGGGGGTTCACCTGCAGAGGCGTAAGAGGCGTGATGCGTTGATGCGCTTTGCGTCAGAAGATGCACACATCGAACG
Source organism: Salticus scenicus (assembly GCA_963930645.1). Taxonomy (NCBI): domain Eukaryota; kingdom Metazoa; phylum Arthropoda; class Arachnida; order Araneae; family Salticidae; genus Salticus; species Salticus scenicus. Next base: position 264,310,864 of record OZ005650.1, read on the forward strand.
CATCATCCCCATTCACTACTACCATGTCGACAGATATAAGCTTGAAATTAACCTTCTATAGTACTAATCATAGGGCTTTAGATATTGTATTATCTTATTAAAAGTTTTTGAGTAAAACAAAAATAATCATGTTTTCTCAAAACCTTCGTTTAAGTTTAGTTAGAAAAATTTTTAATATTAAAATTAAGTCGTGAAATTACTTTTCATACTTAGAATATGCAATCTTTCGAAAAATTGTAAAACAATTTACCTTTAATACATTCCTTTGTCTTTTAATAACATAAATTTATAAAAAATTTAATTTTTTTTCTTTTTAATAAATTAATTTTGTAATAATCATGCTTTTCTTAAAACTTGTATTTAGTATTAGTGTTAAAGTTAGTAATGTTTAAATTAAATCATCAAATTACTTTATATTATATTTTCTTTTAATAAAACAGTTTTCTTTTTCTTTTCTTCTTCGCCTTTTTTCTTTTAACCTATTAGTAAAATTCACAAACATTCTAAATGTAACAATTCTGAAATAAAACAGACACGGTTTACAGTTAATTAAAAACTTTATTGCAACATTATTTCCACATGGTGTTTCCAAAATTCTTTAAACTTGCTTGCATCACAAAATTAGTATACACATATAATTTATCAAATACAACAAAATTTGCAACATTCATTTTTTACAAGCATTCATCTAGTAAGTTGTCAATACAATAATTAGTATATACAATTTCATCAACAATAACGAAGGTTACAATATAAAATCTTGAACAATTTTTACACTATTTACAAATATTTTCAAAGTTTCTATGTATTAAGATAACATTATAATTATTATATACATATAATTACAACACTTATAACGAAGTTTACAGTAGAGTTAATTACAGTATAGGTTACAATATCTTCGGCAATTTTTTTTACAATATTTAAGCTTAAAGTTCTACATTTTGATCAATTTCGCAATGTCCATATGCTAAACTTGTTATACCATCATCTAAGATGAATCTTTTATCATCGAAGGGACTCAGACTTATTTTATTTTGGTGGATTGTGTACAGTTTATGATTTTCTTGGCCTATTTTTATTTGTTTTTCAATACTTGTTTTTTGCTGTTGTAAACACTGGAAATAGTCTTCATGATTAATTTTATGTCGCACAACCTGAGTGGATACGCCTTTCGCTCTCTTTTTTTCATCTTTACATGATTTTATGGAATACATTTTTGCCTTCAATCCGACAAACTCTAGAGCTATTTCACCACTTAATTCGTCTTTAAATTTCCCAATGACTTTTTTGTTTTCATTAGAATAAAGAGGATGATCTGTAGGATAATCAGAAAAATCAAAGATAGTTGTATTACTTTGCATATCTTGATATATGTCATCTGTTGTAATATGATACGTTAGTGAATCAGTATCAGTAAATAAGAGCGTCGCTCGGTCGTTATATAGTGGCTTTATGTAATTATAGTGAAAATTATACATTAGGAGTTTAGAAAGTTCAAGAATGCAAAACCCAACATAAATAGGACGATTCATCAGAATGCTTGTTTTAAGTCTTTCGACAGCAGTTAGATCTTCGTCATAAGTTTTAAATGATTTAAAGGTGGGAGATGCTACTAATTTTACTGCTCTTTTAGAGGTGTTACTACAAAGTTCAATATTACGTCTTTTTCGTAAGTTTTCCATGGTTTTCCCATACACACTATTGTTTAATAGTTTAAAAAAATCTTTTTCAAAGGATGATGAAGCTTGTTTACGTTTTTCGGTGTTGAATAATATATATTTTTCCAACCAAGGAGCTTGTTTAAATTGAATGGCTTTATGCACTGCTGTAACTTTCAATCCTAATTGAAGATAGAGTTTTAAATTTCGATAATGCACCACATAATTTTTCTTGTTTTGAAGGTTAGGTATTAATTTTGGTGTCCCAACATATTTTCTATTGTGAAGTAAACTTTTAGCATAAGGTGACAGCATTTCTTCGGTTAAGGTTAATCTTTCAGGTGCAAGTGGATAATCGTTATGGGTATGATGAAGGTGCTGAGGGTAATCGAGATCAACTTCAAAAATATAACCAATATCAGAATCATCTCGAAGAGATAGAATCCAGTCTTCAGTTATATCATTTATGTCGGTCCATTTGAAGTTTCCATAGGGTAAGTACTGGGACATAGCCCAACCGTAAAGGTTATTGGCATCCCAGTACATTATATAACTATTGGATTCATCTGGATTATAATCATTCATATAAGGATTGTTTGCTCTGGCCAGTCTTCTGCTAATCATGCTAATTCCACCTCGAATCCCTTTTTCTATTAACAACAACATATTAATGTCTGTTAAGAGCTCTAGAGGTGTTTCAGTCATTTTTAGGCATGCTTGCCATGCAAGTCCAGGAGTAGTGAAAAGGTGTGCACAATCAATTTTATAATAACGCATGCAAAGTTCTCTGAAATTCTGAAATACGTCAGCAAGCAATAAAACGTCTGTTTTTAACCGACTTCAAAAAAAGAAGGAAGGTTCTCAATTCAAACCGTATGTTTTTTTTATGTTTGTTAGCTCATAACTTCTGAACGGATGCTCCGATTTTGATACTTTTTGTTTTGTTGAAAAGGTCTTGGTCTGCAATAGGTCCCATTGTAATATCTTTACGATCTAAAGAAAATACAGGGTAACCAAAAAAATCAGTCCCAACTCTTTTAACTGCTAAAAGGCTGCAGCTATAGTGATAAAAATGGTATGTAAGTATAGTAAAGTTGCCCTGCAGTACAAGGTTGAACCGCTTGCTGCGCCACCTGGTGGAAAATAGTGGAATTAGTGTTCCTATCTCGAAAACGGTTCTAGAGAAAAAAAAGTGAATTAGAAAGTTGAAGATTATCATCGATTTAGTACAAAAAGATAGTTTAGACATTCATGCTAGCGTTTCCATCTCGGAAACGGTTCAAGACAGGGGAAAAAAGTGATCGATTTAGTACGAAAAGATAGTTTTGACATTGATGCTAAAAGTACAAGGCTAAAAACGTGCCTTTTTTTGTTCGTAATTTCTTACACTATACACACTTGAGCTACATTGCTCACGTAGTTGCGCAGCTGGTGAGACATACGCTATATAGTTCAAAATACGTTTACTTGATACTTTTTGCTTTGTTGTAGAGATCTTGGTCTGAAGTAGGTCCCATTATAACGTCTTTACAAACTAAAGAAAATAAAGCGCCATCTGGTGAAAAACAGCGGCATTAGCGCTCTTATCTCCAAAACGGTTCAAGATGGGAGAAAAGTTAATTACGAATATGTAGAGTATCATCGATTTACTACGAAAAGAATGTTTTTAGACATTATTGCTAAAAATAGAACGCTTAAAACGTGCAATTGTTTGTTCGCAATTTCCTACACTGTGCACACTTGAACTACGTTGCACGCTTTACAGCGTAGCGTATGACACGTATACTCTGTGGTTCAAAGTACTGTTACTGTAAGCGGTCACATCGATTAGCGCAAAGTCGTTTTCAACCAACTTCAGAAAGGAGGGTGTTCTTAATTCTTGCTATGTGTTGTTGGTGGTGTTTGTAAGCTTATAACTTCGTAAGAAATGCTCTAATTAACCGGCTTCAAAAAGGAGGAGGTTCTTAATTCAAAGCACATGTTTTTTTGTTTTTGTTTTTGTTTGTTAGCTCATAACTCTGAACGGATGATCCGATTTTGATACTTTTTGTTTTATTGTAAAGGTCTTGGTCTGAAATAGGTCCCATTGTAAGATCTTTACGATCAAAAGAAAATACAGGGTGCCCAAAAAAGTCAGTCCCGACTCTTTTAACTACTGAACAGCTGCAGCTATAGTCATAAAAGTGGTATGTAGGTACAGTAAAGTGGACATGTGCTACGCGATTCAACCGCCTAAAGCGCCACCTGGTGGAAAAGAGTGGAGTTAGCGATCCTATCTCGGAAACGTTTCAACACAGGGGAAAAAAGTGAATTATAAAATTGCAGAGCATCATCGATGAAGTACCCAAAGATAGTTTAGACATTAATGCTGAAAACAGAACGCTTAAAACGTGCATTTGTTTGTTCAAAATTTCCTATTTTGTGCACACTTTAAAGACTTTGCATATGTTGTAGCGTAGCGGGTGACATTTATGCTATGTAAAATTCAAAGTTTGGTTGTTGTAAGCGGTCACATCGATTAATGCATACGCGTTTTAAGCCGACTTTATAAAGGAAGAGGTTCTCAATACAAACCATGTTTCTCGTTGTTGTTGTTGAAATTTGTTAGCTTATAACTTCGTAAGTGATGATTTAGTTTTAATACTTTTTTTTGTTGTCGTAATGATTTTGGCCTGAAATAATTTTCATTAGGATTTCATTAAGATATAAACAAATTACAGGATACTCACAAAATCTGTTCGCACTCTAACTGCTGAACGCAAGCAGCTACACTGGTAAAACCAGTGTGTAAGTATCGATGTTGAAACTTCTGTACGTCAGCTGCAATGCATATTTTGCTCTTTGTTTGAACTTTACGCTGCGCAATTTCCAGCGCAGCGGGTGACACGTATTTACTGTAAAGTTCGATATATATGCCTAACAGAATTTTCGGTTACGAATACAGCGTATCCTTTCTTTACATTTCAAAAGACTTTTTTAATTTAACGTATGTTCGTTCAATAGATAGTTTTTTGGTCATATCCGATAAGGGCAAGAAGAGTGACACAATTTAAAAATGCAGCATTTGAGAAAAATCAACTTAAAAATAACTTGACTAGAATAAAACTGGCACAACTGTCTCTCGAGTGGATAACTTTCTAGATGGAGATGTAACTTTTTTGTTCACATTGGGTGCATTTAATGTATTTTTCAGTGACTTAAACAATTTTTTGAGTAATGTCACTTTTCTTGGAAGTTGTGATTTGTGAAACTTCCGTCGAACGTCTTCTGATGCTCTGCTATATAAATAAGTTTTCACTGAAAAGAGAAAAATAAAATCTTTTTGTAAAAAAAATAGAACCGACTCCAAAAAGGAACTACTATTCAAACAACTAAAAATGAAAGAAAATTGGCAGAAAATGAAACTGTAGATTGCGCCTAAAAGTATAAAATAATTTCCTTCGCCAAACAATCTATAACACTACAATTAATCATAACTTTTGAAGTCGGCGCAAAATTAAATAAAAATTGATACTTTTATTCAATACAAAAATCAAATCCTATTCAAAATACACGTCTCACATTGTTACCTGCAAAACGCAGCCGAAAACTACTTTGATTCAAGAAAGCAAATAAGATTTCGTAAGCAGCAAAAGTTGGCAAAGATGCTGGTATCTGACGCCCTTGGTGAACGACAAATCGCAAAATTATCTGGCAAACATATTTAATTTCTTTGGGATATCATGAATATTTTAATAAGGTATATCAAGAGAGTAATCAAGAATATGAAACAACACATCGTACAATATATATTATGTAAATATACATCTTGCGTGTATATTTTTGCCTAACGTTTTTATTGCGAAATTCTAAAGCCATCAAGGATGATCTAACTTCGTAGAAACGTAAATACCGCATTGTAAAGAATGTTCACTGTTATATGTAGATGCTACTAATTGACCAATTGTATACAGTGACAAAATAATAAAGGAAGCATGAAAATGGATCATTCGAGACAACTGCATTTGTTGCTACCGATCTAAAGACAAACCTTTAAAAACTAATTAAATTTTATTTAATTTTGCGCCGACTTCAAAAGTTATGATTAATTGTAGTGTTATAGATTGTTTGGCGAAGGAAATTATTTTATACTTTTAGGCGCAATCTACAGTTTCATTTTCTGCCAATTTTCTTTCATTTTTAGTTGTTTGAATAGTAGTTCCTTTTTGGAGTCGGTTCTATTTTTTTTACAAAAAGATTTTATTACATATAAATTATGGTAATCGCCAAGATTTTTCATATTGAATGTACTCCAAATTTTTTGAGCATGTTCGTAATCATCCTCAGAAATAGCCTCTTCTGTCAATGAATTATAAAATGCAGAAGGAGGAGGGAGTGATGATTCTTCGAATTTATTAAAACAGTTAAAATAGTCGTAGGGATAAACACCTTTGCGTGTTAGTAAATCTAAACATGTGTTAACGGGAAAATTCTCTTTCAAAATCTTAAACTGGGAAGAATCAAGATTTTTTACAAGTTTTTCGAGTGATGTAGGTAGGAATTGAAAGCTGTCTAAAAAGACTAATTGAACTGGGTCCTTAGGTTTCTTCAATCTGAATGTAATATAGTTTTCCAAACTTGTAGCAATAACCTCTATCTGATGATTGTTATACTTGCCTAGTTTCGTCATAATATGATGACCGTCATAGTTTTTTAAATTATGAAAGATAATCGGTATTTTTTTAGATAATTTGAAATTCAAGTTACAGGCGTTATGGGCTGCACCTCTAAATTCTCCTGAAATGTGACAATGATCTCTTCGACGATCCTCAGCTAACTGTTTATGGCATATATGACATACTTCAGCATCTTGAAACTCCTTTTCCTGAGCTTCCGTTAAGACTATAGGCTTGACTTGTGATAAAATCTTGGTGAGTTCTTCCTTTTCAGTCATCATCTTTTCTAAAAAGTGTTCCACAGCGTCTTCTCCTCTATATACTTGAATCGGTTTAACAGAGTGTCCATCTGGCCCGATAATAACATATGCATATCCACAAGGCACATGAAATGCAATTTTTTCACTATGCGAAATATCAGATGACGGGGAAGCCGAAGTAACAGGAACAAGAAGGCTTTCAAAATCTGCATAAATACAGTAAGCAACAGGATGTTGCAAGTGTGTACCTATAAATTTTAAAATGTTATTTTCCTCAGAAGGCATTTTAACAACTTGTACTTCATGTTCTTGACAGTACTGAATGTGGGTTTTCAATAAATCTTCTCTAGTGAAACGATGCAAACATCGAAAACAGTAATATGCAGCAGTCTTATGTTTAGTTAAATCACCAAGGAGACGTGAAAAGTTTCGGATGAGACAATAATGTTGTCTTTCATCATCAGAAATTAGTAACAAGTTGATTGTATCAGTGTCATTTTTTGGTGAAATGTACAGGGGACAAACTTCATCGTCTTCATACCCGAAGACATTAATCCGTAAATCATTCATCTTTTCAATTTGTGGTATCTTTGTTAGAGGTACAGGGCATGTTATATTACCTAGTTTAATGGTATTTTCATAGGGTGTGTAATGAGATACGCGTTCAGGATTCTCACTAAAATGCAAATTCAGTTTATAGGCGATTATGCACCAAATGAGACATTTATTATCTTCATTTTGAATGTTTAACACAGCTTTTTTTGCAGCAAGTTTTGATGGTAACTTAATATAGCTGCTAGCGGCTAGAGGATGGTATTTAGCTATTTTCAGTTCCAGATAATGAATTTTTTTAAAAACCCATCCGGATCCTCTCTGGATGAATTCATCTAGTGACTTAAGGATTTTTGCATATCCTTCGAGAATATGCTGTTCAACTGAATCTTCAATAAGTTCTGTAAAACAGGAACTTCTAAAATATGTTTGAATTTCCTCCATATCTTCATTAGGTCTTTTACGCTCTAGCGAAACTTTCATGATCATATACCACTTCAAGGCATTTTGTTCCTTTAACTCACATTTTAGTTTTTCAAGTACTTCAGACTGTATATATAACTGAAATATTTCTAAATCCCATTCACTGCTTTCGTTTGGATAAAAAAGCACTGTATTAAACACGCTAGAAGCTTCAGCTTGTCTTTTAGCCCTTTTAGACTTTAAAGCAGGTTCAGTTCTCTTCCGTTTTCTAGTAACAAGTTCATGCTCTTGACGCTTGTGAGAAATCAGTTCAGATTTTAGATCAAACACTTTATTACAGTCACTGCATGGATATCGTGAACTTTCGTGAAATTTTAAATGTCTTTGAAAATTGTCTAAGCGGGAAAATACAAGATCACATTGTTGACACTTTATAGATGCTACTTCATCTTTACTTTTATGAAGCAACATATGTCGTTTCAAGTCCCACTTCCGAGTAAAAGTCTTTTGACAAGAAGAACAACTGAAACTTTGTAATGCTTTCTGAACATTCTTGTCAGCAGATAGAGATTGTATTTCACCATTATGAGTCATTAAATGTCTTTTCAAATTGAATTTTAGGCCAAATGCTTTTCCACAGTCATCACACTTGAATAACTTCTCTTTCAAATGTAGCTTTTCATGGCGATGCAAATCATATCTCCTTGAAAATGTCTTGTGACAAGTTGAACAACTCTGAAAAAAATTAATAAAAGGTTTGTTTTAGAATTTTTATACTCATAAAAAGTAATTAAAAAAGTTTTCTTAACATAGTTTTATTGTACTTGATTCTATTATTTTTACTAATGCAATATAAAAAATACATTTGCATAAAAATATTTACTATCTTAAACAATTTCCCTAACATAGTTTTACTAATGCAATGTAAAAAATACATTTGCATAAAAATATTTACCATCTTAACCAATAAAAAACTTAGGTTAGAATAAAAATCTCTAAAAAATCTTTAAAATATAATAAAAAAAATCTTTTAAAATGGAAAAATGTAAAAGAATTAAGATTGAATTAATACAAGTTTTAAAAAAGATATTGTTTCGTTCAAGAAAAAACTTACAAAGGGTGGTTGAGGTTCTTCATGCACATTCTTTGCATACGATTCTTCAATCTTCAACATTTCTTCTCTTCCCAAACCATAGTTGATGAAAAACTAAAAAAGTAAATGGTTTTCATTTAAAATATATTAAAAATTCACTGTTGCAAAATAATTTTTAAGTTATTAGAGTCCTTTTAAAGAAAATTAATTCTTTGAATCAATCAAATGCTAACTATTCATCCTACCAAAATACTATTTCTAAAAAATTCTTCAATACAATGTGTAAACATCAACAAAATGTAAAACCATGTTGAAAGATCTTTATAAAGTTAAAGTGAAATGCATACAAACACACTCGTTAACCATGGAAAAAGTATAACATAAAAATTAAAGCATAAGCTTATTAAAAAATTTCTGAAAAATACATTGCCAATTTTAAAACATTCATAAAAGAAAAAATATATTTTTGATTTCAAAAATGCATATATATTATGGAAAAAATTCTTTTATATGATTAAACAAACATTTTATCAAGATTTTTAATATAACACTGATTAATAATTTTCATATGAATTAAAATGAAACTAGAACAATTTCAAAGAATCACTAAATGATCAACTTACTTTGTCATCAACAGGCAACAATGAAGAGTTCTGGTTAATTTCCATATCGAAATAAAAAAAATCTTAAACTTTCACTCTCAATAAACAAACAGGCAAGATCAATGCAAGGTCGAACAGAAAGCAGGTCTAAACAAGTCTGAAAGACGCTACAGCAAAGCCGACGTTGAAACAACAGAGAGAATAAATATACGTCCGTTCAGATCGAAAGTAGGTAAGCGAATGACAAATTAGATTCAATTTCTTAATTACTAATGGAGAAAAAATAGGCTATCCCATTTCTAAGCATAGGGGTGTCAGGTTTAATGGACTATTCCACTATGTTGAAGAGGGGCGACAGGTTTTGTGAAATAAACTAACAGTGAGATTAAATAATCATTATACATCACATTTTGATTAATTATTATACTATGTCAATCTATTTTTCATACAGAGGGAAAAAAATGTATTAAATGAAAACTTTCACAAACACTTGTTATTAATGATACATAAAAATATTTTTTAAATTATAAAAAACTTACAAGTTTTAATCATGTAGAACATAGATTAAAATTTCAGAGTGTAAACACAATCTATACCTGGAGAATTTTCCTTAATTAAACATGAAAACAACACATAATCACTCTAAAAATACTTAATTAATCATGTTTTAATTAACAATTAACATTCATTGTATACAATTTATTCATTAACGAACTTGTATTGCATTCTAACACACTTATATTTTCATTAAAACTGTAAAATCGCTACTTAAACATCCGAAAAACAGTTAATTACTTTAATTAATTACTTTAATCAACAATTATCAAGCATTTCATTAAACATTTGACACACTAGAGTTGTATTAAAGCACAATTTTTCATTGAAATATAAAAAAAAAACTGTAAAAACATCATTTAATTGCCCAAAAACCACTTAATTACTTTAATTAATTACTTTAATCAACAATTATCAATCATTGCATTAAACATTTGACACACTGGAGTTGTATTTAAGCACAATTTTTAATTGAAATATAAAAAAAAAACTGTAAAAACATCATTTAATTGCCTAAAAACTACTTAATTACTTAATTAATTACTTTAATTAACCATTCGTTAACTTAAACACGCATGACATTAAACATTTTACATATCTAAATTATATTATAACACCATTTTTCATAAAAAATACTAATAAAACATTGAAAAGTGACTTATTTTTCTGAAAATTCATTAATTTCCTTAATTATAATTAATTAAAGATAATAAACAGCACTTAAACACCTGAAAAATACTTAAGTACCTTAATTTAGCATAACTGACATCAAAAAACTCAAAAAACAAAACAACATTTAGTAGGTAAGAAAGGCCAAGGTTCTACTCTAACTTAAAAATCAATAATTAATTTTTTAAATTAATTTTCTTCATTAATACCCTCGTCATCTTTCACGATTAAGTTAGAGGGCGTCTCAAGGTCAATACCAACCCATCTAGACCCCTCAGGGGGTGGTGTGGCACCCGCACGACTTGCCGGTCCCTCGGTCCCTCACCCTCATGACCTAGAACTCTCATTTCTTACCTACTAAATGTTGTTTTGTTTTTTGAGTTTTTTGATGTCAGTTATGCTAAATTAAGGTACTTAAGTATTTTTCAGGTGTTTAAGTGCTGTTTATTATCTTTAATTAATTATAATTAAGGAAATTAATGAATTTTCAGAAAAATAAGTCACTTTTCAATGTTTTATTAGTATTTTTTATGAAAAATGGTGTTATAATATAATTTAGATATGTAAAATGTTTAATGTCATGCGTGTTTAAGTTAACGAATGGTTAATTAAAGTAATTAATTAAGTAATTAAGTAGTTTTTAGGCAATTAAATGATGTTTTTACAGTTTTTTTTTTATATTTCAATTAAAAATTGTGCTTAAATACAACTCCAGTGTGTCAAATGTTTAATGCAATGATTGATAATTGTTGATTAAAGTAATTAATTAAAGTAATTAAGTGGTTTTTGGGCAATTAAATGATGTTTTTACAGTTTTTTTTTATATTTCAATGAAAAATTGTGCTTTAATACAACTCTAGTGTGTCAAATGTTTAATGAAATGCTTGATAATTGTTGATTAAAGTAATTAATTAAAGTAATTAACTGTTTTTCGGATGTTTAAGTAGCGATTTTACAGTTTTAATGAAAATATAAGTGTGTTAGAATGCAATACAATTTCGTTAATGAATAAATTGTATACAATGAATGTTAATTGTTAATTAAAACATGATTAATTAAGTATTTTTAGAGTGATTATGTGTTGTTTTCATGTTTAATTAAGGAAAATTCTCCAGGTATAGATTGTGTTTACACTCTGAAATTTTAATCTATGTTCTACATGATTAAAACTTGTAAGTTTTTTATAATTTAAAAAATATTTTTATGTATCATTAATAACAAGTGTTTGTGAAAGTTTTCATTTAATACATTTTTTTCCCTCTGTATGAAAAATAGATTGACATAGTATAATAATTAATCAAAATGTGATGTATAATGATTATTTAATCTCACTGTTAGTTTATTTCACAAAACCTGTCACCCCTCTTCAACATAGTGGAATAGTCCATTAAACCTGACACCCCTATGCTTAGAAATGGGATAGCCTATTTTTTCTCCATTAGTAATTAAGAAATTGAATCTAATTTGTCATTCGCTTACCTACTTTCGATCTGAACGGACGTATATTTATTCTCTCTGTTGTTTCAACGTCGGCTTTGCTGTAGCGTCTTTCAGACTTGTTTAGACCTGCTTTCTGTTCGACCTTGCATTGATCTTGCCTGTTTGTTTATTGAGAGTGAAAGTTTAAGATTTTTTTTATTTCGATATGGAAATTAACCAGAACTCTTCATTGTTGCCTGTTGATGACAAAGTAAGTTGATCATTTAGTGATTCTTTGAAATTGTTCTAGTTTCATTTTAATTCATATGAAAATTATTAATCAGTGTTATATTAAAAATCTTGATAAAATGTTTGTTTAATCATATAAAAGAATTTTTTCCATAATATATATGCATTTTTGAAATCAAAAATATATTTTTTCTTTTATGAATGTTTTAAAATTGGCAATGTATTTTTCAGAAATTTTTTAATAAGCTTATGCTTTAATTTTTATGTTATACTTTTTCCATGGTTAACGAGTGTGTTTGTATGCATTTCACTTTAACTTTATAAAGATCTTTCAACATGGTTTTACATTTTGTTGATGTTTACACATTGTATTGAAGAATTTTTTAGAAATAGTATTTTGGTAGGATGAATAGTTAGCATTTGATTGATTCAAAGAATTAATTTTCTTTAAAAGGACTCTAATAACTTAAAAATTATTTTGCAACAGTGAATTTTTAATATATTTTAAATGAAAACCATTTACTTTTTTAGTTTTTCATCAACTATGGTTTGGGAAGAGAAGAAATGTTGAAGATTGAAGAATCGTATGCAAAGAATGTGCATGAAGAACCTCAACCACCCTTTGTAAGTTTTTTCTTGAACGAAACAATATCTTTTTTAAAACTTGTATTAATTCAATCTTAATTCTTTTACATTTTTCCATTTTAAAAGATTTTTTTTATTATATTTTAAAGATTTTTTAGAGATTTTTATTCTAACCTAAGTTTTTTATTCCTTTCAGATGATTAGTGACAAGCCTTCTACAGTTGATAATCCGCTGCTCTTAAGCTCATTGAGTGATAAAAATAAGGTGAGTTGAGTATTTTTTCTTAGAAATGCAATATATTTTATGTTAGTACATATTCATGATAGGAAAATTTTTCACGTTTGTAAAGAAACCTTTCTAAAAATAGAATTAAACAATGCGTGAGTAAAAATTTACAACATTATGTTAAGAATAATTGTTTAAGGTAACAAGTATTTTTATGCAAATGTATTTTTTTTTTACATTACATTAGTAAAAATTTGTAAAACTATGTTAGGGAAATTGCTTAAGATAGTAAATATTTTTATGCAAATGTATTTTTTTTACATTGCATTAGTGCAAATTTGTAAAACTATGTTAGGAAAATTGCTTAAGATGGTAAATATTTTTATGCAAATGTATTTTTTACATTACATTAGTGCAAATTTGTAAAACTATGTTAGGAAAATTGCTTAAGATGGTAAATATTTTTATGCAAATGTATTTTTTACATTACATTAGTGCAAATATGTAAAACTATGTTAGGAAAATTGGTTAAGATGGTAAATATTTTTATGCAAATGTATTTTTTACATTACATTAGTGCAAATTTGTAAAACTATGTTAGGAAAATTGCTTAAGATGGTAAATATTTTTATGCAAATGTATTTTTTACATTACATTAGTGCAAATATGTAAAACTATGTTAGGAAAATTGGTTAAGATGGTAAATATTTTTATGCAAATGTATTTTTTACATTGCATTAGTAAAACTATGTTAGGGAAATTGTTTAAGATAGTAAATATTTTTATGCAAATGTATTTTTTATATTGCATTAGTAAAAATAATAGAATCAAGTACAATAAAACTATGTTAAGAAAACTTTTTTAATTACTTTTTATGAGTATAAAAATTCTAAAACAAACCTTTTATTAATTTTTTTCAGAGTTGTTCAACTTGTCACAAGACATTTTCAAGGAGATATGATTTGCATCGCCATGAAAAGCTACATTTGAAAGAGAAGTTATTCAAGTGTGAAGACTGTGGAAAAGCATTTGGCCTAAAATTCAATTTGAAAAGACATTTAATGACTCATAATGGTGAAATACAATCTCTATCTGCTGACAAGAATGTTCAGAAAGCATTACAAAGTTTCAGTTGTTCTTCTTGTCAAAAGACTTTTACTCGGAAGTGGGACTTGAAACGACATATGTTGCTTCATAAAAGTAAAGATGAAGTAGCATCTATAAAGTGTCAACAATGTGATCTTGTATTTTCCCGCTTAGACAATTTTCAAAGACATTTAAAATTTCACGAAAGTTCACGATATCCATGCAGTGACTGTAATAAAGTGTTTGATCTAAAATCTGAACTGATTTCTCACAAGCGTCAAGAGCATGAACTTGTTACTAGAAAACGGAAGAGAACTGAACCTGCTTTAAAGTCTAAAAGGGCTAAAAGACAAGCTGAAGCTTCTAGCGTGTTTAATACAGTGCTTTTTTATCCAAACGAAAGCAGTGAATGTGATTTAGAAATATTTCAGTTATATATACAGTCTGAAGTACTTGAAAAACTAAAATGTGAGTTAAAGGAACAAAATGCCTTGAAGTGGTATATGATCATGAAAGTTTCGCTAGAGCGTAAAAGACCTAATGAAGATATGGAGGAAATTCAAACATATTTTAGAAGTTCCTGTTTTACAGAACTTATTGAAGATTCAGTTGAACAGCATATTCTCGAAGGATATGCAAAAATCCTTAAGTCACTAGATGAATTCATCCAGAGAGGATCCGGATGGGTTTTTAAAAAAATTCATTATCTGGAACTGAAAATAGCTAAATACCATCCTCTAGCCGCTAGCAGCTATATTAAGTTACCATCAAAACTTGCTGCAAAAAAAGCTGTGTTAAACATTCAAAATGAAGATAATAAATGTCTCATTTGGTGCATAATCGCCTATAAACTGAATTTGCATTTTAGTGAGAATCCTGAACGCGTATCTCATTACACACCCTATGAAAATACCATTAAACTAGGTAATATAACATGCCCTGTACCTCTAACAAAGATACCACAAATTGAAAAGATGAATGATTTACGGATTAATGTCTTCGGGTATGAAGACGATGAAGTTTGTCCCCTGTACATTTCACCAAAAAATGACACTGATACAATCAACTTGTTACTAATTTCTGATGATGAAAGACAACATTATTGTCTCATCCGAAACTTTTCACGTCTCCTTGGTGATTTAACTAAACATAAGACTGCTGCATATTACTGTTTTCGATGTTTGCATCGTTTCACTAGAGAAGATTTATTGAAAACCCACATTCAGTACTGTCAAGAACATGAAGTACAAGTTGTTAAAATGCCTTCTGAGGAAAATAACATTTTAAAATTTATAGGTACACACTTGCAACATCCTGTTGCTTACTGTATTTATGCAGATTTTGAAAGCCTTCTTGTTCCTGTTACTTCGGCTTCCCCGTCATCTGATATTTCGCATAGTGAAAAAATTGCATTTCATGTGCCTTGTGGATATGCATATGTTATTACATCTCCATCTAGAAAGTTATCCACTCGAGAGACAGTTGTGCCAGTTTTATTCTAGTCAAGTTATTTTTAAGTTGATTTTTCTCAAATGCTGCATTTTTAAATTGTGTCACTCTTCTTGCCCTTATCGGATATGACCAAAAAACTATCTATTGAACGAACATACGTTAAATTAAAAAAGTCTTTTGAAATGTAAAGAAAGGATACGCTGTATTCGTAACCGAAAATTCTGTTAGGCATATATATCGAACTTTACAGTAAATACGTGTCACCCGCTGCGCTGGAAATTGCGCAGCGTAAAGTTCAAACAAAGAGCAAAATATGCATTGCAGCTGACGTACAGAAGTTTCAACATCGATACTTACACACTGGTTTTACCAGTGTAGCTGCTTGCGTTCAGCAGTTAGAGTGCGAACAGATTTTGTGAGTATCCTGTAATTTGTTTATATCTTAATGAAATCCTAATGAAAATTATTTCAGGCCAAAATCATTACGACAACAAAAAAAAGTATTAAAACTAAATCATCACTTACGAAGTTATAAGCTAACAAATTTCAACAACAACAACGAGAAACATGGTTTGTATTGAGAACCTCTTCCTTTATAAAGTCGGCTTAAAACGCGTATGCATTAATCGATGTGACCGCTTACAACAACCAAACTTTGAATTTTACATAGCATAAATGTCACCCGCTACGCTACAACATATGCAAAGTCTTTAAAGTGTGCACAAAATAGGAAATTTTGAACAAACAAATGCACGTTTTAAGCGTTCTGTTTTCAGCATTAATGTCTAAACTATCTTTGGGTACTTCATCGATGATGCTCTGCAATTTTATAATTCACTTTTTTCCCCTGTGTTGAAACGTTTCCGAGATAGGATCGCTAACTCCACTCTTTTCCACCAGGTGGCGCTTTAGGCGGTTGAATCGCGTAGCACATGTCCACTTTACTGTACCTACATACCACTTTTATGACTATAGCTGCAGCTGTTCAGTAGTTAAAAGAGTCGGGACTGACTTTTTTGGGCACCCTGTATTTTCTTTTGATCGTAAAGATCTTACAATGGGACCTATTTCAGACCAAGACCTTTACAATAAAACAAAAAGTATCAAAATCGGATCATCCGTTCAGAGTTATGAGCTAACAAACAAAAACAAAAACAAAAAAACATGTGCTTTGAATTAAGAACCTCCTCCTTTTTGAAGCCGGTTAATTAGAGCATTTCTTACGAAGTTATAAGCTTACAAACACCACCAACAACACATAGCAAGAATTAAGAACACCCTCCTTTCTGAAGTTGGTTGAAAACGACTTTGCGCTAATCGATGTGACCGCTTACAGTAACAGTACTTTGAACCACAGAGTATACGTGTCATACGCTACGCTGTAAAGCGTGCAACGTAGTTCAAGTGTGCACAGTGTAGGAAATTGCGAACAAACAATTGCACGTTTTAAGCGTTCTATTTTTAGCAATAATGTCTAAAAACATTCTTTTCGTAGTAAATCGATGATACTCTACATATTCGTAATTAACTTTTCTCCCATCTTGAACCGTTTTGGAGATAAGAGCGCTAATGCCGCTGTTTTTCACCAGATGGCGCTTTATTTTCTTTAGTTTGTAAAGACGTTATAATGGGACCTACTTCAGACCAAGATCTCTACAACAAAGCAAAAAGTATCAAGTAAACGTATTTTGAACTATATAGCGTATGTCTCACCAGCTGCGCAACTACGTGAGCAATGTAGCTCAAGTGTGTATAGTGTAAGAAATTACGAACAAAAAAAGGCACGTTTTTAGCCTTGTACTTTTAGCATCAATGTCAAAACTATCTTTTCGTACTAAATCGATCACTTTTTTCCCCTGTCTTGAACCGTTTCCGAGATGGAAACGCTAGCATGAATGTCTAAACTATCTTTTTGTACTAAATCGATGATAATCTTCAACTTTCTAATTCACTTTTTTTTCTCTAGAACCGTTTTCGAGATAGGAACACTAATTCCACTATTTTCCACCAGGTGGCGCAGCAAGCGGTTCAACCTTGTACTGCAGGGCAACTTTACTATACTTACATACCATTTTTATCACTATAGCTGCAGCCTTTTAGCAGTTAAAAGAGTTGGGACTGATTTTTTTGGTTACCCTGTATTTTCTTTAGATCGTAAAGATATTACAATGGGACCTATTGCAGACCAAGACCTTTTCAACAAAACAAAAAGTATCAAAATCGGAGCATCCGTTCAGAAGTTATGAGCTAACAAACATAAAAAAAACATACGGTTTGAATTGAGAACCTTCCTTCTTTTTTTGAAGTCGGTTAAAAACAGACGTTTTATTGCTTGCTGACGTATTTCAGAATTTCAGAGAACTTTGCATGCGTTATTATAAAATTGATTGTGCACACCTTTTCACTACTCCTGGACTTGCATGGCAAGCATGCCTAAAAATGACTGAAACACCTCTAGAGCTCTTAACAGACATTAATATGTTGTTGTTAATAGAAAAAGGGATTCGAGGTGGAATTAGCATGATTAGCAGAAGACTGGCCAGAGCAAACAATCCTTATATGAATGATTATAATCCAGATGAATCCAATAGTTATATAATGTACTGGGATGCCAATAACCTTTACGGTTGGGCTATGTCCCAGTACTTACCCTATGGAAACTTCAAATGGACCGACATAAATGATATAACTGAAGACTGGATTCTATCTCTTCGAGATGATTCTGATATTGGTTATATTTTTGAAGTTGATCTCGATTACCCTCAGCACCTTCATCATACCCATAACGATTATCCACTTGCACCTGAAAGATTAACCTTAACCGAAGAAATGCTGTCACCTTATGCTAAAAGTTTACTTCACAATAGAAAATATGTTGGGACACCAAAATTAATACCTAACCTTCAAAACAAGAAAAATTATGTGGTGCATTATCGAAATTTAAAACTCTATCTTCAATTAGGATTGAAAGTTACAGCAGTGCATAAAGCCATTCAATTTAAACAAGCTCCTTGGTTGGAAAAATATATATTATTCAACACCGAAAAACGTAAACAAGCTTCATCATCCTTTGAAAAAGATTTTTTTAAACTATTAAACAATAGTGTGTATGGGAAAACCATGGAAAACTTACGAAAAAGACGTAATATTGAACTTTGTAGTAACACCTCTAAAAGAGCAGTAAAATTAGTAGCATCTCCCACCTTTAAATCATTTAAAACTTATGACGAAGATCTAACTGCTGTCGAAAGACTTAAAACAAGCATTCTGATGAATCGTCCTATTTATGTTGGGTTTTGCATTCTTGAACTTTCTAAACTCCTAATGTATAATTTTCACTATAATTACATAAAGCCACTATATAACGACCGAGCGACGCTCTTATTTACTGATACTGATTCACTAACGTATCATATTACAACAGATGACATATATCAAGATATGCAAAGTAATACAACTATCTTTGATTTTTCTGATTATCCTACAGATCATCCTCTTTATTCTAATGAAAACAAAAAAGTCATTGGGAAATTTAAAGACGAATTAAGTGGTGAAATAGCTCTAGAGTTTGTCGGATTGAAGGCAAAAATGTATTCCATAAAATCATGTAAAGATGAAAAAAAGAGAGCGAAAGGCGTATCCACTCAGGTTGTGCGACATAAAATTAATCATGAAGACTATTTCCAGTGTTTACAACAGCAAAAAACAAGTATTGAAAAACAAATAAAAATAGGCCAAGAAAATCATAAACTGTACACAATCCACCAAAATAAAATAAGTCTGAGTCCCTTCGATGATAAAAGATTCATCTTAGATGATGGTATAACAAGTTTAGCATATGGACATTGCGAAATTGATCAAAATGTAGAACTTTAAGCTTAAATATTGTAAAAAAAATTGCCGAAGATATTGTAACCTATACTGTAATTAACTCTACTGTAAACTTCGTTATAAGTGTTGTAATTATATGTATATAATAATTATAATGTTATCTTAATACATAGAAACTTTGAAAATATTTGTAAATAGTGTAAAAATTGTTCAAGATTTTATATTGTAACCTTCGTTATTGTTGATGAAATTGTATATACTAATTATTGTATTGACAACTTACTAGATGAATGCTTGTAAAAAATGAATGTTGCAAATTTTGTTGTATTTGATAAATTATATGTGTATACTAATTTTGTGATGCAAGCAAGTTTAAAGAATTTTGGAAACACCATGTGGAAATAATGTTGCAATAAAGTTTTTAATTAACTGTAAACCGTGTCTGTTTTATTTCAGAATTGTTACATTTAGAATGTTTGTGAATTTTACTAATAGGTTAAAAGAAAAAAGGCGAAGAAGAAAAGAAAAAGAAAACTGTTTTATTAAAAGAAAATATAATATAAAGTAATTTGATGATTTAATTTAAACATTACTAACTTTAACACTAATACTAAATACAAGTTTTAAGAAAAGCATGATTATTACAAAATTAATTTATTAAAAAGAAAAAAAATTAAATTTTTTATAAATTTATGTTATTAAAAGACAAAGGAATGTATTAAAGGTAAATTGTTTTACAATTTTTCGAAAGATTGCATATTCTAAGTATGAAAAGTAATTTCACGACTTAATTTTAATATTAAAAATTTTTCTAACTAAACTTAAACGAAGGTTTTGAGAAAACATGATTATTTTTGTTTTACTCAAAAACTTTTAATAAGATAATACAATATCTAAAGCCCTATGATTAGTACTATAGAAGGTTAATTTCAAGCTTATATCTGTCGACATGGTAGTAGTGAATGGGGATGATGCGTTCGATGTGTGCATCTTCTGACGCAAAGCGCATCAACGCATCACGCCTCTTACGCCTCTGCAGGTGAACCCCCATTATCTCACTACTTGCAGCTATGACAAGTAATTTACCGAGAATGTAATGTAATCGATATTTTTTTTTAATTCACACATTTAAAGCATACTTCATTTGCGTCTTCAATAAATCTATATATGTCTGTGTATCTGCGTATTTGTCTGCGCTCTGGTGCTCACACTACTGATCACAGAGCTACACAACTTGGCAGATGGTTATCTGGGAACCTATAGGTGTGCAACTCATCAAAATGTTTTCGAATGTGATTTTTTTTTTTTTTTTTTTTTTTTTTTTTTTTCAAATATTAGCGTCTATGTTTCATTTTATTAAAAATTTATTCTTTCATTATAATCGTCTGAGTATCTTAGCAACGGCTATTAAGCTATGTATTTATCATTTATTTAATTCATTCATTTGAAAACGAAATCTTTTTTTATTATTATTATTTTATTATATTTATTGAAAACCGAATGGTAATGCAGTAGAAAAAATTAAGTTATTAAGCAATATTAAATTTTAAATTTAATATTATTTAATATTAATTTAATTTAATGCTTTTGAAACTACCTTGAAATTTTCCTAAGAATGACACTTACCATTTCATAGAAAATTTGAGCTTTAAAGAGGAGACCTGTTAATAGTAGTTGTTTTAAAAATCTTAATTCAGCCAAATTCAATATATTATTATTATTATTATTATTACTAGCAGGTTACGCCCGCTTCGCTGGTCACTATATTTAAATGAATTTTCAAAACAATTGGATCAGTATTTATTTTTTACATTACATTACAAATAAAAACTTAAAATAAATAAATAAATAAAATAAACACTGAAATCGCTTTAGATCTCGCTTCTTCGGGTACCCGTTGCCTAAGGCAGCTCATTTTTCTACCCGTACTGCATCGGGTACAGTTCCCCACTGTATATAGAAAGGTTTTACCCGGGCATTTCAATCTGGGTATTTATCGACGACTTGTGG
This sequence comes from Salticus scenicus, assembly GCA_963930645.1. NCBI lineage: Eukaryota > Metazoa > Arthropoda > Arachnida > Araneae > Salticidae > Salticus > Salticus scenicus. Next base: position 264,332,192 of record OZ005650.1, read on the forward strand.
ATTTTCTGTTACTTAAGAACTACGATTTTAAAGATGACTGTATCTCAGCATCTATTATATATTTTAGTTTTTTAACCATGTGTTTTATAGCCCCCGTTATTTACACTATATTACGATTTGATTCCGACCAGTGCAATAAAATGTAATAAAAAAGTAGATTTTCTTTTAAAAGGAATTAAATACATGAAAAACAACTTTTTAATCAGTTTATCCTTTTTACTATAAACTACCATTTTTTTCACCCAATAAATATTATAAATAATAATAATTAAAAAAAAAAAGATTTTTCTTTTAAAGGAATTAATTAGAAAAATAAATGAAAAATAAAAAGTTGCTATAGTATAAAATTTATACATAAATGTAACAATTTATTTCTGTTGCATTACCATTTGATTTTCAATAAATATAATAATAATAAGAAAAAAGAAATAAAAGAAAAAAAATCGCCTTCAAATAAATGTATTAAATAAAAAATGAATTGCATAATAGCCGTTGCTAAAATACGCAGACGATAACAATCGAAGAATAAATTCATGAAAAATGAAACATTAAAGCCAATATTTAAAATCGAAAAAACATTAATTTAAAAAATTCAAATTCGAAATTCGAAAAAATCTCGATGAGGTGCACACCTGCAGGGTCCCAGGTACCTATATGCCAAATTTGGAAGCTCTGTGATCAGTAGTGTGAGCACCAGAGCGCAGACAGACACACACACACACACACAGACACACACACACACAGACACTTCTCTTTATTTATATAGATTATTATTTGTCTGTTTAGATTTCAAGAAACACAGATTTGTAACCAAAAACTGCATAAGAGTTTTTAGCTATTTCTTTTACATTTTTACACACAAATACCATTAAATACAGAAAAAAAAATTCCATCACGTCATTTTTTTTATTTATTTATTTTTTTTTCAAAACGATATTTAGCTCAATTTCCGCGGAAACATAAAATATGGCATCTTCTATTGTTTATAAAAACTTTATTTAATAATTATTTTTCACTTTAAAACAATATTTATATGGATGAATCTAAAATAAAAATACAAAATTTTAAATGAGAGGGAATTAGAAGGCAATGGAATGGAAGAAGTAAAAGTGGAAGCGTATTCCGAGGGGCGTCAAAAACATAAGAAAAGATTTCACAGGCAAGCTAGGTGAACTCATAATATTAAATATATCATGGAAGAACTGTTTGTTACTTGTGATAAAGAATATTTTTAGTTTAATGTAATAAAATGTATGATTTTTTATTGCAAACCCCTATTTTTTTAGAAAAAAAAAAAAGTGCGAAAAAAAAACGTACGTGATGGACAGAAATGAAGGTCATTTTTGGATTCAGCATTCTCGAAAACATAAAGTTTACCAAAATAATTTAATGTAGCTCAAAAAATATTTTTTTTCTTCTCCAAATCTGAGCAATTACTATTAGTCTGATTGAATTCTAAAAAATTTTTACCGAAAAGTTTGTTTACTAAAATTTTTATATATAACAGAGAGCAAAGTTTTCAGCTCCGCACCATTTCTGAGTGAAAAATTGATCACTGTAGAAACTTAACTACAAATGATTATTTTTCGACGGACCTTTTTTTTTTTTTTTTAATATTATTTAATAGAAACTAAATAAAATATGTACATATATACAATAAAAACATACTTAAATGAACTTTGGATTTCGACATAAATTTGAGTAATTATCCGCATTTTTTGATGGTTATATTTCTAGTAAGGTAGTTTGTAATAGTAATTATATAACGCATCAAGTCAAGTCATGGTGCTATCAGCACTCGTATCGTTCTCCTTCAGCGAGCACATTTTTTCTCATCCTCTGACAGGTGATCCGCGACGGGGTGGCGCGCATGCGTCAACATCCCGCCCGGCCTTGCTATGTTCTCATGCAAGAACTTACAATATTTTTTTTTTTGCAAAACTTTAAATTTAAAATTTCACATAACATAAATATATAAAATAATAACAAATAAATGAATGTAACATAATATCAATATTTCGCACAACACATAGAATTAGAAAAAGATTAACTGATTATAATAAACAGAAATTTTCATAATTAACTAACAATTTTAGAGTAATATATATAATGCAGTAAATTAATATAATAAATGTTCATATTCATTTTTACTCCTCGATAGGCAGCACACACAATCTGGAGATGGATCTTTTGTAAATCCCTTTGGTAGTTTTTATATCTACCAATCTAACTTTATTATCCTGACCAGGATATAGCTTTATTACACGCCCTAAAAACCACTTGCATGGTGGAAAATTTTCTTCCCTGACTAAAACCATGTCTCCGATTTTTAAATTTTCTTTATCAATTATCCATTTTCTGCGCTGTTGTAAGTTATTCAAGTAATAAAGACTCCATCTTTTCCAGATTGCCTGAACTGACTTCGTAATATTTTGCCAAGCACTTAGGCGATTCTTCTCAACATTAGTTAAAGAAGGTTCAACAACAGCCGTTATTGGCCTTCCAATAAGAAAATGTGCTGGAGTTAAAACCTCTAAATCTTCAATACTTGAAGTTAGCGGAGTCACTGGTCTCGAGTTCAAGATCGCTTCCACTTGAGTAACAAGTGTAAGCATTTCTTCAAATGTAAATTTTGAATTACCCGCTATGCGTTTAAAATGGTATTTAAACGCTTTGATATTTGCTTCCCATAGACCACCCCACACTGTAAAAAAATGTTGTAATTTTTCCTGCACTTTCTGTTGTATATTTTCAAGCATTGGCGCTTTTTTAATGAATTCAAGCACTAAATGTTGTAAAATCGACTTCCTGTGGACTTTAGACGCGAACATCTGCGCTGAAACATAAAATCTGTGTCTCTGAACTTTGATGCAGATGCACGATGGATGAACGAAGAGAAGATCATGGAACGAGCAATTCCCGTTCATCAAAAAGGTTAGCTATTAATTTTTTATTAATATTTCGTATTGATTAATGGCACTTTTAAGTTTGCGGAGCGCAAACAAAAAATAGCCAATTCAATATTATCGCTAATTTATTTTATTGCTATTTAAATATGTTTGCATGACAGTATGATGCATATACTTTATTTTAAAAATTAAAATAGGTATACTTTCGGGACAGAATAAGAACAAAAATTGGGAATGCTTTAACGGCCTTCTTCACTTACGGTCGCCGGAAGCCCGAGCCAATGTTATTCTATGGAGAAATTTTCTTTACAAATAACGTATTAATTAATACATATTTTTAAATTCTGTTTTCCCATTCAGAAAATTCCAAACTGGTAAATTGACGGACCTTTTTTAAAAATGTATTTTTTTAATTTTTAATATTTTATTTTGAACTTGCAAAATGAGAAAATTTCACATATTAAAAATTCGTATTTTGCAGCTTCAAAATAAAATATAAAAAATTAAAAAAATATTTTTTTAAAAAAGGTCCGACAATTTAACAGCTGAGAATTTTCAGAATGTGAAAACAGAATTTAAAAATATTTATTTGTTAATAAGTTATTTGTATATAAAAAATTAACATAGAATACCATTAGCATCGGCTTCCGGCGGCGGTGAGTGAAGAGGGCCCTCAAAGCCCTTTTTTTTTTTTGTGAGGCGAATTTATTATTATTATTATTACTTTCCTTGGAAATCGGATTATGGTCTGGTTATTCTTTGATTAGCCAAGTCAAATTGTGAACATTTTTTTTTTTTTTTTTTTTTTTTTTTTTTTTTTTTTAACTATAGTAAGTAGAAATTCGTTCAATATAAATGTAGCTGCATAAAATATGTAAGAGTATTAAATATACACACCTGTTTCAGATATTTTTATTTAACAGACACATACATTAAATGTAAACTTATGAAAAAATTGGAATGTTTGTTAGTGAGTGCTTTTGCGTTCAGGCTATTAATCGCACAGCAACACATTTTGGCAAATAGATAGCTTGGACGACTGCACACCTCACTGAGATATTTTCAAATTTCTAATTTTAATCTTTTTTCTTTTTTTCTTTTCCTTTTCTTAAATTTATTCTTTAGTTTTATTCGTCAGCATCTCTTAGCAGCACGGTTGTTACATTATATGTTTTATAATATATATATATTCCTTTGAGAAGGATACTTTATTTATTTATTGTATTTATCAGTAACAAATGGTAGTGTGTAAAAAAGTTTAAACGTGTTGAATTTTGAATTTAATTAAAATGTATTTGTTTTTATTTAATTTTTTTGAAAAGTAATATATATATATTGTGCTAACTGAAATCAAATGGTAATAATTTAGAGAGATCGAGGTCAGTGAAATACATGGTTTCAAAACTCAAATGTGTAATTGATACTGAGCTACAGTCATTTTTTAAAATTGTAGTTCTTGAGTAATAGCAGCTCCACGATTTATCTGATAAATACCGAAACTGAAGTGCCCAAAAATTAAGTTGCTGCAGTCGCAGGGGACTACCTAGCATGCAAAACCCCTGAAAATTGATATTTGCATGCAGATAGGTAAGATTTAATAATGAAATATCATATGACTACCTGTATTAAATGATATTTGGAGAGTTCTTAATACATTGTGAGGCAAATTAAACATTCAAAATAAGAAATTTCTGTAAAAACAAAATAATTTACATGAAAATCAGAAACAACAAAAATTTCAAAAACCCTGTATTCAGGGGTAGCCCCTGAAAAGTTTCACCCCTGAGTCAGTAACCTGGACCGGATATAGCGCAAATGGGAAAGATGCTACCGTAGGCAGCAGATACTTTCAGCGAGGTCATGATTATTTATTTTTTATTTATTATTATTATTTTTTAAGTTTTCTTTGTATAAAGTGATATGAAAAGTAGTGATTTATTTATTTATTTCTTTAAGCGGGTAAAACCAGCTAGTGCATGAATAATATAATAATAAAAATTCTCAGCAAAAAAAAAAGAAAGAAATACTGCAGAGTAAGAGAAAATTGTGTCAGTGTCACAAAAGATTATTGTTAACATTATAACGATAATATAATTATCCAGAGTCTCTGTAAATTTACAATAGTATTCATTTAAAAATAAGTATTCGAGAATTCGAGATACTCAATCTTTACTCTGCATTTTAATTTTTTTTCAAATGGTACTTTTTCTTAATAAAAAATAAAAATGCTTTTTAACCGACTTCAAAAAAAGAAGGAAGGTTCTCAATTCAAACCGTATGTTTTTTTTATGTTTGTTAGCTCATAACTTCTGAACGGATGCTCCGATTTTGATACTTTTTGTTTTGTTGAAAAGGTCTTGGTCTACAATAGGTCCCATTGTAATATCTTTACGATCTAAAGAAAATACAGGGTGCCCAAAAAAATCAGTCTTAACTCTTTTAACTGCTAAACGACTGCAGCTATAGTGATAAAAATGGTATGTAAGTATAGAAAAGTGGCCATGCTGTACAAGGTTAAACCGCTTGCAGCGCCACCTGGTGGAAAATAGCGGAGTTAGTGTTCCTATCTCGAAAACGGTTCTAGAGAAAAAGTAAATTACAAAGCTGAAGGGTATCACCGATTTAGTACAAAAAGATAGTTTAGACATTCATACTAACGTTCCTATCTCTGAAACGGTTCAAGACAGGGGGAAAAAGTGAATTATAAAATTGCAGAGCATCATCGATTTAGTACGAAAAGATAGTTTTGAGATTGATGCTAAAAATACAAGGCTAAAAACGTGCATTTTTTTGTTCGCAATTTCTTACACTATACATACTTGAGCTACATTGCTCACGTTGTAACGTAGCTGCTGAGACATACGCTATATAGTTCAAAATGCGGTTACTTGATACTTTTTGTTTTGTTGTAGAGATCTTGGTCTAACTAGGTCCCATTATAACTTCTTTACAATCTAAAGAAAATAAAGCGCCATCTGGTGAAAAACAGTGGAATTAGCGCTCCTATCTCAAAAACGGTTCAAGATGGGAGAAAAGTTAATTACGAAGTTGTAGAGCATCTTCGATTTACTACGAAAAGACATTATTGCTAAAAATAGAACGCTTAAAACGTGCAGTTGTTTTTTCGCAATTTCCTACATTGTGCACACTTGAACTACGTTGCACACTTTGCAGCGTAGCGGATGACACGTATACTCTGTGGTTCAAAGTACTGTTACTGTAAGCGGTCACATCGATTAGCGCAAAGTCGTTTTAAACCAACTCCAGAAAGGATTGTGTTATTAATTCAAGCTATGTTTGTTGTTGGTGTTTGTAAGCTTATAATTTCGTAAGAGATGCTCTAATTAACCGACTTCAAAAAGGAGGAGGTTCTCAATTCAAAGCGTATGTTTTTTGTTTTTGTTTTTGTTTGTTAGCTCATAACTTCTGAACAGATGATCCGATTTTGATACTTTTTGTTTTATTGTAAAGGTCTTGGTCTGAAATAAATCCCATTGTAAAATCTTTACGATCAAAAGAAAATAAAGGGTGCCCAAAAATGTCAGTCCCGACTCTTTTAACTGCGAAACAGCTGCAGCTATAGTTATAAAAGTGGTATGTAGGCATAGTAAAGTGGACATGTGCTACGCGATTCAATCGTCTAAAGCGCCACCTGGTGGAAAAGAGTGGAGTTAGCGATCCTATCTCGGAAACGTTTCAAGACAGGGGAAAAAGTGAATTATAAAATTGCAGAGCACCATCGATGTAGTACGCAAAGATAGTTTAGAAATTAATGCTAAAAACCGAACGCTTAAAACGTGCATTTCTTTGTTCACAATTTTCTATTTTGTGCACACTTGAATGACATTGCATATGTTGTAGCGTAGCGGGTGACATTTAGGCTATGTAAAATTCAAAATATGGTTATTGTAAGCGGTCACATCGATTAACGCAGAGACGTTTTACACCGACATCATAAAGGAAGAGGGTCTCAATGCAAACCATGTTTCTCGTTGTTGTTGTTGAAATTTGTTAGCTTATAACTTCGTAAGAGATGATTCAATTTTAATATTTTTTTTGTTGTCGTAATGATCTTGGCCTGAAACAGGTTTCATTATGATTTCATTAAGATATAAACAAATTACAGGATACTCACAAAAATCTGTTCTCACTCTAACTGCTGAACACATGCAGCTACAATGGTAAAAGTAGTATGTAAGTATCGATGTTGAAACTTCTGTCCGTCAGCTGCAATGCATATTTTGCTCTTTATTGGAACTTTACGCTGCGCAATTTCCAGCGCAGCGGATGACACGTATTCACTGTAAAGTACAATATATGTGCCTAACAGAATTTTCGGTTACGAATACAGCGTATCCGTCCTTTACATTTCTAAAGACTTTTTAATTTAACGTATGTTCGTTCAATAGATAGTTTTTTGCTCATATCCGATAAAGGCAAGAAAAGTAAAACAACTTAAAAATGCAGCATTTGAGAAAAATCAATCTTAAAATAACTTGACTATAATAAAACTGGCACAACTGTCTCTCGAGTGGATAACTTTCTAGATGGAGATGCAACTTTTTTTTTTCACATTGGGTGCATTTTATGTATTTTTCAGTGACATAAACCATTTTTTGAGTAATGTCACTTTTCTTGGAACTTATGATTTGTGAAACTTCCGTCGAACGTCTTCTGATGCTCTGCTATATAAATAAGTTTTCACTGAAAAGAGAAAAATAAAATCTTTTTGTAAAAAAATAGAACCGACTCCAAAAAGGAACTACTGTTCAAACAACTAAAAATGAAAGAAAATTAGCAGAAAATGGAACTGTAAATTGCGCCTAAAAGTATAAAATAATTTCCTTCGCCAAACAACCTGTAACACTACAAATAATCATAACTTTTGAAGTCGGCGCAAAATTAAATAAAAATTGATACCTTTGTTCAATACAAAAATCAAATCCTATTCAAAATACACATCTCACATTGTTACCTGCAAAACGCAACCGAGAACTAATTTGATTAAAGAAAACAAATAAGATTTCGTAAGCAGCAAAAGTTGGCGAAGATGCTGGTATCTGACGTCCTTGGTGAAAGAAAAATCGAAAAATTATCTGGGAAACATATTTAATTTCTTTGGGATATCATGATTATTTTCATAAGGTATATCAAGAGATAAATCAAGAATATGAAACAACACATCATACAATATATGTTATAAAAATATACATCTTGCGTGTATATTTTTGCCTTACGTATTGATCCCCAAATCCAAAAGCCATCAAGGATGATAGTTATCAAAGTTATACCAAATTTGCAAAGGAAACTCTAACTTCGTAGAAACATAAATACCGCATTGTGAAGAACGTTCACTGTTCTATGTAGATGCTACTAATGGACCAATTGTGTACAGTGATAAAATAATAAAGGAAACATGAAAATGGATCATTCGAAACAACAGCATTTGTTGCTACCGATCTAAAGACAAAACTTTAAAAGCTAATTAAATTTTATTTAATTTTGCGCCGACTTCAAAAGTTATGATTATTTGTAGTGTTACAGGTTGTTTGGCGAAGGAAATTATTTTATACTTTTAGGCGCAATTTACAGTTCCATTTTCTGCTAATTTTCTTTCATTTTTAGTTGTTTGAACAGTAGTTCCTTTTTGGAGTCGGTTCTATTTTTTTACAAAAAGATTTTATTTCTATTTTTGAAAAATGTAATCACTAAAATTACTACCACTAATAAATAATAAAATAAATATTAGACTCTAAAATGTGTGCATGAAATAAATTTCTAATTTCGGTTTAATTTTCGCATAATTTTCCAGTTGAATCTTTTAAAAGTGCAGCTGAAAACATCTCATGTCTTCATTAAAAAAAAAAAAAAAAAAAAAAAAAAATGTCTAAGTAAGCAAAACATAGTTGATCTAAAACGGATGTGTAAGTTTTTCTGTAAAATATGTAGATGAATCAGCAATTATGACCGCAGATGGCTATATAAACCGCTTAGCAACAGCGTTCATTTGTTTTTAGAAGTAAAAGATAATCAACTGCCTTATTTAATTTGTAGTATTTTTTTTTTTTGGGGGGGGGGGGCTGGGGGAAGTGAATTTAAATCTTAAATTGTTAATAATCTTCCCCAACTTAATAGACATTGATTTCTTTTTTATGAAAAAGTAATTCATAAATTTTAGAATAAATAACTATTTAGATAAATTTTTGAGAATAAAAAATTTTGTGTCTAAGTTGGTTTTGAATTAGTTTTTCAGTCCATATTAACTATATTATCAAGATTGGGTCAGATTTCGGCTTGATATCAAATTCAACTGCCGAATACGTGTCGATTGAAATCCGAATTTTGCAGGGCTCTTGTTATAGCTCAATATTATAAAATTGTAATAAATATATGCGCTAAAGATTAATTTTAATTTTAAATAAGTTTATTTTATTTAGAAAATAATATAAATTTGATGTAATTTCTTTTTTTTTTTTTTTTTTTTTTTTTATATATACTTTATACAATTACTTTATACCATGCACTTTCAAAAACTGCTTTAGAAAGTCTTAAAAAACTTCTTATTAAATTACAGATCAAACTGAACGGAGATATTAAAAAATAAATTTATATATTTATTTAAAACTATTACTTAATTATTAAAAGCAAAATATTTGTGTTATAAATTTCTTTTTCTTTTCTTTTTTCTTTTTTTCTTTTTGTAAAAGAACCTTGAATTTAAAATTTTATTGACAAATAAAATAGTAAACTGCATTAAAAAAAAAAAAAAAAAAAAGAAAGAAAGAAAAGAAAATCTTGATTATTTTTTTATCTATTACAAAAATTTTATATCAATGAATCAAAAGTAAAGAAAACCTGAACTTAAGTTATTTAATTAAAAAAAAAAAAAAAGAAATGTCGACTGATCTAAAACTAAAAATGCATTTTAAAGCATGCACCGTGTTTATTGCATTCTCAATGTATTTATGTAAGAAAAACAACTATACACATTAAAAATTTTGACAGTGGGATTTTAATGTATATCTATGTTTTGAGGTTTCCTGAATTCATTCTTGGTAATATACGATTACGTGTGTGTGTATATATATATATATGTTTGATTGAACATCATAGTCTCTAAACGCTTTCTTTGTTCGTTTGAGCTAAAAATTTAAGATTGTGTTACTGTCGGATGAATTGCAGATTGTATAATGGTATATTTTAAAATATGCATGCGCGTAGAACTTGTAATTCTTTTATAAAAACACACACAAAAAAAATATTCTTATTTATTATGGCCTAATGGCTCAAAATATTTGTACGCTAGCATCTAACCTAAACATTCGATTCAGGTAACATTGAGAAGGCTTGTTACAGGTCACCATTGACAGAAATATATAGACTTTTATGATTGCGGAACAAAGTTTACTTAGGGATTCTGAGTCGAATTTTTATATAATGCGATATATAGACTCAAATAATTTGAAATTAGTGTTAATGATGCTAAATTATTTAAAGAGAACAGGGCTGATATACGTTACTTTGAATCTTTCATTCGCTAAGGTACGATTACTATTTAAAAAAAAAAAAAAAAAAACATGCATATTATTTGTAGTTTTTTTACAGGGAAACAAATATTAACAAGTATTTATACCCTATGGTTAATTTCCTAAAGTACATTAAGTTATTTAAAAAAGAATGAAACCGATATAGGTTTTATTAATTTTTTACAGTATCGTTTTCACTGGAAATTACAGGTTCCCAATTAGATATTTTGCAGTGACACACAAAACAATTAAGATGTAAAAGCAAAAGCTATAAACATGGGAATAAATTTTAAAAACGCTATTGTAACTTTTACAATTGCTTGACCACTGAAATATTCGGGAATTTATTTTTTATTTATTTATTATTATTTTTTTTTTTTTTTTATAAAGCCTGGTAATTTTTAAATGTACCAACGGTCGTACGGAGTCAATTCTGATTTAAATTTTATGCTATTCACTGGAAGCTTTGTATTTTACTAGCAATATTGTTTTGTGGAAATAAATCCTTTTCTTATATATATTTCTTTATATTGCGTGCCTTGATAAAGAAATTTTTTAATCAATATTTTGACATTCACGTATAAATTCATTTAGTTAAAATAATTTATCAAAAGTAAACAGTAATATATATATATATATAGACAGACAGACAGATAGATAGATAGATAGATAGATAGATATAAATATATAAACTTTTTTTTTTTTTTTTTTTTTTAACTTAGCACATATTTTAGTTATCCCGCCAATAAATAGACATAAATGTTACCAATATATCAGAATAGATTTCATTAAATAAGACGATATTTACATAATGAAAATAATTCATACAGATTTATAAATATTTAAAATTTTCAATTTAATTAGCGCAATAGCATAATTATTAATTATAATACCATCTGTAATGATAATAATTAATCTTAACAATGATCAGACATCATGAAAGGGGCCTTGAATTAATTGATAAACAATTACGTGTGGTTGGTTGCGTTTAACGTCCCACTAGTTTTTCTAAATCCCTTACCTAGACATATTGACTTCCGAGCTATGCGCGTAAGGCACGCCAATAAATTGTATAGACGAAATGATTGAGAATTTCTAGTCTACACATTTCTAGACGGTGAAACAATAGTCTGAATAGTATTGCGAGAAATTCTCGCTTGATTTTCTAGATTTGGGTAAAAAAACTAAGATTATAGTAGCTGAAACCAGCCTCGTGTATTCGCACTTATCTATATAAATAAAGAGAAGTGTCTGTGTATCTGTGTGTGTGTCTGTGTGTGTGTGTGTGTGATCAATAGTGTGGTGCTCACACTATTGATCGCAGAGCTTCCAAATTTGGCATATAGATACCTGGGACCCTGCAGGTATGCACTTCATCGAGATTTTTTCGAATTTGAATTTTTTTAATTAATGTTTTTTCGATTTTAAAAATTGGCTTCAATGTTTCCTTTTTCAGAAACTTCTTTCGTTTCAAAAGTCTGCGTATCTTAGCAACGGCTATTAAACTATTTATTTATTTAAATTCATTTGAGGAAGAAATATTTTTTATTATATTTATTGAAATCAAATAGTTATACACATACAGTAGAAAAATTAAATATATTAAATTTTTAGATTTTGGGATATAGGTACCTGGGACTCTGCAGGAGTGCCCCTCATCGAGATTTTTTCAAATTTCGAATTTGAATTTTTTAAATTAATGTTTTTCCGATTTTAAATATCCGCGATTGTAATGATCGATAGATGGCGCTTTCTCAACACTGCAGTTGTTAGTAAACATTATAGACACGTGTGTTCCATTAGTGTTCTTTGTTATTCTACTTAATATTCGTACTATAATTTCTCCGCCATTACATCATGGAAAATTGATTGCTTTTGGAAAAAATACTTCAGTTTATTCAAAGTTCGATCGGAAGTAGATTTTTAACTGAAGTTGAACAAATATTAGTTTCAAATCATCTGATCAATTCTTTACTTCCTTTAGCCGAAGCAACAGAAATTTTAAATTTGTCATTTGGAAATAAATGGAAGCTCAATTCTGGATTTCTTGATCCTTTGGAGTTAGATTGTAGCACACAACAGTATGTGTTATCTTTTTTACCGTATTTATTCATTTTTATTCAATAAATATATGTGAAACTAAATATCGGCAAGCAATGGCGGCTGTATGGAATTCGAATTAAACCATGTTTATTGTAATTTCACCTTAGCCCACCCGAGCATTTCATTACAATCGCGGATTGGCTTCTTTGTTTAATTTTCATAGATTTATTGTTTTGCGTCAATTGTCTGCGTATCTTAGCAACGGCTATTACGCAACTTATTTTTATTTAATACATTCATTTGAAGGCGATTTTTTTTTTAATTTGTTATATTTATTGAAAATAAAATCGCAATGCAGTAGAAAAAATTAAGTATAATTAGTTTTAAATTTAAAAACGTATTTATAACAGATATGTTTAATTTTTTATAGTAGAACAACTTCTTATTTTTCATTTTTTAATTAATTTCTTTAAAAGAAAAAACTTTTATTCATTGATTTTTTATTTATTTACAGTATTTATCGGGAAAAGTGGTAGTATATTAGTAAAAAGGATTAAAATGATTAAAATTTATTTGTTTATATATATACACATATTAATCTACTTTTTATTTTATTTTATTTTATTACATTGGTCAGAATCAAATCTTAATATAGTGCAAATAGCATGGGCAATAAAATACATGGTTCAAAACTAAAATATTTAATAGATGCTGAGATACAGTCATCTTTAAAATCGCAGTTCTTAAATAGTAGCAGATCCCCCCTGTCGTCGAAAAATATCCAGATTGAAGTGCCCGGGAAAGATCTTTCTGCAGACAGTGGGAATCTGGACCCCTCAATGCAGTACGGGCGGGAAAAGAGATGCCGTAGACAGCGGGTACCCGAAGCAAGGTTTGGAGTAATTTCAGTTTCTTTTTTATTCTTCATTTTTTTTTCTTAAGTTTTTGTCTCTAATGTGGTGTAAAAAAATAAATATTAATTCAATTCTTTCGAAAATTCATTTAAATATAGTGACCAGCGAAGCGGGCGTAGCCTGCTAGTCTATATAAATAAAGAGAAGTGTCTGTGTGTGTCTGCGCTCTGGTGCTCACACTATTGATCGCAGAGCTTCCAAATTTGGCATATAGGTACCTGGGACCCTGCAGGTGTGCCCCTCATCGAGATTTTTTCGAATTTCGAATTTGAATTTTTTTAATTCATGTTTTTTCGATTTTAAAGATTGGCTTTTATTTTTCATTTTTCATGAATTTATTCTTCGATTGTAATCGTCGGCGTATCTTAGCAACGGCTATTATGCAATTCATTTTTTATTTAATACATTCATTTGAGGCGATTTTCTTTATTATTATTATTATTATTTTTATATTTATTGAAAATCAAAATAGTAAAATACGATAGAAATAAATTGTTACGTTTATGTATAAATTTTATAGTATAACAACTTTTTATTTTTCATTTTTTTAATTAATTCCTTTAAAAGAAAAATATTTATTATTATTATTATTATTATTTATAATATTTATTGGGTGAAAAAAATGGTAGTTTATAGTAGAAAGGATTAAACTGATAAATATTCGTTTGTTTTTCATGTATTTAATTCCTTTTAAAAGAAAATCTAATTTTTTATTTTATTTTATTGCAGTGGTCGTAATCAAATCGTAATATAGTGTAAATAACGGGGGCTATAAAAGACATGGTTCAAAAACTAAAATATATAATAGATGCTGAGATACAGTCATCTTTAAAATCGTAGTTCTTAAATAACAGAAAATCCACAAGTCGTCGTAAATACCCAGATAGAAGTGCCCGGGAAAGACCTGTCTGTAGACAGTGAGAAACTGGACCCGATGCAGTACGGGCAGAAAAAAGAGCTGCCTTAGGCAACGGGTATCCGAAGAAGTGAGATCTAAAGCGATTTCAGTTTTTTTTTTTTTTTTTTTTTCTTTTTTTATGTGTAATGTGATGTAAAAAATAAATACTGATCCAATTCTTTTGAAAATTCATTTAAATATAGTGACCAGCGAAGCGGGCGTAGCCTGCTAGTTTGTAAATATTTTTAAATAACTTTGCCCTCGAGTATATCGTCAAACGCTCTAGATTTCTGATAGGAGTTTCTAGAACGCCCTTTTAAAGAGGACTAGAATTTATAAGGATGACATGGAACTATTTTTTCTGAAGACACAATTTAGATTCTAGATATCAGTTACAGATATTTTTATCAGTACATATATAATCTTTTATTGATTAAGTCAAGTCCTACTTTTTTGTGTTTGATCATTTTAATGATGACGTTTATATATTTCATATCCTCATCGTTTATATATCCCTTATTTGAAAATAATGTAACAGAGAATTAATTTTATTTATTTTTTTTATTTTTTTAAGTAAATTTACAAGTACTTTCTTTTCTTTTCTTTTCTTTTTTTTTTTTTAAGAAAACTTATCAAGTGATTTTTTCCCCTCGTACTAGAAATCCTGAATTTATAATTAAAGTCTTAGAATAAAAAAACTTCTAAAAATAATACAAAAAAAAAGAAAAAAAAAGAAAAAAAAAGAAAGAAAGAAAGGAAAATCAAAATTAATGGTTCCAGCCAGTAGAATGACAGTTGTCTTCAAATGGAAACAGTAGGCACCTACTTTGCAATTATGAATCACAAATTTGTCATCCCGAAAATTTGCCATTAAAATATTTCTGATATTTATATTGGAGAAAACAAATCTCTAGCACCTAGAAGCTAGATCCAACTAGCAGCATCATGTTTTCTTTGAAGGAACAAACAAACGTCTTTTCTCTCTTTTGATCTTTCTGTGTTTGATGGCGCGCGGCGCCTACACTCAGTGATGCCAAATGGTCGAAATTTTTTTTCCCCAAACAGGTCTTAAATTTTCCCAAATCAGGTTTTTTTTTGTTTTTTTGTTGTTGTTTTTTTTTTTTTTTTTTTTCGAAAAAATCCGCAGCTTGATTTCTACTAAAAAGGGAAAATAAAAATTTCTTAAAAAAAAAAAAAAAAAAAATCAAGCAGATTTTTCCATGATTTGAGCTCAGATTTTTCCCCAAATGAAGGCAATTTTTGAAAAAAATCCTCAAATAACAATAAAGCTATTGAAAGTCTCTAGTCGTAGGGATAAATCATTACGTTGCCAACATTGACAGAAAGTTGAAGAACTCTCCAGATTTGTCCCCAAAAATTTTAGAATTCCCCAAAACAGTCCCCAGAAACATTTGGTCCCCAAAATTGCTCCCAAGAAGCCTTGAAAATCCGCAATCTGGCATCACTGCCTACACTGTAAAAAAAAAAAAAAAAAAAAAAAAATCAGTATTTTACAACAAAAGGTGCTGGCACCGCGGCTGCCAGCACAGTTGCTGTAAAATTTACAAGCGGCTGTTTTTTATGGTGCTGTAAAATTTACTGCACTCTACTGTGAATTTTACAAGATGTTGTTTTTAGTAGTGCTGTAAAATTAACTGCACTTTGCTGTGAATTTTACAAGATGCTGTTTTAAAAAGTGTTGTAAAATTAACTACACTTTGCTGTAAATTTTACAACACTTTTTAAAACAGCATCTTGTAAAATTCACAGCAAAGTGCAGTTAATTTTACAGCACTACTAAAAACAGCATCTTGTAAAATTCACAGCAAAGTGCAGTAAATTTTACAGCACCATAAATTACAGCAGCTTGTAAATTTTACAGCAACTGTGCTGGCAGCCGCGGTGCCAGCACCTTTTGTTGTAAAATACTGAAATTTTTTTTTACAGTGCAATTTGGACTCCTTGGAGGAATAAAAACCCATTCTATTTTTTCCTCTGCAAAAAAATTGAATAAGGATCTTCCTTATCTCTTACCAGTTTATACAAGGCATTTAGTTCCCTGTTGGCGTCTACCATATTGGTACCATTATCCGAAAATATTTTATGACACTTGCCCCTTCTCGAAATAAATCTTTTTAACGCAGCTATCAGAGCTTGTGAAGTTAAGTCACTAATAAGTTCAAGGTGTATAGCCTTTGTTACTACACAAATGAAAATACAAACATAAATTTTGATTTCTGGACCCTTCCTTCCATATTTATTTTTGATTAAAAAGGGTCCAGACAAATCTACTCCAGTTGAATTAAATGTTTTATCTGGCGTTATTCTTTGTTTTGGCAAGTTTCCCATTTTTTGTACACATACTTTCGGATTTGCTTTAAAACAGACTAAACATCTGTGCACAATTTTTTTACAAAGATTTCTCCCATGAATGGGCCAATATTTTTGCCTAACCTGAAACAGAAGATGTTGGGGACCAATATGAAAATATTTTTCATGATAATATTTTACAATTAATTCAGTTAATTTATTTTTTGAAGGAAGTACATAAGGATGCTTAATCGAATAAGATAACTGCGAATTTTGCAGTCTCCCCCCTACCCTTATTAAACCATTGTTATCCAAAAATGGGGATAAATTAAAAATTTTACTCTTATGCGATACATTACCGCCACTTTTCAAGGCAGCTATTTCAGTAGGAAATTCTTCCTCCTGAAGCTGTTTCAATAAGAAGTTTTCTGCCTTTGTCAGCTCTTCAGACATCAGCGGTCCTTCCTTCTTTTCTAAAGGATTTCTTAGATTGTGAAGAAACCTGAAAAGAAAACTACATATACGTAATATTTTTAAAAATCTATTACTACGATTAATCAGATAGTTCAAAATGGTAAAGTCCTTTTTCAAAATTAGAGTCACTGCATTTTTAGATTTTAATTCAGGAGTGTAGTCTTCCTCATTTGGTTCTGAAAAGTCAATAACAGATTGTTTGTTTTCGTCAGACATTAAAGAGGGTGGTCCATGCCACCATTGTTCACTATAAAGTAGTTTTTCTGCCGTGAGGCCTCTGCTCAGGTGGTCTGAGGGATTTTCTTTTCCAGCACAGTGAAACCACGTATCAGGATCTGTCAAATTCGTGATTTCTTGTATTCTGTTTGCAACAAATTGTTTCCATCTTTTTGTTGATCCTTTAATCCAAAATAAGACAATTTTTGAATCAGTATGATGAAACACAGAATAGCATGTTTTCTGTCTTATGATTTCTTGAACTTTATGACTCAATCGTGCTGCCAACAAGGCACCGAGGAGTTCCAGTCGAGGTAACGTAATGCTTTTTAATAGAGCTACTCTACTTTTTGAAGTGATGAGATTCACAAGAACTTTATCTCGTTTTTTAACTTTCATGTATACTGAAGCCCCATAGGCAAGTTTGGAGGCATCACAAAAAACATGTAATTGTATTTCATCTTCACTAGAAGAATCTAGAACAAGTCTTGGGACTCTAAGCTCTCTAAGAAGTGGTAACTCCTTACACCAAGCCAGCCACTTTTCTAATATGTCTGGAGGCAAATTTTCATCCCACGTGACCTTTCTGTTCCAAATTTCCTGCATTAGACATTTCATTCTGATAGTAAATGGTGTAAGCAACCCCATCGGGTCGAAGATTTTCCCGATGGTTTGTAAAATGGTTCTTTTTGTATTTTCTTCTGTGTCAACCACTTCAAGAATTCCTTTAAGATCTAGGGTAAAACAGTCATTTTTTGTTTGCCAACATATGCCTAATACTTTCGTGTTGTCGCTCCCTAAGTTAATGGCGGTTTCAGTTGGGTAAGTATCGAACCCTTCGTCGGCCCACTGTTTCATCAATGATGAGTCGTTGCTGATCCATTTCCTCATCACCATTCCGGCTTCCTTCATAATCTTCTTTGCAGAGCGGGAAACTTCTAGTGCCTCTTCTGAAGTATCTTGACCAGTAATCCAGTCATCTACGTACATGCATGAATTCAGGTGATGTACGGTTGTTGGATAATCTTCTCTATATTTTTCTATGTGATGCTTCACTGTAGCTGCTAATAAAAAAGGGCTAGAATTCACCCCAAAAAGTACTCTGTTAAATCGATAAATTTGAAGATTCGGTTTTAAGTCAGTACGAGGATTACTATTGGACCATAAAAATCTTACTACGTCCTTGTGTTTATCTGCTAAACAAATCTGAAGAAATGCTTGACGAATATCCGAAGATATAGCTATCTTGTTAATTCTAAAATTGATCAGCACATCTAATAAATTTGGGTTTAAATTTGGACCCGGCCAATGACAATCATTAAGAGATAGTTCATTTAATTGATGTGACCCTGCATCAAATACTATACGTGTAGAAGTTGTGACCCGACCTTCTTTTTTCACAGCTTGGTGTGGTAAGTAATATATTGGTTTATCAACACTTATGTTAGGTTTTTCGACTTTTTCAATTATTCCTTGTTTTATGTAGTCCTGAATTATCTCTTGATATTGATCATACAGATCATTATTTTTGTGAAACTTTCTCCATAAGTAAAAAAATCGCTGTTTTGCAACTGGAAAATTATTTGATAATTCTTTCCAATCTTTACGAAAGGGTAATTCTACTACATATCGGTCATTTTTATAATTAACTGTTTGTTTGAATATTGTCATAGCCTGATCCTCTTCTTTAAAACAGGGATCATCTTTAATTCCGAGGGATTCTAGTTCAAAAAATTGTTTTATTGTATCATCAATGGAACAATCATTCTTGAGAAGAAGGCACGAATTTTCATTATTGGCTTTCATTTCACGCAAACGACCCGCAGCTACCCAACCAAATTCAGTTTCTCTAAATAATAATTCATCGTTTACCCTGTATACATTGTCTTTCATTATTCTAAAGAATATATCTGCATTTAATAAAGCGTGAATTTCCTTAGTTTTATGAAAGGAATCATCTGCTAATTTTAAAAATTCAGGAATTTTTAACTTCGAAATGTCTAAATTAACATTTGGTGTTAACCCTGTAATTTTATCACTAACTAAGAATTCAATGAGTTCTTGAAAACTACCACTTTCATTTGAAATTATTGTACGTAATTTTCCTTTTAAGTTTGTTTCATTGAATTTAAACCCGAAATAGAAATTTGTATTTTTTCTAATTTAATTCCCAATATATCACTCATCTTTCTGGAAATTATGTTTTGATCAGCAGCTGAATCAAAAATGGCATTACACTCGATTAATGTCCCATCATACTTCCGTAAAAATACTTTTCCAGTGGATAATAAAATTCTCTTTCCATTTTTATTTGAATGATTACTCAATACAGTATTTTGAAGCAAAGAATCACTTTCGCTTTCCGTAGATATACTTTTATTTTTATCATTTGTTTCCGAAATAGTTATTTCCGGTTTACTTTCAATGACTGGCGACAATTTTTGTCCCCCCTTCTGTGATGTCTGCCAACAAATACTTTTTGAATGTCGATTTTTGCAGGGGCAGACATATGTAGATTTGCACTCATTTTTTTTATGATTTTTTCTTAGGCATAATTCACAGAGTTTATGAAATTTAACAAGTTCAAATCTTTTTTGCGGGCTTAATTCTAAGAATTTTTCACATTTGTATATAGGATGTGAAGTTTTTGAACATATTACGCAATTTTTGTTTTGAAAGCTTTCATTAAGCAAAACAGTTTTGGTTTTAGAAGGAAAAGGGAATTGTTTTTTTATTTTCGTTTCAGAACAATCTCGATTCACAGACAAAAGAACATTTTCTCTTTGTTCCAGAAATTTAATAAATTCTTCAAAGATGGGAACATTTTTTGATTTATGGGATAACTCAAAATTTTTCCTAGATTCTCTGTCTAACTTTGCTACGAGAATATTTATAATGAAAACATCTGATAATTTATTTTGTTCATATTTAAGAACTTTCAAGGCACGCAAATTTTTCTGAATACAATCAATCATATTTCTTATTTCTTTAGGATTTTCAGTTTGAATTTTCTCAAATTTTAGAATATTTTGTACATGAATATCAACAATTAATCGCTCGTTATCATAGCGATTTTCTAATGCATTATATAAGGATTCAAATGTATCAAAATTACTAACTAAATTTTTAGCATCATATTTGAGACAAGATCTAAGATAATATAATTTCTGCGACTGATTAATATGAACATTATTGGTTATTAAATCATCAAATTGTTCTTTAAAAGAACTGAATTCCTCATATTTTCCTGAAAATTCAGGTAATACTAAAGGAGGAATTTGAGTTTTTATTTCAAAGGCATCTTGAGATGCATTTTCAGTCGCATTTATTTTTTTTATGAGAATCAAATTTCTTATAAGAATTAATAAGAGTATTAATTCTTACCTCTAATTTTTCCAGACGTTCTTCACATGAGTCAAGATCATCATCTATGGTTGCTTGGTCAGCATCTTTCAAGTCTTGAATTTCGTAGTATTTTTGTCGCAATTCATCGATTTTTGTTTGTAGTAGTTCGACGTTCTTTAATTTCACTTTCAATTCTACTACATCTATATCGTAATTTTCGGCATTTGTGCCTTCTACATAGTTTTCAATTCTAGTTATTTTTCCTGTTAAGGAAGATTTTAATTTATTATTTTTATCCATAAGTCGCTGATTACAAGCTCCTTTCTCGACGGAGCCACTATTTTGTAGAAACTTAACTACAAATGATTATTTTTCGACGGACCTTTTTTTTTTTTTTAATATTATTTAATAGAAACTAAATAAAATATATACATATATACAATAAAAACATACTTAAATGAACTTTGGATTTCGACATAAATTTGAGTAATTATCCGCATTTTTTGATGGTTATATTTCTAGTAAGGTAGTTTGTAATAGTAATTATATAACGCATCAAGTCAAGTCATGGTGCTATCAGCACTCGTATCGTTCTCCTTCAGCGAGCACATTTTTTCTCATCCTCTGACAGGTGATCCGCGACGGGGTGGCGCGCATGCGTCAAAAATCACTATATTGTCAACATCATGTACTGATTTATTGTCAACATTATGCACCTAGAAGCCATTTCATTTAAATAAATGACCTAAACAATGATATGACACATTCATTTTTTCAATCTTGAACTTCATCTCTAATTAAGCGCATTTACAAATATAAAGTCTTATCACATACTTCTCTCTGTCTAATCTACACTTAAATTATTATTACAAGAATGGAGATTCATCCTGTTATAAGGTAGGCAATGGTCAATTCAAATAAAAAATAAAATAAAATAAAAGTATCCGTCTTTAAAAATGTAGTAGCCTAAGAATACACATTTATACGTGGTTTAATGAAGGTAAATAAGTATTAAGTACTACTGGATAATTTTTAGACCGAGAAAAAAAAACTAAAAGGAATTGAACCTTTAGAAGGATTTCATTGTATATTTTTCTTTTGTTCTTTCTTTTTTAATTAAAATCTGATACTCTATAACGTACGTCAATTAAATTTAAAGTTACACTATCTACCAATATGTGTTTGAACATTTTCGAATTTAGACGTTTTCTCAAATATCTAGACAAATTCTTGAGGAATAATCTTGAAACTTTGGGAGTATAAAGAACATGTTATACCTCATATATTTTAGCAAAGGTTTTACCCTGAAAAGGAAAAATGGACCAGTAAAAACTAAACAAGCTCAAAATCTTTTGGATCACCCTGTAAAAAGTGATGCTTGAAATGCGTTTTTACTGTAGCATGTGATTATGAAAATTTTTCTAATTACATGTATAAATTTTTATGAGGTTACCACATATATTCATGGAGTTATAACGGTTTCTTAAAAAAAAAAAAAAATGTAAAAAAAAAAAAAAAAAAAAAAAAAAAAAAAATTGTCTCTTTTTTATTTATAACACACAGGGTATTAGACCCAGTGACAAGTCATTTTTAAGAAATTTAACGTTTTAAATTAGTCAGAATGCAAAAATGTTACACATCTTACGAAATATGAACATTTTTACTAAATAATTTTTAACTACGCTAGCGCAAACTTTTAAAGAATCTCATTTTCGTAATTTAATAGCCAAAAGTATTGAGCTACTTGTATAAAATCCCAAAAAATAAATGTGAGTAAAACCCTTTATAGTTTAGCTTTTATTTTGAGAGGAATCGAAATTCTGTTCATTCTAACTCTCTTAACTTTTTCGAATTTAGACGATAATTGTTTGGGACTTACATATATTCATCTCAATACTTTTGGCTATCCGCGTTTGTAATGATCGATAGATGGCTCTTTCTCAACTGCAGTTGTTAGTAAATATATTAGCCACGTGTATTGTTCTTTCTGGTTGTTCTATCATTGTTTCAACGTGAAAGCTATCAGTGGTATGATAATTTCACCTTAGCCCACCAGAGGGCGAGCATTTCATTACAATCGCGGATTAAATTATACAAATGAATTTTTTTTTAAAGCTTGCACACGCGCAGTTAAAAATTGTTTATTAAAAATGATCCTATTTCGTAAGATATTTAACATTTTTGTATTCTGTTTGAAGTGCGCTGTGTTTAATATAGCATGTTAAGATTCCTAAAAATGGCTTTGCACTGGGTCTAATACCCTACATGTTATAATTAAGAAAGTGGCAATTGTTTTTGTAATTTTTAAAAGAAAACGTTATATCTCCATTAATACATGTAGTAGCCTCAAAAAAATTTATAATGATAGCTAGTTGGTTTACCCGGCGTTGCTCAGGTTGAAGAAGTTTTTATAGAATTTTGAAATCAATGAAAGAACTTAACAAAGGTGCAAAATAGAAAGAAAAATGCATGAACCATTTTCCGAAGTCCAGGGATGGAACACGGGCGCAGAATTCATACCACTATCGATGTAAGAAAATTTTCTACTTCTTAAATCAACGATATTATAAGTAGAGAAATTTCTTAAACGGATTCCGGTATGAATTCTGCGCCCGTGTTCCATCCCTGGAAGTCTTTAATAAAAAATATTATAAATAAATAAATACAAAAGGCACAGCTTTATGATGGGATCTCCTTTGTGACTTCAAATACTTTTGGCCATTTTTGCGATGAATTGAAATGACTATCTCAGTTGCGTAACTAAAGATCTTGGCGAGAAACATCCGAGCTACTTCGGTGCCAAATTTTAAAATTTGCCAAAGGGTCCGATACTAAACCTATTCCATGCAAAACAGAACAGAATGAAACTTATTTATGATATTTACAAAATGAAAATAAAAAATCTTAATGAAATCCAAATTACAATTATTACAATTAAGGTGAGAGCATAAAAGAACCTCATAAGTTACACAATAATAACGAAAAATGTTGTTTTACTGTAGGAAAGAAAAGTACTTTATAATTAAATAAAAATTTTAAGCTAATTCCAAATATCTCTATGAAAATATTTATCCATACATGAATTCCTAATTTTTTTTAAAAAATGCACCAACTTCCGTAGTATAACTATTTTTTATTCTCTAATTTTTATTATTATTCACGCGAAATTTAAAATATTTTATTTTATTTTTTGAAAAAAAAAAAAAAAAAAAAAAAAAAAAAACGGATATTTTATTTCTTTATTTTGGCATCAAATCATTCATTCTTTTTAATCATTGTAAAATTAAAATGGGGTTTTTATTTAATATCTTTTGATCGAATTATCCGATCGAACTAAAAATATGGCGTTAGCTAGATTTTTTCCTGAGTAATAAATGTGCCACTTTTTGTAGCTATTACTTAAACAGTGTAGATTTGTATACCGAACTAAAAATCCAGACAAACAAACAATCATCTTTATATATATATATGGATTAGGAGAATCAGATACTACAGTCAAAACATTTTCAAGCATTATTTTTTACTGGATGCTCCAAAACCTTTTGATACTTGTTTAAGATTTTACTGGTCCCCTTTTCCTCTCCAGGACACAACTTTTGCTGTAACATATGGGGTATAACATGTTCCTTCTACTCCAAAATTTTCAAGATAATTTCTGCAAAACTTTTTTAGGTATTTGACAAAATGTCTGAATTCGAAAGTATCCAGATACTTATTGGTAGATAGTGTATTAGTCGAAAAAAGTTTTTCCGTAATCGACTCCAGATACAATACTTTTAATTGAACCACAGATCGTGCTTTTTCATTAAAATGCTACTTATTCAAACAGATTTTTTTTTTTTTTTTCTGCTTTTAACGTTTCTCAAAAATACTTATTTCTGAAAAACAAATTTTGCAGTCTAATAAAACATTCCCATATTTATGTATTTCAAAAATACATTCAAAATTTTAATAACGTAAATTTAAACTTCCTTACTTTTATGACATATTTCTATAATAAGAACTGTTATATTCTCAAAATATTTAGCAAATCTAGTAGAATACGATTAAATATTCTTCGAAGATTTTTGTACTTAAACATTTTTATGACAAAGTTTTCAAAGTTTTGACATAAAAATCTACATTAAGTAACTAAAAAAAGAGAAAAGAAAAAGAAACAATAGAATGTTTAATTCAAATATGATACACTCCTAAAAAAGTTATAAAACACCTCTTAGGTATAATATGTATTGAATCTAAAAATTACTCTAACATTTTACAGATATACCAGAATAAAGAGAAAACTTCGCATTATATTTCAAATTATTTGTCTCTGCAGATACTTTTAATTTTATTATATATTTTATTACGTAGCTGCAATAAAGTATTTACGATAAAATTTATTGGAAGAAACCAATGATGTATTCTTCCAGGAATAATGAATTAAAATTATGTTCCTTGAAATAAAAAATTTTAATAATCCTCTATTTTTCTAAGAAGTTATAAACTTAAACATTGGTTTATACTACTTACATAATCAGATTATTTTCTATAAAAGCTCTTTAAAGAAAAGAAAAAAAAAAAAATATATATATATATTATTTTTTTTTTTTTTTTTATTTATTTTTTTTTTTTTATTTATTTATTTATTTTTATTTATTTATTTTTTTTTTTAAGAGATGTAATATTTTGTCTATTTCATATCTTTGTGCTTTTAAAAATATTTCTTTAAAAAACATAAATATAAAAGAATAATTTAATTTTTTATATTAACAGTTTCGCGACCGCTGACGTAGATTCACGTCATTTGAAAATCTGTAACTCCACCAGTGGGCGTTTCTTGCGCAATTTGTATGTTATTTATTTCGTAGGAATCTACCCAATATTTGTATTTGTACAATCAAATACACAATGTATTCAAATACTTTGATCGTGAAGAATATAATTATAATGTATTTCCATTTGTAATATAAATGTGAATGCCGAAAATTTTGTTCTGAAATATTGTAACTGAGGAGGATAACGCCCACAGGCGGACCTTACTGTCGACTTAAAACTCAAAAGCGTGCGGTCGCGAAATTGTTAACCATGCAATTCACAATCAATCATGCTACTGAAATAAATATTTATTAAAACAAATTTCAATCCTTTGCCGGCCCTTAGACTCTAAAGTGTTTTAAAGAGTGTTGCCAAGTTTAGGACTTTTTTATTCAACTATCACCAATAATTTTTAAGAGTGGTGTTTGATAAACATAATGGACGAATAACATTCTAAGTAATTATGCAACCGTTACAGCTAGAATTTATTGGTAGATATTGAATAAAACGTCCCTAAATTTTGCAGCACTGATCAGAGCAATGACAGGGATGGAAGTGGTTATCGTTATCGGCACCACTATTTTTATTTAGAAAAGATGAGCGTATTTTAACTCTAATATCCTTTGATTAAATAGGATACAGATTATTGTAAAAAATTTCTGGTGGAAGAGTTCCGCCGAAAGTCGGAAAACTTTCATCCCTGAATGAAATCAATTAAGACAGGCAAAGGGTTAATTTATGCATCTATAGAACACTACAGTCGGCAGCTAAATTATTGAAGCGCTAGCAATAATTCCTATATAAAACATGTACGCCTAATACTATTTTGTTAAGTATAAATATTGGTCGATTCATGATCTTCGTCTTATGCTGTGCTTATAAAAAAGTAAGTTGATTATAAAAATTAGCAGACTAATATATATATATATATGTGTGTGTGTGTGTGTTTGAAAAATGTGTATGTGTGCTTCAATGATTTTCCTACCAACTGTATGCAAATAAAAAAAAATATGTATAAGTGAATATACTTGTAATTTCGTAATATTTATAGTTTTAAGATCTGCAAATTTTGATATTTCACGAACGTAAAAATGACTTCTCAATATTTCACGTTTTTTAACACTTGATATTTAGGAATACAAAACATATAATTTTCTTTCTAGCTGTTTCAACATTCAGAATACTCATAATACAATAATATTTTTTTATTATACAGATTCAAGTCACTGTGAGAATAACGCAGTAAGACATATCGGCTTTTACCATGCAAATACACAAAACAAAAATATGCATGTCATCAAAAATACACATCTGTTCAGTGTACAGATGTCTTCTACGGCTTACAGAAAAAATAGAAACTGTCAAATTCAAAACTCTCTGTAAATTTCGAAAGGTTTCTGGGAAGATGTTGTTGACTGTAAATATGTAGCATGTGTCCATGAATCGAATCCGAGAAAGCTACAAGCAATTGAGTGCATTCTTGAGAAAGCAAGTTAGTGCCTACTGAAATCACGATGTATCATGACCATAACATCAATAAACATAAGGAGTAAAAGCGATGAAGGAATAAGATCTTTTTAACAGTGATTCTATCAAGCTATGGATCAGAAAACTGAGAGTTAGAGGTGGGAGTTATTTCATGTAATAGAACAAATAATATCATCAATGCATTAGAACCTATTTGCGCAATAATATATTACTAGCTTTATCCTATTAAATAAATAACACTGCCAATTTCTTTTTCTTTTTCTTTTTTTTTAATCTCTCTGGACGAGAAATAGGGAATAGAAATCTCTGCCAATAAACTAACACAAACTTGACTGATACCTAGATTAGATTTGTGATCGTGAGCGATACCCTACAACCCAAACAAGTGATCTAGCAGTGAAGTACAAAAACAACCGTAATCTGTTCACATTCATTCTATCCAAATATATTAAATTTTAACGCCTCCGTTTTAATGTTAGTTAAATAATCCTCTAAAATAGCATCTTCGGTGACTTTACATAGTTGTTTTCTCATATTTTCTTGAACAAACCAGTTATACTGGTAGAAATATGAGCCTAATTAGTCTAATATTAGTTAAACCGTAGATAATATTTAAAAGAATCATTTGACTGAATACTAGTTGTTTGTAATTTTCTAACCTGAATATTAGTTTAGAACGTCAAAGATACATAATATCACCGTAGTAACAGAAATGCCATAACATGTTAATTTATTCCGGTGCATTTTCAGCCCCGCCTTTAATCCATACCACTTAATTTTAAGAGTTTTTTTTTTTTTTTTTTTTTCTTGTTTTATTGTAGTTATACATTGGAGAAAAATATTCTAAAAATAAAGTGGTGCGAAACAGAGGCAGAGCTAAAAATGCTCCGGAATAAATAAAAATGTTGTCAACTATATTAGTAGTAATACCATTGTAATATAAATTTAAATAGTTATGATGTTAATTAGAAATGATTTTGCATTTGCTGTCCGTTTGTGTTTGGTAACAATTTAGGCTTAGGAAGTATTCACTCTTAGTGGAACATGGGAGAAAAAATCACAGAATGGAAGAATGGTGTTTATTTGAAATTGTTGAGAGCAGGAGGTAAAATTGAAAATGTGCAATCGCACATAGCATATATAACGATGTGAGCGGCTTATTTATAATTTGTTTGTTTTATTTATTTGATTTTGTGATTTTATGTTGTGATCAAGCATAATTTGTTAACAGGACTGCATATTTAGCTACATTTTTGTTATTTTTTTTATCGGAGAATATTTTTGTTGATATAATATGAGTAAAATAATTAAACTTGTTGTTAAAGGTTTTATGTCACCATTAAAGATCCAGAAAAAATATCTCTAAAAATAAAATTTAAACCTTAAAAAAAAAAAAAAAAAAAAATGTTTCTAATTTTTTAAAATGTACTCAAAGCCGTCATCTCACCACGTATTCGCTAAATAGGACTGTAATAATATTTATTCTCCAGTCAATTTGGAATGTTCACTTTCCCCCTCTTTTTTAGCTGTTTCATAAAACTGAGATTTATAAATTGAACTTTCTTTCTTATGAAAAACAGTACTGCGTTGCTCGACATTATTTGAAATATTCTGTCTTCGCGTTTAACAAAATAATTTTAGGTTTACAAGTTTTTTTGTGATTACTCATTTGGAATAAGCGTCCATGTACGACTTTTTAAAATTTGACTACCATTATTTTGCAATAGATGTTTTTTTCTTTTTGGTGAAATTTTACTATTAGATAAAATGAAAATTATTAATACATATATCGTCTAGTTGTAAAATCCACCATCTCCAAAAAATAAACTTTTAAGAAAATGCTGATTTTTTGCTACACCTAGCAAACATAAGACAGGGACCAACACTCTTTAGATTTATAATCGTTAGAACAGTATATTAAAAAAAAATTAATACACTGGAATTTTAGGGTTGCAAATACACAAAATGTTTTGTTTCATTAAATTTCGTTTACAAATAACTCATTTCTGCCATCTGATTAAAAAAAAAAAAAAAAAAAAAAAAAACTGATATTCATAACAAAAAATGACTCTAGAAAGTTATGAAAATGTATCGCAAGCGGTCCAAATTTATTTATCACGAGGTATTCTTTAATACAGTGGAAAATCATTCGAATTGTAAACACACTTACATAAAAAAAAAAAAACTGCTATAACCTGCTGAATCGTAATAGGTACTATGTTATTAAATTAATAACATTTGATTAATTAATTGTAATATGCTAACTAAGATTCTATTATGTCATCAATTAATATTATGTTATTACAAAAATGATTGTACATTATATTTAACAGAAAAATACATCTGATGTCTAGAAAAACTGGGTCCAAGTAACTCGGTTTTACGGTATTTTAAAAGTTAATGGACATCCGTTTATATCAAAAAGTGCAACTAAAAATATCTTTTCGTGAATTTATGTTCGTTAATTCTTGTTCTCGAGCTGCTACAAAGCTTTTGTCACTCACATCCAAAGATACAGACACTTTCTAAAAATTGTCAAATCGTATTCAGGACATCTCGAAATGTGTAAATCCATCGTAAAACAGATATGCGAAATTTTTACGAAACCAGTATTTTCTAATGTTCAATATAAAAGAATGTAAAAATGTTAAGAAATGGGTTTAATCTGATTTATTTAAAAAATATATAGATTGAAGTGCTATTAAAAATCAAAGATATTTCAAGGTTTAAAACTTGAAAATCCAGAAAAGATTATTTCCCGTAACATATAGTTACTCATACATAAAGAACATCCATAAGGGATTTCCATAAAATTGAACATAATTTGAATTTCAAATGAGCATTTCAAATTCGCGAAAATGTGAAAAAATTTCAATTCTGAGAAAAAAACATTTTTTTATATGCTCACAAGCTGTAAATGTCTAAAAATTTTACAATCAGAGTAATTTCAGACATAAAGAAAGGATTTAATATTATTTATAGCTCATAGAGCAGTTTATATTATGTTTGTACTGAAAATGAAAAATCGATCTTCTATTGATTTTTTCGCGAATTTGAAAGTCTATTAAAATCATTATCAGTTTGTAATAATAGGAAATTCATTATTGAACAATTCATTCTGAAGTTTTCATTATTTGTATTATTCGATTTTGTCAAATTATCAAACTTGCACATGGAACTACGTTGTTTTAAATATGTAATGTTCATAAAAAAAAAGTAGACTAAAAGCAACTTTTTACTTTCTTCTATATTCAATAGAAGAAAGTATTGGATTCGTAAAAATTTTCGACTTCGGATTTTTGATGGATTTACACTTTTGAGAGCTGTAGAACACGATTTGACCACTTTTATAAAATGTCTGTCTGTCTGTCTGTCAGTCTGTGTGTGTGTGTGACAAAATTTTGTGGCAACTGTATTTCAGGAACTACTGCACAGAATTGCATACAAATTGGTATGTAGTTACACCTTGACATAAATTAGTGCCTATCAACTTTTGGTAAAAATTGTTTCACAGGTTGCGTTGCCATCCCGCTTTTTCTAAATTTTTAACATGATGATATAGGACAAAATTTTGTATAAATGTGCATAAAGAGAATTATTTTTTAGTAATCATTATGAAATTTACAAGAATTATTTATAATAGAGATAGTCAACTGGGACAAAAATTTTGTATGTGTAGGAGCCTCGCCCCCCCCCCCCGTAAATTTTCAAGGTGGGTATCTTTCGAAAGGTCTCGTCAATACCTTTAAAACGAATGGTTGAACTATAAATCTGTGATAATTTAAAACAAATTTATCGATTTTTTTTTACTTTTAACGAAAAAAAACTTTGAAAAAAGTTTTTTCTTTTCATTGGCAAAACATTTTCAACTTTCGGCATTTAATGATAATATTATCTGTCAGATAAAAATCGTCTGCGTTTATTTTTTACGTCTGCGTAATTTTTTTACGGAATTTAACCAAACTTGATATTTAGTTGGCCCCTGACATAAACAGGTACTGATTAGATTTGGGGATCAATCGCTCAACAGATGGCGCTGTGATCTTATTTTTTCTAAAATTTTAACTTGGCAGTATAGCACGAAATTTCGTATAAATGTACATAATGAGAGTTATTCTTAACCTGTGATTGTAAAATTAATATGAATTATTGATAATAGTAGTAGTTCATTAGGGGAAAAAAATTGTGCATGTGGGGGCATCGCTCCCCCCCTCCCCCCCTGGGGGTCTCGTCAATACCTTTAAAACGAATGGTTGAACCATAAATATGTGATAATTTAAAACAAAGTTATCTTTTTTTTTTTTTTTTTTTTTTACTTTTAATGAAAAAAAACTTTGGAAAAAAAATCGTATTCTTTTTTTTTTTTTTTTTTTTTTTTTTTTTTTTTGTTATTGAGTGAATTTGTATAGGAAAATATAGAAGAAAGTCCTGTGGTGGCCACAACATACTAGTTTATTGTTATTATTATAGTTATTTATAATTTTTGTCTTTAATCTTTATGTTATCTTTACATTTAATCTTTATATTACTAGTTTATTTTTTCGCATAACAATGAAAATATGTTACATTGTTATATAGAAATTCCTTTTAACGAATAATCGATTCGATTCGATTGGCATGGAAATTTTTTTTGCTTATCCTATAATCCTCTATGTAATGCTTAAATGAAAGTACTACTGCTGTTGCGTCATCTCTACAACTTTTACTTCATGAAAAAAAAAAATATTATCTCAAAATTATGTAAGATAAACTCTTTCCAATAGATCGCAGGTGGGAATTTACCTTGCTGAAACGATAAAAATCAAAGTATGTAACTAAATATTCCGTAAAATTAAATTCAGAACAAAGAATTATGCCATCACTATTTATTTCACGTTTCCTTTTTAACGACTGATGAAAGTGTTTGAGCTATTTCTTGCATAAAAAATAAATAAATAAATAAATAAATAAATAAAAGAATAAAGAATCAGCATATATAGTTACGCTCATCACTGGTTGACTCTGCCGCGTTTAAAAAGGCTAAGAGATTTCCATGGACTCTGTCTGTGTGTGAACGCAAGTTTCACCTAATTTTCATACTTTAGTTAATTTTAAGAAATCTAATTGTCCGATCGATAAACTTTTTTATCTGAAGGATTCTGATAAATTTGCGCTTTCATTTAGTAACTTATTTGTAACGAATTTCTTATTAGATTTTTTAAAATTAATTAAAATATGAAAATAGACATCCGCGTTTGTAATGATCGATAGGTGGCGCTTTTTCAACTTTTGTTGTTAGTAAATATAACAGCCACGTGTATTTATTATTGTTCTATTTGTGTTATTACAATTTGATATTCGTGCTATAATTTCTCCGCCATTACATTATGGGAAATTGATTGCTTTTGGAAAAATTATTTCAGTTTATTCTAAGTTCGATCGAAAGTAGTTGTTTAAGTGAATCTGAAAAAATCTTAGTTTCAAATCATCTGATTAATTCTTTACTTTCATTAGCCGAAGCAACTGAAATTTTAAATTTGTCATTTGGAAATAAATGAAAGCTTAATTCTGGATTTCTTGATCCTTTTGAGTTACACTGTGGCACACAACAGTATGTGTTATCTTTTTTACCGGATTTATTCATTTTTATTCAATAAATATATGTGAAACTAAACTACAGCAAGCAATGGCGTCTTGACGAAAGCCGAAAACTATTTATGTTAATTGTAATTTCACTTTAGCCCACCTGAGGGCGAACATTTCATTACAATCGGGGATAGCTTTAAAATAGACATTTAAATTTTTAATTGTTGCCCTTTTTTTTCAGCATAAAATGAAATATGGTTTCACGTGAAAAAAAAAAAAAAAAAAAATGTAAAATATTAAATTTGCGTCGATATGATGATCTAAAAAATGACGTCTATAAAATAATTATAATAATTTTAAAGGAAACGAAGAGATAAATAAAGTGCGAAAATCTCGCACGGGTTTGCTCGTAAAGAATAAAAACCATTATTAAACAAGAAAGAAAAAATGCAACATTTATACAATATAAAGTACACATTAAAATGTACTTACAGCAGCATCATTGCTTAATTTTATTCTCAAGTTTATTTGTAAATGACAAAATATTATCAAACACTTTCAGGTCTGTTCGTCGTGAAGTTTCACACCAAGCGTAAAACCCTTTTTTACGGTTTTCGCTTCAAAACACAATAGTGTTGCACAAAATTTATATAATTTAAATTTTTTAATTAACGCTTTGTTGTCGGGGTATTTCCTATCTTCAGAATAAAGTCTCGCCTTTTGGTGTCCCATTAAAATGCTGCATTATTTGACCAAAGGATTTTACCTGTTTGTGGTTACGCCGATTAAATTGTATCCTCAACAATCGATGTGGTTATGCCACTAGCATATATATACGCCAAAAGTATATAATTGTTTAACACAAATACGTATGCAGCGAAAATTTCAACCGCAAACAAGATTTATTTAAGCACAAGAGAATGAATCATCGAAAGACTTCGCCCCAACATTTCTGCGATGTATGCAGTAAAAAATTCAGCCGCAAACAAGACTTATTAAAACTCAAGAGAATCTTTCATCGAAAGTGTTTAGTGCTTATAATGAATTTTGACCAAGATCTATTTAAGGAAAAAACTAACCATTTTAAAAGGCGAAATACACTTAATACTTTCACAACCACCACCTTTGACAATGAAAATGGTGATATGGCTTTCATTTTTTAATAATTTAAGAACTGACCTTTTAAATGAACTGAACTATCAATTGAATGAGAAAAAAGCACTTAAGTGGTATGCAGTTGTAAATGTTACCCTTAGTCGCCCTACTCAAGATGGAGAAGAATTTATTTCTCCTCACTTTCAATCAAAAATGAAGATGGCATTTTTAGCGAGTGATATGGATAATGATCTGGAAGAATCTTTTAACAAGATAATGAAGAGTATATTAACATCGATCGAGTATATTAAACACAGCAATATTAAACACATCGATTTATACTATAAAAATATTTTTATGCTGAAGTTGAAAGTTTATAGCCTAAGAGCCCACGACGGCCAGACCTTCGTTATTTAATAAAAGCTGAAAATTCTTCTGTGCGTGTCCCCTATACAGGTAAGAACGACCAGGGACTATAGAGTTTGGGTAGTGGTTACTTGGGCAGGTAACAGGTAGTAAAAGTGTATAAAATAGTACCTTAAATTCGTTAAAGTATAAAGCTCAATTTTTTTATATTTTATTAGGGATAACTTTAGAAATCTCGTCATCCATTGCCGGACACTTATGACAGTTGCTACCCCCTGCCAGACACCCCTAAATTTTAATAAATTATAATTATACTTTCGTTACAGTATAAAAGCTA
Organism: Salticus scenicus; assembly: GCA_963930645.1. NCBI lineage: Eukaryota > Metazoa > Arthropoda > Arachnida > Araneae > Salticidae > Salticus > Salticus scenicus. The sequence goes on from OZ005650.1 coordinate 264,366,475, forward strand.
AATTTTATATATGTTACTTGGGAACCTATAAAAAAATGTTACCTCAATAGCCGGACAGTTTTAATGGTTTTTACACCTTGCCAGACACATCGAAAGTCCGCTGTAGGTGCGAGCGCGAGGTAACGACTGTTCTAGCGGGTGCGAGTGAGATAGGGCGCTTAGTCGACTGCGATCTTTCACTGCGCATCATCTGTCTTTTAGTGATGTATTGAAGAATTATGTGTAGCTACAACCACGTTTTACCATTGATATTTGTGTCGTTTTTTTGTGAAATAAAAGTGTAATTTTAGTAAAAAGTGTTATCATGGGAGACACATTAATTTGTTTTGTGTGTAATAAAAGTGATGGTAAGATAATATTGTTCTCGGAGGAAACTTTAAAAAAATGTCAAACTGTTTTGAAAATCAGAAAAAAACATAACCTTAAATATAAAGACATTATTCTGCCTGATGAGTATACAGAAAATGGTTATCACCGGGGATGTTATAAAACATTTACAGGAATTATGAAAAAATACTTAACTTCTGAACCTGAAAATTGGACAAAAAACAGTGAAAAACAAAAATCAGCCAGTGTTTCTACAGACAATACCTCAACAACCTCGTCGTTGATACCTAAGACCACAGAACCATCTCATTTAGAGTCATCCTCTACAGAATCTTCAATAACAATGCAATCAAGTTTAACTTTTGAATCAATAGGACTTCAATCTACAACTTCTCAAGAAAATATTGAAGTTTTTGAACCAGATCTTAGTGAAGATAATGATTTAACTCAGGATGGAAATATTCTAACTGAGAAGGAAGCTAATAATATCGACTACCTAATTGTTTGTGTGTTTTGTGACAGGAAACATAAAAAAAAACGTTCACGAATGCTTCCACTTCATAAAGCTGATACCAACCAATTTAAATCTAGCGTACTACCCAACATCGAAGGTCAAGAGAAGTATGCAGAATTATTGAATAAATTAAAAAAAATTTCTGGTCCAAAAATATCATATCATACAGAATGTAGAATTAGTTTCAATAATGAAATATCATCTTCTAAAAAACCATCCAGTAAAAGTGATTGGCATTTTCATCGGGAATATAAACAATTAGCTTTTAATGAAATAAGTGGCATCATCGAGGAAGACGTAATTAAAAAAGGGCGCTGTTATTTATTAGTATATTTGCATGAAATGTACACCGATGTATTGGAAAGAATATTTGAAGAAAATTCTGTTGAAGTGAATTCTGTTTTTACTGCACATCATCTCGAAGAAAAAATGTTGAAAAAATTTCTAAAGATATTAAATTTTTTACTATTTGTAATAAAAAAATTATAGCACCCAAATATTTACAAACAATAGACGATACAATATTTGAAAACTTACAAACCGAAAATACTTTACAAAAAGCTGCATTAATTTTAAGAAAATTAATACTACAAATGGAAAAAAATAAGTTACCAATAAAAAATCTAACAAAAGAGCATTTAATGTCAGGAGAAGTTTCGATACCACCGCAATTACTGGACTTTTACTTTACTCTTCTAGGTGGATGTAATAACAAACGGAAAAAAAGCCTGAAATGTGCTCGTCAAGTGCGTTCTTATTCTCAAGACGTAATCTATGCTGTCCATAATGGCCGTGTAAAAACATCAAAGCACATCATGTTAGGTATAACTTTAAAGAGCTTAACAAGCAGTAGGAAAATTATCGATATTATTGATCGATATGGGCATTGTATTAGCTATCAGGGTATCGAGGAACTAGAGACTGAGACAACGTATACTTCTTTTGAACAATCCAGTTTATACCCAGAAACGATTAAAAGAAATCCTGACCTTTTTACTGGTGTGGCATATGATAATTTCGATCGTTTTGTGGAAACTACAAACGGAAAGGATACTCTACATGACACCGTAGGAATTATATACCAGAACATCGATCAAGTGATTTCGCGAAAGAGTTAAAAAATTTAAATTTTAAAGAGGCTCTGGTTAATTTTTTTATTTCACATTGGGCTACTGATGAAGTGGTGCCATTTATTGGCAACAAAACGATAAACATCAATGTCATTCTTTCACTGTTGATAATTCCAACAAAGTTATCTCAAGGGTTGATGAAGAGTTGTCATGCCCATCACACGAGGAAGCAGATACGAAAATAGTATACCATGCATGTAACATCAACTATCCAGCAGAAATAGTAATAAGAAGTGCTGATACTGATATTGTCGCTATAATGCTTGGTAACATGCATCATCTTAAAAGTGATTCCGTTGTTCGGATGCTTACGGGTACTGGCAATAACTTAAGATATGTGGACCTAACTAAAATACATGCAGAGTTGGGACAGTTAATTTGTCAGAGTTTACCTGGATTCCATCACAGGTTGTGATTTTAACCCTGCATTTTTCAGAAAAGGAAAATCAATACCATGCAAGAAATTAAAAAAAAATCCCGAGTACCAGGAAGCTTTTAAGAACTTCGGCAACAGCGAATTAATTGAAAATTTAGATTTTCAACGAAACATCTTCGATATTATTCAGAGATTTATATGCAATGTTTACAATGTCCCTAATGTTATTGGTGTTGATGACGCTAGACTGCAATTATTCATCGACTCGTATACAGTCTCCGATGTAAACGAAGCTTTTGACCGGAAAAAGTTGCGAAATTTTGACGCTAGCAATCTACCACCTTGCAAAAGCGAGCTATTGCAACAATTTCTGCGAGCAAATTATATATGTACCATTTGGAATAATGCTCATCTGAAAAATCCAACTACATATCAACCAGACAATAACGGCTGGGTATTGAAAAATGACAAATACCAATTCAAATGGTTTTCAGGAGATCAACTACCAAGTTATGTTAGTGATTCGCTTAAAACTCAATCAGGTATGTAATTATTATGACAAATTATTGTACATAATTTTTTAATTATTCATAATTGTATAATCTTGTTTTTTTTTTTTTTTTTTTTTTTTTTTTTTTTTTCAGAAACTGACGAAAAAGGCGATATTGAAGACGATCATGACATCAACTGGGCGAGTAGTGACGAAGAAAATGAAAATATCGACGACAACGAATAAATATTTTTTTTACATGTAATAATGCTTTTTTTTGTATATTATAATAATAAAATTACATTTTTTACTTTATATAACCTGACTATGAACGTAATAAAATAATTTTTTTATTGGATATCTTTGAAGATCGCAATCGACTAAGTGCTCGCGCTCGCACCTACAGCGGACTTTCGATGTGTCTGGCAAGGTGTAAAAACCATTAAAACTGTCCGGCTATTGAGGTAACATTTTTTTATAGGTTCCCAAGTAACATATATAAAATTTAGCTTTTATACTGTAACGAAAGTATAATTATAATTTATTAAAATTTAGGGGTGTCTGGCAGGGGGTAGCAACTGTCATAAGTGTCCGGCAATGGATGACGAGATTTCTAAAGTTATCCCTAATAAAATATAAAAAAATTGAGCTTTATACTTTAACGAATTTAAGGTACTATTTTATACACCTTTACTACCTGTTACCTGCCCAAGTAACCACTACCCAAACTCTATAGTCCCTGGTCGTTCTTACCTGTTTAGGGGACACGCACAGAAGAATTTTCAGCTTTTATTAAATAACGAAGGTCTGGCCGTCGTGGGCTCTTGCTCTATTACATGTTGTTAAGTAACAAAACATTATTCGGTATTAAAAATATTTCATCCCATTGACGAAACAAAGTTTAACAATGTAATTTATGAACTCATGTGGATTGAATAATAAAACTTGAAGGTTTTATATCGAACAGAATTATTCCTTTTTCAACAAAGAAAATAAACACATTTTTTAACGTATATAACTTTGAAAATATTTTACACATTAATTTCTGAACATATACAAGTTAAATAAATAACTTGAAAACTTTTGTAGAATAACAAAATAAATAAATAAATGAAATGAAATAAAATAAAAAAGTAAGTTTTAGTTAAGCAATAAAAATTCATTTGTGAAAGTAGTTTTATATATGTTACGCAGAATTTAGTTTTACTCATTTTTAATTAAACAAAAAAGTTTGTAGAGTAACAATAGAAAAATTTTGTTTTACTTATTTTTAATAAAACAATAAAAAAAAGTTTGTAGAGTAACAATAAAAAATCGTTTATAAGTAAATACCAATAAAAAGATTTCTTAAATTGATTTACTCATCTTTAATGAAACAATAAAAATTTTTTATAAAATATTTGTAGAGTAACAATAAAAGTTATGTTTTAATAAAAATGTTTATTATAAACAAATAATTTTATTAGAGTAATAATACATATTAAGTTGAATAAATTTTCGCGTTTCTTTATAAACAATTAAGTTTTAGAAAATTTCTGCAAACCAATACATATTTAAAGCTCATTCTTTTAAAATTAAAAAAATATATATATTAAACACTATGCTATATTAAAAAACTTTTTACCAGTTTAAACGAAAATCCACATTCATTAGTTAAATTAAATATTACTTCCATATAAATAATTTAAAATTATACTTATATTTTCTTCATTGTTTAATGTGATTTTGAAAATATATAAGTAAAAGTTATCACTAAACAGGTTTTTATAATAAACATATTTAAAAATATTTCAATAAATTTTCAATATATTAATATAAATTTTCAAAGTTAATATAAATATTCCCATAACTATATTAACAATGGTTAATCTTATAAGTGAAGAAAAATCATAAGTATTATTGATTTTCACGAGACATTGTATTCTACAGACTACTAGAAGACCCATTGCTTATCGCGTTTTAGGGAAAAACCCATACAGTCATGATGATTCATCTCTAACTAATAACAAACATGAAGATTAAGTTGAAACAATTAAAAGTTCATTAGTTATAGAGCAATCTTTGAATTACTCGTAAATTAGTATTCTTTATTATTAAGCTAAACAATATTTTAAAAAGCTAAACTATGGGGAAAATATAGTAAATAACTAAAATGACTCAAGAAGTTATTCTAAAATAAATTATACCTCTGAACTATTTATATTTTAACATGGCATAATAGGACAAAATTGAGCATAAACGTCCATTTTGAGGATCATAAATATATCAGACAACTTCAAAATAACACTTATGATTCTTGATTGAACATGATTGATTACACATATTCTAATAGGAAAACTTCGTAAGTTATTCGTAATTTAAGATTTTGTCAACATAGCAAAATTGAGCAATATTCCATATAAATACGCATTTTGAGGATTGTTGCTTTGGAAATAGTAGCATGAAAACTAAACAACGGAATCGACCCTGATAAAATAAATTAATAGATTAGAATAAGATAAATATATCGAAGTGAACGGTGGATAGCCTATTAGGCGGGGATTTCCTTCTGTCACTGTGCCAAGAGTTTTGTCAAATTCATTTCTCTTAACATCATTATAATATGTCCTACACTAGAAATTTATGAGAACGTATGGGGAACTGAGCAGAGTCCACCTATGCCAACTAGTTTTTTAAACTGACTCACAGCAAAATATCAATATACACAAGTATTCTGGGGTCGATTACTTATGCAGAAGCAACCCTTTCGTCTATGATCTCGAAATTGCTCATACGTTCAACCATTTTTTTCAGCACCTAAAAGAAGTTCCTGGTCGTGTAGAATTTCAACCTGTGATGGCGTCGCATCGTTCAAACATTTGTCACCAACGAGAGAAATAAAGTAGAGTGATGATTCAATGGATAAAGGATTAACTTTCCGCGGTTCATCATGAATCACGTGATATGAACCAATAGACTGCTATGTTTGACCCTTTATCACTATTTTGGCATTTAAAATTTCAGTTCGACAAATTATCATTATTATTAGGTAACACGACAGTCGTATGACTAAAATAAATTGTTTAAAAAATAATTTTTCGAATATTTCACATTATAATAAATAATAAAATACTTTTTTTTTTCATTATTTACCAACAAAGTTTAAAAATGTTTATAAAGGAAAGTTAAACTGCTGAAAGAGCTAAATTTAAAAACAAATAATAATTTTCAACTATTTTTAAATATTTTGTCGGTTAAACTTTGACTGCACGAAATAAAAAGAAGTAAAATAAAAACTAAAATGATTTAATATATATATATATATATATATATATATATATATATATTAACTTATGTAAGTAAACAAAAACATTGACGGTTATGACTCTCGCCAAGTACAATCTTCAAGCAGTTGCCATAGAAATTCATTAAAAATAAGCTGTAACCAAGGAAACTAATGCATAGATAGTTCATCTCACATGACTCATGCTGGACAACGTCAAGGTTACCGTTTATCACTCTACTTTATTTAACTCGTTGGTTGTCACAAGCTTGGTAACAGCTTATTTTCAGTAAATTTCTATGGCAACGGTTTGGAGATTGTTCTTCGCATAAATCATAACCGCCAATGCTTTTGTTTACATGCGTAGTTTAATATTCTTTTGTTCTAAATCATTTTGATTTTGATTTTACTTCTTTTTTATTTCGTGTAGTTGAACTTTAACCGACAAAATGCTTAAAAATAGTTGAAAAATTATTATTTGTTGTGTTAAACTTAGCTCTTTAAAGTTTCAATTTTCATTTATAAACACTTTTAAACTTTGTTGGGAAACGGTGAAAAAGAAGGTATTTTATTATTTATTAAAATGTGAAATATGTGTAAAATTATTTTAAAAACAATTTATTTCGGTCATAGGACTGTCATGTTACCTAATAATAATGATAATTTATCGAACTAATCTTTTAAATGCCAAAATAGCGATAAAGGGCCAAACACAGCAACCTATTGGAGCATGTCACGTGATTCATCTTGAGCCACGGAAAGCTAATCCTTCATCCATTCAATCAGCACTCTAATTTATACATCTCGTTGGTCACAAGCTCGTTCCTTTCTTTAAAAATACATTGCTTCGACACAGTGTTGCCAGATTTGGGGACATTTTTATTCAATATCAACCACTAAATTTTAATTCGAACGGTTGCCTAATCACTTCTTAGGTTAATTGTCTATTATGCATATCAAATATCACTTCTGAAAATTATTGGCGGCTATTGAATAAAAATGTTCCCAAGCCTGGCCACACTGCTTCGACATTGGTACGTATAAATCAAAGCAGTAGTATATATGCTTCAATTCTGGTGGTTCTTATATTGAGAAGTAACAAAAAAGTTTTGTATCTGTAAAAACAAATGTATTTAGGTAATTATGTTTTGAATTTTTTTACTGAAGCCAAGAACCTTCCTGCCTGTATTAACCAAATACATGCAAAACTAATATCATTATATTATTAATATAATTATAATTATTAACGCAAATGAGGGAATATTACGTCACACTGGGATATAATATTACTGCATTATGCATTCAACACAATATTTGTACATATGTGCATTGTGCATTCAATACAAAGCATATTTTAAGAAATTATATTAAGAAATTATTAAATTAAAATTAATCAATTCTGAGAATTAATTTTAACTGTATATGAGTGCTCGTGAGCAGCTAATTATAATAGCATAATTTATTAGATATCCCTAACTTTTTATCTACATTATTCATATAATTTATTAATCTATTTTTAATCCACTTTGTGTTACATAAATCCTCGAAAGGTAATTTCACCTTGAAATTAACTGTAAAAGTAATTGTAGTATAGTACCAATTAATTAGGTCTCTCATTTAGATTGCCAACCTTAACGCACCTTCGAACTAATTGACGCTTTGCGAGAATAATTTGAAGCATTCGTTTAATTAATCGGATTAACTAAGAGATAATGAGCCGTAGAGTTTTTCGTTGTAATCAGGTAATTTCGGTGGTGTTGGTAGCAATAAGATCAATTCAAATAAATAAAAGTAACGAGCAGATTTTTTTTTCTCTTAATTTGTGAAATTTTACATGAAATATTTGCTTAGGGAGTTAAAATAATTTCTATTATGTTCCTAAATGAATTGCAAATTAATATCAGTTAAGAAAGGACTGAGTGAATAAATGGGCTTAATTGAACGTACAAGTTACCCATTACCCAGGTAAATCATTACTTACTCATTGTATCCCAGTCTAGAATTTAAATCTACCTTTATTTTTTTCTTTTTTCAGTTTTTATACGTTTTGAGGTATGAGGGATCGAAAGTAAATATCCTTTACTAGAATATAACCCCGTCAAAAATGACGGAGTGTGAACGATAAATCTTGAAAACTATGTTTAGATCATGAAGATTACCACGTGATCATTTAAATCTATTTTCAATTCTTTTTTATAAAACAAATGTGTTTTGATATTTTCTAATTTTCGTATTGAAATAAAAAAAAAATTCTACCCGATCAATAAATAGGAATGACAATAAAAAAAAATCTGCTGGTTGTCAAAAAATATAGTCCAAAAAAATATAGTCAAGTTTATTTGTAAATGACGAAATATTATCAAACACTTTCAGGTCTGTTCGTCGTGAAGTTTCACACCAAGCGTAAAACCCTTTTTTATGGTTTTCGCTTCAAAACACAATAGTGTTGTACAAAATTTATATAATTTAAATTTTTTAATTAACGCTTTGTTGTTGGGGTATTTCCTATCTTCAGAATAAAGTCTCGCCTTTTGGTGTTCCTTTAAAATGCTTCGTTATTTGACCAAAGGATTTTACCTGTTTGTGGTTACTCCGATTAAATTGTAGCCTCAACAATCGATGTGGTTATGCCACTAGCATATATATACGCCAAAAGTATATAATTGTTTAACACAAATGCGTATGCATCGAAAAATTCAACCGCAAACAAGATTTATTTAAGCACAAGAGAATGAATCATCGAAAGACTTCGCCCCAACATTTCTGCGATGTATGCAGTAAAAAATTCAGCTGCAAACAGGACTTATTAAAACTCAAGAGAATCTTTCATCGAAAGTGTTTAGTGCTTATAATGAATTTTGACCAAGATCTACTTAAGGAAAAAACTAACCATTTTAAAAGGCGAAATACACTTAATACTTACACAACCACCACCTTTGACAATGAAAATGGTGATATGGTTTTCATTTTTTAATAATTTAAGAACTGACCTTTTAAATGAACTGAACTATCAATTGAATGAGAAAAAAGCACTTAAGTGGTATGCAGTTGTAAATGTTACCCTTAGTCGCCCTACTCAAGATGGAGAAGAATTTATTTCTCCTCACTTTCAATCAAAAATGAAGATGGCATTTTTAGCGAGTGATATGGATAATGATCTGGAAGAATCTTTTAACAAGATAATGAAGAGTATATTAACACATCGATCGAGTATATTAAACACAGCAATATTAAACACATCGATTTATACTATAAAAATATTTTTATGCTGAAGTTGAAAGTTTACATGTTGTTAAGTAACAAAACATTATTCGGTATTAAAAATATTTCCTCCCATTGACGAAACAAAGTTTAACAATGTAATTTATGAACTCATGTGGATTGAATAATAAAACTTAAAGGTTTTATATCGAACAGAATTATTCCTTTTTCAACAAAGAAAATAAACACATTTTTTAACGTATATAACTTTGAAAATATTTTACACAATAATTTCTGAACATATACAAGTTAAATAAATAACTTGAAAACTTTTGTAGAATAACAAAATAAATAAATAAATGAAATGAAATAAAATAAAAAAGTAAGTTTTAGTTAAGCAATAAAAATTCATTTGTGAAAGTAGTTTTATATATGTTACGCAGAATTTAGTTTTACTCATTTTTAATTAAACAAAAAAGTTTGTAGAGTAACAATAGAAAAATTTTGTTTTACTTATTTTTAATAAAACAATAAAAAAAAGTTTGTAGAGTAACAATAAAAAATCGTTTATAAGTAAATACCAATAAAAAGATTTCTTAAATTGATTTACTCATCTTTAATGAAACAATAAAAATTTTTAATAAAATATTTGTAGAGTAACAATAAAAGTTATGTTTTAATAAAAATGTTTATTATAAACAAATAATTTTATTAGAGTAATAATACATATTAAGTTGAATAAATTTTCGCGTTTCTTTATAAACAATTAAGTTTTAGAAAAATTCTGCGAACCAATACACATTTAAAGCTCATTCTTTTAAAATTAAAAAAAAAAAAAAAAAAAAAAAAAAAAAAAAATATTAAACACTATGCTATATTAAAAAACTTTTTACCAGTTTAAACGAAAATCCACATTCATTAGTTAAATTAAATATTACTTCCATATAAATAATTTAAAATTATACTTATATTTTCTTCATTGTTTAATGTGATTTTGAAAATATATAAGTAAAAGTTATCACTTAACAGGTTTTTATAATAAACATATTTAAAAATATTTCAATAAATTTTCAATATATTAATATAAATTTTCAAAGTTAATATAAATATTCCCATAACTATATTAACAATGGTTAATCTTATAAGTGAAGAAAAATCATAAGTATTATTGATTTTCACGAGACATTGTATTCTACAGACTACTAGTAGACCCATTGCTTATCGCGTTTTAGGGAAAAACCGATACAGTCATGATGATTCATCTCTAACTAATAACAAACATGAAGATTAAGTTGAAACAATTAAAAGTTCATTAGTTATAGAGCAATCTTTGAATTACTCGTAAATTAGTATTGTTTATTATTAAGCTAAACAATATTTTAAAAAGCTTAACTATGGGGAAAATATAGTAAATAACTAAAATGACTCAAGAAGTTATTCTAAAATAAATTATACCTCTGAACTATTTATATTTTCTAAGTGACTTTGAATATTGATTAAATGTTAAAAAAAAACTTTTATACTAATTATAAACTAGCAAGACTGTTTTACTCTAAATTAAATGTTCTTAGAAAAACTTAACACTAAGTTTGCCTTAAAATTTATTCTATATAGGATACTTACAAAATCGGATCATTGTTTATGAAATCTAATCAGTTTCATACATAGATATAGTAATAGATATAGATCTATCATCCCCCTGTTATCGAACAAAAAATTTTGATGCCGAAAAAAAGTTCTAAAATCAGCCATTAGAGAGTATTGAAAAAAAGAATAAAAAGAAAATGAATTTGAAACTGTATCTGGAGTTTTTCATTCACCTTCAGTAAATAAATTATTCATAAATTTTATTTACTAAATTATCCGTGTGTATTCCTGTGTGTAATTTACTCGGGGAAAGACAGCCATATATATATATATATGCAACAAATTTGATATGTATTTTATTTATTTATTTTAGATGATTACGCCTTAAATTATAAATACTGCAATTTTCTTTATATAAAAATTTATATATATTAAACAGAATTAAAATCCATGTTCTAAAATTTTTACAATATTTAGTAAGTACCCAATTTGGAGTAATATTTTCTTGCCAAATATTTAAGAAAAGAAAAAATAAAAAAATTCATGTAAAATTGGATACATTATCTTTTAAGATACCATAAGTGTAAATTATTCATTCATGCAGTTTTATCTTTTAAAATTTTATAGGATAAGAAGAGTTTGTTCATTTCGCTTAAATTTTTAAAACAAGTTTATAACTAATTTACTAAAAACAAAAAATATATTTCATGTATAGTATAACAAAAATAAATGTTATCAATGATGTTATCAATATTATAGGCCAAAGTTATTATTCTTATACCTGTAAATTATGAAGAATGTGAACAAAAACAAAAGTTAAATGAAACTGTGTAAAGTATTTGCAGAGTTTAAACTGCGCGTTAATCTTCAAAAATTACAGTTCAAAGATTTAAAAAGAAAAAAAAATACATTCGTTTATTGCAATTGTTTATATCCTTGCCTTAAAGAGGTAATAGTACTTAAGAGATATATATCCATTTCCTAAGAAATGCTCATGGTAATCTTTCTTTTTTATTTAAATTGAATATCTTTATTCTCTGAAAATAATATAAATATTTATTTCTTCCATCACCGGTCTACCGTAAGTAATGGAAGTACTGTATTTGATCAAAAATTTTTACTTCCATTATCCAACTATCCTAGGCGTAATGAAAATATGCATTTGGTCAAAAATTTTAATATCGAGTTTTCACCTAGTTTACATGTTTTAAGTTCTCCTGAGTTTAAAATGAAAAAAAAATGGTTTTTGGTAATTAGTCAGTGAGTATGTGTGTGTATATAGTATGAATGCATGTATATATATATATATATATTATGCGTGTGTGTGTGTGTTGGGAATCTTTTGACTATCTTATCTCCAAAGCGAATAAAAATAGAACGATAATACTTCAGAATTAAGACAGTCCCAGTGTACAGATGATTTCGCTAACTTTTGGTTAAAATTGGAAAATCGGAAGGGAGACCGTAAGTCCATATTTCAAAAACGATACTAAAAATTTTCTACGAAGTTGCTATATAACCACTCTTTTAAATATCCTTTTGTATGTATGAATCGGTTAGTTCAGGAAAATTTATATATGTTCTATATAAGTAGTTTAATTTAAGATCTCGCAAGCGCATTTCTTAAAAAACGGCTATATGGAATTTATTCAAACTCGCCATATTAACTCTCTATCAGATGCCTTTTCACATATGATTGTTTGTTTCCAACGAAAAGATGAGTTTGCTAGGTTTTGGAGGAAAATCGAAAACGGGTCCAAAAGTCTTTATCTCGGTAACGTCTCAAATGATTTTCTTGAAATTTTTTTATTTGTTGTGAAGTCTTTTCCTTATCTTTTGGATCTTGATCTTGTTGCTTTCTTTAAAAACTACTATTGACACTTTATGAATGATATAAACTATCAATTTGCTTCTAAATTAGTAAATTAAACTCTGCCTGGATTTTTATCTCTATTAATAATAAATCTAATCTTCACCTAAAATTTATTAAATTAATAAATATCTAGATTCTATAGGTTACAAATACTTATTATCTATACAAATATATCTTTTTTTTTCCTTTTGATAGAAAATTTTAAAGTTCAGAAACACAGAATTTTTCCTGATTTTCTACTGTCAAATAACAATTTTCAGAATACAGGTTCATTTTCAGGCAAAGTCCAATGCATTTTAAAAAAGGAAGCACCACAAACTTTTAAGCCCTGTTCATATAGTGATTTAATTAAAATTTTAACTCTTTACCCCTCCTCAGATGGAAATAAAAAAATATATATAATTTTTCCTACTCAATAAAACAAAGACTTGCGTTGTGTAATTACAAATTTATACCCAGGTAAAAACAACAGTGATAGCAGAGTCTAATTGTTACCTATCTTGCAGTAAACTGAACATGTATGTTTAATTTAATTCTTCAATATATTCAGGTATTATTACACTTCTCTTTTATATAGACATATATCTATTATTATTATTAATATCATTGATACACTCATATTTTTCTTTTTTCTATGTTATAGACCTCACTGTTTCTAATTATCATCCAAGTATTTAAATTACTAACAGGAATCAGGCAGTACTTAAATCAAGTAAAAAAAAAAAAAAATAGAAATAAAAAAAAATAGTAATCTTTATTTCTTCATCATAACTGGACCTGAAAGGAAAAAATGTTACCTCAGTCCTCCTCTGGAATTGCAAACAACAAATATTTACTTTTCCTTGGCGATCACCACCACTTCTCTTAATCCAAATAATTCACTTAACTCTTTCCCTTTTTTATTTATATTACCATTAGCAGTCAAAACACAATTCCAAAACAGAGGACTGAACTAACTCACTGCCCTGATCCTGTTCATTTTTAAATCCAAAAGAATCCATGAAATATTTCTTTTTTAGCTTCTATGATCTATTCGATTATTTGAATAATAAATTTTGGGATTGGCGACAAAGAAAAAAAAAAAAAAAAACTTGTTAAAGTAAAATCTATTTCTAAGCCACAAAAGAGTAATTTAGAAAAGTTACAGGTAATTTGACATCAAATTGAAACTCTGAACAACTGTAATTTCGGGCAAGAGAAAAAAAAATCTCATTAGACTAATGTTGTCATTTTTTCTTATTATATCATTGAAGTGAGTCCACGAGCTTAAATATTGTCCATATATAAATCTTATTTTATTTTGTATTTCATTTTGCACACGAGCTTTTTATTTCATAATTTAAAATTATTAAAGAAAAAAAAAAAAAACTTTTTCGATACTGTTTATTTTGAAACTGATTATTATTAATTTTCTTTTCTTTTTCTTAAAAAAAGAAACAGAAAAGATTTTGATGAAATTCTGGCAAAAGCAGAATTTAGTTTAGTACTGAGGACTATTAGATTTTTTTTTTTCTTTTTTTCAAATTATAACATCGTTTTCAAATAATTCAATTATATTTTCAATAAATTTTTGCTTTCGATAAATGTCCAACTATCATAAAACTGATATCGTAAAAATCTGTAGATTGAGACTAATAGTCCTCAGTCCTAAAAAAACGAATAAAAAGTCTTTTTTTTTTTAATACAGTCATTTTAAAGTGTCTAAATAACTAGATATAATTTTTAATTGATTACAGAAGCGTTTTTTTTTTTTTTTTTTTTTTCATATATCTGCAAATCTAATTAAAATTTTGAAAGGCTCGATGGATTTATTTTTAAGTTTGGTACAAATCTAAACCTGGAGCGAAGTGTCATTGAATTCTGTCCAGCTGTTTTCAGGCGATACCTGGTCGAATAAAAAGCGTTCTATATACCTCCACCCCTCCCATGCACACAGAAAAAATATTCTGAAATCATTTTGGGTTTCTCTGATATCTAAAACGTAAAGATAACGCAACTTTTTTTTTTTTTTTTTTTTCATGCAATGTGTTTTACTGACAAAATCCTTATGACGCATGCGATGGCGTTTTTTACCCATACCTCTAAATCTAATCAAATTTTTTACATTTTCGATGAATATAATTTTAAGTTGAGTATAGGACTAAATTCCTACCAAGTTTCGTTGAATTCTTTCAGGCCGTTGTCGCGTGATGCCCGGACAAAAATAGCGTTACAGACTTACAGACACAACGACACACACACGCAGAGAAAATTTTCTGAAGTCATTTTCGGATTTCATGGTACGTGAAACGGGAAGCTATCGCAAAATTTTTTGATTCTGACAAATTTACAGACAAAAGTCTGATTTTATTAATATAGATAAAACAACGCTGTCATCGATTAAAATAAAGCAAGTATATTTTAAAGGGATGATTGACAATTGAGGAGGAAGAATCTGGTGCGTGTAACAACCCTGCGAATTCCATAACCCATACTGTACATATTATGTGCTTTTTTGGAAACAATATGGTCAGAAGACATAAAATTGATTTAACTATTAGACACCTAACAATCTTCCTGTAACCGCCAACTGATAAAATTGGATCATCACAGTTTCTTGTAAAAAATATATACTACATACTGTGATTAACTATTCGAAATACGGAGACACAGTCACGATAAAAAACGTTACAAGTAAAATACTGAACCATCACCTATTTGACAATAAATATTGAAATCACATTAAAAACAATTCATGGCAAGCTTCAAATAAGTATATATTTCATGGAATTGGTACATTTACATTTGACCCTCATCATTAGAAAACGCAATCAAATATACATATTCTAACAATAGTCAAAACATATTTTAAAATCTGAAAATGTGTGTCAATCTATTAAAAAGAGAAGTTCAAAACTTTCATGAATCGAAAATTTTATTCGTGAATATATAAAAGAAAAATTAAGTAAACTAAGCGTGAGTTAGCATACAAACGAAGCTCACCATTGAATGATATAAAACAAATTAAACAGTGTGAAACGGTAGATATTATGTTACTATGGCTAGACTTAAATTTTTGTTCTTTGATTTTTTTTTTTTCCTTTCTGAACATACAAACATAAGGAAATTCGACTATGAGATTTTAATGTATCTGTACGTTTTGAGGTCCCCTGAGTTCTTTTTTGCTATTTTTACGATGATGTATGCATATGTGTGTACATGTGTGTGCATGTATGTAAGTGAACACGATAGCATCTAAGCCCATTGATAAAATGAGCTGAATGTTGGTACTGTAGAGTTTGGTGAATCTAGCACATATAGTTTTTTTTTCTGTAAGGGACACAATAAAGCTCTTTATCACTATGTCCTACGAGGCCAAATTATTTAAAGTGCGATAGTATGTAAATGCCTTATTTGATTGAGTTGAAAATTTATATCCTTGTTATAGGTCATTGTCGCAAGAACTATATAGAATTTGGTGAATTTAGCGCTTATAGTTTTCTTGCAAGGGAAAAAATAATAATTCTTTATCATTATGGCCTATGGGTTCAAACAATTTAAAGTGCGATAGCGTCTAAACGAGTGAATTGAAAATTTGTTCGAGTGAATTGAAAATTTATATACATATTATAGGTCACCGTCGCACGAAGTATATAGATTTTGGTGAATCGAGAACTAATAGATTTTTACAGAAACACAACGAAAAATTCTTTATCATTATGGCCTTTAGGCTCGAATTATTGGAAAATGCAAAAGCATTAAATTAAAAAACATACTATTTCAGGGAACCAATTCTCAAAATCCTTATTATAACGTTTTTTTTAATTTATTTAACGACTTCTCTAACTTTAATTTATTGACACAACAATTAATTAATTAATGTTCAGAAAATTGAGTGATGTCACTCCAGATTTTTTTTACTCTAAAGAAGATTACAATCAAAAGTTTAACAAGAGAAAATATTCAAAAAGTAAAATATAACTGCCTTATTTAAAACGAAAAAAAAAATTTTGATATATGGTAAAAAAAAAAAAAATTGTTAGTGTAAGCTGCCCTCTTCCTCAGAACATTTTCATGATATGTTGAGGATAAAAAGACATCCCAGGAACATTTTCAGGATATAATGTATATAATTGTGGTTACGATGGTTGCCCTGGCAGTTACTATTATGTATTTTAAATATACATTCATTCATAAAATATTTTACTATGAAAATAATTCAAAACTTATGTGGTGTACTTTTGAATCGAAAACTAAGTGGAACCAACCTTTTGGAATAATTTAAGCTTTAAATTATGTCACATGGATAATAGTCATAGAAGACCGAATCAATGTAATTTGTCAAAGGTGCTTTCGAGAAAAATATATTTTATTTACGGAAATTAATTCTATTTGAATCTACATTAGGCGCGAGAACTTGAAAGGGTGTAATTTACTTAATTTTGTAAGTTTAAACCTAAAATTTTCGCCAACTTCATGAATTTCAATTTAATGAACATCTAAGAAAGAAAGGTGAAAGAGAAAAAAACTAGTATATTGTGGCCATCACAAAACTTTCTTCTATATAATTTCTTGGGTTGAAGAAAGCAACCGTCTTTTACTGTTTGACGTAAACAAATATTAATACTAGCTTTTCATAATAAAGATTTTACATAAGCAGTTTGGTGCAACTTTAACTAGATACTGAGAAGAAGCCCTGTGGAAAAAATGTAGAAGGTGAGTAATAGCATCACCATCTGTCGGATAAAATACACTCAAATTTAGTCAGCTTTCTTTTTCTTTTTTTTTTTTTTCTAATGCCCATCTCACATATCAAGTTTACTGTATTAACAAGCTGTAGAAACTGGGATAAAACCTTTCTGCACATTGGGAAAAATTACAGTATGGTGCCACTGTCGGCCGATATACACCAAAATTCTGTAAGCAATCGTATCTATTATAATTATTACACATATTAGATTTGGCGCATATATTCCCCGTAGAAGCTGAGATATTGCCTTCCCATACACAAAAGGAATTCCACAATAGCATCACAACCTCCCTGCTGATATGCATTCAAACTGGAGCCACACAATGTTTCATAATGGTTACATATCAAGTTTCAGGCAATTACACAAAACAGAAACAAATATATAGTTTTTTCCTAAATAGAAGAAATGACAGCATAATAGAGCCACCTGTTGGACGTTTTGCACCAAACTTTGATAAGCAAAATTTATGATAATTTTTTATGAATTCCTGTGTATTAGTTCTTGAGATAGAGATGCTACATTTTTTTTTTTTTTTCCATACGCATATAAAGATACAGATAAACATCATTTTAAAATGTTCAAATCGTGTTCCAAACCTTTCAAACATGTAAATCGATGAGAAAACCGAAAGGCGAAAATTTTCACAAATGCATTAATTTACTGAATATAGAAATTTTTTTAAATATTTAGTTTTTCAAACACATGAAATACAGTTTTTTAATGCAAACATTATTAATATTTATTCATCTGTCAATAGACAAATATAATGTGGAAAATATGAGTTAAATAAAGTTATATTTTTTTTTTTTTAATTGTATTTTTAACAAAGTTCAAATGCAATTAAGAGTGGTTAGAACTATTTAAATATTAAAACTTTATAATAATTAACATTCGAAAAAAAAAGTATTTTTAACGAAATGTTTTATTAAGTCTCTTTTGTTTCAAACATATGTTTCATAGCATGTGTATATAATGGAATTATTGCACATTCAGCTTCTTTTGTTCTTAAAATTAAATATATTCAATATTGTTTTTATTTTTACTTTTTACTTTCCGTATAGTGTACCTGTACATAAAAAACTCTATGTTGAACAATCCTTTGTATTCTTGCAAAGTGCATCCTTAACGTTATAATTATGTACCAGCAAACCCGTGCGAAATTCTCGCACTTTGTTTATTGTTGTGTTAGTTACCTTTAAAATTTGAAACTCATAAATATACCAATTTCACCACCTAATTAAAATTTAATTTATCAGAAGCCAAATTATTATTAGAATGAGATTAATACTGTGCAATAGTGAAACCAAAATCATTCAAAGAAAGGTTTCAAAATAAAATTCATGGTTGACGACCCAGTTTTCATACTACCGCAGGCAGTACAGTTTTAATATAGAATCCCTATGACGCCTTTTAAATTTTTGTCGCCATGTTGGCGATGACTTTTTATTTAATTATTTTGGTATATTTTTTTGTTTTGTTTTGTTTTTTTAAAAACTAATTTTTATTTGGATTATACTTTTTACCATTGCTATTTTAGTCATTTGATGATAATAATTTACATTCTAATTATATCTTTAAAGTAATGCTACGTTTAAAATGATGCTTGCAAAGATATTGAAGAAGTAACTTTCAAAAATACATTTTTCCATAAAATAATCTCATCAGACAAATGTCGTCATTTTTTCTTATCTATTGAGCTGAGTTAGCGTGCTTAAATATTGCCCATTTATAAATATTATTTTTTTCCTTCAAGTATTTTATTAATTAGATCATTATCGTATGGTTTCGACAAAATATAATAGTAACTGGACCACGTTAGAGAAATATTATATAGATTATAAGGCACTGCGTTCAGTACCTTTTCCGTGAAAATGAAAAAATATATAATATTTCAGATAAAGGATCTCTCCATAAAGATTTTTTTTCTTTTTTCTGAAAAACAACAGTATCTCATGTAATAATTGGCTGTTAAAGTTTAGTTGGGAAGTTTATTGTTTCAATTCAAATATATCAGCACATTTTTCAGAGTTGTTTGGCTAACTGCACACATACAACAATGCCCAGAAAATTTATTTCAAAACTTTCAAGATACATTTTCCTACTTCTTTCAAATATGTAACAAAGATATATAACGTCTTTTAAAACTTCATTAAAATAAATCTTTGCACTTTTCAATACATTAGAAAGAATTGGAAAATGTCAAATTTTCTATGAACGGGATTAAATAAATTGCTTCTTTATTATAAGTCTTTGCCAATAGCTATACTTTATTTTTATTTTTTTTAATAGAACGTTAATTGAAAATTTCTTTATAAATTATAAATAAATAAGTATCAAAGATATTTTATTTTGTTTTGAAATATACAATAAATGCCATTCATTTTTTTTTTTTTTTCCAAAATTTATTTTATACAGCAAAATTTTATTTTGAGCTTCTTGTAAAATAAAATAATAATAATAATAATAATAACAAAAACAATAAATGAAAAAGGGAAAGAAAAGACTTACAAAACATGCGCTTTGAAATCCCTAAATAAATTATTTAAGTTATTCATTTTAAATGAATATGATCTTCTGTATATTTGAGTTTTAATAACACAGCTTGTTTTATTTAAATCTGATATTTTGCAGTAATTTTAATTGACCATTTCCTTTTTTGTATTATATCCATCTTACCCATTGTTTATTTCATTGAAATAAACAAACAAATGCGAAAATTTTGTTTATCACCAAACTAAGATATGGGTTACATTTTTTGCATTGGACATTTTTGTTTTCGTGTGAGCCAAAATTTTTTCGTTTAAATTCCCTGAATTTTTTTTATTGGTTTCATAAGATTCTCTACTTTTTCTCAACTAACTTCGCAATTTACACTATACGTATACTTATAATATTTACGGAATAAAAACCGAGATTAAGGTTTTTTAAACACATCACATAATAGCAAATTATAATTAGGGGTAAACTGTATAATAGCATTATAAGTAAGACAGAAATTCAGACATAAATCTGTCTGAAATACCAATTCAGACACAAATATTTGAATTGGTAACACTTGTCTGAACATGCAAGTATGCGAATTTTCAGACTGTACGAGTACACGCGTCAGAATTTAAGACACATATGCGATCTTTTATAGATGGGCTGAGTGTCTTTAATAGAGTGTCTGAATAAAGTTGATATATCTGGAATTTAGACACATTACAGTTTAAGCGTTTAGAAATTAAGACATCTTTCAATTTAAAAACTTGGAATTTCAGACATTTTATAGTTCAGACACAAAGAAATTAAGCACTTGTGTTACTTAGCAAATTTTTCACATAGAATTAACTTTAAGCAATATGTACTTCCTGTTTAAATTTATTTTCCCATTCAATAAATATCATATTACTTTATATAGTAAGTATTTAAGTTATTTAAACTATGTTAGCGTTATGAAATTAAATTTTTAAGGAATAATACTCTAAAAAAATAATACTCTAAAAATCTTTCTTAAAAAATATATTAATGTTTTATTTATGCTCTAGGAGATTTTAGAATCTATTTTTGACATAAAAACAAAATCACACAACATATTTTTTTTTATTTATTTATTTTATTTATGATGAAAAATATACACTCTGGTCAGTAATGTCTGCCTAATTCAAAAACTAAGTGATCAAAGATGGCGGAATTTCAGATGCTTCAAGTGTTTTAAACGATGTGCTTTTTAAAATGCTTCAAGTGTCTGAAATAAATAAGATATTTTTATACGTCTTAAAATTAAACACTCCATTTCAGACATATTTGTGTCTGAAATGGAGTGTTATATTTAGAGTTTATATATCAGAGTGTATTTACAAATTATATTTAGAGTGTATTCATTTCAAATTTTGATCACTAACAGAAGATATTTTGCTAATTGTATCAGTAAATATAATTGTTCTTACGTAATCTTGAATGCAGATCAAAATATTCAATTATTTTATATTTCAACAATATATTTATTTGATATGTAATAAATAGAAATTAATTATGTATAAAATTAGTCGGCATAGGAGGGCTCGGTTGAGTTTCCTATAATGTATTTTTCCTCATAAATTTCTACTGCAGAACATACTATATTCATATTAGGATATATATAGTCTGCTGATCATCCGGCACGAACGCAAACTGAAATGTCTCCCCCCCCCACCCCCCACCCCCCGGCTTCCCTTTCTTAAGTTACATTTACATTATCTAAATTTGATGATTGGTGTTTTTAGAGGAAGTTTCGAATTTTAGTTTTCAAGCAATTTACATTCTCTTTCCAATGAAATAATCATCATGCTGATAATTTAAGGGAACATTTTCCCTATTCTGCCATGTTACGAAAATCTTTAACTTCGAATAACTTGAGTAACTTTTAAGATAAACTGTCTATATTCAAAAACGTTCACAGCAACATCATAAATTATATCTTAAAACTGATACGATTTATTTACTAGGAGCGTTCAAAAAGTAAGTTACACTCGAACTCTGAAGGTCAAAAACACTTTATTTAGAAGTACGCTACAATACAATATAACACACATGCAATACACTAATTCTCTACACAATTTCTGAGTCGCTGCAGGCATTTGTCCAAAAATTGTACTAGTCCTTAAATGCCCTGACGAAAAAAATTCGCTTCTTTGATCTGAAGTTAACTTAGAGCCAGCCAACTTATAATTGACAACGGGTGATAGAATGAGCACCAACAACAGATATTCCCAAATCTTGTTCAATGTGTTCGACTTCAGGCTGCTGCACCGTGTCTCAGCGTTGTTTGCCGTCCCTGCCCTTCCGCATTTCGGTTAAGTCTGTGCGATCGTCACCGATTGCTGGCACCATTTTACAATAGTTAAATGTGATATTGCATGAAACCTGCACATTACCGATATTTTATGATAAATCTCCGTACTCGTGCTACGATTTTCCCAGAAAAATTATAATGTTCCGCGTACTTCAACATTAGAGCAAGTTTACAGCCGACGACGTAACATATTTTCTCGTATTACACAGCAACGTTTCCAACTATTCGAATGAAATTGCTACCATTGGTTGCCTTGAAAATCGGTTATCGTCTACGCAAGCTTTAGTTGTACAATGAAAATGATCTTTATAATGCATGTTTATGCGAAATTTTGCCCTATTCTGAAATGTAAAGAAAATATTAAACTTTAAATAACAAACGAAATTTTCGAAATAAAATATTCACAGTACTCAATAATGGTAATGCCACTTTCGCAAAGGACATTTTAAATCTGTTCGGATATTTTTACGATGAAGATAATACTCGTAATTCACATGAATGTGAAGTTCAGCCCTATTCTCCCCTGTAAAGAAAATCGTAAATTTCGAATAATTTACGAAGTTTACATGTTCACGGTCAACGGTATTCCAGTATCATAAATAATATTTTAAAACCTGTCTGACATCATTATAGTTATAATAATAGTTATAATGCACGCGTTTATGAGAAATTTTGCCCTATTTTTCAATATTAAGAAAAACTTATATTATTTGAGTAACTTGCGATGTTTTCCAATTAGCATGTTGAAAATACATAAGATTTTTGCCAGTACGATAAGGAGTATTTTAAAACCTATCCAGTCTCCTCACGATATTTTGTTCCTGAGGTAATGTCTACACAGTCTGGAAAATTAACGAACTAACCAATTAACAAACTTATGGCGTCCGTTCCGACGGACAGCATATCAGATTTGTGATTTTCGGAGAACGTCGTGGTCGAAAATTTTCCCGAATACCTGCATTCAGCATACCTGTAGCATTACAGGGAAGTAATAAAACCCATATATATATATATATATATACTAGCGGATATCACTCGCTTCGCTGCTCTCTATATTTAAAGGAATTATCAAAATTCTATATCATTATTAATTAAATATATATATCTATATATATATATATATTGTAATCATCGAAACCTCAATATTAACCGTTGCCTTCGGTAGTGGTTTTCCTGCTCGCAATATGACGAATCCGGGTCCCCACTACCTTCTGCAGTGCCTTATCCGCTTTTTACTTCCTCCTCCCTCGCGAGTAAACTTAGAATTTTCGCAAAATTCCATAAAAGTTCATATTGCGTACACTCAACCAATACCCACACGCAAAAACTCGCCATTCTGAGATGATTTGAAGCAGAGTAAAGCTTGAAAACGTATTTTTTTGTCCCTCCGTCCCAAGGTGGGGAGTGAGCAATTTCGCAAAATGCTTCCCAATGTGTGTTCAGTACATATAATCAACGGATTCATCAAAAAATCGCCTTCCTCAGATAATTTGGAGTAGAGTTCCGATTGAAAGCGTGTTTTTTGCTCACGTTTTTAAAGAGTGAGAAGGGGTTTCGAATTTCTGAAATCTCTTTATACTACGTGTTATGTACGTATAAGCAACCTACGCATAAAAATCGCCTTCCCAAGATAATTTAGAGCACATTTATGCATGGATCCTTTTTTTTTCCTCTACCCCCTATAGGGGTGTAGGGAGGAAAATTCACAAAATTAGTCGTAGTGTCTGTTGGGTACTTGTAAACAATCGACGCAACAAAAAATCGTTTTCCTGAGATAATTTCCAGCACAGTTACTTTTGAAAACATCTTTTTACCTCCCTCCTGCCTTTAAAGAGGGGAAAAAGGGGCATTTCGAAAAATCCCTTCAAGTGCGTGTTGGGTACGGAAAACCATACCACGCATAAAAATTAATCTTGCAAAGATAATTTGAAGCAATGTTATGCGGTTGGAAACTTGTTTATTGCCCCCCCCCCGCCCCAAACTGGTAAAGACATAAATTTGTAAAATAGCATTACAGTGGGGGTTGGATACACATAAACAACCCATACAACAAAATTCGTGACCTCAGCTCCTATAAATTCCCCAGGACAAATTTAGCGCTAAAGGGGGGTATCGAATTTGGCCCTTTCTAACACCCCCTCCTTCCAAAAGAAAGTAAATAAATAAATAATTCCAAAAAATCAAAAATTTGTTTTTTCGAAATATTCTCAAGAAGACACACGGTAATTTTCACCATCCTTATACAGCAAAATTATTCGAACGCTAGCAATAATTCCTACATAAAAAAGTTCACTCAGTACTGTTTTATCAAATAAATCCTTGTCGAAACATGTTCTTCTAAGCACATGACTCGACAAGGATTTTTTTAACAAAGCAGTTTTAAGGGCATTTTTTTAAATATAGAAATTATTGCTAGCGCTCAAATAATTTTGCTGCCGACTGTACCATTATCAGTCAAGTATATCTCGAAAATCCGGATTTTACGAAATTTACCCCCGAAAATCATTTTCTCCCCTCCCCCTTAAAAAAATTCCAAAACGGCAGATTTTTTTTTTCTTTTTTTTTTTTTTTTTTTTAACTTAAATCTAGACTCTCCATGTGCAATCTTTTCACCATGAAGTAATTTAGAGCCGAGTTATGCGTACAAACGTGTTTTTGCCTCCTGCCTCCCAGGAGTGAACGAGGGGAATTTCGCAAAATCTCGTCTTTGTGGGAGTCAGGGTCCAGAAACCAACCTGTACACCAAAATTCGTGCCTCTATCTCCCACAGAATCGCCACGGCTGTGTTGGGTCAGTGAATCAGTGAGTCATTGAGTTTACTCTTATGTACAGGGTGTTCCATATGTCTGTAGACATTTTAAAAATTCATAACTAATGAATGAATTGATAGAATTGAACGCTGTTTTCGAAAGAATCATTCTCGCGAAGGGGGATTTTTTTTTCTTTTTTCTATAATATAGTTTAATTTTTGTCTACAATAGTTAGATATATAATTAAATTTTTCGCACGGATGTGAAAGAAAAATATGCAGATAAAAGTCCTATAAATTGTTCAATTTTGCAATTCGAACAGTTTATTATTTATTTTACCTTCTACTTGTGCATTGCATGAAGTTTTAATTACGATGCTGACTTGGTGGATAAAGCGTTATTTGTAAAGATGTTTTCTGTCAGGTAAGAACAGCCGACTGAAGCCGCAGTTAGTAGTGTTATAACTCGTTTGTGAATTGTAATTTGTGGTGACGACGGACACATAGAATAGCTTCTATCTCGCACCACTTTATTTTTAGAGTATTTTCCTGCAATACGATATAAAAAGAACAATATAAAGAAAATACGATATAAAAAGAAAATTTACTCTTTGAAAAAATGTGATATGGAATAAAGGTTGTTGAAATAAATTAAAATATTGGCAACTCTGTGAATATCATGCGTTTTTTTTTTTTTTGTGTGTGTGTGTGTGTGTGTGTGTGTGTGTGTGTGTGTGTGTGTGTGTGTGTGTGTATGTTCTCGTATAAGGTGGAAACCGAGGACATGCTCTTGTTTACACACCTTCTAACCGAGGACGTCGTTCAAAACGAGGACGTCCTCGGTTTGAAATCCTGTCGGATTTCGTTTCTAGGACCTAATTTTATACTAAGAAATGGTTTTTTTGCTTTTTTAAAATATGTCCTCAGTTTCCGGTTTTTTCATTTTTAAGTGTGTTTAGTTTACACACTTCTGTCACAGAAGTGTGTAAGAAGTCCTCGGTTTGCGGATGCAAATGCATACGGAGTGTTGTCCTCGGTTACACGATGTGGATACATATGAGTGTGTAAATCCATTCCTCTTCTTTTATTTTCTGAAAAGTATTCTTTATCTTATGTATCTATATTATTTTCTTTTTTATCTTTATCTTTTCTTTTTCTTTTAATTTTTATTAATGAACTTATATGCATACTTTCTGGTAAAAGATAATTGATTTCTTAATAATGACATTTTTTTTTCCTGAAATAATTATTGTGATTTGTGTCCTATAACATTTACTGACTGTGTTCATTTAATGTTTTAAAATTACTTACTGTCTCATTATTGATGATATTTATAATAAAAAATACCAATTACTTATTTGTAAATTTTTAAAATTGGAAGAGAAATAATTATTCTTAATCTTTGTCACGTTTGGTTTTAAACTTTTCTTTAAAATTGTTTGTTACGTTAAAATACAATATATATTTTTTTTTTCTTTACGTTTAATTTTTTTTTTTTTTTAAATCAGATAAAACTTTATTTCGTAGCTTTATTTTCGTAAAACTTTATTATGTAAACTATTTATTTTTATTTTCTAGAATCAACATTTGAATAAAAATATTTATATCACACAATTTCCTTCCTTATTGCTGTTGGGGAAAATTTAGAGTCTCATTTTTGAAAATAGATTTTCATAATGAATTCACTGTAAATGGTAGGTCTTAGTTCTCGTATGCATAGGCATACATTGAATTAATAAACGATGATATTGATTTTTTATTTTTTTTTATTTTACATTTATAAAGCATTTTTTTTAATTAATAAATATCTACACAAAACGTTGGCTAAATGAAATATGCAAGTTATGAAATATCAAATATTTTGTAAAATATTTTATGTAATAATTGCATAATTTTTAAAACATTAAAACATATATTTAATTTAACATTCAATTGCACATCTTTATGTTAAAATAGTCAAGATAATTTTTAAAATATGTAATTTAAATTCCGAATTAAGGCAATTATTTCAAAATGTTTCGGAACTAATAAGTACAAAAAGTCTTTATTTGCATGTTTGTGACTATGTCCACGATGGCAAGTATGTTAAATTGTCTTCGAAGGCGGGTTTATTAAAATGTCCTCGAAAGCAGGTGTACTAAAATGTCCTCGAAGGCGGATGTGCTAAAAGTCCTCGAAGGCGGGTGTGTTAAAAGGTCCTCGTTTGCATCTGTGTTAAAACGTCCTCGTTGGCATGTGAGTTAACATGTCCTCGAAGGCAGGTGTGTTCAAATGTCCTCGAAGGCAGGTGTGTTCAAATGTCCTCGAAGGCAGGTGTGTTAAAATGTCCTCGTTTGCATGTGTGTTAAATGTCCTCGAAAGCAGGTGTGTTAAAATGTCCTCGAAGGCAGGTGTGTTAAAATGTCCTCATTTGCATGTGTGTTAAATGTCCTCGAAAGCAGGTGTGTTAAATGTCCTCGAATGCAGGTGTGTTAAATTGTCCTCGATTGCGTGTGTGTTAAATGTCCACGAAAGCAGGTGTGTTGATTACCCTCGAAAGCAAATTTATCAAAATGTTCTTGTTCGCATATGTTTAAAATTTCCTGAAAAGCAGATTTGTCGAAAAAATCTTCATTTACCAGCAGGGGCGCCGACTTAAAAAAATGCTGCGGCTGCTCTGCTCAAGGGTACAGCTTAAGTGGGGGAAGTGGTATTCCCTCCCCCAATATTTAAAAAAATATGGTGGCACGTAAAGGTTTTTTCTTTTTCTTTCTTTATGTGCAGTTTTGCGCCTTAAAGTTCATTTTAAAGTGGTTCATAATTTTGTTCATTAGCGTGTATCAAAAATGCTAAGATTTGTGTATCGCGAGCCGCTTTTGGCGACCAGCTGATTGGTCGACAAGCAAAAAATTTTGCATTAAAAGTCTGACTTTGCAAATTTCCGCTCGGTGTGATCTTAAACGCCTTCTTCCCTTTTCAGACAAATACAAAAGCCTGTTTGTCTGTTTATAAACTATCCTTGAAAATTTTGACCGTATTTACGACCTTTAAAAAACCTGACCATAGCATAAATTCTCAATTGGTGGCGTCTATGTAAATTTTTCCCGTTTCAGACAGTTACTATCAATAGCATGTTCGCTTATCCTGTAAACGACACTTTAACATTCTAATCTTAGCGTGTTTCCGCTCCGTGGCGTCTGCGGCGTCCTTCCTTCTTTTCAGATACATGGAATTGTCTCGAAAGTAAAAACGGGGGTCTTTTTAAGTGGTCCTTGCCCATATTTATACGATTTTCGGAGAAAACCACGGAAAACTACATATAAGCGCGAGCTGGGATCGAATTGGCACTTCACTACCGTGGATTTTAAAAAGCTCAGTTGCTTTGCGCCCCTGTTAGCGCTGCATCTTTGCTTACTTGACAAAACACTTTATCTTAATTTCATTGTAAGAAGCCTAAGGAAATGTATTTTCCAAATGAAATTTCCTTCCAGAGCATCCATTTTTTTTAGAATTGTTTCAGGTTGAATATTCTATTTATTAGGCTTTGAAGCAAAATTGCTTTTATTCAGTGATTTAAAATAATCTTATTTAAACAAAAACAAAAAAACTTATCCACTTCTCATATATATGCTTTAAAAGCATATATATGAGTAAATTAGCCTGGTATTTAGGATGTTACACACAGTTAAATAATCTAGTGATTGTATGACTGATTCTAGGCTATGAAAGAAAAACTCTAAATTAATCCGTTTAGTCTGACATTTCCAACATCCCTTGTCAGCTAGAAAATGTCGATTCAATATCGATAACTACATTGAAAACCCACATATCCTTTGAAGGTTGGCGTCAGGACATCGCTTTCTGCTTTATGGTAAATTTACATGTTTACTATTCATTCAAATGTATAAGACCTGTGAAGAGTTGTCGTTTCGAAAAGTGAACTGAGGTGGGGTAGAATACAAAGAAAAAGAATTGGGTTGGGAATTAAGGCCAACTTGCTGTTCTTGGATCCCAGGCCTGAGGCGGTGTGCCCTCCGTGGGGGGTCTTTCTAAGGGACCCTATCTCGTATTTACGCAAATTTCGGAGAAAACCACGGAAATTTCAGAACGGCTAGGCGGACGAGCGCGACCTGGGATTGAACCCGGCACCTCACGTCTACCAGCTTTGAGCGCAGTAAAAAGAGAAAGAGTGATTAAAAAATAAATCGCAAGTATACCTGTCGCTTTAAGCGGGTGTTATGATTTCTTTAACATAATTAAATAAATGATTTGAAGGAGAAAGCTAAAATATTTGATACGTTAAATTAAAATTAATATTATTATTTAAATATTGATTTTAAAATTCGTATAACTTTTAGACAGTTAAAATTGAGATAATTACTCTGAAACTTCTAAGAGCAATTTTTATATCATTACCATAAGATTTTAAAAGATGTTAAAAGATATTACAGAAAACATAAATAAAACATTAGAAAAACTAAATTTTAAATATTATAATTCAAAACATTTTTGTTAAATTTTAATGCACAGAGGAATTTTAACCATATATATATGTATATATTATCCTTTAAAAATATTTGGTAATATTAATAATTTAGTTATCTCCGATTTTTGTATATAAGACCGCATTGAAAAAAAAAAAAAAAAAAAAAAAAAAGAAAGATAGATAGATAGATAGAAGGTGCGCAGTTTAACTCCCAACCGGCTAATTTTATTCCAGGTTTGAAGTCAAAAAATGCCAAAAATTTTAATGCTTATTTTCATATATATTTTTTAAATATAATAACATCATTTGCATAAACATTTCCTAAAAAATAAAAAATATATATATTAAATAAATAAAAAAATAATTAATTAATTAATTAATTAAATCATATAAATAAATAAAATAAAATAAAAATAAATAAATAAGTGTGCAAGTAAAAAGTACCTTTAAAGTTGTCTTTCACTGTCCGGGTTTAAGCTACTAATGGATTTGTACTAGATTTTTTGTTTGTTTGTTTTTTTCTCTCTCTCCTTTTTAATGCATTTATTTGCGGAATTTTACATTAATTTACCTTTATTAACTTCGATTCTTGTTTGTTTGTTTGTTTGTTCGGTACAAATCTTGGAAGCTATTTTTAACTAACTTCCCTACTAGCTAGACATTTGAAACTTTCACAGTAGCTCAGAACCCGATGACAACACAATACTTCGAAGTCAGATTTTCGAATTTTCGAATAGTTTTCTTTTAATTAATTAAAATATGAAAATAATAAGCTACTAATAGCAATAAAAATAGCCATTGAAGTATTAGCTGTAATTTAAATGTTGGCAAAAAAAAAAAAAAAAAAAAAAAATACCAGTTCATTTTGTTTTGACATAAAAATAAATACATTTAATTAAATTTTCACGTTTAATTAAAACGTGAAAGTTGAAAATTTATAAAAAGTTAAATGATGCATCTAAAAACAAATTGACATCATTATCACTTTAAAAAATTCATACAGATTGATAAGTGCTTATGTATAATGCTAATATACGTTGTTCTAAAAGGAGTAATATTTTATTTTTAAAACCAACTTTTTTTTTTTCATTACAATTATTAGTTCACTGAACTGTGTCCATGTGCATAAATATTGCTTATAAATTATTATTATTATTTTTTTTTTTTATCCTCGTCTATTACATTAATGATTCACAAAAAATTTAAAAACATGGTATATAATTTTTTTTAACTTATAATTTTTTTATTAAATTAATTATTATCTTTTCTCACGGGGAGCCAGTGTAAAAGGACCTTATTTATTAGTTTTTTAATTTACAGCGAATGTATTTTCACTATTACTAATTAAATAAATTATTTTTAGATTCAAGCTAAGTATAACATATCAACAGAAACTAAGTTCCAATAAATAAATAAATAAATAAATAAATAAATAAATATATATATAATAATCTGAAAGTAACTATTTTTGATTATTCTCAATCAAATATTTAGTCAAGGTTAAAATATTTTTTCCTGCCCTCCCCTATCCCCT
This sequence comes from Salticus scenicus, assembly GCA_963930645.1. Lineage (NCBI taxonomy): Eukaryota > Metazoa > Arthropoda > Arachnida > Araneae > Salticidae > Salticus > Salticus scenicus. Next base: position 264,397,526 of record OZ005650.1, read on the forward strand.
CCCAGTTGTCCCTTATTATATTTTACTTCCTTTTACCTACATTTCGTAGAGAAATAATTTTGGATCAAATTACCGAAAATTAATTTTTCCTATGATTAGACATTTTAAGGTCTACCGAATCTGAATATCGATTTTTAACAGTTTGTAACGGTATGTATAAATCTATTATCAGTATAATTAAGTAATAACAATAATAACAATAGCAGAAAACCAAAATTTGATACTCAAAATTTGTATAATATGTTGATATTACTTGCAACATTTATTGAGTCCAGGCCGACGTGTTACTTTTTTGCAAATAATTAATAGAAAAAGTGTCAATTGATAAAAGAAAATATTTCGTTGTGTACACAGCATCCTTATAATTTTTCAAGAGTTTTTTTTAAACGGCTTTTTATCGAATTACAAAAAGCACAAAATAAAAATGTAAGTGAAAATAAGTAAATAAATAAATTTTTTAGAAGCTATTTATTGAAATTGGAATTTCTCATCGTGTCTTCGTGACACGCCAAAAAACAAGGTGCCTCCCCTTTAAAGTAAATATAAGCAACGCATTGCATTCCTCGTTAGCTCCGTTAGTTAGAGCATCATGTTGATAACGGTTGGCTATGAGTTCAATCCTCGAAAGGTCGATATGGTAATTTTTGGAAATATTTTAGAAAATGTGTCAATTAGTAAAAGAAAGTATTAAAAAAAAAAAAAAAAATTCAGTCTAGCAGGTGGAAATAGTTTAGACCTGAAAGTGTTAAATCTCCATTTTTCAGGTAAGATATTTTCCACCCATTTTAACTGATTACATGAAGTTGAACTGTCATCGCGTTTTCTGTCACGCTAAAAATTAAGACACTTCCACTTAAAAAAAAAAAAAAAAGAAAAAGAAAAGAAAAAGTAAGTAAGCATTTCATTGTATCTCTATCTCTTAATGGCTTAGTTGGTTAGAGTGTCACGTTAATTTTTTAAATAATTAATAGAAATGGTGCCAGTTGATAAACGGAAATATTTCGTTGTGTACACAGTATCCTAATAATTTTTGAAGAGTTTTTAAAATAGCTTTTTATCTAGTTACTAAAAATCACAAAATAAAAATTTAAATAAAAATAAATAAATATAATTTTTTAGAAGCATTTTATGGAAATTGGATTTCGCTATCGCGTCTTCATGTCACGCTAATAAATAAGGCAACTCAACTTAAAAAAAAATATATATATATATATATCAGCAGTCCTTATTGACGCTTGTTGGCGCAGTTTGTTAGAGCGTCAAGTTGCTAATGCGATGGTGCTGAGTTCCATCCCCGAAGGATCGATGCGTTAAATTTTACAGATAATTAATAGAAAATGTGTCAATCGCTAAAAGGAAATTTTTCATTGTCTAAAAGGCACAAAATAAAAAGACATATATATATACTGTTGGCCCGCCGAAGATTGATACCTGGTTGGCAAAGTGCCAGAAAGATTCCACTCACGCTCTGGGAGACACAGCAATGAAGAGAGAGGGGAAAATTTTCTATTATTCTTGTTTCCTCTGTTATGTGTAGAATAATTAATACTCCTGCTTTGTTTTCTTTTATTTCTTTCTGTATAGCAGTCTGTTTATATTGGAACAAATGGATCATAACATCTGGTACGAGTTCTCGGATTAAACCTCTTCATAGTGAAACGAAGCGTATTGTACATAATGTCATTAAGTTTTGCGATAAAGAAGCTTTAGAAGGAGAAGCTATTGTTCCACTTTCCCAATCAGTGAAACGTACGAGTGAAATAACTAATATATCAGAAGCCACTATAAAAAGAATACGTAGAGAATCAAAAGGAGAAGACAATCCAATGTTTGTATCACCAAAAAAGCGGCAAAAGAACAGTGCCATCGAAAACATTTCTCTGGATAATTTTTATTGCGATGTTATTCGAAGAAGAGTACATGAGTTTTACGCAGTAAATAAGATCGTACCTACAATTCCCAAATTAATTCCTGTACTTAAAGAAAAAGATAAATTTTAAGTATCAAAGAGAAACTTTGAGAAGAATTCTTCACGAAATAGGATTTAACTTTCCCGTCAGGTACGACTTGCACATTAGTTCCCTTTAAATATAGTGACCAGCGAAGTTGGCAAAGAATTCGTTGGTTCACTACCTTAATTGATTTCACATTTCATCATTTTTTAAGGGGTTATATACTAGTTTGTAAATAATAATTGACATAATTTTTAAATTAGTGTTACACACTTCAAAGAACAACTTTAATATATCCCCACAACAACATTTGGCAATTTTTTGTTGGCGATTATGGCTAAATCATAAATCTAAAAATCATAAATAATAAAATCATAATCTAAATCATAAAATCATAAATCCAAAATAAACAACATATAGGCTGCCATATTATATCGCCAAAGAAAAATCGCCAAATTCAGCTATGGGGATATACCTTAAAACTATGGGGTAACTAAGGTATAACTATGGAGTTATACCTTAAAACTACCCCTTTATAATATTATCAGTTTTTCTTTCTTTTAATTAATCGTAAAATATTTATATAACCAGATATTCAAGAATCAGTTCAAAGAAGGAAAAGAAATGCAATCAGTGAGTTTATAATTTTTTCATACCAATAAACAAACACATCCCTAGGTACTACGGACATTCCTATTTTATAAATGGACCAACCCTTTTCACTCATGCCCAGAAGACGCCAGGGATCATCCTTCTGCGGTTTAACAGTATATATATTATTCTTTTAGAAACTTTTTATTGAAAGTGGATTTTTATCATCGTGTTTTTGTGTCATTCTGAAAAAGAAGACGTCTCCGCTCGTTAGCACATTTGGTTAGAGCGTCATGGTGATAATGCAAAGCTCGTGGGCTTGATCCTCGTAAGCCGACGTGTTACTTTTTGGCCGATAATTAAAAGAAACGATGTCAATTGAAAAAAAAAATCTTTCATTGTCTACACAGGTTCCTAAGGAATTTCGATAGTATTTTTAAAGAAGCTTTTTTTTTTTTTTTTTTTTTTTTTCTTTTGAGTTACTAAACGCACAAAACAAAAATGTCAGTAAAAATAAAAATAAAAATAAATAAATAAAAATAACACTGAAAGTTTTTTATTATTGTGGAGCCCTAAAAAGCCTAAAATAAAAATTTATTCTTGAATAGACATGCTGTAAAATCATAAAAGTTTCAACTACAAGAAAATTTTAAGGAAAAATATACATATTTCACTTTTGCAAAACATGAAAAATTTTAAATATTCCAAATATTTTTAAAAGCATTCGAGAACAATATTCATTTTGTATAAGTATTTTTTAGATTTTTCTAGAATGTTTTATGACTTTTTCCTGACAGTTGTTAGACTTTTGGTTAGAACGTCATGCTGATAACGCGATGGTCCCGGATTCGATCCTAGAAAGACGATATAGTACTTTTTTTGCAGATAAATAATCGAAAAAAAAAATGTTAATTGATAAAAGAAAATCTTCCGTTGTCTACAAAATATCCTAAGAAATTTTAATTAGTTTTTTAAGTAGTTTTTTTCTTTTTGGTAACTAAAAAATCACAAAATAAAATTTAAGTAAAAAATCATTTTTTAAAGTTAGAATCTTTTTATTGTGAAGCCCTAAAACGCATAAAATAAAATTTATTCTGGCAAATACATGCTACAAAGAAATGAAAGTTTCAACACTAAAAAAAATTTAGAGAAAAATATAGGTACTTTCCTTTTGCAAGAGATGAATTTTTTTTAATGCTCAAAATATTTTTAAAAGCTTTCGAGACATTTGAAATGTCTGGCTTAACGAATGATTATAGAAAAATTAATAACTAAGAATATTGGTCTTTAAAGCTTTTTAAAATATATTGAGCATTAAAAAATTTTCATCTCTTGCAAAAGGAAAGTACCTATATTTTTCTCTAAAATTGTCTTAGTGTTGAAACTTTCATTTCTTTGTAGCATGTCTTTGCCAGAACATTTTTTATTTTATGCTTTTTAAGGCTTCACAATAAAAAGCTTATAACTTTAAAAAATGATTTTTTGCTTAAATTTTATTTTATTTGTTTGTTTGTTCTTCCGGATTACAATGTCATTTCTCTCTCTTTTTTTTTTTTTTTTTTTTTTTTTTTAATTCTACTACTTTGTTTCCTTTTCTCTCCCCCCCCCCCTCTCTCTCACACACTCTCTCTCTGCAAAATTTATAAAAATACAGATTTTCTTTCTTTTTTCTTTCTTTTTCTTTTCTTTTCTTTTCTTTTCTTTTTTTTTTTAATTAGTCAAATATGCTTTAATAAGCTATGTGGATAAAAATTCTCTTAATAATATGAAATTTAAATTTTCTATAAGAATTAATGAGACTCGTGAATGTTTAACGGATGTAGCACCAATCTATATATATATATAAATGGTTAAGAGATTTTTTAGTCTGTTTGTCTGTGTGTTGAAGCAAGTTGCCACCAGATTTTCATACTTAAGTTAATTTAAAAAAATCTAATTGTCCGGTCGATAAGTTGACGGATTCAGAAAAAAAGGCCCCTTTCATTTGGTACCTTATTTGTAATGAAATTTTGATTAGATTTTTTTAAATTAATTAAAATGTGAAAATAATAATAATAATAATAATAAATAAATAAATAAATAAATGAATAATGATAATAATATTAAATTTGCTCCCGCACATAAAAAAAAAATAAAAATATGAAAATCGAGAAAAATAATAATAATAATAATAATAATAATAATAATAAAATAATATACCTCAATTTTAGATTTTTTTTTTTCCTCCTTTTGTTTAAATAGTATGTTTTTGGCACGGATGAATCGCGCTTGGCATGAAAGCTAATTCAGCATTACATTAAAGAGCTTTACTTAAATTTATTATAGAGCTTTACTTGATAATCATTAGCATTAACGAGCTTTACTTGATAATCCTGGGTATTTTTTAAATTTTAATACTGAAATAGATCGGACATTTTTCGCCAAGGACTCCACTTTCGTAATAGCCACTTTAAGGCAAGTAACGCATAAAAAATATAAATAAATTATAAAATATTGAAAAACAGAAAAGAAAGAAAACGAAAACGAAAACGAAAAGAAAATAATAATAATAATAATAATAATAACATAAATTATGTATTTTTGTCTAAAGTGACGATGAAAATTCAAAAGTCGCGAAGGGGAGCTACATTAAGGCTGTACCAGGATCAGGTTTACATATTTCATTATTTCTTTTTCTATATACCAACTACTATTAACTAACTCAACTACTATTATAACCACAAAAATTAATTATCTCATGCGATAGACGTAGCTGATCATAGCACATTGTAATAATATACGAGTATATGGTGTGAAATTGTTGTCATTTTATGGTTGATCGAATAAATCAAATAAATATACAAAATAACGTGAAAGAGAATATTATGTACACCACATATAGTGTTGTTCGTATGTAACTGGGATTCAAACATAAAATGGCTACTTCAATTTTTTCGATACTGTCCGTTTCGAAACTGTCATCTGATAAGCACTCAAACGGAAGCCTACTAGTAAGCTATTGTCACCGGCAATAGGGACAGATACCCGAGAGACTGCGAATGAGCGGGTCGCTGTCAAAGGCAGCGGGGAACCAAAGCGGGATTTAAAGCAATTTCATGATTTCTTTAAATTTTATTTTTGTTTGTAAAGCGATATAGAAAAGAATTTCCTTTAAATATAGTGACCAGCGAAGCGAGGAAAACCTTCGTTGATTCACTACCTTCATTGATTTCATGAATTAAAAATTGGTTTCGTTAACAAACTTTGATCTATTGGCACGTAGGCAGCATCAGGCCGAGTTTTGTACATTTCGAGTTTGAGATTTTTCCCGAATTCGGAATTATGTTCGTTCCCGATTTGAGAGGGGGCTAACACCCCTCTCACACATGAATGTATTTCATACAAATCTGTTTCTAAAACTGCATTAATATCTTTCTTAAAGTATAGTGGAAATGTTGAAAAAAAAATGTTTTACATACCTTAAATTTTAATATTAAGTTTATATTAATGTAGGTAAAAAAAGCAAATGATTTGTTTCAAAAATATTTATATAAAATAAAAAATAATCATAATAATAATTTGCTTATAAAAGAAAACCACCTCATGATTAAAGTTAAAGTATTTTATTAATTTTAAGTAAAATAAGAGTTCTTTAAAATATTTGAACGAAATACAAAATTTTAATTCATATTCATAAAACAATCGGCTTGAGGTATTAAAAAAAAAAAAAAAAAAAAAAAAAAAAAAGCATTGTCACCGTGTTCTTAAATATACTGAAAGTTTTAAATGTCTATCTAGTCGGAAAGTTATATGATTGTTGAATCATTTAAACTGGCTAAAAGTATTTTAAAAATGCATTGTCATCATGTTCTGAGCTATTTTAAAAGTTTCAAATGTCTAGCTAGTCGGGAAATTAGTTAAAAATCGATTGCAAGATTTGCACTGGGCAAACAAACAAACAAAAAAGAAACCAAGTAAACATGGTAATAAAAAGTCGATTTTTTTTTTTTTCTTAACAAAGAAAGTTATATTTCTATTAATATATGATAATCTCATAAAAATTTATAAAGATGAGTAAAATCTTCATAATCACATGCTACATTTAAAACGCACTTAAAGCATTGCATTTTATAGGTTGACACAAAACATTTTGACGTTTCCTTAATTTTTTTTACTAGTCCCCTCTTCCGCTTCAGGTCACAATTTTTATACAAATGTATAAGATATAACAATTTCTTTACATTATTATTTTTTTTTTATTAAATATTAAAATTTCACATTATTAAATGTGACTCATAAAGAACGTTTCTAGATGTTTGACAACTGTTATACTCAACATCGGTTGTTCAGTCTAGACCCACGTGTGATTTTAATTTTTCATATTTATTTTTATCAATCACATTAGCAAGTTCATATTCTTCATAAATCCAATTCAAAACTGTATCCAAATCTTTAATATCTATAACAGGGCTCGAAATTTCAATTCATATTGCACTCGCCAAAAAAAGTTTTACTCGCCACGAAATAGGCTTGTCATATTTTTCCATTTATACGCAATTTAGGTTTTTTATTTTTCCTAACTATTTGAAATGTTTTTACAAATATGTCTAAAATTAAATATATTAAAAGTGTGTCGTATATCATCATGTTTCATACTCAGCTATAATTAAAAATCATTATAATGAGATTTGAAAAAGATTAAAATATCTAATAACATATATGCATAGAGTCATTAAAGAAAAAAAGAAGAAAAAGAATTATTTGTCAAACAATATTCTGTAAAAATATTTTTATTATGAAAGATTAAGCTTTCTTTTCTTATTTATCTATTTATTTACTTAACGTTTTATATTAGAAATGTCTTTTTCGTCCATTTTATTTTTGTAATTAGACAGAATGTCGATGTTTATAACTTGTTCATTGTTGTCATTTGAAATAAACATTTCGCAATAACTTTTTCGATAAAATCGTTGCTTATAAATCATTACAAGCGCAAATCATTGACGTTTCAGTAAAAAACTAGAAAATATGAACAGTTTTTTATTTTTATTTATTTATTTTTTTTTTAAATCATTATACAACAAAATAAACATAGGCAGTATTTTTAAAAGGGCTCGGGCTCATTTTCAAGTGACAATATCGCATAGGCAAACTTTCGCGTATCTCTTTTCTCGGATAGTGGGCGACGGACAAAGAGGCTTTCCACTCGTCTATTCTCACTCTGCTTGGAGAAATAACAGAGTAAGAAACAAAACTGCCTATGATATCAAAACTTTTATGTATGCACTAAGCATTTTTCCTTTTCCAAGCTGGCACGATCTCGCACAACGCACACACAGACTCGGGTCTCCGAGAATCTAAAAAGGAGAGGTTAAATATGAGGTTATAAGATGGCAAGATTTTGCCATATTTAAATCTATAAAAAAAAATGTTTTCTGTTACCGTATCGTGTAAGAATTGTATCTATAACTAGACCAAATTTTTACTCGCTACAGTAAAAATTTCACTCGGCAATGGCGAGCTGGCGAGCGGAAATTTCGTGCCTTGCCTATACTATTGAATAAATACTGAAAATCATAAGTATATACTGATTAAATTTTAACATTATTATATTTGAGTTTTGTCATAATATCATAGCTACTTTTAATAATGGAGCTATTAGTTAAACTATCAGTTATATTTTGTAAAATTTTACCTGCCTTATTTACATAAGTATTATAACCACTGGTTACTGTTCGAAATTTTAAAGAGTTTTTGTGAAACGTTGGAGTAAGAAAAACACAAGGAAAATTTATATTACAGTACTGATATTAATTTTTCTGTATTTTGCAGTAATTCTATTTTTAATATCACGAATATTACAATTATCCCTATAATAATTATTATTGTCGTATTTTGTCGAGGATATAACTGCGTAAATGACTTTTTAGGAAGATTTCTTTTTTTTTTTTTTTTTTTTTTTTTTTTTGTTAATACACCCATCGCTTTTTTCCCTTTTCACCAGTATGAATATGAGGGTGATTTCTTAAACTACTCATTTCATTAGTATCACATGTGGGTCTAGGTTCAGTTAACCAACTTAATATTAAAGGCGATTTGGCATCACTAAAGGTTTCTTATAAAAGCTTATATTTTCATTTAATATTTATAAATTGAACTATATTATATATATTCAATAAAATATATATTCAGGCAACATTTCTTATGGTTTTTGATACATTTTCACAGATTTGAATTCTTTAAATTGCGCTTTCTCAGTTTGCATTTTTTCATGAATTCCTGATCTCCAGCACGTTAAACTTTTTATAGTTAATTAAGAAAATGCTTATTATTTTTCGTATGTATGTAATAATATTCAAAATAAATATGATTTTTGTTATATTTTACTTTTAAGTTATATACATACATATATATATATATATATATATATATATATATTTAAGGTATTACAAAATCCCTCCCTAATTATTTTAAGTAGGTCTTATAACACACTGCCAAAAATATTAAGTATTTTCTTAGATATCTGTAGAAGTGTTAGCATTTTGAGGATTATGAATTCATGGAAAAGATGCAAACCGATTAAACGCAATTTTAAGACTTAAAATCCTTAAAAAAAAAGGGACCAAAAACAATATGAATTGTTGCCTAATACATATTTTATTGATCAAACCTAATATAGTTCAATTTACAAGTATCAAATGGAAATATAAGTTTTTGTATTAAACCATCGGTGGTGCCAAGTCTCCTTAAGATAGCTAGTCAGAAATATATATATATATATATAACCTGATTCAATTTTAACGCATATCCACCTTTAGCAGCGTAATGATGCTGCAACTTTTCCCATGTGCAGATAGCAATATTTGAGCTTCTGGTGTGTATTAGTGCACCAAATTTTTTTATGAGAGAGGGTTGAACAATACTTATTAGGTACGGGTGCATTTTGACACTATAATGCATCATTTTTCATGATTTGTTTAGTTTTTCGACTTCTTGAAGTGATAAAATGATAGTGAAGATATTTTTCGGATGACGAAGCATATTTTTAGATTCTTTAGCTAGACATACTGTCCTGTTTTTCACAAGCATGCTGTTCTTATTTTTATTGAATAAGTATTATCTATATTATTTTCATATTCCGTATAAAAGGGCATTTTCCTGAACTGTTAATATATTAATTTTGAACTGTTACTATATTATTTTTAATTACTCATTTTGTCAGAGTTAAGTAAATCTGATAAGTGCTATTGAAAACCTTATAAGAATTTTGATTGCAAAAGTAATAAATGATAAATTAAAAAAAAAAAAAAAAAGAAGAAGAAGAAGAAGTAAGCAAACACCATACAGATTAATTAAATATTTGTTGCAATTGTTTCGATTCGGAATAATAGCACAACCTTTCATCAAAAGAAAATGCTATTCACAAGCGCAATATCAAAGCAGCACTAACATCTAATTTCTGCCTGAAGAAGCGATATTGCTGTTTTTCAGCCCAAAAGAATTGTTGTGTGGTAGTTTTTTTTTTATTTTTTCAACTTGTATTTTCTTGCAAACACTCTTTTTACTTTACTTTTCTTCTTTTCTTTTCTTTTCTTTTCTTTCTTTCTTCTTCTTCTTCTTCTTTTTTTTTTTTTTTAATTAAAATAATCTAGAGGTTCTGCTCGTGGTTTCAAACTATGTACTGCGCCTGGATATCCGGAAAATTTCTTCTGAATATTAAAGTCCTTTATGTCGGAAGTCCAGGTAAAGGGAATTAGAATATTACCATTATTTTCCTTATTATTATTTCTGAAATAATTTCTGAAATTTCTAAATAACACAGAAGGTTCTATTTAATCTGAATTTTTCACCACTATCACTGCTATCATTCGATTTCTTAATTTCGTCATCAGAAGATGCAAATAAAATCGCATTAATTTCGTCTTGTGTTAATATTTTTTTACGTCGAAAAGCCATAAACAAATAGAAAGGAATAAGAGAATACAGGATTATCTCAGCGAACAAACTGGGAATAAAAATTTTGTTTCTCACTTCAAAAGCTTTGGGACAAGAAAACCCCCTTCCTTATACCTTTCTTGTCACCATAAAGTTAACCCGCCCACTTGTCATTTGCCCTGACAACTAGAGCTTCTTCATATTATAGGAGTCTTACTGACAACTAACCCCGGGAAAATGACCATCGCTAACATAAAAGATTGAAAAGGGGGGATGCGATGAACCATCTCAGGCGTTTTGGGGCCAGAATGGGTCCCAGACTTTTCGGGCGGTGCAAAAATTAAACTATTACATTTTCCTTATTATTATTTCGAATTAGTGTTTACATAATTATTTTATTTTATTTATTTATTTATCAAATTAATATTTTCATATCCTAATTCAGTTTTGTTAAAGCTTATTATTATTCTTATTATTATAGATTATTTTAATTGGTTTGATGAAATTTGCATTTCGTTTTTTTAAAAAATTACGCAAGATTAATTAATTTATTTTAATTGCGAATTCTTTAGTTTATTCATCCAATTTCGTATTTGTATTATTTTTATTAGACTAATAATTTCATATTTATTTACTTTGCAATTTCTAAATTTAATTTATTCATGTATTTCTCCTAGTACGTTTTGTGTGATCATTCTATTTGCTGAAATTTCAGTGTTTTTAGGAATAAGACATTATAAATTTTATTTTGAGAATTTGGAGAAGAAAGTATGGATAAAAAATCAATTTTGTTGTATTCATTACCAGCAAGATACACCCGCTGCGCTGACCGCTATACCTAAATGAATCTCAAAAACATTTAATCATCATGCTTACTATTATTGTTATAATTTTAATAATACTCGGTAAATAAAATAACTTAAAAAAAAAAAAAAAAAAAACAATTGGAAGATTTCTGAATTATGTTTAATGTACAGGTACACGCTACCAGCGGCCCGCGCTGCATAGGTTCTTCATGGTTCTTTCTCAGCACTTAAATTAATCTCAATTTCAACTCGCTCTTTTTCTATACTATTATCATATGGTTTCGAACATTACAATAAATAAATAAACATTTTCAAACACACTACGCAAAAATGTTAAAAAAAAAAAAAAATATCTCAAAAAAAAAAAAAAAAAAAAAAAAAAAAAAGAGAGAAAAGAAAGAAAGAAAAACATAAAAAATATTATATAAATTTTAATCTTTTCTTCTATATGACCATTTTATTTTCTGATAAATACAAAAAATAAAGAAATAATATAAAAGATTTCCCTTCCAACGGAATTAACAAAATACATTTATAAAAAAAATCGTGTAAGAGCCGTTGCTAAGCGGCTCAGATGACCGAAATGAATGCAAAAATTTAAGGAAAAATCAATGGATAAAATAGAACAAAAGAATATATTCAAATTCGAAAAATTTTTTGATAAGGTGCACTCCAGCATCGTTTTATACGTTGCATGAAAATTATTATTAAATCGCTTTCTGCTCTGGAAAAAAACGGTAATTAAAAGGAGTACTTAAAACTGAGAGTAAATGGGAGAACAAAAGTTTTATAAATAAATGTAACAATTTTCTAGGTGACAAAATTTGATAATTAGAAATTAATATACATATTTGATTGTTCATTTATACATTCAACTAATTAACAACTAATACTAATACTAATATATATATATATATATATAGATAAGAGTGTGTATTTACTTTCTTTTTAACACTGTCCAACAAGGTTGAAAAGTGATAATAGCTTCGGTTTGTTTGTCTGTCTGTCCGTCTGTCTGTCTCTAACTCTCGTAAATATTCTTGAAATTTCTTGAAACTAATATATGTCATACAAGTTCACTATCTAATGTTCCCTATTGAAAATGAAGTGAATTATATTTTACTTTCCTTTACTGATTTATGTACAGGGACACCCGAAAGTATTCCAAAGCAATTGTGTCCTATGGGAGGTACTTTTAAGAACCATATTTTAATACCGTTACTTTACACAAACCTTAATGAAATTGAAACATATTATTCAAGTTCACTATCGGATGTTTCCCATTGGAAAGGGAGTAAATATCATCAAAAGTTTATATACAGGAACACCCAAAAGTATTCCTAAGCATTCGTTCCATGAGAGGTATTTTTATAATCAAATTTGAAGAACTTTACCTTGCACAAATCTTATTAAAATTAAAATATATTATTCATATGCACAAAAGAATGCTTTCTACATAATGTAGTATGTTGAAGAACTTTACCTTGCGCAAATCTTATTAAAATTAAAATATATTATTCATATGCACAAATGAATGCTTTCTACAGAATGTAGATTTACAGAGCCATGCAAACATATTCATTTACATTGAAGACTTTTATTGGAAATTTACTGAAATTGCATTTTCGTTTGCATTAAGCGATTTAACACTTTCTATCATTTTTTAAATGCGGTTATGATTTCAATTTGTGTATTTATCTGGTCCGACTGTTTATCTCTCTATCTTTACGTCTGCTCGACGCCAGCGTTCGCAAATAATATCAGAATTTTTACAAAATTATGCATGTTATTCAAATTTACTGTAGAATGTTTCCTAATTTTAATGGCATTAACAGGTCCTGTACAAATGCTTTGTGTATAAGGATACCAAAAAAAAAAAAATCAATGCATTGCATTTTAGGATAGATATTTTTATAAATTACATTTAAAGAACTTTTTATTGTAAAAATCATAAAAAAAAATTGAAAATTGTTATTAATATGCTAAAATAACATTTTGTATAGAAAATGATTTTGTTAACTTTCAGATTTACAGGGCTGTACTAAAATATTCGCATGTATAAAGTGCTGCAATTTGAATATAAGGGCCACGTTTCCTTTTGTGTTAAGCCCTTTTAACACTTTCTAACAATGTTTAAGAATGATTAGGAATTCAATTAGTCTACCTGTAAGCCTTTCAGAGCCTCTGTTTGTCGTTTTTATGATTACGTAGGCAAAGAGGTTTGAAAATTATACGAAACTATAATTACGTGCATTTGGAAAGTGTTATTAATCAATGTGTACCGCATGATTTTTCGTTCTTGTTTAATATGTAAATCAAAAGATAATAAAAATATTAAATTTTATATGAATAACTACATCAAATGAACAAAAATTGTTTTTTATCACAAATACAGAAAAGCTGAATCATTCGATAAAGGACAATTTCTTTGCAAATTGAATTAATTCAGATCTTGATAACGTAAGCTTTAGAGTTTGTTGTCTAGCTTTTAATAATTTTAAAGTATTTTCTATGAAGATTTCTGCCTTTTTCATTTAAATTAAAATCATTAAAGGACAAAATTATTAGAACGAGAAGATTATAACTTTCATGTAGCTGAAAAGCACTGTCAATATTTTATGACAGAAAACCTTAAATAAAGTAGAATTATTTTAAAATACATTGAAAACAAATAATTGGTCGACAGTGAAAAAAATAAAGTTTTTTTTTTTTTTTTTTTTTTTTTTTTTTAGATGTCCGATAAAATGTAGATAGTAGTGTTTTAACAATTATGGCCAACTATGTCCAACAGGTATTATAGCATGGACTGCCTTTCTTGAACTATTTCAAAGGTGTCCTGTCCTAGCTCATATTAAAACGAATTTCAGAAAAAAGCAAGAGCAAATTAGTCGGCTAGGACGAGGAGTATGATTTTCGAAAAAAAAAAAACAGGCACTAACTTTCTAATTAATTTATAGAATATTATCAATATTTTAAAAGTTATTTTTAGATTTTTTCATGTTATTTATAGTAACACAATTAGTTCAGCAATTCGAATGAATTTTTAAACTATATCAATTATTGTTAGAAAGAAAAAAAAAGTTAATTTTAAGATTTTTTCATTTTGTTTACAACAACGAATAAAAAATAAGTGAGCAAATTGAAGTTTTTAAAGAGCATATTCATACATATTTCTAAAAGTGATTTGACTAATGACTTTTTACTTTGATTAATTATTTGTATAGTAATGAATATTCATAGCAAGGTTGCTGAAACATATTTAGAAAAAAAAAATGTGATATTTGTGTCGATTAACAGCTAACGAATCTAAAAAAAGAAGTGTGATATTTTTAGTTTGTCCAACTACTACGTTTTTTGGCAGGAAATTTCATTTTATTTGACTGTTGTGAAAATATTTATTTGCTAGCTCGCTACGCCCGCTTCAGTGGTCACTATTTTGAAATGAATTTTCAAAAGAATAAAAATACTATTTTTTGTATCACTTTATAAATAAAATCAGGAATATATTACATAAAAATCATTCTAAATCCAGCTTCGGGTACCGATGCCTACGGCAGCAGTTTTCATGTACGCACTGCTTCAGGAGTAGGTGCCCACTGCCTGCAGGATGTCTTTCTGCAGATACCTTTACTGTGGGCGCTTACTTTAATTTGGGTATTTATCAATAATAGATGGATCTACTATTATTCAAGAACTACGATTTTAACGATAACTGTGTCTCACCCTTTATTATATATATATATGATAAATCTTAAAAATTAGATGAAATAAAACTTGAATTTTTAAATATAGAACTAGAACAGAGAATTTATAAACCCAACTGCAAATACAGCTAAAGGAAATATAAAAACTATAATAAATAAGCAAAATAACCAAGTATAAATGAAAACTAATCCCAAACGCATCAAGGTCTTCTTCATGGGAGCTCCCCCATGTATGGAATGAAATATGAGAAGTTTCTGGCGAAACGTTGGCTATTTAGCCAAAAAACACGTTTCTAGACCCCAACTTCTCACAGATGGAAGCAAGACCGTACAGCAAACGAATTTAATTAATACAAAGCATAAAAAAACAAATAAAGAATAAATAAAGAATAAAAGTAAATACATTAATATAAAGTACAAAAATATAAATAATACAAGAATATAAATAAATACAAGAACAAACTTAAATAGTCAGTAGAATGAGGAAAATTGACCCCCCTCCCCTACATAAAAAAAAAGAGAGCCCGCTTCGGCTGGTAGGACCACTTACCAGTTCTTAAATATCGCCAGAAATGGATAATAAATCTTAAGCAAGATTGTAATCAAGAAGACAGAAATGTTTATTGAGTAGTTGAGATTTTCCAGAGCCAAATTCAGGTCTAAATGGTTATTGCAAATCATTTTAATTATGTTAATTTGGGTAAACATAATATTTTTTAAAAACTCTATGACTGATACAGGAGAAACAATTCGTTAAATTACAAATTTTAAAGTTAAAATCTTGCTTTTTATCATAAACCAGTTTTTACCTATTTTTTTTTAATTTTCAAATCCAAGAAAGGAATTTTGTCTTCATAGTCAGTACGGTTTAAGATAAGGTCGGAGAGATAGATTTCAGCTGCAATTTCGCAAAATTTTCACAGTTTATAGCCATTATTTTTATTGCTATTGCGTCATCAATATATCTATAAAACTTTATATTCTTAAATTTTCTCTCAAACATGAACCAAAAAAAAAAAAAAAAAAAAAAAAAAAAATTAGCGACGGCCCTTGAGTAACTGGTTCTCATCGGGATACCGTGAATTTGTAAAAAAAAAAAAAAAAAAAAATCTACACCGTTAAATAAAACATTTTCGAAGATACAAAATTTAATAAGGTTAATCCAGTAAACTTTTTTGCAGGCTTTTACATGACAAAATTCCTCGTAGATTTTTTCAAAAATTTCCAGAAGTAAGTAATTTGGGATACTACCAAAAAGGTTTTCAAAACCATATGTATTAATTGTAAATATATCTTCTGAGTTTTCTTTAAAATATTTTAATATTGGGTAATTATTTTTAATGATATGGCAATTATCGTCTGACTCTAAAGTATTCAAAATGTTATTGAGCAAATAAAAAAGTTTTTTACTGGCCTTGTAATTATAACTAAAATTGCCGCAAGAAACGTAACGAAATTTAATGGAATTTTTATGAAATTTAACGTTAAAAAAAGGTATAAAAAATTAAAACTGCTTCTATTTATATTAAATTTTTATCAAAGCCAAGATTCCTTTTCTTATAATTGAGGGGGAATCATTTAATTTTTTGTAAGAGCAATTACCAGAATATTTTATTGTAACTAATATTTTATATATATATATATATATATATATATATAAATTACAAAAAATGGAAAAAAATATTTCCAGCTTTTTGAACGGTGGCAATAATATTTTTTTTCTTTAAATTTTCAATATTTTCTTTTAAGTCTGTATTGTGATCTTCATGAATTTTCCTTCCAAAGTAACTCCTATAAAATATTAAATCGTTTTCAAAATATTCCAAAATTTTCTTTTTTTATAATTTAAAAACTTCTATGGGCCAACTATACTGGTAAGAGAGTTTTAGAATAAAAATATTTAAACCTTTTTAATAAAATCCATGATTTTTCGAATGGTATAATTGAAATTTAACCTGAAATTAGCATCTGAATTCATAAGATTTCTTATCTTAGTATTTTCTATTATATCTAGATTACCTGCAATGATAGGAATGATAGGAATCCTTAAATTCTTTATAGAAATCTTGATTGCAATAATAATCTTTATCTTCAATAAGGTCTATATTTTTACTATATTTATTATAATTGCAAATTGTCTTTTTTTTTAAATTTATATTATAAGTATAAGCAATTGTGATATTACAAGAATTTTTAAGTGGAAAAATACCTTATTATTTACCTATATATATTTTTTTAATTATAATATATTTAAATATTTTATCTTTATAATTCAAGACCAAGTTTTCAATAGGTATTTCTTTTGATAACTTTATTTCCGTTAAATCTGAAACTTTAATTTTATATTTAAATAAATAAATAACTATATCTCTAAAAAGATCAAATTTGAAGGAATAGATTTCTATATAGATATCTATTTTGCACTTAAACCATTTTATTGCTTTATTTTTTAGAGCTGAAATTATGTTTTTAATTAAAATAATATCTTTATTCTCAATCATATCTTTGTTTAATATATCCAGAGTTTTAAAAATGTCAGTTTTCTTATTGCTCCCACCCGCCGTTAAATTTTCCCTGTGTTTTAGATTTGCTTTCGCCTCTAAAGTGGCATGCGTATAGCATCTGAAGATAAAGAACGCTCTTTTGAAACCAGTTGTGCTTCCCTTTATTTTGTGGAGTGTGAAGAAGTTTTTATGTTTAAATATGTACAGTACACCAGTCACCAGTTCCTTATAAGTACATTAAGATTTCCAAGTCAAATTTGATTATGACTCAATAATTTCCTTACAATTTATACATTTGGAAAGTAAAAATCATGTTTTAATAAAATACAATATAAATCATATTTAAAAGAAATCAAAGAAACAAAATTGGTATTTTTCTTTCATTCTTTTTTTTTAGGACTGAGGGCCCATTAGTATCAATCTGGGATTTTTGCGTTGTCGTTTTCGATAGTTGGACATTTGTCGAAATCATTTTTTGATAGTTGGACATGTATCGAAATTTAAAAATTATCGAAAATATAATTGAATAATTTGAAAGCGATGTTATAATTGGGGGAAAAAAAAACTAATAGTCCTCCGTCCTAAACTAAATTCTGCTTTTGCCAGAATTTCATCAAAATCTTTTTTTTTTATTTTTATTGAAAGAAAAAGAAAATAAAATTAATAATAATCAATATCGTTACAAGCAATATCGAAAAAGTTTTTTTTTTTTTTTTTTTTTTTTTTTTTTTTTTTTTTAAATAATTTTGAATTAGGAAATAAAAAGTGCGCGTGAAATAACATGAAATAAAAATAAGTAAAAAAAATGAATTTAATGATTTAATGTTTTTGTTGTAAAATTGACAAAATTTGATTTTTTTTTTTTTTTTTTTTTTTTTTTTTTTTTCTGATGAAGAGTTGTGAGGTTACGTAACCTTGAACCTCCTAATTCGACATGCTGCTAGCCGAACTCTGTAGTGGGTGAAATAAGAATTACGTGAAATGTAATTTTTTTTATTTTTTTCGTTTCATGTAATGATTGCAGTTTCTTAACTGTATACAGTAATATACCAAGTATTTCTATTCTGTTGCGAAATTCTCTATTAATAGACCCCAACATTCGATTTTAGGAAAAGCAAACAAGAGGACGACACCACAAGAAGGCTATAACCGATTGCTGAGGCAAATTATAAAAATTAATTACATTTTGAAAATAAACAAAATAAAAGTGAGGTACATCTTCATTCAAGTTTATTTAAATAATTTTGATCTGGATTCAAAAAACTAATAAATCTTTTATTTTCGTTCTCTTTTTCTTACTTCATTTCAACTTCAGGTGGTTGCAGATGGTATGGTTGAAAGCTGTTTCTTCATGGACCGTTTACAGAATGACAAACACGTTACAAGATCTAACCTCTTTGATCGAACGATTTGTAAAGCCGTTCTTATCGTGTGAATACAAGTGGACAATACCTATTTTCTACTCAATTATTTCTGGACAGCTTGTCTCCCCAGTCGCTTCGTTTTAGATTTCTTTCTTTCTTTCTTTCTTTTTTTTTTTTTTTTTTTTTGTATATGTTAAAATTTTTATTGCCTGTTTCTCATATTTTTCCATATCTTAAAAAGACACTAGTGGGAGGATGAAACTACATTTCTACAATTATTAAATTTTTCAATGTTTTTGCGTTGTATCATGCCTTACTTGTATAAGTAATTATTTTTTAATGCTCACAGAAGTTATTGTTATAAAATTTTGCTTTCATCATGTTTGATCATTATGATGGATGGATTATTATTAATATATATAGAGAGAGAGATAGATAGATTTCAGTAGCTAATTGCATTATGATCTTTAAAGTAATTTTGTATTATTTTATAATATTCATAACAAACTTTTTGAATGAATTATTTCATCCGTTTGAATGTGCTTAGAAAATATACCTTTCATTTCATTATGCAATTAGAACTTCGAAACGTAATTTATTCGTTTATAATTTATTTATTTTCTGGCTTAGATTTTAAAGATATTCCCTTAGATTTACGTTTAGTAGAAAATTATTTATTTATTTATTTATTTATTTTGCTTCAGCTTTTGATTTTAGTTAAATAAATAAATATATATATATATATATATATATATAGAGAGAGAGAGAGAGAGAGAGATAAATATATTTGTTGTAATTTTAATGTAGCTGAAAAACAACACATTCTTAATCAAACGAATAAAAATGTTGATAGACAATGCATTTATAAGAAAATAAAATTAAATTTTTCATTAATTATAACAATACACTCTAATTCATTATGAAACTATTATTTTCCTAAAAAGAAAGAAAATAAAAAATAACCTAAGCTGGTAGTCGGCCGGTGCCGGGCTCGAACACAGGTCGCACCCATCGCCCTAGCAGCTGAGCGTTCTCTTAAACTGGCATAGATGCGAGCTAGGTTGCCTTCGAAAAACGCTTACGGCGGGCATCCCACCCAGGCCCAGACTCAAGCGTTCAAAGATCCCAAACACCAAAACCCAAAGAATTGTTTTTAACTAAAACTGATTTTTCAATGCAAACTTATATTGATTCTTATCCTTTCGTTTTAAAGCACAAATTGTTTTAGTGTTTTTTTTTTTTTTTTTTTTTTTTTTTTTTTTAAATAATTTTTTTTTTTTTATATATAACATATATTTAGATAACACATTTACAGGCGGGGAGAGAGCTGATAGAAAAGATAAAGAAAAAAATCTATATAATTTTTTCACCAGTTTCAATTAAACTTTTTCAATTGTTACTTACTAATTAGATAGGAAATATAGCAATGATTAGATATCCCGGAGGAAAGTAGAGGAAGAGAAAGAGATGTTTATATATATATATATATATATATATATATATATATATATATATATATATATATATATATATATATATATATATATATATTATATATATATATATATATTTTTTTTTTCGATTTCGCAAAAGGTAATAAAATTCTCAATTAGTAATAAAATAACTAGTATAGTAAAAACTAAATGTATCTGTTGAGCGAGGAGTTTGCAACGAAAAGGGTGGTTTTTATATCATTTTCTTTTCCCATTTTCTCCCTCAGTTATATATAATAATCATGTTTCGTCACAGTTAGTAAATAATAATTATATCAAATTTTATTGCGATCAATACAAAGTGATATAAAACTATCCTCTCATGAGAAATTTTGTCGTTGGTGCTTCGCACCCACGAATAACAAACAAATCTCAAACAAATAACAAACAAAATCTCTTGATGCTGCAGCACACTAATCACCCACGTAAAGTGCGAAGCATGGGTGCTTTATATGGGTGCTTTTAAAATTTTATAGGCGTATCAGAACCATTTGAAAGTCTAAGTTTGGTTTAACCCGTCCAAAATTTTTAAATAAATTATTTATATATATATATATATATATATATATATATCGCTTTCTTTTAGAGGATGCTTTTTACTTCAGTTTTGTTTAGCATATTGAGAATTAAAAATGATATCGAATTAAAAGGATCTTGATACATTTCTTTGTTTTAAAGTACTTGCCTGCAATAGTCAAATTTATAAATATGCACATTAAATTATTGTACAAGTTTTAAATATTATAAAACCACTTTCAATACAGTGACACAACTATAAGTAGATATAGTTGAAAAATATAGCTTAAAACAGTTTTTGCTATTTTTTTCTAATAAATAAATAAATAATATTAATAATAATGTAGATTTTTTTTTCTCCTTTTTGAAAAAGTAAATAAATTCATAATAAATTAGTAAAATATAAACATATTTTAGAAAATTTTTATGATAAATAAATGTAAAGTTTTAACTTCTGAAATATTTAATTATAATATATATATATTTAACACGTCAATTTACTTGTATGGAAAACATACGCTTCTAAAGTCTTTCCTGAAAATCGATTGAAAAAGCAATAATTTAACAGTAAATATTAACATGAATTATTTTTCTCTTTCATTCAAAAGTCCATTTATGTTGTATCACATATCATGATTAATTTAAACATTAAGTAAGTTTGAAACACGCCAAAATTTCATTTTTATAGTATTCGCTTACCATATTTCTCCTTCACCATTTTTTTTCCGTTTATAAATTTTCCGTTATCATTTTCTTCTTTACCATTTTTTCCGGTTAGTGAATTATTTTCTTATTTACCCATGTTATGAAAGTCATTAGTTTTAAATACCCCACGAAATTTTCAAATCAGAATGAGGAAATGAAATAGAAATATTGCCAGTGTTATAAGAGATATTTTAAAACTGGTGCGAAGTCTTTACGAACCCCCCCCCTCCCCCCCCCCCACAAAACTTCACGCATACCTGCCTTCCCCATACTTATAGAACGAAAGGAACTAAAAATATTCATATTGATTGATACATATTTTATAAAACGTGTTTTATTTTTAAAATACGATTTATTATAAAGTATTATGGAGTAAAAAAAGGTACTTTTCATTTCGCCGGCGCAAATCTTGCCAAGCAAAATTTACTGGCGACAACAATACATTTATGGATTAAAAATAAATTTGTAACTTAGATTTTTTCTTTCTTTTTCTCTCTCACTCTCTCTCTCTCTCTCTCTCTCTCTCTTTTTTTTTTTTTTTTTTTCAAATTTAAAGTTTATTTAAATACGTTATTATGGATCTGACAAAATTTTTTTATATTTTTTGTGGGACAACACTTTTAAAAGCAAGCTTTAAGCAAAACTTCAGAAAAATAATTCTTAAAAATATAGAATAAGTAAAATAAAATAAGTAGACGTTCGTGTCTCTAATCTTTTTCTTATTATTCTTCGATGTGTTTTGGAACAATTACTCTTCTTGCATCGGTTATATCATTCTGGGCAATTTTAAATCCTCGCCGGCAAAATGGTTGGTTGGTTGGTTGGGTTTTTTACGTCGCACTATACTCGGGGAATAGCTAACCTGATAGCGTTATAGATGCTATGAAGACCTTTTTACTCACTTGGCGTTAATTAGGTTACTAAAACGGGAAATTTAGCCATGATTTGGGGACTTTTTTTCCGATTGAAGTTATGTATTTTTTTTCTTTTTTTGGAAATGAATTCACTCTAAAAATTGGTTACTTACAGTCTTTTGTAGATCTATATTACTACACATTGAGTATTATACTTAATTTTACCTTAAGAAAAAAAGAAGAAAGAAGAAAGAAAGAGAGAAAGAAAATAAAGGAAAATAAATAAAGAAAAGTAATAATAATACATAAATATTTTGAAAAAAAAAAAAATCTGATTTAAATATTGTCTTCAGATATTTTTTTTCTTCTTCTTTGCTCTCTATTCAAAAATGGCTAAAGTATTCGGACCATAAATTATTAACTGAAACAAATAATTTAATTCACAATGATATAATTACTACTATCCATTTATTTATAAAATATTTTTATTGAAAAATAGGTTTTTATTTTCCCTATAAATGTAAGAAGAATTTTTATTAAAAATAGTTATCTAGTATTTTTAATGTTACATAATGATTGTTAAAGTCTAAATTGATTCATTTTTCACAAAAATACATAATTCTTTGTTTTGACTGTGGAAAAAAAACATTTGAATTATTCGTGTAAGCATGGAAGAAAATTCTAACATATAGTATAATTTTGCAGAATAGAAATGTATTTGACTGAATGAGTTGCTATGGAAAACTGGTTTAGTATTAAAAAAAAATAATAATAATAACATACAGATGTTGAACCACGAGATTTTTCCATATTTTAAAAATATCATTATTTTTATTTTGTTTTATTTTCGAAATATATATATATATATATATATATATATATATAAATAATAGATATCGTAATAAAATTTAATCTTAAAATTTAGCAATTAATAGAACTAAAACAATGTGAAACTTGAATAATTCGAACTTGTTTAATTCGAAATTCTGGATAATTCGAGTTTTTTACTCGGTCCCTTGAATTTTGTATTAAAATAATGTAAAAAAAATCGTGTATAGTTCGAATTCTATTTGGATAATTCGAATTTTTCATACGATTAACTTTAAAATGTTATAGTAAAATTTTTCCCAAGATTTTTTCAGCTAGAATACATTATTTATTTTAATAGTCTTTCAAAATAAGGATAAGGAAATACAAGAAAAGCCCCTACGTAGTGCATCAGAAGATATGGTGCATATACATGAACTTCGAGGGTTTTTTGAATTGAAAGTCATGTCTGATGTAGAAGATTCTATTTTTATATCAACTGATAGGTTCAAATCATATGCTATGATACAAAGATTGTACTTGAAGAAGCAATAAAAAATATGTGACTATTTTTTAAAACAAGTGTTGAATAATTAAGCTCGTAAAAAATATTTATTTAATGGGAGGGGGTGGGGTGGGGGTAGATGTAGTAGTTTTCTTAGATATAAAGTTTAAATCTTATAAAGTTCTTATAATAGATATAAAGTTAAATCTTTGATCGTAGAGTTTTAAATTTTTTAATTTATCTCTTCTTTTTGAAAAAATAGCATGCTTGCCAATATCCTAATTAATATTTTGTAGTGTTGTTAGTCCCGCCCTTTTTTACACACCAGTAAATTTTTAAAGTAATATTTTGCGAATGCAATTGCGATTAAATAAGAAGAAAAATACTCTGAAAAGGTTACTGATGTGAAAAAGAAGGCTGGGCTAACAATACTACGGAATTTTAATTAGTATGTTGGCAAGTATGAAATAGTATATGCAGGGATGAGAATTTTCCGCGGATCCGCGATTTTCCGCTTTTTTGTGATTTTCGTTAATTTCGCGATTTTCTATTTTGTTAAAATCAAACTCCAATAACGATCAGTGTTCAAACGCTCCACGAAAAACTTTAGATTCTCAATATTTTTCCATCCAAAATGTAAATGTCAATATTCATTTAAAACATGCTTTATCATATTCTATAGCATATAAAAGAACAAAATTATTCAATATTTCTCACTCATGTAATTTTTTTTGTCCATTTTGATTGCTAGCTAATGTTTTTTTTTTTTTTTTTTTTTTTTTTTTAATACATGTTTTATTGTGCTGATGTGTTATTCTTTTAGTTTAATTTGTCACTTTAAAAATATTTTGTATAGTTTTTTCCTGTGAGCATTATTTTTTCATTTGAAATAAATTTTATGAACACATTTGTACAGTTTTCCCCACACGCGTTATTTTTCATTTGAAATTAATTTTATGAACACGCGTGTTTCCTCTTTTTTTAATTTTCTGCACTCTCATGCCTGTATATGTAATTCGAATTTTTGGATATTTCGAATTTTTCACAGGTCCCTTCAACTTCGAATTATCCAAGTTCTACTGTATATAAACAAAGAATAAATTCGCTCGTTTTCGAAGTAAATCAGAAGGAAACAGATACAATTTCTGCACTCGACTCACAAAAGACAAGTATTCGGCTGAAAGTATTGTTAGAAAAACTGGTTTAGGAGTGCAAAGCATACGATGTGTTAAACAACAAAAAGGGTAAATAGGTTTCTGACTTGCATACTTACAGACAAACCGGTAAATGTTAGAAGTTTTAGAAAAATGAGACAGAAAAAATTGTATAATGCTTTCATAAGAAATTTAAAATAAAAATTATGGAGGAAAAAAAAGTGACTTTATGTATGCAGAGACAAATTTCGCTTACAATTTGTTGGTATATTACAAAACAATGAAGAGAGGTCTCATATATATATAATTGTTAAATGACAATTTTTATATCATTTTCTCCATAAGTTAAGAAACTTACGTACAGAGTAAACGAATTTAAATTTCTTAGTAAATGTGACTCTTGATGTGTATATTTAATGCTGAGAGATAAAACATACATTAACTATTGCTATTTTCCAGAAAATGAGTTGAAACATTCATATTGATAGCATTTTTAACAGGATGGATTGAGATTTTTATAGATGCAAGAAATGAATAAATAAGTAAATAAATAAATAAAAAAAAATTATTTGAATTTTTAATATTTGAATAAAATTTTGAAATTTCACGCATTTTCATTTTACTTTGATACATGTTTCAATGTTTCGGTTAAGAATGCTGCAATTTTAAATTAAAAAAATATCTTAAAATTTAACGCAAATAATATTCTTATTGTTATTGTTATTGTTATTGTTATTGTTATTTTTTTAAGATCCTAAGGACGATTTAGTTCAGATAAAATAGGTCAAGTTAAAACAATTATTCTTTTAGCGCTATTTTATTTATTTAGTTTATAAAATTGAGAGATGGTTGGTTGGTTGTGGGGTTTAAGCCCGATTGACTACTTTACGGTCCTAGGCCTAAAGGGGGAATGCCTTCCATGGAGGCCTTTTTAAAGGATTTTTAAGGGCTTCTAGCCCGTATTTACACGAATTTCGGAGAAAATCACGGAAACCTCCTAACGGCTAAGTCAATGAGCACAACCTCGGGTCGAAGCGATCACTTCTCGATCTGTGGTAGGCCATACAACTGAGAGAAAATACTCTAAATTTTTTAAAAGAGATTATTGTAGTAACTATTGTTAAGCGAAGCAATTTCATATTATAAGATGAAGAATCAATTTTTTATGATTATTATAAATTTAAATTATAAAATAACTATTGTATTAAATTATATGTAATAATCAGAAGAAATGAATTAAAATAAGATAATATGACGCAATCTTACAGAATTTTAACGAAAGAATATCAATTTTATAGCCATGTAGGATTAATTTAGATATCTGCCAATAAAAGTTTTTCAGTTTTTTGTTTTAATTTTGAATATATATATATATATATATATATATATGAATTTTTATGAATATAGAGAGCATCTGACACATTAAAACATAGTCACCATTTTACGGTAGACCGCCGTGAAAAAAGCAGAATGTGTGTGAACATTCAAGGGAAAAAAGTAATATAATGTGTCACTCATACGACTTTCTTTTATCCTTTATTTCAATACTATAAAGACAGATTGCAGTTTAAGACGTAAGACCAATGAGGTTTTAGAAGAAGGAGGAATTTAGTTTAGGAAGGAGGACTATTATTATAATAATAATAATAATAGTCCTCCTTCCTAAACTAAATTCTGCCTTTGCCAGAATTTCATTAATTTTTTTTTTTTTTTTTTTCGAATGAAAAAAAAAAACATTAAATCATTAAATTCATTTTTTACTTATTTTTATTTCATATTATTTCACGCGCACTTTTTATTTCCTAATTCAAAATTATTAAAAAAAACTTTTTCGATATCGCTTATAACGATATGATTATTATTAATTTTCTTTTCTTTTTCTTTCAATAATAATAATAATAATAATAATAATAATAATAATAATAAAAGATGAAATTCTGGCAAAAGCAGAATTTAGTTTAGGACGGAAGACTATTAGATTTATTTTTTTTTCTTCTTTTTTCAAATTATAACATCGCTTTCAAATTATTCAATTATATTTTCGATAAATTTTAGATTTCGACAAATGTCCAACTATCGAAATCGACAACGCAAAAATCCCAGATTGAGACTAACAGGTCCTCAGTCCTAATATGTTCAATTTACTATGAAAAATAATCTAAAATAGGTTTAGAGGCGGTTTTAATTGATATATATTTCTGTGTGAAGGGGCTACCGCACTCCTCAGCATCCATTGAGTTATGGTGCTTACACTTAATAAATAAGGAGTATCTCTAAGGGGTCCTTGCCTGAAATCATGCGTGTTTCGGAGAAAACCAGGGAAAATTCTGAATTGCTAGGTCGAATAGCATGATTAGGGTTCTTTCACGGCACTTTTAGTGAAACAAAATAATAATAATGAGAATGAGAAAAAAAGAAAAGAAAAACTTTACAATGCTAAAATTTTCTTTTATTTATTTCATGGTTGAGCGCCAAATGACCTGCCCCTTTAGCCCTGCCCATGCCCTCTTTTTGTCCCATAGGACTAGGCGAGGAGTTAGTTCCTAGTTACAATACTTCTATGCATATAAATAAATAGAAAATATATAATACAACATACAGTACAGTGTATAATACAATCGAAAAAATAAATAATACTTAAAAATAATATTAAATAATTGATGAATAGAATCAATGTTCTGCATAAGAATCCATGTATTAGTTAATACTGACAATTCCTTTTTGTACCACTAAAATATTTACTGTCATTTTTAATTTTGGTATAGTTATTCAACAAAATATTTGCTATTCCTGGTAAGCATTACTTAATAATATAGTACAAATCATTTCCACAAATGCATCTATTCGAAAAATCTATTCCTAATATTTCTGGTTTTTCAATGGTTAATTACATAATTAGTTTTTTGGGCTCGGAAAACATTAAAAAATTATTTTCATGTTTGCTGCTTATTAACTTATTAAAAATTTGAAAACAATTTACAATCATGAAAATTAATATGGCTTGTGGCCATTTAAGCCTACCTCTATCACATAAAAATAAATATTCATAAACACCAGGAGAACAATCTACATCTAAAATCTTATCTTTCACTATTGTTGAAATACATCCTTTGCAATTCAGTTTGTTTGATACTTTAAATGCAATATACCCTGCAATAAATATTAAAACTGACGTAACTTTATATGTGATTTCAATATCATCTGTACTGTTGAAAACATCCTAAAAATTTTCTGAAACTCCTACATCTTTATTTTCATTAGGCAGATTATATCTAAAATCTTTTAACGTAAAATCACCGTGTTTTTCTGAGTGCAAACTTATCACACTTAAATTTTTTTTTTTTTTTTTTTTTTTCAGCTTTCATTTAAAAACAGTAATATACTCTTTTTCAGTATCATAATTTGATCTGCACTGAGGAGCACAACACTTCTTTCCCATAATTCTCTCCCAATGAAAACTGTGTTAAAAATTCACAAAAAACTTTTATCAAAATAAGTATTAATGAAAAAGTATACATAAATAATCAAAAACAACATAAGACAAGCAAACGCAAAGGCAAAAGGAAGCTTCCTTCTTTCAAGTCAGATCACATTGTTGACGTCATCGGCAGTAAAAACCGGTCAGGAGCAGGCCCTTTAAAACTGCTCTGAGCATCCTCGCGATGGCCCCGACATAATCCCCGCGGACAAAAGACCCACTTAGCCCGGACAAAGGCCCTATGTATGATATTTTGGATAAAATTAACATTTCAAAATTAATTAAAATCGCGATAAAATAAATCATTCAATAAATCTGTTTCTTTTCTCACTAGAAACTTGGTGTGATACTTCATATTTTATTCAAGTTATTAACTGTTAATTGTTTTCTTATCTGTACTAAATTCTTCACGGGTTATTATTAATTTACTTATAAATTAATTATTTTTGGTTAATGTGGATTTCGGTGACATTTAATCTTCTGTTATTCTTAATTTTACTATGTTTTTGGGGTCTACAAATTAAATGAGGTTATTTTCGAAAATGCAAAATTATTAGTCGACTCGGAAAGATGGGGAGGGCGAAAGGACCAAAAAAATTAAATTACCGTTAGATCGTTTAAAATTGACACATGCAGGTTTTGGGGGCCTACAAATAGAATGAGGATATTCTCGAAAGTCTAAAATTATTAGGAAGATCGGAAAGTAGGGAGGGGAGGGGGGGGGGGCAAAGGGGGTAAAAAATAGAAATTTAGTTAGATCGTTCAAAATAGGTATATAAGGGTTTTGGGAGTCTACAAATCAAATGAGGATATTTTTGAAAGTGTAAAATGATTAAAAGCAGCGCAAAGAGGCAAAAAAGTAAAAATACCGTTAGACTGTTTAAAATTAGTGCATATAGGTTTTCGGAACCTACAAACAGAATGACAATATTTTCGAAAGTCTAAAATTATGAGGAAGACTGGAAAAGGGGGGAGGCGAAGGGGCAAAAAAATAGAAATTGAGTTAGACCGTTCAAAATGGGTATTTAAGGGTTTTGGGGGGTGTACAAATCGAATGTTTTTTATTAAAAATATTTTACAATAAGCTTCACAGTTAAAATCCCAAGCATTAATATTCCAGCAATCTCTCTCTCTCTCTCTCTCTCTCTCTCTCTCTTTTTTTTTATTCAAATGCACATTTTTAATATTAGTAGTTAAATTAGTTTTTCAATTAGACCTTTTAAATTAAATAATTTTAATTAGATCCTTATTTCTATGATCGTCGATAGTAAAAAAATCTTTTTATATTTAAGAACATTTTGAAATACTATAGTATTTTTATTTAAACCACCAAACATTAGTATTAAGCAATCTCAACTAATTGAATTATTAAAAATATATATTTTTAATAATTAAATTAATTTTTAATTAATATATATTGCTATAAATAATATATATATATATATGTGTGCGTGTGTGTGTAATCATTTATAGAAAAAAAACATTTTATATTAAAATATATCTTCGTGGTGATTGTGGCAGTGTTAAAGGCCGTTGAAAACGTGAGTGCCCTACATCTGCGTGAAAAGCTCTCCTGGTGGGAATAGGGGGGGGGGTGAAGCCCTAAACAGCCTTAGCCTATACTTGCTAAAGTTTCGAAGAAAACTATGGGAAACTCTCAACAACTTGGTCGACGAAAGCTACTTGGAATCGAACTCGACATTTCCATTCTACTAGCATCGAGAACCGTTCGGCAACTTAAATACACTTTTTAACTAGAAGTCCAAACAATAGTATTAAGCAATCTCACTTAATTTGAATCTTAAAAAAATTATTTTTAATTAGTAAATTAGTTTTTTTACTTAGAATACTTCATTAAATATTTTTATAACTAGGTTTTCTTTATAATCATTCATATATATATATATAATCTTTTATTATTAAAAGTATTTTAAAACAGTTTTTTTTTTTTTTTTTTTTTTTTTATTAGTATTAAAACCCGAAACAATACTACCAAATAATCTCGACTAATTTATTATAAATATATACTATATAGTTATAGATATATATTAGTTAAATTAATTTTCTAAAGTTTTTAGTTTATTTATTTATTTATTTATTTTATTTGTAATCATTCATAGAAAAAAAGAAAATACGAGGGTGAATCAAATATAAACGAGACTTTTGGACCTGCGCGCGCAATAGTGATGGAAGAACGTTCCACTGTTATTGGCTGTTAGGTTGGTTTGTCAGGAGTGGGGGAAGCACGTGACTCATCATCATAGACTCGCTCAGTGTCCATCGTTACGATGTCCGAGCAGGAGGTACCTCCCTCTATTGCGCAACGTATTGTTATCAAGTTTTTAGCTGCAGAAGGTGTAAAACCGGCCGAAATCTTGAGAAGATTGACTGCACAGTTCGGGGAAGAGACGCTGTCGCGAGCTAGAGTGTTTGCTTGGCATAAACAGTTCGTGGAGGGCCGTGAACGTGTTGAAAATGAGAGCCCTGACCGTACAAAAATTGGAGCAACTGGGTTGGGAGACACTGGAACACCCTCCATACAGTCCAGACCTGTCTCCCTGCGACTTCCATGTCTTTGGTCCTCTCAAGGAAGCTTTGGGAGGGCAAATATTCCACAGCGATAATGAAGTTGAAGCATATGTGCGCAATTGGCTACAAACACGACCTGACTCTTTTTACCTGGAAGGAATTAAAAAATTACCTATACGCTGGGAAAAATGTGTTTCTAAATCAGGAGATTATGTAGAAAAATAAACTATGATTGTTTGTGCGTTTAAAATCAAAATAAATATTTTAAAAAATAAGTCTCGTTTATATTTGATTCACCCTCGTAGATTATTTTTTTTTAAATAGATTTTCCAACTGAAAGCTCAAATAGTTCTATTAAACAAACTAATTTAAACATTTAAAATTTTCACTTTTAATAAATAAAGATGTTTTTAATAATAATCATTATTATTATTTTTTTAAAATTTTTTGTCTATAATCTTTCACGTAATATTATATATTGTATATATATACACACAAACTATCTTGACAGAAATTAAAAGCATCCATATACATTAATCCACACATATAACGAGTTGTAATGATGTCTAAATTTTAGCTCTTTTTCAACCTTCACAATCTTTCTTTAAAGTGTAAGTGTTATCTATACAAAGTTACATGGTTATCTGTAGAAGTTTTCTATAAAAACACTTTTCTTTTCAGTCTCCCCTCTAGCCTCCCCACATAAATATGCATGTAACTCTGAAAATAATAATAATAATAATAATAATAATAATAATAATAATAATATATATATATATATATATATATGAATAAAAAGCAAGGAAAACTATGTGAAACAAGGGCAAAATCCAAACAAATAAAGCAAAAATAACAAGAAAGAGCAGAGGCCGCCATGGCTTAAGATGGGTGGAGCAGATCAAACCACTTTGTTGGGCGCCAAACCTTTCCGAAATCCTTTTCGAGACCAGCAAAGAAAAGAGTAGAAATGAACATAACTACACTTATATTTAATATAAATGCATATTAGAGTGGATGATAATTAAAGAAAATTTCACTAAAATAAAAAAAAAAAAAACTTTTCTATTTTTTATAATCCGTAGAAATTATATATAAAAACTGCATTTTCCCCCCTTTGTCCCTACACACCCCTCCCCCTTCCCCCCCCCCCCCCAAAAAAAAAAAAAAAAAAAATGTTTCATTCAGATATATGTAATTCTCATTATACTTTTTAAAATTCTAAAGAATAATTAAATAAATCTTAAAAAAATTTGTAAAAAATTTTCATCTGAAAAATTGAATTAGTGTTTTGCTTGGGCCTATAATACCGTGTCTGGTAGATCATTTGAATGGACGAAACTTTAGAAATCAATGTGTTTAGCGAAACTGTTTTCCTTTCAATGTATTTTGATATTTCCAGACTTTTGAAACACCCTGTGTAAATGAAACTGAAATAATAATAAGAAGCAATAGAGGCCACCACGGCTTATGACGAGTAGAGAGATTTAAACAAGTTTTACATGAGCCCAAATTTTTCCAAAACCTTTGCAAGACCATAAAAGTAAATATAAGAAAAAATTTTGAAAAGTGAAATTTTTATACTATTATTAGGTGAAAAAAAGTATTATTTTCTACTTATTGATAGTTTTTGAAACCACATTTATATGAACTAAATGAATCATATATACTATATTTTAAAATATTACCTACTTTGTACAGCTATACTTAACATAATATACAAACTGCAGTGAGTGATAATAAAAAAAAAAAAAAAACATTTCATTGAAATTTGTAAAAAAAAAAAAAAAAAAAAAAAAACTCGTATGTCCCTCAAGCCCTCCGTAATTTGTTGAAATTTGCTTTAAAAACTACATTTTTTAATCGTAAACCCCTCCCTTTCAGATATATGTAACTATCAGTATAGATTTCTTAAAACTCTAATCATAATTAAACAAAGTTTCATTAAAATCTTTAAAAAATATTTTTCTTTCCTATACTCACTGTGGCTCCCCCTTAGCCCCCCCAGGTATATTGGAGCGTTAGTGGGGATTTTGTTCCGTGGGGCTTTTGTCCGTTGGAGCTTTTGTCCGGCAGGGATTTTGTCAGGGGGATTTTGTCCGGGACCCGCTGCGCAGATAGGCAATTGGCGACGGTCTCGGACACACCCCTAGAGGTGGTTCGGACACATTCCATCACAATTTTGATCCTCCGCGGAAGGGATGGCACTCCCGCTTCGGTGACCCCCAGAGGTATAATTTTTGATGGGAACATGGAGGACATTGCGGCCACGACAGATTTTACGTGCACCAGACACCATTAGTGTACACGACGGTCTTTGGCCGGCTCAAGTACCGAACCTTCAATCTTCGAATTACGAGGCCGGCGCTCTACCGACTGGGCTACAGCGGCCCCGCCGGCAAAATGGAAAAGCACGGAAGAGAATTAATAATTGAAGCTGCTGGAGGTTTTCCCAAATTAAAATAGTAAAAATAATAAACTTTTCGTTATTTTCGAATGTTTAAAATTATTATCTAGCAATACAATAAAAATATACAGAGAGTATTATGTACTGCCATAAATTTGTTTTTAAAAAATCAATAGTAAGAAGTACGGGCATTAGAAAAAAATAGGTTGAAATTTTTTTAAAGGTTATTCTAATTTCCTTAAAAGTTTTTTTTTTTTTTTTAAATAAGGAATTCTACCAAAAAAATTCATCTCCAAATAGTGGTAAAAACTTAAACGTTGCCAAAGTGTTCATATACTATATCTGTAATACAAAAGGGTCTAGATATTATGAATTTCTTTCTCTTCTGAAAAAAAAAAAAAAAAAATACTGATTTTTAGCATGTCATTTCATAAAAAAAAAAAAAGTGGTATTAAATATTAAGTATTTTAATTTGACATTCAATACGGTTATTTCCATATATATATATATTGTTTTTTCTTGTTTTATGCAGTATTCATTTTCCTATTCAGTGAAAAGTAAGAAGCGAATAGACGGGAGCTCTACAGAGGTTAAGTGAAGCTAGTCGGGTGGAGGCGAAGCCTTCCTAGGGGGTTGATAAGTGGAGCGAGCAGGGGGCAGAGTCCCTAGTGTAATAATATTAATAATAATAATAATAATAATAATAATAATAATTACAAATAAAATAGCTCTTTCTTGCCTTTCATCTATTAAGAAATTAAAGATTTAATAATATTATTAATAATAAATAAAAATGAATTAATTATAAAAAATCATTTTTTTTCTTTTTTTTTTTTTTTACTTTGTATTATAACCTGATTTTACAAATGATATGTTGCATGATATAAATTTGATTGAGAATGTAATTTATTAGAATTCAGCAAGGGAACTTGAAACCTTTGATGCACGACTGAAATAGGTTTCATATAATAGCCTAATGTTCCTTTTAAAAATTACAAACTGAACTAGATTAGATTTGTTTAATAGAATATTAATTCAGCCAACAATTCTTTTGGTTTTTAATGTATTCTTTACAGATTTGTAATTTTTAAATCGCATTTTCTCAGTTTGAATTTTTTCATGAATTGGTGACCTTCAAATTGCTAAACTTTCTACTGGTATTAAAGAAATGACTTAATTTTTTTTCGGATGTTTCATAGAAAGTACTTAAAAGAATTAGGAACGGATTTTGCAATACCTCTAAAAGAATAAATATTTTTAAAAAAAGTTTAACAAAAAGCATTTTTTTTTTTTTTTTTAATCTAAACATGCAACTTTTTTATTTTTTCTTTAAAACAAATTAATAAATTTCAAAATCCTCTAATATATCTGATTCTTTTTAAGTAGTTTTCATTAAAGACACTAAAAAAGTATTAAGCCTTTTCTTAAGTCTTTTCTTAAATATCTGTAGAAGTTTAAACATTTTAAAGTTCTCGAATTTATAAAAAAATGCAAAGTGATAAAATTCAATTTAAAGATTAAAAATCGATAGAAAGTCTGGCAAAAACCATAAGAGTTGTCGCCTGTAATTTTGCAGAACAAACCTAACTTAATTCAGTTTATAAATGAGGAGCAAACATTCAAACCGTGTTTTCTCCTTCGAATGCAATTTTTCAGAAAACACAAAAAACTAATAAATTAAAAAATAACACTTCTTAGACCCTAATTATCATTTGTTTAGTTGTATTATTGGTTACTAGGAAGATCTGTAGGCCTACTTTACCTAATAAACTTAGAGTTAATTAGAAAAATGCATTTGAAATTTGGAGAAAGCATGTTTTGACCGAAACAGAGAGGAGAAAACATGTTTTGAATGTTTCCAATATGGAGAAAGCATGTTTTGACCGAAACACAGAGGAGAAAACATGTTTTGAATGTTTCCAATGTGGACAAAACCTTTTTTGAATGAAAAAGTATGTAGCTTGAATGAAATAACATTCTTAATGTAATAAAGTAATTAACAGAACAGATTTTGTTATGTAATTACAAAATTAAATTAAATATTTACGCGTGAAAAATCACCATGCAAATTGTAGGGAAGAACTAAAATTTTTAAGTCAATTTGAAATTTAAATTTTTAAACCAATATCTTCACTTAAGCAATTCATGCTTCCTCTGTTTCTTCATATTCTACATGAAAGCTATTAGCAATGATATCTTTATACCATTTAAAATCAGGCTGATTTTTTCACTCTTCACCATACATCAATTGTAAAAGTTTGTCTACGTCATTCTGATGCCTTTAAATTTGAGATGAATTCTCTTACCTTGTTTTTTTTATTAATGCTTAAGTGGCTTTTTCTATCCCCTGCTCTCTTTTCCTCAATAGGTTCACCAGCATGTGCCTTAGTAACAATATTGGCTAGCATTGTACGACCTATTTTAGTTATAGCCATTAAATTGTTTTTACACACAGGAATTCTCCTACCACTGCTACTAGTAATAAAATAAGAAGCAGAAAATGCATGCTGTAAGCCAGATGATTGCGATTTATTTCGGGTTGGGTTATTAGGTCTACGTCGAGTTACATTTTTTTGTAACAACCAATGAGGCTATAATAGAATCTTGCTGCTGTTTGTCCGCAATTTCGTAAAGTCTATCCCGAAACTTCTTAACGTCATTAGGTCTAACATCAGTGCATGAAAAAATATTAATAGAATGTTTGCATGGAGCATAAATGTTGTTATCTAAAGGTGCTGAATATCGTTTCTTTTTCGCTTCTTTTCTTTTTCCACCAATTCTCTGTCTTTTTCTAGTTCCATAATTAGAAGTACTCACTAATACACCATCTATTAATTCTTCCATTTGAAAAAAATAATAAATAAATAATAATAATAAAGTACACTCCTCTAAAATGAAGAAAACAAGATAGAACTAACGAAAAAACAAACATAAAAAGTTGGTACATGTACGAGTCACGCAACCAGAATGAGCAGTACTGACTGGTTGGCTGGAGAAATCACAGTTTGACTGAAAACAGGGTCTGGAGGAAACACTGTTTGATTGAAACCCTAACTTTCTAAGAGCATTTATAATGCGATAAAAATTATTTTGGTTTAAAATAATAGTGTAACTTTGTGCTATTTAATGTTGAGTTAACAGAAAAATCACTAACTCATTTTTTTTTATTTTTGGAGAAAACACGGTTTGAATGTTTGCTCCTCAAATATGAAATGGAAATGTATGATTTTATAGAAAACCTATTTCGGTAGTGACGTGAAATATGCCAAGTCCCTTAAAACCACTTTCCAGCTGTTATGAATTAAGAATCTCAAAGTACTAAAGCAATTGTATTTTCATTTGTTCATATTTCTCCTTTTGTAAGGTCGTAGGAGACAAAAGATAATCAATTGGGGAAAAAAGAAAAAAAAAAAAATAATAAAGAATAGGAGAGTGTTTAACTGCCTAATTTTAAATAGAACTTGCTATTTGTATTACGTATTAAGAATTTGAAAGTAATTTAAAATATTCTCTAATATTAAATTCTAATACAAGCTCATATATATATATATATATATATGTGTGTGTGTGTGTGTGTGTGTGTGTGTGTAAAGCCTGGGTGACCAAAGTCACAGCTAATTTTCCTGGAGGTAAGTAAAAATAAGTTCCAGTTACATTATATCTAACTATAATTTCTTATCAAAATCGTTTGTGCAGTTCCTTAGAAGACTAGATTTCTGCTATATATTGTTCAAAACAAAGGCAAGTGAAGACTATTAATTCGGCTAATAGCATCGATTCAAACTAATAATAACAACAACGACAACGATAATAATAAAGGAATAAATTATTATTATTATTTATTTATTTATTTTTTATTTACTTATTTTTTATGTAAATAAATGAATAAAAATTCTGGAAATATTATACTTAAAATTAAACGAAGAATCATATATTATCACTTTAACATTTAAATTTCTTTTCTTTCTTATTTGAGAAGTAAGTTTTTAGAAGATGCGTTTTACGAAATTCAAAATTTTAGACCAGCGCTCTTTTTTTCTGGATCTAGAACGGCGGGAAAACGTCTTGGGTGGCAAAATAAAATAAATAGTTTTATACTTTAACGTCTTAGCTTGTCGCTATCTTTGTATGTAAAATAGTACCGCTAACTTTTTTGACATTTAAACGGAATGTTGCTTACCGTCCCGAACATAAAAGAAAAATGTATAAACAGAAATTGCACCTTTTTTGCAAAACCTGACAGGAAAACTTTTAAGACATTTCTTGAAGAAAAAGGGAAGGGTGAGGGTGAGGGTGAGGTGACAGCTATTCAATAAAGGAAGTACGCCGTACATTCTTGCTTTTTCCAGGTTCACGTGATTTCTTACAGGGATATCTTTCAATACCATAAGCTGCATTTTTCTAAGTCCCGACTTCTATATCGGTAAAAGTCTGGCGGTCATGAGCTATGATACCAAATTTTACTACCAATAGATTTTTTTTTTTTTTTTTTTTAGAAAATAATAATAATTAGTTTATAAAATGACAATATTTCAAAAATGACAAATAACTTCAAAATGACATTATTTCGTATTGTCAAAAAAACTTCAAAGAATTTACACAGATTTTAAGAAGTGAAGTATTAAATGAATCTGAATCTGCAAATAATTAACAAATAAATAAATAAAGACTTTTTCTTTGAACTGAATTGGGAAAAAAAATAATGACAACATTTTTCGTATCATGACATCCAAATCTTGTTTTGAAAGTCTAAAAGGCACTAAGAAGAAGAAGAAGAAAATAAATAAAGCTTATTTAAATGTTGTCCAGGAAACTTTTCCGTGGTCAATTTTGTCAAATTCAAAAAGCAACACCATTCTTCGGCACACCTAATATTTTTCATTATTTATTTTTTAAATATAATATTAAAAAATTGCCAACTCAAACTCAGATTCATTTATCTTGTTTTATTTTTTATATTACTTTCCACGCGCGCTTTTCATTTCTTAATTCAAAATTATTAAAGAAAACTTTTTTCGATACTTTCAGTTTCAAAACTGATTATTATTAATTTTCTTTTCTTTTCTTTTTCTTAAAAAAAAAAGAAAAAAGATGAAATTCTGGCAAAAGCAGAATTTAGTTTAGTACGGAGGACTATTAGTTTTTTTTTTCTACTTTTCAAATGATAACATCGCTTACAAATTATTCAATCATATTTTCGATAAATTTTCGATTTTGATAAATGTCCAACAATCGTAAAACTGGTATTGTAAAAATCCGTAGATTGAAACTAATAGTTCTCATTCCTGAAAGAAAAAAAAAAAAAAAAAATTTCTAGTGTGACTCCATTCGACTTTTCGAACATTAAATAGCCAACAGCGGCCGAGTGGTTCTACGCTCAAAGCTGGTAGACAGACATGAGGTGCAGGGTTCGATCCCAGGTCGCGTTCGTCGGCCTAGCCATTCCGAGTTTTCCGTGGCTTTCTCCGAAACTTGCGTAAATACGGGTTAGGAACCCTTAGAAAGAACCCCACGGAGGGCACTACCCCTCAGGCCTAGAACCTACCGCAGTCAATCGGCCTTATTCCCATATTCAAACCAATCCAATCCGAACATTAAGTAATTAACGGTTGTATAAAGTAAGAGAAATCGTTAAATAGTCAAATAGAAAATCATAATAGCCCTTCGAATAATTTGAGCCCATAGATCATAATGATAAATTTTTGTTGTGTCCCTGTAAAAATCTGTAAATACTAGACTCACCAAAATCAATAAAGTTCGTGCAATGATTACCTATGGCATGCACATAAACTTTCACATTGCTCGGATAAGGCATTTAGACGCTATCGCATTTTAAATAATTTGATCTCATGAGCCATAATAATAATATATTTTTCTTTGCGAGCCTGCAAAAAAAAAAAAAAAAAAAAATAAATGGTTCTAAAAACTATAAATTGGATTCACAAAAAATCTTTATGGTTTATGCAACAGCGACCTGTAACGTATGTATGAATGTTGAGTTCATTCAAAAAATGCGTTTAGACACCATCGCGCTTTAAATAATTTATACCCATAGGCATAATGATAAAAATATTTCATTGTGTCCCTGTAAAAGAAAAAAAAAAAATCTATAAATGATATATTCACCAGAATCTTTATGGTTCAAGCGATGGTGACCTACAGTACGTAAATAAATTTTTAGCTCAATCGAAAAACGCATTTAGATGTAAATGATTTCAGCTCATAGTGATAAAGAATTTTTTGCTGTATCCCTGTTAAAAAAAAAAAAAATCTATAAGCAAACTCGAACCCCCCCCCCCCCCCTTTTAGCGCTAAATTCGTCCAGGAAAATCTGTACTAGCTGAGGTCACAAATTTTAGTGTGTGGCTATTTTACGTGTGTCCAACACCCATTGTAACAGGATTTTGCGAAAGTCCCCACCTTTCCCCCCTTGGGGGTGAGGGGGACAATAAACACGTTTATTGATAAAACGGGTTTATTGATAAACCCGTTTATCAATAAACCCGTTTATTTAAGCATAACTTTGCTTCAAATTATCTCGGCAAGATTAATTTTTATGTGTGGGTTGTTTATGCGTTTCCAACACGCAGTATAAAGTGATTTTACGAAATTACCACCTCCCCTTTCGAGGGCGGGGGAGGGCGAAATAAACGCTTTTTAGAGTAACTCTGGTCCAAATTATCTCAGAATAGCGATTTTTTCATATGTCGATTGCTTGTGCGTACTCAAGAAACGCACTACAAAGGCATTTTTTAAAATTCTACATTATCCCCCTTGAGGGTGTGTGTGTGTAGAGAGAATTATGTTTCCATGCCCAACTCTGCTCCGAACTATCTTAGGCGATTTTTTATGTGCGGGATGGTTATGCGTTCCCAACACGCACTATAAAGGGAATTTTGTGAAATTTCTCCTTTCCCCCCTTTAAGGGTGAGGGTAGGGGCAAAAACGCGTTTTAAAGAGTAATTTTGTTCCAAATTATCTCAGGAAAACGATTTTTGATATGTTGATAGGTTATGCATACTCAACACACACAAACTAC
Source organism: Salticus scenicus (assembly GCA_963930645.1). Taxonomy (NCBI): domain Eukaryota; kingdom Metazoa; phylum Arthropoda; class Arachnida; order Araneae; family Salticidae; genus Salticus; species Salticus scenicus. The sequence continues at coordinate 264,437,845 of OZ005650.1, forward strand.
AAAGGGATTATTTGAAATTCCGTACTGTCGCCCCCGTTGAGGGTTGGAGGGTTAAAAAACAAGTTTACATGCGTAACTGTGTTCCAAATTATCTTAGAATGGCAATTTCTGATGTGTGGAGTGCTTATGCGTATTTAACACATACTACAATGTGATTTTGGGAATTCCACCCTACCGCCCCTAGGGAGTTGGGGGGGGGGGGGTATATATATTCATGCGTAACTCAGCAGTAAATTATCTTAGGAAGAAGATTTTTTATGTGTGGGTAAGTTAGATTTATCTTATAATATAAAGAGATTTTGCAAAATTTTCTCCTCCTTCTTTCCTTTAAAGACGGGAGAGGATGGTTGAAAAACACTTTTTAAAGCATAAATCTACTTCAAATAATCTCAGAATCTCGATTTTTTAATGTGTCTGTTAAGTATATGTATGCGACATGCACTATAAAAGGATTTTGTGAAGTGTGGCGAGTGGGAAAACCGCTACGAAAGGTAGCGAGAACTTTAACTTAGATTTTGATTTCAGTGATTATTATTATTATTATTATTGTGTTTTTAGAATCCGTTTCAATATAATGACCAGAGAAGCGGGCAAAGCCAGCTAGTTATTAATAAAAACATTTTATTTAATGATTGGCTTAGTTGAATTTATATAAGATTTTCTTTTACTTTTTTTGAATTAATGACTTTTTAAATCTTACGATTCTAAGGGGGAAAAAAATAGAACAGAATTTATTTTGACGGTTATCATCCTATCATTAATAATATTATTAGATTGTAAAAATAAATAATAATAATAATAATAATAATAATAATAATAATAATAATAATAATAATAAAAATTCTGACTTACGAAGTTATTACTTTATTTAGGTTTTTTATACAGTGCTTCTGTTTGGCAAAACATTTTTTCTTTTTATAGAAAAAAACACTGTTTATAAATTTAAAACGCATAATTTCTTTTTCTTTCCTTTTTCTTTTTCTTTTCTTTTTGATTAAATTTACATCGTATTCAAGATGCTAAACATTTTTAAAATATAAGTTTTTTAATTCCTCGTTAGCAGAAATTTTTTTAAGGCATAATTTATGCTTAATCAGTTTATATATTTATTTTCTTTGTGAATATCAGAAGTAAAAATATCTTTTCTCAATTATTTAAACTTTTTTATATAATTGCCTACTAAAAAGGTTTAATTTATGAAATCATCAAAAGAAAAAAAAAAAAAAAAGTTGTTGAGAAAACAGAAATTGTGTTTTTGGCGGAAAAAATAGAAATGAAGGAAAGAAAAGAAAAGAGAATCCAGTTTAATGAAGTTTTTTAATAGTAATGCCTCAAAAATGAATATTTCTTAAAACCCCTTCCTCCCAACCAAAAGAAAATGAAACCTTTTAATGACTATAATATCGGAATCATAAAAAGAATTTTACTTCGTTGAACTTCATCACAGTTTCAATGTATATATGTATTAAGTAAGAGTAAAAGCTTTAAAAATAAAAAAATAAATAAATAAATAAAATAAAATAAAATAAAATAAAATAAATAAATAACTGATTGCTATAAAACGCACCTAAAACCTAGTGTTAAGCGTAGGGGTCATACTCTCCGCATTATTTTTATTTGTTTCAGGATACATTCCTAATTTGAGAAGTTACCTCCTTTATTGTTACCACTATTTTTTTTTTTACAATACTTTCTATCCTAGTTAATCACGACACATTACCGTAAAAATAAAGTATAGATTTTTGCCTGAAATGTGCGGTGGCCGAAAAAGCGAAAAACATCTCACTTATGAAATTATCCTGAAAATTAGGCTAGGAGTTCAACCCCTGTAAATGGTGATGAATATAATAATTAGTGTTTGATTGCAAATTTTTTAATCAATTAATAAGCGACTGGCTTAAATGAAAACAGTTTTGAAAGAATTAAAGAAAAAATAATGAAAAGAGAAAAAACAGTAATAGGTGCCTTACTACACTTCTAACAACACTACTTACTACGTTACTTACTCAATTCGTAAAGAAAAAGTACTGCTTATTAAGAATAAAAGTAGTCATTATTTTTACCGACTGCTTATTATATTGCATATCATATTATACCGATTGCTTATCATATACATTGCTTTATGTATTTATGTATTTATTTATTTATTTATTTATTTTCTTAAATAAATATATATATATTTTTTTTTTCCCTACAAACATGCTAATCTTGATTAAAAATTTCAAGTGGTAACCTGAAGGAAATTTCAAAATTCCAAATTTCAATTTTCTGAAGCTAATTTATTTTAAGTGATGCAGATGTTGGATTTACATCACAGATCAACCACTTAAAATTAGATATTTGTATTCAGGGAACCTCAAAACATAATACAACATAAATAACCAGAACTCTAAATAGAACTTAAAGAAAAAAAGAAATATATATATATATATATATACTAGTATATAACAACGTCAAAAATGACGGAATGTGAAATCAATTAAGGTAGTGAAGCAACGAATGCTTTGCCTGCTTTGCTGGACACTATGTTTAAAGGGGACTAATGTGCAAGTTGCACCTGACGGGACTAATATGCAAGTTGTACCTGACGGGACTAATGTGCAAGTTGCACCAAACGATCTTTTAACGAAAATACCTACTAACAGAGGACGACAGGTCTAATATAACGTATCATATTATCTATGGTATTTACCGTAATATAACTTACTTATTTTGCTTCCTTCTTCGACTCGTTTTAATAATTATTTTTATATGCATGGGCAAATTTAATATTTTTTAATTTTAATTTTTCGCATGAAAACATTATTTCATCTTATGACCCCCCCCCCCCCAAAAAAAAAAAAAAAAAAAAAAAAAATATATATATATATATATATATATATATACTAACTGACCCAGCAAACGTTGTTTTGCCATATAAATTATTTCTAGAGAATATTTTGCTAGAAAAAAATAACTAACTTATTGTAAGTGTGTAAGGATGTGGTATATAAGTGAAACAGGTATGGAGCGCTGTGAACGGTGACTGTGACTTCCGATTATAACGTAAAAGACATAATTAACAATTAAATAAACAATTTAAATTGAACTGAATTGTAAATCTAAACCATTCTTAAATCCACCTGAAGACACACAAAAAAATTCATGAAAATCGGTCCAGCCGTTTAGGAGGAGTTCAGTGACATACACACACACAAAAGTATGGGACCCCTTTGGTGACTTTAAATATTTTAAGCCATTTTTGCGATGAATTGAAATGGCTATCTCAATTGCGGAACTAAAGATCTTGGCGAGAAGCGTTCGAGCTACTTCGGTGTCAAATTTCAAATTTTGCCAATGTGATCCGATACTAAAGGTGTTCTATACAAAAAAAAAAAAAAAAAAATAAATAAATAAAATAAAATAAAATAAAAAAATAAAAAATATATCAGTGACATACACACGCACAAAAGTATGGCACCCCATTGGTGACTTTAAATATTTTTAGCCATTTTTGCGATGAATTGAAATGGCTATCTCAATTGTGGAAATAAAGATCTAGGCGAAAAGCGTCCGAGCTACATTGGTGCCAAATTTTCCATGCAAAATAAATAAATAAATAAATAAAATATCCGTGAAATACACACGTACAAAAGTATGGGACCCCATTAATGACTTTAAATATTTTAAGCCATTTTTGCGATGAATTGAAATGGTTATCTCAATTGTGGAACTAAAGATCTTGCGAGAAGCGTCCGAGCTACTTCGGTGCCAAATTTCAAATTTTGCCAAAGGGATCCGATACTAAAGGTGTTCCATTCAAAAATAAATAAATAAAGTATAATAAATTAGATACACAAATAAATTTGTAGGTTAGGGTGGTTGTTAATCAATGCGCGTGTAAATTTGATAGAAAATTATATAAAATACTCACTCCAGTTCCGCACTAAATTTGCAAAATGTATAGTTTTTTATGCACACTTCAAAACTCTTCAAACACTAATTACATCTTAATGTAAATTTCAATTAGGACACAATTTTTTGTATAACAATAATAACACGAAGTTACAAAATATTTTCTTGAATTTGATCTCAGCACCAACTGTCGGGACAAACTGGAATTACAATAGAATATACGCAAGCAAAATGTGGCGTCACTGACCGTTAATGGATGCAAGGAAATGATTTCCTATGTTAATTTCCCATTGGATTTTTTATAAAAAATTATTAAAAATCGAGGAAAATTATTTCTCGATTTTAATCCCCGTATTTGGGTATAGATATGTATTAGTTATCGTATGCATGTGTTAGATTGAGTTATTTTGCTCTCAAATTGAAAAAAAAAAAAAAAAAAAAAAAAAAATTAAATTTCAAAACTCTGTCTTCCTTGGCGCTTTTTGTATTTGGCGATCAAAAACGTAATACGAAAATATACATGCCAGATGTATATTTTCGTAATATGTATTGTACGAAATTGTTTCATATTATTCATTACTCTTTTAATATAAGTTGTTAAAATAACAATTATTTTTGAAAGAAGTTAAATATGTTCGCCAGATGATATGCCGATATTTTTTTTTCCGCCAAGGATGACAGAGTTTTGAGATTAAAAATTCAAATTTTATCAATTTTACAGCAAAATCCAATGGGCGATTAACATAGGAAATATTTTTCTTGCATCCACGGACGGCCAGTGACGTCATCACTTCGCTTGCGTATTATTGAATATTCGATACTACGATCGTAGCGCAGTCTACCGGATCCAATGTGAAACATTCCAAAATCAACCACAATTTATAAGTGATAAATTAATTAAATAAACAATTTAAATTGGACTGAATTGTAAATCTAAACCATTCTCGAATCCAACTGAAGACACACAAAAAATTTCATTAAACTCGGTCCAGCCGTTTAGGAGGAGTTCAGTGACATACACACGCACAAAAGAAATATATATATATAAAGATATATATCAATAACTGGTAAATTTGTTTGGCAACAATCGTAAATTTAAATGTCCAATTTTGAAATTATTTTCATATTTTAATTAATTCTAAAATATGTAATCAAAACTTCGTTACAAAAAAGGTACCAAATGAAAGGTACCACATTTGTAACGAAGTAACCTTAGGTTCCTTATTTGAAAACTTACTTACTTTAACTGATTTGATAAATATGACGTCACAATCAACTGTTTGTTTATAACAGATAAGTACATTATCATGATTGCAAGAAAATGATGTAATAACTATTAGCCCATAATTTTTATGATTGAATTTTATATTACATTTTAATTTGATCCTCCATGGGTATTTTAGAATTGCAATGGTAGTTATAAACTTTCGTTGAAATCTTTTTACATATTGAGATTAAGGGGAAAGTGCAAGCACAAAAAATGTTCAGTTTTGAAAGATCTTTCTAATGATGCAACATTTATGCAGATTAATAAAAAAATAAATAAATAAAAATAAAAATACAAAGCATTTCTAAGGGGAAAAATGGCTACCAAAAGTCTCTGTTTTGAAGCGGTCTAAGCCAGAATCGTACCTGACAGAAGATGGTCATTATTAATATTAATATTTTGCTTACAGTGTGGATAATAAAAATGGATTTTACTTCCTGAAACGTGTCAGTCGACATAATTAAAATGTATCAGAGAACTTCCGTCAATTACATTCAATAGAAAAGAAAATTTAGCTTTAAAAAATATAATATTAATTACATAAAAAATAATATAAAGGATAATAAATTCAAACTGAAAAAATAAAATAAATAAAGGTCTATATATAACTTTGTATGGACGTTGCATCTCATGAATCAATAAACCGAAATTTAATCAAGTCTTATATTTACTGGTCTATGGTATAAACTTGAGCTGTTTGGGGACCAAACACTTAAAGGGTGAAATTAAGATGCTAATAACAGTATCAGAGTAAAACAATATATATACATTTTATTTGATTAAAATGAAAAGAATAAGAACGAAGTATAGACTGACAAATTGAGAACCACAGATACACACATATGCCAACAAAGTAACTAGTTAACTATTTCATGTAGTCTTTGCTTAATTTATTTTTAATGGATCCATGATTTTAACAATTCATATTTCAATAGGAATCTATAAAAAGTATTTTATAGGCAATTGTATGAGACGATGGCAAAACACTAATAATTCACCACACATTACACATTCCATAACGTATTTACGTTAATTTTAATTTAATAAATTTTGTGGTTTGTTAAATATATATATATATATATATACAGTAAAATATCGTTTATACGTCCCTTTAGTGAAGCTCCGATTCATTCTTATTCATTTTAATACAAAATTTCTTCATTTATACGCCGCTAATATCAGTTATACGTCTTTTGCACTTTACTAAAATTCGCAAAATTTCTCGACCTGTCATTATTTTTCATTCTAAATAAGTCAGTTTTTTTTTCCTAGAAAGCATCTTAAATGGAGGACACAGGAAAGATCGAAGAATAATGATCAAAAAGTCAACTGAATTCACAGTGGAATGTTTTATACTCATGGACAAGCAGCAAATCAGACGTATAGTAAAGATTTTTAATGTTATTAAATAACTATTTGTACGGACAGAAATCCTATGCTCATTATTAAAGATACGCAATATATATAATTAATATTCAAAATAGGTTAAAATAAATCTTAAGATATGTAATTTAATACTCATTATATGATATATGTAATTAGCACCCAGTCATGCATTAATAGTATTTTTCTCACTTTAAATAACTCTTTTTTTTTTTTTTTTAATTAATTTTGTCTTTAAAAAAGTAAGATATACATTTACTAAATTATGAAACATTATTAATTAGTATTTTCACATAAATTTTGTTTAAGTGTCATTAAATTGTTAAATAGTAATCAAATATTAAAATTTCGATTATAAGTCTTTTCATTTATAAATCCTTTTACGTTAGTATCTTGAAAGACGTATAAACGGTGCTTCACTGTATATATTTTTATTATTTTATTAAAATAATTTTATTATGGTGTTATTTTTGTATGAGGATAAGTGAATAAGAATAAGAATAACACACACACACACACACACGTGCGTGTATATGTATATGCCTAAGGCTATGGAGTGGAGAGCAAATGATACGAACATGAAAAATTATTTTGAAAAATAATAATTTTTCTAACTGACATATACTGGGTAAATATATATTTAAAAAAATATAGAAGAATTTTTTTAGTACCCACAGCATGCTAGTTTTTTTTTGAATAAGAAAATTCTATAAATTTATTTCACATTATCATAGATATGTGATTTAATTATTCACATCAAAGTTACTGACGAGTTTTTTTGATAGGTATCCATATCAAAATATTTCACCCCGAGGGGTTATATGTTCCCAGGTATGAAGAAAACGATAAAGATATATTTCAGAAATATATATATAAAACGAAAAACGAAAAGTGTATAACTTTTCAATGAATCAAAATAAAAATGTAAGTAAACCTTTTTATTGTTTAGAGGTCCAAAGCGCACACATTTCTATAGAAAGGGTTACAAAGACATAACATACGAATTAAAAAATAAATAATATAAATATAATTATAAAAAAGTGAACAAAAAATATTTGAGTAAGCCACAAAAATTTATGACTAATAGTTTAGTTAGAACTAATATTTTAAATTAGGAAGAGCTGGTATATTTTAATAAACAATTATTTTATAAGAGCTAAAATTTAGAAAATATTATATTTTCAGTTGTATAATCTAATAAAATAATAGAACGAATATTTTCAATTAGGAAGTTTTCATGTGTTTCTTATCACATAGAAATATATCAATATACAATAAAATAAATTTCATTGCATGAATAGCTTTCAACAAATCGGACAACGGAATATTTTTTTACGCAACTATATCTGACAATAATGTAACGCCCCTGTAAATAAGGAATTTTTATCACACCTGAATTTAAGAACATTTTAAACACATGCGAACGAGTACTTTTTAACACACCTGCTTTCGTGGACATTTTAACACACCTGCATTCGAGGACCTTATAACACACCTGCCTTCGAGGACCTTATAACACACCTGCTTTTGAGGACGTTTAACACACATGCAAACGAGGACATTTTAACACACCTGCCTTCGAGGACTTTGTAACACACCTGCCTTCGAGGACTTTGAAACACACCTGCCTTCGAGGACTTTAAACACACAGGCGTCCGAGGACATTTTTACACACCTGCTTTCGAGGACATGTTAACCCACATGCAAACGAGGACTTTTAACACACACGCATTCGAGGACATTTTAAACACATGCGAATGGGGACATTTTTACACACCTGCTTTCGAGGACATGTTAACCTACATGCAAACGAGGACATGTGAACACACCTACCTTCAAGGACATGTTAACGTACATGCAAACGAGGACATTTTAATATACTGTCTTCGAGGACTTTTTAACATACCTGATTTTGAGTGTATTTTTACACAAATATGAAAAGAATTTTTATTTGCCATAATTCAGTAATCAAACTACATCTTTAAAATTTATCTTTGATATTTTAATTTAAAGGTGCGTTATAAAATACTAATTTATATATTAAATTTTCTATAGAAATTTAATAATTAAAGGAAAAAAACCACAGAAATTAAGACAATAATAAATGTGTTTATTATCAATTATTATTATGTTTTAATTATCTATTTTATTATGTCTTAATTATCAATTATTCTTAAAATAATAAAAAATAGTTTATTGAATATAGCTTTTAAATTATATGAACGCAATAAAATATTACCTTATTAATTAAAAAAAATAATTAAAAGTAAGGAAAGACTTGTATGCTGCACCGTTAAAAATTATACAAACCTGGAAAATCTTTTTAAAAATGTGCTCTTTTTCATCCAAGATTCATTAAAATATTTTATTTCCTATTTTGGAAAATTACAATAAATTTTTATTCTGTAAAAACTTTACATTTATTGAGATAAATATATTCGAATGCCTTTAAAACAGCATAATTTAAAATATTTAATTATTAAAGAAATTTATCTTTTGTACTATCAACAATGAATTGTTTTGTTAATCACTGTACGATCATAATTTAAGGATGAATATTACGAAATATTTTGCATACTAAATTAAATGATAATTATTTAAAATACATATAAAATATTTGAAATAAGTAACCGAAGAATATTCCACTTGTAGATTTAATTTTTCAATAAAACACAGTAAAATTATTTCAATAAGCTTATAACTGCAACTATTTTTTGCAAAATTAAAAACTTTATTTGCAAGTCCTCGGTTTGACGTACAGTTTTCTAGGTCCTCGGTTACCGGTAAAAATACATACGCTAAATAATCAAACTATCTTAATATGGACGTTCCCATTGCAATATAAATTCAATTTCTATACATAATTTCGAAAAAATATTAAATTTGTTAAATTATTTCGACTGTCAAAATAGGTCCTCGGTTTGGCGGTTTGCGCACCGAGTCCTCGGTTTCCACCTTACGCGAGACTGTGTGTGTGTGTGTGTGTGTTTACTTCACAACAAAAGAAGTTTTGTAAATTTTTATTTTTTTTTCCTTTTTGATAGTGCATAAAATGCTTACATAAGTATTACATGTACTTTATAACCAATTACCTTAAATCTGAAATAATGATTCTATATGAAATATTTAAGTATTTCGAAATTCTTTTGTAAATTACCGCAATCATTATAAGACAGCGCTGCATATCTTAACAATCATTTCTCAATCAACATTCTATTGTCTGCACTAATTAATACCCCTGAAAACTTTGGTTAAAAGTTTATACATTCATTATGAATACTAAGTTTAAACTACTATTTAACTACTAACTGGGGACTTCATTTCCGTGAAATAATTTTCAAAGGTAGAATTGTAGAAAATTTTAGCTATTTCAAAATTAAATCATGATTTAATTTTTGAGAAAATAATTTTCCGATTACTTACTATTTAACTTTAAATTTTCATATATTGTCAACCTCTTAAACAATTCATGTAAAAACAACATCTCTATAGTTTTACACGTACATTTCATGTAAAAAATGTTAAATAATAATTTTTATATTTTGTTTTGCGTTAGCAAAATTATATACAGCATTTCTTAATAAATTCTTAGATAATGAATTTTTTTAAACATAAGAGAAAGATCTTCAGCTAACCTCGAAAATGGTAACATATTATGGAAATTTTTCAAATCTACTCAAGTGGTAAAAACTGAGTAACAGTGCAATAATTCTGGGAGATCGTGTAAAAATATTAACATACAAAATAAAAAAATAATAATAAAAGAATTGTCTTGAAGTAGACGATGTGACAAGTGAAAAATTGACTTTATGTATATTTTAAAAAAAATAAAGACCTTGAATTTAATTTAATATTATTTTTTCTATAAAATATATAATTTTCCATTGAAAAAACGCTAGCATGTATAAACTGTAAAATGTCAATGCAGTGCTTGCCTTTAATTTAATTAAATACCATTTTTCTTTAAAAACTCTAATTTTCAACGAAATTTAGCGATTTTTGAGTGTGAACTCAAAATCACAATTTTTAGCCAAATTTTAATTTTTGACAAAATCGTTAAAATTTTGCGATTTAAAAAAAAAGAAAGAAAAGAAAAGAAAGAAAGCTTTTTTATAATCTAAAACAAAGAACACGTGTTTTATTATCTAACATAAGTTGGAATTTTTAAGATTGACAACTCGCAAAGTTTAAGTATCAATGCAAAGTAGCCCGAAAAAAAAATCACTTTTTAAGTAATTTTAATAAATCTCTAGTTTTTAGCAGTACTTAAAGAAATTTTCCGACTGTGAATTCAACAATCACAATTTATAGCAAAATTTGTTTAAAATTTGCGATTTTACAAAAGGCCTTTCTTCATGCTACAATCGGAAAAAAAAAAAAAAAAAAAAAAATGAATGTGTATGAATGCCAGCTCGCATATTTTATAAATAAGACATAGAAATTGGAAGACTGCTAGATCAAAAATTATTAAAAAAAAAAACAATGCAAAGTCGCCTGGAAAAAAAATTTATTAATTTTTAAAAAATCTATTCAATAGATTTTTATCAAACACAGCCAAAAACCATTCGATTAAATCAGCGTCTAATAAAAATAAAGTCCTTTGAATTTTTTTTTTTTTTTTTTTTGCAGCTACCATGCCGCAGACAAACAGAAGCCTCAAATTTATAATCTCTTTTTATTTTTTATTTTTTGCTCGGGAATAATATATATATATATGTATGTATGTATTGGAAACATTCAGAAATAGTTTCGATGAAAATTTTTAAATTAAAAAGAAAAAAAAAAAAAAAAAAAAATCAAAAATATAATAGTGAAAAGCAATTCAAAAAAATGAAAATAAAAATGAAAAATTACATCGAATAACTGGAAAATATCTCAAAATATGTTTAGTTTTGGAAGTAATTAACTTCGGTACACATAAACACCGGTAATAGATTTTCCGGTGTTACACAAATCATTTCAAAAAGTATCTTTTAAATGATGATTTAACTGAAATATATTTTAACTAATTATCTCTTTTTTAAGAAATTTAGTAGAATCGATTACTGAAAGGTCAGTTTCTATGTCAAATATTCCATCAGTGACTAAATGCAAGTAATTTTCTTCAATTTTAAAGTTACAATGGTTGTTTCTTTTTCTAGAAAATCAATGTTTCCTTTAAAGAGAAACATAATTACTAAAAAGATAAAAGAAAAAATTCACGTGCTTCTTGAAAATAAATCAATAAGTAATATAATCATTGGAATTAAAATGAGAACCATTAACAGTGGATAAAAAGAACATTTTTCCTTTCATTACTGAACAACTTTGAGGAAAATAATATTTACTTTAACTTCAACTCACACAAATTGATTCGTAAACTTTTTTTTATCAACAATGATAATTATACTGTATTTCAATTACGAATTTTTAATAGCAGGTTTTAAGTTCAAACCACGTTATTTGACTTCTCAAACATTGGGAGAATAAAAGGAAAAAATTCTGGCCATCAATCATGCTCAAAAAATGGATTGACAGCCAAATTGAGAAAGAAGGTCACATGAAATGCTTCATAAGTCAGTATTCTGATGTAACTAAACAAGTGGAGGGAAAAATGAAGATAAATGGCTGTGAAAAGAAACTTAGTTTTGAGACATTTGCAATGGTTGCCGGGGTTACGTCATTCGTATGTGTACGTCTGATGTAAGAATTTCATGAAATATTTTAAACATTCCTCTGTTTACAGTTATTTGTAAAAAAGAAACTATAAATTACGTTTTTAACTAAAATCTCATAATTACTCACTAACTATTTATTCTAAATCATAATTTAAATATGTTTTACTGATGACGGATATTTAAAACCTATAATATAAAACTCAAAACCAGAAGAAGATAGTGTTATGTAGTTTTCGAATGTAAATATACTTCTTAATAGGCAGTGGCGGATCCAGAACTTGACTTCTGGGGGGGGGGGCTAAGATTTTTCAAAGTGTTATTCTAGACCAATAAAAAATTTACAATTGCAATATTCAATTGTGAATGTCATTGTTTTTTTTTTTTTTTTTTTTTTTGGGGGGGGGGGGCTTCAGCCTCCTAGCACCCCCCTCAAATCCGTCACTGTTAATAGGTAATAAAAGCCCAAGTTTCACGAAACTAACGCTAAAAATGATGCCATAGCTAAAACAATGTATTGCAATTAGGAAAGTAAAATTTTATCCATGGTTTCCATGCGTGCATTTCAACTGCATAAAATAATGAAAAAGGATAATGTAACGGAAAATTTTACATCATAATCACAACAAAGTATTGAGATAAATAAAATAAAATGTTATCCTTGTTCGCATGGTTTTGGAAAATTCGTTCATTGATTCTCAATAAATAAAACAAAACAATTAATATTTTTAGCATAAACTCATCGTTAATATTCGGAATTTCATTATGTCAGGATATGTCAGGGGACAATAATAAATTAAATATATAGAAATCAAATACGTCACGGCAAATCAATAATATAAATAAATAAATAGACACGTAATTATAAAAATTTAATTAAAGGATGACGATTTCATTTTTAATATCTTGGAGACGTTTGGACTCCAAAACTTATAAATATTATAATGTAAAAGATGAAGCCATTTGATTTAAATATCATGTAAACCAATGTTTAGTGATTTCAACTAGCATGAATAAATGAATTTGGAAGTACACATATACACTGAAGAGCCAAAAAAAAAAAAACTGGTACACCTGACGGAACACGATTAGGCTTTCGGCTCTGAAAGTTTATATCAGTGATGATTCGTTGAAGAGATCGTACGCTGACACTTGTTGATGCCCCAGCATTCAAATCTGCAACAATTTCAGGAAGTGTTGCACATTTGCCCGGTTTAATGATTCTCGTCAATCGTCACTGATTCTGTTCTTTCATGACTCTTTTCCGGCCACAGCGATGTCGAAGATTTGATGTTTTACTGTATTCCTGATATTCACGGTGCACTCGTAAAATGATCGCACTCAAAAATCCAAATTTCATAGCTACCTGAAAAATGATATAACCCCTCTTTCATGCAAAAATCGTAACGTCATATTCAAAGACGTTTAAATCTTGATAACGTGCCATTGTAGCAGCAGTAATCGATCTAACATCTTTGATAGACTTCTCTTACCTTATATAAGCACTGCCGATTGCATCGCGTTACTTTGGTTGGTTCCATACCTCTGTTATTTGCATATGGACGTCTGTACCAGTTTATTTGGCTCTTTAGTGTAAAAATCGAACGCTAGGCTGGCACAGACAGATTAGTTAATCAATGGGAGTTAAAATTAGCATTGTAATATTATAAAGTAATGTAAAATAATAATAATACAGAACTTATTTTTATCCATATTTAAATTTAGTAAAGAAATTGAATGTGTGTATTGAAATTTATGAGCCATGTAAATATCTCTATATATTAAAAAAAAAAGTTACTGCCGCTGGCATCAATTTTTTTTGTCTGCGACCACAACTCCTCGCGAACCGCAATGTCCACCACATCATCATGAGAGGTATCAGTAATTGCCGAATACTCCGAGGAAGCCATTTCAGTTGGTTAGAAATTTCTATTATCATAATTAACGAAATTATTAAATAAAAACTTCAGATTAATAAAGGTACTCTATTTGTCATCTTGCAAAAATTTCTCCGAATCGCTGTTCTTTCAGTCTTGTTACGTCACAAATACCAGAAAATATAAAATGTTATCTATGACAAAAAAAAAAGTAAATGTTGGTATTGGTAACAAAGAAATTTTTTCGTTTGAAATAAAATAAAAAGAGTTTTCAAACAGACGTTTTGAAATTAAAATTGAATTTAGGATTATAATTTGTTGTCTGCAAATATCTTTTTTCTTTCTACTTTTAGAAAATTACTGGCATTCTTCAAAATTGAAATTCTTACTGGCAATTTCTTATGTTGTTTATAATTTGTTCACATGTTCTTTGTGTGTATGTGTGAATAATGAAATAATGTCCTGTGACCGCATTTCTTTTTGCCTTTAAAGTGTATTTATCTTTTTTATTTAAAAACATTTTTTTTTTTTTTTTTTTTTTTTTTTTACATTTTTTTAAAATACTTTTCAGGTATTTTGGCATAGAAAAATATTTTCGAGCAAAATTCAAATTTCAGTTATAAATAACAGCATCTTCTAATTTCGCAATGTACTATATTTTAGCAGGAAAGAAGATTTGTAATTAAACTGCAACTATGATATGACGAGGCGTGCTTCTTATATTTTTAACACAAAGAGCTTAATGAATTACGAAGAAAAGTTACAACTGACATACACGTACTAATTACATGGTTACATTTTGAAGACTGATCTGTTTTGGCATTAATACAAGTAAAGGGGAATTAACAGATCATTGATTGGATAATACAGTTCACAGGTACCTGTACATTTATGTGCCGTCACTTACCAGAAGACTAATGAATTTAATCAGGAACATAATAATGAAACACATCACATTTCTCCTCCCCTTAATTTCGTGCACCATACCTGATGGGAGGTTTTCTTAGTTAATCTTCTTAAACCCTGTTCAGAAAAAGTTAAGTTAGTATTTTTAAGGTTTGAATGTTCAGGTTTTAGTTCAATCTATAATACTTAACATCCATTTACACGATATTTTAAAAATAATGGCATCTTCTTTTACATTATAACATCTACATCATCAAGTCTAAGAGGTTTCAAAAATGAAATGAAAAAAAAAGGGGGGGGGAGAAAAGAAAAACGCTTTAATTCCCCTATGTATTACATACTAATCGGTTAAATGCGATTTTTGGCAGCTCCCACTGTTCATTTAATGATTTGTGTCCACTTATTAAAAATAAAATAAATAAATAAATAAAAATAAAATAATCTGGTGTGTCACTCACACGACTTCCTCTTATACTGAAATTTAATACTATAAATACAGGTTGGAGATTAAGAGGTAACATAACGATTACTGTTCTGTAAACCTGTGTTAAACAATTCAAATTACGCTTCGAAAGAGTTTTATATAATAATTATATCTGTGTGAGGGAACTACCGCCCCCCTCAACTCCCCGTTCCATTAATGCACCTACATTTATATAGAATTTAAATCTGTTAGTAAAATTAAAAGTTCACTTAAAGTTATTCAGACAATTTTCACACGCAACATTCTTTCAAACTTAACAATCTTAATCTAACTTTTCCAGCAACAAATTTATATTAACTTCAAAATACAACATTTGGATCTCCCAAACTTATTCGTTTTTAAGTCACTCTAAGGTACTTAAAAACGTTTGAAAACGTCGGACTTAAAGTCACACAGACAAAGATCAAACGTTAAAAAACTTGACTACGGTAATCAGGAAGCCTCAAAACGTGTAAATATACAAAACACAAGCGATGAATATTTAGCTTAAAAACATACATTATTTACCATTCTCTATGCGGAATTCATTTCAATCCCCGAACACCTTTCCTGGAAATGGCAAAATATTATTAATAAACCACATCCACTTACAACAAAAAAGAATGTTATCGCTTAAATATTTGCAGTCCTATATATCTTTCGAAGATTATATACAGACCACATGATGCACCTAAATATAATCCTATAGTAATAATACATGGCCCAGCCTGAAATACACTTTTATCAATTTTCAACTATTGTCGCACTTTTATCTAGTTCTTTTGTGTAGCCCTGTAAACGAACAGTGAAAGATTTCCCCACTATATTCTACATGAGATATGTATTTACGCATAGAAAAAATATATATTCGTTTCATTTGGTTTGGTGCAGTGTATAGATGTTAAACTGTACGTACCAGCACTTTTCCCCATAGACGTAATGTATTTGAATTCTCTTGGGCGTAATTTGAATTCTCCTGTACACGAACCATTTGCTTCATCTCAACGAAAAGTTTAGTGTAGCATCCCTGCATCATACACATTTAGAATACCAAGTTTGGACTTTCTGCTACTGTTTGTTCTTGAGCTATACTGATAACACACACACAGACACACAAACACACAGACAGACACACACACAGACTATTCGCTAAAAACATGATTTCCGGATTCAGGGAACCTCAAAACGTATAAATATAACAAAAACTCACGTTCGAAAATTTGACCCTAAAACAATACTTTCTGTACCTTATAGGTAAGAGAAAGTAAAAAATCAGCAAACTTGGGAATTTTGTTAAAGAGTAATGCATAAAAAAAAAATTTTGTTTAAAAAAAAACGATGTTTTTATTAGGATATTTTTTTTTTTCGTTTTAAATTACTCTTTTTTGCTTTCTTCTATATGTAATATAGAGAAAGTATTGGATTCGCGAAAATTTTCGACCTCCGTTTTTTGACGGATCTACACGTTTTGGGATGTCCTGAACACGAGTTGATAGCTTTTAGAAAATGTCTGTCTGTCTGTCTGTCTGTCTGAGTGTCTGTGTGTCTGTCTGTATCATTTTTTTGTGGACGCTGTATCTCACGAACCAATGAATGAAATTTAACCAAACTTGGTATTTAGTTGCACCCTGACATGAACTGGTGCTGATTAGATTTGGGGATCAATAGCTCAACAGGTGGCGCTGTAATCGCATTTTATGCAAATGTTTAACATGGCAACATAGGACAAAATTCCGTATAAATGGGCATAATGAGAGTTATTTTAAACTTGTGATTGTAAAATTAATATGAATTATTGATAATAGTAGTAGTTAACTAGGAAAAAAATTTTGTGCATGTGGGGGCATCGGTCCCCCCCCCCCCCGGGGAAGTAAATTTTCAAGATGGGTATCTTTCGAAAGGTCTCGTCAATACCTTTAAAACGAATGGTTGAACCATAAATCTGTGATAATTTAAAACAAAGTTATCGATTTTTTTTACTTTTAACGAAAAAAAATCGTTTTTTTTTTTTAAACGAAATTTTACCAAACTTGGTATTTAGTTGGTCCCCGACATAAACTGGTGCTCATTATATTTGGGGATCAATAGCTCAACAGGTGGCGCTGTGATAGTATTTTATGTAAATTTTTAACATGGCAGAATAGGACAAAAATTCGTATAAATGTGCATAATAAGAGTTATTTTACACTTGTGATTGTAAAATTAATATGAATTATTGATAATACTAGTACGTAACTAGGAAAAAAATTTTGTGCATGGGGGGCATCGCTTCGGGGTAAATTTTGAAGATGGGTATCATTCGAAAGATCTCGTCAATACCTTTAAAACGAATGGTTGAACTATAGATCTGTGATAATTTAAAACAAAGTTATCGATTTTTTTTTTTTTTTAACAAAACAAAACAAAAAAAAAAAAAAAATTAGAAATAAATTCGTTTTTTTTTTTTTTTTTTTTTTTAATATTGTTACTGATTGAATATGTATTACTTTTAACAAAAAAAAAAAAAAAAAAAAAAAAAAAACTGAGAAAAAAAAATCTTTTTTTTTTTTTTTTTTTTATATTGTTACTGATTGAATATATATAGGAAAATATAGAAGAAAGTCTTGTGGTGGCCACAACATACTAGTTTTTTATTGTATTCATTTAATTTGTGGCCGTCATTTTTTTTCTGTTAAATTATGCTTCTTTAAAATTATTTTCTGCATTCTAAACCGACAAGATTTAAATCCAAATCGTAGATAATTCGTTGCAAATCATAAATACATTGTTGTAGCAACAAAAACGTCAGTCCTAAGGTAACTGGCTCACATCGGAAATGTAATCACTCAGAAATGTAATTAAGCTTTTTTTTTTTTTTTTTTTTTTTTTTTAATGCTGTATAATAGTCACCATGGCAACAAGCTTACCTAAGAGAATCTACCGCTGAATACCTTTATAATCTACAATCTTGTTGAGTTAAGCAACATTTTCTATATTTTTTTTTTCTTATTTATTTATGTCGTATGTATTTTCTCGTTCGACCAATAATCAGACATGCCAGCATTTTAATTTATTCCAGAGCACTACTAGTACCAACCCTTTTTTCACACCACTTAATTTTTAGTGAAATTTTTACTAATATGTAATTACGATAAAACAAGAAGAAAGAAACCTTTCAAGAAAAGTGACGTGGAAAAAAAAAAAAGCGGGTCCTTACTTTACTCAAGAATAAATTAAAATGTTGACATGCTTGCTATTATTCGTTAAAACGTCGAACTACCTTCTTTTCTCTTTTTTTTTTTTTTTTTTTTTGGTAGATTTGGTTTTATTTAGTTTGTTGCTCTACGGTCATTTTTGCTCACTACAGCTGATTAGTCCGTACGAGACTTACAGCTTAAAATTAATTCCGAACCTCCTACAAATGCCTAAAAAATTTTTGTTCAATACCTATCACTAATTTTTAATTATATTTTGTCTAATCGGCTGTCATATCAAATATCATTCTCCAAATTTTATGGTAATTATTAAATAAAAAGTCTTTACTGTGTTTGCAACAGTGGCCTGTATAGAGACTCGAACTGGCACCTCTTTATTTTCAGAAAAAAAAAGGAAAGAATGAAAGAAGAAGAAATCACTTTTAATTAAATATGTAATTTCAAAGTTTACGTTATTTTTGGAAATATTATCTGTAAAAAATTCTTCTTTTTTTTTTTTTTTTTTTTTCTTTTTTTGAGACCCGCTTATTTTTTAACCTATTTGTAACTTTCTTCGTTTTTCTTTCTCTCTCTTTATACAAATATATATATATATATATATACATTTAAAATAACTCATTTTCACCGTATATTTCTATGTGTCAATATAGTCAATCCCTTTATAAATAAATTATTTTGTACATTAAGAATTATACAAAAAATCTACAATTCTTAATTGGTCTTTTTAATTAAGCGGATGCAGTTACTCTGATTTTCATAATTAATCTTCAATTTATTTCACCTAATACACTTAAAATGGATGTCGAAGAATCTAATTCAGGTCAAATATTAAAACGAATTATACATTAAAACGAAAAGGCTTATTAAAAGTCCAGTCGTAACTGCAACGCTAGTTAACAAGCTTCTCTATTTATTTCAGAATATGACATTTTACGTTGGACATTTTCCTGTTTTCATCTTTATCACTTGACAGGCCAATCGTGTCATTACTAAAAGGTTTTATTATTATTATAATTGGAAATGTCTGTAACGTACCTTTAGGGGCAAATGTTCTTAAAAAGCACATGATTATCAATATCCATCAAGGATGAAAAATTATTCTCAACAATAACTTTTGTAAACGATTGACAATTTAAAGTTCCAGAATTTATAATCTGCATCACAATAATTTCCAAAATTTCTGGCTGACATTTTCCTCAAAGTATCTTTTAAGCAACAAGTGCAAGAACAGTCGTTCATACCTCAGGGTCAGTCTATCGCTTATTGTATAGAAAAGAAAAAAGAAAAAAGGTTTACGAAATTCCCAATGAAAAGGATTGCCTTCAATTGTTGCGATATTTATAAAGATGGATAAGTTTCTAAAGTCACATACGGATAGTTTGTTTTTGTATGATGTCAATATTCGATTATTTTAGTTCGTATGTTATGATATGGAATATATATTGATGACACTCAAAAATTAAAATAATAAAATGCAACTGCAAAATAAAGGTTAATGGTGAAAACATGTTTAATTTTAGTAAAACAAATTGTCTCGTGATTTGCAAATTTTTTTTATTATTTTTCTTTACAAAATTAGTCAACAACAAATATATATATGCAGAACCTTTACTTAATATTTTCCCCCCAATTTTTACTTACATTATCCGACTGTCGCAGATAAAAAATATTGTATTCTGTCAAAAATTTTGGAATGGATTTTCTACCTAAGTTATACGTTTTGATGTTTCTTGAGTCCAATAAAGATACTTTAGAAATTGTTTAAAAGGAATGTGTGTGTATGTGTTTAAGAGGAGGAGAGGGACAGAAGAGAAGAAGGAGGGGTGAAACTTTTGACTAACCTATCTTACCTATCTTGAAAAAAAAAAAAAAAAAAAAAAAAAAAAAAAGATAGAATAACCAAATTTATGGTTAAGGAAGCCCTGGTGTATAGATGAGTTTGCCAGATTTGGTGAAAATCGAAAAGCCAGAAGGGGTAGCGAAAGTCTGTATCTCAAAAATAGTTTTAACAATTTTCTTTAATTTGTTAAATAAGCACTTTTTTTTTATTCCTTCAAATGCATTAATTGGTACTGCAAGACAAGACAATACATGCGACTCAGGTGCAAGCTTATTAGCTTTATGTCAGGAATGCCTGGATCGCCAGAATTTTTTGTCCTGCTTTTACATATATAGATCAATGCATCATATATGCATTATATATGAGAATATATGTTAATGATATATTTACGGATATAAAACAGGCATTAAATAAATTTATTACGGTTACAAGTAAATTGTTAAGTTCCATCAGCAGCCACCCTGAAATTTCGATATAATTACTAAAAGATTATTAATTATTATGGGTATTCCTGCATAGCGATATAAATTTATGGTAAACTACATTTGCTGTTGGAAATGGGAGTAACAGAAATGAGGCAAATAGAAAATTGAAATTCATAAAAGTAAGAGAACTTAGATGAACTTAATAAATCTGTTTCGTGTTGATAGAAGTGTTTATTAAATAAGTAGAATAAATAACCAGATTTGATGTTTAACAGAAGTATAAAAATTTACACAATGTTGAAAATTAAAACGTTGTTTATTAATTACTTTAATTTTATATTTTCTGACCACACTATCTCTAAAACAAATAAAAGATTAAACAGATAAATTATATATTCACTGCCTGTGCAGGTACAGATAAATTTTTAACAAAAAATTGTATATCAAGAGAGTTTGTAATATATGTGGTAGTAAGTAATAGATGTCATATGTTTATTATGCGTCAGATTCCTTCTCTTTAAAATAAATATCCATAATATATTAATTTATAATAATTATAATTAAGGAATTTTACAGCGTGCAGATTTTTTGAAATATTTATTTAAAAAAAAAAAAAAAAAAAGCATTTCTATTTCAATTTTAATGAAACAATTGGTCGGTTTGAAGAATTCTGATTATAAAATACTAAGTGCCAATGTTTTAAATTCAATCAGAAGATTTAAAAAATTAAACACATCTTTAAAAACTCCATAAATGTGAACACAATGAGTTGCTTTATAGTTTGCTTTATAATTTGCTTTATAATTCTTTTGTTCTCTCTTTCGCTCTGGATTTGTATAAATGTATTGTACCGTCATTCAAAAAAAAAAAAAAAAAAAAAAGCTCATTTCGCCATAAATTAGCGTAGAAACATGCGACTGATACTGATCGATTGGTAATAACATCTAGGTATTAATACAATAGTAAAATTTTGCTTGAGGCAGTCTACATATTAAAATTTGCATAAGTTTCGTTTTGTTAGATTGTAATACCCATTTTTGCACCATATACGAATTCCTGAGGTCAATGCGAATCGAAAAAAGGTATAGTTTATGTAGGGCAGAGTGGGGTTGAATGGGACGCAGGATGCATGGTACAATCGCAAAAATTTTCATGTTTTGCAAGCACCTGAAACTTGACAATTTTTCTGATATATGGCAGCACTGATGTCATTCATCAAGTGTAGTTTCAGAATTGTGCTATACATAGAAGGTCAGAAAAAAATTACAGTGTCTTTTTCAGCTGCCAAAGTAGGTTTTTACTGATTCAGTTAGGTAGTAGTTTAGAAATTAACTATTTGGTTAAAGTTAATATAACTCTTATATGGTGAAAAGGAAAAATCTTTTATTGTATTTATGGTATTGAAGAAGAATATTGTCAATTGTTCATAAAGCCTATTTCCTGTTTTATGTGATCATGTGATGGTTGGGATGAATGGGACAGTTTAAATGGGGATGAATGAGACATTCCCCACTATGTACTAATTTAAAATTTTACGCAAGAATTATATTAAAACGGAAATTAGCCAAATTGATTCTTAATTTTGTGGACTTAGAAAACAAAATTGAAATTAATTGTTCTGATTTTTGTTTATAATAATTATGATTAAAAAAATTTTAAGTTAGAATATTCAATGCAAATTAAATAAATAATTAAAATAAATAAATAAATAAGCTAATAAACTAATAATAATTTGATTAAAATCACAATTCCAATCAAGCTAATTAAATAAATCCTGGTGATTGTTAATGAAATACAGAATAGAATATTGATTTTCCCGATTAGTCGGAAACAAAAATTTATCTGGATAATTTGTACTCTATTATAACGATTTATCTCTTTCTAGCGTCTTATTTATTTATTTATTTTTAGATTAGGTCTTATTGTTATTAGATTAAATTACCAAAGCCTAGAGCACTAGAAACTGCACGAACCAAAGGACTTTTGTCTTTTGATGTTAATTTGAGTCAATACATCAGTTTATGTTAATTTCAGTGAATTCATAGTGTGTAATAAAATCACATAAACCAATTTAACTTCAAAAATTTATTTACTTTCCATTTTGTTTTCTTTTCTTTGTTAACTTCAGTCCTGTCCCATTTATCCCCAATCATGTCCCATTCATCCCCATAGGTGGGAATGAATGGGACAATGCACATGCATATAAAAAAATATATATATTATTAATTAAAAAGGATAACTTTTTATTAAAGTTAGTATGTTTATATGTAACTGATTACTGAAGTGTACTTATGAGCAATGTTGCAAAATTCTGAATTACATATGGCCAACATTATCAATAAAAACATGAAAAATGTCCCATTCATCCCCACTCTTCCCTACTGTTACAGGCGAAAAGTGTTAGGGATAAATCCCTATACTTAATCCCATATCCTATTAGATAATAACCGGAAAAGAAGTATGACAATTTTAAATATAAATTAGACTTAAAGTTTATGCTCCCTCATTAAGAAATGATGTGTCCGTATAAATTTACTTGAATAACTATTTTAATTCCCGTGTATGCAAGGTAAAAGTTAAAACAGAAGATAACAAGTGATGGCCTACTAACAGCAATAAAAATTGAATTATCATTGTAACTCGAAAAAAAAATATATATAGGAATGAGCTGCAAATTTGGAAACCCATATTTTTTTATGATACCTGTTCTCTTCATGCAAAAATTAATATAGGTCGTAATTCATAATTTTTTAAAATACGAATTTATAAATAATTTTCATAATTCAAGAAAAACTTTTTAATCAAAAAATATGCAAGTAATATGTTTGAGTCACTTCATTCTAATGAATTAAAAGAAAAGAAAAAAAAACTTTAATTTAAAAAAAATTTTCGGGAAGATATGAATTAATGTTTGTCACATTCATTTAGCATTAGCATCCCCATATTTTTAGAGCTTTCAACTCTGTGAAAAGTTGGGAGAAATGTTTAAATTATACCGTTTTCCGGCTGATTTGATCAAAACAACCACAAAAAATTGTCGAAAATGAGTGTTGCCATTTGAAAAAAGAAGTTGGTGGAAGTTTGAATATGTAGACGACCCCTAAGGAAATTCTGAGAATATCATTATAAAATAGGCGTTATTACTAATCGATCAGCATAACTCGCATATTTATATGAAGATGTGTTGAGAAATTAGTCGGGA
The DNA here is from genome assembly GCA_963930645.1 of Salticus scenicus. Taxonomy (NCBI): domain Eukaryota; kingdom Metazoa; phylum Arthropoda; class Arachnida; order Araneae; family Salticidae; genus Salticus; species Salticus scenicus. The sequence continues at coordinate 264,461,950 of OZ005650.1, forward strand.
GTGAGGTGGATTTTTTTTTTTTTTTTTTTTTTTTTTTTTTATGACTATAGTCTATCAATTAATTCGTTGCTATAAAACTAAAGCAATTAATTGAAATTTGTACAGGATATTTAATTCTGCCTCTAGCTAGTATTACGGAAGAAAAATAAATCAAACAGTATTCAGTAAAGAATTAAGATTGATTAATAAAGTCAATCTCGCTGTGAAAGGTTTTATATAGAAGATTTAATCTGTTTTGACCAGTGACAGATTAAAGAGAAGTGTCTTTAGAAGTGGAGTAATGGCATGCTATTTGTTAGGCACTGCGTAAACCAATAAAATAAAGAATTTCTTGTCTCCCAAAATACAAAGAAAAAATTTCTCGTATTAACAGTTCGTCTATTTTCTAAAAAAGAAATCAAAATTCTTTAAGGAGACTGAACACCTTTGACTTGGCACCACTGAAGATATCATACAAAAGCTTATATTTCCATTTAATTTTTATAAATTGAGCTATATTTGGTTTGTTCAAGAAGATATATATTCAGGAAACGTTTCTTATGGTTTTTCACAGATTTATTTTATAGATTTGAAATACTTATATTGCATTTTCTTAGTTTGCATTTTTCCTGATTCAGGATCTTTACAATTCTAAAACTCCTACGGATATTTAAGAAAATAATTTTTTTTTTTTTTTTATGTTTAATAGAGCTTATTTAAAAGAATTGGAAGTGTATTTAGAAATTTATTGATTAGTTTTTACAAAAACGTAAGTCTATGTAAAAAACTGCCAAAAGAAAATGGATTTTTTTATATTTTTCTTTTGAATATTTTTTACTTTCTCTTACCCACAGGGTCGAGAAAGTATTGTTTTAGGGTCAAATTTTCGAACGTGAGTTTTTGTTATATTTACATGTTCTGAGGTACCCTGAATACGAAAGTCATGTTTTTAAATAGTGGTCTGTGTGTCTGTATGTCTCTGTGTCTGTCTGTCTGTGTGGATGTCTGTGGATGACTGTTATCAGCATATCTCAAGAACAAATAGTAGCAGATATTCCAAACTCGGTATTCTGAATGTGTATCATATAGGGATGCTACAGTAAGCTTTTCGTCGAGATGAAGCACCTGGTTCGTGTACAGGGACACTCAAAAGTATTAAAATACATTACGTCTATGGGGAAAATTGCAGGTAAGTAGAGTTTAACATCTATAGACTGCACTAAACCAAATGAAAGGAATATATATTTTTTGTAATAGAGATAGTCAACTGGTAAAAAAAATTTCGTATGTAGAAGCTCCGCCTCCCCCATGGGGGGGAAGTCCCCCCTCGAGGGGAGTAAATTTTCATGATAGGTATCTTTCAAAAGAGCTCGTCAATACCTTTAAAACGAATGGTTGAACCATCGATCTGCGATAATTTAAAATAAAGTTATCGATTTTTTTCATTTTTAACCAAGAATTTTTTTTTTATTTTATTTATTTATTTATTTTTTTAATGTAATATGGAGAATAAATTCAACTTTGTTTTTATATTTAGTGTTGTACTACTTCTCTAATATGGAAATCGTCTGCATTATTATAAAAGATAATTTTTTTAAATAATAATTTTGATAAATTATTTTTGGAAACAGAATTATTTTTTAATAACTGAATTAAATTCTATATAAATGTAGGTGCATTAATGAAACGGGGGGTTGAGGGGGGTGGTAGCCCCCCCCCCCTCACACAGAACTAATTATCATATAAAACTCTTCCGAAGCCTAATTTGAATTGTTTAACACAGGTTTACATAACAGTACTCGTTATCTTACCTCTTAATCTGCAACCTGTGTTTATAGTATTAAATTTCAGGGTAAGAGAAAGTCGTGTGAGTGACACACCAGATTATTTCTTTTAAAGATGTTGCAAAATCTATCCCTAATTATTTTAAGTAGGTTCTATTAAACATCAAAATAATGTCAGGCTTACATTTCCAAAATTAATCTCAAAAGTCATTTTCTGATTCTCACATAACCCTACCATGAAATTAAGTTCACAAGCAAACTCTTGAATTCTTGGCGATCTATAATTTTGATTAGCGATTTATAATTTTTAAATAGGATTTTTCTTTAATTAAAATAAATTATTTTATATCCGAGGGCGACATTCACAGTCCTTTTCTTAGGGCACTTTCTGAAATGCAATATTTTTTACTTTTTTCGCACCAGTATTTTTATAGAGAAATTGTTATTGTATTTTCATAGTAATTTGACATGATTAAAAAGAATAGAGATTTTTCTATAAAAATAGTGGTAGTAAAAAAGGCGAAATTTTTCTATTCCCGAAAACGCCCTAAAAAAGCGGATAATGCGATCCTTGTATATCCTTATATATATATATATATATATATATATATATATATATTACATCTTGTAAAGCTGTTCAGTTAACTTGATTCGATATTATGTAATATTTAAAAGACTACTTTACGATGAAAATGTACATTTTAATGTTCTATTTTAAGCTTTATAAAAATATATTTATACTATATTAAACTGATAATTTCCAATAGTATTGTAAGAAATATACATGGCAAATTGTCAATTTTTCAAAAGTTGTAGCCAAGTTAATACATTGTTTAAAGTTACTTAAACCCATTTAATGATGCCTAAAATGCAATTATATATTTAAAAAAAAAAAAGAAAGTGATTCTTCGTTGGTTTTAGCGTGCATTTTTCTTCATTTAATTTATATTTTTTACACATTATTAATATACAATTTTATTTTATGATTTTGTTTACCTTTTTTTAAATAATTAATCTTGAAGATTTTCTTATGTTTCATAAGGACTAATAATTACAGAATATTTAGATTTAGGTTATTAGTTAACTACAGTTTATGCATCTACAATAAAACCTAATACAAACTGCAATGAAACCTAAATAAAACTAACCGCGCATTTCACATATTATGCACAACAAAATTTTAAACTAATTAAAAATAAAATACAAATGTTAATGAAATTTGATTGAAAATAATCTATAACTTCCCCCTAATAAGTGAACTTTAAAATTAATTTATCTCTAACTTTTATCGGTAGTTTGATTAAAGTGTGGAAACTTTATTTTTAATAGTATAACGAACACCAGTTATTTCCCTAGGGTGACATTTAAGGCATCAATAACATGAAGCGTAGCTGTTAGCTTCTGAAACCTATTACTGGCGATACAAAAGAAATAATAGCCTTGACCATTCTTAAAGCACTTGTCAAGGAATTTGACAGATTACATGTTCGCCATTTGGACGTGTTAACACAATCAGGAAGAATTATTTTATTGACAGCTGGTAAAAATAAATGAATAAATTGTTACAGCTATTTAAGAGAAAATTTTCAATGGTATTTAAATTTATTTTATTTTCATTGAGAAATATCTCTTTTATGCCATGCATAAATTACTTAAAGTTTCAAATTAATCTCTAATATGGGGAAATGTATTTTTAAATGAGCAATTTCATTTCAATAAAATTAGCTTTTGAGTGTCACATAATAAATTTCAGTTTAGGTTATTAAGAATGCGTTTGATATAATGATTTATTAAAGTATTGTTTTATTGTTTTTAAAAATTTCTTATATAACCATAGATTTATGCTCTTTAATTTCTTTTGTTTTTTAATTGAATTTTACATTAGGTTTGACTTGAAGGAGAATTTATTGCTAAACAAATGTGAAAATTTTTTTAATAATTATTTGTTAAATAATAACAAATGTTACTATGGTTGCTTATTACGTGTAAATCTGTATATATATATAAAAATTGAGGTGTGTGTCCCTATATTTCACTTTGCAGCTAAAACTACATATCGTAGACGAATAGTGTTTGTATGTAGCAATAAGTACAAGGCTCCCATCGTGCACTATGGTGGTTGCAAGTCGATACCTCTAAGGGTGTTGCAGATACAGGGGTTGAAAGATGTGAACTCTAAAAATGTGTGATTATCATTGGTCGGAAATGATCTGGATCGTTCTAGAAATTTCTGGTATGATCTAGAAAGTCTTAAAATTTGAGCCAACTAAGAATGTTCTAGAAAATTCTAAATTGATCTAGAACATTCTAGAATGATCAAGAAAGTTCTAGAATGATCTAGAACATTCTAAAATGATCAAAAAAGCTCTAAAGTATATACAAATGTTGTAGACGATCAAAAATATTTTTATTGATCGGAAATGATCTGGATCGTTCTAGAAATTTCTGGAATGATCTAGAAAGTCTTAAAATTTGAGCCAACCAAGAATGTTCTAGAAAATTCTAAATTGATCTAGAACATTCTAGAATGATTAAGAAAGCTCTGGAATGATCTAGAATATTCTAAAATGATCGAAAAAGCTCCAAAGTATATACTAATGTTTTAGACGATCAAAAATATTTTAGAAATTTCTGAAAATCTCTAAAATGTATGTCAATATTTTAATTGGTCGAAATTATTCTGGATCATTCTCGATACTTTTCAAATTTTCTAAAAAATTCAAAAGTTGAAATTTGTAGAACAATCCAGAAAATTTAGTAATTAGTGGGGATAATTTTCGCGACTATATAAGACGAAAAGTCAAGCCCGTGCTTTAGTCGATTTTTTACAAGAATTGCGTAACAAAAGAAAACTTATAAGTAGTGTGATTGTAAATAACAGTGAGTAATAATTTTTACAGTGAAGAATTAAATCTTATTAAGTTTAGTGTTCTTTTTTAGTGCAGTGTGAAAAATATCACTAACGATGCCAAAACGTAAGAGCGTATTCTCGCGTTCTCGAATTGTATCGAAGAGGCAAAAGATGTCGCGAAGAAATGAAACCACGGAAGAAAGAGAACAGCGTCTATCATTACTTCGGGAAAATTATTATCTCAGGCGAAATAACCAGACTGAAGAGCAGTTTAATGATTCTAGAGAGACAGATAAAATCAGAAAAAGATTACAAAAAAAAAGAGAAACAAATGAACAGACAGATGCTAGAAGAATACAAAATACAATAAAAATGCGTAACCTTCGACTAAATGATCAAATGGAAGCTCAAGCGTCAGGAACAACCGTAAATGCTATTCGTGAAAAACGTCGGGGAGGATATAGTCTTGAATATGAAGCGTTTTATTATAATCCCACTAGAAATTATAATCAACATCCAAGTGTAGTAATCGGTAAAATGAATGTAGTTTGTAAATTTTGTAAAGCTGAAAAATTCAAAGGAGAAACACCGAGTACATGCTGTTCGAATGGTAAAATTAAATTACCAGACTTGAAATCTCTGCCACCGGAATTCCTAGAATTTATGAAAGGAGAAACACATAATTCTAAAGAATTTTTAAAAAATATTAGGCGTTACAATGCATGCTTTCAAATGACTTCATTTGGAGCAACTGCAGTAATCGAAGAACCAGGATTCAATCCAGTGTTTAAAATACAGGGACAAGTATATCATAAAATTGGATCATTATTGTCTTTCCCAAATGATACTCCAAAATTTTTACAAGTTTATTTTGTAGGAAATGAAGAACACGAACTGGACCAAAGGCTTTCAACTTTTACAGGATTACATCGAGATATAATTCTTTATTTACAGCGCTTTCTTCATAAAAATAATGAATTAATAAAGATATTTAAAACAGCAATGGAAAAAATGGTTTCAGATAGTTATAAAATAATCATTCGAGCAGATAAAAGGCCAATTGGTGAGCACGAAAGACGATTTAATGCACCTCAAGTAAATGAAATAGCTGTAGTCATGGTGGACAGTGAAAGTAGCTATAGAGACATTGTGGTACAACGAAGAAGTAATAAGTTGGAACGTATCGCTGAAACTCATCACATGTATGACGCCTTGCAGTATCCATTAATATTTTGTCACGGTGAAGATGGTTACCATTTTAATATTTATCATATTAATCCAGAAACAAATAGACCAACAAACAAAAAAGTTTCTTCTAAGGAATTTTATGCATATCGGATAATGGAGAGAGAAAATAAATACAATCATATACTCAACTGTCGGCAGTTGTTTTTACAGTTTATTGTTGATATGCAAGCAAAAATTGAAGCAGAGAGACTGTTATTTATCCGCCAAAATCAAAATAAATTACGATCGGATGAATATATTCATTTACGAGATGCAGTAGCCAATGATGGAGATATAGAAAATTTGGGACGATTAGTAATTTTGCCCTCTACGTTCACTGGTAGCCCTAGGCATATGCTTGAATATGCACAAGACGCAATGACGTATGTAAGGAAATATGGTCGTCCTGATTTATTTATAACGTTTACGTGTAATTCTTCATGGAAAGAAATTCAAGATGAATTACAGTATGGACAACAGCCACATGACAGACATGATATAATTGCGCGCGTGTTTAAACAGAAACAAGTAAAATTTATTAATACTATTGTGAAGAGTTCTATTTTTGGAAATGTTATCAGTTGGATGTTCTCCATTGAGTGGCAAAAAAGAGGATTGCCACACTCACACAATTTAATTTGGCTGAAAGAAAAAATTCACTCAAATCAGATCGATGACGTTATCAAAGCAGAATTTCCAAATCCGGATGAAGATCCTGTTCTGTATAGAATAATCGTGAAAGACATGATACATGGGCCTTGCGGAGCGCTTAATGTGCAATCACCCTGTATGAAAGATAATAAATGTTCAAAACGATATCCAAGATCATTTTTGAGTGAGACGCAAACAGGAGATGATGCATACCCGAAATATCAACGTCGACCACCGAGTGAAGGAGGATTTACAGCAAAAATCAGAGTACGAGGCGAAGAAATTGAAATTGATAATCGATGGGTTGTCCCTTATAATCCTTTATTATCAAAAATGTTTGATGCTCATATTAATGTAGAATATTGCAGTTCTGTCAAGTCAATTAAGTATGTGTGTAAATATATTAACAAAGGAAGCGATATGGCTGTTTTTGGAATTACTGATGAAAATCGAAACGATGAAATTTTAAGATATCAAATGGGACGGTATATAAATAGTAACGAAGCAGTTTGGCGTATATTAGGATTTTCGATTCATGACAGAGATCCAGCTGTTTTTCACTTAGCAGTTCACCTTGAAAATGGACAACGAGTATATTTTACTAATCAAACAGCACAAAAAGTTGCAAACCAACCTGTTAATACAACCTTGACGGCATTTTTCGAATTGTGTCTCAATGATCCCTTTGCTAAGACTCTTTTTTATGGAGATATTCCCAGTTATTACACGTGGGACTCATCACGAAGAGTATTTAATCGACGAAAGAGAGGAGTTCCGGTTGAAGGATTTGAGGGTGTATTTTAAGATAATGCTATCGGTCGAGTATATACGGTACACCCAAAAAATGCTGAGTGCTTTTATTTACGTTTACTACTCCATGAAGTACGTGGACCAACTTCCTTTGAAAATCTTCGAACGGTAGATGGTTACATTTGCGAGACATATCGTGAAGCCTGTCAGCGTCGTGGCTTATTAGAAAATGACAATCAATGGGAACAGGCAATGAAAGAGGCTGCAGAAACAGCAACAGCAAATCAATTACGTGAACTCTTTGCTATAATTATAACAACATGTAATCCTTCAAATCCGAATAGACTATGGATGAAATATCGTGATAGTATGAGTGATGATATTCTAGCAAGAGTGCGTAGAGACAATCAAGATATGAATATTGGTTTCAACGATAATATTTATAATGAAGCTTTAATAATTTTAGAAGATCGATGTTTCGCAATGTGCAATCAAAATTTAGTTGCTCTTGGGGTGCAATCTCCTGAAAGAGGCGGATCAAGCGTGTTTAATTCAGAATTAACAAAAGAACTTAATTATAATGTAGAAGAATTGCAACGTTATATCAATGAAAATAAACCAAAATTAACACAAACTCAACGAATAGTATACAACACAATAATAAGTCGTATTGACACAAGTACAGGAGGGATTATCTTTTTAGATGCACCAGGAGGTACAGGCAAAACTTTCCTTATCAATTTAATCCTAGCTACAATCCGAGTAAAAAATGAAATCGCATTAGCATTGGCATCTTCTGGAATCGCCGCGACATCAATGGAAGGTGGAAAAACAGCCCATTCTGCATTTAATTTGCCATTAAATGTAGCTGATCAAGAATTCCCAGTCTGTAATGTCACAAAATCTTCTGTACGTGGCCAAATTTTAATACGGTGCAAAATTATAATATGGGATGAGTGCACAATGGCTCATCGAAAATCACTTGAAGCACTGGATAGAACACTACAAGATCTTCGGAAGAATACAAAACTAATGGGCGGAGTTTTATTGCTACTATCTGGAGATTTCCGACAAACATTACCAGTTATACCAAAATCAACACCAGCTGACGAAATAAATGCGTGTTTAAAACGATCAATTTTTTGGAATAATGTTGAAAAGTTATCACTAACCGAAAATATGCGAGCACTAATAACTGGAGATCCAAAAGCACAAGAGTTTGCCGACAATCTTCTGAAAATTGGAAATGGCACCTACCCACTAGATCTACAGTCTGGTAAAATAATTTTATCAGAAGAGTTGTGTCATGTAGTAGATACCGAAGAACAACTTATAGAAAAAATTTATCCATCAATAGAACAAAATTACTTGAATAAAACATGGTTGTATGAACTAACAATTTTGGCTACAAAAAATAGTGTAGTAAAACAAATAAATGAAAGAGTACAGGATATGATACCGGGAGAGGAAAAAATCTATAAATCAATAGATTCAATGATGAATCAAGATGAAAATTTGAACTTTCAGATAGAGTTCTTAAATTCATTAGAGCCACCTGGTATGCCTTCTCATGAATTGAAGCTAAAAGTTGGATCACCAGTCATATTAATGCGAAATCTTAATGCGCCAAAATTATGCAATGGTACAAGATTATGTGTAAAACAAATTTTGAACAACATCATTGAGGCAGAAATTCTAACTGGCAAAGAAAAAGGAAACTTGGTTTTTATACCAAGAATTCCATTAATTGCGAATGACTTACCATTTTGTTTTAAAAGATTACAATTTCCACTAAGATTAGCTTATAGTATAACTATCAATAAGGCCCAAGGTCAGACGTTCCGATTTTGTGGGGTTAATTTAAAAGAATCCTGTTTTTCACATGGCCAACTCTATGTAGCTTTTTCACGCGTGGGACAGAAAGATAATTTATTTGTTTATGCACCAGAACACAAAACAGTAAACGTAGTGTATAAGAATGTATTTCAGTAGAAATGTTTAGTATATAAATTGATTTAAGATAATTTAAGATATTAATGTATACTTAGTCATAAGATATTTATGTATAATTTATGTATAAACAAAAAAAAAATCAATAAATTAATCAATTAAAAAAAAATGTGTCTTTTATATAACAAATTGTCAAGTAAGTATTGATGGATTATTAATAACAAATAACTGTGCTATTAAAAATGACCCAGCGAAGCGGGTATTCACAGCTAGTTAATTATATTGAAAGCTTGATGATTTTGCAACTCTAAAATATCAATACTTTAGATCGTATAATAAGTATTTATTAATTCGTTACATTAATAAAATCTTTATACATCAAATCAGCATTTTGAAAATTCCTTTAAAGCATATCGAAAAAATTCAATTGGAAATTCTAAATTATCTCTAAAAAAGTAAATCAAACTTTTCCTATTATTAATAATAGTATCTAAATTTTATTAGATTTGAATGCATATTGATAAAGACAGTTAAATACTTACATCTGTTGAAAATGTTTTTAACATTATAATAAGAAGAATTCATAAATATTTATATAATTAAATGTAACTGTTAAATTACTGAAAGTAATTTTACAAATATATATATCAGTGTTGTAAACTGTAGAATTACATGCTGTCTAAACAAAATAGAAACAATGATAGTTACCCACATGGTCAGTATAGTTAAACACTAATTATTAATATTTTTGACACCAAACGAAAATGAAACAACTTACTGCATCAAAGCAAATTTTCTTGATGCATTTTATAACATAAAGATTACTAGCATCTGCCTGTATGAATTTTTATTCATCATTTGATTATCCTTAAATTTCAATAAGACTATATTTGTAATACGCACCTAGTATAGAGATAGTTTATGACACTAGCATGATATTAGATCAGTGATTATAGCAATCCTTGTGCTTATTCGCATTAAAGTAGTTGGTCTAGCGGAGCTTGGCTTAGTTCCCCATTACATATTTCTTCTCATACATTTCTCCTATAGGCGAGAATAATAATTTATAAGATATTAATATATAAGATATTTTAATATTAAGAATAATAAAGTAAATAAATACTCTGATATTTTCGCAGACTGAATTACCACACCCTCTAAAATATTTGCTTCCATTGACATTTACTCTATCCTAATTTTCTGAACAATTTTATAAGTGTCAGTTTCGTATTTTAGCTTTTATACAATGCTATACTCTTTCCAGAGCAACAATCCCCATAATACACGGTTATGATAAATTTTGTCCTATTCGAACGTGTTGAAAACATATCAAATTTTGATTATTTTTAGTAAATATTCAAATTAGAATATTGAAAATCAAGAGGGTTCTTACCAGATTTACAAATGATATTTAAAACTGGTTCGACCTCTTTAGAATCATTCGTTCTTGAGATATTATATACACATACTAACAAACTAATTAACACACTAACAAAACTAACTGTCAAAATGATTAACATACAGAGAAACACACATTGGTTTTGTGATTTTCGTATTCCTCAAACCTAAACATGTGTAAAAAACATCAAAATATTGAGTTCATTTTTTTTTTTTTTTTTTAAATACTCAAGTTTTCCATGCCTATATTATAATGGGAATCTAAAAACTGAATTTAATATTGTATCACTTTTATTTTTATTAATTTTATTATTATTATTATTATTATTATTATTATCTTGCAATATAATAAAACTGCACTTTGTAAATCAGTTAAATCTAGATATTTTTGATCGGCAATTTTTATTCTCGTGTAATTTTTGTGTGTTATCAATATATATAAAACTGGAAGTTTGTTGTTATGTCTGTCAGGATTTTCAGTTTTCTATATAGAGCTACACTGTTCAATCGACCGCTACGAAAATTGGTACATTTACTAATCCGAACAAAATCTACTTAATTCCGTATTCTTTAGCTCAACTGTATAATTAGTTCAAAAGATATTAAATAAAAACCTCATTTTAACGTTGAAATTATTAAAAAGAAAAAACAGACTGATACCAAAAATAAATAAATAAATTACGCATTCTTTTTTTTTTTTTTTTTTTTTTTTTTAAGACATAAAATAAATATTTTTATTACGTGTAAATAATAATAAAATTGAGGGGAAAAAAAAATCTTAAATACGCTGCGAAAATCAGTGCAATTTTTAATCAGAAATTCGCGTGTAAATAAATATTTTCATACAGGTATTTGACATTAGTTTGAAATTTTTAATTAAGTACTTTTCTTTTCACCAATAATATATACATATATATATTAATTCTTTATGTATAATATAATGTTATACTAATGTTTACTTTCTGTGTAATTTAATGTTCTCACTTTAATTTAAATAGTTAGGTAAAATTTGTATTTCATTAATTTTGTTATTTTATTATTATTATTATTATTATTATTATTATTGTGTGAATAACTTTACTGGTTATTTTTCATTCCACAAGAATTTTTTTAATTACATCTTTTAAATACTTTTTATTCTGAAACTTAATATTCATATGAATAACGAAAACCTATCTTAGTATCTATATATAAAAAGAGGGAGAGAAGCATCTTTCTTACGGATAGACTTCTGCTGCGAAAAGAGCAGCAATACAAAGAGTATTACAAAGAGAACAACAACAAATAATAAATATTAATGAAATGTTCCATGTATTTCTCTTTCCATCTTACAGTTTCTCTATTTAGTTCTTTCATTGGTTTCAACATTCTATGAACACTACTTGAAACTGGGCAACGCCGGGTAGACCTACTGATTCAGGAAATATGTTCTTGTTAAGATAGCTGAGTTCGTCAAGTGAAGAAAACATTTTAGTAGAAGAGTATTTTTGAAAATAGACAATTATGTTAAAATGAAGGCATAGAATGAACCATTATGGGAAACCTGGAATGTGTAATAAAAGCTTTAGAAGTTAAATATTCAATACAGTCTCATATCAGCGGTACAAATGGTACAAATCAAATCCGTTTAAAGTGTTGTCTTCATCATAATATTGAGAATCTCATAGTCTTATTCGACGTCCAAAACTTAGCATCTAATAATTAACATCTAATATTCAACATCTAATAGACAATTGTGGTCAAGATGTTAAACTACCAACCCGATTTTACCCGAATCCGACTCGACTCTCGAGTTGAATTCGAGTTCTGTTGACGGAACTTTTTCCTTGCGGGTTGGGCTTAGTTTTCAACGAGTCGGATCGAGGTGTAAAAATCTTAAAACGAGATTTTAAAATGACAAGCAAAAATTTATTTACTATAATATTAATTGCACAACTGATATAAACATATTATTTATATCCATGATTAAATATACACGTAACCAAATTATTACATTAAAATAAAATAGTAAACGAAACGAACATTTTTTTCTTTTTTTTTTTTATGTAAGCATTAAACAATAAATGCTAACACTAAACTTAAAACACATTTTTGTACACTGGAAATATACAACGCATAAATGGTTAAAAATTATTATTAATCCATTTTTCAGATTTTTAAAGTATTAAATTAGTTTATTAATAATTACATTTTCAATTCTTTTTAAAATGGTTTGCTAATTGTATGACAATAAAAATTTACTTTATTTTATAATTTGAAAATGTTATGCATAAATTTTCGATGAATTATCAATTTTCATTTAGTTTTCGTATTTCGGGTCCGGCTCGATTATAAAAATGTTGGTTTCGGGTATGCAGATATCTGGTTTGGGTTTTCAAAATTCTTTATTGCGGATTTGGGTCAGTTTTCGGGTCAATGGAAATTGTTTTATAGGGTTCGGGTAGGGATCGGGTTGACTGTCGGATAAAATCATGTCGGATAAAATCTGACGCGTGCAAGACTCTACCACTAATAGCAAAGGAAATTTGGTGTAAGAAGGGTTTTATAGAAAGAAATTGGGGTTAACAAAATAGGCTTTATATATTTATTCATTTACAAAGAATGTTCAGGTATTAAGCCATTATTATATAAAAACAAAAGCTGCTTCTTTGTTTCGAATTCAATAAAAATTAAGTTTAGCTTCGCACTCGATACCATTTATCTGAATAATGTTGTCTCACGTTCGAAGTAAATTTAGTTTATTAATCCAATCCAAATAAAATATTAACAATTTATTTCTTACATGTTTTGTATAAGCGTGTTTTCATTATAAAAAATAAAAATTTCATCAACAATAAGAATCCGTATTAGTAGTTTATATATGTAAGAATGTGAGACCTTACTCAATCATTTTCGAGTTCAAGGTTTCAAAATCGCGCTGTGCTTGCCCATGGAGTGTTAGGTTAGAGGAGATAAACTTAACAGTCGAATCTGGTATTAGCTGGCGATGTTCTTGGAGAAAGTGTAAGGTTGTGCGTAGATAAAGAAGATAGTGCTTCTTTTTTTTTTTTTTTTTTCCTATAAATAATAGCCATTAAAAATAAATTTAAACGCACGCACTGAAGAAATTACACTTTTTAATAAAAGACCGTGAGTTTTATTAATTTTATGAATTATATAGCCTATATTAGTACACATAGAGGAAAGAGGTTCGTTCTGACTAAGAATCCGTTGATTGCAATGTGGGAGAGAGAGCAAATTTTTACATACTTAATTGGACTGCGTTTTTTAGTAGAATGATGATGGGAGCGTGTGATGAGTCAAAAACAGTGGCGGATCCAGAACTTACCTTTTGGGGGAGGGGGCTAAAATTGTTCAAGGTGTTATTCGAGATCAAAGAAAAGTTTACAACTGTAATAGTCAATTGTGAATGGCAGTACTTTTTTTTTGGGGGGGGGGAGCTTCAGCCCCCTACCCCCCCCCCCCTTAAATCCGCCACTGGTCAAAAATTCGGTTTTCTAGATTAAAACCTTTTACAGGCCAATGTTCCCAATTGAGAACATCAAATTAAAACTTATTTAAAAAATTAAATTGCACCAATATTGACTTACTTATTAGACATATTTTAAAAGATGACTTGATTTTTTAAAAAAAAAGCAACATTTCTATCATTAGTTGGTAACTGTACAAAAATTCTTAAATATGATCATTTTCATTTTTTTTTTTTTTTTTTTTTACAGAGTGGAACTAAAAAAAATGCATACAAATTTGAAAGTAACCGATGCTTCTGAAAATTAGTTGGTATATTTTAACCAACTGTTATTAACAAAAAGGACATCAAATTTGATAATATTAAACGTATATTATTAAACGTACGATAATATTAAACGTACTAATAAACGTGTATTATTAGTATAAAAATAATCTATAATCTTAATCTTAATAATCTAATAATATTAATAATTATTGTTAATGATAATTATTATTTATGTATAATTTTTTTTTTTCATTTAAAATATTAATATCCCGTAACTAGAGCATTATAAGGTAAAATATGCAAAAATATACCTGGATCTAAATTCGGCCTGTAAAATGTTTAAGCAGCGCTTCAAAAAAACATCCAAGTGCGCTAAAAAATATTTCTTTGTTTTAATGTTATTTCAATAGCAGAATTTGAAAATTAAAAGACAGTTAAAAATATTAACACTAAATGTTGCCATAAGGAGCAACAACCATTACAAAAAGACACCAAGGCTGAAAAAATTAATTATCGGCCAAAAGAGGATTAGATTTCATAATTTAACGGCATTTTATTAAACAGATGATACAAACAAAATAAAATTAATTAATTGAACTTCTTGATTAAACTGTCTTTCAAAAGGTAAAATATAAAAATTGCGCTTTTAATAAATCCCTTTTATATTAATTTAAAAAAAAAAAGTTTATATTACTTTAAATGAATGAACTGGTATTATTAAGAATGAGATTTTCAAATATTTTAGATTTAAATAAAATAGCTTAAGAGGCCTTTCCACTTATCGTCCCCAGAAGCTAGAGCCAATGTTATTCTATGGAGAATTTCGCCCCATTATAACTAATTAACTAATATATATTTTTAAATTCCGTTTTCACATTCAGAAACTTCACAACTATTAAAGAATTCATCGCTTTCTAAAAATTGTTTTTTAAAGTTTTTAATATTTTATTTTGAGGATGTAAAATGCAAATTTTCACAATGTGAATTTTTTTTTTTTTTTTTTTTTAGCTTAAAAATGAAATCTTAAAAATAAAAAAAATCTATTTTTAGAAAACTATAAATTGTTTAATAGTTGTGAATTTTTGGAAAGGGAATCTGTAAAAATCTGTATTAGTTAACGAATTATAAAGGGGCAAAATTTTCCATAGAATAGCATTGGCTTCGGCTTTCGCAGACGATAGGTAGAGAGTCCCCTTAAGTGAAAATTACATTTAAATTAATTTTTTTTTTTTTTTTTTTTTTAAGAGATTATTTATTTTAATGTATAATTAGGTATTTAATAATTCTGAAATAAATTAGCTATACTATTTAGATAATATGTGTGCAAACTTGCTCACACCATAGTAGAATTGGGTTAATGTAAGAGAAGGTGACACTCGATATAGTTTAGCTTGGCGTTTGGTTCCAGTGGAAATATGGGAAGTGTTAACGGAAGTTGCGAAGTTTTAGATATTCAGTTGGATGTCGGTATTTTCAGGATAGATGTTTTAGAGAAAATTAAATTAATTGTTCCTCCAATTTATATTTTAAAAACAAACTTCCGAAATTAGAAAAGCGTGCCGTGTTATTGGATCGTGCTTTTTTGATCGTGAGTTTCAATTAGGATTTGTAAAGTCTCTGACGTTTGATCATTTTCGAAAAGTGAAAATAGTGCGACTGCGCTTCTCATGCCAAGTTAGAAATTTAGGTTATCAACTTTACAGTAACTTTGGTAAGACATTGATTATTTTTTCTTTAAGATTAACGTCTGTTTTAAGTTTAGTTAAGCGAAAGTTAAATATCAAGTGTGAAAGTATACCCTTCACCTTTATTTAAATTTCAAAATAAAAGATATTAGCTTTTATGCAACTTACTTTCATTTGAGTTATATACACATTTCTAGTAATTAAGTGAGAGAAGCAAACAGGGCTGAAAACCAGCCTTTACATATCAATCAGATAAAAGTAATTACATCATTATTATTTTGCTTCTTAAGAATTTTACTGTGTAAAGTAAAAAAGTAAAATGTATGTAACACAGCATTATTTAAATATATGTAAATTTAAAACTAATCTACTAGTTGTATTATAATATATTTGTCATAGAGAATTTCAAATTCATATTTGAGACCCATAAAATTCCAATTTAATCCAAGAAATCTTGACATTTCTATTCATCAAATTCGGCTGCTGGAATTGATTCTGTCGGCTAGTGTACAATAAATAGAGTCATAAATTTATCACAAAAGAACAAGTCACTCAGAATTCCTCATAAAAAGGCTAATGAGAAATCCAATATATTTAAAAATTTAATAATATTTTTGTCCTATAGTGTAAGTTTTTGAATGTATTTCAAATTTAACCCTTATATAAACAAATGGGTGATTACCTTGAAGGAGCACGGTTTACAGTTTGAGTTACAATAGATTTTTTTTTTTTTTTTTTTTTTTTTTAATGTGTAAGATGTATATATTATCAATAAGTTTTTAATTTATAGCACTTATTCAACTTAAGATATTTTTCAGATCTAAATTAATGAAAAATAGTATATTCTAGTCATCACAAAACATTCTTCTATATTTTCCTATACAAATTCACGCACTGCCAATTATTTTTTTAAATTATCATTTATCAAAAATATTTTCCCTCGTAAGTAAAGATGTTTTCATTTCAGAAAAATATTACATAGATTTTGAAAGAAAGGAATTTTTGTGCCCTATAAGCGACGTCTTATTATTATTATTATTATTATTATTATTATTATTATTTTAAGGAAGAAAAAATAACTATAACATTTTATTATTATTATTATTATTATTATTATTATTTTTTTTATTTTAAGGAGGAAAAAATAACTATAACATTTTATTATTATTATTATTATTATCATCATCATCACAAATATATCGTTCAATAATTCATTTTAAATATATTGGCGAGTTCTTTTGAAAAATACACATATTGAAAATTGACATCCTCCTAGGTGGGGAGAGAGGGGACGTGATGCTCCTATATATAGAAAAATTTTATCCTGGCTGACTGTTACTATTATAAAAAAGATTTGTTTTTTAATTGAGGTTAAGAACAATCCTCATTTTTGAACATTTATGCTAAATTTTGACCTATGCTCCCATATTAAAAATTATAATAAACCTTGACGATAGCAGTACCTGTGGGCGATATGCAACAAAAATAAATAGTCAGCAATTTATGTTAATGTGCAAGTAATATAACTTTTGAGTAATTCTCTGCATCAGTTCTCGAGAGAGAGTTGAAAAACATTTTTGTCACGCACACACAGAGACATACGTGCAGACATTCTAAAAATGATCAAACTGTGTTCAGGACACCTAAAAACATGTAAATCCATCAAAAACCTAAAATCACAAGTGTTTACGAATACATTACTTTCTTTTATCAAATATAGTAGAGAGTAACAATTGTTAATCGCATCAAATTATATATATATATCTATATATATATCAATACATTTTTCTCATCGATTTAAAAATCATTACAAAATATGTTTAAATCATTAAGAAAACATCCAACAAATGCTATTTTAGAAAGTAAAAAACACATTTACTTTGCTGAAAACTAGAATGTTTGATTAGTAAAATTTCTATAATAAGAACAAATTCATGTTAAAGCTCCATCTAAGGAAAATTGTGTATCCTTCCTTTCTTTACCTCGGGGGGTCACACTAAATTTTCAGCCATTTTCATTGTGAGCACGTTCATAAGATAAGCCTTCGAGCAATTTATTTCTTTTCTTTTACGTAATCAAAACGTTGATAGAATTGGATGTTAGGCGATGTTAAAAGTTCGGTACAATATATTTAACAAACCGTTAATTTTTTTTTTTTACACAAACGGAAACAATTGTGTTGAAACGTTTTGAATAATAATAGAGCTCAAAAATTGTAACACTCTAATTTCTTAAAAAGTAGTATTGCTAACATTAAAAAATATTTGGTATTTTTGAATATGTTATTTTAAATGGTTCTAATTCAGAAACTATTTATTTAGAGAATGGTGTTCAATTTTATTATATCATATCATTAACTGTATATATCATTATCCTGTATGCTTGCTACTTAATTCTGTTATACTAATCGATTTCTTTGCATCTGAAACTTTTGACATGAATTGTTATTCTTGTAGAATCTTTTATATTAAGAATGATCCTTCTAATCATTAATCGTTCTTGATTTCTAACTGTAACATAAACTACTAGAAAGAGGAATCATTGTTCAGTTGCGTCCTAAACTTTTATGAAACACACAGAAAGAAAAAAAATTATAGAAATAACAAAACTTTTTTTTTTTTTTTTTTTTTTTTTTCGTGTGCGCCTATACAAAAATCATGCACTATATAAATTACATTTAAAATATTAATAATAATAATAATAATAATAATAATAAAAGTTATTAAATAAAACTTGTCTACATACGAAAATATTTTCATAAAATTAAAAGTTACATGACTTTTCAAAAATTGGTATATATTTTGGTATCCCTTAAGAAAATAAATAAAACGAAATGTTTACATTCAACGTGGAATCTTCTTACCAGGAAATCTGATAAATCAGTTAATATAACCTACATTAATAAGTACAATCAATGCAATCCAGCATTTAATATAATTTGTTAATCCACCTCTGACTTTTATGACAGTAGCCTTTTTTTGGGAATATATTGAAAAAACTGCAAAATATTTGCTTCACAAGCACAGAATATCAATGTATCGGTCACTACCCATGTTCTCAGTACAAATGAAATCATTCAAATTACTTGAAAGATATAGAATTTGGTTTCTTAAGCAGTTTATGGTCCAAGCAATACTCTTCTTCACTCAACTCCAAACCGGAGCATGCTTTTCAAATATGTGTGTGTGTGTGTAAATAACTTTTAATACTGAACAGCATTGTCTCACATCCAAAATACTCCACACTTTTTTTAACCTGGACCCTCTCCAATGACATTTTCTGAATCCTTTTGTCAGAACTTCCCTGAACAGGTGAGCCACCCCTTAATTGCCCCTGGCGTATATATACATCTTTCCAAAATACGATCTTTTGTATTTTACTGCTACTAGTAAAGGAGCCTTCACACACTTCAACTTCGGTTTCTTTTGACATTTCTTTGATGTGGTTTTTGAGAATCGAAGCTCGCTCCAGCCGTCGCTCACAACCCCCCTAGTGCGATAATTGCATGGGAACTGGTCTCTTTTGTAAAACAGCAATAAAAAGTAATATCCTTCATTGTAAATGTGTGCAAAATTTCAAGGGTCAGTTTTGGACAATGGATAATTTATTACTTTTGAAGATCTAAATGTTGCCAGAGTTTAAAGGAAGCTTAAAACTACTGAGACGGTTTGAACAAACAATAAAATAAACTTAAATATGATCTCGACAGTGTTTTCGAAAGATATATACATTTTAGAGTTGAAAGAGAGATGTAGCACTTTGAACCGAATCTCGTAAATTTTCATCGGCAGGTAAGGGTGTTAAAGAGGCATTCCGGAGCGTCCAGTGATGGTGATGGAGATGGTGGTCATGCAAGAGTTAAAGCCAACTGACAACACGAAGATCACAGACCTGGGTAGGATGCCCTCCATAGAGGGAGGAGGGGCTTTATAAACCATTCTAGTCATTATTCACTTGATTTTTGGAGAAAACAACGGAAAACTCCGAACGGTTAGGCCAATGAACACAACTTAGATTTGAACCCGACACCTCTCGTTTACCAGCTTCGAGAGCAGCAAAACCTCTCAGCCACTAGGGAAACCCGGAGCTTCAAGTAAATTTTTCTAGAATGGTGATGAGAGAAATTCTCCGGTGTAGCAGAAACTTTAAACCATTTTTGAAAACATAATACTGTGAATACAACCATATTATGCTTCAAAAAGAAACCTCAAAAGAACTTTCATAGATTTTTACATACGTTGTTCTATTTTAATATTTAAAAAATAACATTAAGGAATAAACAAGATTAAGGTTTGGGGGGGAGGTAATCTACAAGAAACTTTATGTTTCAGAGATTTCGTGTTAAAGTTTTGTATTATATATATATATATATATATATTAACTTTTAACAAAAATAGAGTAACTAATTAAAACATTATTATAATAATAAGCAAAATAACAAAATTTTTATTTAAAAATGCATTCATATCTTTATCCACGTGTTAAAATATATTTTCTAGTCTTTCCGTAAATTTCCAAAGTAAGTACACTAAACCCTTCGGCATATATTATTTTCCTTTAGTTTAATCAAAATTTTAATAGTATAAAATGTTTGCTGATATAAGTCCTACATGTATGATATTGAACAAGTAACTGAAATTCGTATGCAAGCGTAAAAGCGCAGGTGATTTTTTTTTTTTTTTTTTTTTTTAGTATGTGTGTGTGTGTGATAGTACGTGTAATTTAATACCCACTCTCGAATACTATACCTAAGAAAAAATTAATCTTTTAACAAAAAGTTTTACTACTAGACTAATTTACAAGTAGAATGTTTAAAAGTTTTGATTTTATGCATTAACTATTCAAGCACTACAATTTACAATGAAATATATACTTACAAGATTCCTAATTAGTCGATCAAAAGTACTGTGCAAGTTAATTAATTTTTTTTTTTCTTGTGTACTTTAAATTTTGCTTCACTCGGTATTGTCAACATGTACTATAACATGTCTGAAAACTTTTATATTAACGGAAATCCAGCAGGTTTACTGCCAGAAATTTTTCAATCGTAAATTTTTAGTATGACAAAAAGTCTTTTTAATACCTAATCTACTATAGTACTACTAAGCCAAGTTTTCTTAAATAAGATCTTTAATTTAGTTTCAGATCACACATTTCCATGTGATTATTATGTTACTTATGCTTTATTTGTCGTGATTAAAAGAAAATAAAAAAATAAATATATCACGAGAAAGAATTACTTAAACCAGTTCTTACAACCCTATATTTTCAAAACAATTTTTCATGAATTGTTTCGTAATATGTTTATGGAATTAAGAGGAAAATTACTATACAAAAATAGAAGTTATAAATAAAACGGGTCATAGGAACCGTGATCTAAATTTATTGATTAAAAACCCTGTAAATATCAATGATAACAAATAAAAATTTTGAAAGTTTACAATTTTTATTAAAATCACACAATCAACTGATTGGGAAGAAAATCATATTTATTGAATTTTTTATTCTTTTATTTTTCCGACTGAGTGAAAATAATGCCTGGACCTGGAGTCGAACCCCGGTACTTTGACTTACAAGGTCAAGGCTCTACCAATTGAGCTATCCGGGCCGACAACCGGTCGGCATTATTCACTCAGACAACCTTTAGGCAGAAACATCTGGTCTATCATGTAGATAGCTCGACAGAAATAAGCCGCAGGTAATGGAAAACACCATTAAACAATGGGAGAAAGAAATACAATTTTTATTAAAATCACACAATCAACTGATTGGGAAGAAAATCATATTTATTGAATTTTTTTTTTTTTTCGACTGGGTGAAAATAATGCCTGGACCGGGAGTCGAACCCCGTACTCCCGGTCCAGGCATTATTTTCACTCAGACGGAAAAAATAAAAAATAAATAAAAAATTAAATACATTTGAAAGTTCAGTTGGATCTACTTATTAAAAAAATAATATTTTACGATATACAAACACAAACTGAAAAATAATTAATCATTACCATTTATAATTAATTCACAAAATTTATATAACTTTAAAACTCTACGAGTTCCCAAAAATTTCTGTTCTCAAAGCTTGGTAGACGGAAGGAATCCGGTTCGAACCCAAGTTAATCTCGTTAGCCTAGCCGTTCGGAGTTTTTCAAATTTTTTCCGAAACGCCCGTGCAGAACCCGCACAGCATATAAAGACACCATGAAGGGCACTCCACCCAGGCCTAGGTCTCAAACTTAGACAAACGTTCTTAATTCACACTTGCACGATATATATATATAATAAATTCAGAATAAAAATATCATATTAATATTTTTGTTTTAAAAACTTTATTATATATTTACATACATATAAAAAAGATAACATTTATCTTATTTTACTCTTCAGTTAAAAGGTAAATTTAATTTTTAGTTATTTACTTCCATTTTCATTGCAAGCACGTTCCTAAGGTGAGTCTTAGGGCATTAAATTTCTTTCTTCTACGTAATCAAAACACTAATGGAATTAGTTGTTAGACGATCTTAAAAATTCAAAACAAATACTTTGCAAGTATTTAAAATACATTATATAAATGAAGAATGCCCTTTAGGAACGAACTGAATAATAATTTTATTCAATATGAGAAAATGTATACCCGAGGATATATGCATAATTTAGAAGGTAAGTTAATTGTATAGAAAGAAAGTTTTATTTAAGCCTTTATTTTAAAATATTTACATTTTACAATTTATTAACAAATAAATATGCTGTATTGTCTGTCATTTATTGTAGCAGATACTTTTTCCTTAGGAAAAGAATATGGGCTATGTAATATCATTTATACTCAGTGGTCTAATTCCTTGAAGAATTTTGAGAGACATGTTTTATGTGCTTCTTATAGGGTATGCCTAAAATGATATTTATTTAAATGAAAAATTAATGGTAGCAATAATTACAGCAACTTATTTACTGGTTATTGGTGATGATCTAGTTTTTTATGTAATTTATTTTAAGGCGTAATTTAATGACTGGTATGACAACTTATGTCATCATATTACATGTTAAAACAACATTGATTTACATTGGCATTTAACTTTGTATTTCAAACTATAGAGCTTACGTAATTATTTTCATAAAGAATAAATTTTAATTTACACTACTAGACATTAAAATTGCTATACCAAGAAGGAATGATAATAACGGAATGAAATTTGTTCGACACATACATTATAGTAGGAAGAACAATTGATTAAAATTTCAGAAAATTTGGAGTAATATGTACTGAGAAAACAGTACATAAAGCAGCGACCTCTGTGAGCAATAACAGCACTTATCTGCCTAGGCATTGAATCGAACAGCGATTGGATGACATGTACGGGTAGAGCACTTCACGAAGTTTTAACATGATGCCGCAATTCATTGATGGAAGTTACTGGTGAGTGGTGGTCGCTTTTCAACGATTAAACAGTAATTTTCATTGGTGCGAGATCAGGTGCTTCTGAATATATAATCTTGCTATGATGTATTATGAATTTTTATGAACGTTGTGCTTGTATGTTTGACACTGTGGAGGGCTAGTGTTCTTGCCGAAACGTCTGTCGTGTATTTTAATGCTTTTAATAAAAATGTATTTTTTAAAGTTTTAAAATTTTTGTATTCATTATCTCATTTTAAATGTTACATTGGTTATATTAAGCAATCATTTTGCATGAAATTTGGTACAAGTATTTAGGAGTTACAATGAATCAATTCGTTATCAGTTACTAGGAATACACACACACAGTCATACATACATACATATATATATATATATATATATATATATATATATATATAAAGAGCGGGGCGTTGAGGGAGCAACAGCATCCCTCACAAACGTATCTGTTTATGTAACGAGTCAATATATATATCGTATAATATGGAATAACTAAAAATGGTTTGTTGAATAATGTATGATGGAAATAAGACGTTGAGGCTCCTGATCTGCAGATCCACTAGTGTAAAATTATACATAAAAAAGTCTTATAGTAGCCATATAATACTAGTTAGTATTTATACAAGTATTTATACAAGTTAGTATTTGTCAAGTCTCCCGTTTTGCAAGGGAGACTTAATTCCGAAAATTTTTTATAATTGTTAACAGTTTATTTAATCGTTGAAAAGACATGTGAATTCCTTTAAAAAAAAATACTGGTGTTAAATCTGATAAACAAATTCGAAAGATTATCAGCAATATATATGCATTCGTTACGGAGAAATGGTATTTTAAAATCGACCGCATTTTTCAACGATCGCTTCTTCCTTCTGTGAAACGCCTCCGGATGTGTGTTTCGAAGGGTAAATTCAAATGGACTAGTTTTAGAATTGACATACATTGACGTTTAAATTAATATCTCAAAAATTAATTACAATTTTATTTTTATTATTTCTTTCCTTATTTTATTTTATTAGTATTGTTTCTTTATTATCATTATTTATTTTATTTTATTGTATTTTATTTTGTTTTATTTTTTCGTCATCCACTCCGACAAACTTTTATGCACCTGTATATCAATTTTTGTACTGCTCCGTTTCATGAAAACTGAAGATAGCATGAACAGACAGACGAACATCTTCTTTTATTATAGCTTATCAAAGAACTGTGAGTGTTTTGTTTATACATTACAAAGAAATTATGAATTCGTAAATGTATAGCATATCGATTCCTTATAATCAGATAATTTCGTGTTAGTATGTGTTTATACAAAAAAAAAAAAAGTCTTATTTCCTAATAGCAAATTCCCTTCCAAGACCCTTTTTCAGCTTTAAAAATTTTAATTAAAGTCTGTTTGTCTTAATTATTTACATTTTGTTTTTTATTTTACAAAATTAATTTTTAAAAAACCTTATTATTTCAATATTTGTCACTTTTCTGTTACAAAGGATTCTAATTTGTTCAACATATTGTAGATCAGTGGTAGTCAAAGTGGTCCCTACTGACCACTAGTGGGTGTTCCAGATATTATAATGAGTGGTAGGGATTTTGTCCGATATTCAAGCACTTCCTTTTTTTTTTTTTTTTTTTTTAGGACGGAGGACTATTAGTTTCAATCTGGAATTTTCGTAGACCTGTTTTGTGTAACACCAAAATAAATTAGAAATATCAGTCCTATCATTACAAATTCGGTACCAAATGGGAGGGACGATTTTTTCTGAATCCAGTTTTTCGACATGACAATTGAATTTTATAAAATTAACTTAAGTACGAAATTTAGGCGGAAACATTTC
Organism: Salticus scenicus; assembly: GCA_963930645.1. Taxonomy (NCBI): domain Eukaryota; kingdom Metazoa; phylum Arthropoda; class Arachnida; order Araneae; family Salticidae; genus Salticus; species Salticus scenicus. Next base: position 264,487,201 of record OZ005650.1, read on the forward strand.
ATTTTAATTCATTACAGTCATTTTAAAAAGTACGTGGCCCAATTTTACCGTCAAAAAATAAAAAAATAAAAATAATTAAAAAATAAAAGTTTTACAGATTGAAATTAGTCTTCCATACTAAACTAAAGTCTTTTGCATAATTTTTATTTTTTATTGTTTTTTTTTTTTTTTTTTTTTTTTAATTATTGATTATTTTAAAACATTCAAATGGAAAAGTGTTTTATTTTTGCATTCTTTACAGGGGTCGTATACGTAGTCTCCGCCTTTTTTTCAGGACACATTCAGAGATGAAACATTTTCGTATCTTTTGCCACCACTTTTATTTAACAGAAATCTTGATTGAATTTTAAATGTAAAATGTTGTGATTAAACAGGATAGAAATTATAGTATAAAAATAGTGGTAGCAAAGAAGGCATAAATTTCTCATTCTTAAAAGTGTCCTGAAGAAAAGGCGGAGACTACGACCCCTGTCTTTAACTTGCTGTACTTTATAAATTTTATAAAATACAGTTACTTCCCTTCATTAGAAATCACTATTACTGTGGAATAGATGGGCGGTTACAAAAGGTCAGAGCTCGATGTTCCGTTCTTTATCCAGGAAACTTTCAGAGATAAGATATTCTGCCACTTTTGCTACTATCATTTCTATACAGAGATATTTACCGAATTTTTATAACAATGTGTCGCAATTTAATAAAATAGAGATTATTATATGGAAATAGTGGTCGCTAAAAAGGCAGAAATTTCTCATACCTGAAAGTGTCCTGGAAAAGGAGCAGAGATTTCGAGCTCTGAGATTATTTCTTCTACTAATAGAGATACAACTGTAGGCGGTCGCAGAGCTGCCATCATTTTAATTTATTCCGTAGTATTTTTAGTGCCAGCTTTTTTTTTTTTTTTTTTTTTTTTTTTCCCAAACCATTTATTTTCAAGAAAAATATTCTTCATTTTTAATCAAAATTTTAAGTAACGGAAATGGCTCTACAAAGAAAGTAATTTGGAAAAGGAGTTACTAACAATACCATAAAATAAATTAAAATATTGGCAGGTCTGCGATAAGTATACATGGTGATCACAGACCACTTAATTAATTTGTTTCTATTTTTGATTCTGCAATTAGAGACAACGTGTTTTTATTTAATTTATTTAAACGAACGTAATTTACTACATTGACTTTTTAATGAGCTCCTCTATAAAAACTTAAACCATGTATTTTCATTGATTTTTCTTTAAAAAGTTAGAACAACATGCGTATTTCTTTTAAAGAAAATATTCTAAAATATTTTAAAGTCTTTAAAAGGAGTACATAAATCGAAATTATGCAATATTTTACAACATTAGTAATATTTAAATATACTAAGTGTTTTGGTTATCAAAATTTATATTTTTTGGAAATATTTCATATTTGGAATCCACTAATCAAACCTATAATTGGCTACAAAAAAAAAAAAAAAATGTATAACAATAACATCGTATGATTAACATAATACAAGTTCATTAAATAACTAGCAAGCGTCAATTAACACTAAATAACAATCGTACATGACTGTTTAATATTTTGAAAATTTATATTCTGTATATAATACAAATGTATAACAAATGAAAATTAACTAAATTTTTACCATCTTACTTTTAACTTTTTATGGTGATATTTTTCTAATATTTAAAAAAAAAAAAAAAAAAAAAAAGCAAGTAAGCAATAATTCATATAGTGAAGTATAAAGTGTATTAAATGTATATTGCCATTTGTTATAAAATTTGCATATCATCTGAATTATCCATGTCTAATCTTATTAGAAACATGACATTATTTGATAAGCCTAACTTATTTAGCTTAACTTTGTATAACTTAATAGAAACAAACGTACTATTATTACTATTTTATCGGATTTAAAATGTCAGCTATTGGCTTAGAATGTGAAAATATTTCGTCAATCTTTTTCGTTTTTAAAAAAAACATGAAATCACCGATAAATAACAAAGAATCTCTCAAACTTAATAAGTGAAAAACTTTATCATCTCTTATTTAATGGAATTTGAAAGTTGATCTGTGTTATCTTAAATTTCTGTTTCCTCTTTTGTAATAGGATCTATTAGGACAGTTTCACATTTCTCCTTTTAAGATATTCTTTTCTAATAATAAACCTATAGTCATTTTCTAAAATATATCATTTCTGTATAGGTCTGTTGAAAGAGATTTTTTTAGGAAACGAAAGGGAATCATTGCTTTGATAAACTTAACTCTTTAATGTACAGAATTTTGGTTTACACCAAAACACAAAATAATTTATATTTACAAAGTAAATATGTAATGTCATTAAATCTGAAAAGAATATTATTTTTGAACTTTAGTATATAATATTTAACATAATTTTTAAAAAGAAGTATTTGAATTTAAAAAAGAATTGGTAGCAAAAATAAATCACCATCTTATGACCCAGAGAAAGCTTGACTATGTGGTATGTGTTCCATACCACTATGCTCTAAAGCACAAATTAAAAAAACAATTTGGAGAGAAAAAAAAATGTTATATTTTCTCCGTAAGTTTGCTGCTCGCTCTGAAAACACTTTTAATTTACTGTATTTTATTTTTATTTTTCTTCTCTTTTATTTTACTTTGAGATAACGAAGTAACAATTCTCTTTAATGTTGACGTAGAATTTTGATTAGCTTTATCTTTTCCTTCATTGTGATTTTTCTCAATATCTTCTCTTCTTCTTCTTCTTCTTTCTCAATTTGTATCTACATAGTTGCCTACTTGTACGGTTTTATTATTATTATTATTATCATTATTTACCGGAAATTGTTAATACATTTCTTAATTCTGCGATTTAACATAATGAGATTTTTTCCATATAAATACTGGCGTTAAAAAAACCTTACAAGTTGGCACCTATGTATATATTTTTTTAATAAATGAAAAATTTTAATATTACATATATCATGGTTAGAAACAATTTTAGAATATTTTTGTTTTCTTCACCTTTATTTATTTATTTATTTATTTATTATTATTATTATTATTATTATAATCTTTCGAAAAATTGCTTTTAACTTTTCTTTTCTTTCTTTTCTACAGAAGAAGCAACGGATTTCTGTATCATAAGTAGATTAAAAAAAAAAAAAAAAATGTAACCCTGCAATTTAAGTAAGTCTATGTTTCTTCAATCCGAAGCTCAGGAAGGAACAAGCAATTAGGTAAAATAATAAAAGTAAGGTTTTAAAAAAAATGGACTCTTATATGTGTGTATATGTATATATATATTGTACATGCATAAAATTAAGAAATTTAGAGCGTTATAAAATTTTGCTGTTAATAGACGCATTATTAAAACCAACAACATTGAAACTAGTGGATCTGCAGATCAGGAGCCTCAATGTCCAATCTGCATCACGCATTATGCAACATATCATTTTTATTTATTACTTATTACTCAATATATATATATATATGTATATATATATTGATTCGATTGACTTCCTACATACTCAACCCTCCGTTGTATCTCTCTTTCTACAACTATCTGCATATATACGTACTACTAATAACTGGCAGTCTTGTATTAATTCCCTGTAATTCATAAATACTTGTACCAAATTTCATGCACAATGATTGCATATCATATCGGAATATTATTTAGTGTAACCTTGTTAAAGTACACTTTTAAGAAATACCGACTCTAGACCGTAATAGTACGAAATTCTTTTACGTATCCCGGAAAAGGAGCCACAGTAATTATATACACTAAAAAGAATACACCTATTGTTTAATTATAACTCATAAAAATTTCGACCTAATTTAACATCATTTGGATGTTAAATTAGGTTGAAACCTAATTGTTTAAATTATCATTCAAGAATTTCCCTGGAGGGCTGGTACACAAATCAACATTTTTCACCCCATTATGAGGCATGCGCAGTTCCTGATGAATACGTTGTACTATTAACGAAAGTCTGTTGTTCTTCTCAGCATTTACATTTGATGCTTTTTACTGATGAGGAGCCTATAAAAGGCTCGAAACGTTTAAAAAATTTTGTTTTGTATTTTTAATGTTTTAAATTGTATATTTTTAGTGTATATTGTCTGTCTTAGTTTTTAATGTGATTAAAAAATAAAATTTAATCATTTGGATGGTTATAGAATAGTAACTTAATTCTTTTGTGTGGTCCTGTAAATAAATCATTTTGTCTATACATGTCCCTTTTTTTAGAATAAACATGCTTTTATACATCTTTATAATATATGTTAATTCCATTATGCTAAATGCAGCATAAACGCGTTAAAATGCACTTAAATAAAAATTGGTGTAATGCAATAATGTCATGTCAATAATGTCATGAAATTCTTTTGTGTGTCTCTGTAAACGAACCATAAACATTGCATACATCAGTAAAAATTATTCAACTTATTAACTTTTTCATGAATAATTGTTCGAAATTTGACATAATTTGGATGATTACGTGATATTGTCGGAATACTTTTGAAAAGTCCTGTATATTAATTAGGAAGCCTAAGAGCACATATTTTCTGCAGAAAACATCATTTTAAGTATTTCAATAATCTACGCTAATTTCATTTTGTTGAATGCAGTTGCAGAGTAACGATATTGAAATTCGTTTAACCCCTTAACGCGCGGTGTCCTCGCTGCGAGGACGCTAAATTTAAGATCCAGCTGCAAAAATTCATCCCGGAAAATTTTTAGCAAAAATTTACGTTTATAACATATCAGAAAAGGCCGGTTTTTTTAACCTTAAAATTTAAAATTTCTTTTAGTTTAATTTAGTTCATGAATTCCGGTGGTAGTATAATTTAAATGATCCGAATTGTCTTGCGCCGCAAAGGGTTAAACGAAATTTACCCCATAGGCCGTAATGATAAGAAAAACAGTGGCATGTCCCTGCACACAGTCCACAAACAAAATAAACATAAAAGTTTATACAGCTATTTCTCTACAGTCTGAACATGTGTAACAATTTGCAAGTTAGTCGGAGGAATTTTGCGGCCGTTATTGCGATACATACAAATTCTGTCCATAGCCCGTAATGATAAGAAAAACTTTGGTGTGTCCCTGTAAACGAACTACAGATGAAATACACACCAAAACTATACAGCTAATTCCATGCACATGTGTACCAAATTGCAAAGCAATAGCGTGATTTTTGCGACCGCTATCGCACAACAGACAAACAAGCAGACACACAGACAGAACCCAAAACCTTTTTGAGTCGCCACAGGGAATGCCTCCACTGACGTTTCGGCAACTAATGGATCTGTAGATCAGGAGCCTCAACGCCCTATTTGCATCACACATTATTCAACAAGTCATTATTATTTATTCTTTATTATAATATCTATATATATATTGATTCGATTGACTTGCTATATAAACAGATACATTCTTGAAGGGGGCTGCCGCCCCCTTAACCTCCCAGCTGTATACCTATACTTTCTATACCTATCTATATATAGCATATATGTATTCTTAATAACTGACAGTCTTGTATTATTTCCCTCAAATTCATAAATATTTCTACCAAATTTCATACAAAAAAATTATATAGCCTATCGGAATTATTTTGTGTAAACCTGTGAACTAATTACCAATTTTATGGACACATTTTTCACCAGAAAAACATGTTTTTAAAATTCTAATAAAATTCCATAATATTTAATAGGGTGTAACCATCTTGAAATACGCTTTTAAGAAATACCGACTGAAAAAAACGCAATTATTTTATGTATCCCGGAAGAGAAACCACAGTTACTATAAACGCCAATGATACGAATACACCTAATTAATTATAACTCATTAATATTTCAAATTAATTTGACATTGTTTCGATGATTACAGTACGTCATCAGAATTATTGTGTATGGTCCCATAAATAAATTATTTAGTCTATGCATACCCTTTCATAAGAGTAAACATGCTTTTAAGCACCTTTACAATGCATGTTAATTCTATTATGTTCAATACAGCATAAACGCATTAAAGTGCGCTTGAATAAAAAATTGTCCATACGCTTTGATGTCATGAAATTCTTTTGTGTGTCTCTGTAAACGAACCATAGACATTGTATACACCAGTAAAAACTATTCAGCTTATTCTACATTTTTCATGAATGATTGTTCGAAATTTGACATAATTTGGATGATTACTTGACATTGACAGAACACCTTAGTAAGGTCCTGTACATTAATTAGGAAGCCTAAGAGCACATATTTTCTGCGAAAAACGTAAATTTAAGCATCTCACTAATGTACGCTAATTTCATTTTGTTGATTGAAAAATAATGATACTAAAACGCATTTAAACGAAATTCACCCCATATGCCATAATGATAAGAGTTTTGGCGTGTGTCTGTGCACAATTCATAAACTATATAAACATAAAAAGTATATACAGCTATTTCTATACAAAGCCTGAACATGCGTACCAATTTGGTCAATCGGAGGATTTTTGCGGCCGAACAGTCAAGAGAGGCATAACTCTCCAAATGCTAACCGTAGTCGATATTATTTCACTGTCGGTGTTTTAATGAGAACCAAAATAAACCGATTAGCGCAATATAGAACTCGGTAAATATTTGGCAAAAAATCTCCTAAGGATGTCTCAAAATTATTCAGATAATCTGATGATTACAAGGAATTTTCATATAATCTTGCCTTCGAAATTTCTAAGATTACTGAGCTGTACTCACTACTGCTGTCTCCTTAAAAGTCATATAATTCATATATTGGACAAAGGTGTTCACTACTGGTTATGATGACGCTTTTTGGTATCAGTAATAGATACCCATAAAAATACTATATATTAATACAAAATTAAAAGTTTAGAGCAATAAATGAACTCTGCATACTGATTTTAGTGATATGAAAGCAAAAAGTAGAAGAAATCAGAGAAAAAAGAGCAGAGAGAAAATAAACAATATTTATTCTTTATTTAAAACTAAAAAAAAAGATAGGTAGAATGACAGAAAGATCAATATTTCCTTGTCAAACTAATCGTATTTGAAAATTGATTACTTGAAATATTTGTTGTTCAAGACGTTAATAGTCCAGAATTGTAATCAACCTTGAATGCTGCTTGAATCTACGCAAGAATTAAAAATCTTATTTTCAGAGTTTAAATTTAAATGTGTCCACAACTGGTACAAGATTCACTACTGGTGGCCTTATAGTATTACAGAATAAAATCAAAGGGAAAAAGACTTTGTTTCACAGAAATTAATCCATTTTAAATTTTGAAGTAATATTTTGAGTTGCTTTAAGATCAAACATATAAAATAGATTTGCTCCAGATCAATCCGCAAACTCACAAGAGTTATTTTTAATGCGGTAAACCAATTTCATGTTAAGCTATACTATTTCCTAAATGAAGTGTTTGTTCAATCTCATAGTTGCCCAGTTGCTAATCAGTAAAAGCTGTTACAAAAATATATAAAAAAAATTTCTATTAAAATTTTCTGATACTCAAAAAGGACTAAAGTTGGCAATTGTGATCATAATTCGCTAACATTGTAGAATAATAACCATTCTTTTCAATGCTGTGAGCCAATTTTATATTGCGTTATACTTTTCCCCGATACTTAAAGATCATTCTTTAACTCGAGTTCATTATGTTCCAGTGTCTAAGTACTATCTTCCAGTTATACCGTCCAGTTTTTAAAGTGCATAATAAAATGAACATTTAATTATTATGAACTATTAATTCATAGCACATTAGATAACTTTAAAACATGCTGTGAACATTAAAAATATTGGATAGAGAACTGTTCTAGGTAGATCAACACAATCGATTTTTTTTCATAGCGCAAATATTTTTCTACTAGCAGGCTTTGCCCGCTTCGCTGGACACTATATTTAAATGATTTCTTTGTAACTGAATATATTTCGATTGGCGACTATTTTCGTCACAGCTTTAGTATGGGACCTCCTTGGCAATATCAAACAGTTTTTGAACTTCTCGAATCTGTAGAAAAAAACTATTATTAAAACAAATATTTTCGAAAATAGTCCAATAGCTGGTGTTAGTTCTTCGAATATTCTGGAAACAGTTGAAGCTGTTACTCGCACAGTATAAGTCATTATTCGATGAATGTTCTGGGACAGTCTAAAAAATAGTCACTTGTTCCAAAGGAAAATGACTGTAAAGCAAATAACATTAACTACACCAGAGCAAAAATTTCGCTCACTCACGAAAAATGTCCAGTTGCTTAGAGCTCAATCCCTAAAGTGCAATGACTCAGAATAGGTCTCTGAATAACTCTGGATCGCAGTGACTACATACTCTTTCGCAAAAATCAACTCACACCTACTTATAACTTTTGGCGATGGGGCTTGGAGATGACTCCATCGAGAATCCCTTGGTAAGCTCAAGGTCTACGTTCCCGTGTGTCGGAGAGCTTCGAAACATCGGGAACCCTAAACTATCATTTTTCACCAAATTTGGTCGCCCACTCGCCAAGTTTGTCTCCAAGACTATGCTTTCTATTAAACATATCTTTATTTAGTTATTTAAATATTAATTTGAATTAATCAAATATTTCTGCCCGACAGCGTGCAAGTGCAGTCACAGACAGCAGCTCATTTATTTGTATGTTAAATTAGCGTAGTGAATGGTATTTAAAAAAATAAATAAATAAATAAACATTATCGTGCTACACAAGGTTATTAATTTTACATTTTTCTTGAACTACCTAGATTAAAATCGCTGTTGCTAAATTAAACCTCTTGGCGAAAAATTTTCGGTGTACTTCAACGCAACAATTTAAAAAAATCACCCAGGAGGATCTATAATTAAAACTGATTTTAGTACAACACACATTAGCATCGTAAACTGTATTACCACTTTGTAAAAGAAATTTTAAATTTAAAATGACGTCAATTTTTGTGAAATGCATAATTTATTTATTTATTTTATTTTTTATTGTTCACGTTTAGATAAATGTATTTATTTTCCTGTTGGAAAAAAAAAAAAATAAACTCGACAACAATTAAATTATGGATAATTAAATTTTATTTTGGCAACAATTAAATTATGGTTAAAAGTTAAATGGCTAATTTTTTGCTATTATTAGTATACAAAATTGCTATTTTATGCATAAAAATAACAAAAAAAAGTTTTTTTTCGGAATAAAAGGCAGCCAACTTTCTAAGTTAGGGTATAAACTATCACCATAACAAATTTTATCGAAATCCATCGAGCAGTTTTAGCGTGAAACTCAGTCAAATAAACGGACATTCACATTTATAATATATATAAGATAATCACTGCAACAATTAGTAGTAATTTATTACGCAAAATTTTATTCTGAAATCAAACCTGTTTATTATTATTATTTATTTATTTATAACAAAAAGAAAAATTAATATAATAATTCAATGGACTGGAAGTTTTTTAATTTTCTTCTAAATTAATATTAAATAGCCAACATTCTATTTTAAAAGTATATATAAAAATTTCAATCTTTCGAATAAAATCAACAAAATCTATACTTTTATAAATTATTATTCACATTTACTCCTAAATAATATACATTGCGATGCACTTTAAAAGAAAAAAAAAAAATGTATAAATTTGGAACTGGTTCAAATGAAATCGTGAAATGTTGTATCTGCACATTAAGTTACCTTAAACTCTTTTACAGCCGGGAATTAATGCCGTAAAAAAAAAAACTTATAATGATTTTAATACTCAACTCAGGCACATAAAATTAAGGAAATGGTGTAACTCAATATTTTAAAGCCTCGAAATGTTCTATTTTAGTGAAAAAGATATTCAGTTACTATTTAAATTTAAGAACATATTTTAATGAAAAATGTTCCACGGTTATATCAAGTAGTATCTCATAAATGTTTTTATTGCACATTATAAAAATCATTTCGCAACATTGTAAAGAATTACATGCTAAAAGAAGTTTTTATTTCAGGAACGATCTCATAAATCTAATAAGCTTGTTGATTTTATTTTGTTTTCCTCTTGTGATACCTTAAGATAGGAGATTTTTTTTTTTTTTTTTTTTTTTTATTTGAATAAAGAAATTTTTTAAACGCAGTTGGCGTATCAAGTAAGCGTTTTTGATATTTTGAAAGGAAAAATTAAGTTGTGAATTTTTCTAAGAAGTAATCATGGAAACTAATTGTATCATTACGTTTTTTAATAATAAAATATATTCAAAAGCTGCATTTTCTTCATTCCAAGGGAAATGTTGTTTTAAACTTCATTTGTACTCAGAAATGAAAACAACAAATATATAAAAAGTACTAGCGGGTTACAGAGATAAATAATTTTTCCATTAAACATTTCGCCCAATATCGATCCAAGTCTTCTTATCTAACTTAATTCTTAAATCTAAAAAGGAAATTATACCAACATTTCTAGTGTGTTTTAAAATTAATTCCTTACGATAAATATCAACAGAAACCTCAAAAAGAAATTACTGGGATTAAATCAACAATATATATAATGAATTTTATATCAGAACTAACTAATATCTTCTTATAAAAATATGGAAATATATTCTCAAACTTTACAAATATCAGTTTCAAGAAATTCTGTGAATATTTACGAGAGTTACAGTGCTGACAGACAGACAGACGAATTCAAATAATAATCACTCTTATACATCGTTAGAAAGTGTCAAAAATGATTAATCCAAACGTAAAAGAAAATTGCAATTCTAATAACAGCCAATTATGTAACTGAATATTTTTGTGTGTTCCTGTAAACCTTACTGCTAAATAAACTATATTCTACACGAAGAATTTTCTTGTACATATGTATTATTAATATCAATTTTAATATGATTTGTGGAAGATAAAAGCATTAAAATGTGATTTATAAAAATATCTCTTGTGGAACGCAGGGGACACCCGAAACTTTGGAATTCTTTCGGGCGCCCCTGTAGACAAGTCAGTGGTGGTATTTACCCCATTTTCAATAAAGAACATCCCATATAGTGAACTTGAATAACATATATCAGTTTCAAAAATATTTACGGGAGTTAGAGCATGAACAGGCAGACAAACCGTAGTCATAAACAAAAAAGCAAATTTTAATCATTTCTATATAATAATATTGCCTGTTATAATTATTACATTTATTTCGAATATGCAAATAAAATGTTGAACATTTGGGACTAATTACTGAATTACATTTAATTACAGAATAAGAACAGAATCTGAACTTATGTAAAATTAAAAGTATTAATTTCTCAATGAGTATAGAAAAACATATTAATGAATTTATTACAGAATTACATTTAATTACAGAATAAGAACAGAATCTGAACTTATGTAAAATTAAAAGTATTAACTGCTCAGTAAGTATAGAAAAACATCTATTATATTAAAACACAAAGGTATTTCTTTAAGACCAAAATCGCGCCTACATCATAGCAAGATTAAATATTCAGGAGGAATAGCTTTAGCCTCGTTCAAGGCAGAATGTTGCATTTTGGTAAAAGCGCCCTCTAGAAAAATACGGGATTCATAGATATTTATATTAGAAGCTAAAATTTTAAAGTTTTCAAAATCTGGAATATGATCACTATTGAGAGAATGGATTACGAGTTTTGATTTTAAATCTCCTGTTTTAAATGAGCGTTTATGTTCCTTTAATCTAATTTCACCTGTTCTGCCAGTTTCACCGATATATGTAGAATCACAATTTTTACAAATATCTCTAAATTACTTAGAACAGTTAATATCTGTACTAGCTTTATACCTCAACTCCGTATTAGTAACTTTCTCTCAAACTTTAAACCCGCTGTCCCTCTCTTAAACGTCTAGGTGTAATCTATAGTATTCCTTGTAAAAATTGTGATTCTACATATATCGGTGAAACTGGCAGAACAGGTGAAATTAGATTAAAGGAACATAAACGCTCATTTAAAACAGGAGATTTAAAATCAAAACTCGTAATCCATTCTCTCAATAGTGATCATATTCCAGATTTTGAAAACTTTAAAATTTTAGCTTCTAATATAAATATCTATGAATCCCGTATTTTTCTAGAGGGCACTTTTACCAAAATGCAACATTCTGCCTTGAACGAGGCTAAAGCTATTCCTCCTGAATATTTAATCTTGCTATGATGTATTATGAATTTTTCTAAACGTTGTTTGTGATTGTATGTTTGACACTGAGGAGGGCTAGTGGTCTAGCCGAAACGTCTGTCTTATGTTTTAATGTTTTTAATTAAAATGTATTTTTAAAGTTTTAAATTTTTGTATTTTTTATCTCATTTTAAATGTTACATTGGTTTTAATTATGTATTAGTTGGTTATCCCAGAAAAGTAATATAAATATTTCATAAATGTTCAACTTATTTTTCTTCAATTAAATAATACAAAGATTGTTTTAGTTATATTAAAAAACAAAGACAGTCATATTGTGCCAACTTCGCACAAAACAAAACACACTTCCGCACCTTTTAAAAGAATTGGTTTAAAACACTGGTTCTCAGCTGGTGTATTATAAAAGGATTTCAATTGCACTTTTAAATGTAACTAAGCCATCAAGGTTTGATTAGCACCAACTTAATGTTTTAAAGAAACACATAAAAGCTTACTGTTCAAAGTAGGAAAATCTGCTGACTGCACACCATTGATATACCTGCACCAAATGTTGTGTTGACGATTTTTAAGTTTTTCTGTGATTCATGCTCAAAGAGACTTTTTATAATTGCGTTTTTTAGTCAATTTGTGATAATAATTCATATTCTGTATATAACTATAAAGTATTGCTAAATTTAAAAGAACGCTTTTAAAGATAAGGAAAGGGCATCTTTACAAACAAACGCTCAGTTAGTCAATCTGTGCCACTCACTAAGGGCAAAAGAACAACCGGTATTGGTGGAAATGCCAATGTTTTGCCCTAGATAGAATAACAAATAAACAAGTTTGTCCATGCGTGACATCACCTGCGCTTTCCTTACTTTGAAAAAATGCAACTTCTAAAAATACATTTTTCCATAAAATAATTTCATCCGACAAATGTCGTCATTTTTTGTTAATAGATCATTGAGCTGAGTCCGCGTGCTAAAATATTGTCCATTCATAAATATTATTTCTTTTTATTCTCCCATATTGCAGCGTTTTTATTAACTCGCTTTCTTGTTTGTTTCTCCAGTACAAATCTTGTTTGTTTGTCCAGTACAAATCTTGCAATTGATTTTTAACTAACTTCCCGACTAGCGACCAGCGAGACATTTGAAACTTTTAGAATAGCTCAAAACACAATGACAATGCATTCTTTTAATACTTTTATTCAATTAATAAATGTTTGAAAATTCCTTATAATTGCTGTCTTTATTACGCATTTGATCTTTTTTTTTTTTTTTTTTTTTTTTTTTTTCAAATTAATGAGATAATTCACCAAAAATTTTTTTTTAAGTATTCATTTAATAGAATTGTCAAGTTAATATGATTCAACAGAAAATTTAAAAACGTGGTACATAAAAAGTTATTTTTATCTTGTAATTACTTTATTAATTATATCACTATCGTATTGTTTCGATAAAAATTCATCCTAGCTGGTCCACGTTACAGAAATAGTATATAGATAGTTGTATTATTGACTGAGCATTTTTCCTACGATTATTTCTAAGATGAGCACTTTTACAGCAATTTTGTCTCTAACCGCTTTTTGCACGACCGATTTCCACGCACGAACATTGAAAAACTTAATGTCCCCATACGAGTTTGGCTCTTCGATGAGGAGAGGCATTTACGTTCTTAATTATCAATTTTTAAGTAACTTATTCATTTCAATGTCATAAAATATTTATACAGGAAGAATTTAATTTAAAATTTTACAATATAAACGTACAGGAAATGAAAAAAAAAAAATCTATCGAAAAAAAATTGATATTATAAAACCATTACAAGTTCCCACATTAACAGATTGCTTAAAACCGTTTAGGTGCCAAAGCTTACGGAGCGGGAACAATTTTTTAAGAGTTTTTTTTTCTGCAAGTAATTAAGATAAATATATTTTTTATTTTTTACATTAACGGCCCTCTTCACTTACCGTCGCCGGAAGCCCGAGCCAATGTTATTCTATGGGGAAATTTTCTTTACAAATAACTTATTAACTAATACATATTTTTAAATTCTGTTTTCTCATTCAGAAAATTCCCAACTGTTAAATTGACGGACCTTTTTTAAAAATGTATTTTTTTTTATTTTTAATATTTTATTTTGAAATTGCAAAATGCAAAAAGTTCACATATTTAAAATTCGTATTTTGCAGCTTCAAAATAAAATATAAAAAAATAAAAAATAATAATTTTTTAAAAAAGGTCCGTCAATTTAACACCTGGGAATTTTCAGAATGTGAAAACAGAATTTAAAAATATGTATTAGTTAATAAGTTATTTGTAAAGAAAAATTTCCCATATAATAATATTAGTTTCGGCTTCCGGCGGCGGTGATGAAGTGGGCCCTTAAATATTGAAGCGCCTAGCTCCGTTGGTAGTTTTTTCAAACAGTTTGTAATGTAACTCCTATTCTTTTTTTTTTTTTAATTATTCAAACAAAGATGTTTCCTTGCAAAACATCAGGAAATAAAAAAAAATCAGCAAAAGAACTCATTGGAGTGCGGGGGTTTAAAACAATGGATATGAAATAAAACAGTTCTTTACTTAAATTACAGTCAGCAGGAATCAAGAAAACTAATTTAAAAGAAGGGTTTTGCAATTTTGCAACATCTGTTCTACTCCAATTATAGGTGTCAAATCTTCCATTTTGGGAACATATCATATTTTCTAACAAAATATTTTTTTTATTATTATTATTCAAACTATATATGATTAGAAATGCACATTGAAACCCAAAATATACGAAAATTAAAAAATTTCAGTGGAATTCATATAGCGGCGTTTAATGGGTTAAAGAAACCTGTTTTCTAAGCCAAACTAAAAAGGGAATAGCTTTATTTTTTCAAATGATTTATAGATTTAAATTCTGCTTTATATAATTTTATTTTAATTCCATTTTGGATTTAAAAATAAAATAAAAATATTAATAAAAATAAAAAGTGGATAGTTTTATTACACTGGTATTTTATTTATTTATTTATTTATTTATTTATTTATTTAAGTTTTACTTTCCTTTTAACATATTACTTCATACAAATTTAATCCAGATCGTGATAACTTACTACTAAACGTACTTTTGTTAAACATCCTTTAATTTCCTTAATCCCTTTTAAGAGTGCACAAACTTCAAAATTTTTTCGCTCTTTTAGTTTAATTTTATAGTTAATTGATAAATCAGAAACACGTAAACGATATGGTTCTAAGCAAATTTTAATTCTCGTACTTTCATTTTTGAATATTTGTTAAGGAAAGTTCTTCTTTCGTAAGGTCTTCTGGAACGTGATTTTTTTCCCTACTTCTAATGGAAAATATTTAACATCCAAATGCCTTTTCTTAGTTTTAAAACTGAGATATGTAGACATTTCCGAATATCAGAAAAGTCCGTTTTATGCATTATATATATATATATATATATATACAAAGTGATCGGTTTAAAAGAGTACCCGTTGATTTTTCTTATTACACTTAAATCTGACTATGTGGCAACTATTCTAACACTGAAGTATAATTGTTTGAACCTTGTTTAAGTATGGGAGACAATTTCTAACCCTGTTGGACTGCTACAACTTAATATGTGAGGTAAAACAGAAATGGAGACGCACAGTGTTACTTAATCCTGTGATAATTTTATTTTTGAAAAACATAAAACATTCGCCACTATTTTGAATGCAAACATGAACACGTTGAACCAAGTATTTTGACACACTTTGTATCAATGTTGGTGTTATTGACGAGATTGCTTTAGTTATTCATCGATGTTTGCAGGGCTTCTCTGGAAAACCCTATGAAATTATAATGTAAAAATGATAATGTAAATGTAAATGAAATGTAGGAATGATAATATAAAAAATTTGAATTAAATTTGGTTTTTCATAAATAAAATTATCACAGGGTTAGATAACATTTTGCGCCAACAACAATTCAAACAGTCATTGTTCACAATTCATTCATTGTTCAAACAATTATACTTCAGTGTTAGAATAGTTGCCCCATTCCGTCAGATTTAAGAGTAATAAGAAAAACTGTAGAGAATAAGTGTGAGCCATTATTCTCTATTGTTGAATCTAAATCCTAAAGATTAACTTAGATTAACTTAATTAAGTAATGAGGAGAGCTCGAGACAAAGTTAACAAATAAATAACAAAGTTTATTTAGCAATCTATAGCAAGGAGGGCGTTGAGCTAACTCTAATTAAATAAGTGCCTTCAAGAAACAATTTTAACAAGACATAAATTAAAATATAACTGATCTCACTAATGCTGATCTTTTTGGCGACTGCTCACTGCTACTCGCAAACTATCCTCACTTCAGAGTGTCGAGCGGATTCCCGATACACGACTGACTCTTTTCTTAATTTACTCCATAATACTACATCTCTCTACCATCACTTCACACACACCCTAATCTGGTGCAAATCGCTATCACCACCAACTCCAATTCACGCTACTCCTTACTCCACGCTTGTCAGCTACCAATTCCTCACCCTTCCATTCCATTACATTTTTTATACTACATCCTAACAAATATCCTTTCCCTTCATTTCAATTAAAACTTACTATCACTTCTAATTCATCTAACATTCAGATCCTAATTATTTCACAGCAGCCTCATGCCGACATAAAACTAACTCGACCAAGACTTTCGCCGAGTCCCTGGCGACGAAGTAGTTTAACCTAAGGCTCCTATAAATACGAGCTGGCGCGTCCGACATTTTTTTGCCTTAGGGTTGCCGCATGTACCGAGCGTGATAAACAAACGGCAGCCATTGTTTCTACCGTCTTGCTCGTAATTTTAGTGAAATAAACTGCAATATGGGAGGTTGTTCAGCGATAAACTGCTGTAAACACTCGAGAAAAGGATACAAAATGTTTAGGTTTCCTTCAGATAATGCAAGAAGGAGAAAATGGGCAGCGAATTGTCGTCCAGATTCTTGGATCCCGGGACCTAATGCACAGCTTTGCATAGTAAGTTTTATTGTTAATCACTTATACTTTTCTTTGCATTTCTAACACTTATAAAGTAAAAAATTAAAAAAAAAAGTATTATTTAAATCTAAATATGTATTTTAATAACCATAAATTATTTTAGGAAACGCTTTTTTACTGTGTGTTTGTAGAGTCTTGGCGACGTTTTTTTGGTTCGCCAAAGTTGTCTTGTTTCCGTGTCCTGATAGTTCGTTGCAAAAGTTCGTGCGGACGTGGATCATTGTATTGCTTCCAAAGACGAGAGCCTCTATCGCCGTAATATACATTTGTTACCCGAAAAATGGGCAAAGGTTGTAGAAAGTAATGGAGAATATTTTGATTAAAAATTGTCATTTGATTTGATGTATTTTTATGAAATGAAGCAATAAAAAACCGCACGAATTTATGCAAGCACCTAATATATATTTTTTTAATTGAACGTTTGATTAATTAATTAATTATTTTGTTCTATTTTCAGATTTCTTTTTCTTGAGATATTTATTTCATATTACAATTTATGTCTACTTTCTAGGGGGGAAAAATTAAAAAATTCATACTTTTTTTTTTTTTTTAAACTTAAAATAAATGCATTCAATTGAAATAAACGTCTCTATATTAATATTACATATAAATCACGTAACTGTACATAAATTCATATTAATAATGACTGCTAACTTAATTCCTTTAAAACTGCAACATATTTTTTCAAAAAGTTTTGTTATGAAAGCGATATAAAACAGTAGTATGAAAAAAAAAAGTTGTACCTGACGGGACTAATGTGGAAGTTGCACCGAAGGAATAAACTATTTCTTCCAACGAAAATGCCGGCAACAGTTACAAGTCGCTGAACCACTTTAGAATGTAAAAAATCGTCTGTGTATGAGTAGGCATTTATTAGAACATAGTTTTTTTTTTTTTTTTTTTTTTTTTTTTAAGTTACTATATCAATGGCATCCTTAAATTACTAACTCAAATATAAACTTAATTATGTTATTTCTTTCTTTCTTTTTTTTTTTTTTTTTTTTTTTTCTTTTTTCATGCACACTTTTTATTTCCTTATTAAAAATTATTTAAAAAAATAATAATAATAAGTAAATAAATAAAAATGAAAATAGAACTTTAGAGAATTCTTTGTTTACAGTATGGGCATGAAAAATTAATTTACCTTGCTGAGCAGTTCGCTGACATAGTTAATGTAGCAAAGTACTTCCATAAATTACATTCAATGGAACGTTTAGCTCAATTTTGGGTAGCCCTGTATATTATCTATGAACAAGATAATAAGAACTATAAACAATATTGTGTATTTATATTTAGTTTTATATGAAAAACATCTAACACAAAATGAATTACAATTCTAGCAATTTCCAAGTAAAACCCCAATATATCCAAATACTTTGGGTAGCCCTGTAAACGAATGATGAAGCATTTCCATATCATAATCAACAAAAAACATGGTTTTATGCATGTTTTTTCTGTTTTTATTTATTTATTTATTCATTTCGTTTTGTTTAAGACAGCCTAGAGATGTTACACTGTGCTTTAAAGGTCTGTTTGAGGCCCGCCCAGTACGAAATCGAAAAATCCGGGCCGTTTATTTTTACCAGTGCACGGTCCGACTCGGGCCGGACAAAAAACGATAAAATCTGGCCCGACCCGGCCCGATTCATAAATATGTAAAATAACAAAAAGAAAAAAAAAAAAAGCATGCTTTTTTATGAAAAATAATTTTATTATGTGTTTTGTAGAGGTTTTATATAGCTAAGCAATAGAATGTTCTTTAACACAACTGTTCAATACTTACAAGATAATTATAAAAAACAGAAGTTCATTATTACAGATATACTGAAGGCAGAAAGACTGACAGAAAGTCAAATAAAAAATATTAGCATTCATCAAAAAGTATAGGAAGGTGTTTAAAATGATTAATACTACTAAACATGCACTTTCAAGCATTTCCTCTTATATACTGTAATGTATCCGAATCTTTCATGTGATCCAGTAAACAAAACTTTAATGCTAATCTAACCATATTCAATTAAAAAGATGCTTTTGCACATGCTAAAAATGATGATACTTTTACCCATTGACCTGGAGAAAAGAAAAAGGATCCTTAGAGAAAAAGTTAAAGCGGAATGATCTTTATAGCATTCATCGCTTCATACCACCTAAACTCTACTGACTATAGGACATAAAGTAACATACACAGTAAGGGCACATAGTAACGTATTTAATTTCTTTTGTGCCAAACTAGTGCCAAACTTCTACATGTGCCAAACTAGTAGCGGCAAGCATTCTATTTTGAATAGAAAACCATCTAATATTACTTTAAATAAAATATATTAATTTCGAGACATGCTAAAAATAT
Organism: Salticus scenicus; assembly: GCA_963930645.1. Lineage (NCBI taxonomy): Eukaryota > Metazoa > Arthropoda > Arachnida > Araneae > Salticidae > Salticus > Salticus scenicus. Next base: position 264,506,638 of record OZ005650.1, read on the forward strand.
TTGCAGAAAATCAGATCGCGAACAGACTGATAGACAATTAAATTGAAGTTACAGACATTAAAAAAAAACTAGTTGGCAAAGGTGGACTCTGCTCAGTTCCCCATCATATTTATATTCTCATAAATTTCTAGTGCGAGACATATTATAATCATGTTAAAAGAAATGAATTTGACCAAAGCTTGATATTATGACAGAATGAAATCCCTGCCTAATAGGCTATCCACCGTTCACTTCGATATATATATCTTATTCTAATCTATTAATTTATTTTATCAGGGTCAATTCCGTTGTTTAGTAGTTTTCATCCTACTATTTCCAATGCAATAATCCTCAAAATTCATATTTATATGAAAAATTTACAATTTCGCTATGTTGATAAAATCGTACATTACGAATGATTTACGAAATTTTCCTATTATAATATTTGTATTCAATCATGTTCAAACAAATATCATAAATGTAATTTTGAAGTTGTCTAATGTATTTACGATCCTCAAAATGGAAATTTATGCTCAATTTTGCCTTATTCTGACATGTTAAGTAAATCGTAAATTCCAAATAACTTACGAATTTTTTAAATTGGAAAAATCGTAGTCTATGATATTCATGCCAGTATCCTAAATAATATTTCGAAAGTGGTTTGACATCTTTACGATGAAAATATCCCTCAAGATTGACGTTTATGTGAAATTTTGCTCTATTCTGACATGTTAAGAAATTCGTAAATTTCCAATAACTTGCGAAATTTCCAAAGTAGCATATTTATAGTTACTGATGTTCATTCCGGCATCAAAACTGATATTTTAAAACTGGTCTGACATTTTTACAATAAAAAGTTTCCATTAAATGCACGTTTAAGTGGATTTTTGTCCTAATCTCCCATGTTAAGAAAATCGTAAATTTCTAATAACTTACGAAGTTTTTAAATTCGAATGTTGCAAATGAATAGGGTTCTTGCCAGTGTCGAAAGTAATATTTTAAAACTGATCTGACCTCTCTGCGATCATTTGTTCGTGAGATATCGTGTTAACAGACTAACAAACTAACGGACTAACACACTAACGGACTGACATACTAACGGACTGACACACTGACACACTGACACACTAACAGACACCCTACAGACAGACAACATAGAAATTTTGTCATTTTCGGATTCCTCACACCTGAAAACGTGTAGAAAAGTCAAAAAACCGAGGTCGAAAATTTTCACGATTACCTAAGTTCCCCATACCTATAGTATGATAGGGAACTAAAAAGTGACATACCAGCCTGTAAAATTATGTAAAATAAATGACTGAAGATTTTATCATTTTCCTTTTTCGTTGATTAACAAGGAAGCTAGAAAAAGATTTGGGCCGAAACGGTCCATAAAAAATTTCCTCATGGCCCGGCCCTAGTATACACACACACACACAAAAAAAAAAAAAAAAAAAAAATGAATCCGGGCTCGGCCCGGCCCGAAAGTAAATTAAAAAATTCGGCCTGAACCCGGCCCGTAAATCTGACCCGTACAGACCTCTAATGTGCTTATCAGAAATTACTCCATAGACGTAATGTATTGGAATTCTCTAGGATGTTACTGTACACGAACTATTTCCTTGATCTCAACGAAAAGTATAATGTGTCATTCCTATATAATAGACATTGAGAATACCGATTTTAGACTTTCTGCTACTACTTGTTCTTCACACAGACTAACCGCTAAAAACATGATTTTAAAACTTGTAAATGTGACAAAAACTCAATTTTAAAAATTTAACTTAAAAAATAATACTTTCTCCATCATATATATATACGAAGAAGAGAAAAGAAGATTAATTAAAAAAAACTTTCCAATTTCAATTGGTACGCTCTTTTTTTTTCCCCTTTCAAATGTTATGAATTATTTAAGAAACAGAAACAGATTAGTTGTGTTGCTTATCATTTTTGGCCGATTTCATTTTTAGATTAAAATTTCTTAAAACCGCCAGTAAAGCGATAAAATCGCCAAGCGGAAATGCTGTCCTCTTACGAGGCAAATAAATGGCGGTGATGCGCCGGCCTATTATTTATTTAAGGGGCTCTAGTTTAACCGTCCCAACTTTTGGTGACGTTCTATAGTCTCGACCTCACAGTCCTCCTCCAAGAAAAAAAATTTAGTCGGGAAAATCCCCAACGGGTTTTAACGAGTAAATTTAAACACTACTAAATCGCATAGGAGTGAGTGCAGCCACAACTTAGTTTCTGAAATTTTAAAATAAGTTAGAAAAAAAAATTAAAGTGTAATTTGCTGAGCAATGAACTGCTTACAGCTTCAAATACAATGGCGATTAAAAAAAAATCTCATGAGCGAAAAACAGGACCAACCTCGAAAAAAGAAATTTAAATTTTAAATTAAAATAAGAGCCCTTTATGGCCTGAAACTCCGGGGGAAAAAAACGCCTCAAATATGTTAGCTCAACGGATATACAGAGGGGCTTACAACCATCTTTCTGTAAGTTTTCCAGAAAGAAAAACTTGATTTTAAACTTAAGTTGTAGGAGGAAGATACAGAGGGGTTGCTTAAACATAAGCAAGCAACATAAAGAAAATAGTTTATTGAAAAAAAAAAAAATCTTGCAATCCTCTCTGAAGCAAGCCATCTTTCGAAACTTATGATGAGGAATTTCTTCATCCACTAGAGAGCCAGTCTAGGCTCAAACCATCAGCCAGTCCAAATACTTCAGGGTGTAGATTGAAGAACAATTTAGAAAACGTCAGGCATCAGCATAACACTTTAGACATCAGATTAGATCGTCAGAGATAATTCTAAAACGGAAACTTTTTAAAGTATCAAAAGTATAAAAACTACATTTTGTAGATAGATAAACGAGACAAATTGTCTCTGAATACATAGAATAGTTTATATACAATAAATTTTTCCCCTCCTGGGCTATAGCATGCGAAAAGACAAAAAAATTAATTTGTTAGTGATTTTAGTTAAAAGTTAAGCGTGATTTATGCATATAGCCAAAAAAAAAAATATTTCCGCACTTAAACACACATATATATATATAGATAACTTTTAGTTGAATACAAAAGTTTTAACAATAAAAAATATTCATTTTATACACTTATCAAATTTCATTTTATATATGCAAATACAATATGTATAGAAATACGAAAAGGGGGGGGGGGGGAGGGAATATTTACAAAGGTTAAAAAAAACATTTTATATTACCCTCTCTGCAGGTGATGGCTACAAGATAAAAGAACTTAGTATACATACATAAAATATACATTAAGAGAGAACAAAAATGTTGACATTGAAGCAGAACATGAATTTTGACGTGAAAGTTCATGCACAAATTTTGAATTTTACAGTTTTTAGTTTCAGAAAGTTCATTTCTTTCAGAAGAGGTTCACAGGTCGAAACGGCTTCAATAGATGTCGCACATTTTGGTACAACTCTGATAAACAAATACTTGAGAAAAAGTAAAATAAGAAACGATACAACCTGACCCAGGGTTTCCGCTGTAAAAAAATTAGCATTAAATATGAGAGTCCTGCTGGTCTTTGCACTCGTTGCAGAAATCACAGGGCTGGAAGCTTGCAGCAGGAGGTCAGGCGTTGCAAAGGCACATTCCTGGGCTGTGATCGAACTCGGCACGCTGTCGCTGTCCATACCGTCAGAGGACGATTCAGCTCGCTCTCTACTCATGAATGTTGAGGTCTTGGAGGGGTTAGAAGCTTTGAAATAATTTACATTCTTAGTTGAAATCACAACATTTGCTTTTAACTTTGTAAAGAAATTTTTAGAAGCAACGTTACTTAATATATCGTTTTTAGTTATAGGATTTTCAGACAAAATACGTGACTCTGTCAACTTGACAGTTGTAGAAGTTAAATTTAATACTTTAACGTGGAAATGTTTTAATCTGCCTCGTTTATTCCCTACATTTTTATGTAAATTAGCTAGCAGTTTTTGAGCAGGACCGGTATTGAACGTTCCACTTTCTTTTACAACATTTTCAGTTATTTTTTCGTTTAAACTAGTGGATTCTGTCGGCTTGACATGTAGAAAACTTAAATGACCTTTTTCACTACTTTCATTTAAGTTAGCTACTCGATTATGAGAAGCATCGTTGTTTAACCCGCTATTTTCTGTTACTTGTACCACAACATTTTAATTTTGACTAATAATTAAATCTGGTGGCTGACCAGTTATAAAACATAAATTTAACTTATTTGCTAAAGGTTGAGTACCCACATTAATGTTAACATCCTTTTCTGCGACAATTTTTCCTGTTACATGAGATAATTTTCCCGATTCGACCGGTTTAGCATTTGCGTATGATGTATCCTTACAAATAGCAGAATCTGCCGACTTGACAGTTTTAGAATTAAACTGTAATTTATCATGCGGTGAATTTAAACTACTAGAAAGGTCTATTGACTGAACAATTTCAAAACATAAATTTCGTTTCTTGACGAAAGTTTTAGCCGCTACATTTAATAGACTTTCATTCTTCTCTAAATTTGAAGGAAACGGAGAGTTTAAATTGGAAACGCATTGAGAAGAATTTAAATGCTGCAAGTTGACTGAAGAAATAGAAAGAGAATTTAAACATATAGATTGTACTTTGGTATTATTAGAGTTCATTGGATCCTGTGCAACATTTTCAGATTGATTTAAATGACTGTTTCTCGGCTGCGAAAAGTTAGCTTGTTGCGGTCGGTTGAAAGTATCAATTTGAGGGTGGGCGAAATTTTCTTGCTGTTCATCTATATAAATAAAGAGAAGTGTCTGTGTGTGTGTCTGTGTATCTGCGCTCTGGTGCTCACACTACTAATCGCAGTGTCTCCAAATTTGGCATATAGGTACCTGGGACCCTGCAGGTGTGCACCTCATCGAGATTTTTTCGAATTTCGACTTAGAATTTTTTTAATTAATGTTTTTCCGATTTTAAATATTGGCTTCATTGTTTCATTTTCCATAGATTTATTTTTTTGCTTCAATCGTCTGCGTATCTTAGCAACGGCTATTACGCAACTTATTTTTATTTAATACATTCATTTGAAGGCGAATTTCTTTTTTATTATTATTTTTTCTTTATTATTATTATGTTTATTGAAAATCAAATGGTAATGCAATAGAAATAAATTGTTACGTTTATGTATAAATTTTATACTATAGCAACCTTTTATTTTTCTTTTCTTTTTTTTACTGCCTTATACAAAGTATAAGGAAGTATAGTAATCCCGATTTGCGAAATGGATTTTGCATTTCACATTGCTCGAAAACGAATGATCGCTCAATGTTGCAAATTTATACGTGTGACTGTCATGATGTCTAGTTGTACACCTGCAAGTATCGTCTTAACACGAGCTCTTGTTTCAGAGATATAAGGGACTTTACACGATTTTTTGTGACGTCTGTATGTATGTGTGTCTGTGTGTGTGTGTGTGTGTGTGAGTATGTCGCATAACTCAAAAACGGTTGGACGTAGAAAGTTGCGAATTGGTACATAGGTTTGTTATAACATCTAGTTGTGCACCTCCCTTTTTGGACTTTGTATGATTTTCCGTTTTGGAGATATTTAGGAAAATTAGGTTCATAATGGCCAAAATGTATCAAAAAACGGTAATAACTCATAAACGGTTTGGACAAATCTTGCAATTTAACTGACTTCCTGACTAGCTAGACATTTGAAACTTTCAGAAAAGTTCAGAACACGTTGACAATGCACTTTTAAAAATATTTTTAGCAAACTGTTTCTAATACCTGCTGCCTTCAGCAGCGTTTATGTGATTCAACAGAAAATTTATTTAACTAACTTCTCGACCAGCTAGACATTTGAAACTTTCAGACTAGATCAGAACACGGTGAAAATGCATTTTTTTAATACTTTTAGCCAACTGTTTAGGGTCCCTACTGTCTTCGGCAGCGTTACCAGTACAAATCTTGCAATCTATTTTTCACTAACTTCCCGACTAGCTAGACATTTAAAACTTCTGGAAAACCTCAAAACACGGTGACAATGCATTTTTTAAATATTTTTAGCCAATTGTTTCAGGTGACTGCTGCCTTCGACAGCGTTTATATGGTTCAACAGAAAATTTATTTAACTAACTTCCCGACTAGCTAGACATTTGAAACTTTCAGAATAGTTCAGAACACGGTGAAAATGCATTTTTTAAATACTTTTAGTCAAATTTTTCGCTTCCCTGCTGCCTTCGTCAGCGTTACCAGTACAAATCTTGCATCGGTTTTTAACTAACTTTCAGAAAAGCTGAACGGCACACGGTGATAATTTATTTTTTTTAAATATTTTTAGCCAACTGTTTCGGGTCCAATGACAATGTTTTTTAACATTATGTATATTTCTAAAAGTGTATAAGGAAGTCATGTGGTGCCCACATCAGATTTTTTTATTAATTCCTTCAAAAGAAAAAAAATATATTTTTTTAATTATTATTATTTATAATATTTATTGGGCGAAAAAGAATGGTAGTTTATAGTAGAAAGGATTAAACTGATTAAAATCCGTTTTTCATGTATTTAATTCCTTTTAAAAGAAAATCTAATTTTTTATTTTATTTTATTGCACTGGTCGGAATCAAATCGTAATATAGTGTAAATAACGGGGGCTATAAAACACATGGTTCAAAAACTAAAATATATAATAGATGCTGAGATACAGTCATCTTTAAAATCGTAGTTCTTAAATAACAGAAAATCCACAAGTCGTCGATAAATACCCAGATTGAAGTGCCCGGGAAAGACCTTTCTATAGGGGAACTGTACCCGATGCAGTACGGGTAGAAAAAAGAGCTGCCTTAGCCAACGGGTACCCGAAGAAGCGGGATCTAAAGCGATTTCAGTGTTTATTTTATTTATTTATTTATTTTAAGGTTTTATTTGTAATGTGATGTAAAAAATAAATACTGATCCAATTCTTTTGAAAATTCATTTAAATATAGTGACCAGCGAAGCGGGCGTAGCCTGCTAGTTTTGAATATTTACGGGTTCCTGCGGGCGATTGGAGTTATTCGCAGGTTTAGCAGTGTGACGTGCTTGATATTTATCCAATATTTTAAATAGACTATCAATAGATGCGGGTGGTTTTAATTAAAATCTTGAATTTGGACTGTAAGCAGCGGGTTTATAATGTCCAACACTTCAAAAAATGATAACTGTAGGTCAAGTTGGTTAATTAAATCAAGTTTATACAGGAAAAAGGTTGTCGGCTTATCGAATACGGACATTTTCGTTGTATACAGTTCCTGCATTAATTTAGCTCTGTCAGCACTCGAGGAAAATGTGTTTATAATTTTGATTTTTAACTCTTCATAGGTGGGATTTGGACCCAAAGAATGAGAGGCGATGAGGTCAAACCACCTTTTAGGTTCTCTTTTTAAAGAGTATTTTAAACAGTTAAATCGATCAGAAATATCAGTATGACATACGTCAAAATATTCTTTAAGTTCCTCAAAAAAGTTAAGCACCTTATTTTGGGCGCCACTGTAGAGAATATGAGTGGGCCATGATCTCTCAAATGTAGATCTTACTAGATCTTAAATATAAACTTGAATACTTAATTTCTTAATTAGCTAGAAATAAGAAGAGCTCGAGACAAAGTTAACAAGTAAATAACAAAGTTTATTTAGCAATCTATAGCAAGGAGGGCGTTGAGCTAACTCTAATTAAATAAGTGCCTTCAAGAAATAATTTTAACAAGACATAAATTAAAATATAACTGATCTCACCAATGCTGATCTTTTTGGCGACTGCTCACTGCTACTCGCAAACTATCCTCACTTCAGAGTGTCGAGCGGATTCCCGACTGACTCTTTTCTTAATTTACTCCATAATACTACATCTCTCTACCATCACTTCACACACACCCTAATCTGGTGCAACTCGCTATCACCACCAACTCCAATTCACGCTACTCCTTACTCCACGCTTGTCAGCTACCAATTCTTCACCCTTTCATTCCATTACATTTTTTATACTACATCCTAACAAACATCCTTTTCCCTTCATTTCAATTAAAACTTACAATCACTTCTAATTCATCTAACATTCAGATCCTAATTATTTCACAGCAGCCTCATGCCGACATAAAACTAACTCAACCAAGACTTTCGCCGAGTGCCTGGAGACGAAGTAATTTAACCGTCCCAACTTTTGGTGACGGTCTATTGTCTGGACCTCACAAAACCAACGGGTACTCTTTTAAATTGATCACCCTGTGTATGTGTATACATACCTAGAAACATTTATAATTTTTTCCAGAGTGCTGTTAGCACCACCCTTTTTTCACACCAGTATATGTTAAAAGCATTTTTCTACTTATTTCATAGTAATTACACATTGATGAAAAATTCTCTAAAATCGTTCTGGTGTAAAAAAAAAAAAAAAAAAAAAAAAAAGGACGGTGCTAACAGTACTCCGGAATAAATTATAAATATTACCAGGTATGTCACCAGTATGATTTTAGAAGAATTTTTTCCAATACGTAATTACAATGAAATAAGTAGAAAAATGCTTTTAAAATGTACTGGTATGAAAAAAAGGCAGGGCTAACAATACTCCAGAATCAATTATAAATGTTATCAATTATGTATATATATATATATATTAGTAAATTGTCAAATAAAAGAACACTTAACTTTTTTCTTTAAAAACTTGCAATAAAATCATATCTTCTTCATTATATGTCGGACAGATACATTTTGTTTGAATCTACAAATTATTTATTTTTTTTAATACAATAGCTAAAACAATCATGGTAATGATAAAAAGAATTAACAATGATAATGTATTCTCATATAAAACCTGTATGTCCACGTTTGTCTTACACAATATAAAGTAAAGCTAGGAGATTTTGCGCTCAATTCAACAAAATGACATTAAAAAAAATCCAAATATTAATTTTTTGCTAAACTATTGCTGAATAACTTTGAATTCAAATATTTTCTATCTACGCATTTTCATTAATATTTTGTCGTTATGCCATAATTTAAAGCAACTGCTGTAATAAAACCAAAAAAAGCTATTTTTCGCAACCTCTCTTTACACAGTAGATGTGATTGCCCGCATGGGTAGGAGAGATTGCGCTTATTTATAACTACAATTAAATTGTTAACAATAATAATTGCACTTAAATAACATTTTTGTAAGGTTTTTGTAAACAAATATTTTTACTTTCTTCTACATTCAATAGAAGAAAGTATTGGATTCGTAAAAATTTTCGACCTCGGGTTTTTGATGGATTTACACGTTTTGAGAGCTGTAGAACACGATTTGACCGTTTTTAGAAAATGTCTGTCTGTCCGTCTGTCTGTCTGTCTGTCTGTCTGTCTGTCTGTCTGTGTGTGTGTGACAAAATTTTGTGGCAACTGTATCTCAGGAACTACTGCACAGAGAGTATTTTTAGAGTATTTTTTTTTATCATTGAATTGTAATTATTCTAAAAATAAAGTGTTGTGACAAAAGGTGCAGGTATAAACAGTTTTATGCAACATTGATTAGAATGTTGGTGGTTAAGGAATATTTTCTTGACTGCTGACCTAATCTGTCGTTGTCCACAGTCGTTGCATTTTTTTTTTTTTTGTGTGTGTGTGTGTGTGTGTCTGTGTGTAAATAGTGCAGTTTTCGTTTAACCACCTGCCACAAGTTAATTCATTCGAGACGGACAGCACACCGTTTGTGAAACGCATTTACGTACCAAACAGACTGCTACGGAAATATGTATTGTGTGCAGTAATATATGACTCTGATTCCGCCCAATTTTAAGCCCAGAATCCACTCACCGTTAATTATTTATTAAAATTATTTTCTCAAAATTTTCCGCACAAAACCTAAATTTCACTTGATTTGAAATCTTCTCGTTTTCACTTTAGAAATCTTTATGTTAATTGATTTTATTTTATCTTAATGAAATTTAGACGATTATAGGCCTTAAAAAGAAGTTCTATCGCTTTTTTTAAATAGCCGACAGCTGTACAAAACTTGAGCATCATATGTGTAAGACTAAACAGATTACAAGACATCATTGCAAGACTAAACAGATATACAATTGCATTAAAAGGTTTACGATAAATTTCCCATTGGCTAACTTTGCCCCCCTCCCCCTACAGGCAAATATTACCAGTGGTGTGGCTTTTGTCTATCGTTGCCACTCCTGAATAATGTCCAATTAAGAATTGTGGATAGGGTTTCTAAAACGATTCACTATTTAGAATGGGTTAAACTAGCCTAGTCATTTGTCGAAATTGTCTCTTGGTACAGTTCCAGACATTTAACAAACTCATCGTCATTCACTTGTCATTACCAGTAAGCTGCGTTATTTACCCTAGTAAAGAATTTAATGAAATCAATGCGCAATCTTTCCTAAGTAGAAAATGCGCAAATTGTTCCATTTCGGTAGGAGAGACACTGCGCAGCCTTTTAATCAATAATTATTCGATTTTATAGAGAACTGTTGGTGTTCGTACCGAGTCTAGGTTAGTAGCTTATGAGAAATCGTTGAATTAAAAAATATTTTGCACTATTGCCATTCTAAAGAAATTCCTAGAAAGTGCTATGAAAATTCAAGCACCTTTTTTTAAAAAACAAGTCAAAGTAACGTTTTATCTTAAACAATCAACATCCAAATTTAAGTCGGCATTCTATTCTTGCTGTTGTACAACTTTCTGAAGTTGCAGAGTTAGCACACTACTCCTTCACATCTATATGCGCAATCTCACCTAGCTTTATCTTATAATAATAATAAAATAATATATATATATATATAGCCCTTTCCGACCGGAACATTTTTACTATAAAACATTACATTCTTCTGTTTTTGCCTGCTGAAAGAAAAATACGGAGTACAAACACCATCTGTTGATTGAAAATGGTACTTTACACTTTCTGGGAATTAGTACGATCCTTCATTTCCTGATTTTATTACATACGACTGCTGTAGATGCAAAAATGTATGTGGATATGTAGATATCTAACATACACGATTGTGTAGCTTAAGTCGGAAAGGGATAAATCTAAATTTTACAATATTTTCTTTTGACGTCGTAAAAATTGAGCAATTTTTCAGGTTCTGTTGGTTGATACGTTTAGGAAAATGTCATTTAAAAATATATATATTTATCTATTTATCTTATAAAAATGCACATTTGTTTCTTTTTTGCTGAAAACATTTATTTATACACATTTATCTGCAATAGCAACAGTTTCGTTATACAGTAAGCGATGTCACACAAACACCACAAGATACAAAAACTCGCAACAGTTATTTTGATACCAAAAAAAAAAAAAAAAAACTTTCGTTGTTATTTACAGTGTTTCACTTGATATTTTTTGGGATTAACTTGTGTTCCAACTCTAGAAATTATTTGTGCCAGAAGAAAAACTTACAAAAAAGTAGTATGTTTGTGGCCAGCATTAGACTTACTTCTATATCCCCTGCACAATTTCATACAATACAAAATATTTATTAAAATTATTTTCCATGATGAGTGCAGATAACTTTCATCTCAGAGAAGCACAAAACTAACTGTCCAAAGAAAGTCAGTTTTGACCGACACTTAACCCTTTACGGGGCAAGACAATTCGGATCATTTAAATTATGCTGCCACTGGAGTTCATGAACTAAATTAAACTAAAAGAAATTTTGAATTTCAAGGTTTAAAAAACTGGCCTTTTCTGCTATGTTAAAAACGTAAATTTTTGTTAAAAAATTTCCGGGATGAATTTTTGCAGCTGGATATTAAATTTTGCGTCCTCGTAGCGAGGACAGCGCGCGTTAAAGGGTTAAGGAAATAAGGTTGAAAAGTGTTAATGACTTTTTGTCTGTCTGTCCGCGATCTAACTACTGTAAATATTCATGGAATATCTTGAAACTGATATATGCTATTCAAATTTACTTTCGGATGTTCCCTATTGAAAATTGAGTGTATACCACTATTAATTTATATACAGGGGCACCCGAAAGTAATCCAAAGCATTGCATTCTATGAGAGGCATTTCGATAAACCATATTTTAATGCCTTTACATTACATAAATCCTAACGAAATTAAAATATGTTATTTAAGTTCACTGTCGAATGCTTTCTATTGAAAATGGAGTAAATATCACCAATAATTTGTGTACAGTAAAGTATTCCAAAGCTCTGCATTTTATGAATGTTATTTCTAGGAACCATATCTATATATTAATAGGCAAGCATAAAATTTGTTGTCCCTTTTTAACATATTAATTATGGGAGTAGAGGGTTGAAAATGGTATCATTCGAAAGGTACGGTTAGCCGAAAGGTGCGAATACAAATATTATTTTCTTACGATGTCAAGAAGGTATTTAAAAATACATTTATTTTTTATGCATTTTCCCCCATTTTTCCCTTTTATACACGTATTCCTTTACATTAAAAAATACCTAAAAGTAGAAAGTTGTTAAATCTGGCAATTTCATGAAGCTCAAATAAAACCATAGACACAGTTATTTGTATGATGTAGCATTACTATACGCAAGCGAAGTGATGACGTCACTGTCTGTCCATGGAGCCATGAAAAGATCGTCCATTGGATTTTTTGTAAAAAATTAATAAAAAATAACGGAAATTATCTGCTGATTTCAATTCCGATATTTGGGTATAGTTATATATAAGTTACTGTCTACATGTGTTTGATTGAGTTATTTTTTCTGGAAAATTGATAAAATTTTAATTTAAAATCATAAAACTCCAGAAAAAAAAATGGCAAACTTCCAGTTTCGAATGTAAACATAAACATTTCATTGCAAAGGGTGATATTTAAACAATAAATATTCAACTAATATACTAAATAGAAGGAAAATGGATTTGTTACTAACTGCTGCATGTATAAGTAGACGATACGGAAAAAATTCCGATTTCCGTTTTTTGCTGAATTTACATGTTTTGAGCTTTCTTTACGTTTCAATTAACTGAAATTGGCTACTTATTTTTTAAAAAAGTGTCTTTATTGCTAGCTTTTGTGGGTAGAAGAAGCAAGTAGAAGATACATAAAAACTTTTGATTTCCGGTTTTCGATGAATTTACACGTTTTGAGATTTCCTTGCATTTTAATTAAGTGAAATTGACTACTTATTCAAACAATTGCCGCAGCTGTGTTGCAATTGCATTCCGTTTAGGACAAGGCAATAACTTTGCTTTGCCTCGCTTTGCAAAAAAAAAAAAAAAAAAAAAAAATGGTCGAGTTTTGACCACTGGGCGATACTAGTTTTAATAATTTTACTTTACACAAATCTTAATGAAATCGAAATATGTTACGCATATGCACAAAAGAATGCTTTTTATAGAATACAGTATGATTAGCACTAAAATTTACATGGTCACACAAAAGAATTCAGTTACATTAAGGGCTATTATTAGAAATTTGCTGAATTGAATTTTCTATTATATTAGGTGTTTTTAACACTTTCTAACAATTTTAAAGTGTGAATATGATTTAAATTAGTGTGTCTGTCTGTCTGTCCGTTTGCTGGCCTCCAGCGTCCGTAAATATTTCCATAGAATATCTTAAAGATGATTGATATAAGTTGTTCAAGTTCACTATAGAATGTTCCGAGTTAAAAATTGTATTAATGGATCCTGTTGACTGGTCTATGTACAGGGATACCCAAAAAAATGGCAATGCATTGCGTTATAGCAGAAACATTTTTATAAATCCTATTTAAATAACTTTTTGATGCAAAATTCATAAAGAAATTGACATTTATTGATAAAATAATGTTATGATATGCATATGTATGATATGTATGATATGTTATAATATGTATCATATAATGTATATGACATGCTGCTTAGCCTTCTAATTTACGGGCTGCACTAAAATATTCAGATACATTAAGGGCTGTAATTGGAAATAAATAGGTGCATTTCCGTTTGCGTTAAGCAATTTTAATACTTTCCAACAACATTTAAGAGTAATTATGAATTCATTTAGTCTATATATGTATGTCTTTCTGTCCTTCTGTCTGGCTGTTGTGTGACGATGTAGGCAGGGCCGGCTCTAGGCGGTAGGCAAGGTAGGCAACTGCCTACGGCGGCAAAATTTAGGGGCGGCAAAATCAGTTAAACTATTAAAAAAAAAAAAAAAAAACTTCAATTATTGAATGTAGAAAATAAATAAGTAGAAAAATAAATAAGTAAAAAAATAAGTAAATAATCGTAACAAGAATTTACAGTCTTCTCTGCCCATTCCTATAATTTGAAATGCAGACAAGAATAGACAAACTTGTAAGTTCTGTGTACAGTATGTATTGTATGCGCAGCCGCAACGCGAAGGGAGAAATGCACACTTACCTCACCGCTGATTTTATCAAGCTCTTTTTGCCCTCTAATTAAAGAAAGTCAAGAGTTTTCCAATTGTAGGGTCTTTCAGCAGTGTTCTTCAGCATGTAGGAATTATTTGGTGGTACCCTTTCTCAACAGGACATTATCAGTATATCCTAAGTATGAAAGAACGTCCTAGGACATCCTCAGCCATAAGGTAGGGACATCTTGAGTTGTCCGTAAAAACACGACAAAATTTGAGTTTGAATTGGCAACAGTGATGTCAGATTTAAAACAATGCTTTATTTATGCAATAACGTCCATCAGATTCATTGGATGGGGGAGGGGGGATAAATTTTGGATGAAGGTATGTTTCCATTGGCCAATCAGCATTTCAGTGCAAATTCAACGAACATTTTAAAGGTTTTCTTCCTGTTGAATGATCTAGTGGTAAGGAACTGCCTAAAGTTTTTTCAAAGAGTTGGGGGGAAAAAAAGGGTTAAAATTAGAAAATATGACTGGCCAAGGTTATGAAAATTGCTCAAATATGAGAGGTGACAAATTTGGGTTACAATTTTAAATTCCAGAGCATTTCACGCACATTGCAGCAGCCATTTATTAAAATTAGTAGTTAATGAATGACTGCGAAGTTTGAAAAAATGTATAGATTCCCTAATATCTTTATTTCTTAAATTAGAAAACATTCATGATGCTTTATTAAGCAATTACAAAAATGTAGAGATAGATAATATGATTCAAAATGAGGCAGTTGTTTATTGATTACAGTCGGCAGCAAAATTATTAAAGTACTAGCAATAATTTCTACTTAAAAGATGGGCACCTTATACTGTTTTGTTAAGTAAATATTTGTCGAGTCATGATCTTAGTCTTTATGCTGTTTATAAAAAAGTAAGTTGATGATAAAAAAAAAAGCGATCAAACCAAATATATATATATACATGAAAAATATGGATGTGTGCTTCATTAATTTTTCTGCCGTCATTTGACACAAAATTTCGAATTATATTAGTCCGATTAAGTAAGCTATGTGAAACAAAATTTTTTGATTTATACCAACTCATTAATTTATTAAATGGCTCATTATTCTTATTCTTCTTATTATTAAGAATTATGATCAGTTGGATCCTTTGATAACTTTATCTTAGAAGCTGAAAAATTAGCTAATGTAATAGACGTAGAAAAAATCTTTGAATTGGCTACACCACGCCATCATGTTCAATCTTATAAACGAAATTTTTCTTATGAAAGTGTAGACGAATGCATAGAAAATTCAAAAGAGAAATATAAAATAGGTTTTTTTTCCTCAGCGATCAGGCGATTAGTGCACTGAAGCTGAGATTAAATTTATTGAATAATCATAATCATTCTTTTTGAATTTTTATGTAATGTCCACAAACTTAAAGACACGTGCAAAAATGAATTACTGAGACTGACACACTGTAAAGATCTGGGAAACGACTTAACAGATGGCGATTCCTCTGTTAAGTCGTTTAAATCTTAACATTTTAAAATTGGCTGGTAAAATATGCTTTATTTTCTTCACTTTTGAAAAAAAAGAATGCCCAATTTTGACGTCTTTAATTTCATTACTTTCCTTAACATTGGGCCGAATTTAAGCACTGCTTTAAAAATTTTGTTAACCTTGCCCATAATTTTTGCTAACGGGGAAAGATCTTTTTCTAAACTAATAATCTGGTGTGTCACTCACATAACTTTCTCTTACCCTGAAATTTAATACCATAAATACAGGTTGGAGATTAAGAGGTAAGACAACGAGTAGTGTTATGTAAACTTATGTTAAAACAATTCAAATTTGGCTTCGGAAAAGTTTTATGTGACAGTTAGTTCTATGTGAGGGGGACTACCGCCCACCTCAACCCCCCCGTTTCATTACTGCACCTACATTTATATAGAATTTAAATCTGTTATTAAAATTAAAAGTTCGCTTAAAATTAAACAGACAATTTTCACGCGTAACATTCCTTGAAACTTTTCCAGCAACAAACTTATATTAACTTGAAAATACAACTTTTGGATCCCCTGAAATTATTCGTTTGTAAGTTACTCTAAGAGACACAGACAAAAATCAAACTTTAAAAAACTTTACTTCGGCAATTAGGAAGCCTTAAAACGTGTAAATATACAAAAAACAAGAGATGAATACTTAGCTTAAAAACATACATTATTTATCATGTCTATGAGGAATTCATTTCATTTTCTGAGCAACTTTGGTGGAAGTGGTAAAATATTACAGTAAAGAACTTCCACAAACAATAAAAAAGAATGTTATCGTTTAAATATTTGCAGCCCTGATCTGTATATCATTTGAAGATTATGTACATACCATATGATGCACCTAAATATAATCCTATAGTAGTGATACAAGGCACAACCTGAAATACATTTCCATCAATTTTCAGCTATTGTCGCACTATAATCAAGTTCTTCTGTGTAGCCCTGTAAATGAACAGTGAAGGATTTCCTTACTGTATTCTACATGAGACATGTTTTTATGCATATAAAAAGTATATATTCATTTCATTTTAGTTTAGTGCAGTCTATAGATGTTAAACTCTACTCCCCTGCAATTTCCCCCCTAGACGTAATGTATTTGAATTCTCTTGGGTGTCCCTGTACACGAACTATATGCGTCATCTCAACAAAAAGCTTAGTGTAGCACCCCCATACCATACGCATTTAGAATACCAAGTTTGGACTTTCTGCTGCAATTTGTTCTTGAGATATGCTGATAACAGACAGACAGACACACAGACCAACCGCTAAAAACATGATTTTCGGATTCAGGGGACCTTAAAACGTGTAAATATAACAAACTCACATTCGAAAATTTGACCCTAAAACAATACTTTTTTACCTTATGGGTGAAAGTAATAAGAGAAAGTAAAAATGGTAAAAAAATATTTTAAAACCATATCTAGTCCAAATCGACTCAATGGGTTAGCAATGTTGGACATTGAATATGAATTGAGTAACAAATTAGATTCGAAGTTATTCGAGATTTGCACAAAAGAAGGTTCGAAAGAGATTATTTTATTAAAAGCTTAAGTTTTGTATACTGTTCTAGCATTCTTTATCCTTCGCTGTTTAGAAAATATTGTCTGTACTGTACTAGTATTACTTCCAAAGATTTTGTGTTTTTTACTTTAAAAAAAAAAAAAAAAAAAAAAGAAAAAAAAAACAGTAGTAAATGTTTTATGAGTATTATTTACTTAGCTCAATTCTATTAGACCATTTATGTGATATATATATATATTTTTTTTTTTTTTGTTATATATAATTTTTTTTTTTTTTTTTAAGTTTTTAAAGCTGGGGGGGGGGGGCGGCATTTCTGAGGTTTGCCTACGGCGGCAAAAATGTTAGAGCCGGCCCTGGATGTAGGCAAAGAATACTGAACATTATACGATATAACGAGCAAGTACCGTTGAGAAGTGTTAACACTTAATGCGTTTTGCATATATATATATATTTTTTTTTTTTTTAAATGAAAAAATAAATTTGCTTGGAATTATCAGAAATCTATGGTTCAAACTTTCGTTTTAAAGGTATTGGTATTCTTTTGAAGAATACTCATATTGAAAATTATTTGTGGGGGGGGGGGGGAGGAATTCCCTTACGTATTTAAAAAAAAAATCCGGTTGAATATTACTATCATATATATGCATACATATATATATACATTGAAAAGTTAAAAATAAATCTCATTGTATACATTTATACGAAATTTGGACCTATACTGCAATATTGAAAATTATGAAAAAATGAGATGACTACACCATATGTTGATCAATTGATTTCAAATGTAATTAGCACCAGTTTAAATCGTAATACAACTAAATATCAATTTTGTTTAAATTCCATTCATTTGTTCATGAGATACTGCATCTAAAAATTTTGTGATACACATACAGATGGACAGACATTTTTTTCTAATATTAGTCAAACCTTATTCAGAACATCTCAAAACGTTTAAATTCATCAAAAACCGCTGATAGAACTTTTCCAGAATCCATTTTTTTTTTAAACATGTATTTAGAGAGAGGGAGGTGAGAAAGTAATAAATAAATAGAGCTTCGCACTCTGAAATATTGACAGCTTTAGATTAAAAATTCAAAATCGTTATTCATAATCTATTTGAAATTACTTATGATATGCAAATTTAATTAAAGATTTATATTGAGAAAAACTTACTTAGTATTTTTTTTTTTTTTTTTTTTTTTTTTTTTTAATACAAAAAAAATCAATAGAAAAAATGCGAAGTAAAAGTTTCAACATCATCTTTTCCTATCTTAAAAATACCTCATTATCAGTCTGCTGTAAATTTTCAAGTATTTAATTAACTTCAGGAGAAAGTTAGAAGAACTTAAACTATTCCTGTATCAACTAAACTTATAAAATATTATTTACGCAGTATTAAATTTCCTTAAATCCCTTTATGACATTGATTGAAATCTTTAGGAGCATATGAAAGAATTTCTAAAAAAAACTTTAATCTTAAGCTCAGGCACGTAAAGTTAATGAAATTGCCTAACTAATTTCTTAAGTGTCATAGAATACAATTCTATCCTGAGGTATTTATTAAATAGTTAAATTAAGCACGCATTCCAATAAATAATATTTTAGGGTTATGCGATGAAGTTTATCATGTTTTTATAGCTTTAATTAAACTTTATGGCTTTTTAAATTTTTCTTCTTTTCTAGGCAGGGCAACATTGGGAAAAGAGTTTAGAACGATAAAAGTTTAAAAAAAGAAAAAGAAAGAAAGAAAGTCTTATGTAACATAACAAAAAAATAGAGTTCATCAAAATTGTTTATCTTCCAGTTTTCGATGGATTTATATGATTTGAGGATAACACGGTTTGTCTATTTTTAGAAGTTATGTAATTCTTAGTGAAATTTTGCATTACCAATGTTCCGAGATAATTCAAGAAAAAATACGTGTAACGTTCTAAAATTTTACATATATCTAGCGGGATTTGCCCGCTTCGCTGGTCACTAAATTTTAATAAATTCTCAAAATTACATATAACTTATTAATATAAAAATCTCATGAAATAAAAAATTACGAAAAAAAAATTAAATTGGTCAAAACCTGAGTTTTTCTTTATGAGGTAATTTAGAAGGAAGTTACAGTTACAATTAAAAACGTCTTTTTGTCCTCCGACCCAAAAGGGAAAGTGGCAAAATTCTTTTATAGTGCATGTTCCCAAAATTTTAAATTCAAGAATACGAAACAATACTTCGTAAATACATATTATGAATACATACATCTCGCGTGTATACTTTTACATTACGTTTTGATCGCCAAATTCAAAACCCGCCAAGCATGATAGTTATCAAAGTTATACCAAGTTTGCAAAAAAACAAAAAAAAAAAAAAAAAAAAAAACCTCTAGAAACTTCGTAGAAACATAAATAACGAATTGCAAAGGATGTTCACTGTTCTGTAGATGTTACTAATGGACCAATTGTATACAGTGATAAAATAATAAAGGAAACGTGAAAATGGATCACTCGAGAGAACAGCATTTGTAGCTACTGGTCTAAAAATAAATCTTTCAAAACGAATTAAATTTTATTAGGACTGAGGGCCTATTAGTCTCAATCTGGGATTTTTGCATTGTCGATTTCGATAGTTGGACATTTGTCGAAATCTAAAATTTATCGAAAATATAATTGAATAATTTGAAAGCGATGTTATAATTTGAAAAAAGAAAAAAAAAACTAATAGTCCTCCGTCCTAAACTAAATTCAGCTTTTGCCAGAATTTCATCAAAATCTTTTATTATTATTATTATTATTGAAAGAGAAAGAAAAGAAAATTAATAATAATCAGTATCGTTACAAGCGATGTCGAAAAGGTTTTCTTTAATAATTTTGAATTAGGAAATAAAAAGTGCGCGTGAAATAACATGAAATAAAAATAAGTAAAAAAATGAATTTAATGATTTAATGTTTTTGTTTTTCGGGGGCTGCTCATGCATATAAAAAATGCGTATTAAAACGAGTCGAAGAAGGAAGCGAAATAAATATTGAGTTATATTACGATAAATACGATACATAATATGATACGATATATTAGACCTATCGTCCAGGGTTAGTAGGCATTTTCGTTGAAAGAAATAGTTTGTTCGTTCGGTGCAACTTGCACATTAGTCCCGTGAGGTACAACTTTCACATTAGTCCCTTGAGGTACAACTTTCACTTTAGTCCCGTCAGGTACAACTTGCACATTAGTCCTTTTTTTTTTTTTTTTTTAATTTTGCGCCGACTTCAAAATTTATGATTAATTGTAGTGTTAGGTTGTTTGGCGAAGGAAATAATTTTATACTTTTAGGCGCAATTTACAGTTTCATTTTATGCTTTTCTATTATTATTATTTTTAGTTGTTTGAATAATAGTTACTTTTTGGAGTCGGTTCTATTTTTTTACAAAAAGATTTTATTATGAATTCAATTGATATACGATATAAATTGGTTATTGCTGAAACGTCACTGAAGGCCTCCATGTGGAGACTCAAAAAGATTTTGGGTTCCGTCTGTGTGTGTGTTTGTCGCGCGATAGCGGCCGCAAAAATCAAGCTATTGACTTGCAATTTGGTACACATGTTTACGAGCCACATAGAATTTACTGTATAGTTTTGGGTGTGTATTCCATTTGTAGTTCGTGTTCGTTGTGAAGGACACTCCAATGTTTTTCTTATCATTACAGTCTATGGACAGGATTTGTATGTACCGCAATAGCGGCCGCAAAAATCCTCCGATTGGCTTGCAATTTGGTACACATATTTATGAGCCCAACGGAATTAGCCCAACGAATTTTTATTGTGCTGAGTATTGTTATGTCTCAATGCATATGAACGCAAATTTTCATAAATCATAGATTTATCAAATTTACAAAAAATATATTTAAAGTCCACATAATATTTATGTTATGTAGACTTTTTCTATTATTTATAAGCCACTTTGTGCGTTTTTATTTTTATTCTTTTCTCTGTTTAAATTCTACAAATTAAAGTTTATTTATTTTTTAAAGTTTATTAAAATATTTTTAAGCTTATTTTTTCAATATTTTTTAAATTAAATTTGTTTATTTTAAGGATTATCTATTTTAGATTTACATTTTAGAATTCCATTTATTTATTTCTTTGTTTAACAGAATAATGATTATAATAATAATGACATAAAAGCTTCCCTTTTATATTTTACATTTTTAAGTGTTTATTTTAGAGATTACTGATAAGTGTTTACCTATGCCTATCTGATTATTAGGCACCCACGATTCATAAACCTGCAGTTGGCAGAGCGCCAGAACTTTTCAACCCTACCATTTACATTTTATGGGACGTAGCTACAAAGAAAAGACAGAAATTCCAAATCGATTCCTTCATTCTCCCATTTCTCCTATGTTGTGTTCCCTAAAACGCAAATGAAAAAGTAAAAATGTCAGGGAGGGTGCTAACCGCTGGTCCGTCGATCAGGGGTGGACAATATCTGTCTTTCTACTTCAATCCCTCTTTTATTTTTATTTTATCTTTTACAAACGAGAAAATCGTTTGCTTTATAGGTTAAGAAATTTCTAATAAAAATGATACTATTAATTGAATAAGCACAAAATTACTTAATTAGAAAGTAAACTTATATATATAGCTGACATTGTATATATAGTTGGCATACCCCCAAGGACAAGTTGGAATAACGTTTTACGGAAAGGAATACTTAGGCAGAACACAGCAATTTTTGAGGAAAACTACTTTTATTTTTCGAAACATCCTATTTAAAAAAAAAAAAAAAAGGCTAAAAATGACTGCTTCAATGTATAACAAATTAAGAATTCTCTAAGAAAAAAAATTTACTTGTCAATATAGCTACTGATAGTTATTCAAACAGCTCAATGTTTGAAATCAACTACAAATGTAGGAGTTGTGCTCTAATTTATTTGATCAGGTGGATTCTATTTTTCCTCAATTTTCATTTGGTCATACAAAATTTAATCATTCTAATCTGGCGATCTCCATCTTTTTTCCTTTTTGACTACGGTGTACATACAAATCCCATTACCATCAGTTTAGTCAATTTTTTTAAGGTGCTATTGGATTGGTATTTAACTAAAATAAAGTCATTTATTTTATTCAGGGTGGTCAGGAGCAGTGTTGCTAGATCTGGAGGATTTTTTATTCAATAATCACCAGTAAATTTTAATTGTAACGTTTGCCTAATCACTGCGAAGATTAATTGTCTATTATGTATATTAAATATATTTTTAAATTATTGGTAATTTTTGAATAAAAAATCCACCAGATCTGGCAACACTGACCAGGAGACCCTTGATTTTGTGTAGAATTCATTGTTTATCTTTTTTATGTGACCTATCGGCTCTTTTTGAAATTTTCTAGGGTTTGTAGAAACTGTCGAATGAAAACCCTCACCACCTTCTTAGCAAGAGACTCAGAATGTGAACTCTTCCTATTGGAGAGATTCTTCAGGCCTCTGAACTATCATTAATGTAAGTTATGCTATTCCATAGCTATATTTTAACTATGCCAACTGGCCCCATACTTTATTATGCCAATTAGCCCCACAGGGATATCTAACATAAAATAGGTACTGCAGAATTTCAAACATCAAAAACAAAAGACTATGACACATGCGTGTAAAACACTTTTCGCAAACCGCCATTAGCAGCGTCTCAATTTGATGTACAGATTCACCAGATTAAAAAAGTGTGCGGTGAAAACATTTACTCACCAGTCAGATAAATGATGAAACAGAAATTGACTATTTTCTTTTATGACGTTTCCAAACACACTGAAATTATGGTGAATGGTGCACATATTTATACTCTATCCTCTGACATCGCTCTGCATCCACTGTTACAGGAAACAGGAGCTGAGCGCCAATTAGCCCCTTATGCCGATTAGCTTCGGTTTCACCTAAGCAAAATTTACAATAAGTAACGTACAGAATAAATCTGTCACTTATTTTAAAGGTTTAAAGATCCTAAATACATATTGCTGGACCCAAACATGTCTTCATCAGTGCTGTTTAAAATTTTATAACATTTAATCACTTTAAAAAAATAAACTATAAAACTTTCTTATTATTAATTTTAAAAAAGTTATAAAATATTATTATGGTCTCGTTAAATATATTTACACTCCTGTTTCACGGTGAGTAAATTATTTCTGAATGTAGATAATGAAACTGTACACAGTTGCAATATTTTATGTTAAAAAAATAAACTTACGAAACAATTTATATCATAACTTATAATAAATGTATCGTTAAGAAAACAAAATGTTGGTATTTCATGTGGACTTAGAATGTTTCAAAGTAAATTATTTGAAATGGTTTCAATATATTTCGTCTTAAGCTGTATTTGCAAAAACGTCAGTGGAGGCCTCCATGTAGAGATTCAAAATGATTTTGGGTTCCGTCTACTTGTCTGTCACGCGATAGCGGTCGCAAAAATCACGCTATTGACTTGCATTTTGGTACACGTGTTCACGAGCTACATGGAATTAGCTGTACAGTTTTTGGTATGTATTCCATTTGTATTTCGTGTACAGGGACACAACAAAGTTTGTCTTATCATTACGGACTGTCGACAGAATTTGTATCTATCGCGATAGCGGCCGCAAAAATCAAGCTATTGACTTGCAATTTGGTACACATGTTCAGGCTCTGTATAGAAATAGCTCTATAAATTTTTCTGTCTATACTTTTTGTGGACTGGGTACAGGGACACGCCAAAGTTTTTCTGATTATTACGGCCTATGGGGTAAATTTCATTTAAACGAATTTTAACCTGCATTCAAAAAAATGAAATTGGGATACATTACTGTGATACTTAAACTGATGTTTTCTGCGGAAAATCTGTGCTCTCAGGCTTCCTTATTAATATACAGAACTTTACAAAGTGTTTCCACAGTATCACGTAATCATCCAAATTACGTCAAACTTCGAACAATTATTCATGAAAAACGTAGAATAGAATAGTTTTTACTGATGTATGCAATGTTTATGGTTCGTTTACAGAGACACACAAAAGAATTCTATAATATTATTGCCTATAGACAAATTTTTATTTAAGCGTATTTTAACGCGTTTATGCTGCATTCAACATAATGGAATTAACATACATCATAAAGATGCATGAAAGCATGTTTACTCTAAAAAAAGGGGATATGTATAGAGTAAATGATTTATTTACGACACCACACAAAAGAATTCGGATGACATTCTGTAATCATCCAAAAGGTGTCAAATTAATTTGAAAAGTTAATGAGTTATAATTAATTAGGTATATTCTTATTATTGGCGTATATAATAACTGTGGCTCCTTTCCCGGGATACATAAAAGAATTCCGTACTACTGTCGATATTTCTCAAAAGTGTAAATGAATTACAGGGAATTAATACAAGACTATCTGTTATTAAGAATACATATCTACACATATCTATACAGATAGTTATAGAAAGAGGATATAGCGGGGGGCTCAGATACGTTTCTGTTTATGTGGGAAGTCAATCGATCAATATATATATATGTACTATTATATGAGACATGTCTCTGGCGGTATGACGATGATTTTCGTCACCGCAAATAACTCAAATCCATAGCTGTACGGGCCGTGTAGAAGTACACAAAAAAAACTGTAGAGAGCAATTTTCCTTTTCAGAAGAAGTAATCAGGCAGAATAAGATTAACTTGCATTTATTGAAAAAAATCACAAAAAGAATCCTCTTCAAGCATGAAGTACATCTTTTTTGAAGCACAGATGAATATATCAATCTCCCACGGAAATTGAGACGGGGGGAGAGGAGGACACAACAGAAAAACGGCTTACTCTATCGACGTCAAAATCGCAAAGCTTAACTGAATCTCTCAGCTTCCTAGAAGTTAAATTGCAACCCCAAAGATTGGCATCGTTGAAATGCAGCCAAAAGAATGCCAAACTGTTTCTTTGTTCTTCTAACATATTCATACTAAATTTTTGAATATAAAAATTCGTTACAAACATTAAATCGATTTGACATTGAGAAGCCATGCCAAATGACCTTCAACTCCACCGTACACAAAAGAAGGCGACGCTTAGACTATAAAACAACATTATAAATCTATTTTTAGAATTATAATGACCCTCTTGAAATAATAATAGGTTTTTAACGTAAACATACAAGGGTAATAAACATGAAATCAAATGATTATTTTATTTTATTAATAGCTGTATATGCTATAAATATGCTGAAAACGAATTTTAAATTACCCTCTGAAAATAAATAATTATGGCTAAATTGATTTAATCCATTCGGGGAAAATGTATAAACATACTATTTTTCAAAAACCCTGATATAAAAATTTCTTTATTTTATTCCTAGAGCAATGTGTTTGTATCACTCGACATTGCTCCTAGAGCGCTGAGCCTGTTAAATAAGAAATAAATAAAAATGATCTGTTGAATAATGCGTGATGCAAATAGGACATTGAGGCTCCTGATCTGCAGATCCACTAGTATTAAAAGTTATTGTTTAATCTTTAATTGTAAGAATAGACATGTTAGATTGCAAGCTGAAAATAATTCGTGAAATAGTTAAAGAATAATGTAGTAAAAACTTTTGGACTAGTGGTATGGCAGAGAAAAATTTTATCTATAATAATTTTAGTATTCTATTTTATCTACAATACCAACACTGTTGATCTTAACAGTCTATATAAATAAAGTAAAGTATTCGTATCTGTGTGTCTCTGTGTGTTTCTGTCTGGGTTCTGGTGTTTACATTACTGACTGCAGAGCTACAAAACTTGACAGAAGGGCATCTTGGACTCTGCATATATTCACATTATCGATATTTTTTCGATATTCAATTTTGAATTTTTTGAATTTTTTTTTTTTTTTTACATTTCATCAATTGACTTTTCTGTTTCTTTTTCTAAAATTTATTCTTTCATTTCAATCATCTGCGTATCTTAGCAACGGCGTTTACGCTATTTTATTATTATTATTATTATTATTTATTTAATTCATTCATTTGATGGCAAAATCTAATTTTTATTATTATTATT
Organism: Salticus scenicus; assembly: GCA_963930645.1. Lineage (NCBI taxonomy): Eukaryota > Metazoa > Arthropoda > Arachnida > Araneae > Salticidae > Salticus > Salticus scenicus. The sequence continues at coordinate 264,533,026 of OZ005650.1, forward strand.
ATTATTTATTTATTGAACGTCAAATAGTAATGCAGTAGAAAAAATTAAGTATATTAAAAGTATATTAAATTAAAATATAAAAAATTCATTATAGCAGTTATGTTTATGTATAATTTTTATGGTATAACAACTTTTTATTTTACGTTTTTTAAATTAATTCCTTTGAAAGGGATTTTTTATATTTTTTTATTTATTGTATTTATTGGGGGAAATGTAATATATAGTAGAAAGGATTAAACTTATTAAAATTTAAGTTTTTTATTTATTTAAATCCTTTTAAGGGAAAATCTATTTTTCTTTATTATTATTATTATTATTATTATTATATTGCTTGGAATCATCTGGTAATATAGTGTAAAGAGCGGGGGCTATAAAGTACATGCTGCAATAAATAAAATATTTAATTTATGCTGAGATACAGTCATCTTTAAAGTCATAGTTCTTGAGTAATAGAAGATCCAACTGTCGTCGATAAATACCCAAATGGGAGCGCACGAGAAAGACTTTTTCCAGGCAGTGGGAACCTGGAGCTGATGCTGTGCGGCAGTGCATTCTTTTGAAAGTTCATTTAAATATAGTGATCAGCGAAGCGGGTGTAGCCTGCTAGTTAGAAATATAAAAAAAATAGGAAATGGACATGAGCATCATTCAACAAATAAAAGTGCAATACCTCAATAGAAAGCAATTTGGATTTTTTTTTTTAAGAAAAAGAGAAAAAAAGAAAGAAATATTACTTTTATGAGAAACTCTTAGTTTATTTATTTATTTGTTTTTATAAAACAAACGAAATGTTACCTTTTTCAAACTCTTATTTTATCACATAGTTTCTATTCATGTTTAAATTCGCCTCCATTCAGTCAAAACATTTACCTGTATATTGCTGAGGTTGGGAAGACTACCTCAATATTGACAACCCAACTTTCAGTTTCTCTGTAATTTTGAATTAGATTGTTCGAGTAATGCTGCGGTCAAAAGTGACCACCAATGTCAATCTAAAGAAAATAAATTTAATTGAAATTAATGGTTCGCTAAATTGAACTAAATTTTTAAAAATGGCATATCTTAAGGTAAGAAATTTTGAAATGTAATTTTGACGTACTACATACATATTTTCCTTTAAATGAATTGATCTAATACACTCTATAACAAAAAAGCGATGCACCAAGAAGGAGTTATCTGAATGGGACAAAAATTGGTAGATGTGATATACAGTCGGTAACAAAAGTGTCCGAACACTAGTAAAAATTCCTATGTAAAAAAAGTACACTTCATACAGTTTTGTTAAATAAATCTTTCTCGAATCCTGTTCTTAGACTGACGAAGAACAGGATTCGATAAGGATTTATTTAACAAAACCGTATGAAGTGTGCTTTTTTTTACATAGGAATTTTTGTTAGTGTTCGGACACTTTTGTTACCGACTGTACATATGGATAAAAACAATCGATTACAGTTTCAGAAAATTTGAATGATTTAATCAAGAGAAAAGGCCTCGCAAAGTACACAAGTTAATTGGTCCACTTCTGGCCCTTAGGTACGCAGTTATTCGGCTTGGTATTAATTGATAGAGTTGGCAGATGTGCTCCTGTGAAATACTGAGGCAGATTCTGTCCAATTGGTGCGTTAGATTGGTTAAATCCCGAGCTGGTTGTAGGACCTTTTTTATGATGCTCCGAACGACCTCAGTAGAAGAGAGATCCGTGGACTGAGCTCAACCCCGTTTCTTTGAGCAGCCCATTAAGGGCCTTTAAAGTCACTGAAGTACCTGTTTCATATAGGATCGACGATAATGATGAATTGGAGCTTTGAGTACCGTTTTGACAATTGACTCGTTCTCACTTTTTGTCCTCTCTTTAGCCGGACCGTTTCCTCCCTGATGCTGTGTTCGACCATGGTTCACCCATTCTTGTCAATATTATCTAATAGTGGTACTGCTCCTATCCAATTGTCAAAAAAATTGCAGATTAGACCAACCGGCTTCTTTGAGCCCAACTACACACCATACTCAAATGCTGACATCTGCGCGTGTTGTTTGCGCACCTGTATGCGTTGCATAGTTACTGTCTTTCTGAGAAGATGGAATAAAATTCTCGAAGTATTTATGACCTGGAATCAAAATTTCTCATTTTTAATATTCTGCCAGTTGCGCAGTTGAGATGCGCTTGCAGCGTCGCATGATCATTCGATGGCAGCCAAATTTTAAAATTTTGCATTTTCCATCGAAACCTTTATGTATGTAAATTTTTGTCCAGTTTGCATTACTCCTTGGTGCGTCACTTTTTTTGTTATAGAGTATATTTAGCTAAAATAATTTTATGTTAAGTATCACATATAATTATGCAACAAAACACATAATCGTGCATTTTTCTTTGGCATAAAAATAAATATATTTATTTACAAATGAATAACCAGGAAATTTTAAATAAAAATTTTTCAAAAATTAAACTTGCAAATTAAGCATCCTAGATAAATCTTACACCTTTGCTCAAATATATTTTTATATAGTTATAAAATAGTTTACGATACAACAAAAGAATTTTTTCTTACTCCCGCAACTTTTTAAGTACTTTATTTAATCATTAATAGACAAGTAATGACAAGTATAGTAATTTAATTAAAAATGACTTAATTCCACCCACAAGGAAATAAATTGCATGATTTTCAGGAGAAAAGTAAAAAACAACTTTGCTGTTAAAAACATTATATCAATATAATACATATATTATAGCCATAACTTACTATTTTTAATTTGGAAAAATATTTCATTAACATTCACTGTAAATTTTTTAACAACTAATTAATATTCTAACTTAATGCGAAAAACGTATAAAGTAAAAAAAGATTGCATATTGTTTTAAATTAAACTACAAAATAATATTTATGTCTCATTAAATCTCTTTAAATGTATCAACGTCAGTACGTAAAATCTTTAAGAATACATAACAGAATACCTAAAATACTTTAATCTTACGCTGAACGTTTAAAACTAATAAAGCCATGTTAATGTATTATTTAAAGCTCACAAAGTATATCATTTTTGAGGCATTTACAAACTATTTCAGTTTATGAAAATGATTCAGTTAAAATAGCTGTTCGCTGTAATTAATTTTTACTTTCCTCTTCCTATATACATATAGAGAAAGCAATGCATTTGGGAATATTTTAATATCTGGTTTTCGATACATTTACACTTTTCGATATGTCTTGAAAATAATTAAGTAATTTGATCCTTTTTAGAAAATCTGTGTCTGCTGTGTGGGGAGAGAGTGGAAAGGGTTGTTATATCTCGCAAACAAAAGGACGAAAAAAAAACTGTATTTCTTTGGACCGGGACATCAATTGGTGCTAATTAGATTTTGGTTATATCGCCTAACAGGTGGCGATGCTATAATTTTCCTAAATTACGGTAAGGCTCTTACATCTCATATACATCAGTTTCTATTGAGCGTAAATGCACCAAATTTACTATGTAAGCGAATCTGGTGAACGATGTGGCGTAAGGGTAAGGCGTCAATATGTAAGCGAATCACTAGGAAAAAATACGCTCAGATAATTTAGGTGCATATCTGCCTACAGTTGGCGCTACTATACTGCAATTTAGACGGCTTATGGGAACGCTATAACTCCGCTTTTATAACTTAAAACTTTATATGTGAGAAGGCCATTATGAAACATAATGATGATTTAATTTGTCTGTATATCGACCTGCATAAAGAACTGCTATGCTGCGATTTCCCTCATATATGAATCATATTTTTCTCATATCTCATTTTTTCCATATATAAATGCACCTAACTTGATACGTGAAACAGATACTATGAAACATAATGCTGATTAAATTTAAGTTCATATCGGACGACAGGTGAGGCTATTAATATTAAGTTTCTGCGATTTTACAGATGGTTATATCTCAGCATCTAATGGCTCAAAATGGACCAAAATGGTGTAACTAGAATCTTCATTGTGAAGAGCTATGTTGATTAAATTTCTGTGTCTGTTATTCAATAGCTGGTATTGTTATATACAGTGATATAGATGAAATTTTTGTGATGGCCACAGCATACTAGATTTTCCTGTATCTAGAAAGGTTTAAGAACTAATTAAACAAATTTTATTATATGATTTGAATTTGATGAAATAAATTTCTGTATAAAATCATTGCAAAATAATTTAAGATTTTTCATTATCCAGGCACGTTAATTCATGGAATAATCTCGAAAACGTAATCAACTAATAATCGCTTAAAACTTGGAGATTTTTTCAGACTTCAGTGAAAAAGGCTTGATTTTTCACACTAAAAATAAAGCATCTCTCATAAAATAAGGTTAATATTGGTATTTCAATCTCACTTTCAATAATTCTATTTAACATAAATTTGCCAACTTATAATAGCAGGTGGTTAACTCTTGAGAAATTAAACTGCTTCACTCACGTGAATCTTCAATCTTTAATTTATTATAATCTAGTTTTTTTTTTTTTTTTTTTTTTTTTTTTGTGTAGCCCTGTAGACGAACAGTGAATGATTTTCATACCATATTCTAAATGAAACATGTTTTTAGGCATATAAAAATACATATTCGTTTCATTTGGTTTAGTGCAGTTTATAAATGTTTAAACTCTACTTACCTGCAATTTTTCACATAGATATAATGTATTTGAATTCTCTTGGTTGTCCCTGTGTACGAACGATTTGCTTGATCTCAACGAAAAGTTTAGTGTATCCTCCCTATATAATACACATTTAAAATACCAAGTTTGGAATTTCTGCCATGATTTGTTCTTGATAGCAGACACACACACAGACCAGCCGCTAAAAACAGGATTTTCGGATTCAGGGCACCTCAAAACGTGTAAATATAGCAAAAAAACCAATTTCGAAATTTTGACCCAAAAACAATATTTTCTATACCAAATATATGAGTAAGAGAAAGTAAAAAAGAAGAAGAAAAAGGCAAAACATTAAAAGAAAAAAGAAAATTCTTTTAGGTCCGGTTACGAGAAAATGCTCGAAAAATTTTTTTAAATGTAACTAAATTTTCAAAAGAACCTATTTTTATTAATAGTGAGTATCGGAAAATAATTCTAATATTGCGTACAAATGCAAGAAAAAATTCAAAATTTTAAATTACTTTTTATCTTTGTCAGATTAAATTACTGAAGATATTCAAGATTATGTGTGATTTATTCATAGATGGGAAAATAGGCAGCTTCCGTGGTAAAAGACTGAAGCACCAAAGGTAGAAGACTGGCTCAGCTCCAATGCCTGCAGGCCTTAGCTGAACATAGTGGAATGACCTTTTCACCTAGGGTGACCCTACCAGGGGTAAAACTCCCGACGTACTTCGCCCATTCCGCCCAGGAACACCCCCTTGCCACGCTGAGGCCGCCTTCAGGACGTGAAGGGGGCGGTCTAGTTCTTTACAAAACTATATAAATATGTATTCTCGATAAAACTATATAAATATCAGCCTAACATCCTATTGTATTATCAGCCTCTCACCTCACCGTGGATAAACACTTAAAATATTTAGGTTTTGTTTTGGATCCTGAAAGATTGGGAAATAAACATATGGATCATCTTGTGTTGAAGGCAAGGAGACGACTTAACATGCTAAAGTATATCTCGGGACGAGATTGGAGAGCTAATGTTAGTACTCTTAGAAACACCTATATTTCTCTTGTTCGGCCCATTTTGGAGTATGGATATCCGATATATTATTGTGCTTCTGACACTAACTTGCAGAAACTTGAACGAGTCCAGCTTAGCGCTACCCGGATAAGTAATGGTCTTCGGAATTCTTGTCCCAATGACATTGTGCTTTATGAGTCAGATCGACAGCCACTGAGTCTTAGAAGAAGTGCATATCTAGTCAAACACTTTAACAACTGTGTAGTCTTGGTTCTCGAAACCGGACTTCTGAATACCTTGGCACAACAATCAACGGCTTAGGAGAAATAGTCCATTTGGTCATGTAAACTCTTGTAATTAATATCTAGTTCTGTGAGACAACATCACTTAACACAAAGTATCGATCCTTCGAAGAGTCTTTCTAATGTTTTTTTACATACTGAACTATTTGTACACGTAAATAAACAAAAAGAACTTAATGATTAATAATATTCCAACGGATGCTGTTCAGGTGTATACAGAAGGTAGTAAAAATGATAGTGATAGTGCTTCAGTGAAATTTATATAAGGTCACAAAATCAAGAAGTAAGGATTCAGAGAAGGAATCCTAACTACTACTCGGTCTTTCGTAACGAATTAATAACCATAGATGAAGGCCTTGATTCACTTGGACCACTTACTGACAGTAAGGAAATCTGGATTCTCTCAGGCAGTAGAAGCTCTATCCAACACTTGGCCAATTGGCATAGTGTAAGAGATGATATTGGAGTTAATATTCTTAAAAAGTAGAAATGCCTTTCCTTGTCTCGTCAGATTCACCTACAGTGGATTCATTCCCATGTTGATATCAGGGGCAACGAGATTGCTGACACCCTAGCCAAGGCCGGTGCTGGGGAAGCCTTCTTTTCTTCTTTGCTTCTCATCTATATGGAGCTTTTTTCATTTATCAAGAACACAAGAAATCCTCTTGGCGTGTTCCACCAGTGCATTGTTGGTATCTGAGTCAGTGGCCGGGTGGCTGGCTCTCTGGTACTTGATTGTAACAGGCAAGATCAAATCACCCTCACTCGCATCCTCAGTGGTCACCTTAGATCTTTAGGTGGTTCTTTAGGTGACATTTTTAGGTGGTTCCAAGCGTTTCGAAGTCTGCGCCAAGTGTTCTATTGAACAGGCTTCCTCTGATCATATTCTCGAGTGACTGGGGCTTTCTAGGCAAGATCTCATTGACAATCCTCTATTGGTTCTAGATTTCTTTACGGTGCCCAATTTTATGGACCTGATTTAGCCCTACTACTTTTTAGGAATGCGCAACAAGATTATGTGTTAAATCTAATTATTCATTGTAACATTTTTTAATATATTTAAATAAAATTAATTTATTTTTTATTTTATTTATATATGTAAGTTGCAATTCTAAACTTGTATTCTTTTTCTTTTTTTTTTCCGATTCTAAACTGAATTAAAATTTCTTTAAAGTCCAATTAATATATATTATGCCCAATAACCGAGCACCATTTTTATAACAACTTCACAAATACTATAATTACAGTTCTTTAATACTACTACTACAGTCACAATTTTTATCTTATTTATAAACAACTTTGTATGTTTTTGATTTTAATCCTTTCTCTGTTTAAATTCTGCAATTTAAAATTTATTTATTTATTTTTTATCTATTAAAATTTACTAAAATCAGTTCTTTAATTTATTTCATTTTTATTTATTTAATTATTTTTTATTTATTTTTATTTATTTACTAGCTGGCTTTACCCGCTTCGCTGGACATTATACTGAAATGAGTTGTCAAAATCCTGTATCATTATTAATAACCTAAATTCTCGCTGTTTCGGTAGAGTTTTTTCTCGCTCGCAGCGTGAGGAGTCCGGGTCCCCACTGCCTTCGACAGTAACTTACCCGCTTCTTACTTCCCTATTCCAGCGGGTAAGTTCGAAGTTTTGCGTAATCCCACCAAAATACATAATGCGTACACTTAATCAACATCCACACACCGAAATTCGCCATTCTAAGATAATTTAACGCGAATTCAAATGGGAAAACACGTTTTTACACGTGTTTATTGCCCACCGACCCCGATAGGGTAAGGGGGAAATTACGTAAAATCCCGTTATAATAAGTGTTGGAAACATTTTAGCAATTTCGTGATCGCAGATCCCATAGATATTTTAAGAAAAATTTAGCTCTAAAATGGGGGTCACGGGTTTGCTCCTTCGTAACGCTTCCCCCCTCCCCGAAAAACGATTTTTCCCCTCTCTCCTGTAGGAAGCAAAAATTCCAAAATCATACATAATGTTTTATTTATATTTAAGTCTAGTCATCTCATGCGCAATTTCTTCATCGAGAAGTAATTTGAGGCCGAGTTATGCTTACAAACGTCTAACGTCTTTTTTGCTTCCTGCCCCCCCAGGGGTAAAGGGGGGGGGGGGGAATTTGAATAAATCCCGTTACTTTAGGGGTCGGATACATATAACAATCCAAGTACCAAACTTTCTGTCCGCAGCTCTCATAAATTTCTCAGGACAAATTTAGCTCTAAAAGGGGTGTCTCGAATTAGCCCTTCGTAAAACATACCTCCCCCCCCCCCTCCTCCCAAAAAAAAAAAAAAAAAAAAAAAAAACACTGGCAGATCACAAAAAATGAAAAACGTGTTTTGGAAATATCTTAAAGAAGTCGCATGGCTGTTTTTAACATCTTTGTTCCATTTTTGGCAGAGTTTTACTCAAAAATCCGGAATTTCCAAAATTTCCCGCCAAAAATGGATATCCCCTCTCCCTCCCCTTAAAATTCGAAATTTCCTAAATTGCAAAATAATGCTTTGTTTTTACTAATGTGTAGTCTCCCCTTATGCAATTTCTTCACTGTGAAGTAATTTGGAGCCGAGTTATGCTTACAAATGTGTTTTTGCCTTCTGTCGCCCCTTAGGTAGGGGGGGGGGGGTAATTTTTATAAATCCCGTTACTTTAAGTGTCGGATACATATAAACAATCCAAGCACCAAAATTCGTGACCGCAGCTGTCATAGGGGACAGGACAAATTTAGCGCTAAAAGGGGTGTCTCAAATTTGCCTCCTCGTAATCCCCCCTCCCCAGAAAATAAAAAAAAAAAATAAAAAAAAAAAAAAAATCCCGCAAACCACAAAAAAAGAAAATGTGTTTTCGAAAATATCCTAAGGAAGTCGCATAGTTTTTTTTCAACATCTTTGTTCCATTTTTGGTAGAGTTGGCTCAAAAATCAGGAACTTTTGACATTTCCCGCAAAAAATTGATTCTCCCCCTCCCTTCCCTTAAAAATCGAAAATTCATAAATCGTAGATAGTGTTTTATTTGTACTCATGTCTAGTTTCTCCATGTGTAATTTCTTTACTGTGAAGTAATTAGGAGCCGAGTTATGCTTACGAACGTGTTTTTGTCTTTTGCCCCATAAAGAGGGAAGGAGGAGTAATTTTGGAAAAGTTGATAAATATAATTTTAAGTTGGGTAAAGACCTAAATCCCTGTCAAGCGCCGTTGAATTCTGTCCAGCCGTTCTCAAGTGATACCCGGACAAACGTGTTTCTGCCTTTTGCCCCCCCCCCCCTCGGGGAATTTCCAAAAAGTTGATAAATATAATTTTAAGTTGGGTAAAGACCTAAATACCTGCGAAGCGTCGTTGAATTCCGTCCAGCCGTTCTCAAGTGATGGCCGGACAAAAATAGCGTTACAAACATACGGACACCATGATGCACACACACACACAGGCAAAATTTCCTGAAGTCATTTTCGGCTTTCATGGTGTATGAAACGTGAAGATATCGCAAAATATTTTGATTCTAAGAAATTTACAGACAAAAGTCTGATTTTATATAGGTTTTTTAATTTATCTACTTATTAGATTTTAAAGTTATTCATTTATTTCTTTGCTTAACAGAATAATGAAAAAGGATGAAAGCTTTCATTTTATAGTTTTATTTTTTCTGTGCTTATTCAAGGGATTACTGAACTGACTACTGTCTATCCAAAGATTTTTAGTTCGTTTGTCTATTTATGTCTATCTGACTACCGACCACCCAAAAATCACAAACCAACTTTTGTCAGAGTTCCAGGACTTTTCGACTCTTCCACTTACATTTTAGGAGCTACGGAGAAAATGAAAAATTTCCTTATCAATTCTTTCATTCTCTTCTTTCTGTGCTGTTGCGCTCCCTAAAATATAAAAGTCGACATATCCTTGCACGGTGCGAACATCGGGTACGCGGATCAAGGGTGGACAATATTTAATTTATCTATCTTTCTACTTTAATCCTTCTTTTTATTTTTTATTTTCAACACCAAAAAAAAAAAAAATCTTTATAGGTTAAGAAATTTCTAATAAAAGCCATTCTATTAATTTAGTGTTACACAAGATTGCTTATTTAGAACATAAAATCAGAATTTCTCATGACGTAACTTTATCCTACGCAAAATTAAGAACATATAACATACAGAATAAATCTTTCACTTATAAATTTATAAGCTTTAAAATCCTAAATACATATTATTAAACTTTAAAATGTCCTTATTAGCACGATTAGAAATTTTGCAACATGCCATTAAGGAAATTCGCTTTAAAAAAATAAACTATAAAACTTTCTTATTGTTAATCTAAATAAAGTTATAAAATATTATAATAGCCTCGTTAAATATTTTTACATTCCTGTTTCAAGATGAGTAAAATATTTCTGAATATAGAGAAGGAATTTGTAAACAACTTCAATATTTTTGTTAAAAGCTAACACTTAACGAAACAACTTATATCATAATTTATAATGAATGTATTGAAAAGTCATAAAATGTTGGTATTCCACGGGGACTTAAAATGTTTCAAAGTAAATGATTTGAAATGGTTTTAATATATTTTGCATAGAGCTATATTATTAAAAGCTATTTTTATTCTTTAATTGAGAAAATAGACATTTTATTTTGCAAGCTTAAAATAAATCGTGGAACAGTTAATGAATAATGTAATGAAGATTTTTGGACTTATAAAATGACAGATTAAAAGTTTATCTTAAATAATTTTAGTATTCTATATTATCTACAACAGCAAATCCCTAGATTTAAGAAAATTGTAAATACAGAGCAGAAAGAAAAATGGGCATCAGCATCATATAGCAAATAGAAACAAAATACCTCAATAAAATAAATTATATATACATAACAAATTGAATGTTAACCTTTTCAAAATTTTAGTTTATCGCACAGTTTTTAGTCTTATTTCAATTCACAACCATTCTGTCAAAATACTTAGGTTTTAATCTTTATATTGCTGTGTTCGGGAAGACTCCCCAATATGGCTATCCATTTGTTAAATCAACAGTAACACAACTTTCAATTTCTCTGAAATTTTGATTTAGATTATTCCTGTAATGCAGCTGTCAAAAATGACCACTAATGTCAATCTAAACGAAATAAATTTAATTGAAATCAGTGGTTCACTAAATTGAAAAAAAGTTTTTTAAATGGCGCATATTAAAGAAAGAATTTTATAATTATAACTTTGGCGCTCTACATATGTATTTTCCTTCAGAAAGGATTAATCTAATATTTAGCTAAAATAATTTTACGTTAAGTATCACATGTAATTATGCAATAAAACCAGTAATCGCACTCTTCCTTTAGCATAAAAATAAATATATTTATTTACACGTGAATAATCAAGAAAATTTAAATAAAATTTTATCAAAAATTGAACTTGCATATTAAGCATCTGTGCAAATCTGACAATATTTTTTTTTAAATATTTTTATATACATAGTTAGTAAATAGTTTACAATACATCCAAAGAATTTTTTCTTACATATGCAGTTTTATAAGTATTTAATTTAATTATTAATAGATAAGTAATGACAAATATAATAATTTAAAGGATATCTAAAAAGGGTTTATGTAACAATTTTCAAGAAAATCGTTAGAGCCGTTTTTGAGATACTTTTACCAAAGCTTGGCATAATTAATTGTTGACCAGAAAACAACAATTACATGCAAAGGGATATTTAAAAGAGGGTTAATAAGCAAGTTTGAAAAAAATTCATAAAGACGTTTTGAAAGGAACGCACTTGCAGGACCTGAAATTCAGCTATTTATACAGGACGAATATCAGTTTTCCCGAACTAACCAACCATATCATTCGAAAGGATATCTAATAGAGTACTTATACAGCAATTTTGAAGAAAATCGTTTGAGCCGTTTTTGAGATATGGACTGCCACTTCCGGTTTCGGATGTCCCATTTCCGGTTATCCAATTTTCACTAAAATTTGGAAAATTGACCTGTTCACCAGACCTGTTTCAATTATAAAGTTTCGTAGTTCAGTCTTTATTAGTTTCCGAGATATAATAGCCGAGATATAAATATTCCCCACATACACACACGCATACACACTGACTAATTGCCAAAAACCACTTTTTTGAACTCACGAGACCTAAAAACATGCAAGTCAGGTGAAATCTCGATATTGAATTTTTGGACCGAATACAATACTTCCTTTACCTACGGTAGTCGGGTAATAGAAATAAAAATGGCTTAATACCACCAACAATTAAATAACTTTTAATCATCACCTTATTATTATTATTATTTTTTTTTTTTTTGTTAAGTGATTAACACATAAATTTTTATCCTGTCAATATTATTATTTTTCTGTTTCAATTTCGTTTCTATTTTTGTGTGTTCTCTAGGCGAATTTTGCATCTTGCTTTCAATATTTATATATCTATTGATCGAGAAAGAACTTTTTATTTCCTCGAAAAAAAATCAAATGTATCTCCAAGGAATCACTGTTCAGATCGAATTCGTAAGAGCTTTGTATTCTGCCATGAATGAACTGGAATTAAAGATAGAAAAAACATAATTTCTTTTATTCTATTCTCTAAAAAAAATTTCATACGAAAGTTCTTCTTTTTTTTTCATTAATTAAACATTTCATTACTAAATTACGAAGAAAATTGTTGTTGTTTTCGTTTTTTTAAAGAGAATTTCTTATATTATATGGTACAATTTTAAAAACATACATTTTAAAACATGTAAAATTTCTCAAAAAAAGTGTAAAATCGACAACGTGTGTCAAAGAAAAAATCTATTCATATTAAATAACATGCTACCATTATAAGAATAAAATTTGTTATAATTACTATATGATAGCAAAATAAATCCGGTACATTTTTATAATTTATAAGGTTATTATACTTAGCACCAGTATTTCATTAACCAAATATTTGTGATATTTATGAAAATATTTATACAAAGCAGGAAATTATTATTTTTGTAATGCAATTGTATACAAACATGCCTCTTGATTACCTTAAAATTACCGAAATACTAATGTTAGATTTAAATAAATAAATTAATTAAAATTAAAGTGCAGGCTAATTATTATAATTTGAACAGTCCTCAACTGTTGTTGTTGTTGTTGTTGCCATTTCATCAAGCGAACAAAAGTGTTAAGATCAAGTCCAGTATGAAAGCTGTTAGTCCGGTCAATTTGGACAATTGAAATAAAGAAAATTCCGACAGAGCCAAATTTCCGTAGAGACCTTAGGTTCACCACAAAGAATAAAGTGTCAAAAGTCCCCATCGGTCCCATGTGTGCTAAGGGACTTATTCGGGACCCAAGGTCAAAATTTTGGGTTTTTTGGATTTTTCTCGAAAACGGTAAGTTTTATCGAAAAAGTACCTCAGAGTAAAGTTGTAGATCTCAAAATTCTCTATAAAAATGGTCCTTATGATTTTTTCTCTAAGACCCACCATTTCTACATGTGTGCTAAGGGACTTATTCGGGCCCCAAGGTCAAAATTTTGGGTTTTTTGGATTTTTCTCGAAAACGGTAAGTTTTATCGAAAAAGTACCTCAGAGTAAAGTTGTAGATCTCAAAATTCTCTATAAAAATGGTCCTTATGATTTTTTCTCTAAGACCCACCATTTCCCAGATATTGCGCTTGTAAGAATCACGTTCTACATAATATGCACACATTTCCACACCACCTGTGAGGTAGTGTACTCGGCGCGTTTTTTTTTAACGTGGTTTCCCCGGTAGGCCTATTCCACGAACCTGTATGACGTTATTTTCAGGAAAAATAGTTATTTAATAGTATGAAGATTATTGATATTGGTTATTGAGTTTAACTGTCGTTCGAATGTTTTTTTTGTTACTTTAATCTGACTCAAACCCTTCATACTCAACTTCAACAATCATGTTTTCTTCTTCTTCTTCTTTTTCTTCTTCTCCCTGTTGCTGAATGTTCAAAAATTGTTCAAATGAAGATGAATCAGTTGTCTCTTCATGAAAATCACATGAATCTTCCTCTCTTGTATTTAATTGAACATTCGAACACGATAGACCTTGGCAATTGGTACACGCTGGAGCACACTGCAACCCTATTTTTTTACAGCCACATTTGGCATTACAGCCTTTCTTGCAACATATTGAACAAATGTGCCAGTTTCTGGTGATAAAATGTGAGGTGGGCGACTGAAAACTGCTGCTGCTTCATAGTTCATTGTTTCACTGTAAGATGCGCATAAACCAAACGATGAGAAAATTTGTATAAGTCGTTTTGAACCAAACCGCCGATGGAAAAAAACTGAAAGACCCAGTTGTAATTTAGATTTGAAGGATCTAGGCATAACAGCAGTCATTATGCTATGACTAATATTTGTGCAAACTAACTTTAAATGATCCAAATTATGACGCTTGTTTTTAAGAATGACTTGTTCAAAAATAAAAAAAAAGATAAGGATTCGGGAATATCGTTATTTATATCTTCAAACATTCTACCCGGTGGCGGGTACATAGTATTATCAAACACACAAGATTGAATATCTTCTCGAATAATTTCTGCCGCAGCTTTTAAAGTCTTCCACCGTTTTTCCTTTTCATTCAAGTTTTTGTTATCAGACCAGGCTTGACTTAAAATGTCTTGGTAATTGTCTACAAAACAAATAAATGTTAATTTCCCAGGCTTCTCTGTAATAATAATTCTACTACCATACTTTAATTTCAATCGTATTTTTATAATCCCGATTTCTAAAGCTACATTTTGGCAAACATTCTTCAATTCATCCAGTGAAAACTGGCAGTCATCGCTACTTTCAATGAAATTGAAAATTTCCTCCATTGCAGAGTTTATAGCCTCACTTTCAGGACGGGCAATTTTACCGCCAGTATTAGGTCTCAGGAAGGTTTTGTAACAACTGTCATGGTATTTAGCGTCAGCAGCGACTAAATCATACTCAAAGTTAATACGTGCAAAGACAGCTTTTGACACATCATCAGAACGGTCTTTAGTTAATTTTAAAATGGAATCTTTGAATGTAAGTGTGGAAACTTTATAAATTATTCGGCGACAATTCTGCGCTTTCTTCTTCTCTGCTCCTTTATCCGCTTCATCACCACAAAATAAGCAGTGTTTTTAAAACAAAATCTGGATTCACTTACTCGCGCTCTAGTATGAGGTGGACTTACTTTTGAAGTATTGGCTTGTTCTTCCTCACGTTGTCTTTTTGCTGCAGAGATTGAAGTTTTCCGGGTGTATGATTTTCTGCAATCCACGTGAATTGTAACAGACTTTTGACTTCTTAAATAATCAGCAAACTCATCATTTCTCGCGACACTTGCATCGATTAAAGTTGGCATTCCACGACTGACCACAACAGTTTCATCTTCTGTCAAAAGTTTATTACAAATAAAGCAAAATCGTGACATTTTTTTAAAATATTGATCGGCACAAACTACAATAGTAGACGCTTGTAATAAATACGTATATTCACTCGAACTGCACATTTAACACTAAAAGAAACAGGTACGTGAAACACAACACACGGACAAAAGAATAGCCAGATGTTATTCAAGGCCATACAAGTAGAGGGGATACTGTAAGGGACTGGCGGTCTTTTGAGAGTATATTTACTTAGAATAGTATAATGTATACATGAAAGAGACACAAGTAGGCATTTTTACTTGCTTGTGTACCTGAATATGTATATACGTGGCATATGTGTGCATATTATGTAGAACGTGATTCTTACAAGCGCAATATATGGAAAATAGTGGGTCTTAGAGAAAAAATCATAAGGACCATTTTTATAGAGAATCTTGAGATCTACAACTTTACTCCGAGGTACTTTTTCGATAAAACTTACCGTTTTCGAGAAAAATCCAAAAAACCCAAAATTTTGACCTTGGGGCCCGAATAAGTCCCTTAGTACACATGTAGAAATGGTGGGTCTTAGAGAAAAAAATCATAAGGCCCATTTTTATAGAGAATTTGGAGATCTACAGCTTTACTCTGAGGTACTTTTCCGATAAAACTTACCGTTTTCGAGAAAAATCCAAAAAACCCAAAATTTTGACCTTGGGGCCCGAATAAGTCCCTTAGCACACATGGGACCGATGGGGACTTTTGACACCTTATTCTTTGTGGTGAACCTAAGGTCTCTGCGGAAATTTGGCTCTGTCGGAATTTTCTTTATTTGATCACTATTTTTATGTCTAAATTGACCGGACTATGTAACAAACATTAAAACCTTAAAATTGTATGTTGTAACTATTACAAAATTTTCTTCTGCATCATTCTATATAACAGTGCCACCTACCGGTTAACATGCACAAAAATTGAATTGCTGCTTCTTTCAATGAATATTTTACATATGCAGTTTCTTAGAATGAATATTTTGCATAGTTTGTTACAGTTTTAACCAAGAATTTCTGAGATGTGACCGTACGAAAAATCGCAGAAGTTGAGTAACACCAACGCCATCATCACTTTTTCTTTTCTTTTTCATAATGGTCATCTCACATTTCAAAATTAGAGTACGCTATAGAAGCTGAATCATAACCGTTCTATACACAGTGGAAAGCAGCATAGCTGCACTGTTAAAAATAGAGTAAATGAACATTCTCATATCAAAAGGAGGAATTTTGTTTCAAAAAGGAAAACGTACTTATCTCATTTATGAAATATCGCATGTTTTCAAAGTGATATCTGTGCACTTCATAATTTACTATAAATATGCTGAACTAAAAGAAGTTCTTTAATAGAATTTGTACAAATTTAAACCGAAAATATTCAAACAAAAAATGAATTCCCTCAAATTTGTAGAACTATATTTCGTGGCAGTTTCATACTGGTTTGCAGAAAAACACATGAATGAGAATCAATGTTTGGAATATTGGGATTCACGACTGTCGATGTAAATTTTTGAGCATGTCAATATACTCAATAGTGAGTACATGGAATTTTTAAATTTCAGAATATTTGTTTCAGAGCTGTTTTAAGTATGTGACTACTCAAATTTAGAACAATTTTACTCATATTTGAGTATTTTTGCTTCTTTATTTTTTTCAGTGTGCCCCCACTTATTGACCACCATATCAGCACACTTTTTCATGATGATCCTCTCACATATCTTTTGTGCAATAATGCATAATAGAAGCTGAAACAGAGGCTTCCGTACATGGAAAAAATTCTACCTCTAAGACAGTTTGCACCAAAAGTTCATTAATACCAAATTATGTCAAGATGCAACTATATATAAAGTTTCATAAATCTCCGTGCGCTAGTTCTTGAGCTAGAGTTATCACAAAATTTTAGACAGACACACAGAGACAGAAATTCTCTTAAAATAGTCAAATTTTAATTAAAAACATAGATAAAAAAACCTTAACCATTACTTCGTGCGTCGTTATCGTTTAAATTTTTCAACCGGGTACCCGGTCCTCTTCAGAACAACATCTTCTGTGGAAGACTTGAGCTTGATTGATCTTGAACGTGTTTTGCCAAAAGGTGGCGCCATACACGGTCTGGGGCTACTGCGCCGCTGTCGTTGCATGCAACATAGTTGGTTGAAATTTCTATCGATTCTCTAAACATCGCGTAATAGTAATCATCGTAATTTGCTATTTTAGTAGCCCCAGACTGTGTATGGCGCCACCTTTTGGCAAAACACGTTCAAGATCAGTCAAGCTCAAGTCTTCCAGAGAAGATGTTCTGAAGAGGACCGGGTACCCGGTTGAAAAATTTAAACGATAACGACACAGGTTTAAGGTTTTTTTTTTTATCTATGTTTTTAATTAATGTTTATACTCCGTTTTTATCTATATATTTATAGTCAAATTTTGTTCAGAACATTCCAAAATGCGTAAATCCATTCAAAACCAGAAGTGCAAAATTTTAGGAATCCAATACTTTCTTTGAATATAGAAGAAAGAAAAAATGAATTTAAAAAAAACTCATGATCGTAAGAAAAAGTTATAAATAAAAATGAAAATAAGTCCTTCCGGCTCATTCGGAAGGGTTGGTTGATTTCCCTTTTATTATCAAGTAGCCGCCATTTTGAAACAAAATAGCGGTTATTAATTATTAATAGAATCGGTGGAAATATTGATGTGGGCTATGTACATATGGAGTTTTAAGCAAATTGGTTCAAAAGTACCTTTCTTATATGAATTTGAAATTTTTAAGTGGTTGGCATTTGGAAACAAGATGGCGGATCAAGTTTGCAAACAAACATATCAAATGCATTTGTGAGATAATTCTACTCTACAAATTTAGTTCAATTTAATTCAGTGTTTCAAAAGTTATCGTGTTGATAAATTAAGTAGCCGCCACTTGGATCAAAATGGCGGCGCAAGTTGCTCAATGAACTTATCTAAGATATTTGTAAGATAAGTCCGCTGTTTATCTTTGGTTCGAATAAATTCAGTACATCAAAAGTCATCGCGAAAAAAAATTCTTAAGTGGTAGTGTTCAAGTGGCCACAACTTGGTAATAAAAGTGTGGAGCAAGTTGCCTACCGAAATCATTTAAGATATATAAAGTCCATTCTCCAACCTTGGTTCGAATTGATTAAGTATTTCAAAAGTTATCATGATAACAAATTTTCAAGTGGCTGCCTCTTGGAAATAATATGGCGAAGCAAGTTACCCAACAAATTCGTCCAAGATATTTAAAGCATAAGTTCACTGCCCAACTTTGGTTCGAATTAGTTCAATATTTCAAAAGCTATTGTTATGACAAATTTTCAAGTAGCAATCTCATTTTAAGTGACCGCAACTTGGAAACAAAATGGTGGAGCAATTTACCCAGCGAAATCATTCAAGATATTTCTATGATAAATTCACTGTCCAACTTTGGTTCAAACTAATTCAATATTTCAAGAGTTATAAAAAATTTCCAAGTGCCCACCACTTGGAAACAAAAGGGCTTAGAGAGAGGCCCATCGAACTTATCTAAGATATTTGAATGATAAGTCCATTGCATAAATCTTATTCGAATTGATTCAGTTTTACAAAGGTTATCATAATGATAAATTTTCAAGTGGCCCCCACTTGGAAATAAAGTGGCGGAATAAGTTGCCTAGCAAACATTTCCAAGATATTTGAACCGTATGTGTACTATCCAACTTTGAACCAGTTTAGTATTTCAAAAGTTATCGTGATGACACATTTTCAAGAGGCAGCCTGATTTCAAGTGGCCGCAACTTTGAAACAAAATGTCAGAACAAGATGCCTAGTGAACTTATCCAAGATATTTGTATAATAAGTTCACTGTCCAAATTTGATTCAAATTTATTCTGTATTTGAAAAGTTACAGTGATGATAAATTTTCAAACAGTAGCCTGATTTTAAGTGACACGTTTAATTTAAGATAAAGTTCATTAATAAATTTGGTTGAGACATCGAAATTCAATCAAATCCGGCCTTAAATAAGCTTTTTACAATGTGGATTTCAATTTTTCAAGTGGCTGCCACTTAAAAACAAAATGGTGGAGCAACTTGGTTAACTAACTCATCTAAAATATTTATAAGATAAGTTCGCTCTCAAAATGTCGTTCTATTTGGAGTATTATTTCGGAAGCTATCGTGGTAATAAATTTTCAAGTGGTAGCCTGATTTCAAGTGACCCTGCTTAATATAAGATATCTACCCCTTTGTTAAAAATGGCTGATAAAGTTCATTAATAAACTTGGTTGAGACCATTATAAAGTTTGTGAATACACCGAAATTCAAAGAAATCTGGCCTTAAATACGCTTTTTACAAAGTGGACTCAAGGCCGTCACCTGAAAAAAAATGGCGAAACTTGGTTAAAGAACTCATCCAAGATATTTATAAGATAATTTAGCTGTCCAAATTTGGTTCGATTTGGAGTAATATTTTGGAAGTTATCGTGATGATAAATTTGTTATTATATAGAACAACGAAGCGATTGCAATAGGTCGATTTCTAAAGAAATTAACCTAAAAGATGAAGATTTCTAAAGCCACAAAACAGAGAAGGGAGAAATAGGGAAAATGAACAAAAATATATGAACAAATAAATAAAAACTAGCTTTCACAAACATTCGTGCAAAATATTTTTGGAATTAAAAAAAAATAACGAAGCAAAAACTTACATTTAAATGCATTTAAATACTGATGAATAAAAATTTTGTAAGCAAACACTACAAATTGTAAAATTACGCAAAAATTGTTTAGAGTCGAAGTAATTGTTGTAACATTTTTTATTTCACAGTGTTTTTTTTTTTTTTTTTTTTTTTTTTTTTACTTTCTTCATTACTTTTAAGGAGAATGTATTAGGTTTGTAAAAACGTTCAATTTCGGGTTTTGGTAGTTTTATATGTTTTAAACGGTCCTGAACGCGTTTTAACCCTTTTTTGAATGATGACTGGCTGTATGTCTGTGTGTCTATCTGTGTTTGACAAAATATTTCATATTTTGTTCTACTTTGGCATAAATTGATATTTATCAACTTTTTTTGCAAGTCGCTTAACAGGTAGAGCTGATATGCTGCAATTTCCCCGAGAAAGGTGCATCTCATCTTCTATATGTACAGTCGGTAACAAAAGTGTCCGAACACAAGAAAAAATTCCTATGTAAAAAAAGTACACTTCATACGGTTTTGTTAAATAAATCCGTAGCGAATCATGTTCTTACACTGACTAAGAACAAGATTCGACAAGGATTTATTTAACAAAACCGTAAGAAGTGTACCTTTTTTACATAGGAATTTTTGCTAGTGTTCGGACACTTTTGTTACCGACTGTATAAGTACACAAACTTTAAGTACGCTGACTCAGTTTGGATGCGTATCGATCAACAAGTGGAGCCGTTATGCCACAATATTCCCCATGAACGGGAAGGCTTTATCTCAGCTTCTAATGCATATAAGTGCACCAAACTTATTGTATGAGATGGCCATTATGAGACAATAGGTTGATTTAATTTGGACGTATATCGACCGGCAGGTGACGTTCCTATGTCACCATTATCTCCAGTTACGGACTGTCTATATTTCAGATTCTATGATATATAAATAATCCGAATTTGATGTGTGAGAAATATTTTATTTAAAAAAGACTATGCTGAATAAGTTTGGGAGTATATTGGCTTTAAAGTGACTCTGCTATTGCTGAATTTCTGTGATTTCTCAAATCACTATATCTCATCATTTATTAATTATAATTGCACAAGACTGCATAGGTAAACGCTTTATTGTGACAAGCTAATTATTATTCTTTTTTGTGTGTGTGTGTGTGTGTGTGTGTGCTTTGTTATTTGGCAAGAGACGTTGTTGTACAGAATAATATAGAAAAAAGTTTAGTGATGGCCACAGAATACTAATTTAAGTATATAGGCACATAATTAAATATATAGGCACTCTAAGATTTTTCAAATAAATGGAAACATATTTTTTTTCTCGCTTAATTTTATTTACAGGAATGTAAATATCATTTTTTATATATTTCATATATTATATAACCAAAGAAATTTCCGAATTCCACGGATAATCAATTTATTTATTTATCTAAGAATTTTTCAAAAGGATAAACCAGTTTCAATATCGACACTTTTTAGATTCGTATTCGAATTCGAAAGATAATAAAATAGATTTCCCAAAATATTTCCCAAGGAAAACGAAATTCTTTAAATTTATAACAGACGATAAAAAAGATGATAAAAGCATTTCAATTTATTTAATGCTTTTTACATTTAGAGAAGGATTACCCTATTAATTTAAAAGCAAAACAAAAATATAAATCCTCTAAAATAATCTTCTAAAGGGAAAGAAATGTGTATGTGTATTCTTCTATGATGAAATTAATAGTTTTTAGAGTAAATCTTCATTTTTGCCGAAACGTCATCGGAGGCCTCCATATGGAGACTCAAAAAGATTTTGTATTCTGTGAGTCTGTACTGTTGTATATAATGTCTATGGCTGGTTTACAGGAGCACACAAAAATATTTTGTGACATTACAGCCTATGGGCACACTTTAATTTAGCGCGCGTTTCAGCATAAGCGCATTTTAACGCGTTTATGCTGATGCTTAAAAGCATGTTTTCTATAGAATAAAGGTATGTATAGACTAAAAAACTTATTTACAGGACCACACAAACAAATTCAAATGATATTCTGTAATCATCCAAAAAATATCAAATTTGGTTGAAATATTTATGAGTTTCAATTAATTAGTTTTATATTTTTTATTGGTGCATATAATAACTGTGGTTCGTGTACAGGAACACACGAAAGAATTTCGTACTGTTACGATCTATAGACGGTATTTCTTAGAAGTGCATTTTAACATGGTTATATTTCGTTAAACACAATGAAATAAGCATACGTTATTAGAATTTTAAAAAGCATGGTTTCTGTGGAAAATGGTTAGCATAGAAATGGTAATTAGTCTACAGGGCTACACAAAATAATTATGATATGTTATGCAATCATCTGGCATCAAGTTTAATACAAGTATTTATGAATTACAAGGTATTAATACAGGTCTGTGAGTTACAAGGAAATACATGTATACACATTTTTATAGACAGATAGATACAATGAAGGGCTGAAAGGGACTGTAGCTCCCTCAGAAACTTATCTGATTATATATCGAGTTAATCATATATACATATATAATTATTTTAAATAATATGAAATAAATAAAAATGAACTGCTGAATAATGATTGATGCAAATTCGATGTTGAGGCTCCTGATCTGCAGATTCACTTGGTTCAATAGTATAGAAATTTACCATCTAAATTACAGCTTTAAAATACGATTATTTTACTTTTTTTTTCTTTTTTTGTAAATTTCTAAGCACAACTACAATAATTTCATACATAACTTAACCTTCTAAAACATTTGAAAATGTGTATGTATTTTGACATGGAGAAATTAAATAACCGTCAGACTTTTTTGCTAATAAATTTCCCGATACACGTAAATAACACTTCAGAGGTTGCATAATGAACTATTAAATCGACTTTTAAATCAACTTAGAAACTTGCATTCTTTAACTTCTAAACTCAAAAACTTCTAAATTTAACTTCTAAATAATATATTAAATAATGCATTTGTAAACTTCAGTCAATAGTGATTCTGATATTCTCTGGTTGTGTACGAAGACATGCCAACAGTAATAAATATCTCCATTCAAATGTTAAAGTATTGTTTTAGCACGGACAAATCATCTGCAATTCACGTCCGAGCTGCGTATGATCAACTAATTTATATTCAAGTGGATGTTTCCGAATGTATAGCAGCGCGATGATGTACTAACCACTTCCATTGTAATGATAAAATCACATATCACTTCCTACACAAATTCAGTTAAAATCACATCTACGCCATTATTAAGTCACTATTGATTTACAAAAGAAAAATAAAATACTTTTTTTTGTCTTTTTGTGGTTAAGAGAGAATTTCGTTTTTTTACTAAAATAGCTAATAGTTATACTATTTATCATTATATATATTATATTAAATATTTATAAAAATTATTTAAAAGCATTATTGTGTTTAAAAGAATTAGGCTTGTGAAATAAATTATTCATTACTATTGTCGTTAATACAAAAAGATTAAAAATTATTTCAATTAATTAAATGTAATAGTCACCTTTATTTCTCAGCAAAAAATAGACTGAAATTTCATGTAACTGTTTGTAAATTACAGTGATAAAATCCGACGAGTAAAAAAAATTATTATTACTTCCTTCTATTTTATATAGAATAAAGTATCGGTTCCGTAAATATTTTCATCTCCAGGTTTCCGACAGATTTACACGTTCTGAGAGGTCTAGAATACGATTAGACCATTTTTTTTTTTTTTTTTTCCCTTATCCGTTTGTCTGTGGTTAACAAAATTTTGTGGTAACTGTATTTTAAGAACCGATACACAGAATTTCATACAAATTGATATGTAGCTGCACCTATCAACCTTTGGTGAAAATCGTCCAAAAGTTGGCGCTTCTCTCTTGTTTTTTTTTTTTGTTTTTTTTTTCTTTTTTCTAAATTTTTAACCTGGTGGTATAGAACAAAGTTTCGTATAAATGTGAACAAATAGAGTAATTTTTAACAAATCTTTATAAAATTTAAAATAATTATTTATAACAGTGATAGTCAACTAGGAAAAAGCATCGCTTCCCGCGAGGGGGGCGGGGAGAGCATTCATTCCCCCGAGGAGGACGAATTTTCAGTATGAGTATCGTTCAAAAGAACTCGACAATAACTTTAAAACGAATGGTTGAATTATCGATCTGTAATAATTTAAACAAAGTTATCGATACGTTTTTTATTTAAAAAAAAAAAAACACGCATTGTTTAAGATGTCATTATTTTGTCGAGCATAAAACTGACTTTCTTTGTATATTTAGCGTTATACTTCTTTAGGATGAAAAATTTTCTGCATTCATCATGAAAGATAAATTTTAATAAATTACTTGTACTGAATGAATTCATATAAGAAAATATAGAAGAAAGTTCTGTAAAAGACACACCATACTACTTTTTTTTTCTTGTATGAGAATAATGACATATACATCAGAATATTATTTACTTAACCACCACATTTTAAAATTTTAAAGTATTTCGAGCTTTTTACTTTCTTCTATATTCAATAGAAGAAAGTATTGGATTCGTAAAAATTTTCAACCTGGGGTTTTTGATGGATTTACACGTTTTGAGGGCTGTAGAACACGATTTGACCATTTTTAGAAAATGTCTGTCTGTCTGTCCATCTGTGTGTGTGTGTGTGTGTGCGTGTGTGACAAAATTTTGTGGCAACTGCATCTCAGGAACTACTGCACAGAATTTCATACAAATTGGTATGTAGTTACACATTGACATAAATTAGTGCCTACCAACTATTAGTGCCTAATTGTATGATAGTCAGCTGGGGGAAAAAAATTGTATATGTAGGAGCATCACCTTTCCCCCCTGGGGGGAAGTCCACCCCCCGACAGGAATAAATTTTCATGATGGATATCTTTCAAAAGAGCTCACCAATACGTTTAAAATGAATGGTTGAACCATCGATCTGAGATAATTTAAAGTACAGTTATCGATTTTTTTTTTTTTTTTTAATTAAAAAAAATAAATAAAATAAAATAAAAATGTTAATATCGAGAATAAACGGAATTTAAAGATATTCTTATTAAATAATTATTTTAATAAATTATTTTTACTGAGTAAATTTGCATAGAAAAATGTAGAAGAAAGTCATGTGGTGGCCACAACATTCTAGTTTTTATTATTATTATTATTATTATTATTATTATTTAACACGAGATTATCACAGTGTGATGGAAATTTTATTTTTCTTTAAAACCAATAATATATATGCGGGAATTCTTATAAAAACTTTTGAATTATGAGCTATTAAACTGGTGCACAACTAGCTTTATATGTATATATATATTGGATTTGATTAAATATTATATATATATATTTGTAACTTTCAGTAGAAAGAATGATTTTTGAAAATTCTAAAATCTCTTGAATTTAATTAAATATTATTTTTCTTTAAAATCTTTCCTTTTCTACCATATTTTCAAAAAGTAAAGAAGTTGATTTCCAAAATTGTACCAGTCTTGTAGTTTAAAATGTTAATGCAGTGAAAAGATCATTTCTAGCAAATGCAAATTTTTGTTGAATACAGGAAACAAAACATTCTTCTTAAAGTAACTACACATCGCAATATAAAGATTTCGACACAAATTAATAAATCAATCTTAGAAAACTGACAAATGCTGATTTTCTAAACAATGTAACGAGCAGCCAGAAAGTGGTCATTATTGTCATCACATATGGCAGTGTTTTTAGTGGCAATTCTTTAGGATTGTTAGGCCATGTGGACATTGGCCTTTTCTAATTTTCCTCTATAGAATTTTTTTGTAGAAGGCACCATTGATCAATCATTTTCGGAGGTGAATCATTCTCGATTGACGCAAACGGACAGTATCAACGCAACGTGCGACTGTTTATAAGTATGTTCCGATCGACAGACAAAATATTTTTTAAATGTTGTTTTGACTATCCATTGTCTATATAATAAAATGAATTCTATTCTTAAAATCATAAGAAAGCATACACTTTTTTTTTTTTAATTCTTATATTTTTCGTATGCTACAAGATTTGTTGAAATCAATCTAATAGTCCTTGAATTCTCCATCGATAATTTTTCAAAAAACCACTTTTCATTGTGGAGCCCTGATAAGCATAAAATAAAAATTTATTCTTGCAAAGACATGCTATAAATAAATGAAAGTTTCAACGCTGAGAAAATTTTAGACAAAAATATATTTTACTTTTCAAGAAATGAAAATTTTTAAATATGTTAAATATTTTAAAAGGCCTTAACCTTTGAAATTTATTATTTAACAAATACTTATGTAGAAACTAATGATTAGTATATTGGTCTCGATAGCTTTTTAAAATATTTTGAATATTTAAAAATTTTTCATCTCTTGCAAAAATGAAATATCTATACTTTTCTCTAAAATTTTTTTAGTGTTGAAACTTCCATTTATTTAGAGCATGTCTTTGCAAGAATAAATTTTTATTTTATGCTTATCAGGGCTCCACAATAAGAAGCTTCTACTGTTAAAAAGTGTTTTTTTACTTAAATTTCATATAAATTATTATTAGAGTAGAGCATGTTACTTAGATATCTGGTGACATGAAAGCATTAAAAATGTATTATATGAAATGTAGTGTTCTACTCTATCATTTTACGGCATCTATTGCACGAATACAGCCTTACAGGCATAATTGAAATTGTATGTGAAAGCTATAAAGTGTTCTCATATCTACATACCTTAAGGAATCAAATGGTTATTAACATTCAAGAATGTCACTTGATCAGGTTCATCTCATTAAAGTTATAGTCGTGACATAGTCATAGTTCGTTAGAGATTTATATTTGTTACATTTACAATTCATGAGAAAAGGTTCCTTACATAATTGAACATCCCAAATATATATCAATTTTAAAGTAAAAAATGCTTTTAATAGATATTAATTCTAAAATCGTAAGTCCGGGATATAAATTTGAAAGCAAGAAAATAAATTTATTAAAATAAAAGTTTAAAACAGACAGTGTAGAGAGATTTCTGAAATTAATTGCAATATCATCTAAATATTTTTTTTTTTTTTTTTTTATGAATCAGTTACTGGGAGATCATTAAGCAATGAATTTCAGATTTTTTGTGCTGTTTTTACAAATGGTAAGAAAATCATTAAAAGTGAAATGATGGTGTATTAACAGGCTTCCAGCGATGTGGATTTTATTTCTTAACTATTATACAACTTTCCTTTGTTCACTCAAATAATTGTGAAGAATCACCCTTTCCTATTTCTAAGATTCATATTGCTATACCCAAAGAAGAAAATTACAGCCCTATCTTGTTTTTCAATCATATTAATTAATATAAAGATATTTTTTATAATTTACACAATTAAATAGGACAATATTGAGACACGAAGGAATAAATTGATCATACCAAAATACAATTAAAAGGACGTAAAATAAAATAATGACTATTTTCGATTTTCATGAACGGTTATAAATCACTGATTAGAAAATAATGAAATAAAAATTTATTTGAGAGAAAAAATTTTAAATACAAAAATATTACAGTAGAATAAACTTCCATGGCTTATAAAAACACTAACAAGGAAACATTTAAAAGGTGTCGTCTTCAAAAAACATTGAAAAAAATATATGTGATTCTACTCTTCATAAAACACCAGAAAGTGAAAAAATTATCGGCTGAAATGAATTCCAGCGACCACAAAAAATTATCAAAATTAAGCGTTTTTGGCGATTTAGCGCTGTTAGGCGATACGTTTGATAGCACCGAGATTGCCGTGAACGAACAGAACCATGTTTTGCTTCTCCGCCAAATACTCAAAATTGGTCGCCTAACAGTGTAAAATCGCCAAATATGCTTAATTTTGATAATTTTTTGTGGTCGTTGTAATTCATTTCAGCCGACAATTTCTTCACTTTCTGGTGTTTCATGAAGAGTAGAATCATATATATATATATATATATATATATATATTTTTTTTTTTTTCAATATTTTTTTAAGACGACACCTTTTGAATATTTCCTTGGGAGTAAGGTTTTTTTCGTTTAAAAACACTATTTGGCTGTAACTGATGCTTGAATAATTTAGCATACATCTTAACAAATAACCGTGCACAATAAAAATTTCACTTTTATAAATTATTAAATTGCCGAAGGAATATATATCAGGCTCAGAGATGAAAGTATTCCATCTTTAGATGGAACTCTTTCACCAATATTCTTAAACAATAATCTCCATTCCATTTAGTCACAAACAAATGTAAAAATACATTTAATATTTCTAATTAAAAATAGTGGTGCCGATAACGCGAAATATTTTCACCCTTGGTCCTGCCATCAAAGCATTGAACATATGGTCAATGAATTGTGGATTTCTGAACTCCATAATAGCAAATATCACTGCATACAATAATGGTATCATTTGTCGTCATCATCCATATACTCAAAGTATGTAGAGCATTAATTGTAGACTTGTAATGCCTTATAAACCATGGACACCATCTTCTAGTTTAGGAAGAAAGACTTAAACAGAAGCATATTATTCCATATGGGTGTTTTGGTAAACAGAAACTCCCTAACACTGTTAAAAAAAATGCAACTTTGCTGCCAGAAATTCTCTGTCATTACAGAAAAATACGTTTTGTCAACGTAATTTTTCCGTAATTTACGACTTTTTTCTCAAATTACAGAGAATTTCTGGCAGTAAAATTGCATTTTTCTTTAAAGTGTACGTTCAATATCTGAAGAGTGCTTTGTTTGCTCTTCGATTGACCCTTTTCCAGTTTAAATTAATTTCAATCCTCTTGCCAGTGTTGGACTTTTTATTTAATATCCTCCACAACACTGTTAAAAATTTGGTGTTAGTTTGAACCAAAACTTATTACTAAAGTAGCTGCAATCACCCTATGGTTTAACCTTTTATCATAATTTGGTAATTTTATGTTGAACCAAATATTGGTATTATGTTTTAAATAAAAAATAATAATAAATTCAGTATTCGACCGGGTAGGGATCGAACTGAAGACCTTCTTGCCTCAGGTCAAACACTTTGGCACTGGGCCACGCTTTCTTACCCGCTAATTTTGTGTGTTTCGTTGATTTTGATAAGAGGGGCTAAATTTTCTAGGGTCTTATCTTGTCCCATGGGTGAGTTACTGCACAATATTTTCACTTTACCCTATGTTTTCGACCTCATGATTTATATATATATACTTTTATTCTACGAATGGCATGAGAGAGTCCAGCAAAAAAAGTTTCAAATCTAAACGTCACTGATATAGAATACTGGCATGTAATACATTCATGTAAATTAAATTACGAATAAAATACCCGAATGCTCCTTATTTCTTCCATTTGTTCTAAACGGCATGTTTCATTAATAGATCCTGCATTTTTCATTAACTTATTCTAATGAATTGTTAATCAACATGTAAAGCATGGCTCATTTGAACTCAGCATTTTTTTCTTCCTTTTACACTGGAGTTGTATTTCTTACAAATAAGAAATGTACAGTCGGCAGCAAAATTATTAAAGCACACATCCACATTTTTTTTCCCTTCTAATTTCATCAACTTACTTTTTTATAGCAGCATAAAAACTAAGATGATAACTCGACAAAACAGTATCAGGTGCACGTCTTTTAAATACGAATTATTGTTAGAGCTTCAAAAATTTTGCTGCCGACAGTACAGAATACTGGAAAAGTCATTACCAGAATAACCCTGAAAGACAATCACTTTTCATAAGGGCAAATATTGATCGTAGATATCAGGAGCGTCTCACGAATAACATTTTGGCATGTGTCTATACGGGTGGCTAGAAACAGTCAGTTATCACGAAAAGTTCATTCGTCTGATGAACTGTTAAAATATCATCATACTTAGGTTGTTTTTAAAAATTATCAAATCAAACAATGAAATAAATAAATAAATATTCATTTATAATATACTGTTTCTAGGCACCGTATGGAGGTAGCCTTAAACGTCATTCATGAGATGCCGCTGATATATACGAAAAAGTAATTTACAATATAAATTTATATGTACACTAATTGTACATGGCCGCGTGTTTCTGTCGGTACAGGTCAGTTCGACGCCAACGTTTCGACGCGGGGGCAGTTCGACGCGGGGTCAGTTCGACGCCATACTTTTTTTTTCATATTTTTATTTATTTTTAGAATACGTTTGCGTCATTATTCAAATAAATGCGATATGCCTGATATAATATATATATTTTTTATGTGTTATAGATATGAAGCCTGATTCAAATAAATAAGTAATATGACTGATATAATAGATATATAATAAATGTTAATGTGAAACCCAAAAAGCTATAACAAAGAATTCAACAGGAATTACTTCGTTGATAAGAAAAACCTGGCGTTGTACTTTATTATTTTGACATCCTCAAAGAATGTCCTAAATTGTTAGTCTTTCAAAAGTGCAAATAATGTTTCCGAACTAATTGCAATTTTAAGAAAATTCCAAAGGTTTTGAACATATTTCAAACTATATTGCATTTCAACTAGCTTTTGAAACATATTACAGGCTTGTCAATAACTCTATCTCTTTTTTGACAAGTGCAATCCTCCCCCCCCCCTTCGCTATGAACTGAACGAATGAAGTTCAGACATTTAGCAAAAAATTAGCAAAATAGCAGAATGCCATTTAATGCGACAATATAATACCGATGCTGATTTTGCTCTCTATGCACGTATGATTCCTGCGTAAAGTTTTGTGACTATCGAAGAACTTGAAAATGCTTTAGAAGTTTTGAGTGAGAATTTACCTAATCAGTTAACCCGAATTTTAGATTACTTTGAAAATTATTACGTTGGAAGGATTCAGAGAAATAATCGTCGCCGTCGTCCTACTTTTAAACCAGAAATGTGGTCATGTTATGCTAGAACCTTAAATAACGAAGGATGCACCAATAAATTCGCGGAAGCAGCGCACAGGCGTCTACAGGCCGAATTTGGTGTTTCACACCCCACATTATGGAAATTCATAAATGATGATCTCAGACGTGTTCAAAAAACAATTGATCCAATGTTATGAACAATGTGTACGTGGAGATGAACCGCCGCACAAGCGGAATAAGTATAAGTATCTGCGAGCTGATATGAGAATTAAAGTAATAGTTGAAGATTTTGAAAATCGAGAAATAATGGAATACCTGAAAGATGTGGCGCATAATTTTGCAATGGATTAGTGTAATAACAGTTCTGTGTTGTAATCTTATTTATGTGTAATCTTATTTATGTGTAATCTTATTTATCTGTAATTATATTTGTCTGCAATATTATTTATGTGTAATCTTATTTATCTGTAATTATATTTGTCTGCAATATAACTTCTTTGTAACCATATGTTTATTTACCATTTCTGTATTTTGCCTTTTTGATGCTGTTTTGTGAAATAAATAAATAAATAAAAAACCTCCCTCATGTCCCGGGGCCTTGACGTTGGCAAGGGGGCTTCTCACTAATCTGGAACAAAAAAAAAAAAAAATCTAGAACATTTTCACACATATACACATATATTTATTTCAAATATGCATGCAAACAATCGCTAATTCAATAAATAAAAATCACTTATATTACTTATTTATTTGAATCACGCTTCATACATATAATATATAAAATATATATATTATATCAGGCATATTGCATATTTATTCTAAAAATAAATAAAAATACGAAAAAAAAAACGGCGTCGAACTGACCCCGCGTCGAAACGTACGGCGTCGAACTGACCACGCGTCGAAACGTTGGCGTCGAAACATTGGCGTCGAACCGTCGGCGACGAAACGACCTGCTTCGGTTTCTGTGGCTCTAGCACGTTTGGATTTTACTATATTAAATGAATTTTTAAAATTTCATATAACTTATCAATATAAAAATCACAAAAAGTAAAAAATATTCACAAACATTTCATTAAAATTAGTCAAAATATCGATTTGGGTTTTCACTGCCTCCAGTTGCAGCTTTTCTGCCGACATAATTCTGATCCCACTTCCTGCGGCAGCGTCTTTTACCCAAGCGCGTGGGTAAAAACAAAGTGTTCACACATGAACCTCAAGTAGGTCACTAATGTCTTGGGCAGCGTCTTACCCGTCTGTACTATGTGGGGTTCCGGTAACCAATGTGCATGGTAGCGCTATGCACAAGCGTGTTTTGTACGCCCTCCTCCATCAACCCCTTTTAATTTTATAAGCATAAAAGTAAGTACAATAAATTTCCAAACCAGAAAACCAATCCACACCAAAAATCGTCTTCCTGGAGTAATTTCAAACAAAATTATGCTTGCAAACATTTTTTTTTAATTAATCGCGCCCTCAATAGAGGAAAAGTGGGAAAATTCGCAAAATCCCTTTATAGTGCTTCCTGCATACACATAAACAACCCTCACAGTAAAAAATAACGAAATAATTTGGAGCATAGTACTTCTTGGAAACGTGTTTCCTTCCTTCCCCACCCCAAAGGAGAAAGCAGAAATCTTACAAAATCCTATTATAATGTGTGCTGTATACACATAAACAACAAACATACCAAAAAATTTCCTTCCTCAGATAATTTGAAGTAGAGTTACGCTCGGAAAGGTGTTTTTTGACCCTCCCTGCCCCGAAAATGGGTAAGGAAGGAAATTTAACAAAATCCCGTCTCAGTGGGTATTGAATGCTCAAACCAACCCACAAACCGAAATTCGGGGCAGCAGTTCCTATAGATTCTCCAGGACAAATTTGACAAATTTACGCAAAAATGACAGCATTCGACTATGCCCCT
This sequence comes from Salticus scenicus, assembly GCA_963930645.1. NCBI lineage: Eukaryota > Metazoa > Arthropoda > Arachnida > Araneae > Salticidae > Salticus > Salticus scenicus. The sequence continues at coordinate 264,565,835 of OZ005650.1, forward strand.
TACTAACTCTCCCTCTCAAATCGAAAATGATAAAGAAAACCTAAAATAGGTTTTTGGAAATATCTTCAAGAAGACGCACAGACGTTTTCAACCTCTTTGTGCCCTGCTTGGTAAAGTCTTACGAAATCTCTCCAAAATTATTTTACCTTCCCCCACCCCACCCCACCCCACCCCCAACCTTAAAATAGAAAATTCCAAAATCCCAAAATCTTTCCTTTTGTATTCAATTCTAGTCTCCCATGTACAATTTCTTCACCGTGAAGTAATTTTGGAGCCGAGTTATGCTTTCAAACGTGTTTTCGCCACCTCCCTTTCCAAGGGGAATGGAAAAAAAGAATTTCACAAAACCGCGTACATAAACACGCGCGTATTCGAATTCAACGTTGCGTCAAAATTTCGAAACAATCGGTGTTGGTGTTGGGGATTAAGGCCGATTGACAACACTGGGGTCCTGGGCCTGAGGGGGAGTGCCTTCCGTGGAGGTCTTTCTAAGGGATCCTAGCCCGTATTTACGCAAGTTTCGGAGGAAACCACGGAAAACTCCGAACGGCTAGGCCGACGAGCGCGACCGGGGATCGAACCCGGCACCTCACGTCTACCAGCTTTGAGCGCAGAACCGCTCGGCCGCTGGTGGGCCCGAAACAATCGGAAAAGAACTTTCGCAAGTTTACATTTTGAACAGTAATTCCGAGTCAAGTTATGCTTGAAAACGTGTTGTTTCCAACTGCCTCCTCAGGGGGTAAAGGAAGGGAATTTCGCAAAACCACGTACATAAAAAAACGTGCATATGACAAATCAAGGTTGTGTCAAAATTTCACAGCAATCTGTGAAGAACTTTCGAAAATTTAAGATTCGGGACAAATAAAAATTGACATTCATTTTTATTTATATAGGTACGAATATAACTTTTTTTTTCTTGCATACATTCTCTTAAAAAAATAAATAAATAAAAATAAAATAAATAGTAAAAAACTCTTAAGCTTTTTATTATTATTATTTATTTAGAATTTGAACGATACATTCGTCTGTCTTTTTCCTTCAGATATATAAGTTATTTTATCTCACATTTAATTACTGTTGCTATCGGAATTACTTCTGATTTTAATTCGTTAAATGTTTTCACGTTGTTTTATCTTAAGCAAATGGCCTTTTTATATCACAGAGTCTTTCAAATGACTAATTTTTAGGACTGAGACTATTAGTCTCAATCTACGGATTTTTACGATACCAGTTTTACGATAGTTGAACATTTATCGAAATCGAAAATTTATCGAAAATATAATTGAATAATTTGAAAGCGGTGTTGTAATTTGAAAAAAATAATAATAATAAATACCTAATAGTCCTCCGTACTAAACTAAATCCTGCTTTTGCCATCTTTTTTTTTTTTTTTTTTTTTAGAAAAAGAAAAGAAAATTAATAATAATCAATTTCGAAATGGACAATATCAAAAAAAATTTTTTTTAATAATTTTGAATTAGAAAATAAAAAGCGCGCGTGCAAAAGAACATAAAAAAATAAAATTTATAAATGGCCAATATTTAAGCTCGTGGTCTCAGTTCAATGATATAATAAGAAAAAATGACGACATTAATCTAATGAGATTAACATTTTTTTTTTTTTTTTTTTTTTTTTTTAATTGATATAGATATGCTAAAAGATTTTTTTTTTTTTTTTTTTTTTTGACTGAAGACTATTAGTGTCAATCTATGGATTTTTACAATACCAGGTTTACCATAGTTGGACATTAATCGAAAGTATAACTGAATAATTGAAAGCGATGTTATAATTTGAAAAAAATAAATAAATAAATAAAACAAGATAACTAAGTTTGAATTTGAGCTGGTAATTTTTCTTTTCTTTCTTTTCTATTTTTCAATATTTTATAATTTATTGAAAAACAGAAAAGAAAGGAAAGGAAAGGAAAAAGAAACAGAAAAGATAGAAACAGAAAAATAATCGCATAAAATATGTATTTTTGTCTAAAATGGCGATAAAAATTCAAAAGTTTCCAAGGGGAGCTATATTAAGGCTGTATCATAATCAGGTTTACATATTTAATTAATTTATTATTATTTTTATTTATTTATTTTTATTATTATTATTATTCTCGAAATAGACATCCTTTTCTTTCACTAGACTGGACAATTTTCACATACACTTAAATCTTAAGGTAAAAAGATTTAATATTTCATCATGCAGTTTTTTAATAACTTTAAAATGAGTTCGGTGAATAAAGTTTTGAAATATATTAAAAGTTTGGTTTTAATTAAGTCTATCAAAACCTGTAAGAAAAGTAAATTCTTTAAAAATTCAAAGAAATATTTATTAGTGTCATTTTTGTCATATTCTTTTTATTTTTATTAACTTATTAATCACTCCTCTTTTTGCAAGCATTTTTCTTTCTCTTCCTATTGTTACGAAACACTTGTCAACTTTCTTGTGTGAGAAAATAGTTCGTAAAGGAACAGGCAGGTTCAAGTCAATGAATGCACTTTATTCTGCGTAACTTCTCGAATCTGAATGTATAACAAAAAACTGTTACTACAGCGAATATTCTCAAAAACAGACCAATAATCTGTTAATTTATCAAATATTATTTTAGCTGTCCAATGAAGCTGTCACTCGCACCGCAAAAGTCACTATTCGACGAATGTTCTGGAACAGTCTAAAAAAACAGTCAATGTTCCACAGGAGTAAAGCAAATAACATCAAATACTCCAGAGCAGAAATCTTCGCAAGCTAACGAATAAAGTTCAGTCGCTTAGAGCCCAATCTCAGGGCCCGACTTAGACTACCTGGAGCCCCGGGGCAAGCCTATTCTGGGGGGCCCCCTTACAGTGGCATAAGAGCTCTTTAGGTTGCAGAATTTCTGCATATGCCTGTAGGGGGGCCCCTTCCAGAAGGGGGGCCCAGGGCATTTGCCCCGTATGCCCTGCCGTTAGTCAGGGCCTGCCCAATCTTCAAAGTGAAATCGCTCAGAATAAGTCTCTAAACAATTCTGAATCACAGTGACTACACATTCTCTCATAGAAATTAACTTTGTCTTATTTATACCCTTTGACGATGGGACTTGGCGGAGTTTCTAACCAGATACCTATGTAAAGTTCTAGATCTCAGCTGGTATAAGTCGGACAGCTTCGAAACTACGGGAATCCTAAATCTCTATTTTTTACCAAATTTGGTCACCAAGTTGCAAAATTAGTTGCCAAGGCTGACCTCACTGAAAGTGAGCCTGCCTCTTTATCTTCACTTTGCCTGTAAAACTACACTGTAAAAAAATTCAGTAACGTTATACTCTTATACATCGGATACATTCCTGGTTTTAATAAGTTTGGGGTAGGTTCCTGAGAACAGGTTTTCGTCCATGAAACGTTCCTGATTTCAGGAACGTAGTATTATTTTGAATGTGTGTACATTTGATGGTTATTGATATTTTCAAGGAACATTACTGGTAAATTGGGCCCATTAGCTTTCCCAGGAAAGTGCCGGAATTTTTTTACAGTGTACTTTCACTGCAACGGAACAACTGATGCAGAGGAAAAGACGTAATCCATTGTAACATTGCTCCTCTCTTCGAGACTGCACGTCCGAGGTAGTGTCTCTACATTTTTTCATGAATTGTTGCATGGTATGAGGTTAATCTATTGATGTGTATCACTTTGTATCACTTTCGGCTTACTACTTGGGGACTTCTGTATTCTGACAACGGCATCGTTCAATTTCTTAATGGACCTTCCTAGTTTTGTTGCAACTTTGAAGATTGTCCTTTTCGGAGCTTTCGGTTGTAAAACCACACACGGTGACTTTCCTTTGGATGATTTTCAGTTGTCTTTGAGTCATAGAGTGTCTCCATTCCGTCGCAGACCAGGTTAATCCTTTCTCGAGCGAACTCATGTATGCTTTCAAGCGTGCCTCTAAATCTCTCGCGCGCGCATAGGCAGTCGTTTGACAAGGAAGGCATATCACATGGTCGTCCAAGCAGGAGATCACAAGGTACACTGTGAAAAATATCTGTTAAAAGTATAGGAAAAATCTGGCAGCTGGGGTACCAGTATTTCTCTGTCAAATATGCAGAACAAAACTGTACTTTTAACAAAAAAACCTGTTTGATTTACAGGATTTCTATGTAAAATATATGTCAGTGATACAATTTTGCGGTTTTAAACTGCATATTTGACGGAGAAATACTGGCACCCCAGCTGCCAGATTTTTCCTGTACTTTTTCAGGTTTATTTTTTGCAGTGTAAGCGATGTGTTCTTCCTAACATCATTTCAGGTGTTGTCCATCCCGTGGTTTCATGCAAAACACCTCTATAGGCAAGAAGAAGCATCTGAAGGTGCAAGTCCCAGTCAGTTTGATACTTGGAAACAAACAGAGACAGATGATTTAGAAGAGTCTGATTAAATCCGTTAACTACGCCATCAGACTCAAGATGCAAATTACGTTGTTCGAGTCTTCTATATTCCAAGATATCTACCAAGTTCAATAAAAAACACCGGGTTGAAGTTAGTACCTTGATCTGAATGAAGAATCATAGGGATTCCGTAGCATGGTACCCGGTCTTGAACATGGATATCTGTAACAGTAGCTTCTTGATCTGGTATTGGCATAACTTCAGCCCATTTTGTGCATAACTTCAGCCCATTGGCATAACTTCAGCCCATAGTCCATTATCACATGAATATAACGATTACCTTTAGAGGTCTGATGCAATGGTCCTAATTTGTCTAAAGCATTTCTCTCAAAAGACACATCGCCATTATAGCGCTGCAGACGTCTTTTTTTGGTTCGAGATTTTGGTCCTTTTCTTGCTCCATATGCATGATATCCCCCACACTATTTTTCTACATCATTTCGAAGTCAATCCCAGAAGAAATGTTCTTTAATCTTACTCTAAGTTTTCAAAACTCCGAAATGTCCTCCACTTGGGCTATCATATACTTCCCTCAGGAGTCTCTAAGTTTGCCTTTCGGGAGGATTAATTGCCAATGGAATGTTTCACCGTCGTTATTCTTCTACTTGTGGCATAACACAAAGTGTAATGAATCCACAATGGCCAATATCGCTTTGTTGTAGGACTACATGGAGCTGTTTCATGCCAAATTGGTCGGCTGGCAGAGCTTAAGTTCCTCCTTAAAATGCGTTTAATGTCTGGATCTTCTAGTTGCGTTTCTTGAAGCTCATCAAGAGACTAAGAATCTGTAATTGCTGGTATAACTGCTTTGACAGCGATTTCCACTTACATGCCATATTTCATCTCAGCATGTACACAATCCGTACATTTCTCAGAACATGGTGCTCGAGAAAGAGCATCTGTGTTGAGCCTTTTCAATGGAGCATCTGAAAGTCATATTTCTGAAGTCTGTGTATCCAAAGTGCCAGCTTTTTTTCAGGCTCCTTGGAGGTCAACGACCATTTCAGAGAAGCATGGTCCTTTCGAAGAGTAAATTTTTCCTTAAAAGGCAATGATGGAAATGTTTAATAGACTATTGACAATAGCTCTTTCCTTGTGACACAGTAACTTCTTTCTGCATTTGAGAAAACTCTAACTGAAATAAGCTATTATACGTTCCTCATTCCCAAACTTCTGGGAAAGTACGGCTCCAATCCCTTCTTTACTGGCATCTGTATCGAGAATGATCTGCTTGTCATTCTGATGATAGGTCAAAATCGGTTCTGATGTCAAAGCTTGTTTTAAATAATTGAATGATTTCTCCCATTCATCAAGTTGAATGCACGTTTGACTTCTGTTAGTTGATGAAGGGGGCTTGCTATTGTTGAGAAATCTTTAACGAAGCGTCGGTAGTAAGTGCAGAATCCAAGGAAAATTTGAAGTTCTTGCTCTGTGTTCGGGCGAGGCCCAGTCTATTATTGATTTAATTTTCTCTGCATTCGTTCTTATTCCCTCTGCTGAAATAATATGACCAAGATAGGAGACTTCCTTTCTGAAGAATTTACGCTTTTTAGGACTTGATTTTAAGTTTGCGTTTTGTAATTTCTGGAACACTTGTCGGACATTGTTTAGGTGTTGTTCAAATGTCCTTCCAATTGTGATAATGCCATCAAAATAAACTAAACAGGCTTCAGAGCAGAGTCCACGTAATACTGTCTCCCATAGTCCTTGTCTGGTGGTGAAGGTTGTCTTTTGCCTACGCATTTATCGTGTTATCGTTACGGGGGTCTCTCACTGCCGATAACTCTTCTTCATTTAATCTATCCATTTCTTCTATAACGGCCTTCAGATGTTGTAGTTGCGCTTCAGATACATTGGCATAGGACGGTAATTATATCAACTACTTACTGGTACACATGTAACAATCGTAGTTCCTTTATCAATAACTTTGGGTCTATTATCAGGTTTGAGTAGTCGAGCAGGAATAATTTTTTATTGTAGATCGACCAAGGAGGCAGCTACCAGTAATCCTTTATTGGAAGATGGTTTTGAAAAATCAGTAACTGCATACCGGTACTTCCCGAAAGGTTCAATTGTTCCACTGACCAAACATTCAGATCTTGCAGAAATTATAATCTTTTCTACTGCAACTATATTGCATGAATTAGAGTATCTTACATTAGCGGTAAGCATAGGAATTTCTTCACCGTCTGTTCGTAATCCATTTTTCTTTAGGTGGATAGTAAAGTTGAATTTCTGAAGGAAATCTAATTCCAGAATGTATTAGTCAGGTATGACTGTAATGTAGATCTGTTGCTCGAAGTTTCTGAAACCACATTTCAACATCGCAGCTATTTTCCCATGTATCTGTACACGCTCGCCGGTAACAGCCTCTAAGGAAATAGAAGGAGCTGTACAGATAAATCTTTCTCACAGACCTTTAGCCAAATCAGTTCTTAACAATGTCGCGTTTGCTCTCGTATCAACCAACGTTGAGCAAGGAATGTCATTTACATATATTTCGACATATAAACCATTCCGCTCTCTGCTGAGTGCCGAGATCATCAAATTACTAGAATGAGCTTCCTTGAGAAAAGGCAGTTTTTGGCCCACACGATAGCCAACTTCTTGTTTTCAGTGCACTGGTTTCTGATTCTTGACGCACTCTCTCAGCAAATGCCCCTTCTGTCTGTATCTCCAGTATGTAATTCCGGAAGTGCGACGTAGTGATTTCTTTGCTTGTCCTCGTTCTTTAGAATGTCCACCATGACTTTTAAATTCTTCTCTTCTCTACATTACTTTCATCATTTTTTATTTTCGCTGTTCTCACAAGCCTCTCAGAATTTGACTGTTTTCGCAGCCTTGTGCTTCATACTGTAGGCTAATGCACCCTTCAAGTCTTTAGAATCCATCAGACTTATTGAATGTTGCATATCTTCATATCGTATAGCATCAACAAAGAACTGTGTCGCCAAACTTTCCTTCACGTCTATAGAGCAATCCGAACAGACCACGTTAACCAGCCTTTCGATATCTGCTGCTAACCTCTGTAGACTTTTGCCCGGCTTTTGTCGGCAAATTATTAGTTCAGTCTGGTAAAAGTGCGTCAAATGACTATCCCCGAATCAGTTTTCCTGGGACTTCTCGACACAGGTCAAACCAGTGAGTTTATCGTATAGGACGCCTTTAATAACTTCCGCAGCAGATCCTCGAAGAGCAGCAATTAGTAGACTTGCTATTTTCATATCAGTCCAATTCATTCATGGAACTTAAGACGACGAACTGTGTTTTGAATACAGCCCACAAAGTCGATCTGTCGAAAGTTAACAGTTTTTCTCTGCATCTGAAAGTTATTGAGTCATTATATGAAGCTATATGTCGCAGTTCAAAAGTTTTAACTTTTTATTCTAATGTCTGGATTTGCTCATGAACACCAATTACATATCTTGCATTTTTCCCTCAAAATCTTCTTTTACTCCTTAGACCTACCTGATTTTGAATTTCAGATCTTCCCGGTTCTCATCGCATCTCTCAGCTGATCTTGCACGGTCTTCACCTCCACTATCAACATATCTTGTTCGGCTTTCATCTCCTCTCTCAGCTGGTCTTTCCCGGCTTCCATCTTGTCTAGTTGAGCTTACATCTCCTCTCGCACTGATTTTGCCCGGCTTCCACTTTGTCTAGTTTGGCTTTCATCTCCTCTTGACAAACTTCTATTTTGTGTAGTCTGGCATTCATCTGGTCTTTCCCAGACTTAGAGACAGTCATCTGGGAGACCAAACCTTCCAGAAGTTTCTTCATTTCTTATTTCATGGTTCTAGTTACTTACATTCACGAACTGCCCCACATTGGGCACCAAATGTTAAGAAAAACTTGTCGACTTTCTTTTATGAGAAAGTAGTTCGTAAAGGAACAGGCAGATTCTAGTCGATGAATACACATTATTCTGTATAACTTTTAGAATCTGTACAACAAACCTATTATTTCAACGAATATTCTCAAGAAAAGTCCAATAGTACTGTTAATTTTTCAAATATTTTGTTAGCACTCCAGTAAAGCTGTCACTCATACCGCAAAAGTCACTATTCAACGAATGTTCTGGAACATTCTAAGGAAACAGCCACTTGTTACTCCACAGCAGAAATCTTCGCTAGCTCACGAACAAAGTTCAGTTGTTTAGAGCACAATCTCCAATGTGCAATCGCTCAGAATAGATCTCTGAATATCTCTGAATCGCACTGACTACATATTCTCTCGTAGAAGTCAACTCAGTCCTACACTGAGAAAAAATTCTGTAACTGACATCTAGAATCTAAATTGTGGCTCTAGAAAAAATAGTTCCATGTCATCCTTATAAATTCTAGTCTCCTTTGAAAGCGAGTTCTAGTTTTAGAATTCTAGAGCGTTTGCCTATATTCTCGAGGGCAAAGTTATTTAAAAATCTCTGCAAATAAATGCGAATACAAGAGGTTTCAGCAACTATAATCTTGATTTATTACCCAATTCTAGAAAATCAAGCGAGAATTTCTCGCAATACAAAAGATTCAGAGTGATCAGAATATTGTTTCATCACCTAGAAAGGTGTAGACGAGAAATTCTCGACCATTTCGTTTATTCCGTTTATTGGCGTACCTTATGCGCATAGCTCGGAAATCTATATTTCTAGTTAGGGGATTTAGAAAATGACCACTTATTCATTCTAGATGAAGGCGGTATATTTTTTTTCAATATATTTATACCCTTTCACGATGAGTCATGACGGAGTTTCTATCCAGAAACCAATGGAAAGTACTAGATCTCAGCTGGTATACGTCGGAGAGTTTTGAAACTTCGGGACTCCTAAAGTACTATTTTTCGCCAAATTTGATCTTCAAGTCGCCAAGTTTGTCGCCAAGGCTGACCTCACTGAAAGGGAATGAACTGACTCTTTTTCTTCACTTGGTCTGTAAAACCACTTTCACTGTTAAATAATAACAGAAGACTTGGCGTTGGAATATTAAAACCCGAATAAACTACTACGTCAGAAACGCCAAAGAAAAATATTGGAAATGCATACAGCTGTTTTGGTAGCCTTAAGCGTACCGTCTTCAACGCAAAAAGGATTCTGAATCTGGTGCTCGTATATATAGGAGAGGGGCCGAATTTAGTTTAACCAATAGGATTACGGGGAAGGTGGGGAGAGTGGCCAATAGGAATTTAGGAAAGTTAGCTGTGTAAACAGTAGAAAAATTAAGAAAATGTGGACTGAATATAAAATTTCCAACAGTCAGACAAATAGGGAATAGCGAAATCACAATTTACAAGGTTTTTAATTTTTTATAGAAATGAAAAGCTTCAAAGAAATCGAGTTCATGAATGGATTTAGGTCTGCAAATTACTTTAGCTGAATTAAATTTAAAATTATGATTTTCCTCCCAGCAATGTTTAGAAATAGCCGATTTATTGGTTTCTTGTTTGCGGACGTAATTCATATGTTCTTTTAGACGAAATTTAAGACTGCGTTTAGTTTGGCCAATATATGATAAACCACACTGACAGAAAATACTATAAATACCCCAAGAATTATGCATATCAATGGGATCTTTTAACTGAGAAAAGGTGAGTTTATTGGAAGGCGAAAATATTATTTTAAAATCATATTGTTTGAGAATTTTAGCTATGGTTTGACTGGATTTAGGAAAATAGAGTAAGACAATACTGATATTAGAAGAGACTGATTTAGTAGACGAAATACGAGGGAGTTGTAATTTTTGGATTGTTTTGTCTATAATGGAAGGGTCATAACCTCTGTCAATTGCAATGGCTTTCAGGTATTTAATTTCAGATTTTAATAAAATAGGATTTGAACAAATATTAAGGGCACGGTTTACAAAAGTATAGAAAGCAGCCATTTTTTGGTTAGGTGGGTGACATGAACGTGCATGGGGAGGAAGGGAGACAGCAAAATTTTTTCGATAGACGGTGGTTGAAAATCCATTTACAGTGCGAGAGACGAGGGTATCAAGAAATGGAAGGGAGCCATTATTTTCTACTTCATGTGTAAACTGGATATTACTGTCAATTGAATTTAAAGTTTCTAAGACATGGTCAATATTGTGATGAGATATGTCGATAAGCGTGAAGGTGTCGTCAACGTAACGGGTCCAAAAAGGAAAAGATATTTTCTTAAAAAGCTTGCTTTCGAAATAGTGCATGTAAATATCAGCGAGAATCGGGGAGAGAGGGGAACCCATGGCTAAACCATCAGACTGACGATAGAATTTATTTTGGAAAGAAAAAGTGGTTTGTGATAAACAAATGCGGGTAAGAGAGATTAATTCTTGTATTTCAAAAGATGTGAAATGAAACATTTTTAATCTATTTTCGAGACAGCACTTTCACCGTTCACTGCAATAAAACAACTGGTGCAGAGTAAGAGACTTAATTCATTGTAAAACTATTTTTTCTTGCCTATAAATGGTAGAGAAAGTATTGTTTTGGGTCAAATTTCCAAGATTGCGTTTTTGCTATATTTACATATTTTAAGAATCCTTGAATCAGAAGAACGCTTTTTGGTGGTTTCTCTCTGTGTGTGTGCGTCCGTTTTTGTGTATGTGTGTGTCTGTTTATCAGCTTGTTATCACCATAAACGAAGAAAAATATTAGCAGAAAGTCGAAACTCGGTATTCTAAATCGGTATCATACAGGGATATCATTTGCAAAATTTCATCAAGGTCATACAAATGATTCATGTGCTAAGACATAGAAAACTTTATAAATACATTACGTCTGTGATCGACATTTTCGGTTGGTATATTTTAATATCTTTAGACGAGACTAAACAAAACATATGTGTGTGTGTGTGTGTGTGTATATGTTCGAAAGGTACAATGGTGGACATAATTATAAGACATCTATCTAATTTGACAAATAGTGAAAGAAAAGATTCAGAACTTAAAAATGCTTTATCAAATACGTCAAAAACGTAAATTTATTCTGTTATCATATATATTAATTTATAATAATGATATTTTCATACAATTTAATGAAAAAACTTAAAAACATAATGGACAAAATTATAAGACACCAACAGTTTTTTCCAAATGCAGGAGTCAACATAATTACCAGACACTAATGGTATAAAAGATAAAATCTTTTTGTAAAAAAAATAGAACCGACTCCAAAAAGCAACTACTATGCAAAAAAAAAAAAAAAAAAAAAAAATGGGCATGAAATGAAACAGTAAATTGCGCCTAAAAGTATAAAATAATTTCCTTCGCCAAACAACCTATAACACTACAATTAATCATAACTTTTGAAGTCGGCGCAAAATTAAATAAAATTTAATTAGATTTTAAAGGTTTGTTTTTAGATCGGTAGCAACATATGCTGTTGTCTCGAATGATCCATTTTCATGTTTCCTTTATTATTTTATCACTGTATACAATTGGTCCATTAGTAGCATCTACATAGAACAGTGAACATTCTTTACAATGCGGTATTTATGTTTCTACGAAGTTAGAGTTTCCTTTGCAAATTTGGTATAACTTTGATAACTATCATCCTTGGCGGCTTTTAGATTTGGCGATCAAAACATACACGCAAGATGTATATTTTCATAATATATATTGTACGATATAATGTTTCATATTCTTGATTATTCTCTTAATACACCTTATCAAACTAATCATGATATCCCAAAGAAATTAAATATGTTTGCCAGATAATTTTGCGATTTTTCTTTCACCAAGAACGTCAGATACCAGCATCTTCGCCAACTTTTCCTGCTTATGAAATCTTATTTGTTTTCTTGAATCAAAGTAGTTTTCGGCTGCGTTTTGCAGGTGAAAATGTGAGATGTGTATATTGAATAGGATTTGATTTTTGTATTGAAAAAAGTTATCAATTTTTATTTAATTTTGCGCCGACTTCAAAAGTTATGATTAATTGTAGTGTTATAGGTTGTTTGGCGAAGGAAATTATTTTATACTTTTAGGCGCAATTTACTGTTTCATTTCATGCCCTTTTTTTTTTTTTTTTTTTTTTAATAGTAGTTGCTTTTTGGAGTCGGTTCTATTTTTTTTTACAAAAAGATTTTATTTTTCTCTTTTCAGTGAAAACTTATTCATATAGCAGAACATCAAAAGACGTTCGACGGCAGCTTCACAAACCACAACTTCCAAGAAAAGTGACATAACTAAAAATGGTTTATGTCACTGAAAAATACATGAAATGCACCCAATGTGAACAAAAAAGTTACATCTCCATCTAGAAAGTTATCCACTCGAGAGACAGTTGTGCCAGTTTTATTCTAGTCAAGTTATTTTTAAGTTGATTTTTCTCAAATGCTGCATTTTTAAGTTGTGTCACTTTTCTTGCCTTTATCGGATATGAGCAAAAAACTATCTGTTGAATGAACATACGTTAAGTTAAAAAGTCTTTAGAAATGTAAAGAACGGATACGCTGTATTCGTAACCAAAGATTGTGTTAGGCATATATATTGAACTTTACAGTGAATACGTGTCACCCGCTGCGCTGGAAATTGCGCAGCGTAAAGTTCAAACAAAGAACAAAATATGCATTGCAGCTGACGGACAGAAGTTTCAACACCGATACTTACATACTGCTTTTACCAGAGTAGCTGCATGCGTTCAGCAGTTAGAGTGAGAACAGACATTTGTGAATATCCTGTAATTTGTTTATATCTTAAAGAAATCATAATGAAACCTATTTCAGGCTAAGATCAATACAACAAAAAAAGTATTAAAATTAAATCATCTCTTACGAAGTTAAAAGCTAACAAATTTCAACAACAAAAACAATGAGAAACATGGTTTGTATTGAGAACCTCTTCCTTTATAAAGTCGTTTTTAAACGTCTATGCGTTAATCGATGTGACCGCTTACAATAACCATACTTTGAATTTTACATAGCATAAATGTCACCCGCTTCGCTACAACATATGCAACGTCGTTCAAGTGTGCACAAAATAGGAAATTGTGAACAAACAAATGCACGTTTTAAGCGATCTGTTTTTAGTTTTTATGTCTAAACTATCTTTTCGTACTAAATCGATGATGCTGTGCAATTTTATAATTCACTTTTTTCCCCTGACTTGAACCGTTTCCGAGATAGGAGCGCTAACTCCACTGTTTTCCACCAGCATGTGACCACTTACAGTAACAGTACTTTGAACCACAGAGTATACCTGTCATCAGCTGCGCTGCAAAGTGGGCAACGTAGTTCAAGTGTGCACAGTGTAGGAAATTGCGAACAAACAACTGCACATTTTAAGCGTTCTATTTTTAGCAATAATGTCTAAATACTGTCTTTTTGTAGTAAATCGACGGTGCTCTATAACTTTGTAATTAACATTTCTCCCATCTTGAACCGTTTTTGAGATAGGAGCGCTAATTACGCTGTCTTTCACGAGATGGCGTTTTTTTTCTTTAGATTGCAAAGATATTACAATGGGATCTACTTCAGACCAAGATCTTTAGAACAAAACAAAAAGTATCAAGTAACCGTATTTTGAACTATATAGCGTATGTCTCACCAGCTACGCTACAACGTGTGCAATGTAACTCAAGTGTGCATATTGTAAGAAATTGCGCACAAACAAATGCACGTTTTTAGCATTGTATTTTTAGCATCAATGTCTAAACTATCTTTTCGTACTAAATCGATGATGTTCTGCAATTTTATAATTCACTTTTCCCCCCCTGTCTTGAACCGTTTCCGAGATAGGAAAGCTAGTATGAATGTCTAAACTATCTTTTTGTACTAAATCGGTGATACTTTTCAACTTTGTAATTCACTTTTTTCTTTAGAACCGTTTTCGAGATAGGAAAACTAACTCCGCTATTTTCCACTAGGTGGCGCTGTAAGCGGTTAAACCTTGTGCTGCATAGCCACTTTGCTATACTTACATACCATTTTTATCACTATAGCTGCAGCCGTTTAGCAGTTAAAAGAGTTGGGACAGATTTTTTTGGACACCCTGTATTTTCTTTAGATCGTAAAGATATTACAATGGGACCTATTTCAGACCAAGACCTTTTCAACAAAACAAACATTATCAAAATCGGAGTATCCGTTCTGAAGTTATGAGCTAACAAACATAAAAAAAACATACGGTTTGAATTGAGAACCTTCCTTCTTTTTTGAAGTCGGTTAAAAATCCTCTAACATGGTTATTTAATACTTGGTGGAGCCGCCATTGTTTTTTATAACATGAAAGATGCGATTCGGTATCGAATCTATCAATTCTAACAAAATATCGCAAGACAGTTCTTCCCAAGCACATTTTATAGAATTCTTTATGTCTTCGACACATATAAACTGCCTCCAATTTCAGTAAACCGCACGAGCTAAGATCTCCCACAAGTTTTCGATGGGATTTAAGTCTGGGGAGCGAGAAGGCCGCGGGAAAACATTGATACTTTGCTCTGAAAGCCACTTTTTTGTTTCGTGTGATGCATGAATCGGCGCGTTATCGTGCTGGAAAGTGTAGTTTTCACCACAAAGAAGTTCACCGTATATGGCTAGTTGATCTTTAAGAAGATTCTTATACTTTTCGGAATTCATTCTTGAATGCACAAAAACAATATCCAATTTTCCTTGATCCGAAAAACCAGCAAACCATTACTGAGCCTCCACCCATTTGGCAGCTCATTAGTACATGAGGAGACTTCCGTAAATCATACCAATAATATCGAAACACGTCAGGACAATCCAGGTTAAACTTTTTTTCGTCAGAAAATAGCACAGAGTACCATTTGGAGGTCCAGGCCATACTTTGTTTAGCGAAGTTTAGACACTCCATTTTGTGCCAGCTTAGAAGCGGTGGTTTTTTCTTCAATTTTTTATATTTCACATAAGAAGCATTATTCAACACCATGCGAATGGTTCTCCTTGAACAATTCTGTTTCAAAGCATTTTTAATGCCTGTAGTGGTCATTTTATTCTGTGTAGCGAGCGAAAGCACATGGCGTCTGTCTCTCGAAGACAAGCAAGGAGTACGTCTAGATCTTTTAATCCCCGATCCATTAATTCCTCTTTTCAAAACATTTCTAATAGCCCACCTACAGCATTTAATAACTTTTGAAATATTATTAATTGAAGCACCAGTTCCATTTAATCGCCAAATTTCGCGAATTTTATTTTCTTTTAATTCTGTACCTCGTGGCATATTTGTAAATGCGTGAAGTCAGTTATCGTCTGCTTTAGTTAACTGCTGACGTCATAACAGCGTGCAGAACATTTGCATATTGCACATTATTTTCGAAAAAAAGCAGGTGTTTTAATTACAAGTTAGGGTGTCTTATAATTTTGTACATGGTATTTTTAATTTTTTTTTTCTTTTTAACTCTATAAAATATCATCTCTGTAAAACTATTACGTGTGATAACAGAATAAATTTATGTTTTTGACGTATTTGATAAAACATTTTTAAAATCTGAATCTTTTCTTTCACTATTTGTCAAATTAGATAGTTGTCTTATAATTATGTCCATCACTGTATTTCACATAGAATATGATGTGAAAGCATTAATCCTACATTTACAGCGCAACACAAAAAATTCTGATTTTTTTTTTTTTTTTTTTTTTTTTTTTTTTTAAGGTGGGTTAAATTTAAGCACATTATTTCGTGCGAATGGAATATAATGTACAGTCGGTAACAAAAGTGTCCGAATTCTAGCAAAAATTCCTATGTAAAAAAAGTACATTTCATACGGTTTTGTTAAATAAATCCTTATCGAATCATGTTCTTAGACTGACTAAGAACAGGATTCGGCAAGGATTTATTTAACAAAACGTATGACGTGTACTTTTTTTACATAGGAATTTTTGCTAGTGTTCAGACACTTTTGTTACCGACTGTATAGATAATATGCAGAGCTTCCCTGAATTAGTCGAATAAGTTTCAAATAATGGTGTGAGTTGAAATTCTTCGATTAAATTGAATTAAGTAGACAATAAGACTTCTTCACACACCATAAATTTTAAGCCAGCACAACCGGTTTCGAAAGGACGTAGCCTTCCTTCATCAGGTGCAAAAAACACCTGCTACTGCCTTGGAGGCAAAAGCAAGACAGTCTTACTTTTGCCTCCAAGGCAGTAGCACGTGTTTTTTGCACCTGATGAAGGAAGGCTACGTCCTTTCGAAACCGGTTGTGCTGGCTTAAAATTTGTGGTGTGTGAAGAAGTCTTATTGTCTATTTATCGTTTGTACACCAGTTTTGCATTTAGTTTTGGTAAATTGAATTAAACTTGAAAATTTAATTATAGCCTTTAACTGCTTTATGAATTCACCAACAATATTCAAGCAGGAATTCAAAGAAACGGTAGCCCTCCCCTTCACACAGATATATGTGTGAAATAAAATTGTTTCTTAAACTATTTTGAATTGTTATTAAAAGTACACTACAAATGTTCGTATATGGTACCTTATGTTTTTCACTTTTATCTGTAAAAATGTATTCATATTTATACAGGATAAAACAGAATATTGCGCCAGATTACGTTTTATTTCATTCACATATTTTTTATTTATTTATTTATTTTATTTTATTTTTTTCTTTTTGGAAACACACTTTATCTAACTATTGTTCAATTTTCTCTGTGATCTGCTATCATAAAATAAAAAATATTTCTTATCAAATAAATATAAGTTTCACAAATATTAAAATTCTTTTGAAATTTTTATATCCCAATGAATATAGTTTTGAATACTAAAAAGGTTTGCTTCTACTTAAACAGTGCCGCTGCTCAACGACAGTTTTCTTTGAATAAATTTAAAGAAAGGATTTTCTTTGTTTATATTGCATCTCATCTATTTAAAATGATATTATATATTCCATTTTATATAAATATGAAAACAATGAAAATTTCGTGCTCAGATTTCTTTTCGGTTATGCATCAAAATAACTTACATCTCAGTCTAAAATTGATTAATTTTGTTTTCCTCTAGAAAGATACGTGCGCAGAATTCATTGATCAGATTTTAACTTAAGGCAAATCAAATTCAATATAAATTACATATTTTTAAAGTTTTTGTATTTTTTATCTCTTTAATAATTTTAAATTATAATATTTTATTTATGTAATATTTTCTGTTAGCATTACAAATCTTCTTTCGTGGTCCACTTACATTTTTCTAGATCGAAAAAAAAATTATAATATTTTTTTTATTTACTGAACTTTTCTTTTTTTCGTTTTTTCTATGTATAATTATTTATATTTAAAAACCGATTTTTTAAAAAGAAATAAGAGCACAATTTTATAATAGTTGTGGGAAAACAATTTGCTATCAATTATATATATATATAAGATTCGTTTATAAGTAAAAGATTGTATCTGTAATTAATAAAAAACCCACTGTGGAATAAATACTCAAATATTCACCATCGTTTGTGAAATTTGCATAAATATATTTAACCAGTTAGCGCCCAGTGTCCTTATTTGAGGACAACTAATAATATGGCACGCATATTTCTTCTGGTTTCTTGGAATGATTTCTGCTTTTTAGTGACAGTTTATAGCGTCACTCTAAATGATCCCTGAAAGTTTTATGTACCTACTATTAATTATTCTTTCATAAATTTGGATACTCATTTTATGTTTTTTCATTCGTCGCGCATATATTTGCTTTTTGCGCAGGTATACTATCTTAAATCAAGTTAAATAATTATAATACTTTACTTTCGAGATCTTTGTCAACATATAATAGGAAATTAATCTGTTATCTCAAAGTTTTTCTATCTCGAAGCTTTCTCGCTAGAACACTAAACGTCAATAAATGAGGATAGTCACCAAAACAAAATTCAAAACTGGTGTACAATCAATATATAGATTTTAAAACTTCTTTACACACCATAAATTTTAAGCCAGCACAACCGGTTTCGAAAGTACGTAGCCTTTCTTCACCAGGTGCAAAAAAACACGTGCTACTGCCTTGGAGGCAAAAGAAGGCAGTAGCACGTGTTTTTTTTTTTTTTTTTTTTTTTTTTTTTTTTTTCACCTGATGAAGAAAGGCTACGCCCTTTCGAAACCGGTTGTGCTGGCTTGAAATTTTGGGTGTGTAAAGAAGTTTTAAAATCTATATAAATGAGGATAGGCTTTAAATTTAAAACTATCAGAAGAGCTGTTTAAGTTAATATATTTTACTGTCAGTTGTCTATATCAATTTAGAAGTGAAATAATCAGCTAATAATATTTTGCAAAACTAATTCGGGCGTTAACGGGTTAATATTTATGTCAACTGCCATTGAGTAATGCTCTTAAATCCTAATATTGATCAAAATATTATAAAAATATTTCAAAAAATATGTTATAAAAATTAAATAGATGCTTCAAAAATCATTATTTATTTTTAAAAAAATAGTGTATAGAATAAAATAATAATAATAATAATAATAATAATAATTAAATATAAATATATATTTTAAAAGGCATTCAGTTTGTTTATTAAAATATACACTCCTGGAGCAGTCTTGAAAGCATCGAAAAAATATCTATGGGGATAGGAAAATGGTTGCATCTGCATATTCGTGGATGAAACATGCCTTTAAAGCTAAAAATAAAAAAATAAAAAAAATCATGGCGGATTTATCAATAATAATTAAGCTTTTATCGCATTATCGTGCTCAATGCGAATAAAATTACAAGGGTCTTGCTATAGTATTGAAAAACAGCCAATAATCAAAATTGCGTATCTTGCATTGATTTAAATTATCAAAAAGTACATTGTTGTATTGTATTATATTGTAATGTTTAAAGCCGATTGTCTATTCTTGGGACCTAAGCCTGCGTAGGATACTCAGTAGTGGTTTTTTTCAATCTGGCTAATTTCAGCTCATATTTTCATAAATCCTTAATAATTTAAAACTAATTTAAAATTTTAAATTATTATGGATTTATGAATAAATGAGCTGATATAAAACAGATTGGAAATTTTGGTATAAAATAGTTTGAGCCTTCCTTTCCTTTGTTTGAGGTGCAATTTTATTGGAATAGTAGTAAAATGCAAGTATTCAGATCGGCGGTACTGAGCTGAAAATGTTATTTTGTTCTTTTTAGTGAATTTTATTAATTTATTTATTTTAATTAAGTATTATTTTTTTATTTTTGTAATATTTTATAATTTTTATATTTTTGATGAGCTACGTAGATTAAAATCGCTGTTGCTAAATTTAAACTTCTTGACGAAAAATGTTCGGTGTACTTTAACGCACTAATTTATAAAATTGACCAGGAGAATCCATAAATAAAACTGATTTTAGTACAACATATATTTGCATCGTAAAATATATTAGCACTTTTTCAATGTGTAAACTTTTTTAAGTGATAATGACGTCAATTTTTGTGAGGTGCATATATATATATATATATATATATATATATATATATATATTGTTCAATTTTATTGTTATTTTTTATTGTTCAATTTTTTATCCAATTAGAGCAGTATATAATACTCTATGTACATTCCTAATGCACAGCTGGGTAATAATTTTACACATTCAAAAATATCTGAAAAGAAAAAAAGTTGGTACTTCTCCATTTCGCCGGCGCAAGCGATAAAGTTGCCAAAAATGATACAACCGACGCTAGTCATTAAGCACCTAAGAAAGAGTAATTGTTTCAAAATACTTCGAGTAATAATAAGAATAAAATTAAGGAATCATGGTCGTTTACTTAATTTTTTCTTT
Organism: Salticus scenicus; assembly: GCA_963930645.1. Taxonomy (NCBI): domain Eukaryota; kingdom Metazoa; phylum Arthropoda; class Arachnida; order Araneae; family Salticidae; genus Salticus; species Salticus scenicus. Next base: position 264,585,925 of record OZ005650.1, read on the forward strand.
ACATTTTTAAGAAGAACATTTTCTGATATTTTGCTTAAAGCTAGCTTTTAAAAGTGTTGTCTCGTAAGAAATATAACATTTATTTTATCAAATCCATACTAACGGATATAAATTAACTTTATAGCTGGGGGGGGGGGGGGAGAATCTAAGTTACAAATTTACTTTTAATCCATTAATCTATTATCCTCGCTAATAAAGTTTGCTTGGCGAGATTTGCGCAAGTGAAAGGGAAAAATACAAAAAGGGTATTATTATTATTATTATTATTATTTAATCTGAAAAATCTCCCACAGCTTCAATTTTCAATGCTTTCCTACATATTTCTTAAAATAATGAAGGATAAAATGTACTCGATTCTCTATAAGTTTTAGGTGATGAATGTTTTTCTTCACCTTTCTTGTTTATCATAGAAATATTTATTTCTGTAATGTTAAAAAATTATTAATGCGAAATGAGAAGATGAGTTTAGATATGAGTTATAATGAGTTATATGAGTCCTTTATAAATTAGTTTGAATGGACCATATTCCCACTTTGGGTTCGAGACTATAAAAAATCAGCTGTTTTCGGCAAACAATTCTCAACTCTACCATAGCAAAGCATTGTGGCTTGCAAATTTTTATCTTGCAATATTATTTCTAAGAGTTACAGATTATATGAAATTGAAGTAACAGTGATACAGTGATAACTTTGTTTTGTTTTTAATCCAGTTTTAGTAATATACTTTAATCTTAATCAACATATGTAATATTAAAAGATGTCATGTGAACTGTGGCGATGTTAACAAATTTAAATGGATGTTCCATTTAGTAAATTCCTTTATTAAAGTGATTGAAATTCTAATTATTTAAGCTTTGATGTCTATATATATGTGTGTGTGTGTATAAAATGTTCTTATTAATCTTTTATTCGTTATATGTATGTGTGTGTGTGTGTGTGTGTATACATAAAATGTTCTGCAATTTTACGTTATGGAATAGTTTTAACTTTATCATTCGATTCAGTTGTTTACATTTCTCTTTTGTTCTTGTTTGAACATTATTATTAAGTTTCACTGCAGAAATATTTACGAAAATGTTATGCGTAACAATAAAATGGCATGTTGAATCTAATTTGTTTACAAAATATCGGCCACGTGTTCGGCGATTTTACCTACGGTGACGTCACAGGAATATTGTCCATTTGACTCTTTTTTTTTTTTTTTTTTATGCCAAAATATATTCGAAGTATTTTAAAACATGTTTAAAAAATAAATAAATAAATAAATAAATAAATAAATAAATAAATATACTTTTTTATTTACAAAAAAAAAAAATACAAAAGAATTTATAAACAATATAAAGATTAAAGAGGTTGCCAATAAGAAAATTAATTTTCTAAAAATAGAAAAAAAAAATATTCTTGCAGACGACAAATTACCATCCTAAATTCATTTTTTTTTTTTTTTTCGTTGAAAATACCTACTGATAGCTACATTCACATTTATTTTATTTTATTTTTATTTATTTATTTTATTTTATTTTTATTTTTTTCACCATGGACACATTTTAATTTTCCCGTGAAAAATGACAGCATGACAGAAAAACGTCGTAAGATATAGGTTTTTCAAGGTGGCGACTAGAGTACCTTTATAAACCCTAAGTTTTTAGTTAATAACTTTGTTAATTAAAATGATAGAAATTTCTAAGCAGCTGACATGTCTACTTTGGTGTATTCCGCAAGCATTGATACCTCTCATGACGCGAAAGATACTGTCCTGCGCGAGGAGATGCGAACGCAGACAAAGAAAAATTGACGCTAGCGACAGTAACATTCTTTTTTTTTTTTTTAATATATAGAGATTGCCGATATATCTAAACAGGATGTTTCAAAACTCATGGACAAAATTTTAAGGGGTGGTAGAAAACATGTCGGGGATTTCAGTAGGCATGGCGACATACAGGAAAAGGCGGACATTTTATATATGATCTGGCGAATGGGAATGCTCTGGAAGCCGCAAGACTGTTGTGGTATTTTTCGGTCTGGCACGTGTCTTCTGGGAAAACGCTGGCTGTACAGTCTTGCGGCTTCCAGAGCTTTCCCATTCGCCATATCATACATAAAATGCACGCCCGCCTTTTTCTGATTACTGTATGTCGCCATGCCTGCTGAAATCCACAGTAGAAATGACGATGTGTAAGAAAACACGCGCTTTGTACTTTCCATTACAGCGACCTCTAGCGGTCACCGCTTGCTCTCTGTCCATGCATTTTATAGTGAAAATGGCTTGTTTAGATGTTTTCTACCACCACTTAAATTTTTGCCCATGAGTTTTGAAACACCCTGTATATTGTTGCCATTATATCTATAAAACACCTAATTAACTCTCTCTCTCTCTCTCTCTCTCTCTCTTTTTTTTTTTTTTTTTTTTTTTAGATACTTTTTATTGTTGGATTTTATTTCTCTGGCTATCTTTCCCAAGAGTGTAAATTTGAATTTTTTTTTTTTTTTTTCTTTGATGTTTCAGTTTTTTATTTTTTGTTGGAAGAAATTTGGTTTTAAATACTTCTTAAAAGCCTCTCAGCAATTACGTGATATATTTATTTCTGCAATTTGGGAAACTTTTTTTCATATTTAAGACCATTTTTCGCTAGAAATAACGTATTATTAAACTTATATTATGATTTCCCCAAACTAATTTAAAATTTATGATACTAATAACATTGTTATATAGACATATAATGTAATTTGTAAAATAACTTATATTCAATCAAACATTTCCTATGCGATTTAATCTCGAATAGAAATGAAAGCGTAAAAGTTTACTTTCTTAATTATACTTCACATTTCTTTAAAAATATCGTATGAGAACTGCTTTGTTTCTAGATGAAATTACCTGCAGTGCTTAGGAAAAAAACATAACACATATATCATTTTTAACTCCAAAGAGTAATTTAAGAAATACGCAAAGCACCAAGTATTTCTCGAGATATTATCATTTTAAGGCCACTAGATTTTTATAAAAATTTTTTGGGAAACTGCAATGCATGTTAAAATTACTTTAAACGAATATTAATTTGAAAATTCTCTAGATACTTTTGAAAAAAAAATTATTTTTACACTTTTAATAACTTTTGAAAGAATTTTCTATTCTAAAGAATTTTTAATGTATAATTTTCGCTTAAAAATGGATCGCAGCTTAATCAATAAAGCACACAAAAAACGAAGGTAATAAAAATGAGCTAGTCTACTTTTACTTTGTAACAGTTTAAGCACTTTTAAATAATTTAGTGCAAATAATGATCAGTATTTAACTTTAATATCAAAATTTTAAGAACCTCTAAACCTCGCTTTCAGAAACAATTCATATTTGAATCTGGTTATTGTTATGTTTTAATATTTTTAACGGACTTGAAAAAAAGTTTTATTATTTTCACCTAACTCATATTTCTTTGCATTTATCGCACAATAATGTATAAAAAGAAAAAATTCATAAGCTACCTTTAAAAAAGAATAACCCACTGTTAAGAAAATTGGGACTTATATTAAATCAAAAAGCTTTGTTGTATCTGCCTAAATTTACAGCCTCAGCGATAAATAATTGAATGGCATAAATTTTCCGTTACAGTACAATACAGGTTTTGAGGATTACGGCCGACTGACTACACTAAAGGCCCAGGCCCATAGATGGAATGTCCTCCATGGAGGTCTTTCTAAGGGGTCCTAGCCCGTATTTAAGTGAATTTCAGAGAAAACTACGGAAAACTTCAAATAACTATATCGACGATCGTGACCTGCAATCGAACTTGGCACTTCCTGGTACAATACAGAAAATAATCCTACAGATTTTTATAGAAAAGATTCAACAAATTTTTTTTCATAAGTCACATTGAAAAATAAAGTTACATTAATTAAAATCATCCAGTCCATCGAACTAGGGTCCACCGTATAGCAGGCGACGATTTTACCTCTCAACCATATAACAACATTTCTGCCTACGCAGTCGTTCTTGAACACGGTACACACGAGATAAAACATATATCAATGCTTACAAATTTTATCTGTTTACAGAAAAAAATCTGTCTTTTGGCAGATTGACATGTAATTTTAAAATAAATTTCTCTAGTTAAAAGAAAAAAAAAAAAATATCTGTAGAAAAGTTGCAGAAATATTCTATTTTTATCTAATTTTTTTCACAGTGTATTGCAAAAGCTAATATATAGAGATATTTCTTACAGTAAAAAGTAACCTGTGTTGATCTCACATTACTTTTCCTAACCATGCACGTTGCAGAACTGAATATCACACCTAAATTCATCATCAAATTTAAAACACTATTTTAAACTGATCAGAGAATTTTTAACCAAGCCACTCTTTGAAAATTATTAATGCTACTCAAAATTTTCAAGGAACATTCTCATAATAATTTTCAAAATACCGAATTTGAACATCCTTCATATATATAAATACAGAGTGATTCCGAGGTCATGGGATAAACTTGAAGGGGACGGGGAGGTAGAGAAAATCACAAGGATTGAGAATTGTATAGCAGCCCATGCTCCCAAACGTTGTTTTAATCCTTTAAGAATCAGGTGATTTTGCGTGAATATGGGCGTGCTCTCCAATGTTACATTTTTTTAAAAAAGAGTTTCTACATCCTAATATTTACATAAATGAATAAATTCTGCTTTTGTCGATGTATTTTATCGCAGTGATTGCAATAATATGAACATTGTGCGTGATTTTGTGATATAATGCAGCATGCCAGATTTTAAAATTTACACAGTAGGCGGAGTTAGTAGAACACAGTAGCCCAAAACATCCAGTTTTTAAAGGGTTAAAATGACGTTTGGGAACATCGGTTCCTATGCAATTCTGAATCCTTGTGATGTTCTCCACCTCACCTCCAAGTTTGACGCCAGCTAGGGGGCCGGGGGGGACACAGCCCCCTTCCCCGTTGGGGAATTCGGTTCCTCCCCCCCCCCTCCCCCGCTGCTCATCAGAATATGTTCCTAAAATTTGTCGGGGAAGAAATTAAAGACCTTTTTTTTTTCCTTTTAGCAGTATTTTTTTTTTTTTTTCTTTTACGAATTTGGAGCATTCTTAACAGAATACTTTAAAGTTATTTGTTAAAATATTAATAAGCTTGTACTAAGCTTATACTAAGAAAATATAATTTCGAAAAAACATTATATTTTTGTTTTTCCATCATTTTTATTAGACTGTGTCCGTGAAAATTATATATCTTTAACTAAAGTTGGTTAAAAAAAAAAAAAAAAGAACCTTGCATTGTTTAAAAATACTTATCTATTTCAGTAAAGTTTCTGAATAAATGTAATTAAATGAGTGAAAAACCTTAAACTTTCTAATTACGTTTGACTGCAGATGTAACCAGATGACTTAAATTAAACTACTGACATTGTAAGAATTAAACATACATGTGTTTAATAGAAATGTATGTTTCCCTCATTTGCTTCTTTCAGTCACCATAATAGAGATTAAACATATTACATTGTGAGAAATTTAGTCACTTTGATCATATCTAACATTCCAGTGAAAGAAGAGGAACTTAGTTGCGCCAATTAAACACCAAATGTGTTTTACAATATGTTACATTCATTTACATAATTTTCTGCGGTATCATATTATACTTGAAATGTTCAATAACTGTTGACTTCTACATATGCAACTGGCAGAGAGCTCTAAATGTCTAAATTATACCATTTGTCTAAGAATGTGTCATTTTCTTATCAAGTAAAAGTTTAGGTACTTCAGTAATTACATGTTTCAAGAGGGAAATTAATTATTTAAGAAAAGTAGTTTGAGATATAAATTCACTTTATGTAATTCATATGTAAAGTTACAAAGATATGTATGCTATAAAATGATGCTTCAAGGCATTCATCTGCTTTAATAGTTTCTGAATATAAACTGCAGATATTATACAACGCGCATTTAAAACATGTGTTTTAATAAAATTAATAAGAATTTTTGCCATGGTTTCGTTAAAAAAACATAAAAAAGGAAGGAATAAAGGAAAGAATAAAGGAAAGAATACAGTGAAAATAAGAAAAAAGACAGGGCGATAAATGAAAGAGGGGGATCGTATACATTAAGCATTAATTATGGTATGTAATATTAATTACATAATCTCTTCTGTGAACAGAAAGATTTCTACTTAAAAATATCCACACGCCACTTTCTGTATTTTTACTTTCCGAACACTATAGTGAGGAAAGTATTGTAATCATGTCAAAAATCCGAATTTGAGATTTTGATGTTGTTATACGTTTTGAGATCCCCTGAGTCCGTTTTCATTATTTTTACGATGATGTATGTATGTGTGTGTGTATGTGTGTGAGTGAGCACGCTAGCGTCTAAATGCTTTGGTCAAATGAGCTGAAAGTTGGTACGTATGTTGTAAGTCAGCATAGCACGAACCCTATTGATTTTGGTGAATCTAGCACTTATAGTTTCTTTACAGGGACGCCAAGAAAAATTCTTTATCATTATGGCCTATGGGGTCAAATTTTTAAAAGTGTGATAGCGTCTAAACGCCTTATTAAACTGAGCAAAAAAATTATACACAAGTTATAGTCACAGTTGCACGAGCTGTATAGATTTTGGTGAATTTAGCACTTTTGGTGAATTTAGCACTGTTTTATATGCATAAAAAAAAAAAAAAAAAAAAAAAATGTTTCTGCATTTCTAACACAAGTGGGGAAAATTTTCGAATTACTCATATATTTCCGTAAAACAGGTTAAATTTAAGAATTCTTCTTCTTGTTATTATTATTATTTGTAATTGAAAAAAATAAGAAAAATAAAAAGGAAGAAGGGAAACAATTTAAAAATTATCAGGTAACAACCTAATTTCTTAAATACTTCATTTGAGTTTAATGAAATATAAATTTAGTTAGGTTTGTTTCCTAAAATCTTCAGTCTAATTGTCTAATTCTCTAATTGTTTCATAGTACATTCCTAAACGAATTATGAATAAAACAAATTAAATGTTATTGATTCTCATTACGAATGGAAAGGATATCTCAAGAACATAACAAAATAATATTAATGAATATTGACAGAGACTTACTGTTAGTGTTAGTACCGCATTAATTATAATTAATTATTTTCATCGTTTTCGGAATAAACATCAAAGATACTCGAATTAGCGGGAAAGGGAAACGAAAAGGAAATCTATGCAGGAATTAAAGTTGAAGTTAATTTAAAGATCGGAGGCTAAATAATTAACAAAAGTTATAAAAATATTCAAAATTTCAAAATTCCCAGTTTTGGGGAAATTTCAAAATTCCCAATTTTGACTTAAATTCCTAGGGGGGAAAAACGGTTTTTTTTTTCGGGAAAAAACCGGGTGTTTTAAAAGCCTTGCACCTCTAATGGCATGGTGGCGTCATGGGTCCTTATTTCTCCCGAAATGAGGATGGAACCGTGAATGGCGATAGCTATAGAGCCATGTTACTCGAATTTCTATGGCCAGAACAAAAAACATCGATATTCAAGAGATGTGGTTCTAACAAAATCTAATGAAAATATTTGCCATTTGTCAAAAACATCCTGCTCTAGTTACGATAAAAATTGTATTTATTAATGTCAGAACACTTGAGAACAAAACGGAACATTAAGAAATTAATGAGTTGAATTTATAATTTTCCCTCGGATAGAAAGAGAAAAATGATTTCATTATTTTTTTTTTTTCTGATAATTTTAGTTCAAAAATATCATACAATTCCTCTACGTTACATATAATACATATGATGTATATGAAATAACACGTCCGACACTTTTTTATCTTTAGGTCTATTATTACCGAAATAAATTTCCAAACTTTTTTAATATCTTTTTTACAAGATAATATACAGTGACTCTTAGATAAAATATTCTATAAATTAAAAAAAAAAAAAAGAAGAAGAAGAAGATACACTATAGCCTGATTTTATTATCAGCAAAACATTCTGTTGACCTTCATCTCTTTCTGCTTGGAATATCAAAATAATTTTTTTTTTTTTTTTTTTTTTTTTGGGGGGGGGGGGGGGGAGAGGGCCTTGGGTGCTCTCTTCAATATACTTAAAAACAATAGTGAAAATATGAAAAATTATTGAAAATAAAGATATTTTCAAAAAAAAAAAATGTAAATTGAGAAATAACTTAAATTTCCAAAATGTTAAAGTAAGGTTATGTTGTATTTATTATATATATATATATATATATATATATATATATATATTAACAATATAAATATATATATATATATATATATGCCAATAAAAATTTATACACTACTTTAAAATTTTCATACAATTTCTACAGATGATCAGTTTTAGATTTGTTGAAGAAAAGAAAACGTATACGAATATTTTTTTCTCATGCTTATACGGATTTTTTTTTTTTTTTTTTTTTTTACAGGTACATCCACGTATAGGAATACGGAGCTCTGACACGTCTAAAATCAGTTAAAGACCTATAATTATGTCTACAATTTTATGCTTTCAATTGTAAAATTTTTTTTTGAAAGGTGTTCTCAAGTCGACCCGACTCGTAGAAAGCTAAACCCGACCCGCAAGAAAAAAAATTCACTCATCCCGACCCTCAAGATAAAAAGATCATTCAACCCGACCCGCAAGAGAAAAAAATTGTCAACCATCTCGGGTAAAATCGGATTACCCGACCCGATGCAGGATTTTAATTTATTCCGAAGCATTTTCAGCCCCGCCTTTACTTTATACCACTTTTATTTTAGGAGTACTTTTTTCTTCTTTTATTGTAGTTGTATATATATATTAGAAAAAATTATTCAATATATAAAGTGGTGCTAAATAAAGGCGGCGCTAAAAATGCTCCGGAATAAATTGAATTATTGGCAATAATGGTGTATGTTCGCAAAGTAAAAAAACCGTTAAATAATGTTCATCATATCTTAAAAATATATTAAAATCTATAAAAAGAATATAGTGTCTTTCTAGAAATTCTCTCAGCAAACACGAAAAAATCAATTGAACTTAATAAAATTCCGTGTTTGCTTTGCGACGAACACTTAAAAAATAAATTTAAAACTTGAATATTAATGAAATATTTAAATGTTTAAATGAACAAAAGAAGGATATTACTCACGCTATTTTCCTTCGATGAAGAACTTGTCTTATTTAAACAAATCCCCAACCAACGAATTCAATCAAAATTATCCATATGGATAACAAAGAGTAAATAACACAACCCAAAATCACGGATATTCGAAATATTTGTTTCTTGACAATTTTTATGCTAAAATTGTTCGCGCTTATTTTAAAAGTATAAGAATAATGCATTGTTCCATTCAAATGAGGCATAACAATTAATTCTGAAACTTTTGGAAACGAATATACTTAAAATGATGCCAAGCATATCTTATTTTAATTATTGTCTTTCTAAATTCTTCTGCGAAAATATTTCTCCACGAAATAAATGTATAAGAATTGTAAAACTTCGATCGACGAAAAAACATTAATCCTTCTTTCATATCGGAAGAAAAAGTGAATTAAAATATAATGATTAAAAAAAAAAAAGTTACTGCTGAATTTTATTCGGTGATTAAAAATAGGCGGAATTGTTGTGACTGTGAATACTAAAGGTAAATATTTTTCATATCATATTTTACGTAAAATATGTTTTTGTGCATATAAAGAATATAGATCTGTATCCCGGAAGTGAAGGACACATGTCACAAAAAATGTAATTTTTTAGGAATGATGTTAATGATGTTGTAATGAAATACATTTGTCATGAATAAAGAAAATGAACATGGTTTTATTTTTCATTCTCTTATCTCTTTTATAGTAACTTGACATGGTGTTTAATGCCTCTGTCAGCTCCTAAGAAGCCTTGAGATTTATCCATTATAAAATAAAATGATATAAAACTCTGTTTCTCTAATCATACGCTTCTGCGTAAGTGTTCTAATACCAAGCCGAATTTTATTGGCTGAAACCGCCAGCCAACGATGGCACCCTGTGCTCACACCTACAAAAAAAAAAATTAATAAATAAAAACTGTAGAGGATGTATTGAAGCCATTATTGGCAAATAATTTCTTTTGGACTCTAGTCCATGTTATGTTAAACATTAATAAATTTCATTATTTTATATCAAGCTTGATTAATAATAAGAATTAGTATACAGTCCGCTGTCTCTAAGAAAGACTATACTGGGCGTCCTCAGCCTCTATATAAAACAAAATATGCACATCAGAAACATGTTGCTAACTCTTTTCACAAAATGAACATGGTGTCCTTTACCTCCGGGGTACAGATATGTAAATTCCATTTTGTTTAATGCAGTATAAATATGTGTAACTATATCTACCAGAACTTCCGCACATAGACGTAATGTATTTAAATACTGTTGTATGTTTTGTACATGAACCATTCCTATATATTCAATAAAATGTTTCAAGTAGCATAGATACCAATATTTTAATGTATTCCGGAGTATATTTAGTCCCGCCTTTATTTCGCACCACTTTATTTAGAAAAAAATTTTATCCAATATATAACTTCCATAAAATAAGAAAAATACATTCTTAAAAAATAAGTGGTATGAAAACAAGGCGGGGCTAAAAATACTCCGGAATAAATTAAAATGTTGGCACGTATGAAGTAGAATCCCCTTGTGATACATTTTCAGAATAACGAGTTTGGTATTCCTGGTAATATTTGTTCTTGAACTATGCTGATAATAGACTTATTAACAGACACATAAACCAAACGCTAAAAACTCCATTTTCGGATACACAAAAACTCGAAACATGTAACAAAATATCAATTTCGAAAAATTTAACCCAAAGCATTATTTTTGCTATTGTATATGGGTAAGAGAAAATAATTATATATATATATATATATATATATATATATATTAACTCTGCTTACATCCTTTAAATTTTACATTGAATTTAATCTAGTACCACAGGACACGTGAATTTATAATTTGAAAATTCTTTAATATTATTCTAAATTCTAATTTTTTCAATTGCTATTTTCGCCCGAGTTCAAGTAATTTTTATTTTATCGAAAGCATAAAATGAAGACGTAACACGTTTTTCATGTGAAATTGCATGAAGATCACTATATACACCAGAGAATACCAGAGAATACCAGGTAGAATTGAATAGAAAGATCCTATCAAGGGTTTAAAATTTTGCTTTGCTTTTACAGCAGTTTTTTTACGTTGGCGTAAAACATGAAGATTGCAACTGATTCAATTCTGTTTGATAAGCGCTTAGTACTCCTAGATCAATATTGTAAATGCATCTCAACAGTAGTTTCCTGTAAACAATGACGCCGTGATAGATGTTTTTTGTTTGTTTGTTAAGAAAGAAGGCTATGTAAAATTTATTCACATCTGTAGAATAAAGGTTCTTTTTTTTTCCCCTTCAAAAATAGTAATATATTTTATATCGTATGTAACTCAAAAATTCTTTAAAGTATCTAAGATAAGATTTCGAAATAATGCGAAATGTTTTCAAAGTTTAAAGTACAATAGTTTTCTACATTGCTTACAGTAGTGCATTTCTGAGGATTACTTTCCAATTCACTAAATCGTTGCTATAGAAACAAAAAAAAATTGAGAAAAAAGTTAGTTTTACACTGGCTAGAAGTTATCTATTGTTGAATTACATAATATAGAGCAAAAATATTAGTGAATAAAATCAGTAAGGAGAATGTATTGAAAAAAAAAAGGTTTCAAGACATTTTGAACTCTAATAGCAGATACGTTTTATATCATTGGAATATAAACATTTTAAGTATTACTTATATTTTATTACTTATTCGATTACTGAAGGATATAAAAGTAAATAAATCGATACACAGAGGAAAATAACTTTTGTTTGAAAACTAAATTTATTTTGTAGATTTATTTTTTCATTTAAATAATAATTTTGTACGCTTAACTAAACAATTTGCTTCGATTTATCAAAAGAATATAATTGAAAAAAGAGTCACTGTCACTGGATAGTTCGATAAGCTGCATCCAACGAGATAAATAAAGTAGAGTGATAAATAGTAACCCTGACATGGTTCAACATTATTCATGTCAGATGAACCATCTATGCACTGGTTTCCTTGGTTACAGCTTATTTTCAAAAAATTTCTATGGCAAGTGCTTGAAGATTATACTTGGCGAAAGTCATAACCGCCAATGATTTGTTTAATTTAATTTTTACTTTCTTCTATATTCAATAGAAGAAAGTATTAGCTTCGTAAAAATTTTCGACTTCCGGTTTTCGACGGATTTACACGTTTTTAGATGTCTAGAATAAGATTTTACCAATTTTAGAAAATGTTTGTCTGTCCGTCTGTGTCTGTCTGTCTGTCTGTCTGTCAAGTCTGTCTGTCTGTTTGTGTGTGTGAGACAAAAATTTTGTAGCAACTGCGTCTCCTGTTACCACATCGCCGGAACTGATGCTCAGAATTGTATATAAGTTTATATGTAGATGCACCTTGACATAAATTAGTACCTATCAACTTTTGGTGTCAACCGCTCAACAGGTGGCGCTGCTACACAGCGATTTGTGCAATTTAAGGAAAGGCTATATCTCAGGTTCAACTGCATATTATCAAACAAAACTTGATATGTGAGAAGACCATTATGAGAGATTATGCTGATTCAAGTTGGATGCTTATAGGCCAAGAGATGGCGCTGCTATACTGGAAATTTCCTCGATAACGGGAAGACTATATCTCAGCTTGTATGGCATATAACTGTACGAAACTCGGTATGTGAGATAATCATTATGAAAGCGCATTTTTTAAAATGTTATTTATAGATAATAAAACTGTTTTTCTTTGGTTATTTAGTGTTAGTTTTTTCTCTAAGATGAAAATCATTTGCATTCATCATGTTAGATAATTGTAATAAATAATAGTTTTAATAAATTTATTATCCTTAGTGAATTTGTGTAGGAAAATATAGAAGAAAGTCTTGTGGTGCCACACCATACTACCAAGTACGTACATACTTGATAGTGTGTTGTGGATACATACTATCAAGTATGTATCCACATACAACATACTATCAAGTATGTTGTGAAAGTCATAACCGCCAATGTTTTTTACTTACGTAATTTATTTATTTTATTTATTTATTTATTTATTCTAAATCATTTTTTTTTTTTTTTTTTTTTTACTTCTTTTAATTTCGTGTAGTCAAAATTTAATCGACAAAATATTTAAAAATAGTTGAGGAATTATTATTTGTTTTTAAATTTAACTCTTTTAAAAGTTTAACTTTTCTTTATAAATGCTTTTAAACATTGTTGGGAAATAATAAAAATCAAAGTATTTTATTATTTACTAGCAGGCTTTGCTCGCTTCACTGGTCAATATATTGAAATGAATCCTCAAAACACCATATCATTAATAATAATAAAAAAAAAATCGTAAAAAAAAAAAATAATAATAACACTTATTTAAAAAAAAAAAAAAAATGTCCTTTTCTTAATGCACTAAAAAGGACAAAATAACTTTTTCAGCTCAGTACCGCCGATCTGAATACTTGCATTTTACTACTATTCCAATAAAATTGCACCTCAAACGAAGAAAAGGGCGGCTCAAACCATTTTATACCAAAATTTCCAATCTGGCTAGTTTCAGCTTGAGTCGCCCTTTTCTTTGTTTGATGTGCAATTTTATTGGAAAGCTTTGATAAACCTTGACGTAACCTTTATGGCGAAGTACTTTCAGTTAGGGGGATCCCCTCTCATCATCAACACCGGTTACTCCTGCAGTATTGAGCTCCTGTGAATCTTTCTTGAAATTGGTGTAACCCAAGATACGTAGAATAAAGAGGTAGGTTCATCCGCCGGTCTCCGTGTATTGGTCAATCATAACACACCCTTCTGACGTCAGAGGTGCGGAAAGAGAAAGGAGAAACCTTGTCTTTCTTTAGTTCAGTATACTATTACTTGAGAAATTAAATGAAATTTAGGGTTAATTAAATGGATTATGTGTATATTATATAATGAGAAACTGAAGGATTCTTCCAAATTTAACGCATTATATTATTGACAAAAATTGACAAAAAAATGAGAATTAAAAATAACATTTTCAAAGGTCAAAGCATTCTTCAATATAAAATGTTGACAAAATTGTTTGAATATTGACAATGCATTATTGAATATAAAATGTTGACAATGTTGTGTCAAATGTTGACAAAATTGTTTCAGTATTAACAATGCATTATTGAATATAAAATGTTCTCTTCTTATCAGTTAGTTTTAAACAACGTAATTAGCATTTAACATGTAACGTTTCCTTTGCCTTTTCTTTTTTCATTTCACTAATAAATTTATGCATTTTGAATTTCACAAGCGCCAAATACCATCATATTACGGGAAATCTCTCAAAATATAGGTTTTGCTATTTTTTTTTTTTTTTTTTTTTTTTTTGTTGTTTACAAATGATGTTATATGTATTATTTTCTCATATTACATTTTCGATGCATGTAGTACATATTTATACTCACACACGCATCGGCATTTTAAAGAAAGGAAAATCTTATTAAAATTATGACACAATTAATATTACAATATTTTTTAATTATATAAATTGGTGATTTCTAGAATGGAATACTTTTACATATAGATTTAAAAAGTGTAAATTAATCTATATATTAATACGCAAACATTAAATTTGTCGGACGTTTTTAACAAATTTAATAGAGAATTAAATACAGTGACTGGAATAGAGGATTGAAAGTTGTATTATTAGAACGGTATAATTAAAGCGACATCGTGGGGGGAAAAAATCTTCTACATATATAAGAAAAAAGTATAACAAACGGAAAATTTTTCGATTTCCAGTTTTCAATGAATTTACACGTTTTGAAACTTCCTGAAGACAATTTTGCAATTTTTAGAGATTGTGGTTAAATCACTTTTACGTAGAATTAGTGCTACACTATGGGCAATTTGCGATTGTTTAGAGCTCCCCTTTAAAGATGGTTCGGAGATATGCCATCACAATTTTGATCCACCACGGAGAGGATGGCTCCCCCGCTTTGGTGACCCCCAGAGGTATAATTTGAATGGGAACATGGAGGACTTTGCGGCCACGACGGATTTAACGTGTACCAGCCACCATTAGTGTACACGACGGTCTTCGGCCGGGTCAAGTATCGAACTCGCAACCATCCGATTACGAGCTCGGCGTTTTACCGACCAGGCTACCGCGGCCCTCTATTTTTAGAAAATACCAATCTTTTTGATTTAACAAGACTGTACGAATATTATACTTCAGGAAAAATGAAATTAATTTAATCAAAATTGTCATCTGATTGGACTTTGGCTTGAATTACTACTTATTAGTTTTTTAATCAATTAGCCAATAGGTGGCGCTGCCAGGATGTGATTGTCTCTCGTTACCGGGAAGGCTCAACATCTACAGTATATCAAACAAATATAAGAGACTGTGTATATTATGTAAAACTCTGCTGTTTCAGTAGGAGTGCATATCGACTAAAAGGTGGCAATTTAACCCTAATTTTGAGACTATCTCAGCTTCTTTAGTGTAAAAATATATAAAACTTGGCATGTGACATGGATATTAGGAAAAAAATATGCTGATTCACTTTGGATGCATATCTGACGAGAACTGACGCTGCTATTTTGCAATATTCTCCGTTTGTGAGAAACTATATCTCAGCTTTCATGCTTATATAAATACACCAAACTTGATGTGGGAGATATATTATCAAAAATTATTCTTATTAAATTTTTGTGTATATAGACAGAAAAATGGCACTGCTAATATTTTATGGGGTTTCTCATATGGCTGTATCTCAGCATCTATTGGTGAAAAATTGCACCGAACTGCATATTTCATAGGAAAAAAATTCTAAGTGTGATATAATTAAATTAAAGCTTGCTTTTAGCAAATTGTAAATTCTTTTTTTTACATTTTCTTTCATTTGCTAAACTAATGATATTTTCATTTAAGCTTTTTATCCGAATAAATATTCTCAGTCGAGAATATAAGGATAAAATTTTTTCATCAACATTAGGAAAATTTGATTTTAGTACATTAAATAATGAGCGTGTTATGCCTGGCTCATTTTTCAAACTATGACCGTGAACTTGTAAGAAAACATTTTCGAAGTTCATAACGGTATTTAACCAGTCTGCAGATGGTTTTGAGAGTCCACCTTTATTCACACAGTTTATCCAAGAGCAATTGTTATGTGCATCATTAGTTTTTAAATGTTCGTCTTTGCTTTTAAATGCTAAATAACCTGCTATGTATTCCACTGCATCTTTTTCTATCGTATTGTATTGATCAACATTCAAGGCTGTATTGCAAGTTATTTTTATTTCCGTAGCTGCTTTTGCAGTTGTTGGAAATAAATCTTCATTAAGTACGTTATGAACTACTCTGTTCTCTTTTTCAATACTGATGAGTCCTTTTACATAAGAAGACGTCAGGACATTACTTTTCTCATATTCTGCAACGTTTGCGTAAGCAGATGGAGATACTAATCTACCACTTAATAGCAATAATCGCAATCTGTATTTAAATTGGCTTGGTGATGGCTGGTCATATCCATGACCCATTCCTCAAATCTGAGAAAAGAAACTTTCGAGACAGTCTTGGTTTAACCTACATGTTAAAATATAGGATATGTGTAAATTTGAAAGGACATGGAATAGATTTTTCAACGATATTATTGACACTATAAATCCAATTTGAAAAGGCAGCATCGATTTTTTCCCCACAACTCTCAATGTTTGAATTTCTTCATGGAAACTATCAAGCACAGAATTTTGCTCTTCCAACGAAAGTCCATAACCACGTCTTAAAATAACTTTGTCTGTAGGAAATCGTGAATTCAGAACATCAAATGCATCATTTACTAATTTAAAAAAATCTGCAGCTTCTTTCATTGATGGAAAAAAATGCCGAATTGCACAAGAAACACGATGAGAAAAAACCTGAGCTGCAAAAGAAACTTTCATTTTCTCAACTCCTTTGATTTGAATGTGTTTCAAAGAAAGTTTAGGACATAATTTCAGTTCCTGTTTGTTCTTATCTAATAAGCTTATCAAAATATTTTTGTCAAGAGTAATACCCGAAGATAAAATTATTCCACTATTAAGCAAATGATTTCGGAGAAGTTTCAACAAATGAGGAACATCTGCGAAAACATACACATTTCTACTTTCATCAAAGGGGTTTTGAAAATGAGTGCAGTTGATATTAATATTTAACTCTTTCCATAGAGCTTGATTTCCAGCGCCGAGATCTGAAGTTAAAGCAACTACCTCAAATCCAACTTTTTCGACCTCTTTTATTATTTCAAATAACAGAGCTTTAGTCATTCTGCAGTCGAAATCATAAAATATTGGTTGTTTCCAAGGTGCTAACAGACCTCTGATCATTACGACTTGGGCATTTTTATGTGGTCCTAAGATAACATCTTCAGAATGATCATAATCTATTTTGCCATCGACACTCATTTCATCTATCACAATAACACATAGTTTTTCAAATCTCGTTAAAGTTTTTGAAGCACTTGATAAAAGATGAAACAATTCTTTCAATATTGCCCTAGAAAATGTCATTTCGGATACCCATCTTTCTAATGTACTTAAACTTGGCAATGGAATTTTCATTTCATCTCTAACAAAAGTATATGATCTTTTAGAAAGACCTCTTAGACATAAAGCTGTTACAATATCTTCCAAGGACCATTTCACGCGTTTTGATGAAATTAAAGCGAGTTGTTGACTTTTTGTAAATGTGCCATTTAAAACCCTTCCAATAATTTGTTCAGTCTTTTTTTTCTCTTCAACTTTATGATGGTAATACAAAGATGAAATTTTTCTAAAAGAATAATAGTTAGATGAGGATTTTTTCTGCAAATATTTATAGCCTTCATTAACTTTCTTTAATTCTTCCTCCAAATGAGAAATTTTTTCTTTCAGATAATCAATTTCCTTATTTTTTTCATTGATTATTTTCATACATGTGTCACAAGTTTCTAAATTCAAACTTCTATCAGTTTCATGAGCTTGTAAGTTCGATATATTTTCAGCGTCAAATGTCAGTTTCGTTTTTTTCGATGGTTTTTCATTTTCGAATATATCTGTCAAATACTGCTTTAATTGTCGTTTATTTGATCTTGCAGTTCTCGCTTCAGATTTTTGTATATCATCAGAATTCTGTTTTGAAGATAATATTGTAGGGATTTCAAGATGAGGAATTGCTCCAGCAATCAAACGACGTCTAGATTGAAAACCGAATTCAGATTTCAAATCATGTTCAAAGTCTTCATTACTAAAATGAGCTGAACAAATTCTAGCTGAATCTACTGAGAAATAGTCTTTTCTCTTGCAAGCTTCAACCCATGCAGTTCTTAGCTTTTTATTTTTTGGAATGCGATGGAAAGAAATACCGACAGTATTTTCATCATTTTTACATTCAGCTACAGCACACCAGGGCATGTTAATTCATAAAAACACAAACAATGCAAACGAAAACAAAGAAGTGGATTATCGTTTTTCTTTCTAAAATGATGCGTACTCAAGCTATGACAGTGACAGGAGGCAGGAGCGATGCCTCGATCGCACCAATGACGTCAGATCCCACATCCCCGTTCGCGCAGATGGACGATTCCTCTCGGACGGACCTACCTTCTCTTCTAGCTATCTTGGGTGTAACCAGTGTTGATGATGAGGGGAATCCCCCTAACTGAAAGTATTTCACCATAAAGGTTACGTCAGTGAAGCTGAATGTAAGATTTCTTAAAGTTCTTTAAATATATACATATCTTGAAATTGAAATACACATATTTAAAGTAACCAAAGTTTATGAGTTAACAACTTGCAACACAAACGAAACGAAACACTAACTCAACAAAATCTTAACAGAAAAAACATAAACTGGAACAAAATTTATGAAAAAGTAATTTAAGAAAGGAAGGAGGCAGGCGGCAAGACTTGTGACTTGCCTGTGGGGTTGAACTAGTTTTATGCCGGCAGCACTCCCCCAGACCTGCCAATATCAGAAAAAAAAAATACTCTGAATCCATGCTTCACCGTCGCATGAAGCATAAAAATTCTGGGGAATCTAACACTCATAGATTTTTTGCAGGGACACAAAGAAAAATTCTTTATCATTATGCCCTATTGGCTCAAATTATTTAAAGTACGATTGCGTCTAAACTCCTTATTTGAATAAACTGAAAATTCATATACATGTTACACATCACAGTCGCAGACATCATATAGATTTTGATTAATCTAATTTTTATAGTTCTTTTACAGGGACACAAAGAAAAACATTTTATCATTGTGGCTTATGGACTCAAATTATTTAAAATGCAATAGCGTCTGAATACCTCATCTGATTGATCCGAAAATTTATATGCATGTTATAGGTAACCATCGTACGAACTTTATACATTTTGGTGAATCTAGCACTTACAGATTATTACAGTGACACAATGAAAATTTATCATTATGATCTATGGGCTCAAATTATTTGAAACGCAATAGCCTTAAACTAAAGAACATACTATATGAAGAAAAGTACTCATACACCCTATTATAATTCTCTTTTGGGTATTTATCGATTTCTCTTACTTTTATTTGTTTATACAACCGTTAATTACTTAATGTTCGGAAAGTCGAGTGGAGTGACTACAGATTTTTTAAAAATAAGATCAGCATTCACAATTAAGAAAAAAAAAAAAAAAAGGCATGTCGTACAAAGCTGTCAACTTTACATTGCACTACGATCACATTATTATGACGAAAAATCAGTGTTTGACTAACAATCGCGATATCTGGTGTCGAACCCTCGTTTCTATGTTTGAAATTTGCAGATGTTGTTTGCCTGATACAGAGATTTAGAGATCCACAAATACAGAAATCACAATGAATTTTTGTTATGAGTAACTGGTCTTTATTTACACAGAACACTTTTTTCCCATTATTATTGTACCGATTTGAAGTGATTTTAGG
The DNA here is from genome assembly GCA_963930645.1 of Salticus scenicus. Taxonomy (NCBI): domain Eukaryota; kingdom Metazoa; phylum Arthropoda; class Arachnida; order Araneae; family Salticidae; genus Salticus; species Salticus scenicus. The sequence continues at coordinate 264,605,913 of OZ005650.1, forward strand.
CCCATTGAAACGTGGTTTCTTCTGCATGAGACTGTCGATAACATAAAATATGTTTCCTACATACAGCTGATCTGCATTTAGGTTGCATCAAAATTGTAGATAGTTTTTCTGATATAGCTATTTCTGTTGAAGCTGCAAGTTCGAAAGAAAGTTGTGTACAAACAGTGATTTGGGTATCTTGCTGGTAGTCACCAAAAATTATCACTGTAAAAAGTTCCATTTCTTTTAACGAACTTAAAGATTTTGGCATGTTTTGAATAAAATCTAACTGTAACCTCCATCGTGAAGTCATATGTTTTTTAAATGTTCTCAAATATATAAATTACAGTTAATATTAATATTTCCGTAATTATTTTAATAATAAATAGGTTTTAGAATTTTATTCACCCTCCCCCCACTCCAATGGAACTTTTATTGAATATTTGTTAAAACTTACTTGTATTCAATCTAAGTTTTCTAATTACAATAACAATAATCGAATTTATAAAAGACAAAGCTGATTAGATGGAATATTTGTCTTTCTGTATAAATTTGAAAAGTTATCGGAAACTTACAGGTGAAAAATAACGAAAAACTGATCAATTTTATCTAAGATAATCCCTAAAGTAACTGAAATATTTTATTTGTTTAGTTTCAAACAATCTTTTCCTATGTTGGTTTTAGTCACAGATAAATAAATGATAAAGGCTCTAAATAAAAATAAAATACAAAGTTTACTTAGTCAGCAAAATGTTGTAAGAGATTTGTTTTGCGATTCGTCTGGATTATAAAGGAAACAATTTTCTATTTATCTAGTAACATTATGTATAACTGCATAAATGAAATGCTCTTGTTGAAAATCATAATTTCTTCCGTTTTAAGTGATTAACTTTCTTTTTAAGAGAAACTTTGTTTTTGTAATGCATGCAAAAGAGTTAGTTTTTTGGTGACAGGGAGTTATTACATTATTTTTATCTATAGATATGTAAAATAATTTGAACAGAATTGTAATATTGATTTTAAAAAATATTGGGAAGATATATTCTTTCAATAAAGAGCATATCATTATACGTTTCAGAAACAATGTTTTAATAAAGTAAAATTTCAACTTCTTAACTTCAAACAATTGGACTATACAAATATTTCTTTTCTATTACTTTTTTATCGAAACGTCAGAGGAGGCCTCCCTGTTGAGACTCAAAAAGATTTTGGGTTCCGTCTGTAAGTTTGTCTGTCTGTCGCGACCGCAAAAATCCCCCTATTGACTTGAAATTCGGTACACATGTTTTTGAGCCACACGGAACTAGCTGTATAGATTTGGGTGTGTATTCTATTAGTAGTTCGTGTACAGGGACACATCAAATTTTTTTTTATCATAACGGCCTATGGGCAGAATTTGTATGTACCGCAATAGCGGCCGCAAAAATCCTCCGGCTTGCAAAGGGGCACACGCGCTCTGGCTTTGTATAGAAATAGCTGTATTTTTTTATGTCTATATTGTTTACTAGCAGGCTTTGCCCGCTTCGCTGGACATTAAACTTAAATGAGTTGTCAAAATCCCATATCTTTATTAATAACCTAAGTTCTCGCTGTGATTGGTAGAGGTTTTTCTCGCTCGCAACGTGAGGAATATGGGTCCCCACTGTCTTCGGCACAACTTACCCACTTCTTACTTCCCCACCCTCAGCGGGTGAGTTCGAAGTTTTGCAAAATCCCACTAATGTACATAATGCGTACACTGTATCAATATCCACACACCAAAATTCGCCAATCTAAGATAATTCAAAGCGAATTCAAACGGAAAATCATGTTTTTACACATGTTTATTGCCCTCCGACTCCGAGAAGGGGGGGGGGGGGGATTCGAATTTCGTGAAATGCAGTTACAATAAGTGCCGGATGCATACAAACAATTTACACACCAAATTTCGTGACCACAGAAGTCTTTAATAGACAGTATTATAAATAAATAAATACAAAAAGCACAGCTTAAGTATCGCAACCCTTTGGTGACTTTAAATATTTTAAGCCATTTTTGCGATGAACTGAATTGGCTATGTCAATTGTGCAATTAAAGATCTTGGCGAGAAACGTCCGAGCTACTTCGGTGCCGAATTTCAAATTTTGCCAAAGGGATCCAATACTAAAGCTGTTCCACATCGAATCTGGGTTGAAAACGGAAAAAGGGTAAAATAAATTAGAAATATCAGACCTATATTTATAAATTTGATACCAAATGAAAGGGCCGATTTTTCTGAATCCAGGGGTGCAAACAGATTTTCGATGCGACAATTAGATTTTTAACAAATAACTAAAGTATGGAATTTAAGTGGCAACGGAAAAACGGAAAAGGGGAAAAATAAATTAGAAATATTAGACCTATCGTTACAAATTTAGTACCAAATGAAAGGGGTGATTTTTCTGAATCCTGGGGTGTAAACAGTTTTTCGATACGACAATTAGATTTTTTAAAATTAACAAAAGTACGAAACTTAGATGGCAACACTTCATTTCAATCTTTTCAAAATTTGTAGTGCGAATCACGCGAATAAAAAAGTCTTTAACTTAAGAATTTATTTTTATATTTTATTTTTCCATTCAAAGCGTTTTAGCGAAAAAATATCTATGCGCATGCGCAGGCGTTTTTTACCCACAATTTAATCACTAATCATAATTTTGAAAATTTATATAGATATAATTTTAAGTTGGGTTAAGACCTAAGTTTCTGCCAAGCGCCGTTGAATTCCGTCCTGCCGTTCTTGAGTGATGCCCGGACGCGTATCTCCGAAATGTTGGCGCATACAGGCGAACCTGGCGAATTTTTGTAGCTCGCGCCAAAACACTCTCTGCCGCAAAGCAACCCTTCTTTCCACTTCATTCACGATTCGTTAAGGATTCGAGCAATCTTTTTTTTTTTTTTTTTTTTCCAAGAGAATAAACTATTAAAAATGTGCCAATGGAGTTTTAGTATCGTAATTCTTAAATAATATATTTAATGCAAAAATTTATTAGAAATCCTCCACCCTTTAAATTTAATTTAGCAAGATTAATGAAGAAATAAAATTGTAATATTCTAATTTTAAAGCTTTTAAAATTGTTCATGAAATACATTTATTTATTTATTTATTTATTTTACTTTCTCTTACCAACATATATGGTAGAGAAAGTATTGTTTTGGGGGTCAAATTTTCGAAATTGAATTTTTGTTATATATACACGTTTTAAGGCTCCCTGAATCATAATTGTTAAAAATGTGTCAATGGAGTCTTTGTATCGTTATTTTTAGATAATATAATTTAATACCAAAATTTATTAGAAAACCCTTTAAATTTATTTTATCAAGATTAATGAAGAAGTATATTTGTAATATTATGATTTTAAAGCTTTTAAAATTATCCTTGAAATACATTTATTTTATTTTATTCCGTTTTATTATTATTTTTATTTTTATTATTATTTACTTTCTCTTCGTCAAATAAAATTATTTCTAAACCTATTTTAGATTATTTGAAAAATACATTAAACTTTACATTCTTACGCTATTGATCTTAAGATTTAATGTGCAATCTGTCATTATAATATTGAAATGCAGGGTAAAAAAGAAAGTCGTGTGAGTGACACACCAGATTGTCATTATTATGATCATTATTTAGTTTGTTTTACCCATATATTGTAAGAAAAGTTTTATTTTTGATTCAGATTTTCGAAATTGAGTTTTTGCTACATTTGCTTAAATATCCTGAAACAAAAAATTAGGTTTTTAGCGGTTGCCTGAATGTGTCTGTGTGTTTGTTATCACCATACCTCAAGAATAGATATTGGGACTCGGATGAAATAATTAAGTAATTCGTGTACAGTGACTAAGAAAAGAATTCAAATTCATTAAGTCTATGCGTGAATTTTCTGGTAAATACAATTTAATATTTTTGGATGAAACAAAATAAAATAAATTGAACTTATATTTTATGTGCATGAAAGAATGTTTCGTATACAATGTAGAATGTATATCCTTTATTAGAAGTTTACACAGAACCCCACAAAAGAATTCAGATATATTCATACAATGGAATTGCTGAAAGGTCATTTAATGTCGTGCTATGTGTTTTAAATTCTGTGCTAAATTAGTACACTATATTGTGTTTGTAAAATATATAGTAAATATACAGGGCTACCCCAAATTAAATGAAAGCATTTCTTTTTATAAATAAAAATCAATGTAATAAATGCAATTAAAGTTTAATTAATTTAAAATTATTCTCTTATTCTAATTTACTTTATCTTATCCGTAAAAGGTCGCGAAAGTATTGTTTTCGAATCAAGTTTTCGAAATTGAATTTTTGTTACATTTATATGTTTTGAGGTTTCCTGAATCCAAAAATTATGTTTTTAGTGGTTGGTTTATGTGACTTGTCTGTGTGTATTACAGATATTGAGTTTGTAAAATGGGTGCATCAGTTTTTAAATATCACTTATGTTATTGATAAGGACAATATTGCTTTGGAACAATATAAGTTGTAAACTTCGCATGTTATTCAAAATTTACGTTTTCTTTTTAACATGGCAAAATAGAACAAAATTTCGTTTAAACGTCCATTATGCCAATATTTTGTCGTAAACATGTCAGACTAATATTTTAAATATATTTTTTAATACACTTCATTAAATATGAACATTTTAATTTGAAACTTTAGTAATTAAAAATTGTGTTTCCTTCATTTGACAAATTAGGCCAATACTTCCCACGAACTTGCAGTATGGGGATCAGTTGTGTTGGAAATTAATGTACGAAAACAATCCTAATAAAATTAGTCATTTAATTACGATAAGTCAAATGTATCGAATCGGATAGAGGGTAGCCTATGAGGTGCGGCATTTCAGTCTGCGACTGTGTTGAGTGTTCTATCATACTCATTCCTTTTAATATGAATACATTTCGTTCTCAATAGAAATTAGTAACAATAAATATAGGATGAAAATGGTTATGCGCATCATTATTACTTTGATTTGTATAAAATATTAAGTTAGATTGTTTATGATTACTGAAAAACAAATAGAATAGCATTAATAAAATGTTTAATGTTTTATTTTATAACTTTGTATGTTGGGGTTGGGGGGGGGGGGGTAAAGAAGGAGAAATGGACATGTCCGAGGAGGAAATTATACGTAGAAAATTTTATGAATTTCAACCATAAAATTTAACACGAAATATCTATTTTATTATGATTAAGATCTTCTTTAAAAATACATAATAGATAAATATAAGATGATAATTTATGAAAATTCAAGCACTGCATCGTAAGATAAATACTTTATAAAGTCGTACATTTTAAAAATTTAAATACAAAATGATAATAAAAATAGTTGAAATGTAAAATGGCGTACTACTGATTTGGACTTATGAACATTCTTCATGCATTTTACTAAGAATTTGTAATTTGTGTGAACAATTTTTACAAACTTTTTGGCCTGATACATGAAATCGGATCTCAATGCTAATATATTACCATTTTTAATATAATCTTTATATTCATGGGTTCTTTTTAAATTAGATTATAACTAGCGATAAATATCTTTAAAATTATAATCAATCATATTCATTATTTATCAACTAATTATCGAAAAGGTACTCACCCTTTCTTCTTTTCACGGCCGACTTGAAACTTAGGGAGTTAGAAGAGAATATCGATGACACAAAATAATATTTCTGGAACTTTTGCTTTTAACATATTTAATTAAATGATGATGATGGAGGTCTATGTACAATGAAATATATGTACAAAATTTGACGATTAATAAAACAATTTTCAAATTATTTCTACTTCACATAATGAATAACTTTCTGTATATTCAAAATATTCAGTTTTCTTCTTCTTTAATAAAACAGAATCATAATAAATTTTAAGACACCGTAAAAGTGCCTTTCCTTTCAAGTCTACATCTTTTTTAACACTCCACTTTCGAATCGAAAGTGCATCTTATTCTAATAGAAACCAAAAGAGAATCAAAAAATAAAAAAAAGAAAGCATTCCCTCTGTCGCGACAGGTGGCCGAAAAACAGAGGGAAAAGAATGGGGGGGAAGGCACTGATGTTGCAACATCCTCCCACCTTGAGCATGGAAAGATTCTGTACATGCTCAATAAAATATTAAAGAAAAAGGAAAACTGTTTACATTCTAAAATATTCTTAGTAAAATAATAAAAAAAAATAATAATAATAATAAACAATATAATATAAAAATAGTTCAGAAAAATGTTCAAGTCATTTTGGACTTAAAGTTATATAGTCAGTTTAGATATTAAAGTTTTTTCACTAGTTTGATAATTCTACCAAAACTAGAGGTCTGAATTTGATTCTTGTTTACAATTGTATCACTAAGTTCTAAAGGGCAAATCCTCTGTAGTGGTCGTAAAATTTCACCATTCATGGTTTTCAGTTTGGCAAGACGAAATTGTCCATCTTTACCAGGATAGAGTTCCACCACTTTGGCCAATGGCCACTGAATGCGTTTTAAGTTGTCATTTTGCACTAAAACTAAATCTCCAATTTTAATATTGTTGTTAGGAGGTTTCTTTACATTGTTAAATTCACGAAGAGATCCCAAATATTCAGTTCTAAATCTCTTTCGAAGATCGTCTTTTAGTTTTTGTCGGTATTCAAATCTTTTTCTCAGGTTATTTCTTTCTATAAAATCCAAGTCAGGTACTCCTGTTTCACGGAGATCTTTCAAAAACATTTCAGGTGTGAGAGGTGTTAAATCTTCAGTATCCTCAGATACATATGTAAGTGGTCGTGAATTCACCATACTTTCTGTGTCGCAAATGGTAGTATATAATTCTTCATAGTTCAAATGGGCTTTTCCTAAAACTCTTTTCAACATTGATTTGATAATGCGAATCAATCTTTCCCAAAATCCACCCCACCACGGAGAGGCCGGTGGGTTAAGTTTCCATTTAATTCTTTTTATAGTGGCAAATTCTTCAATCTGTGCCCAATCCACAGAATTTAATTCTTTTCTTGTCGCAACTAAGTTGGTTCCATTATCACTGTAGATGATACGTGGTCGTCCTCTACGTGAAATGAATCTTCTCAAGGTCTGTATGAAATTCTCTGTTGTTAAGGAAGTCGTCAATTCTAGGTGGATAGCTCGAAAAACTGCACATGTATACAAAACTACCCAACATTTGCTGCCATCTTTTAAGAATAGTGGTCCAAAAAGGTCGGTTCCAATAATTTCAAAAACACCAGCCTCTCTCACTCTATCTTCAGGCAGAGGTGAACTCAGCACTTCAGCAGCTTTCGAAGAGAATCTCTGACACTGGACACATCTATGCAGAATCTTTCTAATGGTCTTCCTGCATCTTATTATCCAGAATTTCTCTCGAATTGCTGACATAAGAATTTGTATTCCTGCATGATTCATTTCTGTATGTTCATTTTCAATAATTCTACAGGTTACGTTATGGTTCGCTGGCAAAACTACTGGATATCTAAAATTTTCTGAATCTTTTCGCATTGATATTCTAGTTTGAACTCTGATGACTCCCATTTCATCAACAAATGTACGCAAAGAGGATAAGTTTTTCTTAAAGATTCTGAACAAACTTCATAATCGTAAGTTCAGCCTTTTCAATTTCTTCAACTGTTAAATTGGTCATTACTCTTGCTTCTTTAGGTTTTTTAACATTTTCTTTAAATCTGAGTATCCATGCTGTGACCTTTAACATCTTTTTATAGGAGGAACATTTCTCGTAAAAGTCTATGTTTTCCGATGATACATTGGCTGCAGAAACTATTGTTTTTCTTCTTTCTGATTCTATTACATTTAAATCAGGTTCTAAAACTTCGTTAGGCCAAAATTCTGAAGATCTTCTTAACCAAGAAGGTCCTTCCCACCACCGGGATTTTAGGAGAAATTCAGCAGAACAGCCCCGAGATGGCAAATCGGCAGGATTGAGCCTCCCTGGTACGTATTTCCACTTCTCTGGATGGCTGAGGGATCTAATTTCTTGCACTCTATTGTAAACAAAAGGTGCCCAATTTTCATTTCTTTTTATCCAAAATAGAGCATTTGATGAATCTGTCCAAAAATGTGTTGGAATACTTGGCTGTCTTAGATCTGTTTTTACACTTTGCGCTAGTCTTGCTCCTATGGTACAGGCAAGAAGTTCTAGCCTGGGAATGGTGACTGACTTCAATGGGGCTACCCGAGATCTGGCTTGCACAAGTTGGCAGGTAATGGCATTAAAATTTTCTGCTCTTAAAAAAATGCAAGTTTCATACACTGTTTTGCTTGCATCGCAGAATACATGAAAGCTCATTTCCGTATTCACCGGATCAGGTACAAGAAGTCTTGGAATAGCAACGTCATTCAACTTATGTAGTCCCCTTTTCCATTTCTCAAATTTTTTCCCAACACATTCAGGTAATTCAGAATCCCAACTCACTTTTAGTTGCCAACATTCTTGAAGTAAAAGTTTTGGTGCTAAGGTTACAGGACAACTATATCCGATGGGGTCGAATACTTTATGGGCTACTGACAATATTCGTCTTTTGGTAACTGTCTTGATTTCTTCTTGATTTTCTCGCAAATCTATACTTAGTGAATCATTGTTTAAATCCCATAATAATCCCAAAACTGGAACATTTCTTTTCTTGGAGGGAGTAGAATTTTCTTCTGTTGGATTGATAATATTATGCTCCCACCCTCTTAGATCGAATTTTGCAGTACTAAGGATATATTTAGACTCCGAAATAAATTTTTCAAGTTCTTCGGCACTTTCTACACTAGTAACACTATTATCTACATAAAAAGATTCTGCTAGTTTATCAGCAGTTTCCTTTAGTTCATCGTTAACCTGTTGCAAGTGGTACTTTAGAGTTGCTCCTAACAAGTAGGTACTACAAGTAAGGCCGAATACTACTCTTCTATGTTGAAAAATCTTAATATTTGAAGGATCACCCTCCTCCCACCACAGAAATCTAAGATATGGTCGGTCTACTTCGCTGAGCTGAATTTGTAAGAACGCTTTACGAATATCTGAAATTACCCCAATTTTCTTAAATCGAAATCTATTAATTACAGAGGGAATTAGTTCCACTAAGTTGGGACCCTTTCCTAAACAATCATTAATAGAAGGAGAGCCCTTTTCTCTCGCTGACCCATTAAAAACTGGACGAATTTTAGTTGTGGAATTTTCTTTAATAACTGCTCTGTGGGGCAGAAAATGTTCATTTAGATTATCACTGTATGGCTCAACTTCTTCAATGATTTCTTCTGCAAGCCATTCGTCAAAAACTACTTCGTAAGCTTCTAATCTTCCAGATTTCTTCAGTGATTCCACGCAATTCTTCAATCTTCGCTCAGCAATTGGTCTACAGCTAGGTAGGGGAGGATGGCCTTCAATCCATGGAAGGCTTACTTCATATCTGCCGTCTTCAACAGTTTTAATATTTTGGTTAAAATATTCTTCAGCAGCTATGTCTAATTCTTCTCTCGTGTTCTTATTTCCTGAATCCAAAATTCCTAAAGTATCCAGGGACCAAAGATCTGAAATCTGTGCATTGGCCACATGAAGAGATAAAACAACATTTGTACTATCGTTGAAACTAAATTCTTCAGTTTTACCCATCAAGGTCCAACCTAATTTTGTTTCAAAGGCCACTAAACCCTTCGAGAGTAATTTACTTTTCCCTGTAAAAAGTTTCCCACATACATCTGCACCAATTAACAAATCAATTTCTCTATTTTTATTTCTTCTAAATTTTGTTGAGTTGTCATAATCTGAAAATTGAATTCCCCGCCTTCTTGCTTCGTTAATCCATGGCCCATTTCGTAATTTAGGTACTTCTGCGCAAATTTTTTCTTGATCAAGAACTTCAAAATTACACAAATAGTTTTTGTGTAGATCACTTAAATGTATTCTATACCGTAAATGATTATGTGTTTGTTGTAACCCACCAAACAAACTATGATTTAATTTTTCTTGCCCTGTAGGTGTATAACCAATTTTCTTTATTATTTCTTTCTTTAAATAAGATTTCTGAGATCCTGAATCAATTAATGCTCGGATAGTGTATTCTTTATCTTTATTGATTAACCTTAGCGTTAAAGTTTGGAGTAACACTTCTTGATTACAAGTTTTGTTGGACAAAGTGGTATTTTCATTTGTAACTTGTTTTTCAGAATTATTTTCTGGACACATTATATCGAAATGACGGCGAGAACAAATACGGCATTTTACAAAGCAGCGGCAATTTTTTGCCAAATGACCTTTAGAGAAACAAACAAAACAATGACCACGTTTCATCAAAAAATCTCTTTTTTCACTGAATTCTTTAGTTTTGAATTCTTTACAATCCTGCAATAGATGTTTTTCGCTATTACAAAAATTACAGAAATGTCGTTTATTGCCTGAATTATTATTGTAAAGGCCAGCTGCAGTTGAGGGACGAATTTTGTTTATTTTTGGTGATTCATAACTTTCTTTCTTATTTGATGTGGTGAAAATATGTTCTGAGTGTTGGGCATTTGAAATTAGTGCAGTAGCTTTTTCGCGACTAACAACTTCTGTTTTTAAAATTTCAATCATTTCTGAAACTTTCCACTGATCATCATCGCCGTATTTTTTCGTTATTTCTAAAACTATGTCTGCTGGTAAAAGTTTTATGAAAATTGGGCAAAATAACGTGCTATAATTTTCTTCTTTTATCCCTAGGGATTCTAGATTTCTTATTTCTGTCTGACATCTGTCCAGTAATTTTCTTAATGCAAATATATCGTTGGATTTTTTTACAGGACAAAGATTTAGTAATTTATTTAAATGTGAATTAATTAATAATGTTTTTTTACCAAATCGATCTTTTAATGTTTCCAGAGCCGCGTAATAATTATTGTTTGTTAGCGTGAAACCTTTTATTGCATCAGCAGCTGTACCAATTAAATATGATCTCAAATAGCTAAATTTATCAATATTTGATAAAACTGAATTCTTATCGATTGCTGCTTCAAATTGATCCATAAATCTTTGAAAATCGCTTGGATCACCGTTAAATCTATCAATGTTTAATCGAGGAAGATTAATATAACCTTGATCTAATTTTGGTGATCTATTACCTTCTATTAAGGGGCTAGTCGATAAAATGTTAGAATTACTACTATTTTTTATTTTAATCATTTTACTTTTTACTTTAGTTTTCCAAATCAAAATATTTGAATTATATTCATCGCATTTTAGAACTTCCTCTTCAACCTCTTCTACTTTGATATTTTTCTGTATCTCGTCATCTAATGAATTCAGTTCCCTATCTTTTAAATTTAACTCTTCTAAATATTGTTCTAACTCTTCTTCTCCAATATCAATTTCCAATAACCTGCCTTCGATTTTATTTATTAACTTCGTGGTTTGCGCTCTAAGAACACTTCTTTTTTGTTTTTGAATTACACTCATTATGCTAATTATAAATAACAAATCTTTTAAAATATTATTATTTGATCAATTATCAAATAAAATTTCTTGTCAAAGTAGTTAATCAAACGAAAACATTTCAAAGTTATGCATTCATCATATTAATATATAATGCAATAATTCAAAACACAAAGTATTGCACAAACCCAAACTAAAATATTCTTTCGTTTCATTTTTATCAAAGGAACAAATTTCAAGAACAAAACTAATAATATAAATATCATTTATTATTTATTTCAAATGTAAGTGAAAAGGAAACTTTTTCGTTGAAACCAAAACTTTTTCTCTTTATTTATATATCATCAAAAGAACAAATTTTCAAATATTCAATTAAAATAACATTTATATTTATTTATTTCGATGTTGGAGAAAGTAATCAAGTCGGCCGTCCCTGTTCGGGCGCCACTAATTTAATATAATCTTTATATTCATGGGTTCTTTTTAAATTAGATTATAACTAGCGATAAATATCTTTAAAATTATAATCAATCATATTCATTATTTATCAACTAATTATCGAAAAGGTACTCACCCTTTCTTCTTTTCACGGCCGACTTGAAACTTAGGGAGTTAGAAGAGAATATCGATGACACAAAATAATATTTCTGGAACTTTTGCTTTTAACATATTTAATTAAATGATGATGATGGAGGTCTATGTACAATGAAATATATGTACAAAATTTGACGATTAATAAAACAATTTTCAAATTATTTCTACTTCACATAATGAATAACTTTCTGTATATTCAAAATATTCAGTTTTCTTCTTCTTTAATAAAACAGAATCATAATAAATTTTAAGACACCGTAAAAGTGCCTTTCCTTTCAAGTCTACATCTTTTTTAACACTCCACTTTCGAATCGAAAGTGCATCTTATTCTAATAGAAACCAAAAGAGAATCAAAAAAAAAAAAAAAAGCATTCCCTCTGTCGCGACAGGTGGCCGAAAAACAGAGGGAAAAGAATGGGGGGGAAGGCACTGATGTTGCAACACCATTATTATTATCTACTTCTCTATTCGGATAACTATTTCTTAATTTCAAGATATGTTTCGTTTTGCGATTTAAATCCTACATTAATCATCAGAAGAAAAAAAATAAGAAGAAGAAAAAAGAAAGAAAGAAAAACGCCGGATGTTTATTTATACAGGTTAAGCGGCGTGAAGTTTCTCTTTGCACTTCCAGATTTGGCGAAAATCGCATTCTCTGGCGAAAAATTGTGAATTTGTTCTGCGTGCGCCAACATTTCGGAGATACGCTGCCCGGACAAACGTGTTTTAGTCTTTTACCTCCCAGGGGGGAACGGGGTGGAATTTCTGAAAAGTTGATAGATATAATTTTAAGTTGGGTGAAGACCTCAGTTTCTGCCAAGCGCCGTTTAATTCCATCCAGCCGTTCTCGAGTGATGCCCGGACAAAAAAAGCGACGGACACGATGACACACACACACACACACACACACACACACACACAGGCAAAATTTTCTGAAGTCATTTTCGGCTTCCATGGGGTGTGAAACGTGAAGATATCGCAAAATTTTTCGATTCCGACAAATTTACAGACAAAAGTCTGATTTTATTAATATAGATTAATTATGTACAGAGACACGCCAAAATTCTTATCATTACGACGTATGGGGTGAATTTCGTTTAAACGCCTTTTAACATCATTACTTTGCAATGAACAAAATGAAATTAGCGTACATTAGTGAAATGCTTAGATTTTGTTTTCTGCAGATAATATGTGCCCTTAGGCTACCTAATTGATGTACAGGACCTAATTGATGAACAGGATGTACAAAAGTGTTCTGGCAATGTCATGTAATCCAAATTATGTCAAATTTTGAAAAAATATTCATGATAAACGTAGCATAAGCTGAATAGTTTTTGCTGGTATATACAATGTTTCTGGTTCGTTTACAGAGACACACAAATGAATTTCTGACATGGACCTATGGACAAATTTGTATTTAAACGCACTTTAATGCGTTTATGCTGCATTCAATATAATGGAATTAACATACATTGTAAAGATGCTTAAAAGCATGTTTAATCTTTAAAAAAGTTAAGTATAGACAATATAATTTATTTATGGGACCACACAAAAAGTACTAATGACATACTGATGACATCCAAATGATGTCAAATTAGTTTAAAAAATTAATGAGTTATAATTAATTAGGTGTATTCTTATTATTGGCATACATAATAACTGTGGCTCCTTTTTCGAGGTAAAAGAATTTTGTACTATTAAGGTCTATAGTCGGTATTTCTTAAAAGTGTATTTTAACATTTACACCCCATTAACTGAAATGGAATTTTATTACAATTTTAAAAGCATGCTTTTCTGTTGAAAAGTGTGGGCATAGGATTGGTAATTAATTTACAGGGTTACACAAAATAATTCCGATATGCTTTGTTTTCTTTTTGCATGAAATTTAGTACAAATATTCATGAATTTTAGGGAAATAATGCAAGACTGTCAGTTATTAAGAATACATATATATGTTATACAGGATAGATATAGAAAGAGAGATACAGCAGGAAAGTATCTGTTTTTGTAGCAAGTCAATCCAATCAATATACACTCATGTTTGGAAAAATTGCAACACCATGAAAGAATTTTCAGAAATTAATGAAATTTATTCCACATAGTACTGGTAGTGATACAAATAAACGATCAAAAACAAAAACAACGTCTGAAATCAGTACTTTGTGTGTCCCCCACGCTAAGCGATGAGAGCCTGTACACGTCGTGGCATTGAATCATACAGGTTCTGAATGTAATCCTGGGGAATGGTATTCCAGATGGCTTCGACTTGACGCCAAAGTTCAATCTTACTCTGCACCCCACCAGTTGTACGAGCGAGTCGTCGACCAATGAAATCCCAGATATGCTCGATGAGCGGCATATCTGGAAATAAGCAGGCAATGGAAGAAGCGAAACCTGTTGTGCACTGAAAGAGGCTTCTGCAATGTGAGAAACATGTGCACGGGCATTATCCTGCTGAAATACAGCACCCGAAATGCGTCCAAGAATGGGAAGGACCACTGGCTCCAAAATTTCCCTTATCACTGTTGAGGTTGCCTGCAGTGTGCACTAAATGGGATCGACAATTATACCCAATAGCTCCCCACACCATGATGCTAGGTGTTTGTGCAGTATGACGCTGGATAACAGACTGTGAGAGCAGATGTTCCCCCCTGTAACGTCTGACGCGTATTCTTCCATCATTGTACTCCATACTGTAGCGAGATTCGTCGGAGAAAATAATTTGTTGCCACTGGGTACGCCACGTGCTGTATTGCTGAGCCCACTGAAGTCGGAGGCGTCTGTGATTCGGCAAGAGGGAAAACCTGCGTAGAGGAACCCTAGCGCGCAGTTCATGCTGCAGCAAACGGCTAAGAACCGTACAGCTGGACAACAAAACACCTGTAGCCGTACTCCAACGCTGTGCTAACACAAGAGAGGACGCTGTACAGTCTGTCACAGGCATACGGATGAAGTGCCTGTCGTCTCGTGCCGTTGTTCTATTGCGTGCCCCACTGTCAGGTTTTCGGCTTGTTTGATTCTCCTCTGTCCATTTCTTCCAAACCCGCATCACTATTGTGGCATTACACTGCGTGCGGGCTGCGATTTCTCGATACAAAAACCCATCCTCTCGCATACCAACGATGCGGCCTCGTACGAACTCCGTTAGTTGTTTCTATGGCACCCTCTGCTTTTGGCGAGGCATACTGACCATCAACGAAACATTTACTGCAGACAGAGAACGATAAACAGATTCCAGCGTGCCTTTACAGTCCTTTATATACCTAGAACAAGCAACTGATAAGGAGTCGGTTCTCGTTCCACGCATGCGCAATCGCTTTGTAATTCTAATCATTTGCATGCCTTACTACACTTTACATTTCCTGTAAGTTTGGTTCAATTTGCATAATTCCTTCATGGTGCTGCAATTTTCACAAACATGAATATATATATTATATAATAAGGAATAAATAAAAATGACCTGTTGAAAAATGTGTGATGCAAATAGCACGTTGCGGCTCCTAATCTGCAGATTCACTAGTTGCCGAAACGTCAGTAGAGGCCTCCCTTGGGAGACTCAAAAAGATTCTGGGTTCCATCTGTGTGTCTGTTTGTCTGTCTGTCGCGCGATAGCGGCCTCAAAAATCACAATATTGACTTGCAATTTGGTACACATGTTCATGAGCCAAATGGAATTAGCTGTATAGTTTTGTTTTGAGTATGTATTCCATTAGTAGTTCATGTATAGGGTCAAACCAAAATCTTTCTTATCATTACGTCCTACAGACAGAATTTGTATGTACCGCAATAACGGCCGCGAAAATCCTCCGACTAACTTTCGAATTGGTACGCACGTTCAGACTCTGTATAGAAATAGCTATATAAATTTTTATGTCTATATTGCTTATGAACTGTGTACAAGGACACGCCAAAGTTTTTCTTATCATTACGGCCTATGGGATGAATTTCGTTTAAACGAATTTTAACATCGTTACTCTGCATTCAACAAAATAAAATTAGCGTACATTACTGAGATACTTAAACTGATGTTACTGATGTTTTTTGCAGAAAATGTGGGCTAGTAGGCTTCCTAATTAACATACAGGACTTTACAAAAGTGTTCCGACAGTATCCCGTAATCATACAAATTATGCCAAATTTCCAACAATTATTCATGAAAAAAGTAGAATAAGTTGAATAGATTTTGCTGATGTATACAATGTTTATGGTTCGTTTACAAAGACACATAAAAGAATTTCATGACATTATTGCCTATAGACAATTTTTTATTTAAGTGCATTTAACGCGTTTATGCTGCATTCAACATAATGGAATTAACATACATTATAAAGATGTATAAAAGCATGTTTACTCTAATAAAAGATATATATGGACTAAATGATTTATTTAGGGGATCACACAAAACAATTCTGATGATATTCTGTAGTCATCGAAATGATGTCAAATTACGTTGAAATATTAATGAGTTATAATTTATTAAATTGGTGTATTCTTTTTTAGTATATATAATTATTGTGGCTCTTTTTCCTGGATACATAAACGAATTTCGTACTATTACGGTCTATAGTCGGTATTTCTTAAAAGTGCATTTTAACATGTTGCATTCTATTAAATATAGTGAAATTTCATTAGAATTTTAAAAGCATGTTTTTCTGTGGAAAAGTGTGGGCATAGAATTGGTAATTACTTTACAGGGTTACACAAAATAATTCCAGTATGTTATGTAATCATTTTGCATGAAATTTGGTGCAAGTATTTATGAATTACAGGAAATTAATACAAGACTATCAGTTATTAGGAACAATGGGTGATGATAATTAAAGTTACGATTTCAAAACACTATAATTTTAAAGCTACCCATCAGAGCTATTTGATATTTTACCAGAGCCCAGAGCAATCGTGAGGCAATGAAATTTTGTTTGGCAAAAGAAAAAAAAATAGTTTCAAAATATGATGCCGTTAATTATCCGTAAAGTATTTATTTCATATATTATATTTCTGACATTACCCTGACAGCGCCATCTATAGGAACATGTTAGAACTACTTTTTTTCTCCCCCAAACAAAATTTCATTGCCTCATGATTGCAATGGTAAAATATCAAATCGCTCTGATGAGCAGTTTTAAAATTATAGCGTTTTGAAATCGCAACTTTAATTATAATCACCCTGTACACACACACATATATACAGAGAGAGAGTTATAGAAAGAGAGGTAGAACGAAGGGTTGAGGCTGCGACAGCCCCCCCCCCCCTCAGAAACGTTTCTATTTATGTAGGAAGTCAATCGAATCAATATACATATTATATTATAAGTGGTGATAAATGCAAAGAGATTGTACCAGTCGCTTAGCCACGAGATGTTCAGCACTACCCAATCCGTGACTTTTCTTCATATTTGAATACTGCGCAGAAGAATCTGGTTTATATCGTCGGCTGCGTAACTTATGTTTTCATTCAAACTCAAACTATTCGTGAAACGGGTCTGCATTTGGCAGACTTCTAAGAAATTTAATACAATTCAAAATCATAATGTAACAGTCTTCCAGTGAGATCTGTGTTGCCTCTAAACCTTTAATGAAACCTTATATTCGAAGTCTAATACTCACAATCTGAAGAAATCTTGAAATAAGTTCAATTATACAAATTCTGTAATGAAAGGGAATAAATATACATTCTCTTAATTAATCGTAAAGTAATTAATGTGTGTCCACCTCGACTTATTTTTACCGTGGATTCTGGTAGTTGGGTGAGTAATTCAAATTTATTTAATTGATTAGTTAAAATGCAGTATTATAATTAAGTATTCGATTTAATTGTTTTAATCATTTAATGGTTTAATTAGAATCTAACTCGTAATTGGAAACAGTTATTTACGCAATCATGATACCAATTTTAATTCATCGCCAAAATGACGACAAAAATATAAAAACAACAAAGGGTTCTTATGCTAAAGCTACACCAAAAATAATTTTAAGAAATGAATATAGTAACCGATGCTGGGGAATGAAATACAGTTACTGCATGTGCATGCCTTTATATGGAAGACTAGCTTAAAACGATACTTATAAAATACAAATGGCATACAATTTGCTGTAAGAAACAGACATCATACGGTGCGTTGCATGAATATAAACGCACCTTTTCTAATAACCAGAAATATAAGTTTTAAAATTTTAAAAGAAGGAATGTGACTTACAGTTATTGCATATGACTAACAACTGAATAAGGTGCTTTGAGCACGTATGTTTAGGCTCATGCAAGCTTATGTAAATGAGTGTTTAAGCACTTTCTTATTTTTTACTGTTTTTTGTTTGTTGCGCGAAATTAAACGCACTCTGTATTTTGCTTTTAAAATTTAACAGAGCCACCGGAATTAAATTAAGACACAGATAGTCGTGTTGCTAAAGTTCTCTAAACACAGTTTTAATGCATGAGGGCAAATTTTACGGAGTTTGTTCAGGATGGCAAGATTTAAAACTTTGACAGTAGACGAGAGGATAAAAATCGACTTTATGCGTGGTAAAGGCTTTAGCAATCGTGAAATTCGGCGCCGAATCGGAAGAAGTGAGAGTGTTGTGCGAAATTATATATATAAAGGAGCAATTTATGGGGAAAAAGTGTATAAGAAGCGAACAGGAAATCTCACCAGTTACAATAAACGTCGAATATGCAAAGAATTCTTCGCTGCAAAGAATAAGACTATTTCCTGTGCGAAGATAAAGGCTCAATACAAGCTGGGTGTTCATCGAACAACCATATGGAGAACTATGAAAGCTGCAACATTCATTAAATTTAAGAAAATGAAGGCGAAACCACCCCTCACTCAAAAGCACAAAGCTATGCGTTTGGAATGGGCAAGAAAATGGATGCTAGATCGACTAAATTGGGAAAAAGTCATCTTTTTAGATGAAAAAAAATTTAGTCTCGATAGCTCGGACGGATTCCATAGCTACTGGCACGATTTGAGAACCGAAGAAATGTACTGTTCAAAACGTCAATCTGGAGTTGGGTCTGTCATAGTGTGGGCAGCCATAGGTTTTAAAGGGACTTTCGAATTAGAGTTCGTGGAAAACACTATGAACTCTGTAGATTATGTCCAGATGCTCACAAGGAAACTCCGCCGTCAAGCAGTCAAGAAAGCTGGAAGAAATTATATTTTTCAGAAAGATTGTGCATCTGTACATGCAGCACACACCGTGAAAAAATAGTTCCGTGACAATAGAACTTTCCGTGAAGTTCTAAGTTGGCCCTCAAAAAGCCCTGATTTAAACATAATGGAAAACGTATGGGGTATTCTGGTTCGCCGTGTTTACGTAAACGGAAGGCAGTTTAACACGAAAGATGAACTAAAATCGGTCATTCTATTAGCTTGGAAGACAATCAGCTTGGATGACCTCATGCCACTATATCAGTCAATGCCAAGGCGTTTACTGGCTGTTCTAGAAGCCCATGGTGGCTTTACAAAGTATTAGATACAATATTTGTTACTCAGTTATTTATTTATTACATGTGCGTTTAAATTCATGCAACATGTATTTATGTATTTTTGTCATAAATTCAATAAAATTATTTTCTACAAAATCATATTGGTCTTTCATTGTTTTGACTCCTATTTTCATGTCTTCAATTATACACATACAGTTTGCATCAAGTGTCACGTATTCATATTTTTTTTATTACACTTCTATACCATTCTAATTCTTAAAGCTAAAGTGCATATTCATGCAACGCACTGTATATTAAATATGAAACCTATAAGAAGTAGAGAGAAAATATACCCTCGGTAACGTTGAGGACAGTAAGTACACTGTTAAAAATTTCACCAAAAATCAACTGGTAATCATTTATCTTAAGTCTTGTGAAAAATTACAGAGAAAAATAAACGGAGATGTTAAAAAATATATTTCATATATGCATTTTAATGACTAATATTTATTTAATTAATTATTGGGAACAATATATTTATGACTTAGAGAGCTTTTTGTAAAGTAGAAACATTCATTTTTAATTTTTATTGAGATATTAAATAATAAAAATCGTTAAAAATACAGAATAACGATTGAGAATCTCGATTATTTACTTTTAACTACGAATTATTGTAAATTTACAATATTTTTGCAAATATATATGACTCTATAAATAAGCGTTTCAGTCAATTTACATAACTTTTTTTAAAATGTACAGTAATTTCTAAAATAATTACTTTTCAGTTTACCAATGCAGCATTAAAATTAAATGCTACATTACAGTTTAAAATGTATAAATGTGTGAATTTTAGAATGCGAATAAGAAAAAAAAAAAAAATACCTTTCTCAAGATTTCTCTAAATATATTTTAAATAATGATGATAATAATAATAATACTAATGATCATACCATCCATTTCAATATAACATTACATTTTAAGTTTTCTTTTTGCTTTAAAAATTGTAATATTATTTGAAAGAAATTAAAATTAATTTATCTATTTCCCCCAAAGTATTTCCTAATCTTTTGAAATTTCTTCTGATAAAAAATAAATATAATGGTAATATATGCTTAAAATTATATAACGCAATTATAATGACATTATATACTTAAAATTATGTAATACTGATCTCTTAAGAGGACCTCTTTTGCTCTTTTCAAAATAAGCAGTCAATAAAAACAACTTTTCCTTTTCCATTTTCGATTTTTTTTTTTTTTTTTCTTTTTTTTTTTAAGAACACATTTTTAAAATTGCTCCTAGACCGCATTCTATTGTTATTTTCAGACAAATAACAGCAAAGATTTACACAAAACTGGATCTGTATTGCAAAAAGTTTCTTGTGGAACAATCTCCTAATTAAGAGAAAAGCACTTATTCTCTAACTTCAATGAGTATAATTTCTGTCAGACCATTTCAACGATAATGAATGCTAAGAGGAAACATCTTTTCAGCAAAAAAAAGGAATGTCAAGATCATTCTTTTGATGAACTTTTTATCTCATTTTACCAAAGTAAAAGTAAGTAATCATTTTCAGATAACTTGTATTAAATGAAAATACATAAAGCATGTTTTGAAAATATACTCCTTATTTTAAAACTCAGCAGAAAGAAAAAAAAAAAATGATAAAATTTGACTATTGTATATGTATATATATACTTAAAAAAAAGAAAAGTAAAAGAAAAGAAAGAGAAAGATAAGAAAGATAAAGAAAGAAAAGAAAAAAGAAAATGTAGTATGCTGTAGCCATCATAAAATTTTCTTCTATAACATTCCATATAACAGCGCCATTTACTGTTTAACATGCACAAAAGTTTAATCATAGTTTCTCACTTTAAAGATTTTACACATGAAATTATTAGATTTTTTTTTTTTTTTTGGACATTTTTTCTATTTTCTAAAGAAATACTTTACGAAATGACCTTGAATTTCAAACATGCAAAGAACATTCATGAACTCATACTTTCCAATAAAGATGTAGTCACGAGTGCAATTAGGAGACCATTCACAAATTGAAGAAAATGAAAAAGACTGGATTACTCAGTATCAAAAAAAGCTTCAAATGACTTGTAACATTAATACATGATTTTACTTACTATTTACGATAGTTGAGTTTTTTTTTTTTTTTTTTTTTTTTTTTTTTTTTTTTTGGAGGAGTACAAGAAACATTTAGACAGATATAAAGATATAAATTTATTTTCTAAAATTATTGCCAACCGCCTGATGTTATCCCATAGTCCCTTGTCCATTATCCGACTTCAGATCTTAGAAGCGAAGTCACACATTCTTAGGAGCAGATCACCTGAATGCAAGACACCGAACGGAATAAAAGATTTGCCTGCTTGAAGTAGCAACGGTCGGTTTGAAAAGATGAGAAAGCCCGCCTAAGAGATCCTCAGAGTGAACTGACATCTGAGCCACGAAGGCGTGAGGACGAATTCCGTTTTGCAGCTGAATGCTGCCTGAGTTTACGAAATCGTTATATTAATAACCATCTAATTCAGAGCCCCTCTGTAATTAACCCCCTCATCATTTAATAAAGTTATATTCAATCCACTTAGCCTCCTCCTCCTTTTATATAACTATTTATTTTATTTATTTATTTATTTTTTATTTATTTATTTATTTTTATTTTTATTTTTATTTTATTTTTTTTTATTTTTATTTTATTTTTTTTTTTTTTTTTTGCTCATATAACAAAAATGGATTTCAACAAAATCTTACCAAACTTGCAGAAAAAAAAATCGAAAAAACAATAGAAAAATATTATCCTGAAACGTAAAATGCATACATTTAATTTTCGCTAAAATATGAGTACTCCTAGTAAATGATATTTTACTGCGAAAGATAGCACTTTCAGGTAGATTCCTTATAGGAAATCTACCTATTGCAATGGTTCTCATGACACGACTTCTGGAAAATTTCTTCATATCTTCACCGATCATGACCCCTAGAACCCAAAACCACCCTTCGTTCAAAAGTTTATATATATATATATATATATATATATATATATATACACTGCATAAAAAAAGTAGACGGACACTTACTTGCAATATTTTAAAGCCGTTTATTTCTTTAATTAGAGATATGAGGTTCATTTCTCTAATATAATTATATTCTTGAGACATCATATAGTATTATTTTTTGGATATAGATTCAATCCTTTTGAATTATGTAGTGGAAAAATTCAGGAAACAAAAATGGTGCATATTTGCACTGTAATGTTTTTTTAAAAAAGTAGACGGACACATCTTGTATCTCTAAAATAAAACGTTTTTAGTAAGGGGTTCGTCTCTCATTTGCTTTAATAAGTTCGTATACTCTGGTAGGCATTGAATCAATGAGATTCTGAATCTTTTTTTGACAGAAAATTCCCCAAATGTTTGTAAGAGCTTCTTCGAACTGGTGAATTGATTCATACTGGCGTCCACCCTCATAAATTTTATGAACAAGTATAGCCCAAATGTTTTCTACAGGATTCATATCCGGACTCTTGGCTGGCCAGGGTAAAACATTGAAGTTGTTCTCATGAAACCATTTTTTAACGTTGTTAGCGGTGTGTATTGGCGCACCATCTTGTTGGAAAATCCAGTTTTCTCCTCCAAGATCACGCGCAAGTGGCAAAAGCTCACTGCTTAGTGTTTCAATATAATCTTTGTGAGTCTGCTTCTTATTTAGGAACACTAAATTTGTCCTTCCACCATAGCCAACAGCTAGCCACACCATCACACAACCACCACGAACTTGCCGAGCAGAGTACACTTCGTCTTCTTTCTCCAAACTGTGCCAATAATATTGATATCCATCTGGGCCTTCTAAATTAAATTTTTTCTCATCTGAAAAAACTACAGATATCCATTCTGTAGTCCAAAACATATGGTTTTGAGCCCACTGTAGGCGTTCTGTCACGTGGTGATCCTTCCAGCGTAGATAATGTTTTCTCTTCTTATATTGAAAAAGCTCTGAGTGCTTAATGTAGTTATAAATTGTCTGAGAAGTTACGTTAGTAATTCCTGTGCTTATTCGAACTCTGGGAATTGATGCTCCAGTTTTTTTCAGCTCAGTAAAAATTTTCTTTGGTCTCTAAGCAAAAGTTTCTTTGGCCGGCCACCCTTTTTCTTTACGTCATGGGCTTCAGGAACACGTAAAAAATCGCTGATGCTGCTTTTGCTTATTAGAATTAGCCTACTAATTTCTCTGACTCCTTTACTAACATTTTTCAGCGCTATAATCTGTCCTTTCTGGTAATCAGTTAGAGGAATTCCTCGTGGCATGGAGCCAAAGCACGTACAATAGTAAGCAGCTCAACTCCTATGGAAATAGATGTCCTCCCAATGTCGGCCATTACGGGCGGCAAATGTAAACAAACGATGTCTCACTTTATGGTTACCGGAAAAATCTTGGCGCAGCGACTTGGCGTATTCGGTTAAAGAAATCTATGCAACCTTACAGTGTTTTGTTTTGCAGCGGGATGTTTAGAAGATAGAAGAATATATATCCTGCTAGTTTGGTTCGGAATTCTAAAAAAAAAAAAAACGATTAAAAGATAAGTATTTCTGTTTATTTTGAACTTTTTTTTTTCAATTTATGCTGTTTATATAATTTTTTTCAGTGCTGATTTACTTTTCTTCTTTTTAGAAAAATATTTTGGCTCTCGCTATTTCAGCTTCGAATTCGAAGAACAGTACGATGAAAAGCTAAGTATATTTGATTATTTTATACTTGTTTTTATTTAACGTTACACTATTCTTATGTAAACTTTAACTGCTAATTTACTTTGCTTTTTTTCAGGATCAGTTTTTGATTTTAGTAACAATGTTTCTGTCTTCTCTGTACTTCGTCGTCTCCACTATTGCTGTGTTTTCGTAAAGACCTGAAAAGGTGAGTGCTTTTTATAAGCTTAAAGAAGGTTTTATTGTATAAATAATAATTTGATTAATAAAAAGTACGATTTCATTTTAATCACTGTCAATAAAGAAAATGTTAATTACATTAGTTATGTATAGTTTGCAAATGCAACAAAGTAAATCTGTTGTTAACTATCATTGCAGTGTTATATATTGGATATTTAGAGTAATATATATAAAGTTATTTCATGCTATACCCAAAATCTTTAAAAAGAAAAACAAAATTCTGAGTTAGGTTCAGTAAATAATGTTGTCAGTTAAAAATGAAGAATAAAACTTAACCCCAAAACACCCTACTACTCCCTTTAAAGAGACTATTCAATACTAGTTTTCCATGATCAGCATGATAGACAAATACACAGACAATTGTAATTTTAAAAATAATTTATGATGTTTACTTGTCATTATGTACTTAAACATAGAAATATTTTATTTTACTTAACATTTCTAATCTAGGTAAAATAACAATAAATATAAATTAAATGTTTTTAACAAATTATGTCAATAAGTCTTTTCAGGGCATAGCTTTTATTTAATATTTTACTTACAATATCAACTTGTTATTTATTTTATTTTTTATCCAGGGGTTTTAAAAATTAAATTTATGTTTAATGATTTGATAATTTTGTAAACATATTAATTAATTGGTAATTTGAATTGTAGATGAAAAAAGTACAGAATTAAATTTTACTTCCAATCCAAATATATATATATTTATATTTTTTATCACAAAAGTAATGCATATAGTAATGTGTGTATATACTGTATATATATTTATAACCAATTTGGTAAACATGCAAAAACTTTAACTGAAATAATAAAAATCTCAAGTGACTCCACTCGACTTTCTGAGCATAAATAATTCACTGTTTTTAAATAAAGTAAGAGAAGTCGTTAAGAGAAAATTATTAAAGCTATTTAATTACTTTTCCCAAATAGCTTGTTGCTTAATGGAATGTTATGTAGTATCTAAATTCTTTTGTACGTCTCTGGAAATGAAATATTGGTACTAGATTCACCAAAATCGATACAGTTCATGTGACATAGAACTATAACATGTATATAAATTTAAAGCTCAATTGAATGAGGCATAAAAATTGCTCAGACAGTGCTTAAAATAATTTGAGACCATAGGCCATAATGTTAAAGAAATTTTGTTGTGTCTGTAAAATATATAAAGTGCAAAATTCACCAAAATAAATTTTACAGTTTGTTCGACGGTGACCTATACAATTTATATAAATTTTCAGTTAAATCGAATAAGGTATTCAGACGCTATCACACTTTAAGTAATTTGAGCTCATAAACCATAATGATAAATAATTTTCTTTGTGTCCTTGTAAAAAAGTATGAGCTAGATTCTCCAAGAAGTGTATACTGGTGCTACAGTAACCTATAACATACTTACCAACTTTTAGCTCATTCAATCAAAGTGTTTAGATGATATCATGTTCACTCATGTGCATACATATACGTACATCATCATAAAAATTGCAAAAATGAACTCATGGGAGTTCAAAACATATAGATATACCAACATCTCAAATTTTTATCATGATTACAAAATTACAATACTTTCCTTACATATGTATGTTCGGAAAGTTAAAAACTGCAGGAAAGAAATGTAGACCATTTAATTTTATTATGCGTAATAACAAGTTTTAAAAGATATTTATGACTAAAAGAGATTAAATGACAACGTAACTGAAAGCACTGGGGAAAAGGGGGGGATTAAAATTGAAATTATTAAATATCACTTTTCCATCCACTCTGTGAAAAAGGCAAATATATTTATTTATTTTTTAAATATTGTCAATTTTGATGATTTTATGTCTATTTTAAAATATATAAATTGATTATGTACGTACATTAATAAAGGATTTTTTTTATATATATATGGAAAGAATAAAGACAATTTTTAATTTACAATTCGCAAATAATTAATTGTGGACAAAAGTGAATAAAATGGTATTTTATCCGCGACCATTTTTAACCAGGGTTTTTTTCCAGAGGTTTGAATGTTCCAAAGAAATTCAGAAGTAAATAAGATTATCTGAATTTATATTATGAAGAGTGAATTTTAATGAAACCTTTTCAAGCAATAGTGACTGGTTAGTTTATAAGATAAAACTAATAATTATAACATAAACTATGCTTAAACTGTTTTGCATCGTTATAAAAAACCATCGCACAGCTGGCGGTTAAAATAAAAAATAATAAGTACAAAATTAAAGTAATAAATACAAAATTTTGAATAAACACCATAAAATGCAAAAACTCGCAACAATTGTTTTGGGTCAAAAGAAGACATAACCCTTCGTAAGGCGAATAAAATAGGCAAACAAAGCAGTAACCTTTCTTTTTATGGTGTTTATTCAAAATTTTGTACTTATTATTTTACATGGTGTGTAGTTATCAAATACTGTTAATAAAAAATTAGTGGGTTATAACTGAAGTAAATTAGTTCCAGCTGCTGCAGTATTTTTTACAGTTAAAATTCAGTATCTTGTAATTTGTACTAATGTTTCACAAAAATCTTTAAATTTGTCAATCTGTTAAATAAAGTGACAGCTTAGTTAAAATTTAATTACACACTTACAGTACTTGGATAAAACCAGAACTAAGCTTGTATTTTTACTTTTTTTTCTCTCTCTTTTTACGAAGACTAATTTAATTATCTCTTATTTGATTTATGCTAATTTAAACTTATATCAGGGCAACGATACAAGCACAGCTTATATTACAGTATTTTGTTTGAGACTGAAACACTGTCACTATTTCTTGGAAATAGTAAAATTGTAATTTTAGTTGATGAGCAATTTCTGTTATCTTTTCACATATTTTTTTTCTTTTCTTTCTAGGAAGTTCACAGTGTAAAGTAGCTCATTTGAAGTTAATTTATGTAAGCTTTATTTGAGACTGGTTGTAAATAATATTATGAATATTTTTCTTGTAATTAATACTGTAAGTATTTTAATGTGAACATTTTTATTGTAATTAATATTCTAAGTACTTTTATTGTAAATAAAATCTTTTTCATTTGAACAATTTCATTTGATGCTTTCTACATTTAAAGGTGAAAACAGGTTCTCAGATTTCTACATAATCTTCATTTTTAATTTTTAAAAAAGAAAAAGAAGGGGGGGGGGGGGGAGTTAAATATGAAATTTTTTGCAAAATGAATTACATGATTTTTACACATGTTAATATGTAAGGAGAATTCAACTATGAAAAAATAACTTATTTCGTCAAAAATTTGAAGAAAACAAAAATAGTTGGTGCATTGAAAGTGTTAGCATAATAATTATAAATAAAAATTATTTCATTACATAAACTACAAAAGCTTAAGAAGAAGAGTGCCTGAGGTGAGATGAACATATTTTTTATTTTTTTTTTATCTTTAAAAAAAGTTGTTTAAAAGTAATAAATATGCTTTGAAATCAAATATTGTTAATCTTAAAATTTCCCAATAATTTTTTGTGATGAAATAACACCACAGCTCCTCATCAGGTGAAGAAAAAGAAATACAACATTAAAAAGATAATTTTCTTTAAAAAACTATATAAGAGTAAAGTAATTAGTATTTGTAATAGTTAAAAGTAATAAATTTGATAATCCAATACCTTAAAATGGAAAAATTCACAATAATTGTTTTGAGTTGAAGCAATGTTACAATGCTTCATATAGTATAAGAAGTAGGTTCAAATATAGCAACAAAAGAAAAAAAGGAAGAAGAAATATACAAATTACACACGACTTAAGACAAGAGTGATTAAGGTGAGTATAGTTAAAAATATGTTAAAGAAACTAATGTAGTAACATAATTGGAAAAAAGACATAAAGCCTGATGTGTGTGTGTAATAATACATATATATTAGAAAAAAACCCAAATGGATTAGGTGTTTTTTTTTTTTTTTTTTTCTCATATTTCTCCACGTAGAACCTGAAAAAAAGAATTATTTTATTTATTTATTATTATTATTATTTTTTTATTTTATTTATTTATTTTATTTATTTTTTTTTTTTTTTAAGAAAATGTGGTCTTTTTTTTTTTTTTTCTGGAAGTTTTTAAAGGAGAAAAGGGAAAGGGTTCTTTCAGATTTTTTTTTTTTTAAGAATTATATGAAAGTACCTATAGGATGTTTTAAAATTAAACATTTATTTTTCTTCTGGCTATATGTTTACATATTTTTGAATAACTTTCATTTTTAAGAGATAGCTAAAATTTTTATTCAAAACTTTAAAAATTTTAGTACTTTCATATTAACTGTATGCCAGTGATTAATGATCATTATGAATTGAAATGAAATGACCAATGAATTAGTTTGGTCAAATTATTTAAAAGTGTCATTCAGTGTTTATAGAAATCTATATTTATTGTATCGAAACCTGCGTCATCGTACAACGATCTTTATTAACATCCATTCATGTCAGACAGTTAAGAATTATTACATGAAAAGTTAAATGAAAAATTGATATCCATAAAATTAAGCAGCAAATCTGTATAAGTTAAATGTATCAAAGCTGATGAAGTGGTAGCCTAGTTGATGGGGCATTTCTGTCTCTGACTGGAAAACGGTCATTAACAGAGTTCATAGCTCTAAACATTAATGTAGAGTTATACTAGGCGAGTCGTATTAATCCTGGACGACAGGACCCATGCCCCAGCCCGCCTGGTTCCCGCTGTTCAATGTATTTTTCTAGTCAACTTTGTCCCCTTATTACTTCCGGTGTGATTTTTTTTTTTTTTTTTTTTTTTAACACACTTGACATTGTGAGTTTTTTTGCTTCTCTTCCCATGCTATTAATATGGGGTTTTTAGCCTTTTTTCCCTCTTTTTCTACATTCTGAAGTAGCGGTGGCCACCGCCATTATCCACCGCCACTTTAGAATGTAGAAAAAGAGGGGGAAAAAGGCTAAAAACCCCATAGGAATCGCATGGTAAGAAAAGCAAAAAACTCACTATGTCAAGTGTGTTAAAAAAAAAAAAAAAAAAAAAAAAAAAAAATTCACACCGGAAGTAATAAGGGTACAAAATTGACTAGGAAAATACATTGAACAGCGGGAACCGGGCGGGCTGGGGCATTCTATAGTAAATATATCTTAGAACAAATATATCATGGGGAACACAACAGATATCTATTATACTAGCTAGTTTTTGGTTGTAACATTATTGCCCTAAGCATCTGAATATAATGCCAAATCTTACATTTGTAAGAATATTCAACACTCAAAATAAATCTCATTTTGCATGTAAACTGTTTATTTTATAAGTAATTAGCAAAACAAACTATTTTATTTAATACTCAAAATCAATTAAGTTTCAATACCTTAGTATTTTAATTTATTTTATCAAATTCTTACAAAAGTGAACTAGTTTGTAAAGGTGGAATCTGCTCAGTTCTCCATTATGTATTTATCATAAATTTTTAATACAAAGCATACTACAGTCATGTTAAGAGAATTTTGATTGTTTGAAAGCAGTGACAGAGTGAAATGTCCCATCTATTACGCTACCCGCAGTTTAATTCAATATATTTATATAATCCTAATTTTTTAATTGATTTTAAACCGAAAAGTGAGTAAAATTGAGGGGGTTTTAGAAAAAAAAAACCATAGGGTACAACCCAGCCAAATCTTAAAATTTCACAATTGCTTCAGTTTGAAGTTACAACACAAGCACAACCCTTTATCAGATGAAAAAATGTGAGTACAAGTCTTTAATAAAAATATTAAAATACGTAATATGCAGAAGGCTAAAGGAAAAAAAATGGAAGTGTGTTTTAGATAATACTTAAGAAACTTTTAAAGAAACAATTTAATTATTTAATGTAATGAGGATTTAAAAAAAAAAAAAAAAAGTGCATTTTGATACTTATAAATCAAGATGCACTTTTTAAAAGATCAACCAGAGCATGTTCTTGATTTTTATTTCCTATGTCTTTTGTAATCTTTTAAATGAAAACTTTTTTTTTTTTTTTTTCCTAAAAGAAAACAGAATTACATTACATTAGTTAGAAAAAGCTAAAAGAAAAGAATGATTAATGTGTGTAAAAATTAGAAATTATGTGTATAATTAGATATGAGGAGAAAAAATTCAAATAATGTTTGATCTTTCGGATACAATTTTTCAGAATACCCAAAAAACTAATAAATTAAAAAATAACTACACTTAAACCCTAATTATCATTTGTTTAGATGTATTGCTAGTTACTAGGCACATATGTAAACATATCTTGAAAGGCATGTTGACATAATATTTTATGTTGAGTAAAATGTTTATGTTAAGTAAAATCACTAAATCATATACATTTCTTTTTCTTTTTCAATTTTATTATTATTATTATTATTTATTTATTTATTTATTGAGAAAACAATGTTTGAGTGTTTGCTCCTCATATCAGGAAAATTGAAAAAAAAAAAAAAAAAAAAAAGTATTTAAAATTCTCTCTCTCACTACGTATATGTGTTAATTAAGGGATAGTCTGTGTTAAGAAAAAGTAACTTCACTCAATAACTAGTATGTTGTGGCCACAACATGACTTTCTTCTATATTTTCCTATACAAATTCACTCAGTAAAAATAATTTGTTAAAATTATTATTTAAAAAGAATTATCTTACATGATAATGCAGGCGATTTCCATATTAGAGAAGAAGAATAACACTAAATATTTAAAAAAAAGTCTATTTTATTCTCAATAAAAAAAAAAAAAATAGGATTCTTTTTTTTCTTATTTTTTTTTCAATTACGATTATTTTCTGGGTTTTTTTTTTCGTTAAAAGTAAAAAAAATCGATTACTTTGTTTTAAATTATCACATATTTATTGTTCAACCATTCGTTTTAAAGGTATTGACGAGACCTTTCGAAAGATACCCATCTTTGAAATTTACCCTACCCCGTGGGGTACTTCCCCCCAGGGGGGGAAGCGATGCCCCCAAATGCACAATTTTTTTTCCTTATTAGCTACTACTATCATTAATAATTCGTATTAATTTTACAATCATAGGTTAAGAATAACTCTCATTATGTACATTTATACGAAATTTTGTCCTATACTGCAATGTTAAAAATTTAGAAAAAATACTATCACAGCACCTCCTATTGTGCGATTGATCCCCAAATCTAATCAGCACCAGTTTATGGCAGGGGCCAACTAAATACAGAGTTTGGTTAATTTTTTTTTTTTTTTTTAATTACGATTTTTTTCTGTTTTTCGTAAAAAGTAAAAAAAAATCGATAACTTTGTTTTAAATTATCACAGATTTATAGTTCAACCATTCGTTTTAAAGGTATTGACGAGACCTTTCGAAAGATACCCATCTTGAAAATTTACTCCCCTCGAGTAAATTTTCAAGATGGGTATTACCCCCTAGGGGGGTTGACGAGGCTCCTACACATACAAAAAAAATTTCACAGTTGACTATCTCTATTATAAATAATTCTTGTAAATTTCATAATGATTACTAAAAAATAATTCTCTTTATGCACATTTATACAAAATTTTGTCCTATATCACCATGTTAAAAATTTGGAAAAAGTGGGATGGCAACTCAACCTGTAAGGCAATTTTTACCAAAAGTTGATAGGCACTAATTTATGTCAAGGTGCAACTACATACCAATTTGTATGAAATTATGTGCAGTAGTTCCTGAGATACAGTTGCCACAAAATTTTGTCACACACACACAGAGAGAGAGACAGACAGACATTTTCTAAAAATGGTCAAATCGTGTTCTACAGCTCTCAAAACGTGTAAATCCATCAAAAACCCGAGGTCGAAAATTTTTACGAATTCAATACTTTCTTCTATTGAATATAGAAGAAAGTAAAAACTACACTTGGTTAATTCTAAACATTCTTGGCTACTGTATTAAAAAAAGAGAGAGTAATCCATAACTGAAAAAGGTAGATAAAAGGATTCTGTTCCAAGCTACATGACAGATGTAGGTGGTGTTCATTAAAAAGAAAAAAAAAAAAAAAAATCACGCAAATTAAGCCCAGTGAATAAGTATGACCTTATCAAAAGATAAAACTCAGCCTACTGTAATATGTCACTACTGTATCAGCCTACTGTATTATACAATATAATAATTAGAGTTGAATAGTGATTTTTGTCGAGTACCAAATAGTCAGTATTTGGGCCAAATACTTAAATTTCAATGTAAATATTTTTCACACACCAAAACAGCTTAATTATTTTTATCATTTCTTGCATATGAAAAACAATACAATGTGCATTAAAAGTATCAGCGTAAATCTGAAGCAATAAAAGAAATTTTCAAATCAAAATCAGAATATCATAATTATTATTTGTTTAAATCTTTGATTTTTTTTTTCCCGCATATAAAATCTCAAATATATGTAAATTGACTAAAACAGCCAGATTCATTAAATAAGAATAAATTTCAAAAATTGATCTAATTTATATGAAAACTTGCACTTGTGATGGTATCAGGGGTCATTCTAGAGTCTGTAAAACTGGGTTTGTTAAAGGACCTTTTGCAAAATTCTATATCCTGATGAAGGCAGTGGCGGATTTCAGGGGGGGGGGGACTGAAGCCCCCCCCCCCCAAAAAAAAAAAAAAAAAAAACACTGAAATTCACAACTGAATATTGCAATTGTAAATTTTTTATTGGTCTAGAATAACACTTTGAAAAATCTTAGCCCCCCCCCCCCCAAAAGTCAAGTTCTGGATCCGCCACTGGATGAAGGGCCTTTCACAAAACTTTTTATCCTGAAAAAGGACTCTTCACATTTTTTTTAATCAATAAACAAAGATTCTCTACATTTTTTTTTTATGTCTTGAAAACAGACCTTTGATAAATATCATATTTCAAAAACTACAAGAACAAGCCTACACATACATATAGTATGTGTTTGTGAGTTTATTATGTTTTTAAAAACTCAATATAATTCTTTTGTTACTTTAAAAATATCTTACAGAAAAAGTTGTATGTGATTTTTTTTTTTTTTTGACTAGTCATGAAATGATGACTAAATAAATTATTGTTCTGTAATTTTTCTAATTCAAATGCATTATTCATAAAACTGTTGATAATAAAATAATAAAAAACAGTTGCACTTCGGGAGTGCCGACAGAAGTGAAAACGTGAACAATTACGTGTGTATTTCTTGAATCGTCAGGAAATATTTTATTGTGTGGGAAATACTTTTAAATGAAGTGTTTTTTTATTCATTAATATAAACTACTACTACAAAAATTATATTACAATTTTATTTAATGCCCTAACTGCAATAGAAACAGTGTCCGGAGATGATAGAAGTCGTGTAGAGCCGCACCAGATTGTAAAAACGTGAGAAAAATGGTGGCTTTGGCCTTTTTCATGGTTTTGTGAGGTCTAATTGCAATAGAGACAGTGTCCGCAGATGAGAGAAGTCGTGTAGAGCCGCACCAGATTGTAAATACGCGAGAAAAATGGCGGCTTTGGCCTTTCTCACGGTTTTGTGAGGTCTAACTGCAACGTTTCCGGCTGCAATCTTTAAGAGATAGTGGCCGGAGATGACAGAAGTCGTGTGAAACCACACCAGATTGTAAACACGTGAGAAAAATGGCGGCTTTGGCCTTTCTCACGGTTTTGTGAGGTCTAACTGGAATAAAGACAGTGTCAGGAGATGAGAGAAGTCGTGTAGAGCCGCACCAGATTGTTAAAATGTGAGAAAAATGGAGGCTTTTGCCATTATCACGGTTCTGTGAGGTCCAACTGCAACGTTTCTGGCTGCAATCTTTAAGAGACAGTGACCAGAGATGAGGGAAGTCGTGTAGAGCCGCACCCGATTGTAAAAACGTGAGAAAAGTGGCGGCTTTGGCCTTTCTCACTGTTTTGTGAGGTCTAACTGCAATAGAGACAGTGTCCGGAGAGGAGAGAAGTCGTGTAGAGCCGCACCAGATTGTAAAAAACGTGAGAAAAATTGCGGCTTTGGCCTTTCTTACGGTTTTGTAAGGTCTAACTGCAACGTTTCCGGCTGCAATCTTTAATAGACAGTGTCCGGAGATGAGAGAAGTCGTGTAGAGCCGCACCAGATTTTAAAACAATATACAGTATATAATTATTAACACTTCACAATAGCACGTTAATTGTATGATACATTATTTGTACCATTCAAGGATAGAAAGCGTTTGCTGACGATGATGCGAGTTCAATGATTTTTGTTCACTTCAAATGGAAAGCGTTAGCTGACATGACGGGAGCTCAATGATTTTTGTTCACCCAAAAGTGCTCAACGCGCCTAAAGAAGTTTTCACTTGAATAATAATAATAATAATTTTATACGACAAAAAATATTTTTACCAATTTTAATATTTTAACTTAATTTTAAATTTAATTCCACTATTTGGTCGCCTAATATAGGCATATTTGGCCGAACCGAATATTCGGTGAAATTCTGGTAATTGTAATATTTTATTATAATGTTCAAAATCAGAAATATTTAAGGTAAAGAGATCAGTGATCTCTTAAAATCTGCACCAGTGGTCGTCACCTTCACAAAAGACATGTTAAAACATTTAATTAACATCTATGAATTTATAACAGCCGGCACAAGAGTCCCTAAAACCGGAGAATCTAGCTTGTACGGATTCAAATCCATAGATTGCCATAGATGTTAACTAACGGTTATTTTAAAATGTATTTTGTGAGGGTGACAAACACTGGTGCAGATTTTAAGGGTGACAACCACTGGTGTCTTTACCTTATAACACTTTTACAGATACATGAATTACATTTAATGCTTTTTAAAATTAGCTAAACACTAAGTATGTGTTATTTTTAAAAATATTTCATTTGAAAACGGAAACTCATCTAAAACTGATTCATTCTTATTAAATCTACTAATAGTTTTCATGTATTTCAAATATTCTAATATGTTTTTAAATGGCGTTAATTCATAATTTTGCATTTAAAAACCATCATACTAAACAATCTTTCTATCAAAGCAAGCTTTTTATCATTTGTTTACGTTTACCTAAAATTAAACTTTGTTGTAAAAAGTTCAACTTTATTCCATAATTTTTTCTACGGCGTATTTATCAACTTGAACAGACTCTTCTTCTTCCGTCTCACACAACAAGAAACCGAGGTCCGAGAAAAACAACAAACAAAATTGGCGATTAAATCTTGGCAATTTAAGAAAAAGCTAACTTGCCAAATGTGGTACACGTTTTGGCTGAATCGCAATCCTTTCCAACGATTGTTTTTATTTGCCGCCCGACCGCTAATAGCAATTGGCGCTGCAGTAAGCGGACATTATTTTGTATTATGCTGTGCCGCTTAATATTGTACTCGCTTTGCATGGAGCATTCATATCCAAGAAATTTAACTGCGTAAAACCATCTAGTCAAGCACATTAGCAATTGGCAAAATGCCAAATGTACATGTACATGCAAAACTGGTATTCCGCAAAAAACACTCACTTAGATAATTGCAGTTTTTGACCAGTGTCCGTCTACTTTTTTTAAAAGAAAATATTGTGCAAATGCATATATTTTCTCTTTTCTGCATTTCCCTACATTAAAATTATAATTAATTGAATATTTTTATTTGTCTGTCAAAAATATGAAGATTGATAAGTATAAACATGTTAAAGAATTTTAATTGACATTTCCTATTAAACAAAGACGGGGTTTTAAAAAATTGTAAAGAAGCGTCCGTCTACTTTTTTTATGCAGTGTATAACGCTTTATCCCATGTTAAGTTGTGAACACGATAGCTGGAGTAATTTTTATTTAAATTTAACCAACTCGGTCAGGACAGT
The DNA here is from genome assembly GCA_963930645.1 of Salticus scenicus. Classification (NCBI taxonomy): domain Eukaryota; kingdom Metazoa; phylum Arthropoda; class Arachnida; order Araneae; family Salticidae; genus Salticus; species Salticus scenicus. The sequence goes on from OZ005650.1 coordinate 264,642,060, forward strand.
AAAAATCTCGGTCGAGTTCGTAAATATCCAGATCAAACGGGTTGGAAATGGTGGGGGGGGATTTTCATTTGCCCATAATTTCTTTAATATTGAAAATAGGAAAAAACTTCAAATCAGGCGAATTACCGCCTTACCTCAAAGAACAATTTTCGTATTTAAACTTTTTCGATAGCTTCAATTGATCAAAAGTTACAAGTTAAAAAATGATTTTTCGTCAACTGTGATGAAGCCGACTTTTTCTATAGCTTTAATTGCTTAAATCAGAGGTCAGTCTTAGTAAAAATATCGTTTCTGGTGAATAGTTTAGAACGCCGGTTTAGTCAAGCATTTAAAATTTACGATTGAAATTGAGAGTAATACGTTACAGCTTCCTTTGACTTTCATCTTGTGGAAACAAGATATTGGTCTGTGAAGAGATATGAGGTTTTCGCGTGGGAAGAAAATATAATAATGGCAAAGCTGCCATTCTTCGCCGCCAAGCTCGCCAAATTTTGTCATCAAATAACGAATTTCGTCGCCAAGTATAAATTTCGTTGTCAACTATAAAATTTTGCCTCCAAATCACAAATTTCTTTGCTAAGTCGCAAGTTTTGTCACCAAATTGTATATCTTTATGGCTTCTATTTGTTGAATGATTATAAGCTTAGATTTTAAATGATTGAAACATTTACTGACCAATAAATCTAGTCTAAAATTTTAAGTAGAAGGAACAAAATCCTTTTGTAGTTGTGAAAACAAAATAGCGGAGTAAATAATGCAATGTGTGGAAACAAAGCCGTTGGCTAAGTATGTGTTAATGCATATGTAACATTTCTTTACTTTTGTAGCATTAACGTAAAGGAATCTATCTTTGCCTTTAAGCTTGCCAAAAAGGGATTTTTTTTTTTTTTTTTTTTTTTTTTTTTTTACGTGTAGGTCGAAAGCTAAAAGTAATATATCGAGTAATGTATGTCAAAAGCGTCATGTGTGTCAAATTTAAATTGTATAAAAATTAAGCAAACCATCGTTAAAAAAATAAGCTATATCTCAAATATTTTCCAGAGTTAAAATTTTATATAGACTTTTCCAACATGTCATCCATGAGATCCTATTATTTCAGCCACATTGCAAATAATTATCTTATGAAAAACACCTTATGAACACAAAACTTAATAAATAAATAAAATTATGTTAAAGTTACAGGCCCAGAAGGGCTTTATCACATATCAAGTATTTAATTTAAAGATACAGTTATTTCACCCACGCTTTAAAAAATCATTTTTATGAAAAAATCCCTTATAAGCTCGCATTTTTTACAAAAACATTCTTTTCACGATAATTTTCTTAACTTTTATTCGATTCAAATGAACCCTTAAATTTTACCCTTAAATGCCGAGTGTTACCTCTCGGCAACATACCCAATTTTGTTTTCTAACGTATTATTAGAATAATATCGAAGCTCTAATGCCTCATGTTTGCCGATTGGCAACAAATTGCTTTTTAGCTGTAAACCATAGTTAAAATAGAGTATGATTTATTAATGTATTTTTCCCGTGATTTATTTAATGGAGGGAAGAATAAAAGTATTTTTGAATTAATTTTTAAATAATCAGGTAGTTAAGAGTTAAGTTACTTAATATTTAACTTTCAACTGCTATTAAAAAAAAAAAAAAAAAAAAAAAAAAAATGTGGTATCTTTCGCGCATGTGCTGTAAAAAATATATTTACTACAAATACGCTTATTTCTTCGAAAATTAAACATATGCATTTTACAGTCGGTAACAAAAGTGTCCGAACACTAGCGAAAATTCCTATGTAAAAAAAAGTACACTTCATATGGTTTTGTTAAATAAATCCTTGTCGAATCCTGTTCTTAATCAGTGTAAGAACATGATTCGATACGGATTTATTTAACAAAACCGTATGAAGAGTACTTTTTTTACATTAGGAATTTTTGCTAGTGTTCGGACACTTTTGTTACCGACTGTACGTTTCAGAATAATGTTTTTCTAATGTTTGATTACATTTTCTGCAAGTTTCGTGAAATTTTGTTGAAATCCATTCTTGTTATTAAAAAAAAAAACTTTTTTAAAATAATAATAATAATAATAATAATTTTAGAAAAAAAAATATTATATCTGTCTAAATATCCCTTGTATTCTTTTAAAAATCATACAAATATTGAAAATCGTAAGTGAAATCATATGTTAAAGTTACAAGTCATTTGTACCTTTTTATGATCCAGAGTAATCTATATCATATTTCTCTAACGTGGTCCAGTTACGATTATTTTTTTAGAAACGATATGATAAGGACTTAATAAAATACGTGAGGATAAAAAATAATACATAAGCAATATTTAAGCACGCGGACTCAGTTCAGTGAACTAATTAAAAAAAACTATGACGTTTGTCTGATGAGATCATTTTATAGAAAAATGTATTTTAAAAAGTTGCATCTTTACAATCTTTGCCAGCGTCATTTTAAATCTAGCAATATTTTAATGATATAAGCACCATATGAACTTTTGTCATAAATTGACTGAAAAACGCAATAATCAAAATAGGTATTAAGTTTTTTTAACACAAAATTATGCCAAAATAAATAATTTAATTAATAAAAATGCCTCGCCAACATGTCGACAAAAATTAAACAGTCGCCATGAGGGTCCTATACTAAATATATCCTGCCTCACTAAATATGAAAAATGGGTCGTCAAACAGGAATGTTATTTGTAAGACTTTCATTGAATGATATTGGCTTTATTATCACTCGCGTTTCATCCCACAATATTAATTTGTTTCTAATAATAATTTGGCTTCTGATGAATTAAAATTAAAATTGAGTGGAAAAATTGGCCTAAGATTTATGAGTTTAAAATTTTAAAGGTAAATAAGAAAAGAAATAAAGTGCGAAAATTTCGCGCGGGTTTGCTAGTCCCAAATAATTTTTTATTTTTTTAATTTTATGTTAGGTTCTTTAATTGTACTCGAGACTAAATCGTTACTGGAAAATATGAGTTTATAAATGTTCTTTTTATACATATTTAAAATATGATTTTATGTATTTTCAAATAATCTGGTGTGACTACTTTCTCTTATCCTACTACAGACATATTATTTCAGTTTAAGATGTAAAGTATGTGACACTATATTTGAACAGGCCTATTGTAACAACAATGAACATAGGAACATTTCTTTTTTAAACAACAGTTCATAATTCTTTTAGAGACAGTTTTACTTGACATACGTTTCTGTTTCAACTCCATGTATGAATAAAGTAGTTGCATTCATAAAACATTTACGCCTGTTGTTAAATTTTAAAATTCAGAGTATTGTCGCTTACACTTGTCTTTCAAATTCATTTGATTAATTTGAGTAAGTCCAGTGTATTATCTATAAAATTTATACCCACCAAACAGTATACTTAAATTTAATACAGAAAAAGAAAAAAAATGAATGATAAAACTTGAGATGCACCTCGAATCAGATAAGTATTAATGAATAAGAATTATTTTGTGTGATATTGTAAACGAAGGATAATACTTCTCACACCGTATTCTATGCAAAATATGCTTCTGTGCATGTAAAAATATATGTCAATTAAATTTTATTTGGTGCAATCTAAGGATGTTAAATTGTACCTAACTTTCACTCATATACGCAATGTATTCGAATACTTTTGTATGTCCCTGTGCATGAACCATTTATCTGATTTCAAGGAAAAATTTCATATAGCATCTCCATATCATACGGATTGAAGATATTAAGTTTGGACTTCCTGCTAATCTTTGTTATTGAGTTATGTTAATAGTTAGATATGTTTTACAAAGAAAGATCAGGGAATAAAAAAAAATCTGGAGTGACTCCACTCGACTTTCCGAACATTGAATAATTAACAGTTTTGTTGATAAAGTAAAGAAAGAGGAGTTGTTAAACAAACATAAGAGAGAAAACCATAATAGAATGTTTGAGTATTTTTCTCCATATATTACACGATGTTTTATTTAACGCTACTGAACTTTGAGCCCATAGATCATAATGACAAACAATTTTTCGTTGTGTCCCTGTAAAAACCTATAAATGCTAGATTCACCAAAATGCTTATTGCTAGTGCAACAGTGATTTATAATTTTCATATAAATTTTCAGCTCAATTGAATAAGGCGTTTAGATGCCATCGCACTTTTAAAAATTTGGTCCCATAGGCCATAATGATAAAGAATTTTTCTTTGTCTCCCTGCAAAAAAACTATAAGTGCTAGATTCACCAAAATCTATAGGGTTCGTACTATGGTGACTTACAATATACGTACCAACTTTCAGCTTATTCGAACAAAGCGTTTAGACGCTAGCGCGTTCACTCACAGACATACACACATACATACACACACACATACATACACACACACATACATATATCATTGCAAAAATAGTGAAACTCATTGGACCTCGAAACGTATAGAAACATCAAAATCTCAAATTCAGATTTTTGACACGATTACAATACTATCCTCACTATAGTGTTCGGAAAGTAAAAAAATCTGGAGTGACTCCACTCGACTTTCCGAACATTGAGTAATTAACAGTAGTAAGCCCAGCGCTTTGACCGACGGAAGTGACGTCATAGGAGGGGGGAAAGGAGGGGGAGGAAACCGGAAGTGACGTAACGGTTGGTTGGTTGCTTGATCGTGAAAGATGACGGGGATAGAGTTTCTTTTTATCCGTTGGCAACCTGGACTTCTTGTCAAGACATGTGACGGAGGGGTGACGGGAAGGGGAGAATTTTCTTAAAGGGACAACACAGTGAATGGTTGGTTGGTTGCTTGATCGTGCAAGATGACGGGGGTAGAGTTTCTTTTTATCCGTTGGCAACCTGGACTTCTTGTCAAGACAAGTGACGGAGGGGTGACGGGGAGGGGTTTTCTTAAAGGGACAACACAGAATCCTGCCAGAACATGAAAGAGAATGACGTCATCAACCGAAAATAGGACAATGTAGTATATTTAGTAGGGGTGGGAATCGATTAAGAGTTTTAACTGGGTTAATCGTAGTTCATTAATCGATTAATCGGTCGATTAATCGGATTTTTAATCGGTTTTCATTTTTCTTTATATAATTTTATTTCAATGAAAAATAAAACTCCCATATTGAGTGTGTATGTATATATATATATATATTATTCATATGTTTGACTGATTTTTTTTTTTTTTTTTTTTTTTTCAAAATTTTTGTCTAATCAATTATATCTCTTTCATAACTGAAATTTAAATCAATTTTCAGAGTAATCATTGGTGACTTTAAGTGTTAATTTTATATAAATATTTTCACTTATTCAATTTCATTTATTTTTATTATTATTTTTTTTTAAATAAATTAATTTTTCGATTCATTTTGAAAGAAACATTAAATGAATTTACACATATTTTAGTTTTATATTTGCAAGCCTTGTCCATCTCGCTTGTCACTATTTTTAAATGAATTCTCAAAATTCCATATCAATATCATAAAAATCTCAAATTCTTATATTTTAGTTCTTCTTTGTCACTTCGGACTAGAATACAGAATATTATTTTCTGTTTCTACTTCAATAGTTTCTATCAGCAATTCTGAGCAGACAATAAACGCTTGAAGATACTGTGAAACTCTGTTGACATTTCCCCATCAGAGGGATAGTTAAAATCTCAATCCTTTTTTTTTTTTTTTTTTTTTTTTTAAATCTTTAGCATTTCTATTTTTGAAAGCTTCTTGTTTCCTAGAATACTATTACCCTAGCCAACACTTTCTGTAGAAGGTTACAGACAGGTGGTGTTGCTCCAGCATGCACCTGAAGCGGCATTTTGCTTAATAACTGTCCTTCCCCTTTTCTCTATCAACAAAAGTGCAATAACTTCTTTTGAAATGTTTTATTTTTATTTATTTATTTATTTACTTATTTATTTTATTTTGTTTTATTTTTGCTTTTTCATTATTTGATTGATGTTTCTTAGAATGTTTGTTAGTAAAATATGTGAAAGAAATAATTTGTAGGCAGAACAATATTTTTACTTTAATTCGTAGTTTGAAAATTTTAATTGGATTTTGAAAATGTTTAATCGAATTAATCGGTCCGATTAACTCGATTAAAAAAATTGATCGGGACTAAGCATTGGTCGATTAACCGAACCGATTAATCGATTAATCGGCACAGCCCTAATATTTAGTAATTATTTTTTAATGAGTAGTTCATTAATCAATTTTAATAAGTAAATTTTATTATTTTATTGATTATTAATCTGACTATTTTAATTCGCTAGATTTTTTACAAAACGATATTGCACTATAGGGGATTTGAACCCACCATCTATAGCATGCGAGACCAACGCGCTACCAACTGAGCTACGGAGACGTGAACTTGAGCTTTCTTCTTTATGTTTTCACCTCTTACGAGATAAGGGTGGGAAGAGGTTTTCCCCACATGGCTTTTAACTTCAAAGTATAGTCCAAGGAGATTGATAAATGACGTGATTTTCTCAAAATATTCATATGATATTGGTGATTTGTTCATTTTTGTGAACATTTTTTTAAACAATTAGAAAATATTGTTCCAGATATTTCTTTCTTGAAAAAATATTAAAACAATCCCATTTTCTTAAAATTTTATTTACATTATTAATAATACGATCAGATTTTATTTTTTAAACATGCAAAAAAAAGATTTTGCACATGTTCCTTATTTATTTTATGCTTTTATAAATTGCAAAACATATATATATATATATATATTATTTATTATTATTTATTTATTTATTTTATTTTATTTATTATTTTATTTTATTTATTTATTTATTTTATTTTATTTTATTTTTATTTATTTATTTTTTTATTTTTTGAGAAAAAAATTGAATTCTTTTTCTGGAAAATTTATAAAAACAATTAAAAAAACTTATGTTTTAGTTATTTCTTTTCTAAAAAAATTTAAAACAATTTTATTTTCTTACACTTTATTTACAATAGTAAAAATACTATCATATTTAATTTTAAAACATGCGAAATTTTTTTTAACAGTTATTCATTTTTTATTTTTAAGTTTAATAATAATATTAATTTAAAAAAATTATTATAATTTTTTTTTTTTCATTTTGTTAATTCTGTATTTTCTTTTTTCTGAAATTTTTAAACTTTTTTTTTATTTTTATTAATGTAACTGTTTTTAGGTTTAATAATGAAATATTTTTAAAAAAATATTTCTCTTCTTTTTTCAGTTTGTTAATTCTATATTTTCTTTTTCTGAATTTTTTAAACTTGTTATTTTTAATTTTATTAATGTAACTGTTTTTAGATTTAATAAAATATTTTTTAAGTTAAAAAAAATATTTAATAAAAAAAACTTATCTTTCTTTTTTTATTTTATAAATTCTTTTATTTTTTTTAGTGAAAAAATATAATAAAAATTACTTATTATTACTATTTAATGAAACTTAATTGTATTACTATAATTATTATTATCATTATTTAGCAATATAATGAGATTTTTTATGCAATGTTCTTTTTCAGTTTAAAAAAATTATATTTTATCTTGTGAAAAACTTTTTAGTCATTTATTACTTTAATGTAACTGTATTTTCTTACTCGCAAATTTTCAAAAGAGTTATTATCATTTAATAATTTGGATTAAGTAAGGAATCTGTTTAATACTGTCATATTTTAAAAGATATTTTAAAGAAAAAATGCTGAATGTTTCAGGGAAAAATTACATTGAGTGACTAAAATTATAATTGTAGTCCAATCTAAAACAGAATTCCACTCGGCATGTGTTGAACTAAGGGATTTCCTTATTACTATTATTATTAAATAAATTGTTTTGGTATTACTATATACCCATTATGATACTTTTTTCATCACACCACAATATATTTCATCATATTCACAAAACTTTCCATTATTTTCGTATTACTTCTTAAATATATGAATCGACTGAAACAGACACCGAATCTTCAATAAGTTAATTAGTTTTAAAAATAGTTTATCTCTTTTTGAGGAAAAAAGTATGACATCTTGTATTATTTACACATAACTACATCAATATTCGAAAATAATAATTTGCGAAATTTTCTTGTACATAACAGTTTTTCATAATTCTGATAGAAATTTATAAAAATGAATTACCTTACAATGACCACCTATATCACTAAAGTCATTAAAACACAAATCTTCATTCATACACATGAAATATTTTCATTATCTTATCACCTTGTTGACAATTCAAGTTCATGCTATCCTTTTTATTCAAAAGCATGTTAACAATTTAAGACATGACACTTACCTATGTTTGCATAAAGTTACAAATTTAAATGTCCCATAGTTTTTACAATTATTTTTTAATAGCTAAAATAATAATAAAAGTGTTTGAAATTATTAGCTTTATAATTATACATTTTTAAAAATAACGAAATTTTAGTACCATTTATAAACTGGAAATATATTGTGTTAACTTTCTTATACGATAAATAGTTTAAAAATAAATATTTACATATACAGTTACGATAGTTTTATATACAATGATTCATTAAAAATATATATAAGTTATAACTGATACCTTTTTATTAGAGCAAGAATCTAACTAAATAACATTTATCTAATTTTTAAGCGATCAATAATAAAAAAGTGGCAGTACATTTTTTAAACAAACTTTATTAACTTAGACAACACATTCTGTTTATATTTGTACACATACATCATCTCATTTTGGATTTTAACTTAAATGAATAATGTTTATCACTGTGGTTTACAAAAGAAAAGAAATTCTACACATAAAAGTTCTAAATTATAAATATTTACTGATTAAAATAAATATATCTTATAATGAAAATCATCTTTCATAATGTTCATTAAAAAACTTAATAAAAATTCACAAAATTTTCTAAAAATATTTTTTTTCACATATACAAATAAAAAATATTTTACTATGTTATTATCTGTTTTGACATTTTTTTATGTCTGAGTGATATTATTTTAGCATAAAGGAATTTATATCAGATATGAGATTTGTTGGAACTTTCAACATTTTTTGATAATTTTTCAGATATTTTGTTGTAGTAAAATTTATTTTATTTCTCATGCAAACTGTCAGAAAACGCGATGCAATTTTTTTATTTAATTTTTCTTATTACTTTTCCCTGTATCTGAGCATGCTACTTTCAAATATTTTCCAAGTTTATATATTGAAAATATGGTACCTTGCATACGTTTCATTTCACTTTTGGGGAAAATCATCGAGTTTATTGAGAATATTAGAAAAATCGCACTATTTTTAAAATTTATGCACGGGTTGCGAAATTTTTACTCATTTCTTAATATCCGTTATATTCCATTTAGTATGTTTTATGGAAGATCATAATAGCACACTTACAATAGAAAAAATAGATATAGAGCACAAGAACTTTAATGACTTAAGCAAACCGCTTGCCACGAATCTTTTTTTTTTTTTTCACTTGAATTACACTTTATTTTTTAAAAGTTTCTTTTAAAATAATTTTCTAATAATCTTAACATGAATTGAACACAATCGATTATTAATTTTTCCGGGAAATTAAATATTTTGAACAAAGTTGACTTTTATGAAAGTTTTGGCGTAACACCAAATGAAATTTCGAAATACTGTTTTTATAAAAAAAAATACGCTAGATTACTAATAAAATCATCCAACCTATACAGAAAAACGCTATGATTTTTTTTAAATTGTGAATAATATGAAAAATAATTTATTGTAAATTGTGTTTATATAACTTAGTTTGTAATGAAAATAAAACTTGAACTATGGCTTTATAAAATTTTATTATTATTATTATTAGTTATATTATTAAATATAGAAGATATTATTATTTTTTTTTTTTCAGAAAAAAATATTTCATAAATTATATGCTCGAATGATGACCAAAAGCATAATATTTTAATGTGTCTTATAATTAGCTCTTTAACGAACGATAAATGTATATTACCTTAGATTTTCAAATATGTTTTTTAAAAAGTACATTCAATCGCATTTATTTACTACGCATTATTATAAATGCAAAGGGAATATATCTATCATTTATAGACAGGATATTTTTTCTAAAGAATATTAACATAAACTAAAATATAATTTTTCACAAAGCCTTTTTGTCAAAAGATAAATTTACAAATAGTAATCTAATAAAGTAAATTTTTCCATTAGAATGTCGCATAAATAATAATTATTTACAAAGCAGTTTTTATAATTTTGCATTTTAAAAATCTATATATGATATCGTGCGTAAGTGTATGACTTCCATCATTAAAATAACGAAAGTTATTTTTAAATGTTTAAACTTCCAATATGATATTTCTAATAAGTTTAAAGAGTCGCATCTCCATTCACCTATTAAAATTAATAATAATTCAAATAGAATTATAAATACTCATACCCCAATTTTTTTCTTTATCCTATGACTCTGCATTTTAATGATTGGAAATCCATTAAGTGAATGGATAATTTATCTTTCAATTGAATGAATGCTTTACACAAGTTACCATCATTATCAGTAAATAAAAAGTCTTTCATACAATACAGCTAAGATAACTAATAATTACAATTTCAAGTAAACAGAGGTAGTATTTTAGAAGTATAGCACTTAGTAATTTTTTTTTGTTTTAATTGTTTAAATGCATGTCTTTTTTTAAAAAAATAAAATATTATAAATTAGTACGTTTGAGAGATAAGGTTTTATTACTTTCCTAATCAGTCACGATTACAATTAACTGACATTTTTATTTTGAGATAAAAACAATTCTTTGCATGGATAAATATTAACAAAGGATTTAAATAAGTGAACAGAAAATAGTACTTTTCATAAGTACTTAAATACAAATGTAATTTTAAAATTCAAGATATATTTTTTAAAAATCAAATAATATATTTTTCTAATTTTATTTAAAAAACAAAATAAAATCTTTACTTACTTTTCGCAAGAAATTAAATTAAAAAAAAAAAAATAAAAAAATGTTTTATTTATCCTAAAACTTTATTCAAAAAAGTAAAAAAATCCATTTGCTCTATCCTAAGCATTTAATTTCATAAGAGAAAACATTCTACAAAAAACGAATATATTTAAAGTCACATCCAAATATTTATTTATTTCATAACGTTTTATTAAAATTTTTATTTATCTATTTTATTATTTTTTTATATATTCAACAGCAGTTTTCCAATACATTTTTACTGCTAACATAGCTTTTACTCAAAATTAAACTTACAAAGTGTTCTCTAAAATTTCTTTAAACAAGACGTTTTGTTAATTTGAGATTTTGAATTTAACCAATTTACCAATCGATCTTTCGATAAGTGTCTTTCACTTTTTACCGTTGAACGTTATGTTAAAATTTATTTAGTATAAAACAAATACTCTTACGATAATGAGGGTAATAGAAAAAGTATTTTTATTATTTTAAACTAAAAGTGAACTGCATTATATGAATGAAAACAACTTTGAGAGAATTATCAAATATTTTTATATAAACAAAACTAACAAAAGTTTTTGCATTATTTAAAAATTCCTTATCAAAAATATGATATCTTTTCGAAGATTAAAAAATATCTAACCAATGATTAGTTTAATTTTGCTTGAAACAAGAGGAAAAACTTTCTTTTAGAATTCAAATGGTGTTGTAATGATTATCTGTGAAGCAATTTTATAATTATTTTGTTTATATAAATGTTGATTACGTTGTATACATCAGGAAGATTTCCATAAAAACATTGTAATTTGGTACGATTTTTTTTTTTAATCGTTAGTTAATATTTTAACATTATACGGATTCATTTTAAATATTTTGCACTCAGAAATTGTAAATCAATCTTACACATAGCTAAAAGAATTAAATACTATTATTCATAGATGTATATGAAACCAAAATTCAGTGTTATTTCTGATAAAATATTTCGACCAAATTAAAAATTAAGTGCCAGTAGACATAAATTTTTAGCTAGACATTTTTAAAACATTTTCAGAGAAGTAATATGTTATCTAAAAAATATATATATATATATATCTGTGTTTTTATGTCCCCTTTTTGCACAAGGAAAGTGAAAAGTTTTATTTGAATACTCTTTTTATGTTTTCTTTCGGCTTATGCATAAATATCACTCTTGAACTGAAAGCCAAACTTATGAAATTTACCTCAATTATTAACACATGGACAAAAATTATGATTTCATTAATAATTTAATAAAATCATTGTTTTTTGTCTGTTTAAATTGGATCAAATTTCATAAGTTTCACCTTCAGTTCAAAAACGATATTTATACACATGTCGTAAAACATAGAAAGAGTATTCAAATAAAACTTTTCACTTTCCTTGTGCAAAAAGGGGACATAAAAACACAGATATATATATATATATTTTTTTAGATAACATATTACTTCTCTGAAAATGTTTTAAAAATGTCTAGCTAAAAATTTATGTCTACTGGCACTTAATTTTTAATTTGGTCGAAATATTTTATCAGAAATAACACTGAATTTTGGTTTCATATACATCTATGAATAATAGTATTTAATTCTTTTAGCTATGTGTAAGATTGATTTACAATTTCTGAGTGCAAAATATTTAAAATGAATCCGTATAATGTTAAAATATTAACTAACGATTAAAAAAAAATCGTACCAAATTACAATGTTTTTATGGAAATCTTCCTGATGTATACAACGTAATCAACATTTATATAAACAAAATAATTATAAAATTGCTTCACAGATAATTATTACAACACCATTTGAATTCTAAAAGAAAGTTTTTCCTCTTGTTTCAAGCAAAATTAAACTAATCATTGGTTAGATATTTTTTAATCTTCGAAAAGATATATTTTTGATAAGGAATTTTTAAATAATGCAAAAACTTTTGTTAGTTTTGTTTATATAAAAATATTTGATAATTCTCTCAAAGTTGTTTTCATTCATATAATGCAGTTCACTTTTAGTTTAAAATAATAAAAATACTTTTTTCTATTACCCTCATTATCGTAAGAGTATTTGTTTTATACTAAATAAATTTTAACATAACGTTCAACGGTAAAAAGTGAAAGACACTTATCGAAAGATCGATTGGTAAATTGGTTAAATTCAAAATCTCAAATTAACAAAACGTCTTGTTTAAAGAAATTTTAGAGAACACTTTGTAAGTTTAATTTTGAGTAAAAGCTATGTTAGCAGTAAAAATGTATTGGAAAACTGCTGTTGAATATATAAAAAATAATAAAATAGATAAATAAAAATTTTAATAAAACGTTATGAAATAAATAAATATTTGGATGTGACTTTAAATATATTCGTTTTTTGTAGAATGTTTTCTCTTATGAAATTAAATGCTTAGGATAGAGCAAATGGATTTTTTTACTTTTTTGAATAAAGTTTTAGGATAAATAAAACATTTTTTTTTTTTTTTAATTTAATTTCTTGCGAAAAGTAAGTAAATATTTTATTTTGTTTTTTAAATAAAATTAGAAAAATATATTATTTGATTTTTAAAAAATATATCTTGAATTTTAAAATTACATTTGTATTTAAGTACTTATGAAAAGTACTATTTTCTGTTCACTTATTTAAATCCTTTGTTAATATTTATCCATGCAAAGAATTGTTTTTATCTCAAAATAAAAATGTCAGTTAATTGTAATCGTGACTGATTAGGAAAGTAATAAAACCTTATCTCTCAAACGTACTAATTTATAATATTTTATTTTTTTAAAAAAAGACATGCATTTAAACAATTAAAACAAAAAAAATTACTAAGTGCTATACTTCTAAAATACTACCTCTGTTTACTTGAAATTGTAATTATTAGTTATCTTAGCTGTATTGTATGAAAGACTTTTTATTTACTGATAATGATGGTAACTTGTGTAAAGCATTCATTCAATTGAAAGATAAATTATCCATTCACTTAATGGATTTCCAATCATTAAAATGCAGAGTCATAGGATAAAGAAAAAAATTGGGGTATGAGTATTTATAATTCTATTTGAATTATTATTAATTTTAATAGGTGAATGGAGATGCGACTCTTTAAACTTATTAGAAATATCATATTGGAAGTTTAAACATTTAAAAATAACTTTCGTTATTTTAATGATGGAAGTCATACACTTACGCACGATATCATATATAGATTTTTAAAATGCAAAATTATAAAAACTGCTTTGTAAATAATTATTATTTATGCGACATTCTAATGGAAAAATTTACTTTATTAGATTACTATTTGTAAATTTATCTTTTGACAAAAAGGCTTTGTGAAAAATTATATTTTAGTTTATGTTAATATTCTTTAGAAAAAATATCCTGTCTATAAATGATAGATATATTCCCTTTGCATTTATAATAATGCGTAGTAAATAAATGCGATTGAATGTACTTTTTAAAAAACATATTTGAAAATCTAAGGTAATATACATTTATCGTTCGTTAAAGAGCTAATTATAAGACACATTAAAATATTATGCTTTTGGTCATCATTCGAGCATATAATTTATGAAATATTTTTTTCTGAAAAAAAAAATAATAATAATATCTTCTATATTTAATAATATAACTAATAATAATAATAATAAAATTTTATAAAGCCATAGTTCAAGTTTTATTTTCATTACAAACTAAGTTATATAAACACAATTTACAATAAATTATTTTTCATATTATTCACAATTTAAAAAAATTCATAGCGTTTTTCTGTATAGGTTGGATGATTTTATTAGTAATCTAGCGTATTTTTTTTTTTATAAAAACAGTATTTCGAAATTTCATTTGGTGTTACGCCAAAACTTTCATAAAAGTCAACTTTGTTCAAAATATTTAATTTGCCGGAAAAATTAATAATCGATTGTGTTCAATTCATGTTAAGATTATTAGAAAATTATTTTAAAAGAAACTTTTAAAAAATAAAGTGTAATTCAAGTGAAAAGAAAAAAAGATTCGTGGCAAGCGGTTTTTTTAAGTCATTAAAGTTCTTGTGCTCTATATCTATTTTTTCTATTGTAAGTGTGCTATTATGATCTTCCATAAAACATACTAAATGGAATATAACGGATATTAAGAAATGAGTAAACATTTCGCAACCCGTGCATAAATTTTAAAAATAGTGAGATTTTTCTAATATTCTCAATAAACTCGATGATTTTCCCCAAAAGTGAAATGAAACGTATGCAAGGTACCATATTTTCAATATATAAACTTAGAAAATATTTGAAAGTAGAATGCTCAGATACAGGGAAAAGTAATAAGAAAAATTAAATAAAAAAATTGCATCGCGTTTTCTGACAGTTTGCATGAGAAATAAAATAAATTTTACTACAACAAAATATCTGAAAAATTATCAAAAAATGTTGAAAGTTCCAACAAATCTCATATCTGATATAAATTCCCTTATGCTAAAATAATATCACTCAGACATAAAAAATTGTCAAAACAGATAATAACATGCGGTTTTTTTAAGTCATTAAAGTTCTTGTGCTCTATATCTATTTTTTCTATTGTAAGTGTGCTATTATGATCTTCCATAAAACATACTAAATGGAATATAACGGATATTAAGAAATGAGTAAAAATTTCGCAACCCGTGCATAAATTTTAAAAATAGTGCGATTTTTCTAATATTCTCAATAAACTCGATGATTTTCCCCAAAAGTGAAATGAAACGTATGCAAGGTACCATATTTTCAATATATAAACTTAGAAAATATTTGAAAGTAGCATGCTCAGATACAGGGAAAAGTAATAAGAAAAATTAAATAAAAAAATTGCATCGCGTTTTCTGGCAGTTTGCATGAGAAATAAAATAAATTTTACTACAACAAAATATCTGAAAAATTATCAAAAAATGTTGAAAGTTCCAACAAATCTCATATCTGATATAAATTCCTTTATGCTAAAATAATATCACTCAGACATAAAAAAATGTCAAAACAGATAATAACATAGTAAAATATTTTTTATTTGTATATGTGAAAAAAATTATTTTTAGAAAATTTTGTGAATTTTTATTAAGTTTTTTAATGAACATTATGAAAGATGATTTTCATTATAAGATATATTTATTTTAATCAGTAAATATTTATAATTTAGAACTTTTATGTGTAGAATTTCTTTTCTTTTGTAAACCACAGTGATAAACATTATTCATTTAAGTTAAAATCCAAAATGAGATGATGTATGTGTACAAATATAAACAGAATGTGTTGTCTAAGTTAATAAAGTTTGTTTAAAAAATGTACTGCCACTTTTTTATTATTGATCGCTTAAAAATTAGATAAATGTTATTTAGTTAGATTCTTGCTCTAATAAAAAGGTATCAGTTATAACTTATATATATTTTTAATGAATCATTGTATATAAAACTATCGTAACTGTATATGTAAATATTTATTTTTAAACTATTTATCGTATAAGAAAGTTAACACAATATATTTCCAGTTTATAAATGGTACTAAAATTTCGTTATTTTTAAAAATGTATAATTATAAAGCTAATAATTTCAAACACTTTTATTATTATTTTAGCTATTAAAAAATAATTGTAAAAACTATGGGACATTTAAATTTGTAACTTTATGCAAACATAGGTAAGTGTCATGCCTTAAATTGTTAACATGCTTTTGAATAAAAAGGATAGCATGAACTTGAATTGTCAACAAGGTGATAAGATAATGAAAATATTTCATGTGTATGAATGAAGATTTGTGTTTTAATGACTTTAGTGATATAGGTGGTCATTGTAAGGTAATTCATTTTTATAAATTTCTATCAGAATTATGAAAAACTGTTATGTACAAGAAAATTTCGCAAATTATTATTTTCGAATATTGATGTAGTTATGTGTAAATAATACAAGATGTCATACTTTTTTCCCCAAAAAGAGATAAACTATTTTTAAAACTAATTAACTTATTGATGATTCGGTGTCTGTTTCAGTCGATTCATATATTTAAGAAGTAATATGAAAATAATGGAAAGTTTTGTGAATATGATGAAATATCTTGTGGTGTGATGAAAAAAGTATCATAATGGGTATATAGTAATACCAAAACAATTTATTTAATAATAATAGTAATAAGGAAATCCCTTAGTTCAACACATGCCGAGTGGAATTCTGTTTTAGATTGGACTACAATTATAATTTTAGTCACTCAATGTAATTTTTCCCTGAAACATTCAGCATTTTTTCTTTAAAATATCTTTTAAAATATGACAGTATTAAACAGATTCCTTACTTAATCCAAATTATTAAATGATAATAACTCTTTTGAAAATTTGCGAGTAAGAAAATACAGTTACATTAAAGTAATAAATGACAAAAAAGTTTTTCACAAGATAAAATATAATTTTTTTAAACTGAAAAAGAACATTGCATAAAAAATCTCATTATATTGCTAAATAATGATAATAATAATTATAGTAATACAATTAAGTTTCATTAAATAGTAATAATAAGTAATTTTTGTTATATTTTTTCACTAAAAAAAATAAAAGAATTTATAAAATAAAAAAAGAAAGATAAGTTTTTTTTTTATTAAATATTTTTTTTAACTTAAAAATTAGTAATAAGAATAAAAAGAAAAAAAAAATAGCAAGTTAAAAAAATTCACAAAAAGAAAATATAAAATTCACAATCTCAAACAAAAGAAGAGATATGTTTAAAAAATATTTTATTAAATCTAAAAACAGTTACATTAATAAAATTAAAAATAACAAGTTTAAAAAATTCAGAAAAAGAAAATATAGAATTAACAAACTGAAAAAAGAAGAGAAATATTTTTTTAAAAATATTTCATTATTAAACCTAAAAACAGTTACATTAATAAAAATAAAAAAAAGTTTAAAAATTTCAGAAAAAAGAAAATACAGAATTAACAAAATGAAAAAAAAAATAATAATAATTTTTTTAAATTAATATTATTATTAAACTTAAAAATAAAAAATGAATAACTGTTAAAAAAAATTTCGCATGTTTTAAAATTAAATATGATAGTATTTTTACTATTGTAAATAAAGTGTAAGAAAATAAAATTGTTTTAAATTTTTTTAGAAAAGAAATAACTAAAACATAAGTTTTTTGAATTGTTTTTATAAATTTTCCAGAAAAAGAATTCAATTTTTTTCTCAAAAAATAAAAAAATAAATAAATAAAAATAAAATAAAATAAAATAAATAAATAAATAAAATAAAATAATAAATAAAATAAAATAAATAAATAAATAATAATAAATAATATATATATATATATGTTTTGCAATTTATAAAAGCATAAAATAAATAAGGAACATGTGCAAAATCTTTTTTTTGCATGTTTAAAAAATAAAATCTGATCGTATTATTAATAATGTAAATAAAATTTTAAGAAAATGGGATTGTTTTAATATTTTTTCAAGAAAGAAATATCTGGAACAATATTTTCTAATTGTTTAAAAAAATGTTCACAAAAATGAACAAATCACCAATATCATATGAATATTTTGAGAAAATCACGTCATTTATCAATCTCCTTGGACTATACTTTGAAGTTAAAAGCCATGTGGGGAAAACCTCTTCCCACCCTTATCTCGTAAGAGGTGAAAACATAAAGAAGAAAGCTCAAGTTAACGTCTCCGTAGCTCAGTTGGTAGCGCGTGGGTCTCGCATGCTATAGATGGTGGGTTCAAATCCCCTATAGTGCAATATCGTTTTGTAAAAAATCTAGCGAATTAAAATAGTCAGTTAAATAATTAATTAATAATCAATAAAATAATGAAATTTACTTATTAAAATTGATTAATGAACTACTCATTAAAAAATAATTACTAAATATACTACATTGTCCTATTTTCGGTTGATGACGTCATTCTCTTTCATGTTCTGGCAGGATTCTGTGTTGTCCCTTTAAGAAAACCCCTCCCCGTCACCCCTCCGTCACTTGTCTTGACAAGAAGTCCAGGTTGCCAACGGATAAAAAGAAACTCTACCCCCGTCATCTTGCACGATCAAGCAACCAACCAACCATTCACTGTGTTGTCCCTTTAAGAAAATTCTCCCCTTCCCGCCACCCCTCCGTCACATGTCTTGACAAGAAGTCCAGGTTGCCAACGGATAAAAAGAAACTCTATCCCCGTCATCTTTCACGATCAAGCAACCAACCAACCGTTACGTCACTTCCGGTTTCCTCCCCCTCCTTTCCCCCCTCCTATGACGTCACTTCCGTCGGTCAAAGCGCTGGGCTTACTACTATTAACAATTTTGTAGGTAAAGTAAAGAAAGAAGAGTTGTTAAACAAACAAAAGAGAGAGAAAACCATAATAGAGTGTTTGAGTATTTTTTCTCCATATACTACACGATGTTTTATTTAACGCTACTGAACTTTGAGCCCATAGATCATAATGATAAAGACTTTTTCGTTGTGTCCCTGTAAAAACCTATAAATGCTAGATTCACCAAAATGCTTATAGTTAGTGCAACAGTGATTTATAATATTCATATAAATTTTCAGCTCAATTGAATAAGGCGTTTAGATGCCATCGCACTTTTAAAAATTTGGTCCCATAGGCCATAATGATAAAGAATTTTTCTTTGTCTCCCTGCAAAAAAACTATAAGTGCTAGATTCACCAAAATCTATAGGGTTCGTACTATGGTGACTTACAATATACGTACCAACTTTCAGCTTATTCGAACAAAGCGTTTAGACGCTAGCGCGTTCACTCACAGACATACACACATACATACACACACACATACATACACACACACATACATACATCATTGCAAAAATAGTGAAACTCATTGGACCTCGAAACGTATAGAAACATCAAAATCTCAAATTCAGATTTTTGACACGATTACAATACTATCCTCACTATAGTGTTCGGAAAGTAAAAAAATCTGGAGTGACTCCACTCGACTTTCCGAACATTGAGTAATTAACAATTTTGTAGGTAAAGTAAAGAAAGAAGAGTTGTTAAACAAACAAAAGAGAGAGAAAACCATAATAGAGTGTTTGAGTATTTTTTCTCCATATACTACACGATGTTTTATTTAACGCTACTGAACTTTGAGCCCATAGATCATAATGATAAAGACTTTTTCGTTGTGTCCCTGTAAAAACATATAAATGCTAGATTCACCAAAATGCTTATAGTTAGTGCAACAGTGATTTATAATATTCATATAAATTTTCAGCTCAATTGAATATGGCGTTTAGATGCTATCGCCCTTTAAAAAATTTGGTCCCATAGGCCATAATGATAAAGAATTTTTCTTTGTGTCCCTGTAAAAAAACTGTAAGTGCTAGATTCACCAAAATCTATACAGTTGGTGCAACTGTGACCTATAACATGTGTAAAAATTTTTTTCTCAGATTAATAAGGCGTTTAGACGCTATCACACTTTTAAAAATTTGGCCCCATAGGCCATAATGATAAAGAATTTTTCTTTGTGACCGTGTAAAAAAACTATAAGTGCTAGATTCTCCAAAATCTATACAGATTGAGTATCTGTGACCTATAACATGTGTATAAATTTTTTGCTCAATTGAATAAGGCGTTTAGATGCTATTGCACTTTTAAGATATTGGTCCCATAGGCCATAATGATAAATAATTTTTCTTTGTGTCCCTGTAAAAAAACTATAAGTGCTAGATTCACCAAAATCTATAGGGTTCGTACTATGGTGACTTACAATATACGTACCAACTTTCAGCTTATTCGAACAAAGCGTTGAGACGCTAGCGTGTTCACTCACATACATACACACATACATACACACATACATACACACACATACATACATCATCTCAAAAATAGTGAAAACGGACTCATTGGACCTCGAAACGTATAGAAACATCAAAATCTCAAATTCGGATTTTTGACATGATTACAATACTTTCCTCACTATAGTGTTCGGAAAGTAAAAAGAGAGAGAGGAAGAGATAAAACTAATGTATTCTTATAAAACAGACCCGAATATCCTTTAAATATTAATTGTCGTATAATGAAAAAAATATTTCCATGATAGAGCATTTTCTAGAAATAAATAATTTATCATCTTGTTCCTAATAAAAGAAGAAAAAAAAGTTTTAAGTATTTTATTACTAAATCCAGACTACCGAAATGCCGATGTCAATTAACAACCGATGTCGTTATAAACAAGACACGATACAGATAAGTTGTAATCAGAATTGACACATCAAAAGACTTGTCTTCTGATGAAATGGCGAAATATTTAAAATGATGAAACTTATTTTTCACAAAGAGATCATTGAATCAACTATCATTTGATTCTGGGAAAGTAACCCAACGTTTATCTGTTCTTTTTTAACTTCAGCCTTTTTGTTTGAATAAGATTCTTTCATTCTTGTTTTGAGGCAAGTTTGAGTTTCTATTCCCAATGTAATCAAACACCGTTCGTTATATTTTAACATTTCGGTGACCAAGGGGGGAGGGAGGGTCATAAAATGAACCCAACGTTAGTTTCTGCCTAATATTATATTTATATTTTTAAAAATCGTACTGCTTTCAGTATTTTTATAACTGAATTTTTCAGTGTTTTATTGTGAATTATGACGTTTTTCCTCCCCCTCACCCCAATGAAAAAGAAAAAAAAAATACATTAAAAAATTCTTACTTATATTTGTATATTATTAAATTATTTTTAAAGCAAGCTAAGGTTTTTATTTGATACTAATTGGTCTGCGCCCGCCTAACGCTCGATTTTTACACATGTATTTTCGAATTTATTTCTCCTTGCCTGTTAAAATTACTGAACATTAGTTTACATGATGCATTCTTTTGTAATGGCATAACCTTTTGTATCATAATATTTAAATGCTTTAAAGCTCAAATGGCTCCCAGAAATTTAAAATGACATCATAATTCTTTAATTAAAATTTTATAATATTGAGTCTATTTATTTATTCACATTATCAATTTCTCTTAACGTAGATGAATTATGCATATTTAATTTATAATAATTACTAGCAGGCTTTGCCCGCTTCGCTGGACATTAAACATAAATGAGTTGTCAAAATGCCATATCTTTATTAATAACCTAAGTTCTCGCTGTGATTGGTAGAGGTTTTCTCGCTCCCAATAGGAGGAGTTTGGGTCCCCACTGTCTTCGGCACAACTTACCCACTTCTTACTTCCCCACCCTCAGCGGGTGAGTTCGAAGTTTTGCAAAAGGCTGTGGTTAAAGCTACGGCAGCCGTAACTTTAATGGGCTTACGGCAGTCATATTACGCATGCGCTGAAGGAATGCCGGAGTTTTGTGCCGGATGATTCAGAGAACGAATCATCTTTTGAATGAATCTGTTTTACGGCAGTCGATTTTACGCCCACGGAAGGAAAGGAAATGAAATGATGTTGACGGTGCAATGCTACTTTCGGCTACGGTAAATCAGGTTGCTGTGGTCACAAATTTACGTATATCATATAAATACTTTTGCAATAGATCAAGTATTTGGATCTTTTTTTTTTTTTTTTCCAGTTTCGAAAGAGCTGTTAATCTAATAAATCTCTTAAACGATAAAAACTTTAAAGCGAATTTCTTGTTAAACATACAAGTCAGTGTTTTATATTTGTGTAAGCAATTAATCTATAAATAGATAACAATAAAACGACATATCTGAATTTAGTTATTAAATACTAAAACAATTAAACACATAAGTTAACTTTCAAAACTAATGTTTATATTATCGTATACTATATGAGATAAATGCTTGTTGAACTAATTTATTTGACAAAATGCATTAAACACTATGTTCAACATTTAGAAAAGAGGGATGAACTCTTAGGGCAACTTTAATGCTTGTTATAATTATTTTCAAAGTTTGATTCTTTAAGTGCTGATTCTAGAATAAAAGAGTAATTGAGTAAAACTTAATAAAAAGGGCATAATTTTTTTTAAAGGCAATATTTGCCTTCTTTTTTTTTTTTTTTTTTTTCTTCTTTTATTACACTTGCCGAATTTTTCCATATTTTTTTTATCCTCCATGTTTGAGACAAAAGTAAACTGTTTATATATTTTTTATTTATATTCACTTGTTCATGCACTGCAACTAAACTATCTCCCAGAAAGATACAATGTAAAGAAAAATATTTTAAAGCCTCTATACACTTAAAATTTCAGGAAGAGCCACCAGCTGTTCAGATGCTTTAAAATGCCTGCTGGTACTGCACCCTGCTAAATTATCCTAGAGTCAGAACTATTTTTTCAAGGACATTGGAAAAATATATATATATTTATATGTTAATGTAAACTAGTCAAGAAAATACTAATAATAAAAAAATGCTGAATTAAATATTGAAAAATAAAGGCACTTTTTTCTTTAAAGAATGCCAGTCAACAGTTTGGCATGTTTCTTTCATGTCTTCCTGCAATATATTGCCAATTTATGTTCAATACATTTAGCTAAATTAGAGACAATGCTTAAAAATATATATACAGTAGACTCCCAGAAATCCTCACTCAGAAGAAATGTAAACAATGAAATTAATATAAAAGTTTATCAAGACAGAATGTAATTTAACCCTCACTGTCTTTAGATGAAGACGTTACTGGAAAAAAATTGCTTTAAGGTGCCACTTGGTGTGTTTTGCAAAAATCGCCAGCATGGATCCTTTTTGTATCGTCTAGAAGTTGCAACGTTTCATTTATTGCACAACAGAACCAGTTTTTTAGCAAATAAAACTGCTCTAAATTTATACAAAAAAAAAAAAAAAATGTTTAAAAGCACAAAATCATTATAAAATGCAGTTTTGAAAATATACATCCAAATACATGAACCAAAACAATTTTTTTTTTTTTTTTTTGTAGGCTGTTTGCTTCTGCAAAAGATAAAAAAAAATTTACAGTTATTATGTATGAATTACAAAAGGCATAAATTTTGGTAGCACTTTAATATAAAGATCTTTAATTTATCTGAATTTTTTACTATCAAGCTTTGTGTAATCATCCACATTCAAAGCACAACTGTTGAAAATATTCATAACAAATGCATGAATACATAACAAATATATAAAATATCTCTATTCGTCGAAATTTGGCAGCTTAATAAAATTTAAAAGTGCAACTAAAATCCTCTTATAGCACACCAGCTGAGAACCACTGTTTTAAACCAACTCCTTTAATGAAGTGTGTTGATTTGTTGTTAAGCGTGTTGATTTTGTATAGAGTTGTTGCTTTATGACGGAATTTGACGCAGTCACTTTTTTAAATATAATTATATAGCAATCTTTGTATTATTCAATCGAAGAAAAATTATTTATTTTTAAACTTTTTCTTTCTTTTAGTCGCAACAGCTGTTATATTGAGAGAATTGAGGTGCTAAAACACTATATAGTATATATATATATTTTTTTTTTTTCTTTTACAAATGTAATTACTTTTAAACATTCAATTTTCAATTTGTTTTGTACAGCAGCGGCACATTTTGATTGATTGGCATTAAAGTTAATATGCACTAATTTATGTCAAGGTGAATTTATATGCAATTCTGCACATTAGTTCCTGAGATCTATCCCTGAAATTACAGAAATTGCTGCATATACGCATCACCTGTTGAGCGATTGGCACCAAAAGTTGATAGGCATAGGTATTAATTCATGTCAGGATGCAAATTCATATAAATTTAAATATCATTTTATGCAGTACTTCCTGATATAGAGTTGGAATAAAATTTTGTCATATACATCCAGATAAAGACATTTTCTAAAAATGGCCAGATCTTGTTCTGTAAGTCGAAAATTTTAACAAATCCAATGATTTCTTTTATTGAATAGAGAATAAAATGAAAACTTAAATATGTGATTCATTTATTCATTACTTTCTTCTATATTCAATAGCAGAAAACAATGGATTAGTAAACATTTTTTACTTCTGGTTTTTAATGGGTTTACACATTTTCAGAACCTCAGAACTTGACTTGACCATTTTTAGAAAATGTCTCTTGGTGTGTGTGTGAGAGAGAAAGAGAAAACATTTGGCAAATGCATCTCAGGAACTACTGCCCAGAATTGCATATAAATTTATATGTCGATGCACCTTGACATAAATTAGTATCTATCAGCTTTTGGTGGAAATTGCTTAAAGGGTGCCGCTGCTATTCATTGATTTCTGCAATTTCAGGGAAGGCTACATATCAGGAACTACTGAATAGAATTGCATATAAATTTATAAGGAAATGCCCACCTTGACACAAATGAGCATACGTCAACTTTTGGTGCCAATCACTCAACCAGGTGGTGCTTCTGTATAGCAATTTCCTTAATTTAAGGCTAAGCTATAGCTCATGTTCTATCTTATACTATTAAGCGAGCAATATTTGTACATATATATATGTATATTTCACTGTTCTCGAAAACGGTAGCTCGGACAGTCACATGAGATCACAAAGGTGTCCTCCGAAGGGTCATTGTGCACATCAAAGTCAGATTTTCAAATTTTCGATTAGTTTTCTTTTAATTAATAAAAATATGAAAATAAAACTTCCCATTTCTATAATGACGCAGAATGGAGAAACTTAGGATAGATAGATTTGATTTGTTTATTTGATTTTCATTGATTTGAGTGTATTTTACATTGAACTACAGCTACGTTATGAGGAATTACAAGAGATTTGATTGGTTTATTTGATTTTCATTGTTTTGAGTGTATTTCACATTGAACTACAGCTACGTTATGAGGAATTACAAGATTTGACTGGTTTATTTGATTTTCATTGATCTGAGTGTATTTTACATTGAACTAGAGCTACCTTATGAGGAATTACGAGAGATTTGATTGGTTTATTTGATTTTCATTGATTTGAGTGTATTTTTCGTTGAACTAGATCTAAGTTTTGAGGAAGTACGAGAGATCTGATTGGTTTATTTGATTTTCATTGATTTGAGTGTATTTTATATTAAACTAGAGCTACGTTATGAGGAATTACGAGAGACTTGATTGGTTAATTTCATTTTCATTGATTTGAGGAAGGGGTGTCCAGTGATGTTTTTTGGTTTTAACATGCATGACAGTGATTGCTGTGAAAACAAGTTTCGTGTGTTTTCAGATTCATGCACAGTGAGGTAGGGGTATCCAGTAATGTTTTTTGGTTTTAACATGCATGATAGTGATTGCTGCAGAACCGAGTTTCGTATGTTCTGAGATTCATGCACAGCGATGTAGGGCTTTCCAGTGATTTTTTTTATTTCATATGCGTGAAGCGTACATACGTGCGTTATAGTGATTGCTACGAAAACGACATGTGCATTCTCTGATTCGACCATTCATCGAATAGTGACTTTTACTGTACGAGTAACAGTTTCAACTGTTTCCAGAATATTCGAAGAATTAACATTTCTATTTGACTGTTTTCGACAATGTTCGTTTTAATAATACTTTTGTTGCACAGATTCGAGAAGTTCAAAAAATGTTTGATATTGTCAAGGAGATCTCATACAAAACTGTGAAGAAAATAGTCGCCAATCGAAATATATTTATTTAAACGTTTCAATTATTCAATTAAAAAGAAATCCTTTTAATATACTGCCCAGCAAAGCCTGCTAGTTGCATATAATCAAACAAAACTTCATACATGAAAAGGCCATTATGAGACATTATGCTGATTAAATTGGATGCAAATTTACCAATAGGTGGCACTTCTATATTTCAACTTTCCCCATGAACTGGAAAGATATCATGTTCACAGAAAAAAATCACTTTCTTTGAACATTTAGTATAATACCTTTCTGAAATGAAAATCATCTGCATTCATAATTGGTTCTTTTATGCCAATGCTTCTGTTTAATTTTAAATTTAACCTCCGATGGGGACGGTTGGTTAGGTGGCATTATCATGTGCATTTCAAATTTCAGCAGACATATTTTCCATATCCTCAAAAAGATAAAAAGTAGTGTCATTAATAGGTTGAATTTAAATAAGCTTACGTACTGTGCATGGGCCTGCACTGCCGAAGGTAATAGGACCTGAAGTGAGATTTTTTTCTTCAATCAGAAATACTTTTTATTATTTTTTCTGACTTATAAAAAAAATATAAGTGATTTGGAGATTTTTATTCATCAACCTCGAAAAGTCCTTTCATATAAACTGGACGGGATTGTTGACTGTTATACCAACTATGTGAAAAATACCAGAGCCGGAAATCGAACCTGGGCCCTCTGCTTAATAATATTCGTTGGCAACGCCTTGCCAACGAATATTATTAGGCTGAGGGCCCGAGTTTGATTCCCGACTCTGGTATTTTTCACATAGCTGGTACGCCTTGACAATGAATATTATTAAGCGGAGCGCCCCAGTTTGATTCCTGCCTATGGTATTTTTCACATAGTTGGTATAAAATTCAACCATCCACTCCAGCTTATCTGAAATCAATTTTCAAGGTTGATGATTGAAATTTTCAAATTAAAATTTCGTGGTCTATTGGAGTTATGCCACGATTAATATTTTCACTTGACATAGCTGCTTTTGCTAATTTGGTGACCTTGCCAACGTGTATTATGTGAGAAATGCCGAGCTGGTTATCAGCCAGGATAGCTCAGTAGTACAGCATCTGTATGTTAAGCGGAGAGCCCGAGTTTGATTCCCGGCTCTGGTCTTTTTCATATATCAGTTGGTATAAAAATCAATCATTCACTCCAGTTTATCTATATATATAAAAGAGTAAACTCACTGATCACTGACTAAACACTGCCGTGGCGATCCTATGGGAGATAGAGTCACAATGTTTGGTGAGCAGGTTGGTTTTAGAACCCTGACGCTCATTAAGACAGGATTTTGCAAAATACCTCCCCGTCCCTCTGGGGAGGGGGGCAGAAAGCAAAAACCACCTTTATAAGCATAACTCGGCTTCAAAATACTTCACGGTGAAGAAATTGCAGATGGGGAGAGTAGACATGAATACAAAAAAAAAAAAAAATCATTTTCTGCAGTTTTGGATTTTTAAAGGGGGGGAGGGGGTAAAAATGAGATTTTCGGAAGTACAGAAGGCAAAAACACCTTTATAGGCATAACTAGGCTATAAATTACTTCACTGTGAAGGAAATTGCAGATGGAGAGACTAAACTTGAATACAAAAAAAATCATTTTCTGCAATTTTGGATTTTTAAGGGGGGGGAGATGGGGTAAAAAGGATTTTCGGAGGCAAATTTAACAAATTAAGGATTTTGCATAAAATTCTAGCAGTGATAGCTCAAAGATATAAAAAAAAAACGCCAAGCATTTTCTTGAAGGTATTTGTAAAATAACTCAATTTTGATTTTTTCTGATTTTGGGAAGGTGTTACGAGGGGTATATATGACCCCCCCTTTTAGCGCTAAATTCATCCGTGGAAATCTATAGGTGCTGAGGTCCCAAATTTTAGTGTGTGATTTATTTACGTGTGTCCAACATCCATTGTAACGGAATTTTGTGAAAGTCCCCCCTTTACCTCCCTGTGGTGGGGAATAAAAGAGTAAAACCACTGATTCACTGATTAAACACAGCCGTAGCGATTCTATGGGAGATAAGACTCGCAAATTTTGGTGAGCACGTTGGTTTTAGGACCCTGACGCCTATTAAGACAAGCTTTTGCGAAATATCCTCCTGGGGGCAGAAGGAAAACTCCCTTATAGCCATAATTCGGCTCCAAATTGCTTCACGGTGAAGAAATTGCAGAGAGAGAGACTAGACTCGAGTGCAAAAAAAATATTTACTGCCGTTTTGGATTTTTAAGGGGGGTGGGGGAGTAAAAACGATTTTCAAAGGCAAATTTAGCAAAATAGGGATTTTCGAGTGAAACTCTACCAATAATAGCAGAAAGATATAGAAAATCGTCAAGAGTCTTCTTGAGAATATTTCCAAAAGCTGATTTTTGTTTTTTTTGCGATTTTCGATTTTGGGGGGGGGGGGGGGGGGGAGTTACAAGGGGGCAAATTTGTGTCCCCCTTTTAGTGCTAAATTCATCCGGAAAAATCTATGAGTTGAGGTCACAAATTTTAGTGTGTGGCTTACTTACGTGTCTCCAACACCCATTGTAATGGGATTTTGTGAAAGTCCCCCCTTTCCACCTTGGGGGTGGGGGGCAATAAACTTGTTTCCAAGTATAACTTTGCTTCAAATTATCTCAGCAAGATTAATTCGTATATTTGGTTGTTTATGCCTTCCCAACACATACAGTAAAGGGATTTCATGAAAATTCGTCCTCCACCCCCCCCTTTTAAAGGTGGGGTGGGGGGTAAAAATACACTTATAGGAGCAACTGTGGTCCAAATTATCTCAGGATAGTAATTTTTTGATGTGTCAATTGGTTATGCGTACTCAAGACACATACTGCAAAGAGATTTTGTAAAATTCCGTCCTCTCCCCTTGAGGGTGGTGCAAAAAGCATGTTTCGAAGCATAACTTTGCTTCAAATTATCTCAGTAAGATTAATTTTTACATGTGGGTTGTTTACGCATTATAAAGGGGTCTTGCGAAAATTCCCCCCCCCCCTGTCAAAGGTGGGGAGTGGGGTAAAAAACGCTTTTAAGAGTATCTCTACTCAAAATTATATCAGAACAGCGATTTTTTGATATGTCGATTGGTTATGGGTACTCAAAACACACACTACAGTAGATTTTGCAAAATTCCACCTTTTCCCCCGGGGGGGGGGGTGGGGGTGGGCAAAATCATGTTTTCATGCACAACTCTGCTCCAAACTATCTTAGGTGTTCTTTTTCATCCGCACGGTAGCTTACATGCTATCTTTCGCATTGTTACTTAACATTATATTGTTTATTATTCAATCGCAATGTTTTATCACAACTTATGTTTTCAACGCATAAATCTGTGTATTGTATGTTTAATATAGTTTTGGTTTGTGAATGAAAGAACGAGTATTTATTGTTATCTTCACATCATGTTACATAACATTAGGTGACTTTTAATGTGCGGGCTCGTTATGCATTCCCAACACGCACTATAAGGGGATTTTATGAAATTTCTCTTTTCTCCCCTTTAAAGGCGGGGAGTTGGGGGGGGCAAAAACACATTTTAAAGAGCAACTCTGCTGCAAATTATCTCAGGAAAGCGATTTTTTGATAGGTCGATTGGTTATATGCTCATTACACACAAACTACAAAGGGATTATTTGAAATTTCGTGCTATCACCCCCTTGAGGGTTGGGGGGATTAAAAACATGTTTCCACATGTAACTCTGTTCCAAACTATCTGAGAATAGAAATTTTTTATGTGTGGACTGTTTATGTGTATACAACACACGCTACAAAGTGATTTTGTGAAACTTTACCCTATCTCCCCTTCAAATATTCTTAGAATCACGATTTTTTAATACGTGGGTTAGGTATGTATATGCAACATGCACTATAAAGGGATTTTGCGAAGTGTGGCGAGTGGCAAAACCGCTATTGAAGGTATCGAGAACTTTAACTTAGATTTTGACTGATTTTATTATTATTAATGATATGGCATTTTGAGACTTCATTTCAATATAATGATGAGCGAAGCGGGCAAAGTCTGCTAATCTGAAATGTGATTCTTTAATTTTAGTAACTCATTTAATAACAGTGACCCGCTAGCAGGCGAAGCTAGCTAGTCTCTTTAATAATTCATGATAAAATCAATACTATGATACTATATAGTACAGATATTCTTTTATGTTATTTTCTAGAAAAAAGCAGTATTTATTTTAAAATTTAGTAAATCAACCTTTCATTTTGAATACGTGTCGGAAAAAAACAGAAATGATGCTGAAAAGGTTAATAAAATCCTGTTCCACTTTAAAATAAACTTTAAGGCATAGAATAGTGTCTAGAAATCTCATACACTGCCCTATTTTTTTAAATATTGGGGGGATAGACACTCCCCCCTCAAGCTATATTCCTGTTTCCCACTTATGAAGGTCATGGGGAGAAAAAAAAAAGATGGTGAAAAGTTATTTAATCTTTTTAAGTCACCACTTTATTTTGTTTAATCATCATATACTGAGTGGATATTTCATGTATAGTAAGTATTAGGGATGAAACGGATATCCGGTAACTATCCGGTATCCGGCCGAGTTTTAAATATCCGATGGGGTACCGGATATCCGGAGGAGAAAATTCAAGCTTAAATTCCTCTCAGATGAAAATTTTGCGACTTTTTTTTTTTTTTTTTTTTTTTTTTTAAGATCAGTTGTAGCTTGTAAAGGTTACAAAAAGAAAAAATTTGCAAAAGTTGAATTTGGCCATTTTAGCTAACAAATTTAGCAAAAAGTAGCTTCAGGTTTAAGAGATATTGAAAGCCTATTTTAGCTAGGATTTTCCAGAGTGCTGGTTTTCACTAGCGGTTGGTTGGAGCGGTACTATTCAGAATCTTTTGATGTGGTCAACCGGGCTTGAAACCCTCGAACTGGTTGAAAGTCTAGAGATCATCTTGACGCTAACCTCCCTGCTGAGATAATTGAGGGGCCAGAGGCAGATATCTTTGTCAATTTTGCATGCTTTCCTTTGAAGTAACTATGCAATCTGGTAGATTGTTTCAATAATGAGTCAAATAATGTGCATTTATTGACTAGAACCTGCCTGTTTATTTACAATCCACTTTTCCTTACACAAGAAAGTTGTTTTTGTGACCATATATTTATACTAGCAGACCCTCTGGCATCACTGTCTGTGCCATTACTTATTCAATTAAACGTGTCATCTACCTATTCGATTTGGATTAAAAAAAAAAAAAAAAAAAAAAAGCTCCAATTTATATAAATTTGCACTTTTAATGGAATATCTTGCTAAAACACCTCAATTTAGAATTTCCGATTGCGCTGCATAGATATAGTTCCAAAAATTAAAATCACTTCAAATAGAAGTAATATTTAAATTTTCAGGAAGTCTGTATTTTCATTTTCAGATTGTTAAAGAATAAAAAAAAAATTATAAAGAAAAAAGCTCAGTTATTTAAAGTTTATGATTTTGTACATTAGACAAACTGAACTTACTTTTAATTAAAGAATTTTATTAAGTAATCTAATTTTTTTTTTCTTATCTGTACAGAATATAAAAATATAAAATAAGTAAAAAGCGTTTAAAGAAATAAAAATATAAATTTGTTTTGAATCATTACTTTCTTCTATATTCAATGGAAGAAAGCATTTTATTCGTAAAAATTTTCAACTTCCCGTTTTTGGTGGATTTACGCATTTTGAGTGAACCAGAATTTTGAATTTGACCGTTTTTGGAAAATGTCTGTCTGACAAAAGTTTTGTGTAGCAGCTCTAGTTCAAGAGTTAATGCACATAATTTCATATAAATTTATACATAGTTGTGCATTAACAACAACAAAAAAAAAGGGCCCATCGACTTTTGGTGCAAATTACTCAATAGGTGGCGCTGCTATACTGTGATTTCTCCCATTTAAAGGAGAACTATATCTCTTCTACTGTGTATAATTAAAAAAAAAAGACTAAGTATGTGACAGGGCTATTATGAAATATGTTTATTTAATTTCTGTGCATATTGGCCAATAGACGATGCTGTTATGCTGCAATTTTCCCGTGAATGGAAAAATTATCTTGGATTTATTTGTGTATAATTACACAAAATTTGGTATGTGAAAAGGCCATTTTTATGAAACATCATGTTGATTCAATTTTGGTGCATATTGGTCGATAGGTGGCTATACTATGCTGCAATTTACCCTGTGAATAGGAAGGCTAAATCTCAACATCAATAACATTTAACTGCACTTAACTTGATATGCAAGATAAATAATAAGAGAACGAAAGCTGGCTTAATTTGGGTGTATTATTGACCAACAGATGTTGCAGTTGTTCCTCACCTTCTATAATTCTCCACTTGGCTACATCTCACAATTTTTTTGATAAAAATCGCACTAAACTCCATATCTAAAATCTTTATTGTGCGAAGCCATTATTAAGTTTCTTCTGTGCATGTTAAACAGTGTGTAGCTTTGTTATGTAGATTGATTAAAAGAAAGTTTCGTAATGGCCATAACATACTAAGCCATTGAAGCTTTTAGATTTTTTTTTTTTTTTGCTTCTTTCTTTTACGTTTTCTTATAAATGTCTCAAACGAAAGTATTGGATTCATAAAATTTTTCTACATTTGGTTTTCGCTGGATTTACACATTTTAAGAGGTCCAGAACCTGGTTTGATCAATTTTTAAAAAATTGCGTTTGTGTGTGACAAAAATTCCGTTCAACTGATGTCGGCCTTATTTAGGTGTATATCAGCCAGCAAGTGGATCTGCTATTATGATTTTTCACAAGCTTATATCTCAGCATCTATTGATTAAAATTGCACCAAAGTCCATGTGTAAAATATTTATTGTGTGAAGCTATGGTTAAACTTTTGCACAATTTAAACTATAAGTGGTGTGTGATGGCCACAATATATACCTTTTCTTATGAAAATAACCAACCCTTCAACTATGATTATATTAGTAAAATATATTTTTTTTCTAAATACATATCAAGCACACATTTTTTAGTACTGTAAAAATGTGTAAATGATAAGTTTTTGTTTTATAATTCTGAACAAAACCTACATTTTTGTGACAAATTGCAAGTGTAGGAATAGGTATGTTAGAGTTAAGTTTTATTCTTTATCACAATATTGCACAAATAAATAGAATGCTAAATAAATATGCTTATGTAAATTATATTTAAAATATGTTTAAAAGAATAGTATATGAAATACGTTTATATTTTATTGTTTTAAAATAAAGAAAAAGAAAAGAAATATACAACACAACAAAAAACAAAACTAATGCTGGATATCCGTATCCGGCAGGCAAAGGCGCTCCGGATATCCGGCAAAATCACTATCCGTTTCATCCCTAGTAAGTATACTACGATTTATTTTAAGAGCACAGATACGATACCTATACTCACCCACACCTAAATTTCTATTTTTTCTATATAAAGAAATTTTTTTTTTTTAATTACTCATTACTTAATGTATTTTTTAAAATTCCAATTTCACATTCAGAAAACTTAACATTAAATTAGTTCTTGTATCCTGAAAATTTTATTTCTAAAATAATTATTTTTAAACCAATAACTGCCAAAAATTGAACTAAGTGCGTTTTTAGCTCAATAAATAAAACAGTAACAATTTAAAAAAATACATTAAGTTAAGAGTAATTTAATAAAGAAACTTTCCTATTAAAAAAAAAAAAAAAAAGTGTTTAGCTGTTGGCAAGGGTAATTATTGCATCTAATTGAAGGTCAAGATTACAGTACCAGCCAAAAAAAATGTTTACACTTGAGCGGCAAAAAAAAACCTTACATGTCAGTTGCCGTTTCCGCCATAAAAATGTGTTGAACTCCAGTGATAACATGTGGCATTAGTCGATCACAGATGACCTTTCCTTATCCTGTCAACACTCAGTTCACCTCATGGACTTTTAGATTAAGGCTATATGCTCTTCGCTCCCACCAGCCAGTATTTTGTTTATTTGTTAGAAATTTGATAACTTACATACATCAGTATTCCTATACCACACAATGGGTCGGATTAAGCTTAAAATGGAAGTGAAATCTCATGCCTTGACTCTGCTAGAGAAGGGAATCTCTGTGATTGATGTAGCCAGAGATCCGTGACTAAACGGCTGAAGTTAATAAAATGTAAAGATGAGATAACAACTTCCAATAATTCAGTTATATAAAGTTTTTTCTATTTCAATAAATTTAAATTGGTTGAATGTATTTTTTACCAAGAACGCAAAACTTCTACAATAAGTG
Source organism: Salticus scenicus (assembly GCA_963930645.1). Classification (NCBI taxonomy): domain Eukaryota; kingdom Metazoa; phylum Arthropoda; class Arachnida; order Araneae; family Salticidae; genus Salticus; species Salticus scenicus. The sequence goes on from OZ005650.1 coordinate 264,676,768, forward strand.
CTTTATTTTTAAATAATTACTTTATTTTATTTTAAATAAACTTTGAAATTTTTTTCTCTCTTTTTCTCCATGCATAAACACACAATAAGAAATGAAAAAAATAATTCTTTTGAAATTTAAGTGTTCAGACAAAAATAACTTTAATTCTATTAATCGTATTTAGTAATCATCAGGATCTAATTTCTTTATTTCTTACTGTGTGTGTATTTCTCGGAAAACCATCTCTCTAACAAATTTTAAAAATTAGGTCGAGGCAGAATTGTTTGGGAGGATTTTTTTTTTTTAATAATACATATATATATATATTTTTTTTTTTCAAAGTGAAAAGAAAATAAATATTTACTTTATCTCTGCAAATAACTGTAAGTCATACACTCGTGAAAATGTGTATATTCTTACCACGCTTACTTAAAGTGCCAGCTGTCAACTAATATGCCCCAAAAATTTAAATATGTCAGTTTATGTTAAGGTGTGACTAAATATAAACTTTCATGAAAATTAGCACATTAAATCTTGATATAGAGCTCCCACAAAATTTTGGTAACACACATAGAAATAAAGATATTTTTTAAAAGTGGTCATGTGGTATTAAGAACTTCTCAAAATGTGTAAATCCATCAAAAACCTCAATTCAGAAATGTTTCTGAGTCCAGTACTTCCTTTTTATGAATATAGAAAAAAGTGAAAGTAAATTATTCTCTGCAGAAATCTTAGTACATTGCTGAAACTGCTGATAATGTTCTGTGAAAAACTTGTCTATCCAGGGTTCCCACTCAATTTCAAAAATAAAATTCCCTGACTTTTCCAGGTCTATTTTTAGAAAATTCCAGTCACAAAATTTCGTCCGAGACATAAAAAATAGCTTGCAGTATGAAACAGAACATAGCTCGCGACATAAAAGACAACATAGTAACGTAACTTGCGATATAAATTGAATGCTTGTAGCATTATTTTTCCACGTTTTTGAGCAATATTTACAATTTTCCCCGACTTTTTTTCATAATTTCAAATTCCCTGACTTTTCCAGGTTTTCCCTGACCCGTGGGAACCCTGTCTATCATATCTCCTTTTACAGTATCCATTATGAAAGAAGTTTTTTTTTTTTTTAACAATAACTGAAAAATAACTGATCAAAAAGAATCTTAAACCACGAATTTATTAAACGAAAATTCCTAAATTACAAAAATTAAGGCATTTTAATGACTACCATATACATTCTATCTAGAAAATTTAACTATGTAGATTTAACGTTTTGTAAACTGAATTAATTTTATTTAAATTATTATTATTACTTTTTTTTTTTTAATCAAAGTAATGGTAATAATAACAATAATTGACTCTTTCTTTCTTTTTTTTTAAATAAATATTTGCTTAAATTTTAAACTATATTTTAATTAAACCATATTCACATTTTATCAACACTATTCTAGTACTTGTTTCAGTTTAATATTTTCCACTTCAAAATAAAAATTTTAACAAACAGTTAAAGATAAACAGCTTCCGTGAAATATTTGAATAATATTATTCACAAATTTCTGCATATTCAAAACTTAACATTTTCGAAAAACAAAATCAATGATTTAAATATTTATTTCTTATTTTCAAAATTGTAAATAAATATTCTTAATTTTATTGATTATAGAAATCTGTTTTAAACATTATTTTGTATTTAGTCAGATACCAAGTAGTAACTCTTTATGTATTAGTTAAAACATACTCTTGTATATAATTACATAATACACACAAATATGCACATTTATCAAGCTTTTAGCTTTCTCTAAATATCAACACATCAAATCATTGGTGAAGAATCTCGCCAAATACCATATTAAATATCGCCAAAACTTTCTACTTCCATTTAATAATAAAATCATTAATTTTTGTGTTAAAAATAGCACAAAAATTGGAAAAAAGAAAATATTTAATAAATGAGATGAATACAAATTAGTTATAACAATAATCATGGAGTATTTTTAAAATTTTTATCAATTTAAAAGACATGAAGCATGCTAGAAAAAAGAATCTGTCTATCACGTCAATTAATAAACTAAATAAAACAAATTAATAGTCAACATTATTCTGTCAAATATGCTTTTAGATATTGCAGTCAATCATTCTTAACGTATTTATGAAGAAATAAAATTCAATTTTATTTTAATATCTGGAGATAACGATGGTTTTTTCGACTCATTCAAAGACCTCAATGTTAAACCTATGGAGCTTCTTCTAAAATCGCCTTGGGCAGCTGATAGTCTGTCTTGACTAATGAACTTCTATCACAGAATTGAAGTTACTCTCCTTTATCTAGGCACCCTAAGACCTACCTTTATTTATATATTACTTTAGGGATGCAGAATATGTCCGAATGCCCAAATGAGGGGGAAATTTCGAGTGACTGGAGAAATTTACATTTTCTACTAAAAGAATATTGAAAGTCAAAAATAACAAATTGTTACTTTGTAATGCTTGTAATATAAACTAACAATTATATTTTTATATTACAGTGTATTCTTATTCTTTTATATGCTTATTATATAGAATATATGGCTTTGTATTACAAAACACATTTTCATGTCATTGAAGGAAATTTAGATTATATTTTGGGAGAAATTTCCGAGGTCTGAACATTTTCTGTATCTGTGTATTACTCAGTAACTGTTTCTTAATCAAACGTTTAAAATTAATAAAAACCATCAACGTCAACAAACACATTCTTTACAAATAGGCCATTTCAACAAGTTGTCAAAAACTGCCTATGAGGACTGCATTATTCAGTTTATTTTTTCTTTTTATTAACATATTTTTAGTTCAAGCAATTAGAAAGGCTCCTAAACATTAAAATAATGCAAAAATAGCAGATGAAGGGAAGGGGGGGATGTTAGGCAAGAGCATTTATCATTTTTTCTTTTCTTTTGTAATTAAGATTCTAAGTTTATATTTGTAGAAAATAATAAATAGCAGTACTACAAACAAACAGCATATATATCATATTAAATTAGGCCTAGCCAGACTCATGCATCTTTTTTGAGCAGTTTCTTAATCTTATAATTAGTATTAGACAAACTGCAATTAAAAACAACAAAAAACTGAAATTAAAAACAACAAATAACAGTAATAATAAAATAAACAATACTGTTTGATGAAATAAGAAAATTTATTTTATCATTGTAAAAAGATCAGCCTAATAACTGAATAAAACATGTGGTTTAAAATGAAATAAATTTACACAGAAATATTCTTTCTTACCCAATGCTTTTTATTGCAGTATTTGAAACTTAATATTTCCTATTAATTATTAAAATTAAACTATATTAAATTATGTACATACATTCAAAACAGTAATGCACTAAAATAAATACCAACATAAAATGCATTTCATTTGTTTATCAACTAAGTTTAGAGTTGCCATAGAAGCAATAGTAAACTTATAAAACTGTTTAACATAGCATAAGCATAGTACACTTAAACAAAATACTAAATTATATATATTATTGATAGCATAAGGTTGCTTACTATTTCAGGTTCCTTTTTTTTAATACATTATTAAACAAAACAAGAGTTACATATTAAGATAGTAATTATTAAATTAATAATAATCAGTAATTTAAATTGATAACTTACAGAGAGATAAATATTTCATTGAAATCAGTAGTGTGCAATAATCTGCAATGAAAATAAAGGTACTAGCAATAAAATAGTAGAATGAAATTTCTAGCGTTCTTGTCAAAATATCAGTGTAGCACATTTTTAAAATGGGAAAAACTAACAAGATAAAGGATTAGTATCTTAAGTAATTATATTTATGCATGTGTTTTTATCTGTAAATACAAATTTTAAAATGGCACCTTAATACAACCTAATGATAACTAAGAAAACAATGTTAGTTGCCATTTGGCACCCAACTGATGAGAGCTTTGACTAGTCTTTTTATAATGGTACCACCACTCTCCTCGTATTTTAGTTGGCGATGCCAGCACTCCAATTTCATATTTGTGTTTATGTCTAGTCCAGTTCTATAGCAATGGTAAGCCCATTTTTGAGGTTGTTTTAATGTTTTAAGTAAATGTTCTGAAAATAGTCAATGATTTTTTTCCAATAAACACTAAAGCTGCTAATAAAGTCATTCATTTGCTTGTAAAAAGTTACATATTTGCTTGTAAAAGTTACAATTTCTGAAAAAATTGTATCTATCTGTTCTTCGATAGCTTCTTTACTAGCACTTTCTTTCACCTTTGAATTTACATTTAAGTTCCAGTTTCTCACCACATGGCATGCAGTGTTCAAAATTAGCTGTCGTAAGTCATCAAATGCAACTAAATTATTGCATTTGATGAATGTAAAATTATTTCTGGTCGTCTAATTTGATGCCTAGGAGGTGTGTGACGCATGGTAAATGGACACAGGAAATAACCAATGGCGGATAAAACTGACCTGGGAGATTTCTCTCTAAAAACTCTTGCACCTGTTATTTGACAGTTTGGTAAAAAAAATTTATTGAATATAGGGATAGTTTCTTAAAATTTTAAGGTACTGCAAGTGTGAAATGGTGAACAAAGTATATTTTCGTATTTCTTTAACCCTTGCTTTCACAAGATCAAGGCATTACTGCAGAAAAATTGCTTTCAGGTGCCACTTGGCACGTTTGGCGAAAATCACCAGCACCGCACCTTCATGTATGGTTTAGAAGTTACAACATTCTACTGGTTACATTTGCTATCTCTGGTGAACTAATGCACTTTTTGAATGAGGCGGGCTTAACTAAATTTCGACTTCAAAATGACCGTATCTTGGGAAAGCTTTATCAAAAATGTCTTACTCCTAATGTCTAATAAAATATTTTGATTTATAGAAGATAGTTTGTATTTCAAAATCCAGATGAATCATGCATACATATAACCTATGTAACCAATACATTATATCTCTGTGCACATACTGATATAACGTATGAGAAAAATAAATATATATAAATTAAATTGTATTTAAAAAATGTTGATGCATAGGTTAGAAAATATTGTTTTACTCGGAATCAGTCTTGGTTAGTGATATTAAAATGAATTTCAGAAATTGCAACTGGAAATTTTAATTTGACGCCTAAAATATTTACAGCAGACATCATATGACACCTTCTCTTCCCAATTTTTATCACTGATGGCATGAGCGTATATTTACAGTTATCTTGAAACACAACTTACCACGCATTATAATATGCATCAGTTGTCATCAGAAATGAGAACAGTAGTTTTCATATCAGGAATAAGTTTTGTAATTGCAAAGAAAAATGGTATAAACGTTTCAATGGCAGCCCTTGTAGAAAAAAAGTGTCAACTGGCAATCCTTCATGATTTTCATCGTTTACCATTACCTTAGTTAGCTGAAACCTATATTGATTAAGCCAGTGAGTCGAATCTATCATTGTACATATATGTTGTATAATTCCAATAGTTCTTGTTGAACTTCCTTCATAATTCCTAAAAGGAATTCATTTTAATTAGTATTTGGAAAGTCTTGCAATAATTCTCCAACAGGTTTATAAATGAGGATTGGATCATACTTATTCTCATTTTGCATTTTTTTTTTTTTTTTTTTTTTTTTTCACTAATAAATTGACTAAAGCAGTATCATCTTTATATAAAATTGACTTATCAAGATGGAAAGCACTTTTAATATTATGAAGGTCTTTCCACATTGTATAACTATCTCTTGGTAGGTGAGTGCTTCTCTTTATCCCCTGTAATATTTTTGACATGGGTATACCAGCACTTAACGATGAGGCAAGATTTAATCTTTCCAACTTCTTTTTCATATACTACATGGACAGACTGGTAATTGACTTTTATTTCAGTAGCTTCGTTATGTTTCTGATGATACACTCATAAATGCTGGGCAAGTGTGTCCTATCTTTATACATCCCAATTTTTTCAAATGTCTATGTCTATTTTCTATAGGACTATATATTCCACTTCAAAGACAATCATAGTACATACATTTTATGTCACTTTTCTTTGACGAATTTCAGAAAATAAAAAAAGCTTGATAACTTATTCTCAATGCTATTTCTTTTTTTTTTTTCCAATCTAGAAAGCCAGATTTACAGTTCCGACATTTTCAGAATGAATATTCCTTAAATGAGAAGAGAAATGTTTTTCCTCAAACTGAAATTACGCGACATTTTTTGCAAATAATTGGATCACGCAAAAATTAGCGACATTATAATATAAATAATAACAAGATAATGAAACTAAATACGAGAAAACAATAAAACACGTGTCCTTGTTCATTATTTATATCTCCAAGGCTTCCGTATGCCGTAGAGAGAACCGTTCACAAAATGATTCGTTCTCTGAAAGTCAGACCTATCCTCTTGCGCATGCGTTAAAAGACTGCCGTAAGCCCATTAAAGTTACGGCTGCCGTAGCTCTAACCACTTCGTTTGCAAAATCCCACTAATGTACATAATGCGTATACTTAATCAATATCCACACACCAAAATTCGCCATTCTAAGATAATTCAAAGCGAATTCAAACGGAAAAACATGTTTTTACACATGTTTATTGCCCTCCGACTCCGAGAAGGGGGGGGGATTTCGAATTTCGTGAAATGCAGTTACAAAAAGTGCCAGATGCATACAAACAATTTACGCACCAAATTTCGTGACCACAGAAGTCTTTAATAGACAGTATTATAAATAAATGAATACAAAAAGCACAGCTTAAGTATCGGAACCCTTTGGTGACTTTAAATATTTTAAACCATTTTTGCGATGAACTGAATTAGCTATCTCAATTGTGCAATTACAGATCTTGGCGAGAAACGTCCGAGCTACTTCGGTGTCGAATTTCAAATTTTGCCAAAGGGATCCAATACTAAAGCTGTTCCATATCGAATCTGGGTAGAAAACGGAAAAAGGGTAAATAAATTAGAAATATCAGACCTATATTTATAAATTTGATACCGAATGAAAGGGGCGATTTTGCTGAATCCAGGGGTTCAAACAGTTTTTCGATGCGACAATTAGATTTTTAAAAAATAACTAAAGTATGAAATTTAAGTGGCAACGGAAAAACGGAAAAAGGGGAAAATAAATTAGAAATATCAGACCTATCATTACAAATTCAGTACCAAATGAAAGAGGTGATTTTTCTGAATCCTGGGGTGTAAACAGTTTTTCGATACGACAATTAGATTTTTTAAAATTAACTAAAGTATGAAACTTAGATGGCAACACTTCATTTCAATCTTTTCATAATTTGTAGTGCGAATCACGCGAATACAAAAGTCTTTAACTTAAAAAATTATTTTTATATTTTATTTTTCCATTCAAAGCATTTTAGTAAAAAAATATTTATGGCGCATGCGCAGGCGTTTTTTACTCACAATTTAAACACTAATCATAATTTTGAAAATTTCTATAGATATAATTTCAAGTTGGGTGAAGACCTAAGTTTCTGCCAAGCGCCGTTAAATTCCGTCCAGCCGTTCTCGAGTGATGCCCGGACAAACGTGTTTTAGTCTTTTACCCCCTAGGGGGGGGACGGGGGAGAATTTCTGAAAAGTTGATAGATATAATTTTAAGTTGGGTGAAGACCTAAATTCCTGCCAAGCGCCGTTGAATTCCGTCCAGCCGTTCTTAAGTGATGCCCGGACAAAAAAAGCGACATTCGGACACGATGACACACACACACACACACACACACACACACACACACACACACACACACACAGGCAAAATTTTCTGAAGTCATTTTCGGCTTTCATGGGGTGTAAAACGTGAAGATATCGCAAAATTTTTCGATTCCGACAAATTTACAGACAAAAGTCTGATTTTATTAATATAGATTATTAATCCGCGATTGTAATGAAATGCTCGCCCTCTGGTGGACTAAGGCTAAGGTGAAATTAACAATAAAACTGGACGGATAGCTTTCACGCTTTCGTCGAGACACCGTTGCTTGCTGTTGCTGTATATTCGATAGTATGAATAAATCCGGCAAAAAAGATAACACATGCTGCTGTGTGCTACAGTGTAACTCCAATGGATCAAGAAATCCAGAATTAAGCTTCCATTTGTTTCCAAATGACAAATTTAAAATAAAAGTTGCCTCCGCTAATAAAAAAAAAAAAAAAGCTTTAGTTAGTAGAAAGTCTGAATGGATTAGACGTTTACGAATTGGGAAAGAAGTATCGTCAAGTATGACTGCTTGTTCGAAACATTTCGCACCTGAGGATTTAACGAGTAATAATACGTTTAATTTTGTTTTAATTATAAAATATTTTAGATAAAGCTGATCGTTTACTTCGCTAACGAGCAAAAGCAAAACGATCACATTTCATGGATGTCATGGAACAACTATAGTATTGGTCCACAAGTGCATTTAGTGATTTTTCTTTGGTGATTATGGCGAAATGTCGTTTTTGCGAATGGTTGCGATGGATTCCAAGCGTAAATAAAAGCGTATTTTATTGCAAAGAATCCAGAAAGGCATCGTTCGAAACGGTGCCAAAAAAAAAAAAAAAAAAAAAAAAAAAAAATCGCCAAATCCAGTTATGGATCAACTCTATAGTTGTACCTTTATTTTTGCTTATTTATTTATTTATTTTAATGTACCTTTGTTGTAAGATAACATATAGATGCAGTTAAAATACAGTAGAATTATTAAATAATAAAACGCAATAATTTTCATTGCATCCTATTATGCAATCAATTTTCCATGATGTAATGGCGGAGAAAGAACAATAATAAATACATGTGGCTATTATATTTACTAACAACTCCAGTTGAGAAAGCGCCATCTATCGATCATTACAAACGTGGATCCCTGACGTGTTAAAATTCGGCATAGCCGCGAAATCATGCAAACCATGGATAAAATTTTATTTTCTTTATCTCAATACATTGTTGCAATTGGGGTGTAAACTTTTTCGTTAAATTATCCTTTTAAATTATTTTATTCGGTTAAAATGCATGCATGAAAACCATGGATAAAATTTCATTTTCTTTATTCCATTACATTTTGTAATTATGAAATCATTTTTCTAGCGTTATCTACAGGAAACTTGGTTTTTTATTAATCAGACTAGTCGCTCTGCGTCCAACTAGTGCTTGCGTTTTACCAGAGCCTCCTTAAGTAGATGCCTAGCGAGTCGCTCGAAAACTTGGCAACAGTACAAGAAGAACGTAGCCAGTAGATGGCGCTTGATACCGTACGTAAAGTTCTGTTTATTTCTTGCGATGCAATTGAGTTTCAATTGAGTTCTTCATGGTTTTTGTTTTATTAATTTAACAAATGTGAGAGTTTTTTTTTTTTTTTTTTTTTTTTTTTTTTTTTTTTTTATAATATGGTGTTTTGCGTCGTTCCATTTTGTAAATCGGACAGTCGCCGTGAAAATATAAGTTTTCACAAAATACCAAGTAATTCAATTCAGCGTAAAAAATGGCTTGCAAATATTGCAAGACAAGGTATGTAAACTGCATAAATAATTAATGAAAAATTACCAACCCTCCGGATTTTTGAATATCAATAATATTTTTCACAAAAAACATTATTTTTCTTTATTATAGTAAATTCTGTGATTAAGACGAAGATAAATTTAAAAGAAACTATGATATAAAAATTCGAAGGGTTGACACCTCTGTTAGTAAGTTAGATTTAACAAATAAAATAGTTATGCTTATTACAAAATGAAATGCAATTTTTATTTATTGATGTAGGAATACAGAAAAATAACTTGTTCTTAGTTACTTTGAAGTAACTCTATATTGGAGTATTTTGTAGTTTTATTCATAAATTACATTAGTAACTTATGAATAAAACTATAAAATACTCCAACATAGGAACAAGATTGATTTATATTTTTTTAATACCACTGTTTTTTAAAGACTTGTGTAAATGCGTATAAAAATTTGATTATTTCAGTTAAATCGAAACAAAAGTGTTGGGAATCTTGAAAAGAAAAAATAGAAAATTTTTATTTCTACTTTTGTTCTTTTTAAAAATACTAAGTTTTAAGATTCAAAACATTACTTTTATTAACCTTTTACCACACAAATGGAATATGGAATTAAAAATTCATGTAAAAATTAAATATCATGAGTACTGATTTGAAAAATTATCAGAAAACTGAAAAATATCCCCACATCCATACACTCACATACACACACACACACATACTGGCTAATTGCTAAAAACTACTTTTTTTGGACTCATGAGACCTTAAAAATATAAATCAAGGGAAAACTCGATATCGAATTTTTGGACCGAACACAATACTTTCATTACCTACGGCAGTAGGGTAATGGAACTAAAAATATTTCAAGATGTTATTAATTTGTCCTTAAATTTGCCAATCTTTATCAAATTTTTCCAAGAAACCTAATACGAGAATTAAAATACAATTGTGAATTTCCTGCATTTGTTTGTTTTTAAATTATTCTGATAATAAATATGCATATAAATCAGTCGCTAAAATCTAAAAAAAAAAAAAAATCATTTAAAGTTCAGAGATTTTAATTTATATAAACAAAACTTTCATCTGATATCTAAATTTAAAAAAAAATTGAAATTTTTATCGAATAAATATATAAAAAATAATTTAATCGCGTGATAGATATGCCATGTTTTTGCTTATTTAATTTTAAATTTCGTTTTTTAATTAATAATATATTAAAAAAAAAAAAAAAAAAAAAAAAAAAAAAAGGCATTATTTATTTGATACGTTGTAAGCTAAAATAGGTCTTGTCCACTTTCGAAGAAAATATATAAACTCTATACTTTTTTAAATATAAATATTTGAATATTTTATTGAAAATATTTACGATAAAGCACTTTCACATCATTTTTTCAAATTAAAAGAAAAAAAAAAAAAATACAATTTTGGACTTTAAATTGAAATTAATAGCTAGACTTTTAGATGAAAAATATCTTATCTATGAAACAGAAGAAAATTGTTGCTCTGCGTAGGTGCTGTCACCTAGCGTTAGTTTTGTCTTTCAAATGTTGCCTAATTTAACATTGGGATTCGCTGCGCGTGGAAGGCATCTACTTAAGGAGGCTCTGGTTTTACACATGTATTTCCAAATTTATTTAACACTGGTTTAAGCGATATTTAAAACAAATGACTTCATCTTTTAGATCATGATATTTATATGCTTTACAGTCCAAATGTCTCCAATAAATTAAAACCGCCATTGTGAAGGTGTTCACATATATTTGGTTAAATTTTAATTGAATTTTTAAATAAAATAAAATCTAATGATAAATGAATGCATTATTCTAATAAAAAAAATAATTAAATTTTAAGTGAAATATTATATTTGCGTAATTTGTTCTTAAGCATTTAAAAAAAGAATTATTTTTAAATGTCGTTAAAAATTACACAATTTTAATTATACATACGACCTACACTATTTATTAACATAAAACAATAACACACATCATTCAGAAATCTAAATTGTATATCTTTTTTAAATAGAAAAGTACTTTATTTTATGGGATAAAAAAGAAAATAAAAGAAATAATATCTAACGGAAATTCTGACATTAAACGTAATTATAAAAAAAAGTGTTCTCAAATAGTCATAAAAAAAAAAAAGAAAACTCATTGTCAGAATTTATATTATTGCAACACCGGATATAATTTATTTTAAATTACCCAATATTAATGATTTCAGTTCATAACGGTCATTTTCTCTAGTCGAAAGGTCGCTTGGCATAAAAATTGGCGATTAAAAGGTTAATACAATTATAAACCGTCATTACAAATTCAAAAATTAACATTAGTATAATATCTAAAACAAAGAACTGAAGTTGGCTTTCATTTTGGCGAAAATAATGATAATGCAGTCATGTGACTTCCCTTCCAGATGGTTCTCCTGTGCGATCGAAAAGAGCAGACCCTCAGTTTTTGCTTTTTCACGGTTTAGAGTAGACGTAAGTTTTTTTGCTGCCCTCTCTCTCTCTCCGTCGCTTCCCGAGAAACACTTGGGTCATTGTGTTATTATATTATTATTTTTATTACAACTCATATTTTATATGTGAATTTCTTTATGTGACTTCTTAAGGATATATTCAATAAAGACAATTTAAAAATTATCAAGATTTCAATGGATCCTATTTGTTCTCAAACGCAGTGTATATTTTACGGACAAAGAATAAACTTTTATTTCAGAAACGGATAATCCACGTTATATAATCTTGGTGCTTACGACCAGTTTCCGAGAATGCATCGATGGAGAGAGAGGGGGGGGCCGACTGAATCATGCTGTTGGATTTTCCCTTCGCTCGAACTCTGTAGAGCGGGGTCGACGAAATTCTATTGACACTCACTAGTTCGAACTTTCAGTGAATAGAAAGAGGGACGATGCGAACATTTTTTTAAAATGAATCTTTCACATATCAACTAAAAGAACTTTATGATTAATGTGAATCGCTTTGAATAGAGAAAATCGAGAAGATTATCCTGAAATCAGTGACATTTTTATGATTATCTCCTTTGCTCGGAGCTGTCGGCTATGCAAAACAAGAACTTTCATTTGCCTATATTCCTGCACTTAGAATCTCATTCGGCTACTATTCTCGTTGAGATTTTATGGCTTTGCTTGCAGTTCCTCGTATTTCTTTGAATCCCGAAGACCTTTACGGCTGTCATCAAAACGTTTAGCTGGCGTTTTAGAAACTAGCTGGGTATCCGGGAAGTGTAAAAAGAAAACAGATCGCCGCCTGGTTTAGGAAATCTTTGGAAATGCTGTGACTATTATCGTCCCATTCTGAGATCATATGATTTGACATCTTTCAATGATGGACCGTTCTTTTTCATCATTATTCACACGAAGGAAAGCGAATATATTATAGAATGTATCATAAAGAATTCATAAATAATTTCTACGCATTCATACAGGAGAAAAACCAAACGTATGTGAAATTTTTATGTAAAATGGTTATTTCAAATGTTTAGTGATTTCGTACAGAGGAAAAGCCATGCACGTATCAAATACCTAAGTTTTCTGCGTAACTCTTATTATAAAAAAAACAGTTTTGTGAGATAATATCGTAGTCTTAGAACTATTGATAAACGATATAAACATTGCTACTCTGGTAAATTTTTAATAAAATATCTTTCAAAAGTAAGGTCATAATAAATATTGAATAATAATAAAAAAAAAAAAAAGTAAGTAAATTTTTATTTGAAAGTTTCATAATTTGGAGGATATGATAAATTAGTTATTCAATAAATGACTATGAAGTAATTTCAATTTTAATATTTCATTTTTTTTAACTGCATAATACTTTATATATATATTTAAATAGACATTTAGCTAAGTAGTTTTGCCGATTATTTTGGGTAATAGTTTGAATCTATCGATTTAAAATAATAACAATAATAATTATGATATTAATTGCAAATTGAAATAAATTGGGCAAAACTGCTTGCTATGTTTGAAACTTTATTTATAAACACAATTTTTCTCATTTATAGTGCATAATTATCACTACATTTTTACACAGGTATTTATTTTATAATTCATGGCATGAACACAAATATTTATTTTATTATTGCATATATATAGAGAGACTAAGTATTTTTGCTGAGATTTGTCATGCAATATTTTTATTGCTTTAAATATCAACCAAAAATTTAATTAAAACAAATAAATAAATAAATCAGAGCAGCAGAAATGCTTGGTACAAATTCTAACATTTTTCATTCATAATAGTGGTTTATTTCATTCATAATTCTTTATTTTCAATACATTTTATTTGATTTCACGATATTTTTATATTTTTACACAATATTTATCATTTGTATGCTCATCTATTTTTTCTTTTTGGATAATAATATATGAGCATATAAAACTAAGTATTCTTGTTTTAAAAGTGGCATACAATAGTATAAAATTATATGCCAAAGTAATTAATTAACAAAGTAAATAATAAATTTAAAAAAAAAAAAAAAAAAAAAACAAGAATGCTTGGCATTAACAATTTTTGTTTTGTGTCACATACAATATTTATTATATAATTTATTTACAATATTTTAAGTTGGTTAGGCAAAAGTATTAATTATGGCGAAAGCCAAAACAGTCAATATTCAGTTAATGAATTTTGATGGGGAACCATCTTTAGTAGATTTTTTTTTCGACCAAGTGTCCTCATATGCTAAAATAAATAGGCTATCATCTGAAGAAGCAGTTGCCGTTATGAAAGGAAAATTGTCTGGGGCGGCATTAAAATATTTAACACAATCCCCCCAGTTATATAAATCAAACGATTTAGACTTTCTTAAGGAGGAATTTAAAGCATTCTTTACTCCTATGAGTTCTACTCAAGCTCTAATTGAATTTAATAATCTGAATTTGCTCCCTCAGGAATCTATAAAAAAATTTTCTCATAGGTTAAGTATGCTAGCAAACATTATTTACAATAGGATTACAGATGATAACGCACTAGATAATATTAAATTTACAAGGTTTATTTCCTCCATTCCATCTAACATACGTATAAAAATCATGGAAGAGGGAATTTCGGATTATAAATTAGCTGTAAATCGCGCTCAAAAATTACAAGAGATTAACATGAATGAAAGTATTCTCCTCAAACAAAATGATAGTGTATTTGTCAACACTTTATCGGAAAAATTAATTGAACTAACGGAAAAAGTAGATGCTTTGTCGTTTGGACAAAAAGAAAAAAAAGAGGAAGTAAACAGTTTATCAGATTCACAAAATGCTCATGTTGCACGAAGTCGACACAATGATTATAAAAAAAAATTTAAAACACATAAGGCTAGGGGATCACAACAACAGGGTTTTCATAGTGTTGTTTGTCAGCTTTGCAACCGTAAAGGCCATGTAGCTAATAAATGTTATAAATGGCAAAGAAGCCAAACCCAAAACAATAATTTTTCGAGAGGAAGATTTTTCAAGAGAAATGACAATAGGCATTTAAACTACAATCGAGATGTAGAATAGCTGATGGCCTTGCATCTCAACTACACCAGACAACATCAGCACCTAATCCTAATTTTGATTTCTCAAATCTAAGTGACACTATGAAACTATCTAGTACAAGAAAAGTAAATTCAATTGCCTCACAAACTGTGAATAAAATAAATATTTCTGATAACAAATACACACAAACTATAGAAATTCAAAATGAATATATTTTTAATGTAAATAAAATTTCACCTACACTACCCTTAATTGAAATTAACTTAGCTAAAAATGCTATCACCGGTTTAATCGATACAGGGAGTTCGATATCATTGCTTTCTGAAAGCACTTTTAAATCTTTAAAAGAGAAATTGACTTATAAACACTTGTCTTCACCAGTAACGATTAAGACTGTAAATTCGAACGTACAATTCTCTTCATGTATTCAAACTTCTTTCAAAATAAATAACACATTTTTCTCACAGAAGTTTTTTATAGTTGACATTCCTAATGAATCAACGTTTCAGGCCATACTTGGATGGGACTTTATTCAACAAAATAATGTAATAATAGACTTGTATAAAAACAATATCAAACTTAAAGATATAAGCATTCCCATTGCAAATACACTTGTAGAAGATGAAAACTTAAACAATTGTAGTGTTGCGAAAAATACTGAAACTCAGAAAAAAAATCAAAATCTTTCCCAAAAATGTAAACAAATGACAGTTAGGGCTTCTCAGAAAATATTTTTAGAACCTGAAGAGGAAACATTTATAGATGTGAATACAATTTTTTTGTCTGACAGGGACTATTTGTTTGAAAATACAGAAAATAATGCAAATATATTGTGTCTAGATTCAGTAATAAATAGTAGTACTTCAAAAATGCTTGATAATGATAATAATTGTAATAAAGGCCAATTTCAAATTTATGTTAAAAATCTAACTAAAGAAAGTATACACATAAATAAAGGTACAAAAATGGGCACCCTAACAGAAATTGATGAAATTATTCCACAGGAAACAGAAATTGATAACAACAATAAAATTGTTACTGATTCAACTACACAAATTTTGAATTACATTCAAGCTTCTGATGAAATATTAAATTTAAGAAGAAAGGAACTCTCTCCTTTGGATTTTGATGTCAAACATCTCCAAGGAGACCAAGAAAAGAAATTAAAGAATATTTTGTTAACAAATTTTGCAGCCTTTTCTAAATCTATGAAAACTTTAGGGCATACAGACAAAGTTATACCAAATTTAAAATTCATCACTGAATTCCCAATTAAAACATTACCTTTTCCAATACCACAATCATTACAACAAGAAGCTAAAAGTCAAATAAATCAACTTGTAGAAGCTGGAATTATTGAAAGAAATTGTTCAGAATGGGCTTGCCCCATTCTTTTAGTTAAAAAAAAACTTGACGCAGAAGGTAAACAAAAATATAGAATTGCAATGGACCTTAGAATGCTTAATTCAATAATTCAAGGATCTTCATACCCTTTGCCCAAAATACAAACAATTATTGCTGACTTATCAGCCTACAAGTACTTCACATGTTTAGATTTTCAACAGGCTTACCATCAGATTGCACTTCCTGAAGATTTACAAGATAAATTAACATTTACTTCTATGTTTGGTAGTTTTAAATACAAAAGACTATGCTTTGGATTAAAAAATGCTGCTTCTCAATATCAAGCTTTAATGGACACAATTATTGATGAAATTGATTTAGAGGGAATACATGCCTATCAAGATGACCTCATTTTTGGCTCGAATAGCTTTGAGGAAACATGCACTAAATTAAGTAGAATTTTAGAAATTTTGATAAAGTACAACTTAACTCTTGCACCTAACAAGTGCACTTTTCACAAAACTGATGTAAATTATCTTGGATTTCATATTCAAAATCATTGTATTTCCCCAATACAATCAAATATTGTCAAAATTAATTCTTTTCCTACACCGTCAACTAAAAGACAATTAAAAAAATTTATTGGTGTTGTAACATTTTATAAATCCCTTGTACCCAACTTTTCTAAACTAATACAACCTTTAATTGATTTGACTAAACCAAAATCAAAATTTCATTGGACTACTGAACATCAACAGATTTTTCACAAAATTCAAAAAATTTTCTTTGAATCACCAGTGGTCAGACTACCGGATTGGGATAGAGATTTCTACCTTAATACAGATGCTTCAAATATTTCCATTGCTGGGGTACTAATGCAGAAACATGATAATAAATTACTTCCAATAGCCTTCTTTTCTAAATCATTGAAGCCATCTGAAAAACGCTACCCTGCACTAAAACTGGAATTAATGGCTATCTACAAATCAATAATTGCATTTAAATACTATTTGTACAACAGAAAATTCACAATTTTATCTGACAGTGCTCCATTAAAAAGATACAAAAAAACAACTAATCCTACAGACCTTACCACAAAATGGTTAATGGAAATTTCAGAATATTCGTTTGATTTTGAACACATCCCTGGTTCATCAAATATTTTAGCAGACTATTTTTCGAGATGTGACTTCACTCACAATCAACAAGATTTGAACTCTAATCCTAAATTAATTTTTGAAAAACAACCTCTACCTGTAGTACATGATAATAGTAATGTTGTTAATCACTTTAATGATAACAATTGTAACAAAATCAAACAACAATACACTAATTGCTTAATTTCTGGAGATTCGAACAATAAAGACCCACTTTTAGAAATCTCTAATAATACTTTTGTAAATGAACAAATAAAGGATCCTGTATTGTCAAAAATTTACACAGAAATTCTAAAGAAAGGTTTTTCAAGAAAATACCCAAACTATTTTATTCATCCAGACACAAAGGTACTGATGTATAAAAAGCAATGTCCCAATAGCTCAACATTCTCATATCTTATTATTGTTCCTAATTCACTAAAAGCTAAGACATTAACAATTTCACATTTATCTCATTTTGGATTAAATAAAACATATAATTTCCTATCAAACAAATACTTTTGGAAAGGAATCTACACAGATACATTAAACTTTGTCGCTTCATGTACACGATGCCTACAGGCTAAACATCATAACACTCTTCCAGCTCCATTACAACCTACATACACACCCACACATCCTGGACATACCATTAGTGTTGATTTAGTAGGACCATTTAATAATGGTCACTCAGTACTCACAGTGTTGGACATTTTCTCACGCCATATGGAACTTTATCCATTAAAGGATACATCAGCAGAAAAAATAGTTAAATGTTTGTTTAGTTATATTACCACCTTTGGTAGACCTTCAGTTATCCTCTCGGATCTTGGTCCTCAATTTACATCCAATGTTTACAACACTTTTAATGATACTCTTGGTATAAAAATTACACATTCTTCTGTAGCACATCCACAATCAAACGCTTTGTCCGAAAGGATCAATAAATACATTAAATATTCAGTAAACATTTTAATGTCTGAAGTCCATACATTTGAAAACTCTTTGTTTATACATAAATCATTGTATAATGGCTCTAAACATTCATCTACTTTGTACTCACCTAACTTATTACATTTTGGAAGAGAAATTTCATTAATTTTTGACACTTTTGAGCAACAGATGAATCAACCTTTTCTCGACAAAAATGTTGATACACATAAATTATTAGAAGATTTAAATAAAATTTACCTTAAAGCTTACTCTAACATAAAAGATAATCAAAATAAGAGATATCAACACTTTCACAGACATGCTAAATTAAGACCTGTTGCTGTACATGACATTGTTTATTTAAAATCCGTTGATAAGTTTAAACCAAAGTACACAGGACCTTTTATTATTCTACAAAAACACTCACCGGTTTCATTTACAATTAAAAGACTACAAGCGCCTGATAGATTGTCATTTAGAGTCCATATTGACAGACTTATTATTGCACCACCTAGATACAGCCACTTACTTGATGAAGCAAGTCATAATAGAAATGTTAATTATAATTCAAGACAAAGCCACAATTATAATTTAAGAAACAGGAATTAAATTTTAATATCATATTATGTAATGTTTTGCAAGGGCTTGTGCATTATATGAAGAGCGCTCAATGCATAAGTTTCTTTTTATGTTTATTTTGGTTCTGTCATTCATTGTATGCAGGTAATTGGCTGGACCAATATATATACTCTGCATTTTTTTCTCTTTTTTTTTTAATTACAATGGATGACACAACACTATGTGAAATATTACATAATTTTTTTTTCTCTTTTCTAGTTCTTATTATTACAGTTTTCTTAACAACAAATTTAATAAAATTTATTATAATTCAGTTTAAAAAAAAAAAAAATCTTGTTTAACAATATTTACATTTTGATAAATATTAATATATCATAAGTTTAACAGATAATTACAATACTGTTTATTGACATACTATATACAAAACTTTTCAATAGTGCAATGACTTAAAGTTAAAATCTCAAAATTTTAATATGTGGCAATCAACTTATTATTATTGTTATTATGCTATGTTATTTTTTTGAAATGCTTCATTGGGTTTAGTGAGTTGTTTTGGTAGTCTTTATCTCATCACACTAAATTTTGTTAGTACTAAGAATTTTAATTAAATATATTTTTTTTTCATTTTTAATTTTACCCTCTATGATAATGCTAACTCGTTCAAAATTTACCCGGGAGAGTAGCATTTCATTGTGATGAGACCCCCCACACTTCTTTTGAAAATTGTTTAATACAATTCAATTGACATATATACCCAGTTTTGCGAGGTGTCCCTACAGAAGTCTTTGACTTTGATGGGGGACGGAGGCCTGTCCCTAACAGGTCAGGTCTTTCTACAAGCCCTATCCCGCTAGGAAAATGGCCATAAGCCAAAGTCGATATACTTGTTGCTACATACAAGATTAAGGGGAGATATTTTTTTTTTGTGACTGTCCAAGGGGCGTCGTTTTTGAATCTCTCCTGTGTGGAATTGCACGAACAAATTTTTTTCTCACTTTTGTGATATTTTCTATTATTTGTATATACATTTATATATTATTTTTTTTCCTCTCATTTTATATTCATTTTTTTAATTTACTTGTACTCATGTGTTGTTTTTTTTTCTCTATGTTTAACATTGATGTTATTTGATATGTTGCAGTATTATATGCACATTCAGTATTGTTTACAGTGTAATATGAAATAACTTTGAAGTATAACATCATATTTCTATACACATATCAGAACATTGAAAAGAAAATTTTTTTTTATTAAAAAAATAAAAATGAACAGTATTATTTTGAAAGCTTTCTTGACGATTAAATCTGGATCCAGACTCTAAAAGAAAACAGAACTCTTCAAATGTGGTGCCCACAATGATATTTAGAATGATGCAAATTCGTCATATGCCAATATGTTTCATGATGAAACAAATTTATAATGTGCATACGTATATTTACAATTGAATATTGCATTGATATACATTTTTTTTGGACTTATGCAGGTTTCTTGTATTATTTGTTTTTCATTCTGATTATGTGACATACTAGGGAGTGAGAGAGATTTTTTTTATTTTTCTGGGTCGCCGGGAGAAATATGTGAAGGTGTTCACATATATTTGGTTAAATTTTAATTGAATTTTTAAATAAAATAAAATCTAATGATAAATGAATGCATTATTCTAATAAAAAAAAATAATTAAATTTTAAGTGAAATATTATATTTGCGTAATTTGTTCTTAAGCATTTAAAAAAAGAATTATTTTTAAATGTCGTTAAAAATTACACAATTTTAATTATACATACGACCTACACTATTTATTAACATAAAACAATAACACACATCATTCAGAAATCTAAATTGTATATCTTTTTTAAATAGAAAAGTACTTTATTTTATGGGATAAAAAGAAAATAAAAGAAATAATATCTAACGGAAATTCTGACATTAAACGTAATTATAAAAAAAAGTGTTCTCAAATAGTCATAAAAAAAAAAAGAAAACTCATTGTCAGAATTTATATTATTGCAACACCGGATATAATTTATTTTAAATTACCCAATATTAATGATTTCAGTTCATAACGGTCATTTTCTCTAGTCGAAAGGTCGCTTGGCATAAAAATTGGCGATTAAAAGGTTAATACAATTATAAACCGTCATTACAAATTCAAAAATTAACATTAGTATAATATCTAAAACAAAGAACTGAAGTTGGCTTTCATTTTGGCGAAAATAATGATAATGCAGTCATGTGACTTCCCTTCCAGATGGTTCTCCCGTGCGATCGAAAAGAGCAGACCCTCAGTTTTTGCTTTTTCACGGTTTAGAGTAGACGTAAGTTTTTTTGCTGCCCTCTCTCTCTCTCCGTCGCTTCCCGAGAAACACTTGGGTCATTGTGTTATTATATTATTATTTTTATTACAACTCATATTTTATATGTGAATTTCTTTATGTGACTTCTTAAGGATATATTCAATAAAGACAATTTAAAAATTATCAAGATTTCAATGGATCCTATTTGTTCTCAAACGCAGTGTATATTTTACGGACAAAGAATAAACTTTTATTTCAGAAACGGATAATCCACGTTATAGCCATCGTAATCTTTTAATTTAAATTTTATAACCACATGCCTAAACATTTATTAGTTCTCATCAACTTAGGTAATCTGAAAGTTTTTTATCTCAGTTTTTAAACTTTTTTACATGTTTTGAGGTTGACGAATCCGAAAATAACAAAATCGGTATGGTGTCCGTCTGTAGGGTGTTAGTTTGTTAGTTTGTGTACACGATATCTCAGGAACAAATGATAGAAGAGGGTTCGAAACAGTTTTAAAATACCACTATGACACTGGCAAGGACACTATTGATTTGCAGCATTCTAATTTAAAAAACTTCGTAATTTATTTGAAATTTACTATTCTCTTAACATGGGAGAACTGAGCAAATTTTCGCTTTAATGTGTATTAAAAGGAATATTTTTACTGTAAAGGTTTCGAACTATCTTTAAAATATTAGTTATGTCACAGGGCCCGAAATTTCAACTCAGATTACACTCGCCGAAAAAAAGTTTTACTCGCCACAAAATAGAGTTGTCATTTTTTTTTTATTTATTTATTATTTTTTTCTTTCTTGCGCATTTTTTTTTCCTGACTATTTTAAATGCTTTTACAAATATGCTTAAAATTATCTATATTAAGAGTGGGCCGTTTATCATCATGTCTCATAATCAGGAGTTGGTGGCTAGCGTGGTTTTTTAGTACTACCGACACCATTCAATCCCGATTTCATGCTCTCGTTTAATGTTTCCGATGTCCAGCGATCGCTTCAAGGTGTGGCAGACAGGATGGCGCCACGCTAACGGTCAAGCGACTGGCCGGCGAATGTTCCTAGGTGTGGTCTAGAGTCCTGAGGAGCCTATAGGGAGCCTGATTGCATCAGGGGCCGACCCTCTCTCTCAAGTCCAGGAGAGACGGCAAACGAGGAGAGAGAATAGAGATGACCTCGAGAATTAAGAGGAGACGGATTTGATCTTGTAGATCTGGAAGGAGGCAGGAAGCCTAAATGGACGATGAATTACAGTTTTTCTTCTTTAATATAAATATTGTAAATTTTTGTAAATATTTCTTCATTAAACTAGAGAATTGTCCAAATGGCTCTTCATTCCTGCCCAATCTTTGAATTTTTAATTGTTCTTAGCTGTTTGTTATTGTGACTCTACCACAATCCGTTAAATTATTATTTTTTTTTCATTATTTTATTCTGTTGTAATGCTCATGAAACCATGGATAAAAATTTTTACTTTCTTTATTCTAATATATTATTTTGTTATGAAAGATTATCAGCGTTAGTTTCGGGAGATTTGGGCACTTTTTTATTATGAAGATCATGGTACGTATTTTTGTAACAATAGGGCAGGCCTAAATATTGAAATTTTAAATTACTACCCAGTGATTAATTGATCCTTTCAGTTTACTTGATGTTTTTTTCTTTTTTTTTTTTTTTTTTTTTTTTTAACCACTTTTTCGGTTGAATAAGAATTTGGAAGCAATAGATGAAATTCGCACTTTTTTCTAAGCTGACTTGCGAAATATGTGACTGCTTTTTTTATGTCTAATTTTCAAGATACATTATATTTTATGGGCTGATTTTTGAAATGGGGAATCATTTCGGAACTATTTAACGTAATTTACGATTCAATTGCCGAACAACATAATTTTCAATGTGTCACTTAATGAAATTTATGCGTATAAAAGCCAAGGGAGGAAAAAGAGAAGTGGCGAGTTGTTTATATATTTTAAGTCGCCACTTCATTTTATTTAGCGCCCATGTGGTGAGTTGAGAGGAAATATAGTTCCTTTGCAAGGATACAAAATAAAATTCCTCTACATTACGGTCTGGATTGAAACGTTTTGAAGTTTATAGATATTTTACATTGCTGTGATAAAGTATAATCATAATGGAAAAGCATGTGATTATTACTTATATTTCTTCTACAGGGAAGCATGAGAGAATTTGTATATATCCCGACCTAACGGGCTAATTATCTGAAGTGCACATTTAAAGTATTCAAAAACGAATGAAAGAGAGGCATGTTTCAGAATTTTTCCATAGCATAATCGTAAGTGGAAATTACGTGCATACCATTTATATTTCTTTTACAGAGGCAGACAGAAAGTTCGCGATTAATTATGATACGTAGTGAAAGTAGTGAAAATATATGAACTTGGATAGAGAGTTATACTCAAAACAACTTATTTTACTTTTACCTTTTGTTTATTTACTATGCAATGATTCAAATTAGTTTAAACCTCAGGCAACTATTAAATTCTCAGAAAGTAAAATAGAGTACCTCCAGATTTTATTTTATTTTATTTTTAAGCAAAAGGCTATATATATATATATATATATATATATATCTGTACTGATAAGTATAAAGGATTTAAGTCCATAGTCTTGATTTTTCAGGAGACGAAAAATAAAGTTAAACTAACTAAAAACAAATCAAAAGAATCGATTAGGAAAAAAGGATTTCGTTGACTTATACCCTTTATACCATTCAGTGATTGTCAACCTTCATTTAATAACGGGAAATTTTTGAATTAAATATTTTATACCATACATGAATGCTAAATTTCTGACTTGAACCTTTTTTTACCAATGGATTTTCTCAAAGACTAAATGACATGGATTTAAATCCTTTATACCAATCGATAGAGAATTTTTTTCTGAGTCTGACTATGTACTTAACTCAAAATCGACATTTTTGGACTTAAATCCTTTATACTTATCAGTACAGATATATATATATATATATATATATATATATATATATATATATATATGTACCCCAGAGGTTAAGGATACCATGTCACAAAAATATAATTTTTCAGGAGAGCATCTTTTTTTTTTTTTTTTTTTTCAACTTTGCATATTTAAATGCACTTCTTCGCAACTTAAGCATTAATCGCTTAGTGATACTTTACCATATTATTAATGGCATAATGTCCTAATGTAATGAAGGAAAAATGTGCATCAAGGACATGTTGCTAACTATTTTTACCAAAAAAAAAAAAAAAAGGCATGGCGTTCTTTCCTCCAGGGACAGATATGTATCATCTTTTTAAATTTGTTAGGTTCCTCTTATATATATTAAATGTAACTGATTGATAAATTCCTTTATTTTATTTATTTATTTTTAATTTTTATTATTATTATTATTTTAGTTGGATCTATTAATTCATCCTTGACATGAGTGGGTTTAATCTTTCATTGTAGCGTGAGTATTTAATTCATCTTTAACTTACTAATCATGGATTTATTTATGTAATTTTTTAGATGAAATTAGCATAAACAATGTAGCTCTTGTATGCTAAATTTTATTATGTTTTACATTTACATTTTATACATTATACATGCATGTATGTGATTTATATTGAATTGATTGCTGTATTACTTTTGCTTTGTTTTGTGTTAAATTTTAGAATCTCAGTTCTATATTCTTGTTATAACAATACTTCAATAATGCATGTGATGGCAGCAAAGCCACCAGATTGTCAAACTGCCTAGGGATCGCAGTCTAGCTAATTTAAAATAAAGATAAAATATTTACAAAAGACGAATAATACATTTTATTTCTTTAAAAAAAATTCTATTCTACAAATAAAACAAGCATGTTGTGACCACCACAGGACTTTCTTCTATATAATCTTATACAAATTCCCGCAGTACAAATTATTTATTAAACTATTATTTATTAAAATTATTTTCCATTCACATATGATGAATGCAGACGATTTTTATCTGCACTGTAAAAAATATGTCTTATTTGCTACTAGAAATTTTCTGTAATTACAAAATATAGCATTCTGACAACGTAATTTTTTCGTAAATTACGCGTATTTTCGCAAATTACAGAGAATTTGTGGCAGCAAATAGGACATATTTTTTGCAGTGTGACAGAATTATAACACTAAATGCTGAAAGAAAGTCAATTTTGTGCCAACATCAGAAGAAAAAAAAAAATTTTTCGTCGAAAATGGAAAAAAAAAAAAAAAAAAATCGGTAACTTTGTTTTAAATTATCCTAGATCTATGGTTCAACCATTCGTTTTAAAGGTATTGGTAAATTCTTTCAATAGATACCCATGCTAAAATTTTACACATCCCGGGGGTACTTTCCCCCTACAGAGTTGAGCGATGCTCCTACATGCACACACTTTTTTTTCTAGTTTACTACTACTATTATCAATAATTCATATTAATTTTACAATCTTACATTAAAAATAAGTCTCATTACGTACATCTACACGAAATTTTGTCCTATATTGCCATGTTAAAAATTTAGAATAAAAAAAAGGATTACAGCGCCACCTACTGAGCGATTGGTCCCCAAATGCAATCAGCACTAGCTTAGGTCAGAGTCCAACTAAATACCAAATTTGGTTAAATTTCATTCATTGGTTCGGGATATACAACGTCCACAAAACTTGTGATACACACACACAGACACATAGACAGACATTTTGTAAATTTTCACGAATCCAGTATTTTCTCTCTCTATATATATATTGAAGAAAGTAAAAAAATCACAGAAGTTACCATTAAAAAAAAAAAAAAAAAAAAAAAAGGGGGGGGGGGAGAAATATTTACATTAAAAAAAGTGTCAAATTCAAAAACAATCACCACGCTGTTTTAAAATTTCACGCTATTGTTCTATGAAGTAATAACAAAATTTAATTTCCAAATTTTAACAGAAGTTTGCGTTGCTAGATTTTTCAAGCGTAAGAAAACTTTTAGAAAACTCGTTAAAGAACTTTAATTTTTGAAAGTATCGGATTTCTTGCTCAAACTTTGTCTTTTTTTTTTTTTTGTCTCTTCCCCGTTAGAGAAAAAGTGATGCTAATAATATTACGTTATTTGTTCATATTTATTTTTTTTTCTTAATAAAAGCCAAATATAAACAATGGGATGTTAAAGTATTAGTTTTTTAAGTTTTTCCACAACAAAGCAAAAAAATTTGAAGCTTAATAAAAGGTATATAGATATTGATAATAATTAAATACATACATACATAAACGAAATGTTTAAAAAATATTTATACATGTTTTCCCTTTTTTTTTTTTTTTTTTTTTTTTTTACAATTTGTAGTTTTATTTTGTTAGCAATTTGAATGAAAAAAACAAACACTATTAACACGTTAATCGCCACTATAATATCAGAAAAATTTTCACATGGGCCATGGTAACTTTATTAGACAATTTAGTTAAAAATGCGTGTTAAAAATGCGTCAGGCACATATGACTGACATGGCGATTAACGTGTTAATAATTACTCGGCGTATATGATATTCCTTTTAGGGTTATTTCCTAGTTAAAAATGCGTGTTAAAAGTGCGTCAGGCACATATGACTGACATGGCGATTAACGTGTTAAAGAGAAATTAAAATTATATTATAGATAATATCCGATATTTTTTAATAAACAGTGCATAAGAAACTGATTTTTGATAATCTTTACTAATAATAAAAAAAGCCTGTGTGTATGCGTATGTGTTTGTCAAATTTATCACATTTTCACGTAGAAATGGAAAATCTGGATCCACAAAAATTTGTACATGGATATGTATTTTTACAAGATTTGGTCGTATACAAGGCTTTTTTTTTTTTTTTTTTTAATTCTTTTATGTCTTTAAAAATCCGTGCAAAATAATATTCAGCAATAAATATTTACATGTAAAAGAAAACGTTACATTTTTGCTTACGATATTTGATTTAAGATTTTTGTCAAATTTATGGAAAATGAAGTCACAATTAAGAGGCAATATAAGGTAATTCGGGGAAAGACGCAAGTTTGTTTCTGGCACTTTTATGTGTCAACAGAAGGTAATACTGACCAGCATGTGTGAGAAGCCTTATCCCAGTGAGCGCGTTGATTCTGAGCTTATCTTAATTTATCGCCTTTAATCGCCGTTATTTTAGATCTCGTGAGCATTTAATCTTGTGAGTAAAGCTCTTATAATATTTGCTTGTTCATACTTAAAGTTCTTAACATATGTTTTATTATGAATAAGATATTAGCAATATAAGTGAGTTCCTTATTCTATTAAAAACACAAGGAAAGCAGAAGCGGCATCGGTGGCATCTTCACCGCATACTTGGGGGAAGACGCAACATAGTTCAGAAATAAATTAAATGACCTTTACATTTTATGCTTTACTTTGTGTATATGTACACTATAGTGTGAAATATATACGGAATTAGTAATTATGACATTATAATAATTATCATTTTTATAATATTAGTTTAACAAACTTTCAAGTCTTCAGTAAGGATCTCTACTGAATACAGCTTGGGGCAAGGCAGCCACAGTATGGAAATGGAATTTCTGGGTTTTCAGCTATTGGGATTTATCCTTATAACCCACAAGCAATCCCAGACCATGCGTGTGCTATCTCTGTTAGTTTCAACAATGATACAGTTGTCGCTTTCATAAACGGTGCGTGCGACAATCGTCCTACACCAGCAGTTGCTTCTACCAGCAGAGCTAGAGGCAGTCGACAATCACAAACAGTTGCCTCCACTAGCACAGAAAAGTTATTGCCTCCCCTACAGTTGTTCTTAATTCACAGGTAATTTTCCACTGTTTGTCTTATATTTCTTATTTATTCTGGCGTTGCATTTTACCTCATAACTGGTGGCATTTTTCCCGTATACGTGGGTGAAGATACAACAAATACACGAGTTTATTTAACATTAAATTTGTCAATTGTGTGCACACACAGACTGGGAAAGGAATTAATAAACATGCATAATTAATAAAACATAGAACATGGTATATTTTTTCATTATCAGTCAGTTCAATTTTTGGCTCTAGTAAGCAAACTATCCTTATGTATGGCATCTTTCCCCGGTTTATCTTACATTTTAGTTATTTTAAATATTCCGAAATCTATGGAAAATATCAATATGACAACGAAGCAATATACAGGGTGATTTATTTTAAACTGACGCTATTCAGAGCCATCTGTAGATCGATCTAACAACAGAAATGGCACCAAACTTGGTATGGAGACTAATGCTGACATGGGAAGTGGGATTTCGTGAAAAAAAATTTAATCGAAAAATCGCCGATTGGATATTTATGGCGCTGTGCAATGTAAATGTGTTACATTAAAAAAGAAAAAGTAATAACACATACAAAATTACAGTGAAATGTTAAGGTTTATTCACTGCATTAACTTCCCGGACGAGGAATTCGATCACATTCAATATGACCGCCATTCTCAGAGACTACACCATGCCTTCTCTGCACAACACTCTCTACGGCCGTACGCAACATGTCACAAGGAATATTCTGCACTGTTCTTGATATGTTGTCCTTTAACATACTCAAGTTCATGACTCTACCAACATAAACTTTTGATTCCAAATAACCCCAAAGCAAAAAGTAACAGGGAGTTAGGTCAGGGAAACGAGACGGCTATATAACTGTAAAACTAAGACTGATGTATCTTTTATCAGTGAAGTGGTGGCGCAAGAACCGCTGTACCTCAACACCAATGAGTGGCGGTGCTCCATCCTGCCTAAATATTGTCTGATTGAGACATTTTCTCTGCTGAAGGTGTGGAATGACAAAATTAAGGCAGCATATTGCGATATCTTTGTGCAGTAACGATACACGTTACTGGTCCTGTTGAAGTGACGTTCTCTAAAAAGAATGGTCCAATTACGAATTCAGTTCTAAAGCCACACTAAGCGGTGACTTTTGGGGAATGCAAAGAAATTTCTTGCACAGAGTGGGGCTGTTCAGGAGCCCAAATTCGGATATTTTACGTGTTAACAGACCCATTCAGATGAAAATGAACCTCATCTCCCCACAGAATTTTCCATGGGAAATTTTCGTCAACCTCTATCCTGGAAAGAAACCACAGAGCAAATGTCAGTCGTTTATCAGAATCATTGTGTTTTAGTTCATGTAAGCGACTGATTTTGTATGGATAGTAGAGAAGAACTCGCCGCAAGACTTTCCGTACCGTAGAAAAGTTCATATTTAATTGTCGCGCTACAACCCGAGCGCTGCTACTACCAGCAATGGTTCCCTGTGATCCATCGACGATTGCAGTTCCAACATCTGATATCACCTCATCTGACATAGGTTTACGTTCTCTGCCTACACGAATTCTCAGTGACCCTATTTCTTCGAACTTTTTAATCATTTTCTGCAAAGCATTAGGAAATAAAGGCTCCTTACGTGGCTTTTGTCGTGATTTAAACTGATGAAAATCTGTGAGTGCATTACACTGATTAAGATAGTACAGCTTCACTAGTAATGTGAGTTCTGATAATGTGAGTCGCATATTCCCTTGGGCTGGAGAGAATATTTTTTAGAACTGTCTACATGTTTTTATAACTCAAATTACTGGAGCTGTTATAGCCTACTAAAGCATGAATTTTTATTTTACTTTGATACCTTTGTTTTATGCTAATTCTCAGTTTAGTGAGCTAGTATAGCACCACAAATACCCCTATCGGCGATTTTTTGAACTGATTTTTTTTTCACGGAATCCTACTTCACATATCATCATTAGTCTGCATATCAAGTTTGATACCATTCTATTTGTTAGATCGAGGTACAGGGGGACTCTGAATAACGTCAGTTTAAAAAAAACACCCTGTTCTGTTATTTATATATATTGTTACGAATTTGTAAATAATAGCAGTTTAAAAAGACGTCAGGTTATAAAATGTTGATTTTCTGCAGTTTTAGCTTGTTCTGGCGTTAAAATAACTCATTTTCCTTTAAAAAAGTGTTAAAAACCTTCACCAGGGCAGGTACTGGCCTTGGTGTCAAATTTGGCGACTTTATCACTCCTTGGTGATTTTTTGGCGACCTTGGCGAGAAAATCCTTATTATTGATATATTAAATATCTAAGCTCTAACTCGATTATTATGGAAGTTACTGGAAAATTCTAATATTGTACGAAGATATATTAAGGGAATTGCATCGCTGCCGGAAAGAATCAATTTCACGCTTACTGGGTCTATTGTTACTCTTTGATTACAGCCTATTGCTGTGTGTTAATGCTTTGGTACAGTCTGTGCTGTCATTTTGATGTTCTCAGCTGTTATTTAAACTGTGTTTTCTGGTGAAATTGAGTTGGTTTACAGAACTGTAATTCTAGAATATTCTGTAAATAAACTTTTAAGCCTCTACAAGATTCGCCTTTTATTCACAGACAATCCACGAACCCCAAGTACGCAACAATATATATATATACAGTCGTCAGCAAAATTATTGAAGCACACATTCACATTTTTCTTTTTTTTTTTTTTTTTTTCTTTTTTTTTTTTTTTTAAGCTTGATTGCTAATTTTTATCATCAACTTACTTTCTTATAAACAGCATAAAGACTAAGATCATGATTCGACAAATATTTATTTAACAAAACAGTATTAAGTGATCATATTTTAAATACGAATTATTACTAGTACTTCAACAATTTTGCTGCCGACTGTATATAATGAGCTGCTGCGAGAACATTTTCCCCGCTCTGGTGCTACTGATTGTGATATCCATAGCTTTCTACGATCCGGCTTTTCTTGAAAACAGAACCTGGCTCTAATTATCTCCGTTATATAGCCTCTCTTCTTTTTTGTTGAAAGGAATTGTGAAGTATGTTGACAGATACCTTAGGAATTCTGTTCTTGTTGATAGGCCACTGTCTTCCTCACAGCATGCTTATCCACCTGGAAGATCTACTAATACTGCATTGTATGAACTTTACTTTCTTTTGGAAAAGTGCATTAATGGTAAAGAAATTACCTTTATTGCTTTTCTTGATATTGAAGGAGGGTTTATAAACGTCTCTTTTGACACTATCATTCGTGCTCTTGACTCGAGGGGTGCTAATCCTATTATTATCAGATGGATTCCTAATTTGATGTCCTTTAGGTATGTTTGTGCTTCTTTAATGGGTACCTGTATGAAGGTTCATGCTAGCTCTGGTTGTCGACAATGGCGAGTACTCTCTCCTATGCTGTGAGGCATTGTTGTCGACTCTTTGGTAGTCCATTTTGCCCACCTTGGTATTCCATGTGTTGTTTATGCTGATGATGTGGCTATTGTTGTCAGGGGCAAGTTTGGTAACTCTGTCTCTGATGTTATGAATGGTGCTCTTCAGCATGTTGCACGTTGGTGTTCTGATTCGGGCTTATCTGTTAATCCATTTAAGGTAAGCCTTATTCCTTTTCGTAGGAGAAGATATCTAAATCTTGGTGATGTCAACTTCCTGGGTAATAAGCTGTTGCCTTCAAATGAGTCAAGTTCTTGGGTATATTCTTTGGCATTAACTTGAACTGAAGTAAGCATATTGAGTATTGCTTACTTAAGGCCATAAAGGTCTTTTGGGCATGTAAGAGTTCCATTGGAAGAACTTGAGGTTTATGTGCCAAGACTGTCCATTGGATCTACTCCCTGATTATCTATCCAATCACCTATGGCTGTAATGTCTGGTGGTCTCGGACTAGGCTGACTACTGTTAGAGCTAGCTTTAATAGGTTTCAAAGGATAGTCTGTAATTTTCTTTCAGGCTTCATTAAGACTACTCCAACTGCTGTCTTTGAGTATTTGCTTGTGCTTCTTCCGCTTCATTTGCGTATTGAACCAGAGGCTATAACCTGTATGAAGCATTTCATGTGTCTGATCATGTGGAAGGGTTATTCTAGACATCTCTCTCGGGGTTCTCTCATTTCATTTGTTGCTGATCTTCCTTCTTTCATTACGCCTAGTGACTACATGGTTATGAAATATGCCTTTCATAAGTCTTTTAAGATCTTTTTCCCTTCGAGGGAGGATTGACTTATGTCCCCTAGTTGGCTTAATGGCAACTGTTTGCTTTGGTATACTGAGGGCTCTAAGCTTGGTGCTCATTCTGGGGCAGGTGTTTACTGTCTTAGGAATGAAACTCAGCTTTCTTTCCCTCCTGGAATGTTTGCCACAGTTTTCGAAGCTGAAATCTTTGCTATCATCTTATACTGTAAGGTATGATTACACAGAAGTTATCATAATTTAACCATCTGTATTTGTTCTTTTAGTCAGGCGGCTCTCCTTTCACTGGTGATGTGTAAGTTCACCTCTCTTCTCGTGTGGGAGTGCTACAAGGTACTTTGTGAGTTTTCTTCCTATAATAAGTTTAGTCTGGCCTTCAAAGTATCAAGACGTCTGTTAGATGCTCCTGATGGCTGGCTAATCTACTAGGGACAGGGGTGAGTACCGGTTACGTACTATGTAGCGTTAGGCGCGTGAATGTTCTGGCTCTCTGCTGATATCTCATTTATGTTTCTGGCCCCACTGGTTTTAAAGTTATGAGTATTTTAGTAATGCAATGTATTTTCATTATGTTTTTCCCTCTACAGAATTTCTGTAGGGACTTCATTTCTATATATATGTTAATAATCAAATACTAAACATGTTAATTATGCCTATTATACTTTAATTAAACCATCTGTGTCTAAAATTCAATTCATTAATTACCTAGTATACTTAAATTGCAATTTATAATCTTCTTAATTATGTTTTCCATTAATAATATTCCCTTTGTTTATCCCTTTCTCAATTTTAGTAATGTATTTGTTTTAATTATTTTTCCCTCTCGGATTCTAAGAAGGGATCTTTTCATAATTTGAACCAAAACCTATCGGCTGTTGCCACTGATAATATAGTGAATGTTTTTCGGGTTTTCTTTGATTGGTTAGTCCTTAACGATTTCGCGGGCATGGCTTTTTATGGGTAATCTGTTGCCATGCAGGGTTTTCAAATAACATAGGGATGTTCGCTGTATTATGGTGGCCAGCCGTTACATTTATGATTGCATCAACATTGTAAATTTTTCTAATAATTATTAATAATAAAGTGTTAATTTGTGTACCAGTGGGGCTCCATATAGTATCTTTATTTAGAGATTCATCCTGGGTCGGGTTTGTTTTGCATCTACCAGTAATTAATTGAGATTTTTCCTATCCTAGTTTGTGCGTAAATTTTTTTTTTTTTTTTTTTTTTCCTTTTAAGTCTCTGCCCCTGTAGTGACGGGGCTCCATAGCACCCCTATTTTATCTTCACCCCGTAGAGCTCTGGGTCGAGTCTGTTTTGTTCTTATATCAACCAATTGAGATTTTTCCTGTATATGTATATGTTATTGTTTTTTCTTTTTAAATAACTAAAGCTAATAGTGTAAACTTATTGTTTTTTGTAACCCCATTTATCCTTAAGAGGTCTTAACCTTAGCCCTGTAGGCTTGGGGTTGAGCATTTTTTGCACTTTTCTCAATCAATTGAGCTATGTCCGATCTATGTTACTTTTAATTTTATCTTTTATTTTTCCACTGATAATGGTTTTAAGTGCATTTACTTTTGTTTTATGGAGCCCCTTGGCGCCTTAAGGTATCTCAACTCTGTTAAGCCATGGGTTGGTTTAGTTTTATATCATTTATCGAACAATTGCGATCTTTCCTACGTGTGTGTTTTTTGGAGTTTTGACTTAATTATACTATTTTCCGCATAATGAGGGAACCGTTCGCCAGAATTGCAATTGTCATACACCGTTGGAAAGGTCTCCTCTAGCCCCACCTCTTAGGCTACCCCTCCTTGCTTTCCGCATGAGGGCGCTCGCGTATTACCCTTAAAATCGTAATTTTTTAATTACTCATTTCAGACTCGCGGTTTTTGTTACCTTTTATTTATTTTTCTTAAACTTACTTAACCAACCTGCGCTTTTCCCAAATTAAGGCTTTTTGGCGCCTGTGGAACAATTTACAGTTATGGTTTCATCAAATTTCAATCTAAAGCTCACCCAAATTAACGTAATAACTATTTCAATAGCCCAAGGTCTTGGTTTTCACTAATTACACAAGTCCTTTTTCCCCTTTTACTTAACCAATTATTTGGCGCCAAAAAAAAAAAAAATTTTTTTTTTTTTTTTTTTTTTTTTTTTTCTAACTTTCAAAATTTTACAGTTTTTTGTTAATTTCTCAGCTTCTATTCATCCGATTTACACTTTCTTTATATCGTTGAATAGGTCTTTGCACGCCCCACCCTCTAGGCTTACCACCATTTCTCCCCGCTAGAGGGCGCAATCCCTATTCCCTAAAAACCGTAACTTTTTATCTACCTATTTCAGAATCGCGGTTCTAGTTACCTTTTATTTATTTTTCTCAAAATTAATTATCCAACCAGCGCTTTTCTTAGGTTAAGGCTTTTTGGCGCCTGTGGAACCAATTTACAGTATTGGTTTCTTCAAATTTCAATCTAAAGCTCGCCCAAATTAACATAATAAATATTTCTGTAGCCTAAAGTCTTGGTTTACACTAATCGCAAAAGACCTTTTCCCCTTTTCGTTTAACCAATTATTTGGCGCCAAATTTTACTAAACTTTCTAAATTTTTCAGTTTTTCGTTAATTTCTCAGCTTCTATCCATCCGATTTACACTTTCTTTATATCGTTGCATAGGTCTTTGCACGCCCCACCCTCTAGGCGTACCACCATTTCTCCCCGCTAGAGGGCGCAATCCCTATTCCCCAAAATCCGTAAATTTTCAACTTCTCTTTTCAGACTCGCGGTTTTTGTTACCTTTTGTTTATTTTTCTCAAACTAAGATATCCAACCTGCGCTTTTCTTAAGTTAACGCATTTTGGCGCCTGTGGAACCAATTTACAGTTATGTTTTCTTCAAATTTCAATCTAAAGCTCACCCAAATTAACGTAATAAATTTTTCTGTAGCCCAAGGACTTGGTTTTCACTAATTACACTAGACCTTTTCCCCTTTTTACTTAACCAATTATTTGGCGCCAATTCTTCCTAACTTTCAAAATTTTTCAGTTTTTTGTTCATTTCTCAGCTTCTTTCCATCCGATTTACACTTTCTTTATATCGTTGAATAGGTCTTTGCACGCCCCACCCTCAAGGCTTACCACCATTTCTCCCCGCTAGAGGGCGCAATCCCTATTCTCTAAAAACCGTTTTTTGACGCCCCCTCCTTTTTTTTTTTTTTTTTCCTTCTTCATTACCTTTTGTTCAGTTTTCTCAAACTAAGTAATCCAGCCTGCGCTTTTCTTGAGTTGAGGCTTTCTGGCGCCTGTGGAACCAATTTACAGTTATGGTTTCTTCAAATTCCAATCTAGAGCTCACCCTAATTAACGTAATTATTTAAATAATAACGTAATAACTTAATTCTTAAAATTAATTTTTTTTTTTCTTTTCTCCTCGTTCCCAGGGTTCTTAAAATTAATATTAATATTAATTTTTTTTTTTTTTTTTTTTTTTTTTTTGAGCCGGGACTTTCTGCGTCTGTCGCGCGTATGCGTGGCCGGGAAACCCCCCCCCCCCCTCCGCAGTTTATTTTGAAAAGTTAAACTTATTAATTATATATATTTTTAAAAGCTTTTATAAAAGCTAATTTCTCTCTAAAAACGTAATCTTTAGCCAGCTAAGGAATCTTTAAAAACAAAAGCTTTTTTCAAAGCTAAAGCCAAATAAAACAACATAAATGGCAGAATCAGAAGACGAGTCAAAGACTGACTTAGAGATCTCAGAGGCTCTGGATCTCTACGACTACGAACCAGAAACATCATCAGACGAATCCATCATCTTAGCTAAATCAGGGACTTCTACCAGGTCTCAAACTAAGCAGAATAAAAAATCCAAATCAAAAATTTCTACGATGAACAGCCAACAATTCTTGAAATCCAGCAGTACCCCTTCAAAGGACTATAACCCAAAGGAAGATTTCAAGACCTTCAAATCCATTTTCGCGGTCTCTAAGGCCGCAATGGACATAATAGAGATCAATAGGGCAAAGGGACATAGGGCCCCTCTCGCCCTCCTATACAAAGCCTTTCAACGTATACGAGCTATACACAAGAGAGCTAGACAAAAAGACTGCACAAATCAACCAGAAACAGCAGAAGCATCAACAGTCACTACACCACAACAAACAGACACAGCAACATCGACAGAACAACAAGAAACAATCATCCTACCTCCACAGAAAGCAGACGTTGCTACCTCAACAGATCCTAATGACTCAGTTACAGAATCCCAACACAGACCAAACCAAGAGCTCACCCTAAAAGAGCACCATCGCCGCGTGGAAACACAACTTAACACCATCGCGGCACAACAAAAAAAAAATACTTAGAAGAATAACAACACACGCCCGCCCTCAAGTAAAAGACCTACCCACAGCCTCCACCTCTCAGACTCAACCAGAAAAAGAAACCTCCACAGCAAACCAATTAACAACCAACGGACATCCAACACCCACCACAACAGCAGAATTCCCATCACTGGAAGAAGCCAGCAAGACGAAAAACCGACGCAACTCCCCAATCAATCCACCTCCAAAACCAACCCAAAATGAAAGCCACATCAGAGCCACCAACGCCTACTATAAAACCCTCTGCACAATTTACATCACGTCCAAAGACTCAAAGCTAAGCGGCACGGAAATCCTCCGACTGATGAGAAATTCAAGAGTAAACACAGCGGCGAGAATATCAAAGTACAACACCTTCCGTCGCTCCATAGACATTATCTGCAACACTAGAGGCGACGCACAAACACTGATCCAAGATTACACAAACAGCACAGACCTCACTTCCACACTAATCTTCAAGACAAAACCCAGCCCCCAACAACGCCTCATAATCATGGGCGTTCCTGAAGAACTCTCCAAGGACCACATCATGACAGGACTATATGAACAGGGTCTTCTCAATGACTTATCTGCAACAGCAGTAAAACATATAAGACAGTTCCCCTCCAAGGCACAGAGTTTCACCAACCACATCTTACAAACACCGCTCCCAATAGCAGAATCAATAATAAAAGCAAAATTTCTCCAACTAGGTCTCATGCGCTGTACAATAAAACCTCACACCCAGGCAATGAGATGCTCAAAGTGCCAAAGTTTCGAGCACTCGCAGGCCCACTGCGACCAAGATATCCATTGTTCTCACTGTGCTCAAAACCATAAAAACGATAAGTGCAATGAAAAGCCCAGTTGCATAAACTGTGCAAGAATAAACCTCCAAAATGCGAAAAAAGGCATTCGCCCCATAGACAATAACCACCCAGCTTACTCTCCCACCTGTCCGGTTCGAATGGAAGCCTACAGTAAATGCAGGGAAGCTCTCGATAAAAAATACGTAGCAAAAGATGAAAAGGCACAGCAACCACACCGTCCGCAGCAGCAGGAAAACTCCAGTCAGGAGAATCAAAGCTCCTCTGACCACAACCGCAGGCAACAAAGGAGTAACCAGCCCAATAGCCATCAAGCCCCTGCAAGTCCCCACCCATGGCTGTTCAACCCATTCACACACTTTATGGCTCACCCAAGTGGACTCCCACAAGGCCAATTCACCAATCTCAACGGCAATCAGCACAACAACTTCAACGGCGTAGACAGCAGCTACAGGTCACGAACAAGGAACTTCTACTTTGAGGGAAATCAGAGGTTCCTTTCACCATCTGGACCCTTTGGCTGCATACAAGACGCTCAAGGAGTACAGGGGTAACTCGTTCTCTCTTCTCTTTCCCCTCCTGTCCCCGCCCCCTCCCTCTGCTTCCCCCTTCCCTTTTCTTTTTTTTTTTTTTTTTTTTTTCTCCCCTAGATGGGGAAGTCTAGGAAGAAAAAGAAAATACCATCGGCTCTCTCCTCTCTCTCCCAAGAGGCAACATCCTCCTCAACACCAAAAGTCAGCTTCAATAACCTAAATTTCCTACAGATCAACCTCAACAGGTGCATGGCAGCGAACTCAACGGCCCGGGAATTCATGGAAGAAAAGTCCATAGACATCGGCCTGTTGCAGGATGCTTACTGCACTGTGGGGGGTGATCTGTTCGGCTTTC
This sequence comes from Salticus scenicus, assembly GCA_963930645.1. Classification (NCBI taxonomy): domain Eukaryota; kingdom Metazoa; phylum Arthropoda; class Arachnida; order Araneae; family Salticidae; genus Salticus; species Salticus scenicus. The sequence goes on from OZ005650.1 coordinate 264,715,086, forward strand.
CGTCTGCCTGGTCAAGTTTCAGTTCCAAAAACAACACTGCCCACATAGTCATAGCGACACAAACCCTTAACTACACACACGTTTTCACTGGGGAAAATTGTGTATTCATCTCACTTACCACTAGGGAAGGTGAACTGCTACTTGGAAGCGCTTATGCCGCCCCGTCTGCAGACTTCGAGGCCTGTCTGCTGGAGTGGCAACACCTCATAACACACAGGTCATTATTCATTTGCTGCTGCGACCTCAATGCCAATTCCCCGTTGTGGTGCTCACCTAACGAGGATCGCAGAGGTCGCGAACTAATAGAATTTATAGCCTCCAATAACCTATGCTTGGCCAACATTGACAACTCTGCTCCCACCTTTAATAAAAACGATGCACAGGGCTGGCCTGACTTTACTCTCTGCAACCCTAAGGCGTTCGCAAGAATAAACGACTGGTCAGTTCTGGACATACACAACAACACAGATCATAATTACATCACATTCTCAACAAGCACCATACCCTCAATATCACACTCTAAACGCTTCGCCACTAAGCATGGCAATTTCAAAAAATTCAATAGCCTAATTCAAAAGGAATCATCGAAACTTATCTCGGAGCTAAATACAATCACTAACGAGGCCCAGTTAGAAACATACACTCAAAACCTCATAGCCACAATCCACACTGCAGCAACCTCAGCATTCAGACTGAAGAAGTCGGGACGGCAGTTCGCCTACACCTTCTGGACCCCCCAGCTACGTTCCATGCGTAATCGACTCACAGCTCTTAAAAGACAATTAAAATATATCGATCCATCCCTAATCCCACAGCAAAAACAAGCAATCAAACTTCATTCGGCCCTTTTCAAAAAACACATAAACACAGCTAAACGCAACGCATGGAAACACTTTTGCTCATCACAGACCAAGATTTTCGGAACAGCGTAAAAATTCTACAGTAACAAATTCTTTACACCAACAGAACTGAAACTGGAGCGCCCTCAGGCGCTCTCTTCCAAACGTAACAACCTGGAATACCTAACAAGCACACTCTTCCCAGAATCTCTCCTCACAAACTTTCAAGAGCCCGTCTTCTCGGCTCCCTCGGATGTTCCCTTCACGGAGGCCGAGATCAAAGCCACTCTATTCAGCTTCAATGTAAAGAAAGCTCCAGGTCCCGACAATTTAGACTTTAAAATTCTCCGCAATGTACACCTAACAATACCACACCTCCTACAAAAATGGTCAAACCTCTGTCTAAACTTTCACTACTTTCCAGAAATTCTCCGCAGAGGCGAAGTGGTGTATTTCCTGAAGCAAGGGAAACTCCCCTCTGAACCCTCATCCTACAGACCGATCTGCCTCCTACCAACGTTAGGAAAATTATTGGAAAAACTGACAGTAACACGCCTAAATTTCTACCTCGAATCAAACAACCTGCTCCACCCAAACCAATTCGGGTTCAGAGAGGGCAGATCGTGCGACGAAGCAATGCAAGCCATCAAGAGTTCCTGCGCCGTCAGCTGCAATGCCTAAAAATACACCACCATCGTCTCACTAGACATACAGGGAGCTTTCGACAACATAGAGTGGCCCCACATTCTACAAGCTCTCCAGGACCTTGGCTGCCCGAGGAATCTGGCGGGAGTTATCAGATCTTATCTCTCAAAACGAAAAATCCTAGTTAACTGGGGTGAAGGCTCCTCAGAACTCCCTCAATCTAAAGGCTGCCCGCAGGGCTCATGTCTTGGTCCATTACTATGGAACATAATCGCCAATAGCATCCTTCGAGAAATGAGCTCGGCGGGCTTCGAGATTTTCGCGTATGCTGATGACTTCTCCCTGATTCTCTCTGGCCGCATAAGGAAAGATTTGGAAGACCAGGCTCAGGTAGCCCTCTCCCTCTTTAGTGGTCTATTACAAGACCTTAATCTCAAATTATCCCCCTCAAAAACAAAAGCACTCACATTAGCCTTTCCAAAAGCCCTCAGCAATAGAAGATATCCCAAGATGCGGATCGATGGCATCAGCGTCAACCACGTGGAACAACTCAAAATTCTAGGAGTCACTTTTGATCGACGCCTCAACTGGTTGCCCCATGTCAAAGACTTAAAAATCAAAACGCAAAAAATATACCATAACTCCTTAAAAATGGTTGGCATGAGGTGGGGTATTTCCACCTTCCACCTCAAAACATGGTACCTCACAATAATTGACAAAATTCTCACGTATGGGGCATCCATCTGGGGCGGCCATCTAAGATCTGATGCAATAACCCAACTAAACTCAGCCCAACGTCCGTTCCTCTTACAAATAGCAAGAGGCTATAAAACCATTTCGACTGATGCCATCACCGTCATCACAGGGATTCCCCATGCCCACCTGCAGGTATCACAAATCAACATAAAATCCAGAATTCTCCAACTTAAAGACCCAGAACTTAGCTCAACCATTTTTCCCAACACCCCAATCCAGCATCTTACCTGCAGCTGGGCCCTCCACCCCGGTAAGGATGTTGCTCCTCTCATTACAAACTGCTCTAAAAATAGCTTCTCCCCGTCTGTCCCTGTGGCGGTCTACACGGATGGTTCTAAGACGGATGCTGGAGTGGCTGCAGCTTTCTGCGTACTAGCTTCAGGCGTCGTGACCCATCAGTGGGCGGGCAGACTCGAAGACTACAACTCTGTTTTCCAAGCGGAATTATATGCAATACAAAAAGGCATTAACTGGATCTCAGAGGCAAAACATCAAGATATAAGCATTTTCAGCGATAGTCTCTCAGGTCTGCTCGCCATAGCTCGACACAGGAGCAGACACCCTCAAGTAATAGAAATAAAAAACTCCCTTAGCACCCTAAACTGTAACTGCTCCCTGGCTCACGTTTCAGCCCACAGGGGCGTAGCCGGCAATGAAATAGCTGATTCTCTTGCAAAGGCCGCAACAGAGTCGGAAGTCATAGACGTCTCTCTCCCAGCCTCCCCCTCCTTTGTCAAAAGGAAAATTAAAAATCTGACCATGCAAAAATGGCAAGACCTATGGTCTACCTCCGAAAAAGGTAGGCATACCTATAATCTTATCCCAAATGTTAGCACAAACACCTGGACCTTAACACCACCCATCTCAGCCTTTTTAAGTGGCCATGGCCCTTTCCCCTCCTACTTAAATAGATTTCATTGCCGGCGCTCATCCCTGTGTCCATGTGGAGAGGAGGGAACGCCGGATCACTACTATTTCTCATGCCCCCTTACAGAAGTTTTCCATCTTAGAAACCCAACCCCTAGGCCAATAAACTGGCTTTCAAACATCCTAACCAATAAAATCCTAATCCATAAACTCAATAGCATCTACTCCCTCTTAATGGATATATCCAATCGAACAGATTAAAAGTCTCCCAAGTAACTCTTCTAATAATAACGACCAACTAATCATGGTCCCAAAATTAACTTAAATAAATTAAATAATTAACTTAAATAAATTAAATAATTCTCTCTATCTATTCATTTCATTAAATTTTTATTTTATTTCCCTTTTTTTTTTTTTCTTTTTTTTCCCACTCTCCAAGTTGTCTAATGTGCTTCTCGGTACCCAGCAAAACGCTAACTTTCCCCACTACCCCATTACCCTCTTGTAGCGTCAGAAGTGCAGCAAAGGTCAACCTGAAGCCAAATAATGCAGCAAAAATAAATTCACCCCTGCAAACAAGCAACTATGATGCCTTCGGAAGAAAAGTCAAAAGATCAATCGCCCATTGTCGCGGGTAGGATCTAAGCCTGGCGATGAATTCTGTAATTTTTTTTTTTTTTTTTTTCCTTTCGTTTTTCAATAAACGTCTCGGGACAGCCCACGTGGACTTCGGTCCTAGCATAGCTCAACACCGCTCTTCGAGCGGTGAGCCGGGGCTGCTCCCCCTGTTCAATAAGTTTAGTCTTCACAGGGTACCTGGTCATATGGGTATATCTGGTAATGAGTTGGCTAGGTCTGGTTCCAGCACACTCTTTTGTGGCCCTGAGCCTGTTCTGGGTATTTCTCCCACTACTTTCAGGGCTTCTATCTTCAAGCTCCTTGGTAAGAAGCACTATAAGCAATGGCGTAATTCTGATGGTCAAAGACAAGCAAAAGAGCTTAATCGTGACTGTTCCTGGTCGTCATAAGGAGCTTTTAAAGCTTAACAGGAAGGGTTTGAGGAAGGTTTTTGGCCTTACTGGTCACTGTACCCTTAAGAGACATCTGAACATTATGGGTATCAGTTCTGATTCCATTTGTCGGGGTTGTGTAACACAACCCCGACAGAACATAACTTGTAGAACTTTCCAGAACACAACTTGTGTTCTGGAAGAGAGTCTGCTCGGCACCTTTTATGTGACTGTGAAGCCATTTCTGATCACAAGTTTGAGTACTAGCTCGCAGTGTTCTGCTGAGGGCTACCCTCCATATCAAGTCATAAGTCATTCTTATAAACAGCAAAAAGACTAAGATCATGATTTGACAAATATTTATTTAACAAAACATTATTAAGTGATCATCTTTTAAATACGAATTATTACTAGCTATTCAATAATTTTGCTGCCGACTGCATATAATGAGAAATACACTATATTTCTGCATTTTTGTGTTGTGCAAGCATAGAATAAAACTGACGTGAACATTTGTTGAAAAAAGATTACATAACGCATCTGGAAGCGTTCTGTGTAGTTGACGTTTGAGGAATGCAGTCGTTTTAGTTATATTCAAAGCGAGTATAACATTAAGCGCATCAACGTAATACAAAATAATGTTACGTTAATACGAAATGCATATTTATACGAAATTTTGTCTTATATCCCCACATTAAAAACTAAAAAGAATAAAATAATCTGCTGTGGCACTCACACGACTTTCTCTTACCCTGAATTTCAATACCATAAAAACAGAATGCGTATTAAGGGATAAGATAACGAATACTGTTATATAAACCTTCGTTAAAAACAATATTAAATAAGCTTCGGAAAAGCTTCATTTGACAAATAATTCTGTATGAGCGGACGGGGACTACCAGCCCCTTCATACAGAATTATTACATTTAAAGAATGTCATAGCTTACATTTAAAGAGAATTCAGAAGCTGTTATTAAATTTAAAATTCATTCCAAATTATTTAAACAACTTTCAACCGCACCATTCTTTGAAACTAATCAATTTTGATAAAATTTTTCAAGTAGCAATTTTATATTAACTTCAAAATACAACATTTGGATTGCCTGAACTTATTTGTTTTTAAGTTATTCTGATAAAAGACGTACACAAAGATTAAACGTTGAAAAGATGACTTATTCAGGAAACTTCACTATTGATGAACAATATTCAGGAGACCTCAAAACGTGTAAATAACGCCAACCTCAAACGTGTAAATAACTTATATTTAGTCTCATACAAAAAACAAACGCTAAATATTTAGTTTAAAAAATACTTTAGTTTCCACATGGGTATAAGAAATTAATTTTAATTTCTGAGTAGTTTTCCTGAACATGGCAAAATATTATAGAAAAGTAATTCCACTAATTACATTCAATAAAAAAGAATGTTTTCGTTTAATTATTGACAGCTTTGTACTTCTTTTAAAAATTATACACACATCACATTGAGCACATAAATATAATCCTATATTAATAACACATAGCACAGCCTGAGATGCACTTCCATGAATTTCCAAGTATTATCCCACTATATTTTAGTTCGTTTGCGTAGCCCTGTAAACGAACGGTGAATGATTTTTCTACCATATTCTACATAAAATATGCTTTATGACTATAATATATACATATATTAATTTCATTTGTTTTAGAGCAGCCGATAGATGTTAACTTACTTGCAATTTCCCCAACAGACATAATATGTTTGAATTCCCTTGAATGTCCCTGTACGCGAACCATTTGCTTGATCACAACGAAAAGCTTAGTGTAGCATCTCTATATGATACAGATTTAAAATACCGAGTTTGACTTCCTGCTGCTATTTATTCTATATATATGCTGATAACATACACACAGACACACCCACACACACAGACCAACCGCTCAAAATACGTTTTTCAGATTCAGAGGACCTCAAACGTGTAAATATAACAAAAGCTCAATTTCAAAAATTTGACCCAAAAACAATACTTTCTCTGCCATATTACCATATACAGGGGTAAGAGAAAGTTTTTTAAAAAAAGGACCGTCGCGCCGCCAATTACCCACTGCGTAGTACTAGTGCGACGTTAAATCTAATCAACCAACCTTTTCATCAACGAAAAGGACTTTCACTGCAAAGCTTTCAAAATGAATTAAAAGGACATTTTTTAAAATATTTTTCTCTTATATTAAACGAGCAAATTACGTGATTTGTTGTATCTATATATATATTTGTCTTGGGAATCTCGGAAACCGCTCTAACGATTTTGAGGAAAGTTCGAAGTTATGGATTTTTCGGTAAAAAAAAAAAAAAAAGAATTGGGCTTATTCTCATCTTCAAGAAAAATCACGTTCGTTGTTAACCCTTCATCGGCGATTTGCAACGAATACCAGAAATTAGGTTTACTCGGAAATAGCTACAGTAATTTTGATGAAAGTTTGGGGTTAAGTATTTTTTGAGATACTAAAACAATTGAATTTATTCACATTTTCAGAAAAATTCGCGTTCGCTGTTAATCCTTTATCGGTCAATTGCAATATATGGCAGAAATATGGTTTATTCGAAAACGGATGGAGCGATTTTGAAGAAAATTTGTAGTTGGGGGGGGGGAGGAATTGCTGTGATAAAACATTTTGGCTTATACTCATTTTCAGGAAAATTCGCATTCGCTGTTAACCCTTTATCAGCCAATTACAACGTATATGACAGAAATATGGTTTACTCGTAAATGAATATAGTGATTTTGATGAAAGATTGAAGTTAAGTGATTTTTGTGGTGATAAAACTATTAAGCATATTTTCATCGCCAGGAAAATTCATTGTTAACCCTTTAACGGCCAACTGCAACATATAGGCAAATTATGGGTTTACATGAAAATAAATACAGCGATTTTGATGAAAGTTTGGGGTTAAGTATTTTTTGGGGTGTAAAAATGATTGAACTTATCCTCGTTTTCAGAAAAATTCGCGTTCGATGTTAACCCTTTATCAGCCAGTTGCAACGTATGGCTTAAATTGCAATTATTCGGAAATGGGTACAGTGATTTTAAAGAAAGTTTGCTGTTAAGTGTTTTCTGGGATGCTAAAACGTTTGCACTTACTTACCCTCATCTTGAGAAAAAAAATCGCGTTCGCTGTTAATCCTTTATCAGCTAATTGCAACAAATGGCAAAACTTGGGTTTACTTGTAAATGGATATAGAGATTTCGATGAAAGTTTGGGGTTAAATATTTTTTTAGGGTTCTAAAACGATTAGACTTATCCTCATCTTCAGGAAAGTTCACGTCCGATGTTAACACATTATCGACCATTACTATATTTATGTAATGATTTTGATGAAAATTAGGGAATAAGTGTTTTGGGGGTACAAAATCGATTAGACATATCCTCATGCAGGAAATTTCGCATTCATTGTTAACCCTTTCTCCGCCAGTTGCAAAATATTGGCAGAAATTTGGTTTACCTGGTAAAAGATATAACGGTTTTGATGAAAATTTGAGGTTCAGGGTTGTTTGAGATGAAAAAAGATAAAATAAAATAAATTACATTTATCCTTATATTCAGAAAATTTCGCGTTTATTGTTAACCTTTTAACTGCCGTTTGCAAAATATGGCAGCAATTGGATTTTCGCGAAAATAGATAAAACGATTTTGGTAAATGTTGGGGTTAAGTGTTTTTAGAGTAAAAAATTGATTGGACGTATCCTTATCTAAATGAAAATTGGGGTTCTCGGTTAACCCTTCATTTGTTAGATACAAGATATGGCAGAAACTGAGTTTACTTCGAAATGGATATAATGATTTTGACGAACGTTTGGGGTTAAGAAATGTGTGCATGAAAAATTAATTAGTCTTATCTTTACTTACAGGAAATCTTGCATTTGCTGTTAATCCTTTAACTACTGTGCAGAATGTGGCTTAAACTTGGATTTACTCGGAAATGACTATAAAGACTTTGAGGAAAGATAAGATTGGGGTTAATGATTTTATATGGGGAAAAATCGATTGGACTTATCCTCATTTTAAGGAAAATTCGCATTCGCTGCTAACCCATCAACCTCTTGTTGAAAAATATAGTAAAATTTAGTTTTATTAGGAAATGGATCTGACGATTTTAATAGCCCGCGGTTATTAATAATAAGTGATAAGCAGCGCTCCGCCCTAGGTAAAACAAATAAGAAATATCTGTAAACAAATCACTGTATCTACACTACGAATGATTTTTAAAATGAGACTGAGTGAACTTGGTCATCCAGATAATGAAATTAAAAATATAACTAAGCATAGGGAAATCATATAAAGAGCTATTATATGTGAATTAAAAAAAAAAAATTTCTTTCAAGTATTTTTTGTTTTGATAAAGACGCATCATTTCCATTAATTTGTTGGATATGGATACATTTAACGTACTCCAGTTTCTAAGGAATGAAGTACCTTACAGTACCATTGAAAACAGCTTTTTAAAAGTCGGATATTTTATTAATGAAATTTTATTTATAAGCTACAATAAAGCAAAACAGATAATAACTTTCGATTCTTCAGAAATACAAGCATGTACCTTTCCAAAATATGTTGCTTTTGAGGAAGTTTCTATAGGCAACGAAATAACATCAGTTTTCCTTGCGGATGATATGGACGACCTTTACAGAAGAGTCCCAGACCCTCGCCAACTGTCCATTGTATAGCTATAGTGCGGCATTAAACCATCTCATCTAATTATGGGTGATGAAATGGTTATAATTAGAGTTGTACCGAATATACAGTTACTATTCGGTATTCGGCCTTTTCGGCAGATGACAGCGAATATTCGATTATGCCGAATATCAAGATATTCGGCAACCGAATAGTGAAGTTAAATTTAAAATTAAGTTAAAATATTGAAATTGGTAAAAATATTTTTATCATAAATTAAAACGGATTTGAACTTCTTAAAAATTCATCAGTGGTCTTGTGAATAACATACTTAAATTAGTAAAATTATATTTAAGGAACAATTTATGAAATTATATTTAAAAATTATTTTTGTGTTTCGAAATTGGAACAAATATATTTAATTTAGTCTTCATTTCATCATTAGTCAAAATTTAAAAATATATACCACATAGGACTTGTCTATTTTAACTTTCTCTTACCTATAGGGTCGAGAAAGTATTGTTTTAGGGTCAAATTTTCGAACGTGAGTTTTTGTTATATTTACATGTTCTGAGGCCCCCTGAATACGAAAATCATGTTTTTAGCGAATGGTCTGTGTGTCTGTCTGTCTGTTATCAGCATATCTCAAGAACAAATAGTAGCAGAAACTCCAAACTCGGTACTCTAAATGTGTATTATATAGAGATGCTACAGTAAGCTTTTCGTTGAGATGAAACAGATGGTTCGTGTACAGTGACATTCAAAAGTATTCAAATACATTACGTCTATGGGGGAAATTGCAGGTAAGTAGAGTTTAACATCTATAGACTGCACTAAACTAAATGAAACTAATATATATTTTTTGTAATAGAGATAGTCAACTGGGAAAAAAATTTTGTGTATGTAGGAGCCTCGCCTCCCCCCCCCTTGGGGGGGAAGTCCCCCCCTCGAGGGGAGTAAATTTTCATGATGGGTATCTTTCAAAAGAGCTCGCCAATACCCGAATGGTTGAACCATCGATCTGCCATAATTTAAAATAATGTTATCGATTTTTTTTTTTTTTCATTTTTAACAAAAAAAAAAAAAAAAATTAACGTAATATTGAGAATAAATTCTACTTTTTTTTATATTTAGTGTTATACTACTTCTCTAATATGGAAATCGTCTGCATTATCATAAAAGATAATTTTTTTAAATAATAATTTTCATAAATTATTTTTTAAAAACAGAATTTTTTGAAAACCGAATAATATTCTATATAAATGTAGGTGCATTAATGAAACGGGGAGTTCAGTTCTCACAGAGATCACTCACACAGATCTAATTATCATATAAAACTCTTCTGATGCCTAATTTGAATTGTTTAACACAGGTTTACATAACATTACTCGTTATCTTACCTCTTAATCTGCAACCTGTATTTATAGTATTAAATGTCAGGGTAAAAGAAAGTCATGTGAGTGAGACACCAGATTATTTAGAAGTTTTTTTTTTTTTTTTTTTTTTTTTTTACTTTTAGGAAGAAAGTAAAAATGTACATTTAAAGATTATTTTTGAGTTCTCAAATACTTAGAATACTTAGTACACTTAAAAGCATATCATCGCTGCCATGTCAAATTATTTATTGTTAAAAAATTCTTTTTTCATATTCGATATTTTGCGCTTGTTTTTACAATTTTACGTATAATACATAAAAGAAATATAGTTAAACAGCAACTGAACAAAACAGGAACTATACAAAGTTAGGTTATTTTTTCCTGACGTTGGTTGTGATTTATTGATTACAACAAATTGAAAGCTATCTTGAAAAGTAACCATTTTCACATTCGATAGTTTGACATGGTAGTGACAGCATGTGCGTGTGCGTGAGCCTGTTGTTGTTAGATAAATTTGTTTAACTTTATTATTTTTTTTTCACTCTGGAGCTTACAGTGCATTTTTAATAGCTTATATATGCCTGCATATGTAAAAACAAATCTTTAAATTTCAAAAAGGGAAAAATTTATTTAATGTATTTCGCCGTTTTAGTCTATTTACTGAAGCCCAAGACTTTTCAGAGTGTGTGTGTGTGTGTGGGTGGGGGGGGGGGGGGGGGGGGGGGAAGCAGTTATTTATTTTAGTTAAAAAACATGATATATTATTATTTCTGTATTCTATATATAAAATTTATCTTTTAACGCTTAGATTTTAGGCTGATACTTTTTTATTGCACATTGTATTTTTTTAATATGTAATAAATGATAAAATTAAGCTATTTTGAATATGAAAAAGTATTTACATAGAAATTTAAGTATTCGGCCGAATACCGAGTATTCGGTTAAAATTTTGACAGAATATTTGGTATTCGGTATTCGGCTAAAATCACTATTCGGTGCCACTCTAGTTATAATGAAACTAATGTTAAAGAACACACTTATTCGGTAGATCGTATGTATACTATTCATCAGAAACAAAGAAAAAATAGGACAGTACTTTAACAGGGATAAAATCGATATCAAGTGAAATGTTTAGCACTCTAAAAACCCAAGTTTGTTTGTAATACAGGCAGAAAATTCCAGCTAATCATTTAATGTCGCGGATAAATTTGAAAGTATCACATGTTGAGAAGAAAGGAAAAGAAAAATAGCAGTTTCTTTTTCTTTTTTTTTTTTTTTTTTGTGATATCAAACAGGAATTAATTTAAAACTTTTTTTTTTCTTTGATATTATGTCTATTCAATTTTATCAGATTGAACAGAACTAATTATTCATAATGTAATTTTACACAAATAGGGGATGTTGTTTGACGTATTTTCCTATGTATGTATTTTTTCATCAAAATTTTTATCAAATTATATTCTGAGTTACTGTTTACATGAACTACTGATAACATGAACAAAATTTTAATTCCCCTTGAGATTCACGGTAATGAGGTTCGACTATACTATCAATCATCGGTTTAACGGAAAAGTAAATTTATTTAAAGCGGTAGTAAAATCTAAAGTAAAATCTTATAGTAAAATCTAAAATACTCTTGAGGATAATATTTGTACCTATAAAGAAATGTTCTTGATATAATTTTTATCAAATGATGAAATTTGTACAAATAATACCCGAGAAGACTTCCGTTAAGAAGCTTACTGCTTTTGAAATTCAAATACTCTAGAGCCCTTAAGAATCCTTTTCATTTTCCATTAGTTTTCACAAGAAGAAAATAAACACTGAGTTTTCAGTATGAAACGAATTGTTTGGCAGAAAAATTTAGCTCTTAGGATATTAAAGCATTCAAAGACAATTATTTTTCAAGTTCTTTTATAAATGAAACATAAGTATTAAATAAAATATCAAAAATTATTTAAACAAAGAATTCATCACGACAAAATTTTTGTATAAAAATAAATAGATTTGTGATATAACATAAAGTTTTGCAATTATTTTTATTTACATTAAAAAAAAAAAAAAAAAAAAAAAAACTGCTTACCAAAGTTTGAAAAATTATATGACTTTGGTTTGCCTATCCGTCCACACATTATTTTTTGTAAATATTAGTGCAATGCTTCGAAAATGATGTATGTTATTTTTAAGTGTTCATTGTAGGATAGTCCCAGATGAAAATGGAATATCAACACAACTGATTTATATACAGAGACTCGTATAAAATTATTCCAATACATTGCAGCCTATGACAAGTATCTTTTCAAAAAACCTGTTTTAGTACTTTTATACTGCAGAACGAATTAACTTATAATGATGTAGCACATAAGCATGTTTCCTATAGAATTGGGCATGATTAGTATTGATTATTTTATAAGGCCACATAAAATATTCCAATGCATTTTCAAATATAAGGAAAATGGTTGGAAGAACAATTTTAATTGTGTTTTGTGGGGGTTTTCTTATTTTTTTTTTTTTTTTTTCATAATTATTGTACATAATACCAAGCACTTTCTATTTTTAAACAGTACACAAGACTACACAAAAGCAATTTATTTTATACTTTCTCTTTAAAAGTAAAGCTAAAGATACAGGTTTTTTTTTTTTTTTTTTTTTTTTTCCATCCTCCTCAGTTGGAACAAATATTATAAACACCACTAATAATTTGTGAATAGAGACTTACAAGAGAATTCACATATATTTCAATGTATGAGAGGATTTTTTAAGGCATTTTAAATACATCTATATATAGAAGAAAATGTAAAAAATTTAACATACATTGTCTTGGTTCGTAAGAGCATGTTTACTCTGGAATAGGGCATAATTAACATTAATAGTTTTACAGGGTCACATTAAATACTCAGATACATTATGAGAGTTAAGTGGAAATTTCTCAAAATGAATTTGCAATTGTGTCATAACATGAGGTTTTATTATTAACTAGCAAACCCGTGCAAAATTTTCGCACTTTATTTCCTTTCTTATTTACCTTTAAAATTTGAAACTCATAAATGTTATATTAATTTCACCACCTAACTAAAATTTTAATTTACCAGAAGCCAAATTATTATTAAGACCAAATTAATATTGCACAACAGTGAAACCAAAATCATTCAAAGACCGGTTTCCAAATAAAATTCATGGTTCCCGACCCAATTTTCATACTTCCTCAGGCAGTACAGTTTTAATATAGGACTCCCACGGCGCCTTTTAAATTTTTGTCGCCCTGTTGGCGATGACATTTTATTAATTTTGGTACATTTTTTTTTGTTGTTGTTGTTGTTGTTTAATAGTATAAATTTAAAATAAAATAAAATAAAATAATTCCTATTTTGATTTTATTTTTTACGTTTGTGTTTTTTAAGTCAATTTATGACACAAAAGTTCATATTCTGTATCTTTAAAAGTTTTGTTAGATTTAAAATGACTCTTGCAAAGGTTCTGAAGAAGCTACTGTTAAAAATACATTTTTCCGTAAAATAATGTCATCAGACAAATGGCGTCATTTTTCCTTATTAGTTCATTGAGCTAAGTCCGCGAGCTTAAATACTGTCCATGTATAATTTTTACTTTCCGAACACTATAGTGAGGAAAGTATTGTAATCATGTCAAAAATCCAAATTTGAGATTTCGATGTTTCTATACGTTTCGACGTCCCATGAGTTCGTTTTCACTATTTTTACGATGATGTGTGTGTGTGTGTGTATGTATGTGTGTATGTATGTGTGTATGTATGTCTGTGAGTGAACATGCTAGCGTCTAAACGCTTTGTTCGAATAAGCTGAAAGTTGGTACGTATATTGTAAGTCACTACAGTACGAACCCTATTGATTTTGATGAATCTAGCACTTATAGTTTTTTTACAGGGACACCAGGAAAAATTCTTTATCATTATGGCCTATGGGGCCAAATTTTTAAAAGTGCGATAGTGTCTAAACGCTTTATTAATCTAAGCAAAAAAATTGTACACGTGTTATAGATCACAGTTGCACGAACTGTATAGATTTTGGTGAATTTAGCACTTACAGTTTTTTTTTACAAGAGCACAAAGAAAAATTCTTTAACATTATGGGTCATGGGCCAAATTTGTAAAAGTGCGATAGCGTCTAAACGCCTACTTAATCTGAGCAAAAATTTTTTACACATGTTATAGGTCACAGTTGCACCAACTTTATAGATTTTTGTGAATTTAACACTTGCAGTTTTTTTACAGGGACACAAAGAAAAATTCTTTATCATTATGGCCTATGGGACCAAATTTTTAAAAGTGCGATAGCATCTAAATGCCTTATTCAATTGAGCTGAAAATTTATATGATTATTATAAATCACTGTTGCACTAACTATAAGCATTTTGGTGAATCTAGCATTTATAGGTTTTTACAGAGACACAACGAAAAATTCTTTATCATTATGATCTATGGGCTCAGAGTTCAGTAGCGTTAAATAAAATGTCATGTAATATATGGAGAAAAATACTCAAACACTCTATTACGGTTTTCTCTCTTTTGTTTGTTTAACAACTCCCCTTTCTTTATTTTATCTACAAAACTGTTAATTACTCAATGTTCGGAAAGTCGAGGGGAGTCACTTCAGATTATTTTTTTATCCTCGCGTATTTTATTAATTGCACCACTATCGTATCGTTTCGACAAAAAATAATTGAAACTGGTCCACGTAAGAGAAATATTATATAGATTATTCTAACATTTAATGCACTATATGGGACTTTTTTTTTTTTTTTTTTCTTTTAAGACAAAATACAGGACTATTTAAAAGCAATTTATTTTATGTTTTCTCTTTAAATGTAAAGCAATAAATATAGCTTTTGTAAAATTCTTCCTCCATGGCACACACACACCAAAAAAAGAAAAAAAGTATATATTACATGATTTTTTGTGTGCAAGAATTAACAAATAAATTTAGTGCCGCGAGGCATATGCCCCAGGCCCTGAGTAGCAAAGGGCCCTAAAACTGGTCCATAAATTTCAGTTTTGCCTTTTTTGCCCCGTAAAAATGACAAAAAAAAAAAAAAAAAAAAAAAAAAAAAGGTAAAAAATGCAAAATTTTAGTCCTAATTTCAAGTACAGGGTGTGCAAAAAGTCCGTAAATACTTTAAAAATCCATAAAACCCGAAAAAATAACTGAAATAAAAAACGGTTTGCAGAATTTAGCAACGATAAATCACAGATTTTTTTTTTTTTTTTTTTAAGATAAGGAAAAAAATAGTTCAAAAAACAGCTGATAGGTGACGTTTCGTACATATGTGAAAACACATTGCAGGCGTGTCACAAATCCAGCAACGGCAGAGTGCAGCATGTCCTTCTGTATACATGATGATAGCTCTTAATGGATTGCATCTTTCAGTTCCGACAGATTCGATGGCCGGGATCCTTATTCATTTACATAGGATGCAACGGAGAACTGGTTCTGGATTAAGAGCGTATTTATAATCGCCATTTGCATATGTCCAACTAAGTCGTTCGTACCAGCGCCATCTGTCAGCTGTTTTTGAACTATTTTTTTCTTTTTTATTATCTTTTTAAAAAAATCCCGTGAACTAATCAACGCTAAACCTGCAAACCGTTTTTTATTTCGGTTATTTTTTCGGGTTTTATGAATTTTTTAAATTATTTATGGACTTTTTGCCCACCCTGTATATATGTACATTTGTTGATTGGTGAAAAGGGAGGAGGGGAGGAAAGGGCCTATGAAAGTATGTGTGCTCCAGGTCTCACATGAAGTTAATCAGGCCCTGTTAGATGCATTATGGTTTATGAAAAGAATTTCTTTGAAGTATACTTAACGTCTTAATATTGCACAAAGCGTAAGAATTTTAAAATATATCAATCAAATGCCTAAATGCAGAGCAAAAGTGAAAAAAAAACATCAAAAATAATAAATTCTTACTATTCTGAACTAATACGCAGTAAGTTCTATAACGTAATGGTGTTCATAATGGCATAAACAATTAAATTTACCTTTATGTATTATTTAACATTTAAGCTTAATTTGCTAATTAATAAAATAAATAAAACAATTTAAAATATTTTAAATGATTATAAAATAAAATGGTCAGTATATTTTAATAATAATAAAAACATTTAGGAATTTAATAATGAAATTAAAAATATGAATTAGTGACTTTTTCTAAATAAAGTATTTTGTCAATCAACTAACAGTTTTTTAATTATCAGGTTTTACATAGACAATTGCTGCTTTTATTTGTTATAATCAGTGCTTAAAAAATGTCGTGTGTAACAACTACACGACTTCCATTACCCACTGTTACATGTATTTTATGCACTTTGGAGATAATGTGGTCAGAAGATGAAGATGCAAAATTGACCTAAAAAATTAGACACCTAATAATTTTCATCTAAGTGAAAACTGATACATGTTTAAAGACATATAAAACAGAGTTTACATAGCGAGATTTTAAAAAATAAGCTGGTAGAGCTGTTTTTCGAAACACTCATTTAAGAGATCTAAAACTGACTTACCTAATCAGGATAGTTAATATGACTGTTAATTTTTCTGTAATCACAACATAATACTTGCAAAAGAATATCCGGAAAGGGGTTTATGTAGCAATTTTCAAGAAAATCGTTAGAGCTGGTTTTGAAGTACCAACTTTCTCCAAAACTTGGCAGACTCAATTATTGACTGAAGAACAACAATTACATATGAAACGATATCTTAAACTAAGTTAATATGGCAAATTTAAAAAAAAAAAAAAAAAAAAAAAAAAAAGTCTGTACAGCCGTTTTTAAAGGAATGCACTTGCGACACCTTAAATTGTCCTACTTATACAGGACACCTATTAATTTTCTTGAACCAGCCAACCATTATATATGAAAGGACATCTAATAGGGTGTTTATATAGCAACTTTGAAGAAAATCGTTAAAGCTATTTTTGAGATATGGACTTATGGTCCTATTTTCGATTTCATATGTCCCACTTCCAGTTTTCCAATTTTTACCAAAAATTTAAAAAAGCATCTGTAGACCAGACCTCACTCAATTTTGAAGTTTTGTTGTTCTACCTTTATTAGTTTCGGTGGTATAATAGTCAGGAGATTCCCCACACGCATATGTGTATATACACACACATACTGACCAACTGCCGAAAACCACCTTTTCGGGCTCAGGCTACCTTAAAACGTGTAAAAACCTTAAATCAGGTGAAAACTCGATATTGAACTTTTGAACCTAATACAATGCTCCCATTACCTATGGTAGTAGGGTAATGGAAGTAAAATATACACGTCTTTTAATCTTTCGTACTATTTAACAATTAATTATCTGATGAAACCAGTCTAAGTTACAAATAAAGAAGTAATTAAAATGAATTTAAAATTATATACTGAAAAAAAAAAAAAATATTTCTGTTATGTCTTGTAAGTAAACTTGATTTATTTTCTCCTTTTTGCTTTTGGAGAAAAGAACTTACACATATTTATCAGTCTCAACCATTTTCTTTCTGTTTCTGTACTATTAATCAAATACTCTTTTGGAATTCCCTAATGCATTCCATTGTCAAATGAGTAGACAATAACTCACCCTAGTATTGCAACCTGCTTTGAAGGGATCAGAATTGTCAGCGTTCATGATTGGTGAAGCAGTGTTTTGAAAGTTTGGTAATAAAAAAAGACATTTGGCTACAAATTCTCCAACGTTTTTCAACACTATGATCCAAATTATTTAGTGCAGAAGTAGAATACTCGTCCAGATGAATAGCAGTCATAGGTTGTCCAGAAATTAACAAAACGCAATCAGGTGAAGTAGTTATATTAAAATTAAACTAACAGGCATCCAGTAAGTCATATCCAGTCAAAAGTCTAAACATTGACACTGTTGCAACACAAAGTGAATCGGGAACACAATAAGATCCACAAAGCACATTCCAATACTTATCTTTAGAAGAATGAGAAGCCACACAACAAAATGATTGCTTGAATATTCTTTATATTTTTAATCTAGAAAAATAAAGTAGCAAGTCTCTTCAAGCCTTTTGAAGAATACCAACCAGTTCACCTTTTTTTTTTTTTCCTTTGCCAGGAAATCGATTTTTTTTTTTTTTTCCCTTGAAGGTCACAATGCGATAGTACCTATTGGAAAACAACTCTTCTCTTAATCTCTTAAAAGTTTTCAACAGTTCTGCACACAGGAGCTTGTACACTCCTGAATGCTTGATAAAGCCTGCAGAACAGAAATATAATCTGAAAATATTTTCTCAAGGAATATGATGGACAGCAATTTGTTGGAGAGCTACATAAATAATCTTGAGTTCTGATCCAGTTGTTGTTGTATGGTTTAAGGCCAATTGACTATGCTAGGGTCCTAGGCCTATAGGTAGAATGCCCTCTGTGGAGTCTTTCTCAGGGGTCCTAGCCTGTATTTACATGAGTTTTGGAGAAAACCACGGAAAACTCTGAATGGCTAGGTCGATTAGCGCAACCTAGGATCGAACCCGGCATTTACCAGATTTGAGCACAGTACCACTCAGTCGCTGGTGGGTTGTAAATGATCCAACATGCAAGTAAAAAGAAAAAAAATCAGAAAACCACCAATACCTTGAGAAAACTATTGGGTTGTTCGGAAAGTCATTTCGTTTTTCTAAGCAGAGGACTTAATTGTATTTTTTTCACACCTTCTTCACATTTAAGTTGCATTGCCATTACATATTGTGACAGCTGATATAGCAAAGCTTGCTTGTGAAAAAGGTCGTTTTATTCTGCTCAATAGTTTTTGATTGGTGCCCTATCAAATAAAGAAAATCAGAAGCGGCATTTTCGGCATATTTTGTTTTTGCTATCAAAAATGCGAAAATACTATTCAAACAAGGAAAAAAAGTATACGATGTGTGCACAGAAAATTTATTTAAAGAACGCTATTGTCAAAACTGGTTTACCAAATTTTGTTCTGCCAATTTTGAGTTGAAGACGCATAACGTTCTAGAAAACCAGTTTGTGCTAATGAAGACAAAATAAAGTATTGATTTATGAAAAACTGCCAAATAACAACTCGTGAGATCGCTAAGAAACCGATCAAAGTGGAGAATATATAATTCATTAAAATATTTATACAGTATAAGAAAATCGTCTTTCATTTTCGAAGGAAAAAACGAAATTACTTTCCGAACAATCCAATAGTTGGCATAGGTAGACTCTGCTCAGTTCCCCATCATATATATATATTCATAAATTTCTAGAACAGGACATTCTCTTAACATAGTTATGTTAAGAGAAATGAATTTGAAAAAACGCTTGACACAGTGACAGAATGAAATCCCCGCCTAATAGGCTATCCACCGTTCACTTCGATATATTTATCTTATTCTAATCTAATAATTTATTTTATTAGGGTAAATTTTGTAGTTTAGTTTTCATGCTAGTATTTCCAATGCAACAATCCTCAAAATGCATATTTATATGGAAATTTTTCAATTTTGTTATGTTGATAAAATCTTAAATAACGAATAGGTTACGCAATTTTCCTATTAGAATATTTGTAATCAGTCATGTTCATACAAGTATTATAAATGTTATTTTGAAGTTGTCTGATATATTTATGATCCTGAAAATGGCCGTTTATGCTCAATTTTGTATTCTTCTGCCATTTTAAGAGGATCGTAAATTCCAAATAACTTATACGAATTTCTTAAATTAGAAAATTCATACTCTATGGCATTCATGTCAGTATCCTAAATAATATTTCAAAAGTGGTCTGACACCTTTACGATGAAAATATACCTCAAGATTCATGCTTGTGTGAAATTTTGCCCTATTCTGCCATGTTAAGAAATTCGTGAATTTCTAATAACTTGCAAAATTTTTATATTGGAAAATTCATAGTCAGTGATATTCAAGCCAGTATCCTAAAAAATATTTCAAAACTAGTCTGACATCTTTACGATGAAAACATCTCTCAAAATTGACGTTTATGTGAAATTTTGCTTTCTACTGTCATGTTAAGAAATTCGTAAATTTCCAATAACTTGCGAAATTTTCAAAGTTGCATATTTATAGTTACTGATGTTCATTCCGGCATCAAAACTGATATTTTAAAACTGGTCTGACATTTTTACAGTAAAACATTTCCATTTAATGCACATTTAAGTGAAATTTTGTCCTATTCTCCCATGTTGAGAAAATCGTAAATTTCGAATAACTGCTGAAGTTTTTTAATTAGAATGTTGCAAATAAATAGGGTTCTTGCCAGTGTCGAAAGTAATATTTTAAAACTGGTCTGACCTCTGTGCGATCATTTGTTCGTGAGATATCGTGTAAACAGACTAACAAACTAACGGACTAACACATTAACACACTAACAGACACCCTACAGACGGACATCATACAAATTTTGTCATTTTCGGATGCCTCACACCTGAAAACGTGTAAAAAATTAAAAAAACCGAGGTCGATTCTATTTGTATTCTATTTGTAGTTCGTGTACAGGGACACACCAAAATTCTTATCAATACAGCCTATGGTCAAAATTTGTATGTACTGCAATAGCGGCTGCAAAAATCCTCCAATTGAGTTGTAAATTGGTACACATGTTCAGGCTCTGCTCTGTATAGAAATAGCTGTACAATTTTTTATGTCTATACTGTTTATGTAATGTGTACAGGACACACTAAAATTTTTCTTATTACCACCTATCAGGTGAATTTCATTTAAATATATTTTAACATTGCTACTCTGCATTCAACAAAATGAAATTGACATACATTACTGAGATGCTTAAACTCATTTTTTCTGTAGAAAATATGTGTGCTTAGACTTCATAATTAATGTATAGGACATTACAAAAGTGTTCTAACAATGTCACATAACAATTCAAATTATTTGAAATTTTGAACAATTATTCTCGTAAAACACACATTATAAAGGTGCTTAAAAGCATGTTTACTTTAAAAAAAAAAAAAAAAAAAAAAAAAAGGTATGTATAGACTAAATAATTTATTTACAGGACCACACCAAAAATATTCCAATGACACTCTGTAATCATCCAAGTGATGTCAAATTAGGTTGAAATATTAACGAGTTACTATACAGTTTGAATTAATTGGGACAAATGGAAAAAAACTATTTTTTCTAAAACGTTACCTTTTAATCATTATATACCTTAAGTAAACTGATAAATCTCTATATTAGTATGAAGTATGTCCTCCTTTAGCAGAAATGACCTCTTCAACGCGTCTTGGCATTGACTCCACTAGTGTAGCGCACATGTTCTTGACTTCATCATCGTGGAACCACACTTGTATAGCACTTTTTATCATTTGTTCTGTTGTCGTGCAATTCATCTTAGCTAAACGATTCTTGAGAATATGACATAAGTTCTCAATGGAATTTAGGTCTAGTGAATTACCAGGCCAATCAAGCACTTTTATTTTATTTTCCCACACAAAAGTCTGGACCAATTTCGAATTGTGACAAGGGGCCAAGTCATGTTGAAAGGTTTCCATGAATGGAACAATCCTACTGCGTAACATTTCTATGTATTTGACAGAATTCATCATGCCTTTAAGAGGAACTAAGCTTCCAGTGCCATTTGTTGTGAAAAACCCCCAAAACATCTATTTAGAAGGGTGTTTCACAGTCTGTTGGACATGATCTGGTTGCAGAGTTTCATCTTCACTTCATTTAACTACACTTGATTTGTATCCCTGCATAAATAAATGTGTTTCATCACTGAAAATAACCTTATTCAGTCGTTAACAGTCCATGATCGGTATTTTTTGGCCCATGCTAAACGCTTTTTCATCATTTTCTGAGTTAGAAATTGTTTTTTCCTCGGTCTTCTTGCCTTACGGCCAACTTCCAGAAGCCTTTTCCGTACAGTTAAGGTACTCAATTGAACACCATAATCCAATAAATCCCTTCGGAGGTCTGTGCTTGTCTTTTTAGGATTTATTTTGCTATTTCTTATTAGAATTTTATCAGTTTTTGGAGTAGTTTTTCATTTGCACCCACATTTTTGTTTTCTTTTTGGAGACGATGATCCGGAATCTTGAAATGTTCTTAAAATTCTTGAAACACTTGTTTTGCCCACACCAACTGCCATAGCTATGTCTCTCACAGTCCTACAAGTGTATTCATTAAGAGCGATTATTTTAGAACGCTTTTTCGGAGTAATATCCATCTTTGAACAAGAAAAGGGACACATGTTACACGAAACGCAAAATTATAACCTCCAGCTGCCCCACTGAAAGGCTCACAACTGAACTACTGATACACTAAAACCAGTCAAACGAGTAAATTATAGTCAAGGTCGATCCGTTACACTGTAGCCATCTGGCAACCATGCCGATAGTTAAAAAAGACTTTATGCATCTGGCAACAAAAAGACTTGGTGTTCCGAAGCAGGATACGAAACCAGAACTTTCATAGAACAATGTTTACTTTGTCGCTGAGCCAGAATATTTGTAATAATGCTTGCTATTCATTCTACTGCAACAATTAATTCATCCTGTGTATCATTTAGATTGTATATAGTGTGTAAATAATATTGGTTTTATAATTTGGAGTCTTATTTATGAAAACTACACGCACCTACAAAGTGGTGACCCGGACGTGATTTGAACACGCAACCTTCTGATCTGGAGTCAGATATGCTTGCTATTCATTCTACTGCAACAATTAATTCAACACTACATCTTCGCAAATATTACCGGTTTGAGGAGGTTCGGGACATCACTGGTAATCACATACCAACTCAGACAAGAAAAACATGTTTGGCCCAATTAATTCGAACAGTATAGCTTAAACTCATTTTTTCTGTAGAAAATATGTGTGCTTAGACTTCATAATTAATGTATAGGACATTACAAAAGTGTTCTAACAATGTCACATAACAATTCAAATTATTTGAAATTTTGAACAATTATTCTCGTAAAACACACATTATAGAAATCAGATATTTCGTCTGACATCTTTCTCTAATAAATAGTTACATCTAATAAGACACCCAAATTTTCTATTTAAAAAAAAAAAATAAATAAAATAATAATAATAATAAATCTGAAAGGGGTGAGGATAAACTGAAATAAATAAGAAGAAAAACATTTAATTTTTCTTTCTTTCAGCATATTACATCGTTTTTATGAAATAATTATAGTATAAAAACATAATTTAATTAATAGCCATTTTGTTCTCATTTTAAAACATTATTCCGTTTTCAGAAAATAAATAAGTATTTTATTATACACTATTTGTATGTGGTATGTTCTAGAACTTTCGTTTTTTCAAAATTCTGTGAGCACCTTGTCAATCAATCTTATTCAACGCCTTCCCGAATTTATTTCTAATTTTTCCATTTGCCAGTTTGAGTTTTGAGTTCGCCTATGAAAAACGAAAATAATTATTTAAATTTGATTAGTGGAACTCTTTATACGTCATTTGGCTTGTTTTCCTAATTGGCATTAGTCAGGGTAACAATATATTTCTAAATTTCTCAATTTTGGCGATTATATAATCATTCTTTTCTTTTGTTTATAACATGTCCGTTAGCCTTTCAACTCGCTTTCCGATCGTCTGCGGGCATCTGTGTTTTATCGGTGCACCTGGCGATTTTCGGTGACAGGATAACCTTTTTCCCCCACTTAAATAGCAGACACGCGACACTAGCGCTTCAATGTTAAGCTCGATCCCTACGAAGTGGATCATTCTATTTATATTTAATTTGCATGTAAATCGGTAGGCAGAGGGATGGAACCTTTGCTTGCGAGTGCGCGCGCGAGGTGTGAGTGTTTACGATTTTGATTTGGCTCGTGGTTGTTGCTTATTGCTTGATTCTTTCTTGACAATTTTAAGTTCATCTTGACTCCTGTCAAAGATTTGACTGACGAGATAATTTTTTTTTTTTTCATTTATCGCAAAAAAAGCTCTGGGGCTAATGTTGTCGGATGATCGAAAGTAAATGTCTCCAAACAGTTCTCAAATTTCTTCAAGTCAAGGTGATATATATACATTTTTTTTTTTTTTTTTTCAAAAGAAATTTCAAACTGATTTTTTTTTTTTTTTTTTTTTTTTTAAGTTTAAAAATATTTACCAAATTTAAGCTCACATATATATTGAGTAAACAATAAATTTATTATAATTATGATTATTTTATTATTATCCTTTTTTTGGAAGTATCTATGTCGCAACATGAAGGTTAAAATCTCAGTTCTTGACATTTCAAATTCTACTATCTAAATCAGATTGACAATATTTTTTATGAAATTGTGGTTATTGGTGTTTTTGAATACGCTTACAAAGATGTACAATTAAAAATTTTCACTGCACACATCACACACTCAACTGCATTTTTACTTTCTTCTATATGTAATATAGAGAAAGTATTGGATTCGCGAAAATTTTCGACCTCCGTTTTTTGACGGATCTACACGTTTTGGGATATCCTGAACACGAATTGATAGTTTTTAAAAAATGTCTGTCTGTCTGTGGTTTCTTGTTTTCACCGTATCTGACGAACCAATGAATGAAATTCAACCAAACTTGGTATATAGTTGGACCCTGGCGGGGCATTGTGCTAATTAGATTTGGGAATCAATCGCCCAGCAGGTGGCGCTGTGATCGCAAAATTTCATATTTTTCACCGTATCTCACGAACCAATGAATGAAATTGAACCAAACTTGGTATATAGTTGGACCCTGACATGGAATGGTGCTGATTAGATTTGGGAATCAATCGCCCAGCAGATGGCGCTGTGATCGCATTTGATGTAAACTTTTAACAATGCAGTATAGGACAAAATTTCGTATAAATGTACATGAGTGTTATTTTAAACTTGTGAGTGTAAAATTAATATGAATTATTGATAACAGTAGTAGTTAACTAGGAAAAAAAAATTGTGCATGTGGGGGCACCGGTTCTCCCCCCTTGGGGGGAAGTACCCCCCCCCCCCCCCCGGGGAAGTAAATTTTCAAGATGGGTATCTTTCGAAAGGTCTCGTTGATAATACTAATAGTTAACTAGGAAAAATATTTTGAGCATGTGGGGGCATCGGTTCCCCCTCCAACTGAGGGGGGAAGTACACTCCCGGGGGGGGGGCAAAGTTTCAAGATGGGTATATTTCGAAAGGTCTCGTCAATACCTTTAAAACGAATGGTTGAACCATAAATATGTGATAATTTAAAACAAAGTTATCGATTTTTTTTACTTTTAACGAAAAAAAACTTAGAAAAAAATCGTATATAATATATATATTTTTTTTTTAAACGAAATTTAACCAAACTTGGTATTTAGTTGGTCCCCGACATAAACTGGTACTGATTACATTTGGTGATCAATCGCTCAACAGGTGGCGCTGTGAACTCATGTTTTCTAAATTTTTAACATGGCAGTATAGGACAAAATTTCGTATAAATGTACATAATGAGAGTTATTTTTGACTTGCGATTGTAAAATTAATATAATTTATTAATAATAGTAACAGTTAACTAGGAAAAAATTTCTGTGCATGTGGGGGGGAACGCTTCCCCTTTTGGGAGTGAAGTACCCCCCCCCCCCCCGGTGGGGTAAATGTTGAAGATGGTATCTTTCGAAAGATCTCGTCAATACCTTTAAAATGAATGATGAATGGTTGAACTATAAATCTGTGATAATTTAAAACAAAGTTTTCGATTTTTTTTTACTTTTAACAAAAAAAAAAAAAAAAAAACTTAGAAAAAACATCGTAATTTTTTTTTTTTTTTTTTTTTTTTTTTTTAAATATTGTTACTGATTGAATATGTATTACTTTTAACAAAAAAAAACCTTAGAAAAAAAAAAAAAAAACGTAATTTTTTTTTTTTTTTTTTTTTTTTTTAATATTGTTATTAATTGAATACGTATAGGAAAATTTTGAAGAATGTCTTGTGGTGGCCACAACATACTAGTTTTTTTAATATTGTTACTGATTGAATATGTATAGGAAAATATAGAAGAAAGTCTTGTGGTGGCCACAACATACTAGTTTTCTTTAATTGTGACTGGGGAGTAAACATTTTTTAAGTTTTCCTGAATTTCTTTGTACAAGGAAATCAACTTGCGCTGCAAAATGTAGGAAATAAATATACAGTGGAACCTGTCTAAAGTGACCACCCTAGGGACCGGCTAAAATGGTCACTATATGCAGGTGGTCACTTTATAAAGGGTCTTTAAAATTGGAAAATGGTCGCTTTAGTCAAGAAAATGGTCACTTTAGTCTGGTGGTCACTTTACCAAGGTGGTCACTTTTACAGGTTCCACTGTAGTTCAAATTTCTTCAAAACATGCTTTAAATCATCTATATACTTATAGTTGCAACTTTTGAAAAAGATAAGGATTGAAAAGTGTGAATTGATTAAATAAAAATTACAAGAAAATACAGTTCTCACTCGCCTTTTTTTTTTTTTAGTGCCCTGTCTGTCAAAAGAAAAGAGCAATTTGTACTTGTTTATGTTGACATAGAATGTTTTACATTCATTGCATGTATTGTAGCTAATGTTAATTAATAATAATAATAATAAACTTGCACTATATTTTTAATCATACAGTGCATTGTTTTCAATCAATGCTCCAATTCAATGCGCAATTGTTTTCATCATATGATGAAAATAATATTTTAAGTGCAATTATATTAAAGTAATAATGCAGTAAACTGATTTTATTCCAGTAAATAATCTTAAAGCATTACATTAAAACTTGTTTTGAGGTACACCATCTTTTCACTAATTAAAACTAAGTTCTACATTACCCTCCTTTTCTTGCATTAAGTATAATTTAATGTAAGGTTTATTCACTTTTTTTTTTTTAACATGAATGTAAATAGAAACAAAATAAAGTCATTTTCGTTTATTAATATAATATTAATTATCTTATACTTGCTATTTAGTAATATTTGGAAAAGCTTTCATAAATATTGCTGTTAAAATTTACCAAGTACATGAGGATTTTGTCAATTTTTACCTGAATTGCCTGAATTCAGATTCTCATAGATATATAAGGGGAGGGGGAGAAAAAGAAGAAACTATTTTCGTGCATATGTTAAGAGGTAAAAAAAAAAAAAAAAACTGAGTCCGAATTTGAAATTTATCGTAATTCTATTGAACCTAACCTGAATCTCTTCTCCGACCGTCCTATTAGCTCAGTGCATTTGCATTTATCTCCAAAAATAAGTAATGATAATTAAAAAAAACGAAGTCCGAAATCGCAATCTATCGTATCTCCCCTTCTGCTTCCTATCCCTCCGTTTACGGTCTGTCTTACCTGCAAATTAAATAGAATGATCCACTTCGTAGGGATCGAGCTTAACATTGAAGCGCTAGTACACGCGACACGCGCCGCGATCGGCCTCTTTCTCTACGTCTCCGGCTCTCTTCTTTTTTTTTTTCTCCCTGCGTAAGTTAACGGTAAATGCCGGGCAGTAATTTTAACGATGTCTGATAAGTAGGATGGAAGATTTTGGGTCTTGGGTATATGTTTATAGTGGACGTCTGATGCCCCGACGATAAATTGATATAAATTTATTTATGAAGAAGAAATATCAATAAAGGAAATGTGGATCTTCAGATGTTCAGTGGAGTCTTCTTTCTTGTTAATATTAATTTCAATTCCTTTTTATCTGGCAAAGAACACTTGTGGTAGGTCTCAACTATATATTATTTTGATGATTAAAAAATATAGATTTCCAACAGAATGTAGCGCTATTCAACCCCTGGGTTTATGATCACGGCGATTTATTCCTTTTAGTTTATTGCCAAGATTTGGCAATATGTATAGACTAAATAATTTATTTACAGGACCACACCAAAAATATTCCAATGACACTCTGTAATCATCCAAGTGATGTCAAATTAGGTTGAAAAATTAATGAGTTATAATGAATTAGGTGTATTCTTTTTATTACCGTTTATAATAACTGTGGCTCCTTTTTAGGGACACATAAAAGAATGTCATACCATTACAGTTTATAGACGGTATTTCTTAAAAGTGTATTTTAACATGGTTACGCCCCATTCGATATAATGAAAAGATATTAGCATATTTTTCTGTGGAAAATTATGGGCATAGAATTGGTAATTAGTTTACAGGGTCACACACATTACAGGGTCGATGTACCATGCAAGCATTTTTGCATAAAATTTGGTACAAGTATTTATGAGTCACAAATTAATACAAGGCTATCAGTTACTAGAAATATATATACAGACAAATATAGAAAGATAGAGCGGGGAGTTAAGGGGAGTGGCAGCCCCTAGCAAGTCAACTGAATCAATATATATTATATAATATGAAATAAACAAAAATGATCTATTGAATAACGTGTGATGCAAATAGGATGTTGAGGCTCCTGATCTGCAGATCCACTAGTATGAATAATAATGGGGATTATTTTCCAATAGGTTAACATGGGATTTGGGTGACTTTGATGCTTATTGATAGCCTTATATCCAGCCCATGCAAATATATAAGGGTCTACTAAAATGATATATACTTTTGTTTCTCAGATAATTTTTTTTTCCTTTTTCGAAAATCTTATGTAATTTTTTTCCCGGATTTTTTATTTTATTTTATTTTAGTACCTTTTACAGTATTTTCTTTATCATTGCTCTGTTTTAAACAGTAAGCACATGCAAGCTTGATTCGGAATCCGGAGTTCTTTCATCAAATGTTTGGCTCAGTCTTCTGTTTTTATATGTTTGTAATTCAATACTTTTTTTTATTAAAAGAATTTGTGAAATATATTTGTAATAAAATAATAAAATTCAATTTCACTTAAAACTCTGCAATTCTCAAATGAAAGCAAAAAAATTTAAATATCTAATTTGTTTATTGGCAATTTCTTGAAAATTTAAGAGGCACTTTATTTTTAATCTGTATATTTGACCTGAAAACAGGGTTATCTGGTTTGACAAAATACAATTTTATCCACTTTTGTGCCCTATTAGTTATTGTGAGTTGTAAATTAAAAATTATTTTGATTCTTTCCATATGAATAAAACAATTCTTTATGAATATCTAAGAGTACATATATATGTGTAATATATAGAGTGTATATATATATATAATTTGAATAATTTAATTCCATTACAACACTCAGCAAATGAAAGATAGATGAAAATACCAACAATGAAATTTTAAATGAGATGTATTTCGTATAAAATGATTGTCACGATTATAATTTAATTTAATTACATTGAGTAGTAAACATGTTAAAGTACTTACGCAGAAGAGAAAAGCCACACATAACACTTAAGCCTAACGATGAGATAATTTGCAAAATCCATTAAACCAGTAGAAACATTCATCAAATAATATAATTGGAAAGAGATAAATTAACAAAAGGATCTATTGAAAGAAAAGAGAATTCATGAAATTAAAAATAGAATTTTAAATGCTGAAAACCAGAAATGATTTTCATCAGGAAACTTGCATATCTGTCAGCATAGATTTGCAAGATTTTGGATCGTTGTATAGCAGTTTCAAGCAATATACAACCCAAGTTTCTATCTTGAAAAAAAAAAAAAAAGGAAATTAGATTAAACAGTAACACAACCAGAATTGAAAAATGAAATAAGAATTTTTAATAAGTCCACATGTAACCGATACCAAACAGAAATAGTAGAAATAATCAGGTTGCCAAAACAAACAAACTGAAAAGAAATGATTAAAAGTAAAGAAACGATTAATCGATCTCGTTGCTACTGAAATGAAATAAATGAAAGCATTAAATGATAGTTATTATTCTTTAAACTTTAAAAGCTAAAAGCACTATTAAAAATATGATATTTAACAGGGATATTTAATGTTAACGTTAAACTTTTCTATTGTCAGTTAAGATTAAACTTTCAACGTAACGTGAGCTAGCGCCACCTTACATGAAAAAAGTGAGTTACTATTAAGTAATTTTATATATATATATATATATATAAATAATAGATAACGTAATAAAATTTAATCTTAAAATTTAGCAATTAATAGAACTAAAACAATAACAGCACACTAAAATATAGAACTGAATTTAACATAGAGGAAAGAATGACACAAAAAGTTGCGATATAGATAAGGAACCAATGAGTTACCATAGTAACTAAAAATACTTACGCCGACCTGAAGGATAATAAAAAAGGACCATTAAACTTGTGAAAGAGAAAAAAGATAATAAACCTCATAATCAATTGGATATAAATACTTAAAATTAGAAGCATACTTTTCAAGGGGCGCATACTTCATAAAGCAGAGAAAGCTGCAACGATTTCGTAAAACGATATTGCTAATCATAGCAATTTATATCATCTCACGCCCGATCAATGCAGCAAAAAACCATAAAGAATGAGAAAAAAGTGAAAAATTAAATTAAAACAAAGAATAAATAAATATTAATTAAAATCTTAAAGGAAACCAAAGTGATGACATGAAATAATCAGAGTAACCACATGGAAAACAGTTAACACAAACTGGGAAAATGGTTGATGCCAAAACCTAAATTGAAGTTAAAATAAAAGCTCGACAGATATCGATTAATCGAAAATACTTCAGAACAATTACATTAAAGATAAAATACACAGAGTAAATATTAAATGATAATGTTAAAATTAATACTAGTAGAGTTAAATTAAATCGTACCAAAAATATTAATAATTAAATCGTTTAAGATAAGGACTGAAGAATGAAGGTATAAGACAACTGAGTACAAGCGCCATCTTTCGGTTAGCTATAAAAACATTAAGTCAGTTAAATAAGATGTATTGACTGAAAGATTAAGATAATTTAGAAGTATTAACAGCAAGATTAAGATAATTTTTAAGATTTTTATTTTGAATTCAAATTATTAAGTGTTAAGTTTTAAGAAGACATAATTACAAGCAATAATGCCAAAGAGCACACATATAAGGATAAGCATTATAATGCGGTCATCAATAATAATTAAAATTAAAAATTAAAATAAAAATATTTTTATTTTGAAGTCAAAGTATTAAATGTTAAGTTTTAAGAAGAGTCAATTACAAGCAATAATGCCAAAGAGCACACATATAAGGATAAGCATTACAATGCAGTCATCATAAATTAAAATTAAAAATTAAAATTTAAAAGTTTTTTTTTTTTTTTTTTATTAATATATATAAGATTTTATTTTTGTTATACAAATAGATGGATTGCTCAAACTTAACAAGGGAAGCGTCAAGTAGCCAGAAGCACATAGTAAAATTTAATGATAAAAGAGTTCAAAATTCATAGTATCAACCAGAAAAAATAAGAATGTAACTTACAGCAATCCCCCCACTTTTTTTTTTTTTTTAATAAATTTTATTCAGCATCAAACCCTCCCAGCCAACCAGCCAAACAACACCACCCTTCCTCCTTAATCAAACATCTGCCCACCCATCCACCTGATTTTTTTTTTTTTATTATTATTAAACCTTAGTAGTTTTTTTTTTTTTTTTTTCTTGTTAGACAGAGACCCTTTATGATAAACAAGTGAATAAATAAATTTTTTAGGATAACCCATTTTTGTAGCAACATTAATTATGTGAGAGATATTTTTGTTTTTAAACCTACCTGAACAAAGATTATGTATACGAAAGAGGTGATTGAGAATAATATTTCTGTAGACAGAGATATGAAGACAAGAGGTAAATTGTGTAAATAAATTTACTTTGAAACTAAAATCTTGTCTTTTGTCATACAGATCGGTATAAATTTTACTACCATCAAGTTTAAGTTTTAAATCTAAGAAACTAATACAGTTATTGTTGAGATGATTATAAGTTAAGGTAAGGTGAGAAGAATATTCAAATTTAAATAAATTAGGCGAAAAATTATTGACATAAAAAATTATAATGTCATCAATGTATCGGTAAAAATAGACATTTTCAATACATAATCCCTGTTCATAATGGTAAAGGTATAAGTCAGCTAACATACTCGAGCTACATCCTCCTTGTGGAATACCGACCTTTTAAATATAGATCTTATTACAGTGTAGAATGTAATTGTTATGAATAATAAAATTTAAAAGTGTCTTAAATGAAGTTGCCGAAAAGCATTTTGGTAAAGAGATTTGACTTTTAAATTTTTCAAAAAGGTTAAAGATGATACGATGAAGATCTGTTAAATTAATATTATTAAATAGGTCAGCAAAATCATAAGTCATGATATCAGTCACATTATTCATAGATAAGACATTGGCTTTAAGTTGATAACTATTTTTAAGGCAAAAGAAATTTTTTGATTTACTAATTAAGTCATAGATTTGTTTGAGAATATCAAGGAGAATTTTGTTAGCATTATTGTTGTAAGTATTACACCCTACAGTGACAGTTCTAAATTTAATAGGATTTTTGTGAAATTTAGGGATAAGTACAATATAAGGATATTTAAAATTATTAAATGGAAGCTTTAGCAATTTATAAAAGCAGTGAATTTTGCGGTTATTGATTTTAAGATCATTATTGGTAGTATGAAAGTTAGTACTATTAGATATAGATGAACTGAGTAAAGAAAGATAATAATGTTTACAGATTATTGCATAATTATTAGGAGATTTATCGACATAAGTAATAACAAAGTTTTGTTACAATTCTTTGATAGATTTAAAGAGATTTGATTTATTGTAATGTGTGAGATTTGATCTATGTTGAATTAATTCAGCTTTAAGTTTTGAAATTACTAAAAATGCCCATTGATTGAAATATTCAATAGGTTTATTATAAGAGATGGAGAGTTTATAAATAAACAAATCAATATCATAAGAAAACTGTTGTATAATCTTTGAAATATTAGTTTTTGAAGGGAGTCGATATTTAGTACCATATTCCATAAATTTCTTTAAATTAGAGTCATTAATAATATTAAGATCACCAGTGATAATATGTGCATGATCTCTGTCAACATATTTTACATTTGAGGGATGAGCACAGCTACAAGTCACATGAGAAGATAAATTAGACTTAGAGACTGAATTATAGTTAAAAAGCAGGCGACCAAGTGTAATAGGATATTTAAAGGTACGAGAAATATGAAAGTCTTTAATAGGAAACATGCATGATTTATCATTAAGAATGGATGAAATATTAATGCTATTAAATATTTGATTAGAATAATTTAGAATAAGCTGTGAATTTGATTGGATTTTGTGAGGTTTTTTAGAGGTATTTAAATTGAAGAGTTTTAGTCTGTATAATATTAAATCATAGAAAATATCAGAAAAATGTTGATTATAGGATTGGTTTTTAAATACACTTAAGTAAGTGGACAAATACTTTTTTTTGATAGCAAATATAAACTTTCTAATGTAAATCCAATCATAATGGTTAAGATAATTTGACTGTAAGGCAAGAATATTCTTGATAATGAGATTTTTTGATATTAAACCATTAGAAGATTTATTGGATTTTTTACCTCTTTTTGAACGAGAAGTTTTCTGGTTGATACTATGATTTAGTACAGAGTAAACAGGGGAGTAATCATGAAGGGGATTAATGTTAGTATAAACCTTAACAACCCTATTAAAATATTTGAATTATTAAACGTAGTGAAAGCCAAGAAACAGATACAAGATATATATTATATATGAATATAATCAATTTAAATATTGGAAAATAGACATAAAATCAGCAAAATTAACAATATTTAATAAATGATTATTTCTGTATTTTTTTAAGGGTCGATGAAAAAGTGATACTTCATAGTTTCAATTTTAATTTCCCCTCCCTTCCCCCGATCCTTCAAATGAGTTTTCATTTCCTCTCTCATGGTCATAAATATATTTTAAAACATCAAGTGTAAACATAATAAAATTGAATGGTTCACATTTCTTTTCATGGAGTTTTTCATTATTTCTCTTGAAGTTTTTGCATGTTTACTGAATTGGTTATAAATATGTAAACATATGCATATGTATAAACTCATATATATATATATATATATATATATGCACGCATTCACAACATTATTATGTACATCACTTTTGTGAATAAATAATTTTTTCAGTAGGAAGTAAAATTTAATTTTGTATATTTGTCATCTGGCATTTATATTAGTAATTCTTTTTAATTAATTATTTATTCATTTACTTTTTACAAAACTAAACTAGAACATTGTAAAATTATCGGATGCTTAAAATATATAAATTTAATTTTTAAAACTCTTGAATAAAAAAATTGCAAGTTGGTATTATAAGTAAAATGTTATATAAAAATGAAAATCATGCAATGAAATGACTTGTGAATACTGGTAAAAATATTTAATCTATTTATTTTACCTAGATTAGGAATGTTAAATAAAAGATTTCCATGATAAGTACAAATGACAAGTAAACAAGTTAAATTATTTTTCAGACTATTTTTCAAATAAATATGAACTTGGCAAAATTTTTAATCTTACAAATAAAAAATATAATTAAAATGAATTTTTTCAATTGTTTATAATACTATGTATTAATCTATCATATGGATCATGAAAAACTCTAATATTGATAAAATATTTTTGTAAAAAAATAGAACAGACTTCAAAAAGCAACTACTATTCAAACAACTAAAAAATAAAAAATAAATAAAAAATGGTATGAAATGAAACTGTAAATTGCTCCTAAACCTATAACACTACACAACTTTTGAAGTCGGTGCAAAATTAAATAAAATGTAATTAGTTTTTAAAGGTTTGTTTTTAGATCAGTAGCAACAAATGCTGTTGTCTCGAATGATCCATTTTCATGTTTCCTTTATTATTTTATCACTGTATACAATTGGTACATTAATAGTATCTACATAAAACAGTGAACTTTCTTCACAATGTGGTATTTATGTTTCTACGAAGTTAGTTTCTTTCGCAAATTTGATATAACTTTGATAACTATCATTCTTGGAGGCTTTTGAATTTGGCGATCAAAATGTAATGCAAAAATATACACGCAAAATGTATATTTTTATAATATATATTGTACGAAGTATTGTTTCATATTCTTGATTACTCTTTCAATATACCTTATCAAAATAATCATGATATCCCAAAGAAAATAAATATTTTTGCCAGATAATTTTGCGATTTTTCTTTCACCAAGGACGTCAGATACCAGCATCTTCACCAACTTTTTCTGCTTACGAAATCTGATTTATTTTCTTGAATCAAGTAGTTTTCAGCTGCGTTTTGCAGGTGACAATGTGTATTTTGAATAAGATTTGATTTTTGTATTGAATAAAGGTATCAATTTTTATTTAATTTTGCGCCGCCTTTAAAAGTTATGATTAATTGTACTGTTTAGGTTGTTTGGCAAAGGAAATTATTTTATACTTTTAGGCGCAATTTACAGTTTCATTTCATACCATTTTTTATTTATTTTTTATTTTTTAGTTGTTTGAATAGTAGTTGCTTTTTGGAGTCAGTTCTATTTTTTTAAAAAAGATTTTATTTTTCTCTTTTCAGTGAAAACTTATTCATATAGCAGAACATCAGAAGACGTTCGACGGCAGTTTCACAAATCACAAGAAAATTGGCATAACTCAAAAAATGGTTTATGTCACTAAAAAATACATGAAATGCTCCCAATGTGAACAAAAAAGTTACATCTCCATCTAGAAAGTTATCCACTCGAGAGACAGTTGTGGCAGTTTAATTCTAGTCAAGTTACTTGTAAGTTGATTTTTCCCAAATGCTGCATTTTTAAGTTGTGTTACTTTTCTTGCCTTTATCGAAT
This sequence comes from Salticus scenicus, assembly GCA_963930645.1. Classification (NCBI taxonomy): domain Eukaryota; kingdom Metazoa; phylum Arthropoda; class Arachnida; order Araneae; family Salticidae; genus Salticus; species Salticus scenicus. The sequence continues at coordinate 264,750,936 of OZ005650.1, forward strand.
ATGAACAAAAAACTATCTATTGAATGAACATACGTTAAATTAAAAAGTCTTTAGAAATGTAAAGAACGGATACGCTGTATTTGTAACCAAAAATTCTGTTAGGCATATATATTGAACTTTATAGTGAATACGTGTCACCCGCTGCGCTGGAAATTGAGCAGCGTAAAGTTCAAACAAAGAGCAAAATATGCATTGCAGCTGACAGACAGAAGTTTCAACATTGATACTTACATACTGCTTTTACCAGTGTAACTGCATGCGTTCAGCAGTTAGAGTGAGAACAGACTTTCGTGAGTATCCTGTAATTTGTTTATATCTTAATGAAATCTATTTCGGGCCAAGATCATTTCGACAACAAAAAAAGCATTACAATTAAATCATCTCTTACGAAGTTATAAGCTAATGAATTTCAATAACAACGAGAAATATGGTTTGTATTGAGAAACTCTTCCTTTATGAAGTCGGCTTAAAATGTTTATGCATTAATCGATGTGACCACTTACAATAACCATACTTTACATTTTACATATCATAAATGTCACCCACTACACTACAACATATGCAATGTCGTTCAAGTGTGCACAAAATAGGAAATTGTGAACAAACAAATGCACGTTTTAAGCGTTCTGTACTTAGCATTAATGTCTGAACTATCTTTTCGTACTAAATCGATTATGCTCTCCAATTTTATAATTCACTTTTTTCCCCTGTCTTGAACCATTTCCAAGATAGGGAGGCTAACTCCACTCTTTTCCACCAGGTTGTGCTGTAGGCGGTTGAATCGCATAGCACATGTCCACTTTACTATACCAACATACCTCTTTTATGACTACAGCTGCAGCTGTTCAGCAGTTAAAAGAGTCGGGGCTGACTCTTTTGAACCCCCTGTATTTTCTTTTGATCGTTAAGATATTACAATGGGACCTATTTCAGACCAAGACCTTTACAATAAAACAAAAAGTATCAAAATCGGATCATCCGTTCAGAAGTTACGAGCTAACAAACAAAAGAAAAAAAAACATACGCTTTGAATACACCTCCTTTTTGAAGTCGGTTAATTAGAGCATCTCTTACAAATTTATAAGCTTACAAATACCAACAACAACACATAGCTCGAATTAAGAACACCCTCCTTTCTGAAGTTGGCTGAAAACGACTTTGCGCTAATCGATGTGACCGCTTACAGTAACAGTACTTTGAACCTAAGAGTATACATGTCATCCACTACGCTGCAAAGTGTGCAACGTAGTTCAAGTGTGCACAGTGTAGGAAATTGCAAACAAACAACTGCACGTTTTAAGCGTTCTATTTTTAGCAATAATGTCTAAAAACTGTCTTTCCGTAGTAAATCGATGATGCTCTACAACTTCGTAATTAACTTTTCTTCCATCTTGAACCGTTTTTGAGATAGGAGTGCTAATTCCACTGTTTTTCACCAGATGGCACTTTATTTTCTTTAGATTGTAAAGATATTACAATGGGACATTCTTCAGACCAAGATCTTTACAAAGAAACAAAAAGTATCAAATAACAGTATTTTGGACTATATAGCGTATGTCTCACCAGCTACGCTACAACGTGTGGAATGTAGCTCAAGTGTGCATAGTGTAAGAAATTGCGAACAAATAAATGCACATTTTTAGCATTGTATTTTTAGCATCAATGTCTAAACTATATTTTCGTAGTAAATCGATGATGCTCTGCAATTTTATATTTCACTTTTTCCACCTGTCTTGAACCAGTTCCCAGATAAGAATGCTAGCAGGAATGTCTAAACTATCTTTTTGTACTAAATCAGTGATACTCTTCAACTTTGTAATTCACTTTTTTCGAGATAGGAATACTAACTCTGCTAATTTCCACCAGGTGACGATGCAAGCAGTTTAACCTTGTACTGCATGGCCACTTTGCTATACTTACATACCATTTTTATTACTATAGCTGCAGCCGTTTAGTAGTTAAAAGAGTTGGGACTGATTTTTTTGGGCACCCTGTATTTTCTTTAGATCAGAAAGATATTACAATGGGACCTATTTCAGACCAAGACCTTTCCAACAAAACAAAAACATACAGTTTGAATTGTGAACCTTCCTTCTTTTTTGAAGTCGGTTAAAAATAGTCTCTTGTTTTTGAAGCTTTAGGTTATAGCCTGGAAAAACTTTTGTTTTCTTTACTCTCTTTTAATATCCATGTGATAATGTAATTAGCATTTTTACTTTCTTCTACAGTGAAGCCTCTATAATCTGGTAGCACCCATAAACCGACACTAATGACCTGTTTCTGTTTTTTGTTTTTGTTTTTTTTTAACCTCCGCCTGTAAAGCGTAGTAGTACTCAAATTGTTATTGGCAGCATGCTTGCCAACTTTTATGGATCGTTAGTAAGGTTTACAGATTTTCATTTAATTTTATTGATTTACAGACTAGCGTGAATTTTTACAGATTAATCAGGATGATGGTAAAAATTCCAAAAAAGAACAACGAAATTTTTGTCTCGCAATGGCAAATCCAAAAGTTATTAATAAAAGGTATCATTCATATTCTTAATACTGACAGTCAAAATAAACACAACCACCTGAAATCTTGACCAACAGCTTTTAGAGGGACTTGAAAAATAAAATTTCATCAGCAATAACCAACTAATGAACATGTATATGTTAATCAGTCAACTACAAACTGAAAAACAAAAAAGAATGGAGCAAATGAAATTGACTGACATACTTAATAGTATGTAGCATTGTCAAATTCCTGATCTTATTTGTTATTTAGAAAGTTTTAATATTTATTATTATTATTATTTGTAAAAAAATAAACTCGTTATATTATTGTTTTATAATTGATTTTTTTTTTAAAGTTATTTTAATTATTTTTGTTTTTGATAAGGGTTTGAATACATTTTTCAAAACTAATTTTTAAAAAATATTTCTTTAGATGCAGTGACTGATATGATTTTGATATACATTTCTGAATACCTATATATCCAGAAAAATCTGTATTCTGGCAATGTCTATTTCCCACCGATGCCAGATTATTGATGCTTCACTGCATATATATAGAGAGAAAGTATTGGATTTATGAAATTTTTCGAACTCCATTTTTTCATGGATTTACATGTTTTAGGATATCCTGAACACAATTTGACTGTTTTTAGAAAGTGTCTGTTTGTTTGTCTGTGAGTTTGTATCACAAATTATGTGGACGCTGTATTTCACAAACCAATGAACGAAATTTAACCAAACTTGGTGTTTAGTTGGACCTTGATATAAACTGGTGCTGTTTATATTCAAGGATCAATTGCTCAACAAGTGGCGCTATGATCCCATTTTTTCTAAATTTTTAACATAGCAGTATAGGACAAAATTTCATATAAATGTACATAATGAAAGTTATTTTTAACGTGTGATTGTAAAATTAATATATTGATAACAGTAGTAGTAGCAAACTAGAGAAAAATGTTTGTGCATGTGGGAGCATCGCAGTAAGTAGTAGTTCACAATTTTATATTGTTTTATTTAAATTGTTTTGTTCAAATATATCTAAAATACAATAGGTGATGCCTTTACATTTACTAATGTTTGAAGCAATTATTTAGAAATTGACTCACATGTTTTAAAATCTGACTCACAATTCTGTAGATAGTGAGTCAATGTGACTCTCAGATTCTCAAGTCAAGAGTAATCTAAGAGTGTTATGTAAAAATAGACATAAATCAATATTTCTTTCCCTACCTCCTTCTTTCTGGGAATTTTTTAAGTAAATAATTTATGGTATTTTTGGTTATGCATTATCTATATACAGTGAAAAACGTAAAACACGAAACTAAGGGAACCGAAATATTTTTTTGTGTACAAAGATTTGTAGAAAAAGTACAAAATCAGCCAATGTTTTCCATGTCGTCAATTATTATTTTCATTTCCTTTAAATTAGGATAAAAATTAAGTATAAATATTATTGTTTTTTGGAAAAAAAAAAAACAGATGTCTTTTACTGAAGTGTCTTTTTCAGCACCATTTTGTTCAAAAATTGATTGAGATCATTCATTGTTTTATTCATCTCTCAATTTGAATTCACATCTAAATAACTGCGGACACTCATTACTTTCTTCATTTTTGAAGCAGAGGGGACAGAAACTGCAGCATTGATTCAAATGTCAGATTCGTCACGAAAATTTACATAAGCGGAATCATTTTAATTATGAACGATGTCAAAAATTTCATTATCGGTGCTGTACACACATGATCATCGACAGCAACATATCGTAGCATAATTGCCAACATTATAATTTATTCCGGAGCATTTTTATCCCCGCCTTTAATCCGCACCACTTTATTTACAGACTATTTTCCTTCAACATATAACTATGATAAAATAAGGAAATATTACTCTTAAGAAAAATGTGGTATGGAAATAAAGGCGGAGTTCAAAATGCTCCGGAATAAATTAAAATGTTGGCATCTCTGTTGTAGCAAACATGTCTCTGAAGATCGAAAGCGAGTTATTTTCGTGTCAAACGATTTTTGTTTCGTGTTAAAAGAAACAAAAATGTATTAAATAGCATAGTACACTGTCCACACCGCTATATCATTTCGTGTTAACCGATTTTTCATGTTAAGCGTTTTCGAGTTAAACGTATTTCACTGTATATAAAATTGTTCTTCCTGAGTGAGGGGGTGATTCATCATCGCCCAGACTAAACCCCTGGACCTAGAAGCATGAAATTTTGTGACAATGTTCTTTCTATATTCTTTCTATCCACTTAACTGATGTAGGCATCCACTTGGGAAGCGATTTTACAAAATTCGTCCCCCAAGGCGGGGGGAGAGGGGGGCAAAACATGATTTCACAAAATCATTCATATCTCAAACAAAAAAATAGATATATACCTAATACAAATATCTAAAAATCGATTTCTGGAATTTTAGAAATTCGGTCCCCAAAGGGGGGGTGGGGGGGGTGGGGGCGAAACGTGATTTCACATGCATTAAATGTGATTTCACATAATCCTATGTATCTCAAACAAAAAAAAAACGCATATACGAGAAATTTTTGCTCTAAAATATAGCTAATGCAAATATCTAAAAACCAATTTCTGGAATTTTAGAAATTCAGCCTCCAAGTGGGGCAGCAGGGGGGGGGGGGGGGGGGGGGGGGGGAGCTATGGGACAAAAACAAATAGAAATACGGTTATGCTGTTCAAAATTGGTACAGATAGGTTTTAAAGGCCAGCAAGTCGAATGGAGATATTTTCGAAAGTGTAAAGTTATTAGGAGGGGCAAAAAGGGGTGAGGGGAGAGGGGGGGGGGGCTATGGGCAAAAACAAATAGAAATACAGTTAGGCCGTTCAAAATTGGTACAGATAGGTTTTAGAGGCCTGCAAGTTGAATGGGGATATTTTCAAAAGTGTAAAGTTATAAGAAGGGCCGGGAAGGGGGGGGGGGGGGGAGGGGCAAAAAAAAATAAAATAGAGTTAGATCATTCAAAATTGGTACATAGAGGTTTTCGATACCTACAAATCGATTGCGGATATTTTCAATTTTTAAAATTATTGGGAGGGGCGGAAAGGGGGATCAGAGGGGAAAAAAAAAAAAAATAGAGATAGATCGTTCAAAACTGGTGCATAGAGGTTTTTGATACTTACAAATCGATTGCGGATATTTTCGAATTTGTAAAATTATTAGGATAGACGGGAGGGGGGGGGGGAAATAATAGAAATAAGAGTTAGAGCATTTTGGGAATTTTTTCTGAAGGCAGTGAGAACCCTGGTGCGACATTTTTTCTAATCAGATTTTTTTTTTTTTTTTTTTCACATGATAAAAATTAATGCAATTTTGAGAATTCAGTAATTATAGTGATTTTTTTTTAAATAGGGACCAGTGAAGCGGGCGTTGCCTGCTAGTATTTTATAATTTTAAAGTGTATAATTAATTGCAGTGTAATTATTTTAGAACCTTTCTCTTATTTTATTATTTAATTTGCTAATTTAATCTGCATTTCCTTTTTAAGAATAAAAATGGTATGTTATTGTATATTATGATAAAAATATCAATTTTAACAAGCCTCTGAAATCCGGAAATTTCTAAAAACTTCGAGGCTCAACTGTATAAACAAATTTGATTTAGTCATCAAATATTATTATTTATGCATTTGAGAATTGTTGAAATAAACGAAAAAAGGAAAAAAAAGATGTCAATGTGCATTATACTTTAAAACTTTTATCTGTTTCTCAACATTTCATAATTGAATAAGAATTGGAGACTTGATGCTAAATGGATAATAGACCTCTGATCAATGCACCAGCTCTCAGCATTCTGCTGAGGAGGGCTGCCCTCCTCATAAGTCAAAATGATATCAATGATAAAAAAAAAAAAAAAAAAAAAGCCAAAAATAAAATGTATAATTTGCATACTGCAGTAGCTTTAACCATCATCAATGCAGAATAGCAAGATGCAATAGTGCTCCTAAATATAATATGGGAAGCAAATTTTAGAGACAGATTAATAGCCCACAGAATTATAGAAATTTGAAGGGACTAGCCAATAAAAAATTGAGAGCATTATGCTATGAAAAACGTTAAAGGAAGTTAAGAAATTGTTGATTTTACATAAGGTTTCCAACAATAGACAGAGAAGGTACAGCAAAGTCATGATTAACGGTATTTTTATAATTTTTATAAATGTGGAAAGTTTCAACAAAATAGTGTTCAAGAACGTATTTAAGCCTACAGATTATTTTAACTGAATTAAAGTTGAAGCTATTATCCCAGCAATGCTTAGCAATGACTGATTTCTTGTTTTGGAATATAACTTGTATGTTCTTTTAAACATAATTAAAGTCTGTGTCTTGTTTAAACAATATATATAATAACCCACAATGAAAAAAGATACCACAGATGCCTTCGGACACCTGTAATATCTTTTCTCAATGTGGAGGGAAGATTTTTTAATGTGGCTAAGAGGATTTTTTTTTTTTTTTTTTAAGACAACATTTCTTTAATGACAACTGTTCATTTTTCTTTTGAAAATACAAAGTTCGAAAAGAATTTGCAAAATTCTTAAATTATCAACACATATATGTGAAAATAAAAGTAATAATTTTTAATCATATAATTTCATCAATTAACTTTATTTTACATATTTACATGTTATACCCTTTTTATAAAAACAAACAATTAAGAAAATACAAACAAGAAAATATAGAAAAAGATTATTTTTTTTTAATTTATTGAACCGGAAGATATAAAATATTTGCTAATTTTTTCTTCTTTTTATAAATTTATGTAAATCCATGAAGTTGTTAATATAAATCGGATAACCAAAAAACTTAACATTTTTTCTCCTTTTTAATAATAAATACACAAATGTTTACAACTGTGTGAATCAAACTAAAATTGTTCTAAAAGAAAGTAACTCAAAATGGCAAAATGAAAGTGCATTCATAACTCAGGAAAAAAGAAAAGGAAACAATTTAAAAAATAATTATATGAACATTTTTTAATAATAAGTTTTAAATAATACATTATAAACAAGTTCAAAGTTCCATAATTATATTAAATAGCCATTTTTCTTCCTTCAATACTAATAGTTATAGCTCGTTGAATTTTGCTTAATTTCTTCTTTTCTTGAAAAGACCTAATATGTTTTTCTATTCTACTCAAAGGCTTCTTCGAAGGACCCTGTAAAACAGAAATGTTATCATTAGAAAATTAATGAAATAAATAGAAGAGCAAATATGTAATGCAAATAGAATTTTTTTTAAATTTGTATGCAATTAAAATATAATAAGTTACAGGGGGTCACAAAGGATGACCCATCTCCTTTCTCTCTTTTATAAAAAATAACATTCTAAACTTTTTTCAGTAATTCAATCTTCATCTTGGAAACTTAGTGCATCAAAGAGTATTTATCTTGAAACTCTTCAATCTAAAGCATTTTATGATGGATACATTGCCAGTAAACTAGTCCCATCCATATTTTGATAATCTACAAGCATTTAGTATATATTTTTACAATTTATTATTTTTCTTGAATAATCACATATCTATCTGTTATTTTGCACTAATTCAAGTTTCTACAAATAACTGAATTTAATTTTTAAAAAAAAGTACTTATTAATGTAAATATTTATTCACTCATTACAAGGATATTTGATGAAATACATCAATTTAGATGAAAACTCCATATTGAGCAAGAATGTGAACTTTAATAATGTTGCAGAAAACGAATCAATCTAAAAATCATAATTTTATAACTTAAAATAAAGACTGCAGAAACATTTTGTAAAAAAGAAATTTCATATTCCATGATTTTTTATAATAATGGAATAGCTACATAAAAGCCACTTTCAATGTTATTCATTTTATATATGCCATATTTATTTATTTGAAACATTGAAACAATCTGAATATAATCAATTACTCCGATGAAAATTTAAAATGTTAAAATTGAAACCATAATTGTTTAAGATGAAGTATCACCACTACTATTAATTAATACTGACATAGCGAATTCTGAATTTTAAATATATCTTTTAACCCAGTAGCAGAATTTTCTGTATCAGTCTGCAGCAAAACGAAATTTGTCTGCGATACGAGAATGCTGGAGGAAGTCTAGTATCACAAAATGTATTAACAATTCATAAAACACATAAAATTTGCATCTACAAAATTAATTAAGAATAAACAACAAGTACAGTAATCCAGTTATATAATATAAGTTGCATTTGTATTTTTTAGTTTGACATTTATTTTTGAGACATTAAATTAATCTGCAGAGCTTCAAAAAGTCTAAATGCCTGTTACTATGCTGCATTGTTCCTGCAACTGGGTCCTTTAAAAAAGCTAGCATTTTTATTTCTTAAATTCTGTGTCTTTATTTATTTATTGGTAAACAAAGTTTTCATATAACTTATTTTCAGCTATTTCTATTTCAGCAATTGCCTTAATCTCTTATTTTACAGTACCACAGGTTATATGCATAATAATCAAATTACATTTTTTAAAAAAATCCTAAAAAATTATTTTTTTTTTTAACCTTTATACAAACCCATATATTTTACACTCTTTTACAAAATGATCATTTACAACTAACAAAAATAACATTCCTACCTTGCCAAACTCAGTTTCAACATTCCATTTAGGTCTATTTACATAATCTTTAGTTGAAGGCATAGGAACTCTGGCTCTTCCAATCCAACCTTTATCACCGGGCCTGAGGGCTCTAAAGGATGGAAGTAAATATATATTCCACACTATAATATCATCAATATTATTAATCAAGAAAATATTTACACTTAGATGATCCTGTTCGAATTTATTGATAATCATAGACCTTATATAATAGACCACACATCCCCTCTCATTATCTGTCTACAACATGAAGTAGCTTCCCCAGCGAAATTATCACGTGATGTAGACCAGGAGAGAGAGACGAGAATGAATATTATGTGATTTTTCCATAGGAAAGAAAGTATTTTGAGTTTTTTTAATTTCTGTATTGTACACATACTTTTTATTTAAGCCTTTAGATTTACGCATCGTTGGAAAGCTAAAATGTCATAGATTAATTATAAAAAAAATTCTTTTGTGAGAAACCATTCTGAAGGGGAGAATTTTTTGTTTGAATTCTTACAAAAATAAGTGCTTTCTTATGGAAGAATCGCCCTCAACTCTCTGTCACGCGACATACATCGTTGACCGCAAAGGATGAAGGTTTCAGATTACACCCTCATGTTGAAGACATTCACTATAATGGGAAGTCCTATTGGTGGCGTAGTCTATATATAGAAGGTCTATGTTGATAATAGACTTTGAAAACGAAAAGTAAATTTATATATAAATTAGTCTTTTAAAAAATTCATTCAAAAGACAAACTGCAGACATTACTTTCAAATATAAGTCCCTAAAATTTCACTTAACTACAATTTCAGTAAATATAACTCTCAGAAAGACATTGAAAAGGCACAGTCTCTTAGTTCTGTATATTACAATGCAAGTGTAGTAGAGTGAAGCAATACAAAACTCAGAAGAAATTTTGAAGATAAATTTAGTTTAATTATTGAATATTGTGAAATTTTAGTTATATTTTAGGCCATATATTGAAAGTAATGTCTGTTGTTTGTTTTGTAATACTGGTACTGCAGAAACATTTTACTTTTTATGAATATTAAATTATATATAAAACGCAGGTTCTTCAAATGATATCAGATATTTTTCTGACCTCTTAAGTAAGTTACTTATTTACGTATGTCATTTTGTAATACAGGTATGAAAGAAAGGGACTGGTTTCATATTTGAATTCAATATGTTACATACAAATTTACTTAAGTAACTTACTTAACTTACTTAGTTTTGACTTACTTATACTTTACGTACTTACTTATTGACCTCTTTTAAAGAACAGTATGTCATTTTGTAATACAGGTATGAAAGAAAGGGACTGGTTTCATCTTTGAATTCAATATGTTACATACAAATTTACTTAAGTTATCCAAGAACATTCAAAAGACAATAAAATGTTTTAAATTTACTATGCAACAAAATTATTCATTTCTTATTTTCACTAATAAAAGAGAATAACTGAATGGTTACATATACTAATTATAGAATAATACTAAAAACAGAGCAAGAAAAGAAAAAAAAAAAAAAAAGAAATAATATTTGTCCAAAAAAAGAATTTTATATTTAACAAAAAAATAAAGATTGCTATTTAAGGATGAAACATTAAAAGAGAAAACATCTGTGATAAATAGGGGTAAAAAATAAAAATATTGACAAATAGAAGAAAATTCACATAATATTTAAAAGAGGGGAAGTAACAATAAAGAAATAGAGAGAAAGACGGGTAAAGATAGATTTTATCTGTTTAAATAATATTTATTTTGTATAAGATAATGAATCAAAAGTAATAAACAACCAGGCATTAATTGTCACTCCTTTTTAATGAGCAGAATAAATAGGCAAAATGCAAGACCTACCACCATAATAACAAATAATCTAGTGTGGCCTTCATATTACTTTTTCTTGTCCTGCATTTCAATACTATACTAAAATAGTTTACAGATTAACACGTTGAGCGAATTCTTAAGGAAATCCCATTCAGGCCACGCACACTGCTTAGAAGCATGTTATGTTTACAGTGTTTCAATAATCTATTAAAATGCCTAAATGATATAATCCAGGGTTCGCACTAAGGAAAAAAAGTGAGTGGGATTCTCCCACTCTAACAAAAAATTTAAGTGGGATTTTGAAAATTTAAGTGAGATTTTTGAAATTTAAGTCAGTAATTACATTTTACAGAAAAAAAAAAAAAGTATTTTCAAGAAATATGCAAATTACAGACAGGTGATTGCTGAAATTAGAAATTAGCTGAAAATTTTTCGCTAATATGATTGATTGGATGATTAGTTGAATATTGATAACATCACTTTCAATAAACTGATGACATAAACATTTATATATATAGTTTTTATCTACATTAAGCATTTTCAGGATTTTTTCATTAGCGTAAAAAAAATTCTTCAATATACCTGCAATAAATTTTATATCCACATGAAATCTTATTGAAATTTCACACCAAGAGTAAAACAAATTTTTCACACAAATATAGAATATGATTTTTATGTATGTACATTAATCATTCATATAAAAGTAGCAGTAGCTAATTATTAGTTCCAAACGTGAATAAAACCAACTAAGTATTAATTTTCTTAAATTGATTTGGAAAAAAATTTCTTACCTGAAAAATCTATTCTTCATTTCCCCCATGTTTACAAATTTGGTATAGATATGACACTCCATAAAGATTTAATTTAATTGATAAAAAATAAATAGATTCATTAAGTTCAGCACTAAAGGTCTAAAAATAATTACGTATGTCAGAAATATTGAGCACTTCTAATGCTTTATTGTTTCTAGAATTGATCATTGACCACAATCCGTATTCCGGAGATGGGAAAGGGGGGAGGGGGGGGGGGGGAATAAAAAAAAATAATTACAGAGTAAGAAATATTAAACTCTTTCAATTCTACTTCTAGAATCTAATAAAGCAAGTTTAAAATGAATATTATAACTATAATTTATGTTGCAGATGGGTAAAGATTGGGAAACAAGACTTCTGCAGAACATTTCATTGCTGATCGCTAGATGGAGATAAATAAAGTGGGAGGTGGGCAAAAAATAATTACATGAGCAAGAAATATTTAACAATTGTATTTCTTTACAGGTTCTAGAATCTCATAAAGCAAGTTTGAAATGGATATTGACATTTATGTTGTGGATGGAGAAAGATTAGGAATCAGAAGCTTTTGTAGAATATTTGATCGCCCATTGTTCCATTTTTATTTATTTATTTTTTAACGAACGATATCCGCGATTTTTTTTAAAAACGGGAAAAATAAATTCGCGGAGTTCAGTGAATTTGATAAAAAAAAAAAAAAAAAAAGATCGCGGAAAATCGCGGGAAAATAAGTGCGGGAAAATCGCGCATATGAAATTTTTTTAAGTGGGATTTATTTTAATATTGCGCGATTCCCGCGATCCCGCGCTCTAGCGCGAACCCTGTAATCCTATAATAAATAAAAATTAAGTAAATTTTAAATAAATTGTCAGTAATTACTTAAAACTATGTAATATTTTTAGTTTTACATCATATTTCACACTGTCAGCAACCGGTGGCTGACGTGGCCTTAACGGAAAGTTCAGTGTCAGCCACCGATGGCTGACATGGTGCTGAACGTGTTCAGGTATAAGATAACACATACAGTACATGAAATTACTTTAAAAACATTTCAAAATAGTTTTAGAAAAAGGCTTACTTCACATATCATATTTCTATGGGAAAAAGAGCTACCATTTCTTCAACTCCCCCTCCCCCCCCCCCCCTCCATCAATTTGAATATCATGAAAAACGGCAGTTTTTCTAGTGACGCAAGCGCAAAAACAAACGAACACTCAGCGGAAACGGAAAAACGAACGAAAACTGCGACACTTATATATACAGGAATTTTAAGATCAAAGAAACCGCTGAAAGTCGACACTTAATATCTCAGGAAATATGGGAGGTTATGTTCTGATATTTTCAAAATAGACTTTCACCTTCTGTCTGATCCTACCCTGAAATCGCTACATTTCTGCGTGCAATATATTTCGAGATATGAATTGGCTCATTTAAGTTATAAATGGACGGACTATATGTGTAAGAATTTTTTCTCGAATATGGCTCGAGCGAATTTAGTTTAATTTATATATGATATTAATCGCTTTTATCTCATGTGCCTGACATCTCCCTTTTCCCTAAGAAAACTCTTTTTTTTTTTATAACTCAGTTAAAAAATCGAACTATTTTTTACTCCGAAAATACCGTGATGCGGCAGTTTCGCAGACGAATTTCTTCTCTTCCATCTGAAATACTGAATATCAAATAATCGTTTTGGCTCCATCTATCGGGAAGCGTCAAAAATAAACACAAAAAATAAAATAAAAATATTTTTCTATTTTTAATATATATATTAAATGAGTTATTTATTTAGGTACTTGTATTTTATATGACATTTGTTTATCAAAAATATTCTTTGTATTTACATTGTTTTCATGCTGATACGTTGTTAACTTTCAAAATTGGTTCTATTTTAAAAGGTGATTGCAACAACAAAAAATTTTTCCTTTATTTTCATAAAAATGACAAATAATATGATAATCATATGCAAATATTTGTAATTTTTTCAAAATTAGGTGATAAATCACTTAAACTACAGATTGAAAAAATTCTTAAAACAGAATTTGAAAATAATTAATTTGCTCATTAAGTTTCTAGTATATATATAATATATAAATTACAAAATGTTAAGCTATAATAAAATTTTGAATAGATTAAGATTTTTTTTTAAATTAAATTCATAACAAACTATACTACTTAAATATTTACCAGTATAAAATTTTCACTTTTTAAAGATTTTTCTATTATTATTTATTTTTCTCTTTCAAATCAAATCTATACCTAAAAAATTATAATAAGAAATAAATATAAATAAGAAATTTTTGTCATTTTTAAAATGTACTATATTATGCCTTTGTAATGTTGCATGTGTCCATCTTTTTTATCACTTTTTATAAAATTTTGAAATTTTATTTAGTTTGTTATTTTGTTCGAGTATGACCTATAAAACAACACTTTTAATACAGTGTTATAACTCATTACCATGCTCCTTTAATTCTATGTTTTGATCATTAACCCCTAAAAAGTAATGATATCAATACAAAAAACCCTTAACGGGTTAAAAGTTTGTGACGCAGCACTGTACTTTATTGGCTATAAGAATTAGAAATACGGGTCTTAAAAATAATGATATCAAATTTTCAGTGACGCTTTGATATTAATTAAATTATACATAGATTTTCTTATTTGAATTTGCTTTTTCCTTTTATTTTTATGTACAGTGTAAACGTTATTTTCAACATAAAATAATATATAGCATTTACTCATTGATACCTTTCCATTCACATCTCTTATACTGGGTAATTCCATTTTAAATCAACAAATTTTCAAAAAAGTTGTTGCATGACAATTTTTGATTTTGATGACAATTTGCATGTGCTTTCCCCATACCTTTTTGACCACAAAAATATATTTTTTTTATTTAAAAAGAAATTACCCTTTGATATGAAGGCTATTTTTGTTGTTGCCAACAGCAAAAATTAGATATTTTGATGCTTTGCTTTATGAACTATAACTTTTTTCCTATCAAAGCTATCAAACTCTACTATAGCTCATTGGAAAGCTAAAAAAAAGATCTTTTTCCATATGGTATCAATAAATTTGAGATTTAAAAACAAAGGTTATTTTTTCAAGGTCAAAGTTTGCGATGCAAAATTAATTTTTTGCCACTTTTGAAAATTAAAAACCTATGAAGGGCTTGGAATAACAAGCCCTCTTTTTTTTCTTATATACATATATAAGGTTGCTTATTGTATTAAAAAGTTTGGCTTGTTACTCTGCCCCCTTCACAAGATACGACCCCCCCGAAGTTGCAAATTTTCTAAAAAATCCAATTTTCAATGCTAAAAAAATGCATGTGGGGGGCAAGGTAAATTTTTTTTTACTTGTGTGATTTTAAGTACTTCATACCATCTTTCAAACAAAAAAAAATTACTTTGTTATTCAAAGGCGTTTGGCAGCTATAAGGGTCTGAATTTTCAAATAATCACACTAAAACCATCCAATTTTTTCATGTACTTTTTTTTGGAAACATGTCATTTATTATTATTTTTTTTTATTTCATGGACTTAGATTGACCTCACAAATAAGAATATATCATATTCCTACTTTTCCTCATTTATAGTAATCTATTTGCCAGTTAAAAGCAAGAATAGACAGATTTCAACTTGTCCAGCCTTGCTCCCACATATATAGAACAGTTCCCTTTAGGCAAACAGTACCTACCTGTGGTAGGAACTGTGCCAATGACAAGGCTGCTTGAATATTATTGGATACAATTTGACCAATAATATAGGGTAAGACAAATGACCTGCAAACTCAAAGTTTTTGCTTTGTAAGCGACTGCCTTGACCACAACACAACTACATTCTACGCCTTTCAAATGATCCTTGTTAAAAAACTGAAGGCAGATCATGCTTTAATTTCAAAATTATTCTATTTTTCAGATGGATCTGCCGCACAGTACAAAAACAGGAAAAACTTCATTAACTTGAGCCATCATGAACAAGACTTTGGGATAAAAGCAGAGTGGCATTTTTTTGCTACATCCCACGGGAAAGGCCCTTGCGATGGGATTGGAGGAACAGTGAAGAGGCTAGTGCGAAAGGCTAGTTTGCAACGACCGGTCAGTAATCAAATCTTGAATCCATTAGATGTCTTTGAATACTGCACTGAACATATTAATAGTGTAACGTTTTTCTATGTTTCCTGTGATGATGTTAATGCAGTAGGAAAAGTTCTTGAGGAAAGATATAAAACAGCACTATCATTACCCCAAACTCAGTCTTTCCACAGCTACATTCCACTCAACAGAAATATCATTCATGCCAGACGTACATCATTTTCTTTAGATTTTACAACCTTTCATGTCATCGAAGACGAACCTATCAACCTTAGATTATCCACACCAACAACCCGACCAAAGTTGTCCGATTATGTTTGTTGCGTATATGATGGTGACTGGTGGCTAGGAGAAGTGGTGGAAATAAAGGTATTTGATGTCGAAGAAGAATACAGGATCCACTTTTTTCATCCTAAAGGACCTGGAACATCGTTTAAAAAATCAAGTCATGATAACCAAACTTGGGTTCGGTTTCAAGATATTTTGAAAATCCTGACTGCGTCAGAACTATGGTCAGCACAGGGAAGAGGTCATAATATCACACCTGTGATGAGTGAACATTTGTCAACTCTTCTCTATGAGACAATAAACCACTGAACAAAAAAGTTTTGCATGTTTTGAGAGGTAAGTTAAATTCTATATACCAAGATGTTAGAAACCTTAAATTAGCTTATCAAAGTTTAAATGTGTTCTTTGACAACTCTTCTTAGTCTTTTTAGCTGTTTTCACCATTTAAAACTAACAATTAAGTAAAAAATAACTTTTCACTAACACCTAAGATTAAGAAGTATGAAAATAATTGCGTTGTTTCAGTATAATTATTTGAAAATTTAGACCCTTATAGCTGCCAAACGCCTTTGAATAACAAAGTAACTTTTTTTTTGTTTGAAAGATGGTAAGAAGTACTTAAAATCACACAAGTAAAAAAAAATCTACCTTGCCCCCCACATGCATTTTTTTAGCATTGAAAATTGGATTTTTTAGAAAATTTGCAACTTTGGGGGGGTCGTATCTTGTGAAGGGGGCTGAATAACAAGCCAAACTTTTTAATACAATAAGCAACCATATATATGTATATAAGAAAAAAAAGAGGGCTTGTTATTCCAAGCCCTTCATAGGTTTTTTAATTTTCAAAAGTGGCAAAAAATTAATTTTGCATCACAAACTTTGACCTTGAAAAAATAACCTTTGTTTTTAAATCTCAAATTTATTGATACCATATGGAAAAAGATCTTTTTTTTAGCTTTCCAATGAGCTATAGTTGAGCTTGATAGCTTTTATAGAAAAAAAGTTATAGTTCATAACGCAAAGCATCAAAATATCCAATTTTCGCTGTTGGCAACGACAAAAATAGCCTACATATCGAAGGGTAAATTTTTTTTAAATAAAAAAAATATATTTTTGTGGTCTAAAAGGTATGGGGAAAGCATGTGCAAATTGTCATCAAAATCAAAAATGGTGTTGCACACCCCATTTGTTGATTTAAAATGGAATGACTCTACTATGAAAGCATGTGTTTTAAAAGAAATTATATGAAATTCCAGTAACGCAGTGGTGTTACATTAAGTGATTTGTTTTTAAATTTATCTGCAATTATTTTGTTTTGCATATTAAAGTATATGTGCACATTGAAATATTGCTTTTAATTTTCAAATACGCTGTCAAATATATCACTTTCATTAAGCTTATATTATGTACTGAAATATATTTATTTCAATGAATTATTCTATATTTTGCATCACGCCATCCAAAACTGTAAGTAAAATATATGGAAATGTTTACTTTGTGTCATTTCATCCAAATAAATTGAAAATGCATGCAAATAGATATCGTGATGCAAAGAAAAAAACTGTGAAATTTTTTTTCACAGACAACAGTTACATTAAATAGAAAATAATATATTTGCTTAATTTTGAAGCCCAGTACATTGTCTGTAAACTACATACACATTAAATAACAGACTTAACTTAGCATAGTATAAAAAACACACAATACTTGAAAAGTACTTAACAAAACCAAAATCCTTTGTATGGCCCTGTAAAGGGTTGAATATACTGTACAGGATATATTTTATGCTGAACATGTTTTTATCTTTATAAAAAATAGTTGTTCATTTCTTTTGTTTAGTGCAGAAGGTGTTACTGTATGCATAAGAAAATTCACTTACAGACATAATATATTTGAAATCTCTTGAGTGTCCCTGTACAGAAATACAGAATTTAAACTTCCTGCTGATATTTGTTCTTAAGTTATGCTGATGACCCACAAACCAACTTCTAAAAAACCTTATTTTAAAATTTATGGGGCATCAAACCATGTACGCAAAAACTCAATTATAAAAATAATTTGACCCCAAAATAATACTTTCTCTCTCTCTCTCTCTCTCTCTCTCTATATATATATATATATATATATATGGGTAAGAGAACGTAAAAAAGTATAAACAGGAAAATTACAGATATATGAAGAGATACACAGATTCTGATTTACAGATATACCTTCCAACATAATTCAAAACTTGTAATATATTTACTAAACACTACTCTCGTAGTTTGGTGATACTTCTCTTCTTTTCCTTTTTTTTTTTTTTTTTATGTAATCAATTATTGAAAAGCTTCAAATTCAGAAATGGAAAAAAAAAATTACTTAGGATAAACAATATTACTAGAATGCAAAATATTTTGTATATTTCAAATTTAATATTTACTTTTGTTCACCGGTAAGCTCTTTTTCTATATCTTTTTTAGGCTCAGCTGGCTCTTCATTTGAAGTTGAATCCCTAAAGAAAAATAAAATAACTTTTACAAAAAAAGCAGAAATATATGAAAAATACTTTTTTTTTTTTTTTAGTTTAGTTATTATTCGACCAATATGAATACAGAAAAGTTGTTGAATAAATATAAACAGATCCCTCTTAAAATCACTTCATCAATAAAAAGACAATTTTCACTCTAATGAATAATCAAGTTATGTATATATGAGTTGTGTTGGCATATTGTAAGAGATAGGGCATCATGATAAGAGATAAAATTGGCAGCATTAATTATTTAATACGGTTTTGCCAATAACATACTACTGTGCTTATAGGTTCTAATATAGTAACAGTACTAACTATCCTATTTGGTGAAATAACACCCATCTCTACTCATAATGGAACCTCCTACTATCCACCCCCTCCCTTCCTCTTATCAAATACATAGTAAATAATATATTATTTCTACGCTCAGAGGGGCATTTCATTAATAAGTTTCCAAAAGATTAGAATAAAAATTTCAAGAAAAACATGTACTTCTCATGTATTAGAAAACGAGATTCATTTGTGACAGCAGAATATCCTGTAAAAAAAGAATGTGTTTTGACACCAAGTGCATATATATATTTTTTTTCCCATTCCGCGGAGTTTCACTGCACGATACCAAAATTTCTTACCACAACACCCTCAGCAGCTTTGATGTTTAAGGATTTATACCCCTCCATCAATATTCCTGAAATTAACCCCATAATTCAATCTCTTATAATCAACCAATACGGCGACAACAAAATCAACAATACTCTAATACGTGTAAACAACCTTTTGCTCAACAATTCATTTTTTTTTTTTTTTCGATGGATGTTACTATCAACAAACCCAAGGCGTCCCCATGGGCTCTCCCATTTCAGGGATCGTCGCCGAGTTAAAAATGAGAATTTTTTAAAAAACCGCCAGCAACATAATCAACAATTGCAACCTTTGGATATGTTACGTTGATGATATTTTTTCTGTAACCCTCCTAATATTAATCCTGAAAACATCCTCGCTAAACTTAATGAAATCGATCCACACATTAAATTAACACATGAAATAGAAACAAACCATTCTTTAAATTTTCTCGATGTCACCATAATTAAAAATAAAGACAACTCCATTGACACCACCGTTTTTAGGAAACCTACCAGCAAAAACGAAATTATTAATAAAAAATGTCGCACCCCCCTCACCTACAAATATGCCGCTATTCGCTCTTATATCAATCGCGCTATCCTCATCTGCTCAAATAAAAAATATCTAAATTCCGAATTAAAAGTAATAAAAAGTATCGCTAAAAAAGCCAATTATAATCCCTCCATTGTAAACACTTTTTACAAAAAACGTATAAAAGCTTTTAATCGTATTCCCAATGCACAAAAAACAAAACAATCCTTCACCCCCACAATCCCATACTGCAAAGGAGCCTCCCTAAAAATTAAAAACGAAGCCGCAAAACACAACATTAATATCCCAATCAAACTGAACAAAAATATCTATCAACACATTCGTAACGAAAAAGATTCAATCCACTTTAAACACACCGCAGCCATTTATAAAATTAATTTCCAATTTCACAATAAAAATAAAGCTTCATATGTTGGCATGACCAAAAGAAAAATTAAAGACTGTATCTCCAAACATCTAACTGATTTAAAATACAATAAACAATCTACAGCCTTCTCAAGAACTAACAATATTAACCCAATTAACATTGACTCCATTAACTATCAAAAAATAGCTTCATATAATTCTCATTACTATGCCCTCAAAAGAGAGGCTCTCGAAATACTAACATCTAACAACGCCGTTAATGACATCGAACACAGCATTATACCACCTGAATGGCAACAGCTATACAACCAAAACAAGTGAAATGAAGAAAGCGAGGAAGAAGCGTTAGGAAATAAACAAACCGCCCAGTTTTAGCATCTGCAAATTATTACCGAGTATTTCTGATGATGGCCCCGACTGGAGGCCGAAATATATTAAACTCGGAACTATTAAGGATTTTAATGAGGTATTAAATAATATATATAATATATAATCCTTTCTTAAAATATTTTTAATGTATGTTCAAAATAATTTGTTCAAGATGAGCATTAACATAAGAAATTTAACTAACTTAGTAATTTAAATTGAATTAGTTTTACAATTCATAAGAAAAAACTATTTAACAAATAAAGATTTATAAAGACAATAATTAATATTTTTATAAATATACATATTTAAAACTGAATCTTTCAAAAAATTATTCAGTAACTTAACAGGTTTTTTTTTTTTTTTTTTTTTTTTTTACTTAAGTTACATCCCATATTATTCTTTCATAAGAAATTTACCTTAATTTTCTCTTTTTTGGAACATGATCATAATCTCTTTGTTCTCTTTCCTCTTTTGTCAAAGAATGGTAATCAGTAGTGACATTAAAAATAGGTCTTGCCCATTCTGTAATTAATAAACCAGCTCTCTCTCTATTTTCTTTAGTTTCTTTAGGGTGCTTGTATAAATACATCAACGCTCTTCCAATTCCACTGGATTTTAAGAGAGACTGGTCAAATTGTGGTAGCTAAAAAATAAGTTTAATTAAATAATTTAAAACAATTCTAATTTATTGAAAAAAGAAAAGCATACACACATTTATAATGGTAATGTCAATAATAATGGAATAAGGTAATATAATAATGTAATATCACCTTATAATACTAAATAGTATTGCAAAAATATTTTAAAGTTACAGTTAAAATGCTTAATAACTAACACCATCTTACATGTTATATGTATACAATGTATACAATAATACAATGAAGTTTTAAAATGTAAAATATGTTGAAACTTTTGCCTTTTAAACAAATTTCTATGAATTTAAAAAAAAAAAAAGGTTTTTAAAAAAATTCTATGATTTTATACATATGAGTATTGAAAATTGACACAAGATTGTAACTTAAAGCTTTCTTTAGTATTATACAGATTGTGACTTAAAGCATTCTTTAACATTATACAGATAAACATTTTTATTTATACACCATAAAATACCACAAAAACGCTCCCTCTACTTCTCACATGAATTTTGTTTATTCTTAAAATATTAATAAACACACCCTTATATTCAGCAGAAGATTATCTAAACAGAAAACAATATTTTATGTTATTTATTTCTTTTATACGATATGCCTTTGTAAATGTACATTGATCCGTTTTATATTAATTTGTAAGTGAAATCCGCAAGTTTCTTTAAATAACAGCAAATATTTCAAAATGATTAATTGGAAGAGGAAGAAAGGAGTTTTCCATTTAATTGAATGCCAGTTATCCAACAGTTTACTGTATTTAATTTTTTTTTATTATTGCAACTTAAAATGTTTATATATATACAGTTTAAAACCATCTTTGTATCATTTAATTTTAGCAGAAAAATGCATGTCAGTTTTTATATACAGTGAACACTCGTTACAACGGACAATGAAGGGCCGGCAGTTTTTGTCCATATTAACGAGAGTCCATTATAACAGGAGTTCATAAACTGAAGTTCTATATGAACTCTAAAATTACTATTATGTACACATACACTGTACAATACGAATGAAAATTTGTTTCCTCAATCCCTTTTATTCAATAAAAATATAAGCGCAGGAAAAATGATACTTACTTACAAAACTTCTTTTCTTCCTATAGTACAACTTGATGTAGTACATAAATAAAAAAGGGTGATAGTACATAATAGTTAGTTAGTCTATCTTAAAAAAAGAAGTTATCTTAGTTTGCTTTTTTAGGATAAACGATTTTCTTTCAATGTCATTTTCAATGTTAGCCAATTGTTCAAAAATATCTGGAACATTTTAAATCGATTGACGAAATGTCTTAATTGCCACCAGCATATGACGGACTTCTAGTACATTTGGTGGAAAGATTTCCTCCTCATTTTCAAAATGTCCATCTAAACGAATGAATTGTACATATAAAGCGATGTTTCTTACATGCAATTCCTATAGGCCTTAGCCGGGGTTTCTGTTTTTGTACGTAATAAGGAGAAATCCATCTTAAATGGGGCCGTCTTAACGAGAGTTCACTGTATTTCCAATTTTTACCGATTATTCACCCCTTCCCCAAATATACACCAATTTTCCTTGAAGATAAAGGGGGTGCTTGAATGGCATTTTACGGTAAATAATATATTTGTGTAAATTCATTTTCAAAGCAGTGTTTTAATTTAAAGAGTATAGGAATAAATTTAAATAAATTCTACTGCCTTTATGCTCAGAAATTTGCACTTAAAAAATATATATATATATATATACAAATACAGCACAAAAATGTTAAGAGTAGATAGAAAGTACAGACACAGCCTTTAATTAATAATAATAAATGTTGTGAAAAAAAAAAGGAAAGAACATCTTACAAAGATTGTATTTATTAAAACACAAACAAAAGAACACTCACGTCCAATAGTTGTTTCAGCATGCCCTCTCTAATATTTAAATGGGGTAAACTGCGATCTGGTAAAGGAGATAACCATTCAGCAATAACATTTAATACACCTTGATCTAGAAAAGCCATCTTTAAATCCTGTTTTTTCAATTGAGACATAACCATTGATAAAATCTTTAATTTCTTAGTAGCAGTCTTTTTTTGTTTATTTAATTCTTTATCTTCCTAAATTATAAAGAAGTTACTATTTTAAAAAAACATATACAATTTATAAAAATAATAAGCAAATAAAAAAACATATAAATTTAAAATAAGAAAACAACAATACTATATTAGCAATATATTGTTCTGTTCCTTAACATCTGCTTAATATTTTATTTATTCTTTTATTTTTTAAATGTTTAAGTAATGTGATACAAAAAATAATCTACTGGTTAAGAAATAATGTTTAAGAGGGAAGAAAAACAAGACTATGATAAGTTATTAAAATACATATTTCTTGATGTGCTACAATTGTGTAAAACTGGGTTTAACTATAAACAGTATAATAGATTCCCTAAAATGAAATTTGACCAAATAATGTTTTAGAAAAAGCTGACATCATTTCAAAAAAAAAAAAAAATTAATACTTTCCAACAAAGTTAAAAAGTGTTTATGATTGTGATTTATCTGTCTGCCTGTTCATATGCACTTTCATACCCATGACTATTTTCAGAATTTTTTTGAACTGATACATGTTATTCAAGTTCACTATAGCATGGTCCCAACTGAAAATAGTATGATTAGTTTGAGTACAGGGACACCCAAAAGAATGTGAATGCATTGTGTTCTATGAGAGACATTTTTATAAAATATACTAAAATACTTTTGTACTACACACACATATACAAAAGAAAGATTTTTTTTTTTTTTTCCTTGGATTTTAGTATGATTAGCATTGAAATTTACAGGTCACCACATGAAAATTCAGATACATTAACGGCTGAAACTGAAAATTGCTAGAATTGCAATGTTAAACAATTTTAACACTTTCCAACAATGTTTAAGAGTGATTATGACTTCAATTAGTCTATCTATCTATATTTCTGTCCAACTGTGTATCAGCAATTTAATTTAATTTAATATATTTATAGAATGCCTTGAAATTTATTTATTTTATACAAATTGTGCAAATGTTTGTGTGCAAAGTTTAGACAATATACAGGGATACATAAAAACAATCTTCTCAATGTTCTCTATTTAGAAGTAGAGTTATAAAGATGATTTTGTGAGACTACTACATAGCTAAAAACAAAATATACTTTTGTAAATTTGGTATTTTTCGACAGTACAAAGCATTCACAGGGTTCCCACTCTTAAAAAGGAAAAAAATTCAAGGACTTTTCAAGTACTTTTTAAGGCTCATTTGAAATTTTTCAAGGAGTATGGGGCGGGAAATCACAGAATGCTAGGCATATACACAAAACTTTAGTAAATCACAGAACACTAAGCATATGCACAAAACTTTAGTTTTTTTATAATTAGAATAATAACTTTGCCTGTTTTCACACTGCATTTTTGATGGATTGACCAAATTAACTTTGACAAAAGTCAAAAAATGATTACTTTAGGATTTGGAATAGGGATCATTATGATTATTCGAAAGTTCTTAGGTTTGAGTTCACTTTCTGCTCAAAATTAATGACTAGTCTACCAAACAGGTATCAGATTGACAAAAATGACAAATAAGCTGAAACTATATGCAAAAGCAAGATAATGAAATGAGAATTTTATGACAAAGTGCATTATATTAGACAACGGCGTGTGCATGTGGAGATGGAGATAGTTTAGCCTTGATCGAGCGTTTGCTAGAGCGGAAAATTCAAGGATTTTCAAGGACTTTACACGAAATTCAAGTATTTTCAAGGGCCCTTGAAAAAGAAAATGAAATTCAAGTACTTCTTAAGGACTTTCAAGGCCTGTAGGAACCCTGATTCACAATGCGAATGCAATACAAAAATAATTTACGATATAGTTTTTCTTTAAAATAAAGAAATAATTTCTGTAGGTTTTCTTTCTTTCTAATTAAAATATTTATAAGGTTTATTATTAAGAGTTAAACAATGCAACAAGTAAGCACAGTTGGAAAGTGTTCATAATCTATATTGCATTATTTTTCATTCTTGTTTCAATTTATTTATTTATTTTTATTTATTTATTTTTTGTCAGCTAGATTTTCATATGCCTCATATATTTTAATAGCATATGCTATCACATGTAATTGTTGAAGACTTACAACAATTTCATCATTAAGCAGAAAATATGTTTTTGAATAAAATTTTATTCCAAATCTCCAGTAGAAATTTATTAATTTTAAATGAAGTTAAGGCTTTCTGAAGAAAATAGCACATGTAAATACTTTTATTAATCTTGAATTCAACCACCAAGTTAACACTTTACAACAACTCTCCCAGTTTTTTATGTTAAAAATATCCAAAAATTTAAATATATTATGGATTGCTAATTAATAAAAATAATTTTTAGATAGGACAATATCGTTTCTATTTTTTATTATTATTATTTTTTTTTTTTTTTTTTTTTTTTATCTTTAGCACTTTTTCTACAGTTATTAAAGTTAATGAATAATTGATAATTTTGCTCTTTTAGCTCTTTCTGCCGAATCAGCCAGTCTTCAGCTGCAATACTTCTACTTTTAATGTAGAGGTTTTCTGTTTTCTGAAATTTATATTATATCTAATTCTCATCATTTAGTCTTTTGTTGCTGTTGTTTTTGTTACAGATAAAGTACATGGCTCCAATATCTAATCAGAAAGAAGGACAAAGAAAACTCAATAATTTAAGCTTGTACAAACGTTTGCAGATATTTTTTTTTTTTTTTTTTCCATTTTAAAACATACAGACAAATATTAGGACTAACCTTAAAATACACAGATTTTAATTAAAAAATTAGGAATTTAAGGGTCTTTATTAAAAAGTATTAGAAAGTAAAGCTTTTAATCAACAACATCTAAAAAGAATAGAATCATAATTTAAAACAAAATAACTAATATAATATTCAGTAGTTTCTATTTAGTAATCAAATATTTATCTTCATTATAAATGCTAATAACTTTTTATTCGTTAGTATTAAAAATGTTCATTGTTCTTTTATCAGGTATATTTGTTGGCCCGAAAATTTTTAGTTTTCAGTAGATAAATTACTAAAAAATACCTTTCTGTGATAAAAACTGAAAATTGCTTTAATCTTTTGAAAAAAAAAAAAAAAAAAAAAAAAATTAAACTGAAGTTGTCAGCAGTGTCATTTTATTAATATTAACCTTCATGATGAAGCATACAGAATTTTATGCACATTTTCAATTTATAAATGTAAGAGCAACTATCATTTTCTGGATGTTTATAACTTCAAAGTTTTAATAATGAGCCCCAATGATATTTCACTTTTAAATATATGCTTTGAAGTTTCACTTGGATGTATGATTTTATTATCTGTAAAGTTCATATTTCCAATGGCTTATCTGTGTTTTCCTATATCCAATATTACTTTGATTTAAATTTTAAAGGTCAGACATGTTACTTTTCAGCCTTAAGACTGAATTCAGCCTTTTTAAGCTTGAAAATAATTATTCTTGGGACCAATGCAAATCTGCATTAAAACTTTTTGGACATGTGTAGGAGGGGGGGGGGGCAGTGTCAGCCTGAATTTGTGCAATATATTATTAGCAATTTCTATGTGATTGGCTTTCAAGAAATGTCAAATTCAAACTTGGAGAAAATGAAAAAGAAATAGCACTTCAACTGCATTTTCCTAACGAACTTGAACTACATTATTTTGCTAATCAATTGCCCCTGCAAACAATGCTTCTATAGAATAAACTTATTTTCAAGTATATGTAATAAGTTTGTCTGATCTTTAAGCACTTACAACTATTTTAATTATAATTAATATGATATTTAATATAAGATTTATTGTTCTGATTTTGTTTACTGTGTGTACATGTATGCAATCAGATTTAACATTATTTTTATTATTGAAAAATTTATATTGTGTCAGTTGCCTGATACCACTTTTGAGAGGCAGGGGGAGGGGGTCGTAAAAAGTTCAGCCTTCTTTTCTGTAAGCTTGTACCATGTCTGAAAGGTAATAACACTACAATTTATATACTAAATAATTCTCAACATACCTTTTATAATTTTGCATTTAGTTGTACATAATAACTTGTTAATGCAGTTTCTATATTTATCTTTTGTAAAAACATGAAAATTCTTTTCAGGAAACCAAAATATGTTTTTTACCCAACACCCTGCTAACAGGTAGATTGTACACACATAAGTAATCACTTTAATCGTAATGTACAGCTTTTTTTTTTTTTCTTTCTTAATACATTGGAAATAAACCAATTAAATTCTTAAATATGAAATAAATTTTTGTCTTTCATTAGAAAGATGGATATAACAAGTCCCTATATTCACTAAATAAAGATTTGGACAAAAGAAATAGAAAATCTAAAAGATGAAAACATAACTGAAATTAATCAAAACTGAAATAACACAAAAGAAAGACTAGGTTAAAATAAGAATAATTTATCCATAAATTTTAAATAAAAAGTCTGATGTGGACACCACATGACTTACTTGTACATCCATTTAATTACACTTATTACAAATGCAAACATTAGCATTTTCATATGTGGTTCATAAATAAGGATGCAAGTTTCAATTGATAAATACACTTTTATTCAATGAATATTCTAGAAACAAGCCAATGAAATGATTACTTTCACTACAAAAGTACGATAGTAGCACTAAGTCTATACATACATCAAAGCATGAATAACACGTGTTAGGGAAAATAATCAATAGCTTATTACAGAATCTCTCATCAACAAATGTGCAGCTTAGAATGCAATGAAATTCACCCAAGTGTTGATGGCCTCCTTTTATACTCTTTGAAAAATCAATAATGAGAAATAGTACATTACACCAGAAATGCTAGTTAGCTCTGTTTCATACTGATAAAGGGATTCCAGACTATGGCGACCCTAAACAACCATTTTCTATCAAATTTATTTGACTGCCAACTTCATGAAGTTTGTCATAGCCAATAAAACGCTATTGTGTTCCTCGTGGCTTAACATATATTTTCACTCCAACAACAGCTCTAATAAATGAAAGAATTTTTATCCTTTGTAATAATATTATTGCAGAGGATTAAATATCTTTCTTACATCACAGTTGTTGCCGAAAAAGTAGATTTACAGTTAAAGTGAAAACAGAGAACAGTTTTTCACTTAGCCTTAATAACAAATTTAACTACATTATTGATTAAAATGTAAAATTTATTTCTATTAAAATCATAAAACAAGGAAAATAATAATACTTCAGCTGCTTGCCGCATTTGTGCTATTATATCTGCAATTAAATCATCACTGTCACTAATTAAGTCAACATCTCTCCTCTTGCGTCGCTTTGAACTTTCTTCTTTCTTTTTTGCCATCATAAGGTCAAAATCAGACACAAAATCCTCCCTAAAAAAATATAAATCTACAATTATCTCAAAAATTTAAGAAAATAATGAATAGATCTGAAAAATTTCCTCTCACATTTATAATAAAATTAAACAATCAAGAGTTAAACATATTATCTATCTGAAAGAAAAAAAAAAAAAAGAAGCGCATATTAAAACTACTTTGTGAAGTTTGATGCTTCAAGAAATTAAATAACACATTTAAAGTAGATTTAACATTTATTTTTGGCACATGATACATCTTGATACATACTGTTGAATAGTTCAAAAGTAAATTTGATTTTTATTTATTTATTTATTTATGTTTTACTTTGAAAGCATACAAAAATAGTCACACAATAATAGCATTGTGATTCCCTATACTTTACAGGGCTTTAGATGATTAAAATTTAGAGAAAAATACTTAACATTTTCATTTTTATATATTTGAATTTTATAATCTATATATATAAAATTGTTTGTGCTGAGTGAGTGAATGATTCATCATTGCCCAACCCAAACCCCTGGACCTAGAAGCATGAAATTTTGTGACAATGTTTCTTCTGTTACGTAGACCTCCACTAAGAAGCAATTTTACAAAATTCGCCCCCGAAGGGAGAGAGAGAGGACAAAACGTGATTTCACAAAATCCTTCATATCACAAACAAAAAAAAAGAGATATCATTCTTTTTTTTGCTTTAAAACAACACAAATATCTAAAAACCAATTTCTGGAACTTTAGAAATTTGGCCCCTAAGGAAGGTGGGGGGATTTCACATGCGCAAAACAAACAAACAAAAAAAGATATATGTGAAATTTTTGCTCTAAAATATAGCTAATATGAATTCCTGAAAACCAATTTCTGGAATTTTAGCTGAATTTTAGAAATTTGTCCCAGGTAAGGCAGGGGGGGGGGGGACAAAGGGAACAATAGAAATAGTTAGACTGTTCAAAACTAGCACGTATAGGTTTTTAGAACTTACAAATCTAATGCAGATATTTTTAAAAGGGAAAAATTATTAGGATAGACAGGAAGGGGCAAAAATATAGAAATAAGAGTTTGAACATTGAAAATTAGTATTATTAGGTTTTAAGGCCAGATAAATCGATTGCGGATATTTTCGAAAGCGTAAAGCTATTACAAAGGGCGGGAAGAGATTGGAGGGGCACAGCAGCAAAAAGAAAGAAATTCAGATAGAAAGTTGGAAACTAGTATTATTAGGTTTAAAAGCCCGAAAAAATGATTACAGATATTTTAAAAAATGTAAAATAACTAGGCGGAGCAGGAACGGTAAGCGAAGGAACACATGCGCATTGCACCGCAGCCAGTGGGAGCCCGGACCAATTATTCCACCGATGAGACAAGATTTTTGTATATATATACATATTTATGTTTTACCCTTACGATAATATAGGGATTCATTAAGAGTGTCAAACAAAAAATGCGCACGCAGCTCACAATCGCCTACACTGCCGAAGGCAGTGGGGACTGGAGTCCTGCATCGGGTCGGGTAACCCGATTTTACCCGAACCCGACCCGACCCGCGGGTCAGGTTCGGGTCGGGTTGACAGAATTTTTTCTCTTGCGGGTCGGGTTCGGGTCGGGTTGACTGATCTTTTTTTCATGCGGGTCGGGTTGACTGAATTTTTTTTCTTGCGGGTCGGGTTTGGTTTTTAAAAAGTCGGGTCGACTTGAGAACACCTTTCAAAATATTTTTTACAATTATAAACATAAATTTTATGCATGTTTACAACTATGTAACCAATTTAAACATTCTGCACATACTAGACATGTATCGGTTGGTTGGTTGGTCAGTTGGAGGATTTAAGGCCGATTGACTCCAGATGTGTCCTAGGCCTATAGGGGGATAGCCCTCCGTTTGAGTCTAAGGGGTCCTAGCCCGTATTTACGCGTGTTTCGGGGGAAACCACAGAAAACTCCGAATGGCTAGGCCGATGAGCGCGACCTGGGATCGAACCCGACACCTCCCATCTACCAGCTTCGAGCGCAGAACCGCTCGGCCTCTGGTGGGCAGACATGTACCGGAGCTCCCTATTCGTATCCGCGGATATCCGCCAGAAAAATAGATCCATATTTGTATCTGGATCTGTGTTCTTTTCTTCAACGGAACTAATATGTATCTTTTGTAGAAATTGTATGAAAATTAGAAAAGTATTATAAATCTTTCTCGACTGTTGTTAATATATAAATTAAAGAAATACAAATGCAATATAACCTCGCATTTGCATTCTGGAAATTGAAAAGATTCCGCAGTTTACAAGGTTTTTTTTTTTTTTACGTTCTTCTATATTTAGTAGAAGAAAGTATTACATTCTATCAACTTTTGGTGTCAACCGCTCGACGGGTGGCACTGCTATACAGCGATTTCTGCAATTTCAGGGGAGGCTATATCTCAGGTTCTGTTGCGTATAATCCAACAAAACTTGATATGTGAGAAGACCAATATGAGATATTATGCTGATTCAATTTGAATGTCTATCAGCCAACAGGTGGTGCTGCTACACAGCGATTTCCGCAATTTAAGGAAAGGCTATATCTCAAGAACTACTGCACATAACTTCATATACATTTGTATGTTGGTGCCATTTAATATATATTATCGCCTGTAAACTTTTGGTGTAAACCGCTCCACAGGTGGCGCTGCTACACAGCGATTTCTACAATTACACGGAAAGCTATATCTCATGTTCTATTGTGTATCATCAAACAAAACTTAATATGTGAGAAGGCGAGATTATGAGTAGAGATGGAACGAAGCTTCGGCCACCTTACCGAAGTTTTGGCCTGGCCGAATAATGAGCGTGATTCGGCCGATTCGGCCTATAAAAATTTATGTTGTGAATATTCTTTTAACAATTGTTATTATATAAAATATTGTCATTTAAGTTATGCACAATGGCACCTTATAATAAAACATAGTAGAAATTTATATTTAATTTAAAAGTTTGTGTGCATTGACCCTTTGGAACCCTAAATCATACAACAATTAATAATATATTTTATTTAAATTGGAAGTTGCCAAGAAATAAGTTACATTACATTATATTTAGTTAACAATTTAATTATATGAACAGCTTTAGTTGCTTTAAAATGAAGCTATTAAAATATTGCATGAAACATTCTTTAAATATTTCTATCTTTGAAACTTAGTCGTAGTCATATACAGGGGTGTTTGTGTTCAGAGTTTACACCTGATTTCAGGGTTTTTTATGCAACTCATCTGTATTTTCATATTTCCTATAAAGTTATTTTTTGCTTTCATTGGTTGTTCATTTGTTATCCAGGTGATATGTGAATGAAATGTAAAAGGATTGAGGGCTTCTGGCCTAAACAATTTGAGTATTATGTGATTTTTTTTTTTTTTTTTTTTTTTTTTTTTGGGGGGGGGGGGGGGGTGTTAATTTGAGGCTCTAAATTTCAGGGTTTTTACCTTTGAGTCACAATCACCCCTGCATATATAGTCAATAATCAAAATTAACAATATAGTCAATAATCAAGATTAACAATTACCCAGGATTATAAAATATGCAGAGAATTGTTGAAAAATAAATAAAAGCTGAATTTTTATTCATTTTCTTATAAACCAGAATATGAGGAGGGTGCCTATTACTTGCACATCCACCCTAGATCTAAATTCTAAATATGTATTCCAGATAATTAAAGTTATAAAATTTATTCTAGATTATCACATGATAAAATATTTTCTAGGTTAATAACTGACATACTGTAAATTGTTTTTTATGTTTATTTTCATCACATTGCATACAAGGTTAATTAACTTTACTTCATTTTATCATTTATCACACAATTTTAAATTATGATGCAAAAACATCAATGCTTTTGCATTTTTAGGAAATATTCTATTCCTTTTTTCCTCATACATATTTTCAGCTTCAGAAAATAACCTTTCGCTATATATACTGCTACTTGGAGCAAATAAATAGCGTTTGGTCGAATCAGATAATCTGGGAAATATTTTTTATTCTCTCTCCATCTCCACCAATTCCAACAGACAATGTGTTCTATTTAAAAGCAGATTGTTTATATATACTTCCAGCTCTTTAGCCGATGAACTTTTAGAGTGTTCTGTGAGTAATTCATTGTTTGTGATTTCTGCAAAACAATCCCACAATGATGCCGGAGCTTCGGCCGAAGCTTCAGCGATTAATTGGCCGAAGCTTCGGTATTCGGCGCTTCGGCCAAACTGTGCTTCGTGCCATCACTAATTATGAGACATTATGCTGACTCAGTTTGAATGCTTGTCGGCCAATAGGTGGTGTTTTTATACTGCAAATTTCATCGATAACAGGATGGCTATATCTCAACTTCTATGCCATATAACTGTACGAACCATGATATGTGAGATAACCATTATAAAAACGCATTGTTTAAGAAGTTATATATAGACGATAAAACTGTCTCTCTTTGGATATTTAGTGTTAGATTTCCCAAAGACGAAAATTATTTGCATTCATCACGTTAAACTTTTTAATAATAGTTTTAATAAATTATTCGCACTTAGTGAATTTGACTGAAAAATGTAGAAGAATGTCTTGTGGTGACCACAACATACTAGTTTTTTTTATGATTTACCAACTGTGTGGACAATGAAAATTTACTTTATTTTATATCATATTATATCATTTTACCTTGTTTTGCATGATTTTTAGATAAATAAGTAATGTTGATTTATTTTTCGGGTTTCGGGTCGGGTTCGGGTTACATAAGTCGGGTTTCGGATCGGGTTCGGGTTGGTTTTCGGGTTGATGAAAATTTTTTTGTCGGGTTCGGGTCGGGTTTCGGGTTGATGAAATTTTTTTTGTCGGGTTCGGGTCGGGTTTCAGGTTGATTTAAAATTCATCTGTCGGGTTCGGGTCGCACAGGACTCTAGTGGGGACCCAATGTGACATTTTTACCGAACAGATTTTTTTTTTCTCTTTTTTTTTTCACATGATAAAAAATAATGCAATTTTGAGAATTCATTAGTGATTCATTTAAAAATAGTGACCAGTGAAGCGGGCGTAGCCTGCTAGTTAAATATATATATTTACACTGTTCCTTCCATAGTAATTTCAGTCTTCAAGTATTTTTAATTTTTTTAATGCATTTTTAGCCATAAATGTTTGATTATACTTCTATAAAATCATCATATATTTTAGGATGAATGACTATTTTAGTTTAAAATATTATGCTCTTCACACAAGCTCCCCTAATAATAGACTTAAATGAAAGGTGTGGGTTAGGCAACTATTCAGAGCATTGAAGCAAAAAATGCATAAAATATTTAATTAATACCTTATAATTTTATTAGAAATGATCATTAATTAGAACTTTGAAGCCCAAACATATCTTGGAAAATAGCATTAAAATCAGAATGTTTAATTCAAATACAACCCTTAATTGCGCAACACGTACAAAAGGTAACATATACAGCGATACCGTTTATGTGCCATAGCGTGTAAATTCTGCAAAAAAATCGAAGGCAGGACGTGAAAAATTTACTGTGGAGGATCCCAGGGGATGTGTAATTTTCATTTTAAAATAAAATAAAATAAAATAAAAATTCAAACTGGAAGGAAGAAACAAAAAAATAGCAAATTAAAAAATATGTTTCTTGTTTAAAACTGATATTTTCCTTATATTTTTAACGCATTCGGCTCTGAAGAAGAGGAAAAAAATATATATATGACAAACACAAAAAAGCAGCCAGTGCGGTGCGAAATCGAAGTTCTGCCTTCGAAACGAGGTTCCAATGCAAAAAGATTATCAATGAAAAGTGTATGATACACCAAATCACATCACTGTGTAACGAATCATCAATGGGTGCCTGCTACCAAAGCTTAGCCGAAATGTGACATTCGAAAAATGGTCGCAAAAACATTATTTCAAAAAATCAAAAACATTCCTATCCGATTCCAATACGATATTATACCAATCCAATTTGATAAACACACACGAGTGGCCGGCACAAAAACAAACACAAAAATGAAGTTCTGAGTTAAAAGTTACCAGTTAAAAGTGCCGATTCATTGAATTGCATCACTCTGCTGCAGTCTAAGTTCATTTAAACAAAGCCAGAAACGAATGAACAAATGTGATTACAGGAACATGATATGTCTGTATTAAGATTCAAGAAACTTTATTATTAAGAAAAACCTAAGTATTAAAAAATAGTAATATATTTGTGGTGTTAAGCAAAAAATAATTTGCTAATGTGAGAATGTTATTACATGATACAGTGAACTCTTGTTAAAACGGACAATCAAGGGCCAGCAGTTCTTGTCCATATTAATGAGAGTCCATTATAACAGGAGTTCATAAACTGAAGTTCTATATGAACTCTAAAATTACTGTTATGTACACATACACAGTATAATACGAATGAAAATTTGTTTTCTCAAATACTTTTATTCACTAAAATTATAAACGCAGGAAAAACGATACTTACTTACAAAATTTTTTTTCTTCATGTAGTACAACTTAATGTAGTGCAAAAAAGAAAAAAGGGTGATAGTACATAATAGTTTGTTAGTCTATTTTAAAAAAAGAAGTTACCTTGGTTTGTTTTTTAAGGGTAAACAATTTTCTTTCAGTGTCATTTTCAATTTTAGCCAATTGTTCAAAAATATTAACTGGAACATTGTCAGTCGATTGATAAAATGTCTTAATTGTCTCCAGCATATGACGGACTTCTAGTACATTTGGAGGTGAGATTTCCTCCTCATTTTCCCTATCGTTCAATATTCCCGCATTTTCCATTCCTTCAACAATTAGTTCCTGGTCGGTCAATTTCTCAACAATTCTGACATCATCATCAAAACTTACAAAACCATTGTTGACCTCAACTGTTACTGTCAATCAATACTGTTTACCTCCCATGGTGTAATAGCGCAGAGTGAAAGAGATTAACCCTTTTAGTATTGCTCCTTTTCATGTTAAAAAAAAAAAAAAAAAAAGAAAGAAAACTTGAATTTGAAAAGATTTTGGGAACTGACTCTTTTTCGAAGAAAGTAAGCTTTGAGGGGGAAAAAATGTCCATCTTAACGAAAGAATTGTACGTAAATAGCGATGTTTATTACATGCAATTCCTATAGGCCTTAGCCGGGGTTTCTGTTTTTGTACGTAATAACGAGAAATCCATCTTAATCGGGGTCGTCTTAACGAGAATTCACTGTATTTCCGTTTTCGACAGAGGCCGATATCAGAAAAGCTCTGATAACTGGAATCAGGTCGGTCCTGCGATTGCTGGATAATGGATCTTGTACTGTATTTGAAGTGAAACGTTTAATTAAATTTTGTAATCAATCTGCTTATCTCATAACTCTTTTCTCAAAAGAAAAAGAAAAAAAAAAACTTTTTTCTCATTTTGTTCCTTTAATGCTGATAATTTCAAGGACTTTTTAAAAATTTTTTTAGTTTAAAATAATAATAATAGTTAGCTATTATACTGTATTTTCTCTTATTCAAGTTTTTTTCTGTTGCAGAGCACACTGAGCTAAATATTTTCAGTTGTTTTTTAACATCAGCCACCTCTTACATAACATTAGTTTTAAGACAATCTCAAAAAAAGCTGGTTAAAAATTCATAAAAAACAGTTTTTTTCATCTACAATAAGATTAAATTTTATTTTATATCTTTAATATTGTTGATTCATGGGAAGCGATGACGGCGACAGCCAATCAGAAGTAGACAGTCATGTGACCAGAAAGAGAAACAAAACTCATTCTTTTTCTTTTTTTTATTATTGATTCTGGTTTTCTCTCTGAACTATTCGAAAAAACTGAAGTAACTTTATTCTTGAATTGACATTCTAATATTCAGGCTGAATTCGTACAGCCAAGTAATCCATTAATTGTTATATTATTAAAACAATAAGTATTATTCTGTTTATTCTTTATAATTCATTCAAGGCATAAAAAAATGCCTTTATACGTATTCTGAATGTTTAAACCTGTGCTAAAATTTGTGAAAGATTCTGTTTTTATTCATAAAATTCTGAAAGAAAATCTCTGATTAAAGTCAACTATAGTAAGCAATCGGATTTCATATTTATTGACTTATATGGCCTAAAATGTTTTTTCAAGCGACCACAGGAAATGCAGGAGAGAGGTGAGTTAGCTTTTCCTTAATATTATGCATGCTAAAACTTAGTTTCGTTTTAATAAAATGTTTTTGATGCAGGTCAATTCTTTATGCATGAGTCTAGTTAATTAATCAATATGGTTTTTGGTCCGTCGAGCCGGAGGCTATCGATGATTTATATATATATATAAAAAAAAAAAACTATATATATTTAATATGTATTTGATATTCTTATTCTTATTCTTATTCGTAATCATTTATTCTTAAAACGATTTATTTTTGTTCTTGAATGTTTGTTCTGTAATTCGAAGGCCTATAGTTATGTGTATTTAAACTTATATATTCTAAAATGCCGAAATTATCTAAGCAAGTTTTATTATTTGAAAATTTATGTAAGGAAATCGATAGTTTTAGAGATAGAGTAAAGGGGTGTAGTAAAGATGAACAATCTAAGGTTAAATTATTAAAAACCAAAGTTCAATTGTATGATCATGAAATCGCGGAAATATTTAAAAATTTATCCGCTAAAGAGAATGAGGATTATATGGATATGTATTTGAGATATAAGGGAGTGGTTTTTGATTTACTGGTGGAGTTAGAGGACAAAACAGAAGTAAACGCGTGCGATTCAGATACTCACGCGGAAAATAAAGATGAGAAAAATGTTAAATCGTCTCTTATTAAATTACCGAAATTTGATCTTCCGCGATTTTTTGGTGAAACCGAAAATTGGATTTCTTTTAAAGAAATTTTTAATTCGACAATTCTACAGAATAATCAATTATCCAAAATTGAAAAACTGCAATATTTACATTCTTCAGTGCGCGGAAACGCAGCTAAATTAATTTGAGGATTCGCTCTAAAAGAGGAAAATTTAGATCAATGTTGGGAAATATTAAATGAAAGATATGAAAATAAAAGACAATTAGCATTGAGTCAAATTAACAAAATATTTTCTATGAAAATTGTAAAGGCAAACAATGCTAAAACTTTACTTGAGTTATTAGATACTTGTAACGAAGCCGTCAGAAACTTAAAAACTTTGGGTTTAGATTCTAATGCGTTAAGCGACTTAATTATAATAAAATTCATGATGGGGAAATTGGATGAATCATTAAAACAGAGATGGGAATTAATGTTGGATAGTGATAAATTGCCTGATCTTGATCTTTTTAGGAAATTCGTTGAGCGCGAAGCGCACGGTGTTGAAGAGATAAAATGTAAACAAGACGTAAAATTCACTAATTCGAAGAAATCAAACGTATTGAGTACAATTGTGAAAGAGGAAAATACGTGCATTCTTTGTAATGAGCGTCACGCGCTATTTAAATGTCCGACATTTAATTCAAAACCGGTTAAAGAAAGATGGAAATTTGTTGAATTAAATAAGTTATGTCAAAATTGCTTACGCCAAAATCATAGGCTGGAGAATTGTAGGATAAACATTAATTGTAAAAATTGTGCAGAAAAACATCATACGCTATTGCATGTTTATGGTAGAAATTCAAATTCTGAAAGGGCGAATCATGTATCGCCAGATATATCAGTTTCTAATAGTGCTCAGTTTTATTCTAGTAATGTTTTGTTATCTACAGCACTAATTAAGGTTAAATCGAATAAAGGCAAAATTATGCATTGTAAAGCTTTGATAGATAATGCTAGTCAAAATTCATTAATTACTAAGGAATGTGCTAAGCGACTAAATTTGCCCTTACGGAGCACGTCGCATAGTATAATAGGGATTAATTGCGTTTTAGCAGAAACTGCTCTCAACGAAACAGAATTTAAATTCACTCCGCATTTTTCGTCGGAGTCATTTTCAGTCAGCGCTTTTATAGTTGATAGGGTTACCTCACCTCTCCCTAATTTCCAACTACCGCAACATGATTGGCCACACATAAAGGGATTACAACTAGCTGATCCCAATTATTATGCTAGTGGTCCCATCGATATTCTTCTTGGGGCAGAAATAGTCGCCTCAATCTGCAATGGCAGTCCAATTCAAGGGCCAGCAGGAACTCCTACAGCATTCCCCACAAAGCTGGGTTACCTCCTTTCAGGACGAATAAACAGTTTTCAATGTACAAATATCAGTTTAACGTGTCATATGACTGTTGATGATGATATCAACAACACTTTAAAACAATTTTTTGATACAGAATCAATTCCAAATGTAGAATCAAAAAAGATAGAAAATGATCCTGTGGAAAATATTTATTTAACCACAACTAAAAGAAATAGTCAGGGAAGATATGTCGTTCACCTACCCTTTAAGCCAGATAAGGCACTAGGTGACAGTAAGTCAGGTGCTATTTCAAGATTTCTTTCCATTGAAAATAAACTTAAAAAGAACCCACAATTAAAAATGGAGTATTCGAATTTCATGAACGAATATATAAATTTGGGTCATATGACAAAATTAAATCCAGCTGAAATTAATGAAACGCCACATTATTATTTACCGCATCATGCGGTGGTAAATGAAAACTCTGAAACAACAAAATTACGTGTAGTATTTGACGCCTCGTTTAAAACAACAAATAACAAATCTTTAAATGACATTCTATATATTGGTCCTAAACTGCAGTCAAATATTTTTGACAATTTAGTAAAATTTCGAGCCAACCCTGTAGCGTTCAGTGCAGACATTGCTAAAATGTATCGTCAAATTTTAATTGATAGAAAAGATAGAATATACCAGAGAATTGTTTGGAGAGAATCTCCCAATGACCAATTATCCTTTTACGAATTAAATACTGTCACCTACGGAACAGCTTGTGCACCCTATTTAGCGTTACGCACCCTTAAGCAATTATGTGAGGATGAGGGACAAAATTTTCCATTGGCAACAGAAATTGCCAAGGAAAATTTTTACATCGACGACTTATTGTCAGGGGCACAATCCCTTCAATTAGCAAAAGATAGAATAATGGAGCTGCAGGCTCTAATGCAAGCTGGAGGGTTTAAACTTAGGAAATGGGCTTGTAGCCATCCAGAAGCGCTCTCTGATATTCCAGAGGAAGATAAGGCTAATTCGGTCATTCATTTTTTTGAGGATAAAGAAAAAATAAATTAAAGAGTACTAGGAATGTTCTGGGATTTAAGTGAAGATACTCTTCAAGTTAGAACCTTAGCTGATCAACAAATTAATACAAAAAGACAGTTGCTGTCCGTAATTGCGCAAATTTATGATCCCCTCGGAATTATTTCGCCATCTACTATTATCTTAAAAATCATTCTACAAAAATTGTGGAAGTTGCAATCAACATGGGATGAGCCTATACCTCCAGATATTTTGCAAGAATGGAAAACTTTTTATAATGAAATTAATGAGTTTAAATCTATGTCCATTCCACGCTATGTAGGTTCAAATACTAAAGATTGTACAGTTGAACTGCATGGCTTTTGTGATGCCTCTCCGAGGGCGTATGCGGCAGTCGCATATTTAAAGATCATAACGAACACGATTCAGGTATATTTAATTGCTGCTAAAACTAGAGTCGCACCCACAAAAGAACTCACTTTACCGAAATTGGAATTGTGTGGGGCTGTACTCATAGCTGAGTTAATTTGCAACATTCAAAAATCCCTTAAATTTACTCATTCGACATACTGGTACACTGACTCTTCTATTGTATTAAACTGGATAAATAACCCTTCAAACAAAGGAAATAGTTTCGTGGCCCATAGAGCTACCAAAATCAGAGCTCTTACTCGATTAGAATATTGGAGACATATCCCAGGAAAAGAAAACCCGGCCGATTGTGCCACACGCGGATTGTCCCCGGCTAAGTTGAAAGCTAGAACTGAGTGGTGGGAAGGGCCAAAATGGCTCCATAGTTTTGAGCTACCACCAATGTGCACATTACATTCAGTTTCCATTCAGAAACAAACTCATCAACATTCGACAGATTCAAGTTCTAAGCCTACACTTTCTAATAACACTTTCATATCACATATCACGAAATACTCTATCTAAAACTTTTAAGAATTTTAGCTTATGTTCGGAGATTTATCAATAAAATTAAAACCAAATCAATGGAAAGTGGTCCTTTAAAGGCCATAGAGCTAAATCAAGCGGAAATGGGTCTTGTAAAAATTATTCAAAATGCAGAATTTAGTGATGAAATTGCCTTACTAAGGAAAGGCAAACTTTTAAAACCTTCACACCATCTATTCTGTCTTGATCCTTTTCTGGATGAAGCAGGCATTCTTCGTGTTGGAGGACGCTTGCGGAACCACCCATCCTTACGATTTCAAGAAAAACACCCCATATTACTTCCCAAAGCAAATCACGTTACTTCCTTGATAATAACATATTATCATAACTTAAGCTCCCATGCTGGTCCCAATTTAGTACTTTCACTCCTTAGAAACAAATTTTGGATTCCCCACGGACGCTCCACCGTAAAATCAGTATTAAGACAGTGTATACTCTGTTTTCGACTGTCAGCTAAGCCAATAATTCCAAAGATGGGGGATCTACCCTCAGAAAGAATCACACCCATTCGGCCCTTTTCGAAGATTGGTGTCGATTTCGCGGGACCAGTAATGACAAAATGTCAACATAAACGAAAAGCGACAACCTTTAAATCATATATCGCTCTTTTCATCTGTATGGCGACAAAGGCAGTGCATCTTGAATGTGTTTCAAATCTTTCTACAGATGCATTTCTCGCAGCCTTGAAACGCTTCATAGGTAGGCGTGGCTACCCCTCTGACATATTTTCGGACAATGGCAGAAATTTTGTCGGAGCCCATTCTTACCTAAAACAGCTATTTTCTTTATTCAAAGAAGAAAAATTACAAAATTTTGCTTCCCAACACCAAATAACCTGGCACTTTATTCCCCCGTATGCTCCAAATTTTGGGGGACTCTGGGAAGCGTCAATAAAATTAGCCAAACATCATTTGGTAAAAATCACACAAGGAGCAATATTAACTTTCGAGGAAATTTCCACCCTTCTATGTCAAATAGAGGCTGTTATAAATTCGCGGCCTCTAACACCATTGTCCAATGCTCCTAATGATTGCGCAGCTTTAACACCAGGACATTTCTTGATTGGATCTGCATTATTAGAATTGCCAGAACTATCATTAACCAACAATTCTCTTAGTCTTTCTTCTAGGTATAAGCTCTTATTGCAGATGAAGGAAACGTTTTGGAAGAGGTGGAAAGCACAATACCTACCAACCTTGCTGCATCGATCCAAAAGAACCAACAACCACCGTCACAACTTTTCTCCAGGGGAACTCGTCATCCTGAAAAATAAAGTATCACCTTCACTCCATTGGGATCTAGCAAGAATCATCAAGTTGATTCCCGGACCTGACGGAATCGCC
Source organism: Salticus scenicus (assembly GCA_963930645.1). NCBI lineage: Eukaryota > Metazoa > Arthropoda > Arachnida > Araneae > Salticidae > Salticus > Salticus scenicus. Next base: position 264,792,925 of record OZ005650.1, read on the forward strand.
AGGGTCCTCCAACTTAAGACCTCTTCTGCTGGAACTCTTATTCGACCGGTTTCGCAGGTAATCCCTTTTCCAAGTATTTCGACTCCTGCTCCAGTGCCTTCCCGCCCCGCCCAGCCTGTTGATTCATGGGAAGCGATGACGGCGACAGCCGATCAGAAGTAGACAGTCATGTGACCAGAAAGAGAAACAAAACTCATTCTTTTTCTTTTTTTTATTATTGATTCTGGTTTTCTCTCTGAACTATTCGAAAAAACTGAAGTAACTTTATTCTTGAATTGACATTCTAATATTCAGGCTGAATTCGTACAGCCAAGTAATCCATTAATTGTTATATTATTAAAACAATAAGTATTATTCTGTTTATTCTTTATAATTCATTCAAGGCATAAAAAAATGCCTTTATACGTATTCTGAATGTTTAAACCTGTGCTAAAATTTGTGAAAGATTCTGTTTTTATTCATAAAATTCTGAAAGATTGATTAAAGTCAACTATAGTAAGCAATCGGATTTCATATTTATTGACTTATATGGCCTAAAATGTTTTTTCAAGCGACCACAGGAAATGCAGGAGAGAGGTGAGTTAGCTTTTCCTTAATATTATGCATGCTAAAACTTAGTTTCGTTTTAATAAAATGTTTTTGATGCAGGTCAATTCTTTATGCATGAGTCTAGTTAATTAATCAACAAATATATAAAAGCATTTATGTGGTGACCCAGATTTTTGGAACTCATGGGTCCCAGGGACCCAGGATTTTGAAAGGCTAGCAGCATCACTGCATATAAAAAGACCTCAAATGAAAGCAAGAGGGAAAGAAAAAGGGGGGAGGAAACATCTATAGGATTGATGTAATTATTGAATTCCTGCTACACATAGTTTCCTGAAAACTAAAGTAGCCATAAAATTTGGTGTATTGTTGATTATTTGATAGATATAGTAATAAGACATAGATTGATCAATGACGGGAAAAAGTGATGCCTTTTCATTTGGGAAAAGACGGCAATTTTACTCTCTTATGGATGTTTTTTCCCGAGTGACTATATCTCGAGAAAAATTTACTTTTCATGAAAGTGGTGACAATATAATAAAAATCATATAAAATTTTAGAAATGCAGCAAGGTCTAAATGTGCATAAGTAAATTACCTTTAAATTGCTTTTTGTTTCGAAACATATTTTGAAGTGATTTTAATTTGTAAAATTTGTTTTCTCAAATACTTTTATTCACTAAAATTATAAACGCAGGAAAAACGATACTTACTTACAAAATTTCTTTTCTTCATGTAGTACAACTTAATGTAGTGCAAAAAAGAAAAAAGGGTGATAGTACATAATAGTTTGTTAGTCTATTTTAAAAAAAGAAGTTACCTTGGTTTGTTTTTTAAGGGTAAACAATTTTCTTTCAGTGTCATTTTCAATTTTAGCCAATTGTTCAAAAATATTAACTGGAACATTTTCAGTCGATTGATAAAATGTCTTAATTGTCTCCAGCATATGAGGGACTTCTAGTACATTTGGTGGTGAGATTTCATCCTCATTTTCCCTATCGTTCAATGTTCCCGCATTTTCCATTCCTTCAACAATTAGTTCCTGGTCGGTCAATTTCTCAACAATTCCGAAATCATCATCAAAACTTACAAAACCATTGTTGACCTCAACTGTTACTGTCAATCAATACTGTTTACCTCCCATGGTGTAATAGCGCAGAGTGAAAGAGATTAACCCTTTTAGTATTGCTCCTTTTCATGTTAAAAAAAAAAAAAAAAAGAAAGAAAGAAAACTTGAATTTGAAAAGATTTTGGGAACTGACTCTTTTTCGAAGAAAGTAAGCTTTGAGGGGGAAAAAATGTCCATCTTAACGAAAGAATTGTACGTAAATAGCGATGTTTATTACATGCAATTCCTATAGGCCTTAGCCGGGGTTTCTGTTTTTGTACGTAATAACGAGAAATCCATCTTAATCGGGGTCGTCTTAACGAGAATTCACTGTATTTCCGTTTTCGACAGAGGCCGATATCAGAAAAGCTCTGATAACTGGAATCAGGTCGGTCCTGCGATTGCTAGATAATGGATCTTGTACTGTATTTGAAGTGAAACGTTTAATTAAATTTTGTAATCAATCTGCTTATCTCATAACTCTTTTCTCAAAAGAAAAAGAAAAAAAAAAACTTTTTTCTCATTTTGTTCCTTTAATGCTGATAATTTCAAGGACTTTTTAAAAATGTTTTTAGTTTAAAATAATAATAATAGTTAGCTATTATACTGTATTTTCTCTTATTCAAGTTTTTTTCTGTTGCAGAGCACACTGAGCTAAATATTTTCAGTTGTTTTTTAACATCAGCCACCTCTTACATAATATTAGTTTTAAGACAATCTCAAAAAAAGCTGGTTAAAAATTCATAAAAAACACTTTTTTTCATCTACAATAAGATAAAATTTTATTTTATATCTTTAATATATAAAATCATTTATGGGGTGACCCAGATTTTTGGAACTCATGGGTCCCAGGGACCCAGGATTTTGAAAGGCTAGCAGCATCACTGCATATAAAAAGACCTCAAATGAAAGCAAGAGGGAAAGAAAAAGGGGGGAGGAAACATCTATAGGATTGATGTAATTATTGAATTCCTGCTACACATAGTTTCCTGAAAACTAAAGTAGCCATAAAATTTGGTGTATTGTTGATTATTTGATAGATATAGTAATAAGACATAGATTGATCAATGACGGGGAAAAAGTGATGCCTTTTCATTTGGGAAAAGACGGCAATTTTACTCTCTTATGGATGTTTTTTCCCGAGTGACTATATCTCGAGAAAAATTTATTTTTCATGAAAGTGGTGACAATATAATAAAAATCATATAAAATTTTAGAAATGTAGCAAGGTCTAAATGTGCATAAGTAAATTACCTTTAAATTGCTTTTTGTTTGAAACATATTTTGAAGTGATTTTATTTTTAGCCATTTTGAATATGGCATTGATTATTGGTCTCTCCTAAAGTTTTGTAAATTTCTAAGATAAGGCAAAAGAGTGTCAAATTAACAATTTATTAAAAACACACCAAGGCATGTCTATAAACTGCACTTTCACCTAATTTTGTTCTAATAATAATTTCCTTTCAGATGAATTCAGGTTTAAACTGAATGAAGAAGTTGGTGAAAGATTTATGATTTTCAAATTTTTAAATTAAATAAGAAAAAATACGATGAGTGAAAATTTCGCATGGATTTGTTAGTAATAATAATAATACAAAAAGAAAATCTTAATTAAATTCACATGTCTGTATTTTATTTAATGAAATACCTCATTTTTTGATCACCATCCACATCAGAATCATCTGAATCTACTTTTTTCTTCTTTTTTGGTTTTTCTTGAACTACTATATCCTCCACTTCTTCATCATCTTGAGGAATTGGAACATCATCTATCACACCTTCTTCTCCAAGCTCTTCATTTTCATTTTCTTTTTCTACTTTCTCCTCTTCATCTTCAGAATCAGAGACAACTATATAAAAAGATATAAATTATCAAAATATTATTCTATAACAATGACCACCATCTCACAACCCATAAAAGAGACTATTGGTACTTAATCTTATTTAAAAGAAAGGGGAAGTGGGGGACAGGGCAGGAGGATTATGGAGTAGAGACCAAATTAGAAATCTTACATATATTTATATAAACTGTATCATGGCATTTCACTAGATTGAAAACCTGATCTTATTTTCTTGAATAACATAATCACTATTTTGAGATCTATGATCCTCTTTCTTTGGCTTCGCTAAAAATTTTTTAATTTAAAAAAAGAAAGAAAAAAAAAGATAGTTAATAATCTCAAAATACTTCTAAATTCTAAAAATTTGTTAAGAGAATATATGAAGATGTGTATACAGTAGAACCTCGATCCATCGTTTTTCACGGGGTGTGTGAAAAAAAAAAAACGATGAAAGCAGGAAAACGAAGAATGCGGGTTAAAGTCAAAACACAAAGAATGAAGATGAAAGAATGTTTATGAATTAATACACACAATATATACAGTATACAGTACACTACTAATAAAAACCAATTTTTTATTTTTCAAACTGTTAAAGAAATAAATTAATGTTGTAGAACATTAAGTAAAATTTATTTTTAAAAATAAGTAATTTTATGTTAGGTTTTTCATTTATTTTGTAAATTAAACAGGAATTTTTCCATATTTACAACATTTTGCTGGTCTTTTTCTGTAATTTCATGTGCTCATATAAAAGTTTGTGCATTTTCAAACGTCAAAATTACATCAAACACACTTGGCACTGGTTTATAGGCTCAGCCTCCTCGGCGTGAAAATTATTCTCTGTTTCTTCGCCATTATTTTCCTTTTTTGAAATCACACATTTCTTCAATGCTTCAGGATACCCCATGTCACAATGTCTTGATTAATGCAAATAATTATCACTAAATTTTGTACTAGACACATTCTCTGCTACATGCAACCTATCAACATCATCATTATTATTTTCTTGCCCTTCTGTTTTGTATTCTTTATCATTTTTTCGCACTTAACCACATTCCACAAAATAATTTTCTGGATTATTGAAGAGGTTAGTTTCTGCCCTGCTGAAATTAAAAAATTAATAGATGATCCGGAACATAGCATCACATTTGTACTATCAATATACTATGAACATAAAAGCTTTGATTAGAAAGAGTATAACTATAATGTATATCCATTTGTAATATAAATGTGGATACAGAAAATTTTGTTTTGAAATATTGTAACTGGGGAGAATAATGCCTACAGGCAGACCTTATTGTGAAAAACACAAAAACATACGGTCGCAAACGTGTTAAAAGAAATTAGCCCCGCCTTTAGGTATTTAGAAGGTATAGGAAATGGGGAAAAGGAAAAGAGTTATTTTAGGACAAAAGAAGCTATTCCAGTTTGTATGCCATATGGAACCGCTTGAGATTCAGGAGAAAATTTGTACATGGTCAGGAGAAAAATTTTACAATGATGAATGCAGGAAAATGACTTTTTCAAGAACGATACATGCGGGTTTCGTTAATATTATTTATAACAATTTGTGCAGGGACCACACAAACAGAACGATGGATGCGAGAACGATAGATCGGGGTTTCACTGTATTTTATTAACAATAGCTACAAAGTTTAAAAGTTGAAGAGCTAATAGATCATCTTTATTATATATATATACTGTATGCTCAAATACACTGCAATAGTAGACCTGAAAAAATCGACCTCGTATCACATAGAATATAGCAACTAAAAAAATATTAATCATTGGTCACTTTCTTTTCTTGATTAACTTAAAAAAGTTTTTTTCTTGCAATGTATTAACAAACAACTTTTAAAATCACAAAACAAAACTTTGCTTTTTTTCAGCATCAGCCACATCTGGGTACCAGAATGTGGGATCAGCACTTGCTACAAGAAAAAAAAGAGTAATAATAATTAATTACTGTAATTTTATTTTTAAGGAAAAGCACAATTATACTTTTGCTGGAATTTAAATACCTTATACAAAACTTTTCCATTATGTTTGACTGATTAATTTAGAACACTCCGTGTTCATCCTCAGAGTCGAAACGCTAAACGCCGTCGTTCTTCCTTTGCTGTTTACTTTGCCGGTGTATCCAGTGGTTGCCACTTCGCTTCACTTCGTGTTCCTCTAGTAGCTGCCTCCAGTCCCACCGCATGGCAACAGCTACTAGAGGAACACGAAGTGAAGCGAAGTGGCAACCACTGGACACACCGGCAAAGTAAACAGCAAAGGAAGAACGACGGCGTTTAGCGTTTCGACTCTGAGGATGAACACGGAGTGTTCGAAATTAATCAGTCAAACATAATGGAAAAGTTTTGTATAAGGTATTTAAATTCTAGCAAAAGTATAATTAATTACTTTTAAGCTATTTAAAGAGGAGGAAGGGCATCAAATCATCATCTCACATCTACAATTTTTTTTTTTTTTCCCCAGACCAACCTGGTTATCTTAAAAAGTTTCCAGTTAAAATATTATGTTTCCCCAGCTTTCCATTCTGTTCGTTATTTATTAAAAAGAAAATGGATAAAATAGTTTTATATATATATATGTATAATGGTATCTCGATAAAATAAATTATGCTGTTCTACTTTATTTCATTTTATATGTGCACTTTTTATTTCTGAAATTCAATATTATCTAAATCTAAATACAGGTTGATTCAAAATTAGTATGACCAATTTCATAACATCAGAAATTTTTATTGAATTAAGTTATTTACATGAAATTTTCAATGTAGTTTTCTTTAGCATAGTACATTTTACGTAAATCTTCAGTCCAAGCCAAAAGAGCTTTTTCAACCATTTTTAGGGGCATTTTTTCAACCTCCTGTTTGATTGCTTTTTGAAGCCCTTGAAGTGTTCTTACTTTACGTCTACTTTATTGCTTTTTTAAGTATCCCCATAAAAAACAATTGCAAGGAGCACAGTCAGGGGATGATGGTAGCCATTTCTCAGGAGGAAGAAAATTTATTATTATTTTTTTTTTTAGCCATTTTTAGCTGATTTTGCAGTATGACTTGGTGCAGAATCTTGGTGAAAAACAAAGTTTCCTTGGGGTTAAAAACATTTACTTTCTTTGATCATGTGCTTCAAAACTTTATTCTGATAGTATTTAGCATCAATTTTAGCCTTTGGTTCTACAAAAAATGGTTTTGTTAAGCCTTGGGAGGACATTCCCATCCATACCATAACGTCTGACGGCCAACTTGCCTTTTGCAAAACAGTTGCGGCTTTGCGATGCTTTTCGGGTGAAATATATTGTATCTTCGTTTTGCCAGTTGTGGATGGCAGATAAAACAGCGCTTCATCCGATGCTATTCATGTTTTGTATCTACCTTTGTGTAACATTAAATACAGAGGCCAAGAGTGTTTTCTTAGTTTTTCTACGGTCTTTGCAGACATTTTATAACAGACTTGTTTATTCACTTTTTTTATAGCCAATTTTCTTTATCTGATGACAATCGTTGATTGCGATACCTGTAGTTTCTTTGCTAAAGTTCTTTGAGGCAGGGGATTATCTACAGCGATAAGTCTTTTCAGCTTCTTTTTTTCTTTTTCACCAATGACTTCTTTCCGACCACATTTTTTTCCCTGGAGCTTTTGATTGCCAGCTAAATTTTATTTATTTTCGAAGTTTAGAGAGTAATCCATTAGAAAAATGCCTTTTCTGATTTTTAAATGCTTTATTTATAACAGAATTTGAGCAACCATCCTCCAAAAGCTTTAAAATTTTGTTTCGAGTTTGAGGATCTAATTTCGGAGCTATAATTTACTTCCACTAATAAAAATAGCTAAACTGGTAATTTTAATGTCTCACTTTTAAAATAAAACTGGTAGTAAAGCGATTAAAATTTATCATAAACAGTTAAATGCTTTTAAAATTGGTCACACTAATTTTGAATCAACCTGTATATACATGATCTTGATTTTTTTTTTAATCAACTTGTTTTTTCTTTTATATAACTTTTAAGTTAAAATGAAGTTTTTATTTAACATATTTTGAACCTGTTATCCGATTTAACTAAAACAATACAGTGTTAGCTAGATTTTGTCCAGATTAATAAGTGTACCAATTTTGTACCAATTGGTTGAATGGTGCAATTTGTATAGCAAGCTAAGACCTGACAAATACGTCAGGTTTTAATTTTTATCAAGCATATATACATGCTTGAATCAAGCATATAAACATAAAAATGTTATAACTGTGCTTGATTCAAGGTGGACTACTTCAAATTCTCACAACTCTAAAAACTCTAATTGAAACCAACAATCCTGTTGTACTAAAAAAAAAAAAAAAAAATTAGTGGAGGCAGCTATCTCTTCATGCAAGAATCTGAAAAATGTATAAAATGTGATATTCTGAAAAATGAAGGTTCCAATACAAAAAGGTTACCAAAAAAAAAGTGTTAGTATCCTCAAATCAAGTCACAAATTGATACTTTTTTAATGTCCTATTATACTAAAACTTAACTGAACGCAGCTTGGTACTTTCTTTCATCGATCCCTTCATTTGTAGAACCATATCTTTGTTTGCAGAATAGATTAAATTATAAACTGAGAAAAATCTCAGAAAACTGTCCATCAAGTTAGTTTAGTGGTTAGAATATCTGCATGTTATTCAAAATATCTAGTTTCCATTCCTGGCACTTTTTTATGTTCATTAAAAATAATTTGCTTTTTTCTTAAAAAAGGGCAGTTAATTAATGAACTATTAAATAATCAATGTATTTACAAAAGCTGCAAAAAATTGGTTAAAATGCCAACTTGAAAGAATTACACAAAACATAGCCACAAAAAATATATATATAAATAAATAAAAAATAATGCATAGCTGCCAACCTTTGAGAATCAAAATTAGGGAGATTTTGTATACAACATAGTTTATGCCGTAAATAGAACATTAATAGCACAGTAATTGTTGGAAAGAGAAGGGGCAAATAAAAGGGAAATTTTGCAGTATCCAGAGGCTTTCTTCTTATTCAAATAATATGAGAAAAAAATACTGTAAAAGCACTTATTTTCACGAGCCGTAATTTTTGCGAAAATGAAGATACCGGTAATTTCACGAGCTGAAAATTTCGCAAATTTTATATGAATAGAACCGAAAGTTGAAAAATCCTAAAGTTAAAAAGTACCTAAATACAGAACCTGTTTTGCATAAGGCATTTTAAGAAACTTCCTTTTGTCGGAAAAATTCGTCCCCTCCCCCCCCCCCCCCCCATCACTCTGAAAAAAATTCATTCTTACAACGGTGCTTATACATCAACTTTGGCTTTGGCTGGTAAGTGAAAATTTCCTGATTTTTTATTATTATTTGAGGCAAAAAAAAAAAAAAAAAGTATTTCGCGAGGCTTAAATTTTCGCGATTACGATGGGCTTGCGAGAATCGCGAAAATTAAAGCTTTGTGAAAACAAGTGCTTTTACAGTAAACAAAACATACTGAATTTAAAATACTACTAGATTATATTAAATTCTAACCATACTGAAATTATATATACATATATACATACACACACTGACTTGGGAAAAATTTTCCTACCTAAAAAATTTAGTTATTTTTTCCCCCATATTTACACATATGGGATGGATATGTCACATAAATAATTAATTGAGGAAAAATATATAGATTCATTAACTTCAGCTATAAAGTTTTAAAATAATTACAAACATGAGAAATACTGAGCACTTCTATTGCTTTATTGTTTTTAGAATTGATCACTGATCACTGTCCGGAGATGGGGGAAAGGGGGGGGGGGATAAAAAAAATAATTACAGTGTAAGAAATATTAAACTTTTTCAATTCTACTTCTAGAATCTAATAAAGCAAATTTAAAATGAATATTATCCTTTATGTTGCAGGTGGACAAAGATTGGGAGACAAAAGACTTCTGGAGAACATTTGATTGCAATTGTTAGTTGGAAATAAAGGGGGGGGGGGGTAAAAAAATAACTACATGAGCTAGAAATATTTAATAATTCTATTTCTTTATAGGTTCTAGAATCTCATAAAGCAAGTTTGAAATGAATATTGACATCCAAATTCAGGAGACATTAATGTTTTTCGGGAGTTCAGGAGATTGCCTCAAAATTTGGGAGTCTCCCGAATTTTTCGGGAGAGTTGGCAGCTATTATAATGAATTTAAAAAAAAATGATTGAAAATAGATTATGAAATATTCTCTTAAAATATATTGAAACATACTTCTAGCACGCTTTTTCTTTTCACTTTTAGCTTTGTCAGGCTCCTTTGCAGTTTTACTAGCTCCAATGTCTTCGGCGTCGAACCCCTAAATAGGTAATACTAACATTAAAACAAATCTCGATGAATATTGCATCACTCTTTATTGTTACAATAATGGCCAAAAAATGACAAATGTAAGAAAAAAAAAGTGCACATAAAAATTCCTCTTTGATTTTTACATGCTAATATTTGTGCAAAACAAATAAGTGAAATAGAGAGAAGTTTAAATTAAAAAACAAAAATGTTCTGCTTTTCTAAAAAACAATCAAAAAAAAAAAAAAAAAAAAAAAAAAACATAAGAATTGAATTATAAAAAGAAAAATATGCTTACTTCAAACTCTCCTTCATCCTCACTTTCACCAAAAATATTTGCAATAAGATCTCCAACTTCTGATCTAAAAGGAATTGCTTTTATAAATTTTACATAATTTATTAAAACAACAAATATTATAAAGTAAATATTGAAATACTTTAAAATCAATAGATCAGAAACCATTTGTATAAAGAAGAACACTGTACTTCCTAATCTTGGTGAGGAAGAAAAAAATGAAAAAATATTTTAGAATTTTAAGGAAAAAAACAAGAAGATTTACAGTTTCCAAGATTAGAAAAAAGCCTTTTGTTTATTATTTTGTTAAAATAAAGATAATATTAAGCATAAAAACTGAAAATAAATAAATAAATAAATAAAATAAATCTGAAATTTGTAAATTAGTGCAGAAATATTTATGTACGTTTGAAATTGGCAACACAATATATCACTTCTTTCACCAAATAACTCTATTATTTATTTATTTTTATTTATTCAAACAGCAATGACATACTCCCACATTTCAGCAATCAATCATAAAAAAAAAAAGCATTTAATTTTTTTCAAAATTAAGGGAAAGAAAAAAAAAAAACTGATGGAAGTTGCTATGATGTAGCACTAAATGGAAAACTGTTAACAGTTTGAAAACATGTACTTTAAATTGATGTTTAGTGATACACTAATGCATCGTCCTCTCTTAATTTTGATAATAATTTTTTTAATTAATATCTATGCTAAGTTAATTAGTTTGCATTTTCTTATGAGATGGCATTACTACCTCAGCTAATCAGTTTTGACAGTAATATGATTTTCTAAATATTTAATTTTTGTAATTTGTTGTACAGTACTCATAAAATCTCTTCTGTAATTAATAATATTTTTAATATTCACTATCATTTACTTTTTGCATTAGTCAATTAAAAATTATTATCTATTTTTCTTTGTAAAAATATCGATATATATTTATTTTGTTAATACTACTCAACACAACTTTTTCCTAAAGTTATAGTAAATTTTTCAATGCCTACTCACTGTCTTTATATCTCTCCCAATTTGTTATTTTTTCTCATTGTTTTATGATAGTTTTAAGATATTTAGTGCATATTTGGTGCATAGTAAGATGTTGTGCAATTAATAGCGATAATTTGGATATTTATTTTCTATTATTATTCATCTTTTTTTTTTTTTTTTTTTCTCCCTACAGTAATTTTCTCTTCTTATTATTTTTATTTTATTTTTAAATCTTTGTTTATAATTTGTGCATTCGTTTTTACGCCCCAGTATTTTATTTTAAATTAAAATAATAATATGATGATAAATTTTATTTATTGATTGACAAAAACAAAGTTAGGACATTTTCTTTACATAATTCACAAATAAAATAAGAAAAAAAAAAACCCTTATGATTCATAATGATAAAACTCTTACTTTAAATAAGAAAAAGAAAATCTAAATAACTTTTTTTTCAGATCTATATATATTTATAATATGCAAACATGAAGTTTGTCGTATGTTTTTATAGTTTATAGAGGGATTAAAAGTTGCACTGTTCGAAAGGTATCGTTAATATGAATTTGAGAAGAAAAAAATTATTCTCTTATGATGTCAAGGAGGCATTCAAAAATACCTTTATTTTTATACACTTTTTTAACTTGATACATATAATCTTTTGTATTTAAAATCCCTTTCATTTAAATCGTCTCGTTTCCTGGAAATGGCTACCATCTATATATGTAAACATAAAATTTGTCATTACATTTGTCATTTTGTTTTTACGGCCAACTTTTAATAAGAAGAGGAGAATAAAAGAGGTATCGTTTCAAAGGTATAATTAATGTAAGTTGCAGGGAAAAAAAAAATCTTTATATGATGTCAAGAAGGAGTACAAAAACACCAATATTTGTATACACTTTTTTATTCTATATACTTACTTTTTTTTTTATTTAAAATTCTTATAGAAGTAATTTGTTAAAACTCCATGATTTAGTCTATTGTCTGGATTTATTTTTACTTTGATTGGTTTTATTAAAAGGCACGCAGATACATAAATTAACAGGGATATGCATTATCATGTAAATAAAGATACTAATAGAGATTTTTTTTTTTTTTTTTTAAATAGAGTAATTACTAAAAACATGCACTACACATAAATTTTGAATTTCTATATTTATTATTTAATGTTTACTTAAAAAATTCGGTTGGATGTCTACCACAGGGTTACTAGTTAGTATTAATGCATTAAAATATACTATTTCAATACTGAACTTCACATCTGGCTAACAGTGGCATCTCGTGAATGACATTTTGGGTATGCTACTTGGACAGTTAGAAACAGTACATTAAAATGGATATTTAATCATTTTATTGATTAATTCTCTTATTTCGAGAAACAACGTAGGTATGACGATATTTCAACAGTCAATCAGTAAATTGAACTTTTCATGATAACAAGTTGTTTCTTGCCACTTGTATGGAGCATGCCCAAAATGTCATTCACGAAACGCCACAGCTGGCTACATATACAAAAAGAAAAAATTAATTTGAAAACTTAATTATATAAAAGTAAATAAGAAAACTTACTCTTCACTTTCAGCATCACTATCTAAAGTAACAAAAAGAGGAAAGAAACTTATTAGCAACAAATAAGCAATATTTGATAAATTTTCTTTCATTTTTATATAATTTAGGATATATATATAAGTATACCAACTAAATAGGAGAATATTTTTCCTTTTTTGTTTTCTTATATTTCAGATAATTTATTTCAATTCTCAAAAACAACCTCACCACTTGATAGCAATTGGTCATCAATAAAAAAGTATAAATTATAGTGGAATGTATATACATATTCTATACTATATATATATTATACTATAATGTCATATTCAGTTGCACAAAACCAATATGTCTTCCTCAAAATAAATAAATATCATCATCGACAATAGCTACAAAGAAAAATGTTGTAAAAAAAAAAAAAAACTGGATTCTATTTTAGAACAATGTACAAATATTACAATATTGTTATGGGGGAGAGTGAATATTTTTTAACTCTGTCAAAAGCAGTAGTAGGATCATGCAATAGATATAATTAAATCAAGTTACTTAGATATATATATATATGAAAGGATTAAAAGAATTCAGATTCTAAAATTATTATTAGAAATTAATATTAAGTGATATGTTAATAGTATTACCTCAGAATAAATCTTAATTTTAAGAACAACTTTGTGAGAATTCTATTTTTGAGCCCCAGTAAAATTAGTTTTTCAGCAAAACACGTTGTAGCGTGGGAATCGGAGTTAGAATAAGTTTCGTAATCAAAATTATGCAATAGTCGAAATAAGTGGCAAAGCATTGCGAAATACTAAATCCTAGATGTCCAGGTCAACCAATGAGAGAATGTAGGCGAGATTTTAGCTTACTTAATTATCCAATAAGTATTCATATTAGGAGTTTGGCCTTGCCCCAAAATACCATATTTAAGCGGGAGCACATGAAAATCAGCGCCTTTTCCATGGAAGCTTTTGCTTAATTATTCCACGTCAATAAAAAGTTAATTTAATGGCCCCAGGAGGGGAATTGGTAGTGGTTCCGCCGCTAACGGGACTGTTTCGGCCCGACTCGTCAACGGACATGCATGGCAGCGTGCTCAGACTGATTGACTGTTAATAACATGTAGAATGCCTAAGTGTCTTCAATAAAACGACTGCATAAAGTATTTTGGAATATTTATTGAGTGAACTATCTTAATATGAAGTAACAGTAACTCATCTTCTAAAGAAACAATACGTTACATATACATATATATATATATATTATTTATTTGATTTTTCCTTAGTAGCTAAAGAGGTTACTAAAACCAGATCTTAATGGTTGAATTTTCAAAACTTTTGAATAAAGATTCTAAAAAATATTGTTCAAAAGTTTCTCTTTTACATGCTATAAAGTTTTAATAAAATAATCTTTTATCATATTAAAAATTTTTAGAATTTTTTTTTAACCTTCGAAACACATCTAACCTGTAAATACTGTTGAAACTGCAAGATGCTAATTTTCCTTTTAAATTTTGGTAATTTCAATATTGTTGTCACTTTATTTTTCTGGATATTAGAATGGTTGCTTTATAATAGACACACACAATATTTCAGAAACAAGGGCTATTCATACAGCTCAATGGGGTATAGAGGACCAATTAATACAGCTTTTATAACTATAGAGGGCAGCTACCAAGCTTAATGTCGGTTTGCACATGCCTGTATAGCTGTTATTAAGTTCAGCATTTAGAGTAAAAAAACTATAAATGTTGACATAAAATTAGATTTATAGATGGTTATTAAATAAAAATTTAAAAATTACAATGACAAAAAGCAGTTAAAGACTTTTTTTTTTTTTTTTTTTTTGTTAATTAATAAGAACTGGGGATTGAAGATAAACGAAGAGTGACTGTGCAGACATCTTCAAAGGAAGGCAATAGCCCAATGCAACTGTCTGAGCAATTATGATGATTACAGCTTTATCAAATCAAAGTTAGCAGGGCCAGAATATGTCTGTACTGAATACACAAAATTCAAAAGAAATTTTATCTTATTGTTATTTCAAATGAAATACAGTTATCTCACAGTTATACGCCTCTCAGATATACGCGAATTTCGAAGGTCACATCATGAGTAATACGTAAATAATGCAATAGCTCTCTCACTTATGAGCGCAACTTTGAATTATGTTAAAAATTTAAAGTTTTTCCATGTTGTTTCACTCTTTTAAATCATTAAAGTAACTTGTAGTATCGTTTAAAATAACAAAGTAAAGTATAAGTGTATTAAAATAAAATGTAAATATTAATTTCCTTTTAAAGCTTTGAGATATATTCTTTATATTTTTATAAATGGTTAAGTACTTTATTAAAATCATCCTCATCTTACCTGCTTTTGAAATTTAAGTTATCAAAATTGAAAATTTTCACTTTTAAAACATCGCTAGCTATAGTATGCTTTGCATATGCAGTGACCGGTTGAATAAGTTTTCAGCTAATTGACCGGCTTCTTCATGTAAGCATTGGCTAGTCAGCC
Source organism: Salticus scenicus (assembly GCA_963930645.1). Classification (NCBI taxonomy): domain Eukaryota; kingdom Metazoa; phylum Arthropoda; class Arachnida; order Araneae; family Salticidae; genus Salticus; species Salticus scenicus. Next base: position 264,808,085 of record OZ005650.1, read on the forward strand.
AGTTCTTTGACTTAAAAGTAGCTTAAGCATAGATGGCGTGGTTATTCTGGTTTTCGTATCGATGTGTGGTGCTGACGTCTAGTCATACTTAGCGACCTGTGATTGGACGTGTGTCATCTACAGGTGACATAAAAGCAGATGCATTTGGTGTGAAAACATCCTTTTATACATCTTTAGTTCGTTTTTTTTTTTTTTTTTTTTGAGTTCAGTTTGTTTTAAGTTTTTACTGCAGTATGGATTGAAGTTAATTTTCTATCACCATGTAAGAAGTAGATTTTCTGCTGTTGCTATAATAAGTTGATGTTATCAGCATGATGTTAATTCTGGTGGAAATCCTAGAACTGATTAACTGAAGATGATGGAAAGTTTTATCTCCTGAAATGCATTCAGATGGTCCTTCTCGGGTAAGTTAAAGTAAATTAATTTTAAATTAGTAATACGGATAAAAATTAACGTTTTTGGATTGGTTTATGATATATTACTTAAAGTTATTAATTTGTGGTTTGCCAGTGAGTAAGTTATGCCAGAAGAGTTTAAATCGTTATTTACTTCTATTTGTTATTTAACCCAGCTAAATTCTGTTTAAAATGTTATTGTTAAGTTTCATAGTTACCATTGTTATTGTTAAGTTTTTCATATAGACTTTAATAAAAGTTGATTTGTTACAACTTTTCTACCTTAAACACATGACATTCAAACAAAATGTTAGCTTCTAAACTGTAGATTCTCTGCTTAATAAAAGTTTAAAATCAATTAGCTATATGCTTATAAGAAATTATCGCTCTCAGTTATACGCAGAAATTAAACGCAATTCTCTATGTGTTAAATGTAATTTTTTTTTTAATAAATCAATAAAGTATTTCTGCATGTGTCAAGGTCAAAAGAACATTCCATAATGACCTGACAGGGGTGTTACTATTCAATCCTCTCCGTTCAATTCTAATGGATTCTTCTTTTCTTTCTCTCTCTCTTTCCTTTTTATTTTTTATACATTTTTATCAAGTCTCGCAGACACGCACTTTTCGCTTTGTTTTTGTAGGTTTGTCTTTGCAAGTTGAATGTTTTAGGGCTCCTAGCTTAAAATTACATTTGAGTCTGGAATTTTTTTTTCAATAAAAATGAGCAAAAGAAAGCATTAACAATTTCGTTCAAAATAGAAATTATGCAAGCAGCGGAAAATGAGAGATGACTGTATATGAAATTTCTCCAATCTTAATTTAAAAAAAAAAACTTTCTAATGGTTATAGAATAAACTAAAAGCTGTATTCTCATGTTACACTGTGTACATATAAACACTTATTGTGCATATTAAATTGTTATTATAACATGATATTTTTCTTGTGTTATTATGAGGGAAATCTAGAATGTGTTTGGGGCCAACGTCAAACATCTGAACATTTTCAGCACACCTGAAAACTAGTACTTCATATCTCACAAATGAATGATAAAATTCTATATATTATATTTAAGAACCTCTTGCAGAAAATTTTGCTTTCACTTTATGTAGTATACTGTAGATTTTTACTGATCTAACAGTCATTATCAATGTCATACATGAATTTTTAAAAATTGATTAATTATTTGTAGAGTAGCAATATCTTAAAGAAATTATATTATTAAGTACAGAAAGAGTCTGATAAAATAAATAAATATTGCAATTAAAAAAGGAAAAGAAAGGGGGAGGGGATGCAAAATATTGTGTATTAACATATGTAAAACAGAAAAAAAAAAAAAAAAATCACAAATTCTACTTCTGATATATAACAGGAGTAAATTTTAAAATGAAATAAAATGAAATAATTACCAGATTCGGCATCACTACCAGCTTTGCTGTAATATAAAGACATAGATTAATAACTTCCACAATGCAATGAAATTAGCAATCCATTATAAATTTTTAACATAACAAATAAATATTTCCACAATTTCAAAAACATGAAATAAAAATGGCTTGGTTATCTAAAAGGCCACTAATTGATATATGAAATGGATGTCTGTAGAATGTTAAAAATTTATATTTGAGATTGTTATGGTATTTAGTTGAACATCTCCAAATTTTTATGTGTCTTTTTACCTTAATATAATCTCCTACTTTAGAGATGTCTGGATTTCACAAATTTTTTGTAACAGTTGTATGTGCATACATGTATATATCTTGCATAGCTCATTGAAAATTTTTATTTACGGTTTTTATAACATCTAGCTGTGCAGCTCACCTTTGATCATTATATGACCTTTCCATTTAACAGGTTTCAACAGAACCTAGTAATAAAGCCAATAATATTGTTACAAATTAGGATAAATCTTTTCTCTTAATTAGAACTGATATTGCAGTGGAAATAATGTAAAGGCATGAGGAAATAATAACAACTATTGGATTTACCAGAGGTCAACTTTAGCACAAAACTTGGCAAATTTCATAGGCAATTTCTGCATGTGATCAAAATTGGTGAAAAATAGTAGGTTAGGGTTGTCAAAATCTGGAAACCCTATCTCATTGTCACTTTTTATTTTTTTTTTTTTTTTGTATGATCTATCAATTTCTTACTGCTAACCTTCACCAAAGAGTATATAAAAGTCCATCTGCACTCAAATTACACTGACGTCTGAATTGTGCATTTGCTACCAAAAGGCTATTCAAAAGGTTTTTAATTACTATCATGTACAACTGTTACTTGTTCATAATAGTGCACCTAACAATTTTTTTTAGAATATCCATTAAAAACAATTCATTATCTGACTAAAAACTACCTGTTTATTTACCAACTACACTGCATTTGCGAATGTCAAGGTTTCGTAATACTGTGGATGTACAAGGAACTTGTGATGTACACTGCAGATTTTATATAATTTATTTTTATTAATATATAAGTTTTTTGTTGTTGTTGTTTTTGTTATTAATAACACGTTGAGAGCCACGTCAGCCATCGGTGGCTGACACTGAACTTTCCGTTTAGGCCATGTCAACCACCAATGGCTGACAGTATAAAATATGATATAAAACTAAACAATTTACATTATTTTAAGTAATTACTGAAAAATTATTTAAAATTTACTTAATTTTTATTTATTACAGGATTATATCATTAAAGCACTTTAATGGATTTTACTGAAACTCGGTAAATATAAAAATGCATTGCTATACCACAATGCCAGTGCTTCTAAGCAGCGCGCATGGCCTGACAGGGATTTCCTTAAGAACTTGTGTGGTGCTCAATGTGTTAATATAAGAGGGTTTCTTTCTTTTTTTTTTTTTTTTAATATTCATTTTATAAAATTCCACTACCGAAAAATTACATTAAAAATGGGGGGGGGGGGGAAATCAAGATATTAATATTTGTATTAATTTTATCTAAAATACTTTGTTATTTAAAATGTAATCTGCTTACTGGCTGTTATAAAATGTATCATTAATAAAATACATTCAGTATTAACATAATTTCATTGGAAAATTAAAATTATTCTATTGATCTCCACAATCAGTGTTTCACAGAAAAAAAAAATGCTTCTTTTAGTTTTATTGTTATTTATTTATACACAGTATGGAAGGATAATTTTCTAATAAACTGCAAAATTATTCTAATATTAAGTTATTTTTTATTTAATTGTTGATTTTGTATTAAATTTATCTACAAATCTCTATTGAAATCATACATAGAAAATTTTTTTTGTATATCTTACATGGAAAAATTAGACAATTTATTACAGCTTTTACTATATCACAAGAACACAAATTGCTAGTGAATGAAAAGAAATATATTGCACCAATTTATGGAGTTGAATAATGAATAACCATAAAGAATGTAACTGAATTGTGTTACTGAATAACTAATACATCTTTTAAAAGCACTATGATGTTAAATAATAAAGGCAAAAACTTTGACGGCAGGTTAGCAATTATCCTGAGGGTAGCTAAAGGTCCACTATTAAAAAACTCTACATTATTTTTCACGGGTGAGTGAGAAAACAGAAAAGAAAAAATATTTTCCCTTTTAAGTTTCTAAAACTGTTTTCAGTTTTCTGAAACAGCATATTTGAAAAAAATAGAAAATGTTATTAAGTGCTTGTGAAATGTGTCATCTAAAGAATCATCATATGGAATGCATAAAATTTATCACATTTCTATCTTAAATTTAATTTTGGATACTTTTTTTTTTTTTTTGGTACTGAAAGACTAGTGCAGCTTTCAAAAGCATTTTGAAGGTAAATTGTCAATTATCCTGATATAGGATAATTATAGGTCCATTATTAACAAAATCTAGATCATTGTTCAGGTGAATGAAGGAATGGGGAAAGGAAAAACTATTTTACCACAGCTGACAAACCTCAAGATTATTTCATATCATTATTTCTAGAAAGTTTTTTTTTTTTTTCTTTCTTTCTTTCTTTTCTTTTCTTTGTCTGCTATTTAAATCTCTGTGATTAAAGAAGACGAAAAAAAAACTTTCTAGAAATAAGGGTATGAAATAATATGGAGGGTAAACAAACAGCTCTGTTTTACCTTTTTCTGTAATTTTCTAAAACATCTTTGAGTTTACAAAAACTTAATATATTTAAGGAGGGGGAGAGGATCTTTCTTTGGCAGACTAGGATACAAGTTCTATTTTCAATATAGACTATTTCTCTTTACACATTTGTAAACTCTTAGATTTTGTAATAGAATATTTCATATTATTTAAAAGATCATAGTTACCAGCCCTGGCAATTTTCTAACACCACTACTCCAATTCAAACGTTTTTGCTTTATTTAGTAATAAAAAATCTGCAAATTAAATAAATGAAGATAACTAATCTAGAAAAAGTATTAGAAAAATCTGAAGAGTTGGCAGCTAAGCAAGGTGGTGTGTTGCAAATGGTAATGACGATTTGTACCTATCTGAAATAGGACATAGGTTCTAAAAAAAGAAAATGTTAGTATGTGTTGTTGAAATGTGTCACCAAGAAAATCATTGTATGAAATGAATAACATCAATTACATTTCTACCTTGAATTGAACATTGGATACTTTTTTTTACTGTTGTTATCGTTACTGAATGACTAATATAGTTTTTTTTTTTTTTTCTTCTTTCTTTAAGTACAATAAGACCCCGCTTAACGCTGTTTCATTTAGCGCTGTTTCGGTTTAGCGCTCTTTTATTTCCCCTGTGGATTCCCCGAAATTGCTCGCAGCAGTACGGGGATTCCCTGAAATTGTGCACCCGCTGTTTCGCATTACGCTCTACTTTGATGGAACGTATCCCCCGCGTTAAGCGGGGTCTTACTGTACTCTGATGTTAAATAACAAAAGCAAAAATTTTGATCGCAGATTGTCATTTATCAAGGATTAGATATAGGTCCAATAATATTAACAAAATCAAGATTTTTTTTCACTGTTGAACAAAGAAACAGAAAAGGTAAAAAAGGGATCTTACTCTTTTCTGTACGATTTAAAAAAAAATTAGAGTTACCTGAAACTCAGCTCATTAGAAAAAAACGGAAAATGTTATTAAGTGTTGGAGAAATGTATCTAGAGAATTATCGTGTAGATTGCACATTTAACATTTATCACATTTCTATCTTAAATTGAACTTATTTAATTGAACTAATTATATATTTTAAAACACAAAAGGAAAGTAGCCTACCAATTAATTCTAGCTGTACAATTTATAGCAATCCATTATTATTATTTTTTTATTTACTTATTTAATTACTTATTTTTTATGTTTAATAAATTTCAACAAACATTTAAAAATTTATGGAAAATTAAAACAATATACTTTCTATGCATTAAAATTTTACAAAATAAGATTTTTCAAGGGGAAAATCTCACTATAAATTCAAATTACTTAAATTTTATTTTAATCTCTTTAAATGTGAGAAAATACTAACGATTTTAATGGTGTTTCGGTTTCTTCGTCATCAGAAAGAAGCTGATTTCCTTTTTTTGTTTTTCTAGGGGTACTAGTTTGTGATGAACTAGGTTTAGAAGTTTCATCCTCACTTTCTTCATCTGAATCAAGTATCTTGTTTTTCTTAACTAGAAGCCAAAAATCAAAATAACAAAATTAATGCATAAATAAGACACAAATAAAACATTTTTATAAATCAACTGAATATTTCACCATTTAAGAATAGCATAACTGCCTTATGAAGTATTTTAAAACCCTGGTAGTTTTTTTTTTTTTTTTTTTTTTTTTTTTTTTTATAATGCAACACTAAAATGATTAAAAAAAAAAAAAAAGATTGGAGCAGGATTGTTAATGTTTTATAATCAAAATAAGGGACACCACAAGACAAAACACAATGCAATAATCTTAGCATGTATATGGTATAAAAAATCAGCCTTACACTCCAAAATTTTCTGCAATAATCTTTAATTAATTAATTAATTATTTAAGGTAATAGGACAAATGAAGATAATATCGCTATGTTTATATTTTTCGTACTAAATTGATTTCTTATCTTTTTCTTACCCATAAGATAGAGAAAGTATTGTTTTTGAGTCAAATTTTCTAAATTGAATTTTTGTTATATTTACATGTTTTGAGTTCCTGTGTATCCAAAAATCATGTTTTTAGGAATGTTGGTGTGAAAGTTGCCTGAATAATTTTAAATGAACTTTTGAATTTAATAACAGATTGGAATTCTATAAAAATGTAAGTAAAGTAATGAAACCGAGGGTTGAGGGGGGCGGTAGCCCCCCCTCACACAGAATTACTTGTCAAATAAAGCTGTTCCGAAGCTTAATTTGAATTGTTTTAACATAGGTTTACATAATAGTCCTCACTATCTTACCCCTTAATCTCCAATCTGCATTTATAGTATTAAATTTCAGGGTAGTCGTGTGAGTGAAACACCAGATTATCAAATTTTATTTTCCTAAAATAAAAAGTTTTTAAATCAAATGTTTTAAAAAGTCATTAAATGTTTTAAAAACTATTGTTTTTTCTAAATTTGTAGCTAAAATAAACAAACCTTTTATATCAGCTTCATTTTCCGATTTCTGGTCTTCATCTGCACTTTCAATATTAACTTCTGGAATGTTTTCTTCTGGACCAGAATCACCATCTTCATTACCTTTCTTATCACTTTTTTCTAAATCCTTCACCCCTGATTCGGCATTTTTACTTGAACTAATGTCCATTTGATCATCTTCATTATCACTTGCTTCAGGACTGCTTACCTAAAAAAAAAGGGGGACTAACTTTTATATTAATCATAACTTTTATATTATTCACTTGTTTATCATTCAAAACAAATTTTCAAACTAATAGCAACAAGTGTCAAAAATTTATACTGAATTTCATTCTCATTTCAAAATATTATTGTAAGTTACTAAAATTTTCTCAATTCTTCATTCCTATAACTGAATTTACATTTTTTTTTTTTAAATAAAAGCTTTCAAAACAGATGGCATTTTTACATAAAACCATTCAGATTCTTAATTTCTTGCATCTTTTACCATGTTTTTATTAACTTGCTTTCTTGTTTGTTTGTCTAGCACAAATCTTGCAATCAATTTTTAACTAACTTCCCGACTAGCTAGATATTTGACACTTTTAGAATTGCTCAGAACGCAATGACAACGCAATATCTCAAAGACTGATTTTTGAATTTTTGATTAGCTTTCTTTTAATTAATTAAAATATAAAAATAATTACCTCCTAACAGGGTTTTAAAAAACCCGGTTTTTTTTTTTTTTTTTTTTAAAGCCCAGCCCGGGTGGGTTTTTTTACATTAAACGTAGAATAACACTGTTGGGTTTGAATTTTAAGTTTATTTCAAAAGAGAACAGTTTTAGACTAAAAGAAAACTTATTACAAAATAATAGTAATTAATTATAATTAATTAAAAATTAAACGACCTTCATATTCTTAATATTGGTTTGGCCTAAACTGTAAAATGAATTCTTATTTTATTCTATTCAGTATTTTATCACAATTTTGAATTTAATTTTTGATTAAGTTATTTTGTGTAAAATTAAAATTAGTAACAAAAGCCAAATATTTTAAACCTACAATGTACGATTTTCATATTACAAATAATTATGAATTTTTATATGGTTAAAGTAGAAAAATGTGCTAATATTTTTTAAATTTTGGTTAATATTGATAACTGACATTTGAAAAACTTAATAAAGGAATACAAAACAAAATTATCATTGCCTTCTATTTACACTTACATGTCAGGAGTGCCTCCAGCTTTTAATTTTTGAAGCTATTTTTGTAAAAAACGAAATTTTTTTTTTTTTTTTTTTTTTCAAGAAAAAAATTGTATAACACCTTCCATTTTATTAGTCGTTCTATACAAATGTTTATTATCAAGTTAATAACATTTCATTGAACCAAGTTATAGGTAAACACTAAAAATAATTCTGGAATACGAAATTTTTTTATAGAAAGGTCATTTTTATAAAACTAAATCCTTTAAAAAGGCAGTTTTAATGAATTTGAAGTTTTCGAGGGGCAAAAAAAGAACCCTATTTTTTGCCTGTATCGAACCTTACTGGGTCAATATATTATATTTGTTAGTTATGTTTAATATTTGTTGTTAAATTCTTAGAATTTTAGGCAAAGTATTACTTTTATTTTTTCATCATGACTTACAAATACAAAAACGGCTTGCAATATTGTTCATTTTTTCTCATCTTTCATTTTTTAAAACTGTTCTTTTCAAAAGAGATATTGTAGATAGATGGTTGAAATGAAAGGAATTTTTCTAACAAAGTTGAAAAATAATTACATAATTTTAAACTGGCATATATTATATTACTAATATGATATGCTATGTTATGTAGATATAATAATAATTATATATATATAAATTATACTTATACATATAATTATTATCCTACATAATATTTATTATATATAATAATGTCAAGTAAGAAAATATAAGTAAAAAAATAATAAATTATTTTTAAAAGTGAAAAATTGTATTAGATTAAAAAAAAAACAAAAAAAAAACAAAAAAAAAAAATAAAACCCTATGAATGTGGTTTTTTTTAAGTGGGTAAACCCAAAAAAAACCTGTGCGTTTTTTTTTTTTTTTTTTTTTTTTTTTTGGAGGGGGGGGGGGGGGTTGTGACTGCGAGCGAGTCCGAAACCTTGCCTCCTAATAGCTATAAAATTAGCCATTTAAATATTAACTGTAATTTAATTGTTGCCAAAAAAAATTATGAGTTCATTTTATTTCGATATAAAAATAAATATATTTAATTAAAAAATTATAACATTAAAACATTGAACAGTAAAATTTAATTAGAACACTAAAAATATATAAAAAGTTAAATTAGGTAGAGGTGCCAAGTTTCAATAACAGCTATCAGTAATCAGAGTTATACATTTATGAAACGCTAACCGCCTCACGGAATATTTTGTTATGCACAAACTCACATATAATAACGAATTGCACAATTTTTGTAAACAAATATATAATATATTAATTAAAAAATTAGAAAATTTTCTGAACAAAAGTAAAGAAATATGTATTTCTTTACCTTCTTACAAAATGAAAGATTATTATTTTTTTTTTGGGGGGGGGGAGGGGGGGGGTCACAATAATTTATTTTATTTACTATTATTATTTTTTTAATAGCCATTTTTTCTTCTCTCCAGACAACTGTTTTTATGGCATTAAATACTAAAACATTGTTCTTTTCTTTATGCATCTAGCATATTTTTTGTTTGGCGATACAGTATGTATTTTAAATTTATTAAGGAAAAACAAATAGATTCATCAAGTTCAGTAATAAAGCCTAAAAATAATTGCATATGTGAGAAATATTGAGCACTTCTATCACTTTTTTGGTTCTAAAAGTAAGCTTTAATCACTAGCTCGAAAGGTGGGGGGGGGGGGGGGGGGGGGTAAAAATATAAATAATTAGATGAATGAGAAGTGAATCAATTTTACTTCTTTATAGGTTCTAGAATCTAATAAAGCAAGTTTAAAATGACATTTATATTGCTGATGGAGGATGGAGAAAAATCGGCAAACTAAAGACTTCTGCAGAGCTTTTAATCGTCAATGGCTAGATGGAGATAAGAAAAGAGGGGGGGGGGGGGGGTAAAAAAAATTACATCAGCGAGAAATATTGTATAATTCTATTTCATTATAGTTTCTAGAATCTAATAAAGCAAGTTTAAAATGAATATTGACATTTATGTTGTGGATGCAGAAAGATTGAGAATTGGAAAGCTTCTGTTGTGCGTTTTATCGTCGATCGTTAGTAGGGATTCTTTTTTTTTAACGATCGATATGCGCGATTTTTTTAAAAGCGTATAATCCGTAATTTTTATATGTTGTCCGTAATGCCGTAATTATTGCCGTAAATCCGTAATAATTACGGACAAATCGTAATAATTGGCACCTCTAAATTAGGCATCTCACAAAAATTGACTTCATTATAACTTTAAAAATTTTGGACACATTGATAAAGCACTAATGTAGTTCATAATGCTAATATATCTTGTTCTAAAAGGATTAATATTTTATTTTTAAAACCAATGGTTTTTAATATCGCTTTCAACTTGCTTTCTTGTTTATACATAGAATTGTCAAGTTTATATTATTCAACAGAAAATTTAAAAACATGGTATATAAAAAGTTTTTTTTTTTTTTGTATCTTATAATTATTTAGGGTTCGTACACCTCAAGTTAAATCTCATGATTTAGGAAACGCAGTAAGGTGGGGATTATTGTTTGAGAGAGCAATACACATTGAACAATCTTTTTTTTTTAATTATTATTTTAATTAATATTTAATATAAGATTTTTTAAACGAATTTTCTGTTTTAATCATGTTCTGACATTTTCATATTCGTTTACTGTACCGTTTGTAAGCTTCATGTTATTTAAATTTTATCGCATGAGGTAACATAATAAAATATTAAACTTTTATTAAATGTTTCTATAATACAAAATCAAATAATGGATTTTTTTTTTTTTTTTTTTTAGTTTTTAAAATCTATTATTGAAACAAAAGCAATATTATTTATTTTCAATTATTCTAATCACGTCATAAAATTCACATTTATTATGGAAAAAGAATTTAAAACAAAGTAATATGTCTTATTACTTTTAAAAATATAGATCTTACACATTTAAAATTAAGAATTCAAGTACAGTAGATGACTATATAATGGGGGATATTCGTTCTGGGCAATAGTAATTTGTTTTATGCGGGACATACTTTATCAGACTAATTTTTGGAAATTCAGTCCAATACTGAAAATTTTTATTTTAATTTATTTTGTTGTTATGTTTTATTTTTTATTGTTTTCTAAGTAAGATTTCGATGTTAACTATACAAATTAATCTATTTTTGTAAAATTAACGCATTGTAGATGAGAAATTTTGATGGCATTCAAAAGAACAGTAAACTCCACCATTTGGCTTTTTTTGAAACAATACTTTAAAAAATGTTTCTTGTTCCTTAACTTTAGTTTGTTTGACTCTTTATAGAACTCTAGCATATATAAATGAGTGAATTTTACCATTTCGATTGTTGATGACAAAATTTCAGTTATTTAATCATGAATTTGTGAAATAATTTGATGTTTTAGAGAAACGTATAAAAGTGTGATCCAGAGATGCTAACCTTGTAGAACAGTTTTCAGTATTAGACAAGAAAATTTTCAGTAGTTTTGGGTACTTGTCAGTAGTCTGGTAGTAGGTCTTAATAGATGTAAATTTAAGTTCAGATTTAAAAAATATTTTAAATACTATACACTCAAAAATGATTTATGCACTAAACTAATAAGCAAGTTTGGTTATTTACTTTTTAAAATCATAAATAAAAATCTGACTTTTTCTTTTTTTTAATATATGAAGAAATTAATTATGAATTATTCAAGAACTGAATTTTATGCTACACAATTCAAAAGTTTGTTATTAATTTCATATAATTTAATGAAAAGCAAACTAATTTTATTTCATTTAAAATATACCTTATATAGGCTTTTCAATTTTGGCTGATCAATTTCGATCACAATCGTGATCATCTTCAGAGCCACTTGTTACGTCTTCGTCCTTCGTTTTATAGTTTCGCGGTTTGTTGTCAGAGTTCCTTCGCTTCACTTCGGATTCTTGTAAGAGGTGTTGCCATGCAGCTGGGATAATGGAATGTTCTCTATTGTTTACTGTGTTGGGGTTAGTGATAATTTCAAGGGCCTCCCGTTTTAGAGCGTAGTTATGGTTATTGTAGGGAGCTATTTTTTGGATGTTAATAGAGTTAATGCTTATTGGGTTATTATTATGGGTAGTGGAGAAAGCGGTAGAGGTTTTTCCTAGTTTAAGATCTGCACGGTGTTCTTTTTCACGATCGGCTATTTTTCGTTTAGTCATCCCGATGTAGCAGGCTTTTTTACTATTGATATATTCGAAGTTTATTTTATAAATTCCGGAGGTGTGGTTTTGTGGGATGGGGTCTTTTTCGTTCCGGATGTGTTGAAAGATATTTTTGTCAGGTTTTATTGGAATGTTTACGTTATTATTTTTAGCTTCATTTTTTATTTTAATGCTGGCGCCGTTACAAAAAGGGATTGCGGTGGTAAAATTAGGTTTAGGTTTCTGGGCGTTATTGATTTTGTTAAGAGATTTTAGGCGTTTTTTGTATAATTTATTTATAAGATTTTTAGAGTAGTTAGCTTTTGCGGCGATTTTTTTTTATATTGTTAAGTTCTTTATTTAGTAATTGTTTGTTAGAGCAGATTAAAATAGCGCGGTTGATATAAGATTGAATGGCGGATAATTTGTAAGTGATGGGGGTTTTACAATTTTTGTTTATAATTTCAGTGTTAGTAGTAGGTTTTCTGTAAACGGTAGTGTCGATGGTGTTATTAGGGTTTTTTATGATTTTTATATCAAGAAAGTTTAGAGTATTGTTTGTTTCTTTTTCAATTGTGAATTTAATGTTATTATCTAAGGAATTAAGGTTTGTTAGAAGGTTATCTGGATTTTCAGTGTCGGGAATGATGGCAAAGATGTCGTCCACATATCTAGTCCAAAGTTTACAATTTTTGATTATATGGTTGGCTGAATTTTCTATAAGGCGGAGTTTCAATTCGGCAATGATACCTGAGATAGGGCTCCCCATAGGGACGCCTTGATTTTGATGGTAAGTATTATTATTAAAATTAAAGTATGATTCATTAAGGAGGAGGTTATTTGCTCTAATTAAAGTTTCACTGGTTTTATTGTCTCCAAATATGTTGGTTAATTTAGTATTAATAATTGCCGTGATTTAAATTAACCAACATATTTGGGGACAATAAAACCAGTGAAACTTTAATTAGAGCAAATAACCTCCTCCTTAATGAATCATACTTTAATTTTAATAATAATACTTACCATCAAAATCAAGGCGTCCCTATGGGGAGCCCTATCTCAGGTATCATTGCCGAATTGAAACTCCGCCTTATAGAAAATTCAGCCAACCATATAATCAAAAATTGTAAACTTTGGACTAGATATGTGGACGACATCTTTGCCATCATTCCCGACACTGAAAATCCAGATAACCTTCTAACAAACCTTAATTCCTTAGATAATAACATTAAATTCACAATTGAAAAAGAAACAAACAATACTCTAAACTTTCTTGATATAAAAATCATAAAAAACCCTAATAACACCATCGACACTACCGTTTACAGAAAACCTACTACTAACACTGAAATTATAAACAAAAATTGTAAAACCCCCATCACTTACAAATTATCCGCCATTCAATCTTATATCAACCGCGCTATTTTAATCTGCTCTAACAAACAATTACTAAATAAAGAACTTAACAATATCAAAAAAATCGCCGCAAAAGCTAACTACTCTAAAAATCTTATAAATAAATTATACAAAAAACGCCTAAAATCTCTTAACAAAATCAATAACGCCCAGAAACCTAAACCTAATTTTACCACCGCAATCCCTTTTTGTAACGGCGCCAGCATTAAAATAAAAAATGAAGCTAAAAATAATAACGTAAACATTCCAATAAAACCTGACAAAAATATCTTTCAACACATCCGGAACGAAAAAGACCCCATCCCACAAAACCACACCTCCGGAATTTATAAAATAAACTTCGAACATATCAATAGTAAAAAAGCCTGCTACATCGGGATGACTAAACGAAAAATAGCCGATCGTGAAAAAGAACACCGTGCAGATCTTAAACTAGGAAAAACCTCTACCGCTTTCTCCACTACCCATAATAATAACCCAATAAGCATTAACTCTATTAACATCCAAAAAATAGCTCCCTACAATAACCATAACTACGCTCTAAAACGGGAGGCCCTTGAAATTATCACTAACCCCAACACAGTAAACAATAGAGAACATTCCATTATCCCAGCTGCATGGCAACACCTCTTACAAGAATCCGAAGTGAAGCGAAGGAACTCTGACAACAAACCGCGAAACTATAAAACGAAGGACGAAGACGTAACAAGTGGCTCTGAAGATGATCACGATTGTGATCGAAATTGATCAGCCAAAATTGAAAAGCCTATATAAGGTATATTTTAAATGAAATAAAAAAAGTTTGTTATTATATTAAAGTCTACATATAGTATCAGAATTGCAAAATTGCTAGAATCACTTAAAATAATTTATTGATATACTCTAAACAAATTTGGTTATCTTATACATGTAATATACATGAATTTTCCTTTTTTTTTTTTTATTAATATTTCTGTACTTTTTTCCAGTGTGAAACTTAATAAATAATGTGTATTCTGTGGTAGATCATGATTTATTTTTTCTAAATGTATAGACAGACTACAGACCCCTAATTCATTTTCGCTTGTAACTCAGTCAAAAATTGATTTAAAATGTATAAATAAGACTTTTTATGAACCGCCTTGATCTCAGAAACTTGAATATATCAAAAATAGGGGTTGTCATTGAAAAAAATGAAGTTGATGCCTGTTTTAATATGTAGATGACCCCTTAAGCAAAATCTAACTATACATTATAATCTAGATATTATTACAGATCGATCGGTACCAGTCACATGTTTCTACGATAATTTACGGCGAAATTAGGTGGAAGGTTGTGTGGGTTTTTTTTTTTTTTTTTTTTTTTCTGCAGGGATGAGATTAGCAAAAATCCAAAAAATTTGAAACTGTATGCAAAGGCAAGACATTGACATAAAATACTAGAATTTTGCTGACAAAATATATTATATTAGAGAAATAAATGTTTATTTTAATCTTCAATGTATAAAAAGAGAACAAATACACATCAGAAACATAAAAAAGAAAAAAAAAGCTGAAAAACTAAATGTAGAAAAAAGCTGAAATCAGCTAAAAAATCTCATCCCTGTTTCTGACTGTACATTTGTTTTTAATAAAAGTAGTAATGTACATATTGTTAGATTATAAAAATCTTACAGGAAGATTATATTTTTGTATATAATTTAAAGCTTTCAAAGAATTAAAATATGATAAATTTAGAACAGTTCTAAGTGTGTAGCAAAGCAGATCTGAAATTCAAAGCGATTACTATGACTGACACTCACAATTCAAATATTTGTTTTACAAGCTTAAAAAATATTTTATTTATCTTTTTTTATAATCAGAAAAATCTTAAGTCTAATGCTGTGAGGATGACTCAAAAAATCTTAAATTTAAATTATCACCAGCATAATTTCTAATGAAATATTAAAAAATACAAATAATGTTTAAAATTTTCTGTGGACCACTAAGGTTTTTTTTTCAGAGACTATTGGTTGACGACCACTGCTCTATAGTAAGATCATAAAAAACATATATATAAATATATATATATATTACATGAACTTCATCCGCAGACCGAGGTGATTGTGGTGCAGAAGAAGGTGCCTGTTGACCAGCTGGTGAACGAGATCTAGAATCTGGAGTGTGAGAACGAGAACGAGAAACTGGAGATCCTGAGCGGGAAGCTGGAGACCTAGAGCGAGAGGCTGAAGACTTAGAGCGGGAGGCAGGAGACCTGGAGCGAGAGGCACGAGAGCTTGAGCGGGAAGCTGGAGACCCAGAACGAGAAACTGGAGATCCAGAACGAGAAGCTCGGGACCCAGAACGAGAGACTGGTGACCCCGAACGAGAAGCTGGGGAACGTGAGCGGGAGGCTGGGGAGCCTGAATGAGAAACTGGTGATCTAGAACGAGATGCTGGAGAGTTTGAACGAGATGCTGCTGACCCTGAACAAGCTGGTGATCTGGAACGAGAAGCTACAGAGTTTGAACGTGATGCTGGAGAGCCTGAACGTGATGCTGGAGAGCCTGAACGAGATGCTGGAGAACCAGAACGAGATGCTGGAGAACCAGAACGAGAAGCTGGAGAACCTGAACGAGAAGCTGGAGACTGGGGAGCAGATACTACTGGAGACTTGGAGCCAGATGCTGGAGACTGGGGAGCAGATGCTACTGGAGACTTGGAACCAGATGCTGGAGACTGGGGAGCAGATGCTACTGGAGACTTGGAGCCAGATGCTGGAGACTGGGGAGCAGATTCTGGAGATTGGGGAGCAGCTGGTGGAGTCAGTGGAGAGTAGGGAGGAGATGCTATAGAATCAGGATTAGATGCTGGAGACTGGGGAGCAGATGCTGGAGAATTGTGATCAGATGCTGGAGACTGCGGACCAGAGGATGGAGATTGAGGTGACGATGGAGACGCTGGTGACTGAGGTGCTGATGAATGTCTAGATGATGCAGGGGATCGAGGCGAAGAAGGATTTTCATTATCACTATTAACTTTCTCATCTCCTCCAACTTCAGAATCTTCACACTATAAAAGATTAAATAAAAAAAAAAAAAAATTATTTTTTGAAATAGAGAGTTGAACTTCAATCAATTCTTTTTTATTTTCTTTTTTAATTCTTTCAATTTTAATTTTGAATACAAAACTATAAAGTTTCACCTCTGCGCCATTAACCATGGTTAAAGAAGCTGTGGCTATAAGCTACTCATTTGGCCCCAACTGATTTTCTTAAATTGTCTTAGAGCTATGAAAATTTGCATACATAGATTAAAATTATAGTAATACAGTAGAGAGCCAGAAATCCGCCGACCTAAAATCTGCCAAAGTCCGAAATCTGCATAGCTTGTCAGACATAAACAATGAAATTCACTATTATTAGGTTACATAAATGCAAATCAGAATTAAAAAAAAAAAAAATATATTGAATGCAGATTCTGTACTTGTATTTTATGATTACAATGATAATATAATTATTGATAATATATTAAATCCATCAAAAGAAAATGATCATATAACAATGAGGTATACAAACTAATTTTTTTTAAATGCTATTTAATGAAGGCATAACTGTAAGGAAGAACTCACTTAAATTCTTAGAACAATAAAATTGTGTTACATAGTGTTGACTCTAGAACAAAAGGGCCGCTGGGCGGAACTCGATAAAAGGGCACTTTAATATTCTCAAAAGAGGCACTATAATATCCTCAATAATTCAAAAAGGGCACTATAACATCTTCATAATATATCACTTACAAAATGTACCCCCCCCCCCCCAAAAAAAAAAAAAAAAAAAAAAAAAAAAAAAAAAAACTTACTAATTTTTTTTATAGCAGCAATGCATACAAGGTATAAATAAATAAACAAAATAATGAAATTTTAAAAGAAAAGAAAAAGCAGATATAAAAAAGCTTGTACAGATAATATATCATAGAATGTACCAAGACAAAATCAGATTTTTATGAGAAACAATTTTGAAAATTTTTTACATTTTTGAATGAAATATATCACTTACAAAATGTAGCCCATCTGGAGCACATTGACCAGAATAATCTGTGGGTGCAGGTTTATTTAAAAACTAAAAATTCTGCAAAAAAGTTTAGCTATTTTCCCACTTAGTTAATACATAAAAATGAACATCTCGACATCACATGCATAATAAATTACACTTTTAAAATTTTCAGCAGAAATGAGTGAGGGAAATTTCTTAAACTTGTACCACCATACATATAAAAAAAAAAAAAAAGTAAAATGTAGGTATGCATCGAATTTTTAGTTACTATTTGGTATACTGAATATTCATTATTCAGTAATAATCAAACATTTAGTGCATGCCTATTCAAAAGAAACTTGTTTAATTACAAGAACAAGACAATTGATGTGAAAATAATTTCAATGCTATACTTCAAACAGATACAAAAATTGGATTTTTTTAAACAAAATCTTGGAGTAATAATATAGTCAAAATAATGAACAATTTTAATAGTTTAGAAATTAGAAAATGTAATAAAACTGAATCTACAATAAAATAATCATTGTTATTAAGGATGGAAAAGGATTGAAATTGTACAACATTAAATTCAATTTTAGTGCAAACTAACAGCCATGAACTTTTCTAAAACTTTTTTTTTTCTTGCTTTCTTAAGATTATTGCTAAATATACCTAAAAAATCGACAGTTTCTCGTAGAGGAGGGGAGGGGGGAGGTAGAATTACGTTTTTACCATTAATTAAATAAATATGCTATTTTCCCCGTATTTGACAGAATTCGTGATATTTTTACGACCGATTGCCAAAATTCGTAATTATTTCACTGTAAATTTACAAAATCTACTTTTAATAGCAAATAATTGCTAATAATACACTATAATTTTGAAACTAATTGATAAAATTCACTCTTCTTTCAAAGCTGATTCCTAAAATTTGCAATATTTTTGCAGCTAATTATATCGAAAATGGGGTTAATTATTAACAAAATATACAATTATCTGGCTGCTAATAGATGAAAGGGTATATATATAATGTAGCTTACTATGTCTAGTAATACTACCAAAAAGTGTATAAATATAAAATGGGTGCAACACTTTCAAAAAAAATTTAAAACTTCTTATGACCATCTTAGGTACTAATGACTTTACATTTATCTTTTGAACTTTTTATTACTGTATTAAAAAGCAGTAACATATTTATTAAGAACGTACAACTTTGTGAAAGCTCTAAATTACAATTATTATTCACGTTAAAAAGGAAATATACTGAATATTTAAAAATTAAATCAAAGAAAATATTATTTATTGTAATACAGAATATATAATTAAAGTACAATTAATCTTCATCACTGTCCTCATTAATAACTGCGTGAATCTCTTTTGATGTAAATATATCAAATAAAACTTGTGCTGGACATAAAATACGGGAAAACTTCTTATGACTGTCTTAGGTACTGGTACTAATGACTTTACATTTGTCTTTTGATTGAAATTTTTATTACTGTATTAAAAAGTAGTAACATGTTTATTACTAAAAAATATATTAGTTAGTAATTAAAAATATAAGTAAGACGTTGATTTTGACATAAAGAGTTGAAAATTGTTTGTGGAACTACGTTTTTAAAGAACAAGACGCAACT
The DNA here is from genome assembly GCA_963930645.1 of Salticus scenicus. Lineage (NCBI taxonomy): Eukaryota > Metazoa > Arthropoda > Arachnida > Araneae > Salticidae > Salticus > Salticus scenicus. The sequence goes on from OZ005650.1 coordinate 264,827,434, forward strand.
TGTCGCTTTCCAGCTAGTTGCATATGTATAATTTGCAGCATTTTGTTTATTCCTCAACCTATGAAAGCCTCTGCGCAAGTCATAATTCAACGAGTTCACTGTTAAAATAGGGGTGACAGTCATCTGGCTCAGAGAAAATGAATGATAACAGAGTGTGAATTATTGGATGTTTTCCAAATCACAAGCTGGGTACACATCCAACATTTTGGACGCATCGTCGCTTGGTGGTTTTAAGGAATGTGGCTGCAATATAACTATTATTCTTCTACCCCCACCAGTATATTAGCTCAACTTAAATAATCTTCTGCGTATTGTATCAGAGTATTTCAACTTTTAATTTTTCTATAGAAAAATTAATTTCTTTAGTGAGTAATTGTACACAAAATATGTCTGGTAAATGTAAAAACTGTCGTAGATTTTTGCGTAAAGATAACAAGTATAGAAAAGTTATCAAAACTGAAAATAAAGCTAAAACATACAGTGATTGTTTCAATAAGAATATCTCAGTAAGTGACGTAATATGCAACAAATGTTGTCTAAGTTTTTATAAAATGGCAGCCTCAACTTCAAAGCCTACCATGAGTGATTCCGAGACTGACAGTGATTCTACAATAGTCAAACCTGTAGGTACAAACGATGATGATTTTGTGTGTCGCATAACTAGTCCTGAAGAGGATGATTATATTGAAATGCCTTTTCCACAAGTAGTATCAACACATCGGTTCTGTATAATATGTCGAGTAGAAGCAAATCCACAAGTAATATCTCTTGAAACACGATGTGACATTTTCTCAAGAAAAATGATTTTTATACCCAATGGTGATCGTTGCTGCAATGAACACATGATTGGTGATAGAATTTATGAAGTTGAAGATGACTTGTCCCGCTTATGCATCATTTCTAATACAAGTAAAATTAAAAAATCAGAATCAGTTACTTTTATAAATGTACTTTCCCATACGTCTAATCTAACATTGTTCGATTGAATAGAAAATAGATTATCAGAATATGATACCTTTCATGACGAGATCATGAAAGGTTTTGAAAGAGATTTTACCAAAATATTTTAGTTATGGTGCTATTACACGTCAAGATCTTATTTCTAACACCTCCAGTACAGGCAAGAAGTTATTAAATCTATCTGATAATCAACTTGTTATTATCTGCGATGGTACTTATGTACGACATCAAAAATCTCAAAATAATTTTTATCAAAGAAAATCTTTCTCTTGTCAGAAAAAAATTAATCTTTGCAAACCTTTCACTATCTGCACTACAAATGGTTATATTATAGAATTTGCAGGACCATTCTACGGCACTCAAAATGATGCTTCAATACTAAAACTTGTTTTACAAGACACTACTGGTTTACAGACATTACTATCACCAAATGATATTTTTATTGTAGATCGGGGTTTTCGCGATTCAGTTGATTTCCTACAAAGTAAAGGCTATACAGTATTTATGCCTGCTTTAAAAGGAAACAGGGTGCAACTAACTACAGAAGAGGCTAGTGAATCAAGAAAAATTACAAAATTGAGATGGGTTGTAGAAGCAGTTCATGGTGCACTCAAAAATATCACCTTCTACACAATTCCTTGGATAACAAACTTGCATCAAAGTTGAAAGTGCTTTGTAAAATTGTTGGATTTCTACAAAACAAGTATGGCCAAAGATTAAATTCTGAAGGAGATAAAAATGATGAGCTGCTTGAGTACATGGAGAGCAGAATGAGTGTTGTAAATACTCTTAGTGAAGAGGATCCGGACATAATATCGCGTCAAAAAAATAGTGTGATCTATTTAAAAATTTGATTTTGTGTCACGTGTGATCTCTGGCAGGGGCCACAGGGCCTTATAAATATTAATTAATTAATTAAAATAAATAAATCATAGAGTTGAATTTCATTATTTTATCTATGTTTATTTTTAAGTTATTCTATCTTTTGCTTTTCACTATTCAAAATATGTTTTAAAAATCGTGTACATCACTGCTGACATTAAATCTGAACACTGTTCACAAACTTGAATTAAAAATTTTAAAATTAATAAGCATGATTGAATTCATTATGACTAATTTTGACAAAAGTTAATAAATATAGTTTTTAAACTATTTTAAGTAAAATTTATAAAAAAAAATTTGTTGTATGTTTGTCAGAATGTCAATGCTCTAACCTAGGAATGTGTTGTCATGAAATTTTATACAACATTACTAATAATTACCAACTCATTTTTGCTTTGTATTCATTTACGTCGGCGATATTTTATCCTCACAAGATTTTGTCCCCAACCCTTAGTGAAGAAGGTATTAAAAAAATTGGAATCGTTGAAAGTCGGCTTTTCAGCAACTTAAATCGTCTGAAATCCTAGATTTCCCTCAGTTAAATAAAGACCAGCTAACTATGTTTTTCACTGGCTCCTACCAACTCTCACAGGCTGTGTCTTATTTAGCGGAGATAATGGACAAGGATGCAACCTCAAAGTACAGTTTGTTAAAACCACACTCAGCATATCAAAACTGGAAGTTAGATCAAGGCATGTGAACCGTAAAACTTATGTTTATATTGAATATGTACCAAACGGAATGACAATCGAAAGCATACGCCGATATTGCTGCAACTGTCCTAAAGGGTCTAAGAACAGTAGGATGTTGTTCTCACATGGCCGCAGTTGTTTATTACTTGTCTTATGCCCGATATCTTTCCCGTATTTTATGTCCAGCACAAGTTTTATCTGATATATTTACATCAGAAGAGATTCACGCAGTTATTAATGAGGACAGTGATGAAGATTAATTATATTTTAATTATATATTCTGTATTACAATAAATAATATTTTCTTTGACTTAATTTTTAAATATTCAGTATATTTCCTTCTTAACGTGAATAATAACTGTAATTTAGAGCTTTCACAAAGTTGTACGTTCTTAATAAATATGTTACTGCTTTTTAATACAGTAATAAAAAGTTCAAAAGACAAATGTAAAGTCATTAGTACCTAAGACGGTCATAAGAAGTTTTAATTTTTTTTGGAAATGTTGCACCCATTTTATATTTATGCATTTTTTGGTAGTATTACTAGACATAATAAGCTACATTATATATTTTTTCTGTGATTGTACCTCTGCGTGAACTAGGAATAAAATCTTGAAAAAAAATATTTTCATTTTTTTATTAATAGTAAATACGATAGAAAAACTCTACAAAAAATATATAATGTAGACTAGTATTTTGTCTAACGAAGTTTTTGTTTCATTAGTGTAGCTGTAATAGTTTTCATAAAAATCAAATTTTAAAAATTGCCCCTTCTAGCGTCTATTTGATCCATTATCTCCAGAACACAGCGAGATGAGAGGCTGAATTTGTGGGGCCGTTGACTCTACCTTATCTTGCTAGACCCTTTGAGCCCTTTTCAAATCTACATCCCCCAAATATCAAACTTTGCTGTTAATCGATGAAATACAGACTTTTTTCAAAACCTAATCCAGAAATATGTGAAAATTTACAGATGAATTAAAGAATACCGGATTATTTCACAGCTAATTGTCAAAAATTATGTTTACTCGGAACTAAATCATTTTTTCTCCTAATAGGTAAAAAATTGCACATTTTTTTCAAAGCAGATTTCTGAAATATGCCATTATTATGCGGCAGATTGCCGAAACACGCTCAGGGTGGCTAGCACTTAGCAGCTCAGGTGGCTAGCATTTAAACCTTTTTAAATTCCCTGACTTTCCCCTGACTATTTTTCGAGATTTTCCTCCATTTTCCCCTGACTGTTTATTTTCAATGAAAAATTCACGACATTAGCAAAAAATTTAGCGATTTAAAATATCATTAATAATTTAATGATTAATATAGCTATTTTCACAAAATTTGTTAAAATTCCCTGATTCTTGGATTTTCCCTGACTGCTAGCCACCCTGACGCTATTATTTAGCTACTAATTTATGAAAAATGCGTTCTTTTGAAAACTGAATCTTAAATACTCAACTATTTTGCTACTAATCAATAAAATTTGCATTTTTTTTTTTTTTTTTTCCAAAGCGGAATCTCGGAAATTGGGAATAATTTTGAAGTAGATTTCGCAAATACGGGATTGCTTACCCACTAATAATAAAAAAATTACGTTTTATATACTTCCCCCGATGCCCCCACATGCACAAAATCTTTTTCCTAGTTAACTATTACTATTATCAATGAGACCTTTCGAAAGATACCCATCTTGAAAATTTACTTCCCCCCACATACACAAAATGTTTTTCCTGGTTAACTAGTACTATTATCAATAATTCATATTAGTTTTACAATCACAAGTTTAAAATAACTCTTATTATGCCCATTTATACGAAATTTTGTCCTATACTGCCATGTTAAAAGTTTGCATAAAATGCGATCACAGCGCCACCTGTTGAGCAATTGATCCCCAAATCTAATCAGCATCAGTTTATGTCAGGGTGCAACTAAATACTAAGTTTGGTTAAATTTCATTCATTGGTTCGTGAGATACAGCGTCCACAAAAAACTGATACAGACAGACAGACATTTTCTAAAAACTATTAATTCGTGTTCTGGGCATACCAAAACGTGTAAATCCATCAAAAAACGGAGGTCGAAAATTTCCACGAATCAAATACTTTCTCTATATTACATATAGAAGAAAGTAAAAAAGTGTCTATGAACTTTTGGTGCAAATCACTCAACAGGTGGTGCTGCTATACTGTGATTTCTCCTATTTAAAGGAAGACTGTATCTCAGCTTCTACTGTGTATAATTTTTTTTTAAAAAACTATGTCACAGGGCTATTATGAAACACATTTATTTAATTTCTGCGCATATCGGCCAATAGGTGGTGCTACTTGCTGCAGTTTTCCCGTGATTGGGGATGTTATATCTCAGATTAATTTGTGTATAATTGCACAAAATTTGGTGCATACCGGTCAATAGGTGACTATACTATGCTGCAATTTACTCTGTGAATAGGAAGGCTAAATTTCAACACTTATAATGTTTAACTGCACTTAACTTGATATGCAAGATAAATAATATGAGAGCGAAAGCTGGCTTAATTTTGATGTATATCGACCAGCAGGTGGCGCAGCTGTTCCTCACCTTCTATGATTCTCCACAGGGCTACATCTCAAAATCTTTTGATTAAAATTGCACTAAACTCTATATCTAAAATCTTTATTGTGAGAAGCTATGATTAAGTTTCTTCTGTGCACGTTAAACAGCATGTAGCATTGTTATATGGAGTGATATCGAAGAAAGTTTTGTGATGGCCATAACATACTAGTTTAAAGCTTTTAGTTTTTTTTTTTTTTTTTCTTCTTTCTTTTATGTTTTCTTATAAATGTCTCAAAAGAAAGTATTGAATTCATAAAAATTTTCAACTTCTGGTTTTTGATGGAGAACTTGGTTTGATCAATTAAAAAAAATATCTGTTTGCGTATATGTGACAAAAATTCTGTCCAACTGTACCTCTGAAATTACTGTATATAATTACATATGAATTTATATGTAGTTGAACCATGACATAAATCAGTGCCTATCAACTTTTGGTGCGTATGGCTAAAAGGTGATACTATCGTACTGCGATTTATGCAACTTAAAGAAAGAAAGGCTATATCTTAGGAACTACTGCACAGAATTTCATAGAAATATATACGTACATGCACCTTGGCATATAATGTGCCTATCGAATTTTGGTGCCAACCATTCAGCAGGTGGTGCTGTTATACAGCATTTTTTGTAATTTCAGGGAAGGCCATATCTTAGGTTCTATTGCATATAATTACATGAAACTTTATGTTAGAAGGGCATTATGAGAAATTATGCTGATTCAATCTGGGTGCATGTTGGCCAATAGGTAATGCTGCTATACGGAAATTTCCCCAAAAACAAGAAGGCTATACCTCAGATTCTATTGCATATAATTGCACAAAACTTGGTATGTGAGTGAGACAGGAGACAGCCTTTATGAAACACTATTGTGATTTATTTTGGGTGTATATCAGTCAACAAGTAGCAATACTGCGCTGCAATTTACCTCATAAATGGGCTGTCTCAACTTCTATGACATAAGTGCATAAAACTTGATATGTAAGACAACTATTATGAAACTGAATGTTAACTTTATTTGGGTATATATCAGCTGGTAGGTGGAGCTGCTATTATGACTTTTCACAAGCCTGTATCTCAGCATCTGTTTATTAAAATTGCACGGAACTCCATATGCAAAATATTTATTGTGAGAAGCTATGGTTAAACTTTTGTACAACGTAAACAGTAAGAGGCACTGTTATATAGAATGATACAACAGAAAGTTTTGTGATTGCTACAACATATTAGTTTTCCTATGAAAATAACCCTTCAACTATGATTATATTAGTAAAATATTTTATTTCACTTTTTTAATACTAGTAATGTAAAAAATATGTAAATAAGTTTTAGTCTTGTAATTCTGAACAAAACCTATCTTTTTGTGACAATACTTTTCATGACAAGCTGCAAGTATAGGAATGAGTATGTTAGGCTTAAAGTTTTAATCTTCATGGTGATATTGCACAAATAAATAAAATATTAAATATGTTTAAGTAAATTATATTTAAAATGTTTTTAAAAGAATAGTATATGAAATCTGTTTATATTTTATTGTTAAAAAAAAAAAAAAGAAACAAAAAGAAATATACAAAAAACAAAACTAATGCCGGATATCCGTATCCGGCAAGCACAAGAGCTCCGGATATCCGATATCCGGCAAAATCACTATCCGTTTCATCCTTGCTATTGATTATAACCTAAAAAAAAAGACATTGTTTATTATTCAATAGTACAGTAATTTCATTCATTGGAATAAATTATTTACAATACCTTTTAATTTTCGATCAGTATGCATTTACTAGAACTTCCTTTTTGAAAATAAGACTTTGTAAAATTTCATACAACTTAAAATTCAATAAGTAAGTAGTTCGCCTTAAAATATACAAATTTCTATATTTAAATTTTTGTAAAGGTAATGAATATCAATTTTTTTTACTTAAATAGAAACACTGGCATTCATAAGAAACACATAATACTGTTCTAAAACATTTTAACCTTGGGAGATAAACTGAGCACTTTTTTAAGACTACAGTTTTTTACTTTTCTATAATAAATATGACTTTTTAATTGTTTAAAGTATGCCAAGTGTAAAATTTGGGGGTTTTGACTAGAGATGGGAATGGCCCGGAAAAAAACGGTAACTTTAAAAAAAAAAAAGTTTTTTTTTTTTTTTTTTTTTTTTTTTCTCGGAGGGGTTTATTTTTGCCCAGAAAAATTGAAAATTTTGAAATTTAATTTTATTTAAATAACGTATTTAGAAATTTATAATATTTAAATTCCAATGCTCTTTTCTTGAAATATTTTTTCATGTTCAGTCTCTTACATGAAAACATTGATTTTGTTAATGTTTATATTTCAAAAATAAAGTTTTAATCATGTAATCAAATGGTGATCCTGAAATATTTAAGCATTGCATTATAATGACCTCCTTCCCATCACATTCATTCGAAATTACTTATTCTTATCAAGTTCCTTTATAATTCAGTCTTATCTCTTGAATATATATCCTTAGACTTGTACTTGTCTAACTGTATTATTTTAATGTGTGTGGATATATATTACATATATATATAAATGCATGTAACAGAAAAAAAACCTAAGCAACTACTTTTTGTTAAAAAATGTATTTCACAGTTTATAAAAATATATGGAAAAACCTAGTTGATTTATGCCCTTTACTTCTGAGTCAATAAGTTTTATATTATGACAGGATGGCCACTAGTCAGGGAAAGTCATGGAATAGTCAGGAAATTTCATGTAAAGTTAGGGAATTTTGACAAATTTTGTGGAAATAAGCCATACTTGAAAGCTCTAAATTGCTAATCTGTTCATTAATTTTGTGAAATGTTTTGGTAAATAAACAGCATGTCAGGAGAAATGCTGAAAAATAGTCTTTAAAAAGTCAGTGACTTTGGAAAATTTCTAATGTTAGCCATCCTTTACAAAAATAATAATAATAATAAATCAATAATAAAATGTTGGTTTAAATTTCTGAAGTTCAATTAACTTTAAATTAAACTTTTATTTTACCTTTGTGATTGATTTCATTTTAAGTGAAAATCTGAATTACAATCCAGCATCAGGTCCAGTAAACCGATTTTACCCGAGCTTGACCTGCAATCAGGTTTGGGTCTGGTTGATTAAATTTTTTCTCTTGCGTTAGGTTCAGTTCAGGTTAACTGATTAATTTTTCTTATGGGTCAGGCTGACTGAATTTTTTTCTTGGGCTGGGTCGACTGATTTATTTTCCGAGTGGATCGGGTTTGGATTAGGTTCACTGATTTTTTTTCCTGCGGGTATCGATAAGTTTTCAATGAGTCAGGTCGACTTAGGAACTTTCAAAAAAATTTATCATAATAAACAGAAATTTGTTTGTTATAATTATAAACATGCTACATATTCCCATGATTAAATTGTACGTATATACAAATTATTGCAAGTATTTTTAAATATTTAACACTTTATATTTATTTTCTAAGATATTATAACTGTTAAGAAACCCTATTTTTACCAGTAAAAATTCAATTTTTCCAGCAAAAAAAAAAAAAAAAAAAAAAAACTGGTTTTTTTCCCTCCTCAAAATTTCCAGAAATTTTACATCTCTAGTTTTGACACAAGGCTTTTGACGTGACAGTTTAAACTGTGGTTTAAATCATCAAAAACTGGCATGCATCATAAACTTGCCAACCCTAAAAATATCACTTGCGTCCATTGCCTCAAACACATTTAAAACATACAACATTTGCCATATCATCCTTATATCCCCTTTTCTCATACACATCACTATATAAATATATAATTTCATCATAGCAGCAGAATTTTCTGTATCTTTCAGCAGTAAAACAAAATTTGTCTGCAATGTGAGAATTTTGGACGAAGTCTGTTATCTCAAAACGTATTAATAATTCATAAAGCACGTAATACTTACATCTACAAAGAAAATTAATTAAGAATATACAACAAGCACAGTAATCCAATATAATATAATGTAAGCTATATTTGTATTTTTTAGCTTGACATTTATTTTTGATACTTTAAATCAATCTGCAGAGCTTTGAAAAATCCGCAATGCTCGCTGCCATGCTGCACTGTTTCTGCTACTGGGTATTTCGTATAAGTAGAAAATGAACCTGAACCCTTTTAAATTATGCACATTCGTTGGTTTTACTATTGTAAAAAAGCATTTTTCAAGAAAATGCGATATTTTATTCTTCTACATTTTCTAAACTGTTGATCATTAAAGAAAATGTAATAGACATTTTTGTAGTAAATTTCACGTAGATTAATTTTGTAATTGAGATTTTTCCTCTAAATCTTATAGTTTTCAAGATATTTAATAAAAACTGAAATTGCCCCCCCCCCCTTAAACCTTTAAGTAAGGTCAGGTGGGGTAAAATAAGTCATGGGGTAAAATAGGTCAGTTTAAAAAAAACATCCAAACAGTTTTTAAATTCCAATTTTGCTGGTTTTATATATTATTTATATTAGTCTTCATTTTGCATGCAAAACTAACTGTAACTGATACTTTTTAGTTACAGCCAGTAATTATCTATGTGTTTCATATTAGAAACTTGAATGTGTTGCTACAAAAAACGAATTTGTTTTTAACTAACGAAAAAACAAATTTTACAGTATTTTCTAATGATATTCCAAAAAGCGCATTCTTAAGATTAATTTCCTAAATTTTTGTGAGAAAAATAAAATATTAATATTTTGGAGTAAAAAAACACATGTGGGGTAAAATAGGTCAGGTGTTGAATCATGTTAGGCTTAGCAAACATAAAGTAACTAATTACATTTTTTGTGTTTTAAATAACTCCATATGTACTCTTTTAATATATTAGTTTAAAATTAAACTATGATATTGTTCTAGAGCTATTTCATACACATAGATATAAAATTATGTTAAGAGGGGAAAAAAAAAAAAAGACAATACTTTTTTAAAGCTGAATCAAAACATTCTATTTGTAGGTATAATTCAAAAAGTTGTTTCATTCCAGCTTATTTAAGAAGGGTGCCAATTTTTCATACAAAGGGCAGGCAGGACACAACATTCTCCTGAAACTCTCTGAGTGAAACTCTGCAGTTTAGCATCAACTTAAAATGCAAGAGTGGATGAATCTAGATCATCAATCACCAATTTGACAAATTAATTCTAGTGCGACTTCAACAGTCATGGAACAGGATACTATTTATACAGTCTCTTTTTAAGTACATAAAACCTGCTATTATAAACACTTTATCACCAAATCAAACATTGCCTTCTAAAGAAGCTTTGAAAAATGCATACAGAAAAAGAACCCATACACAACAGAAAATAGGAGTAATTTTAACAACCAACTTATTTTTAAATTGATTGTATGACGAAAAAATCAACAGAGATGCTAAAATTACAGAAACATCCACTTTAAAAAAAACAAAAAACCAAGTCCTCCTCAAAAAGAAAATTTGGACAGCATTAATACTAAACAATTCATAAAAGTTGGAAAATGTGTTAAAGTAGAATTCCCTGGGAAAAGATCAAAGAAAATATTTCATGACATCATTCATTCACACAATCATGAATATGCTGAAAAATTTGAAGGGATAAAAAAAAGTGGAAATGGAAGTTCCTATTGGATTTTCCAGAGAAAGATATTTCTGATGTAGATGCATCATAAATTCTAAATGTTCTTCCCGAACTAATGATGGACCATAGAGACATTTTTTTTTCCTTGAAAGAACACAAAATCAAATTTTTATCAAAAAAAGGAATGTGTAATTGTAATTTTACTTGCATGAAGTAACTTGTATAACAATTTAAAACAGCTTTAAAGCATGACCTATTTTATCCCTGTATGACTTATTTTGCCCCACCCCATGGGGTAAAATAGGTCACAAACAGCATGTTTTAAAAGTTATTTTTCAGTACAAATTTTTTGTTTTTTCAGAGATATTTCTCTTAAAATGTCATAAGGAATATTCATTTGCATATTTTGTGCAATTTTTTAACAAATGGAACCAATACATTTTCTGCTGTTTACGTGCAAACGTAAAATATGCTGTTTTTGACCTATTTTACCCCACCTGACCCTATGTTGTTCAGGACACTCTAGGATATGACTGTGCTCATTTTCAAAAATACCAGATATATATATATATATATATATTTTTTTTTTTTAAGTTAATTTTTGGTCTTCGTGATCTGAATTGGTACTCAAAACGCCATTTGCCCCTACTTGCCTAAAAATTATCAAAAACATAAAAAAAATCTTGCTATATTACTCTCAAGTATCCCCATCATACATAATTAATACATAAGTTGAAAATATTTGTCCAGAACTCCTTTAATTACTCTTTAATTGATTTTACTACTGAAAAAAAAAAAAAAAAAAAAAAAAAACATTTTTCAAAACACTGATATTTCATCCTCCAATATTTTCTAAACTATTGATCATACATAGAAAACGTAATAGACATTTTTGTAGGAAATTTCACATAGATTAATTTGTAACTGAGATTTTTCTCTAAATCTTATAAGTTTTCAAAATATTTAATAAAAAAATGAAAAGTGCCCACCTGCCGCCCGCTCACCCGCAACGGGCGGGCACTTTTAGTATGTTGTTCATTATACTCTCGACTATGACTGTGCCAAATTTCAAAATTACACAGTCTTCATTTCAGACAATTTGGAGTGGAAGGCTACACAATCTTTTTTTTAAACAAGGCCGTTACTCATTCTTAATAACTCCCAAAAACTGTAAGTTATTTCTTGTTCGCCTCAATTTTGAAAATTTAAAATAACAATATAGAGATGTTTCCTTTCAACTTGCGAATTGTAATAAATTTAATGCACTTTTTTTTTTTTTTTTTTTTTTTCCTTACACAAGAGAAAAGTTATTGAGTAAAAAACTATGTTTCTGCTATTTTTACGAGATTTTTTTTTTTTTTAAATCTTTGAAATTTTTTATATCAAAAACTAAGAGCAGATGAAATAAAATTTGTTTTTCTTAAATTTAAACCTAAACAAAAGATATGTAAAAAGATTTTTTTATACAACTTGAGGTAATAAGTTACTGAAAGAAAAAAACTAAAATAAAAGTTCAAACTTTTTTTTTTTTTTTTACTCTCCTAGCCATGGCAAAATTTTGGACATATCGAGAATTTAGGTCTAGCTCTAGAAACCACAAAAGGAAATTTTCATGACTTTTTGAGGGGTTGAATTATTTTGTGCAACAAATAGATTAAGTAAACAACAACATAGACACTTTTTTTTTCTTACACAGCTAAAAATCGTTTGATTTTACAAAGCAAACTAACTTCGAAATTTCTTAAGAATACAATCAATCAGATCAATGCAATTGTTTGAGCTGCTTAAAATGGTATACAATTATAAAATTAATCAGTTACTACTGCTAACTTAGCATTAGTGTAAACTAGATATAACGAATTAGGAAGCTGGTATTTAATAAAAGAGACCAATTAAAGCAACTGATTTACTGAGACATTAAAAAAAAAAGTAATATTAAATAAATTTAAAAATAAAATAATAAATAATGTAAATGTTTGTTTCAGTCATAAAAAAGCAAGAAAACATTTAAGTTTGATATCTGCAACAAATGATAAATACTCAAATCTGTCTATATAACGCAATCTATGTTTTACTTTTTATCAAATACAATAAAGTCTCGTACAACGCGGTGGCAGAGATTACAAATAAATAAAACAGCTTTAATTTTTAACTCCACTAAATTTTTAGAGTACATATCTATTGGTTCATACACTCGATTTAGTTTTTGTATAAAGCAGTTGCTTTGATATAAAATTAGTGGTATTAAAAAATAAAATTGTAATATTCATGAGGCAAACTCGTACCCGCGTTGTACGAGACTTTAATGTAAATATTTTTTTTATTTCTAAAGAAACAAAATCAAAAAGAACTTACATCACTCATTATTCAGATCTTAAATATAGGATAATCTGAAATTTATTATAATAATAACAGTAACATCAGATCAAAATTTA